>OZ030012.1:1431250-2862500 GCA_964023405.1 Apodemus agrarius | reverse complement strand
GGATACTCTGGTCCTTCTTAGAAGGAGGAACAAAATACCCACAGAAGGAGATACAGAGACAAAGTGTGGAGCAGAGTTTAAGGAAAGACCATCCAGAGACTGCCCTACCTATATGACCATCCCATATACAGTTACAAAGCCCAAACACTATTATCGATGCCCACAAGTGCTTGCTGACTGGAGCCACATATAGCTGTCTTTTTACACCCCCTAAAGGGAACACAAGTCGTAGGTTCAGACCTGCTGCTCTAAGTTTTTGCTATTACTTCCTGAACTTGGCTCCATTTAGCTGTATTGATACTATCCATGTAAAGAACCTTGTCGTATCAGTTCAATATGGTGGAATATGTATGTTAAATTCAGTCCAGGCATGTCATAGATATCAAGATAAGAGATATTTTTGCCATAGAAATCACTTCAACATCAAGCTATATGACTGAAAATGTCTATAAAATTAGCATAGTTATGACTCATTTTGACCTCAGATTCTCATTATCTATTAGTTTATTAGCTGCCCTTATACTTTGCTCAATCTTACTATGAAATTATCAAGTCATTATCTCTTTATAGACAGATTGTATCCTAAATAACTGCAAAATTTTGAAATTTAGGCTCACATTTGATGTGAAATGACAAAGAAAAATAGTAGCCAGACACATAATATATTTTAGCATCAAATAGATGACAACAATTCAGTTCAATGTAGTTGGAATAACTGAGCACACCAGAAGCCTCTATTCTACATAAGGCAGGATTTAGCCAGAGGAAATGTGGTGGCCCAGATAGTGCAAATGGCATCCTTGGCCTGAGGATAGCAGACAGCACACTGTTAAGTTTCGTAACAGAATACAACAGAATTGCCTGTTTCTTAGCAGTTTCCTAAGGTATGCTCATGCTGTTCTAGGATGCTCTGACTCCTCCAAGGGAAGTTATACATTCTGATAGCTATGGAAAGAGTGAGAGATTTTGAATTTGCAAACATGGAAAATAGAAAAGCAGAAGTGATAATTTTAAACATTGACTCATATTTTTACCCTGTCCAAAATGTATTGAACAAAATCACTAATAGTGACAATACCTAGATCATGTTTCATATGGGTATATAAATATTAATGGAAGTGGCCTATAGTTTGCTATAAAATGAGATAATTGTATGTTTACAAATTTAATAGCAGTTGAAATGATGAAGCAGAGCACACATATACTTATATGTATTATTTATAGAATCCTAAATGAAATTTGCTCTTTATTTCCTTTGTATATGTAAAGGAATTTATTTTATGACCTTAATTCTTCTTGTTTACATACAGTTTAAAAAACATCAAATTCTGGTGTTATTTGCTACCACTTGAAACAACTATATTAACAGTAATTGAGAATACAGATGGCCTTCCAGTTTCTATCTGTCACAGAAGCTGGCCCTCCATATCCAAATACCACCAGGAGAGAGCATGTCTTCCATGAGTGTGGAAAGCCTGTGCGCACAGGTAAGACCACTGCTTCTACTCAAAGGGACATGCCTGGCATCTCTTTCTGTCCCTTGGGACAGAAACTAAGTCATAGCCTGGGACAGGATCCTTCCAGTTTCCATCAGTGCCAGGAGCTGATCCTGTGCCACAGAGCCCAGAGCTGATCCTGTGTCACAGCACTCCATGCCCAAATACTGCCAGGAGAGAGCTGGTCTCTCAGGAGTGCAGATACACATGTGAGCACAGGTAAGACCACCACTTCAGTTCAAATACCTGGCCAAAGAGGGACCCACCCAGAGCCAAGTAACAAGGAACCAAGGACCAGCTGAGGACAGGATCCTTCCAGTTTCCATCTGTACCCTAGAGCTGAACTGGTCTCCCAAGAATACTGACACACCAGAAATAACCAGAATCCACAATAGTGTCTGGGTTTGGTGACTGTATATGGGATGTCAGGAGGGTAATCTCTCGATGGTCTTTCCTGCAGACTCTGCTCCACATTTTGTCTATATATCTGCTCCCATGGATATTTTGTTGCTCCTAAGAAGAACCAAACTATCCATACTTTGGTCTTTCTTTTTCTTGAGCTTCTTTTGGCCTGTAAATTGTATCTTGGGTATCAGGTTTCCGGGCTAATATGCACTTATCGGGGAGTGCATACTATGTGTGTTCTTTCGTGATTGGGTTACCTCACTCAGGGTGATATTTTCTAGTTCCATCCATTTGTTTAGGAATTTCATGAATTCATTGTTTTTAATAGCTGTGTAGTATCTCAATGTATAAATGTACCACATTATCAGTATCCATTCTACTGCTGAGGGACATCTAGATTTTTTCCAGCTTCTGGCTATTATAAATAAGACTGCTATAAACATAGTGGAGAATGTGTACTTATTACATGTTGGAAAGCATTCTGGTTATATTCCCAGGACTGGTAGAGGTGGGCCCTCCAATATTACTATGCCCAGGTTTCTAAGGAACCACCAAACTGATTTCCAGAGTAGTTGTACCAGCTTGCAATCCTACCAGGGACAAGTTCTAGCTGAAAGGACACTGATAGAGTTGTCTCCTGAGAGGCTCTGCCAGTACTTGATGAATACAGAGGTGAATGCTCTCAGCCAACCATTAGGCTAAGCACAAGTCCCCCAATAGAGGAGCTAGAGAAAGGACCAAAGAAGCTGAAGGAGCTTGCAGTCCAATAGGAGGAACAACAATATGAACCAACCAGTAACCCCAAAGCTCTCAGGGATTAAACCACCAACCAAAAAATAGACATGGAGGGACCCACGGCTCTAGCTGAATATGTAGCAAAGGATAGCCTTGTTGGACATCAAAGGGAATAATGGCCCTTGGTTTTGTGAAGGTTCAACGTCCCAGTATAGAGGAATGCCAGGACAGAAATCAGGAATGGGTGGGTTGGTGAGCCAGGGGATTGAAGGATGGGATAGGATGTTTTCAAAGGTGAAACCAGGAAAATAAAGTAAATTTGAAAATTTAAAAAGTACATTGAAAATTTGAAAAAGTAAATTTATATTTGAAAAGTAAATAAAGAAAATATCTAATAAAAATAAAATTAAAAAAAAGAAAGAAAGAAAGAAAGAAAGAAGGAAGGAAGGAAGAAAGAAAGAAAGAGAATGAACCAGATAGCAAGAGGCAAGGGCAAGAACATAAGCAACAGAAAACAAAACTAGTAGGCATCTTCAGAAGCCAGTTCTCCTACCATAGCAAGCCCTGGATACGCAAGCAAACCAACAAAAGAAAACTCTTATTTAACAATAACATCACGAGGTGATGATAGAGGACTTTAGGAAGGACATTGCTAACTCCCTTAAAGAAGTACAGGAGAGCACAGGTAAAGAACTAGAAACTATTAAAGAGGTAACATAAAAATCCCTTAACGAATTACAGGAAAACACAACAAAACAGGTGAAGGAATTGAACAAAACCATTCAGGATCTAAAAATGGAAACAGAAATAATAAAGAAATCACAAACGGAGACAACCCTGGAGATAGAAAACGTTGGAAGGAGATCAGCAGTCATAGACCCAAACATCACCAACAGAATACAAGAGGTAGAAGATAGAATCTCAGGTACAGAAAATACCATTGAAAACATTGACACAACAGTGTAAGAAAATGCAAAATTCAAAAAGCTCTTAACTCAAAATATCTAGGAAATCCAGAAAAAAATGAGAAGACCAAATCTAAGGACAATAGGTATAAAAGGGTGTGAAGATTCCCAACTTATAGGGCCAGTAAGTATCTTCGAAAAAATTATAGAAGAAAACTTTGATAACCTAAAAAAAATAATGACCATAAACATACAATACAGAACTCCAAATACATTGATTGGATCAGAAAAGAAATTCCTCCCATCACATAATAATCAAAACACCAAATGCACAAAGAAAGAATATTAAAAGCATTAGGGGGAAAAGGCCAAGTAACATATAAAGGCAGACCTATCAGAATTGCACCAGACTTCCTACTAGAGACTATGAAAGCTAGAAGATCATGGGCAGATGTTATACAGACCCTAAGAGAACACCAATGCCAGCCCAGGCTACTATAGCCAGCAAAACTCTCAATTACCATAGATGGAGAAACCAAGATATTCCATGACAAAACAAATTTACACAATATATTTTCATAAATCCAGCCCTAGAAAGGATAATAGATGGAAAACTCCAACACAATGAGGGAAACTACACACCAGAAAAAGGAAGAAAGTAATTTTTTTCAAAAAATCCCGAAGAAGATTATCACACCAACATAAAATAATTTCAAAAATAACTTCACTATTCCTTAATATCTATTAACACCAATGGACTCAAGTCTCCCTTAAAAAGACATAAAATAACAGACTGGATAAGAAAAGAGGATCCAGTATTTTGCTGCATACAGGAAATGCACCTCAGTATTAAAGACAGACACTATGTCAGAGTAAAGGGCTGGAACATAATTTTCCTAGCAAATGGTCCCAAATAACAAGCTGGAGTATCTATTCTAATATAAAATAAAATCAACTTTTAATCTAAATTTATCTAAAAAGATAAGGAAATATACTTCATACTCATCAAAGGAAAAATCTACCAAAAAGAATTCTCTATTCTGAACATCTATTTTCCAAATGCAAGTACACCCATATTCATAAAAGAAACATTTCTGGGCCTCAAAGCACACATTGCATCTCACACAATAATAGTGCAAGAGTTCAACAGCCCACTCTCATCAGTGGACAGATCATAGAAGCACAAGCCAAACAGAGATACATTGAAACTAATGGAAATTATGGACCAAAAGGATTTAACAGATGTCTATAGAATATTTCATCCTAAAACAAAAGAATATAACTCCTTCTCAGCACCTTATGGGACCTTCTTCAAAACTGACCATATAATAGGTCACAAAATATACCTCAATAGATATAAGAAGAATGATATAATCCCATGTATCCTATCAAATCACCACAGACTAAGGCTGGTTTTTTAATAGCAGCAAAACCAACAGAAAGCAATGTGCACATGGAAGCTGAACAGAGCCCTACTCAATAACTGGGTCAAGGAAGAAATAAGGAAAGATATTAAAGACTTTTTAGAATTTAATAAAAATGAAGGCACAACATACTCAGACTTATGGGACACAATGAAAACAGTGTTTAGAGGAAAACTTATAGCTCTGAGTGCCTCCGAAAAGAAACTGCAGAGAACATACAGTATCAGCTTTACAGCACAACTGAAACCTATAGAACAAAAAGAAGCAAATACACACAAGAGGAATAGATGGCAGGAATTAATCAAACACCTGGCTGAAATCAACCAACTAGTAACAAAAAGAGATATACAAAGAACCAACAAAATCAGGAGCTGATTATTTGAGAAAATCAACAATATAGATAAACTCTTAAGCTGACTAAGTAGAGGGCACAGAGACAGTATCCAAATTAACAAAATCAGAAATGAAAATGTAGATATAACATTAGAAACTGAGGAAATTAAAAAAATCATAAGATCCTACTGCAAAAGCCTATATTCAACAAAAGTTGTAAATCTGGATGAAATGCATATTTTTCTAGCTCGCAAAGGTAAATAAGAGTCAGATAAACCATCTAAACATTTCCATAAACCCTAAAGAAATACAAGCAGTCATTAAAAGTTTCCCAACCAGAAAAAGTCCAGTACCAGCTGGGTTTAGTGTAGAATTCTTTCAGATTTTCAAAGAAGACCTAATACCAATTCTCTTCAAACTATTCCACAAAATAGAGACAGAAGGAACTCTACCCAATTCATTCTATGAAGCTACAATAATGCTGCACATTTTTTTGGAGATGGAACGGTTTCTGTCTAATCTGGAACTCGTCACAATTTTCTTTCACAGGGACTTCATAAGAGATATTTTTCTACTTGTATCATGTTTAATATTCCAAATAGATTTTTTTTGTTTTTTTATTGGATAAATTCTACATTTACACTTCATTTCCCTTTTTCTGGTTCCCCGCTCTCCAAAGGTCCCACATGCCCTTTTCCCTCCCCCTGCTCCCTCATTCACGTCTTCTCACTTCCCTGTTCTGGTATTCCCCTACACTGATGCTTTGATCCTTTCCAGCACCAGTGTCCACTCCTTTCTTCTTATCGGACATCATTCGGTATGTGAATTGTGTCTTTGGTGTACCAAGATTCTAGGCTAGTATCCACTTATCAGTGAGTGCATACCATGGGTATTCTTTTGAGACTGGGTTACCCCACTTAGTATGATGTTCTCCATCTCCATCCATTTCTCTAAGAATTTCATGAATTCATTGTTTCTGATGGCTGAATAGTACTCCATTGTGTATATATACCATATTTTTTGCATCCATTCTTCTGTTGAGGGACATCTGGGTTCTTTCAAGCTTCTGGCTATTATGAATAAGGCTGCTATGAACAGAGTGGAGCATGTATCCTTATTGCATGCTGGGGAATCTTCTGGGTATATGACCAGTAGTGGTATGGCTGGGTCCTCCGGAAGTATCATGTCCAGTTTTCTGAGGAACAGCCAGACTGATTTCCAGAGTGGTTGTACCAGCTTGCAGTCACACCAGCAGTGGAGGAGTGTTTCTCTTTCTCCACATCCTCGCCAACACCTGATGTCGCCTGAGTTTTTAACCTTAGCCATTCTGACTGGTGTGAGGTGAAATCTCAGGGTTGTTTTGATTTGCATTTCTCTAATGACTAATAAGGCTGAACATTTTTTAAGGTGTTTCTCAGCCATCCGAATTTCCTCAGGTAAAAAGTCTTATTTTAGCTCTGTACCCCATTTTTGGATGGGGTTATTTGGTTTTCTGGTGTCTAACCTCTTGAGTTCTTTATATACATTGGATATTAGCCCTCTGTCAGATGTAGGGTTGGTGAAGATCTTTTCCCAATTTGTTGGTTGCTGATTTATCCTTTTGACAGTGTCTTTTGCCTTACAGAAACTTTGTAATTTTATGAGGTCCCATTTGTCTATTCTTGATCTTAGAGCATAAGCAGTTGGTGTTCTGTTCAGGAACTTTCCCCTTGAGCCAATGTCCTCAAGTGTCTTCCCCAGTTTCTTTTCTATTAATTTTAGTGTGTATGGTTTTATGTGGATGTCTTTGATCCACTTTGAGTTGATCTTAGTACAAGGAGATAAGAGTGGATCAATTCTCATTCTTCTGCATGTTGACCTCCAGTTGAGCCAGCCCCATCTGTTGAAAAGGCTATCTTTTTTCCATTGGATGTTTTCAGCTCCTTTGTCGAAGATCAATTGGCCATAGATATGTGGGTTTACTTCTGGGTCTTCAATTCTATTTCATTGATCCACCTCCCTGTCACTGTACCAATACCAAGCAGTTTTTAACACTACTGCTCTGTAGTATTAATTGAAGTCCGGGATACTGATTCCCCCAGAAGTTCTTTTACTGTTGATGAGTTTTAGCTATCCTGGGTTTTTTTTGTTATTCCAGATGAATTTGAGAATTGCTCTTTCTAACTCTATGAGGAACTTAGTTGGGATTTTGATGGGTATTGCATTGAATCTGTATATTGCTTTTGGCAAGATTGCCATTTTAAGTATATTAATCCTGCCAACCCACAAGCATGGAAGATTTTTCCATTTTTCTGAGGTCTTCTTCCATTTCCTTCTTCAGAGACCTGAAGTTTTTGTCATATAAATCTTTCACTTGTTTGGTTAGAGTCACACCAAAATACTTTATATTGTTTGTGGCTATTGTGAAGGGTGTCATTTCCCTATTTCTTTCTCGGCCTGCTTATCCTTTGAGTATAGGAAGTCTATTGTTTTACTTGAGTTGATTTTATAACCAGCCACTTTGTTGAAGTTATTTATCAGTTGTAGGACTTCTCTGGTGGAGTTTTTTGGGTCACTTAAGTTTACTATCATAGTATCTGTGAAACTGAATTCATATTACTTTTTACTTCAGAAGGTATTGTGTATATTTAAGAGGCATTTAAATTTTATAAATTATTTTGATGACAAAAAATACGAAGAAAGATGCTACAAAAGAATTATCAGTGATCATTTAGAATCTATTCAACTTTCCTCTAGTTTATATAACACAAAGGTTTATACCTAAACTGCATAGTTATTAATCATGTATGTGGAGTGACACCTTAATTTTATCATATACATCATCAAGGTACCTTTATTTACTTGGATTGTCAAGTAAAAATCACATACATTCATCATAAATCCATCATTGTTTTGACATGATTACATGTGGTCAAGAAAAATGGAGCTAATGCATTATTATCTCACATTTTTCTTTTCCTTTTTTATTATTCTTTAATTTGTTTTACAGTCCAGTCCTTATCCTCCTCCCATTCTGCCTTCTGTCAATTCCTCCTCCCATTCCCTTCCACCATCATCTCCAAGAGAATGTCCCCAGCCCTATCCCACCCCACCAGACCTCCCCACTCCCTGGGGCCTCAAGTCTCTCATGGGTTAGGTGCATCTTCTCTCACTGACACCAGGAAGTCATCTGCTGTGTATGTGTCGGGTGCCTCATATCAGCTATTTCCTGTCTGCTTGGTGGCTTAGTGTCTGAGAGATCCCAGGTGTCCAGGTTAGTTGAGACTGCTGGTCTTCCTATGGGGTCGGGTCCTCCTCAGCTTATTCCAGCTTTTCCCTAAGTCTACCACAGCGGTTCCTGGTTTCTGTCCATTGGTTGCCTGTAAATATTGCACCTGATTCAGCTGCTTGTTGGGCCTCTCAGAAGGCAGTCATTATATGCTTCTGTCTGTAAGGACACCACAGCATCATTAGCAGTGTTAGGCCTTGAAGCCTCCCCTTGAACTAGATGGCAATTTGGACCAATCACTGAACCTCCTTTCCCTCAGTTTTGTTGTTGTTGTTGTTGTTGTTGTTTTTGTTTATTAAGGATGAGAACTACCAATACCTTTTCTTTTCTTTCGGTCAGTTTCACAAATAAACAGAAGGTAAGCATCAGTGGTATAACATATTAAACACTTGAACTTATTCCTTCTGTCTGACTGAAGAGTGTTAAGACCTTCCTAATATCCCCCTGTCCTTTGATGACTCTTCTTCTATTGTTTAAATTAATAACATCTTTAGGTTTTTATAAGAAAACTTCTGATATATTTGTCTTACTAAACTGCCTTATATTTGTGTTTCCTAATTTCAGAAAAAAAATACTTTCTACATCTGTAAAAATGATAAATTTGTACTGTCAAAGGATAACATGAAACTTTGAGAAATGAATATCAGCCTTATCTGCAAATACATTGACAATGACTGAACACATTTCCAAAAGTTCCCACATATAAACTCATTTGAAAATAATGGAACCTCAACCTAACCACAAAACATCATTAAGTAAAGAATTTACTTTGAGGGTGATCAAGGATTGAACCAGGGACCTAAGCATATTAGGCAGACATCTATAACATTGACAATCTACTACTTGGGTCTTTTAATTTTCTGTTTTCACTTCATAGTTGACTGTTACAGCTAACAATGCTTTTAATTCCTTACTTAATAAAAAAATCGTTTTGGTAAAAATACATATCACAACAAAGGTATTTTGAACCCACTTGTATAATTCTTTAATTTGTCTGCCACTTGTATCTGTGTAATATTTTGTGATCCTCAGTTTCTTGGTGTACTTTATTTATTTTTCCTTAAAATCTGCTGTTCAGTCCTCTGTGAATGAATTCAGTCAATAAACAGAAAATGTTAATGTTTCAAAAAATTAAGGTTGATTCAACTCATCTCTACAAAAGATGCATGAAACACCAGGAAAATTAAAGGTGAATAGGAAATGGCAGGTTCTCTTCTTTCTTTGACATACAATTTCCTGCTAGAAAAAGGCATTCATGGAAGTACAAAGGAATATTACTAAAAGGTCCCCAAGGACTGTCCTAAACACGTTAGGAGAGAAACAACTTTCCTTTGATTGATAGCAGGAAATGCAGTGAAGATCAAAATGGGATGATCATGTTATTACCTTGGAGGTGAAGGCAAGGCACAGTATTAAATAGATTTAGTGGAAATGGGGTAATCCTTTCCTTAGAGACCTTTGCCTAGGATGTGTGCTTATTTAAAAAGAAATAAAACTCATTCCAAGCTCTTGCTAAATTTTCATGAAGAAGCAATGTGATGTCATGAGTTTATGGATGTTTTTCAAGGTAAACATTTCCCACATACACAATGAAGATAAGGTAGAGGGACTTTATAAAACAGAACAATGGTCATTCTTTCTTTAATCTTAAACAGTCAAACTGTCTAATTTTCTGAGAAAAAAATTATACTATCATTAAAGAAAGATAGCATAGATCTTTGAAATTTTGACATTTTGTAATATGTGAAATGCAGCATGGTCATATTCACCATTCTCTCTTCATGCTTTCATGTCTTTTGTTTGTGCAGGTCATGTACAGGTAGCCATAACTAGTGTATATTCATGATTGCAAAAAGAAAATCAAAATAAGAGGGCAACTGTTCACTGATCTCTTTATCATTCTGACATGAAATTTTATGTACTTTAATGTGGATATGTACAATTACAATCCAAATAAGATTTCTTTCAATGTTTAGTACAGTTCTATGGATAAATGGAAATGATATAATACCAGTCCAGTTATCACTGCATGCATATTTCTTAAAACACTAACCAAGAAATGATTAATAATTTAAAATATAAAATAATGAAATAACATTGAATATGAGATACACATATTATCTGACTGAGTTTTATATAAGTATGAATGGCTAATTCAAGATAATAAGAGTGAAATTCAAAAACTTCTAATGGAAATCACAATAATCTTTACAGTTCCTTTTAAATGATTTCATAAATAAATTCTCCACATCACTAGAACAATTCAATGGCAGTGATGGATATTGCTCATTTCTCTTCCTAGTTCTGGCTGCTGTGATAAATTCCAACCAAAACCAACTTAGAGGAAGAGGAATTTGACTGGCAGATACTTCTAGGTTATAGCCCATCACTGAGGGAATTCAAGATAGGAACTCATGACAGGAACCTGAAGCAGATACGTGGAGTGGAGGAATGATTTTTCTAGTCCACTCTCATGCTTTTCCTCATCTGTGCAAGGCTATCGTCCTAGCAATCTAATTGCTCACAGCAGATCTTTCCAAAGCAGCTACCCACCCAGACATCCTTTCACATACATGCACACAGGTCTTTCTGACATTGGCCATTTCACAATAGAGCTTATGTTCTCAGATAAGTCTAGGACGTATTGATAGTTAACACTTAAAACACGATAGTAAAATAGCCTTTACATTTTTTTGTGTGTTTAAAAAAATAAGTAGATACTCATTAGTATCATTTCTTCTCATGTGTTCCTCCATGAAGTTATTCCTAAGCTAATAGCCAACATTACATTTCATACCCACTTTATCATTATATAACAGTGAAAATAAAATTGGGTTTATAAAGTAAAACCGAAATTTTTGTGCAAAGTGCATATCTCTTCATAAAATAAATACTGAGTTTTAATGTTTAAGTGTGCATTTTAAATTCGTACTTATATAAGAACTATATTTGGTTTGTTTTATGTATTAGAACAAAATTTGTATTAGAACAAAACTAAGTACTTAAGGTAACCTTCATATGACTCTTAAGAGAACAAATGTGATATTGTAGATAACCATCACATGATTCCTGCTAACTAGAATGTGAGAACCACATGGAATGCAATCACTGATAAGTGGATATTAGCCCAGAAGCACAGAATACCCAAAACACAACCCACATATCAAATCATTCCAAAGAAGAAGGAAGGAGAGAGCCCAGGTCCTGGAAAGGTTTGATGCAGCATTGTGGGGGATTTCCAGGAGAGAGAAGCTGGAGGGGGTTGGTTGGGTAAGTGGTGGAGGGAAGAGGGTTTATGGGACTTAGGGGGAGGGTGGAACCAGGAAAGGGAAATCATTTGGAATGTAAACAAATTCACCTGGAAAAACAAAAACCTAGGATAACAAAAGCTATTCTTCACAACAAAAGATCTGGGGAAATCAGCATCCCTGACCTTAAGCTCTATTACAGAGCAATAGCGATAAAAAACTGTTTGGTATTTGTGTGCAGACAGTCAGGAAGATCAATGGAATAGAATTGAAGACCCAGAAAAGAACCCATACATGTATGGTCACTTGATATTTGACAAAGGAGCTAAAAACATCCAGTGGAAGAAAGACAGCCTTTTTAACAAATGGTGCTGGATCAACTGGATGTCTTCATGCAGAAAAATGCAAATTGACCCATTCTTTTCTTCTTGTACAAAGCTCAAGTCCAAGTGGATCAAAGACCTACACATAAAACCTGACACACTGAATCTTATAGAGGAGAAAGTGGAGATGAATCTTAAACACATGGGCAAAGAAACACATGTTCCTGAATAGAACACCAATGGCTTATGCTCTAAGAATGAAAATCGACAAATGGGACCTCATAAAACTGCAAAGCTTCTGAAAGGCAAAGGACACAGTCAATAGGATGAAACGACAATCAAGAAATTGGAAAAAGATCTTTACTAACTCTACATCTGATAGAGAGTTAATATCCAGTGTATACAAAGAACTCAAAAAGTTTGTCTTCAGAGACTCAAATAACCCTTTTAAAAAATGGGGTACAGAGCTAAACAGGGAATTCTCAACTGAGGAAACTCAAATGGCTCTAAAGCACCTAAAGAAATATTCAGCATCCTTAGTTATCAGGGAAATGCAAATCAAATCAACACAGTGATTACACCTTATACCACTCAGAATGGCTAAGATGAAAAACTCAGGGGACAGCAGATGCTGGAGAGGATGTGGGGGAAAAGGAATACTTGTCCATTGTTAGTGGGATCAATGGAAATCCTGTTGCAGACAATGTTACAAGCGGGTAAAACCATTCCGGAAATCAGTTTCATGATTCCTCAGAAAATTAGACATCGTATTACCTACGGAACCAGCTGTATCACTCCTGGGCATACACCTAGATGCTCCTACATGTAATAAGGGCACATGTACCGCTATGTTCATAGCTGTCTTATTTATAATAGCTAGAAGCTAGAAAGAACCCAGATGTCCTTCAACGGAGGAATGGATACAGAAACTGTGGTATATATACACAATGGAGTACTATCCAGCTATTAAAAACAATGAATTAATGAAATTCTTAGGCAAATGGATGGAACTAGAAAGTGTCATTCTGAGTGAGGTAACCCAATCACAAAGGAATGCATATGGTATGCACTCACTAATAAGTGGACATTAACCCTAAAGTTCAAAACAAACAAGTTACAATTCACCCAGCACAGGAAGGTCAAGAAGGAAGACTTAAGTAGGGGTGCTTTGGTTCCTCTGAAAAAGGGAACAAAATACTCACAAGAGCAATAAAGGAGACAATATGTGGAACAGAGACTGAAATAAAGGCCACCCAGAGACTGCCCTACCTGGGGATTCACCATATAAACAGTCACCACAACTGACAATACTATGGTCGACAAGAAGTGTATACCAAACGGAGCATGCCATGGTTGTCTCCAGAGGGGCCCTGCCAGAGTCTTACAAATACAGAGGCAGAGGCTAGCAGCCAACCATTGGACTGGGCATAGGGTCCCCAATGGAGGACTTGGAGGGTGGTCTGGAGGAGATGAAGGGTTTACAGCCTCATGGGAAGAACAATGATTTTGGCCACCCAGATGCCCCAGGTCTCTCAGAGACTAAACGATCAACCAAGGAGTACACATGGTTCCAACCAAAAATGAGGCAGAGGAATGCCTTGCAGGGCATCAGTGGGAGAAGTGGTCCTTGGTCAGGTAAAGGATCAATAGATGCACCAACAAAGGGAAATTGAGGGGGGAGGTGGCAATGTGTTGGGTGGAGGGGCATATACGTGTAGGCAGGGGGTGGGAGGAGGGGCTGGGGGGGTCTTTGGAGAGGGGGAAATAGGGAAAGGTTTTACCACTGGCAATGTAAATTAAGACGATATTCAATAAAAAAAGGTCGAATTCCTTTGTATCTTGGCTGTTCATACTCCAAACTAATTAAAGAATCTCTGGGGGGAGGGGGGATATTCTGCATATTAAAGTGCCCAGCATTTTTACAATTTTTATTAAATGAGTTTTCTATCTGAAAAAAGAAAGAAAGGAAGAAAGGAAGAAAAGAAAAAAAGAAAGGAAGGAAGGAAGAAAGGAAGGAAGGAAGGAAGGAAGAAAGAAAGAAAGAAAGAAAGAAAGAAAGAAAGAAAGAAAGAAAGAGCAACAATTTCAACTAACAGGATAACCTCAGAGTGCCCAGGGACTAAACTACTAACTAAAGTATATATGTGAAGGCATCTATGGCTCCAGCTGCATATGTAGCCAAGGACTGTATTTTCTGGGATCAATGAAAGGGGAGGTTCTTGGTCCTGTGAAGATTTGATAACCCACCATAGGGGGATGCTAGAGCAGAGAGGTGGGAGTGGGTGGGTGGGTTGGGAGCACCATCATAGAGGCAGGGAGAGGGGGATGGGATAGGGAGTTTGTGGCAGTGAAACTGGAAAGGGAGTTAACATTTTAATTGTGAATAAATAAAATAATTAATAAAAATGTATACGGAACTTATTTTAAAGAATGTCCTTGGATTTTGTAAAATAAAAGTTTGTAAGGTTTTTCCAGATTGTGGGAAAAAAACTGAAGTAGTATTTCAGACTAAAAAAAATATTATAATTAAGTCATCATGATAAAAAAGAATTAACAGCTACCTATCTATGTGTGTGTGCCTATGGTTGTATATGTGCACTTTTGTGAAGGTGCCTTTGGAGGTCAGACAAAAGCATCAATCCTTTGGAGCTGGAGATGCAAGTGGTTTTGAACCACATGACATGGGTACTGGGATTAGCCATTTAGTGAGATTGCATCAATTTTCTTTCCATTTAGTTTGATGTTGGCTACTGGTTTGCTGTATATTGCTTTTACTTTATTTACATATGGGACTTTAATTCTTGATATTTCTAAGACTTTTATTATGAAGAGGTATTGAATTTTGTCAAATGCTTTCTTACCATCTAATGAGATTAACATGTGTTTTTTCTTTGAGTTTGTTTGATGGATTTCCATATGTTGAACCATAACTGCTTCCATGGAATGAAGCCTAATTGATCATGAGGGATGATTTTTTTATGTGTTCTTGGAATTGGTTTGTGAGAATTTTATTGAGTATATTTGCATCGAAGTTGATAAGGGAAATTGTTCTGAAGTTCTCTTTTTTGGGGTTTTGTGGGTTTTAGGTATAAGTGTAATTGTGCCTACATAGAATGAATTGGGAAGTGTTCCTTCTGTGTCTATTTTGTAGAATAGTTTGAATAGTATTGGTGTTAAGTCTTCTTTGAATGTCTGGTAGTATTCTGCCCTAAATCCATCTGGTCCTGTGATATTTTTATTTGGAGAGTTTTAATGACTACTTCTATTTGTTTAGGGGTTCTCACACTGTTTAGATGGTTAATCTGATCCTGATTTAACCTTGGGACCTGATATTTTTCTAGAAAATTGTCTATTTCTCCCAGATTTTCCAATTTGGTTGAGTATGGGCTTTTGTAGTAGGATCTGATGATTTTTTTTAATTTCCTAGGTTTCCTTTATATCTCCCTTTTCATTTCTGATTTTCTTAATTTGGATTATGTCTTTGTGCTCTCTGGTTAGTCTGGCTAAGAGTTTATCTATCTTGTTGACTTTCTCAAAGAACCATCTCTTGGTTTTGCTAATTCTTTGTTTAGTTCTCTTTCTTCTATTTGGTTGATTTCAGCCATGAGTTAGATTATTTCATGCCATCTATTCCTCCTAGGTGTATTTACTTCTTTTTCTTCTCTTTCTACGTCTTAAAACACTAATTTTCACCAGGTCTACAAAATCTATGGTTCTGACACTTATTATAATTCCTTGTCAGTGGTGATTACTGGGATAGATCATGCTATAGAAGCTCCTTTTAGGGTTGAGCATTTCGTAATTTCTCATTGTTTTTCACATTGAACATTTGTGGGTGTCTACTACCTTCTTTCTAATGCAAAAATGTACTTCTTTGATGGGGATTGAGCATTGCTCTTTCTGTGGGTATAAAGATCAGTAGTTAGGAGCACCTTCATACCATGTCCTTTAAATGGAATAACAGAAGTAGGTTTTCCTCTGTGGACTAAGATCAACCCAGCCCTGGATGCCTCTGATATTTAGGTGTCAAATTAATTAAAAATGGAATGTTGTTATCTTAGAATTATCATGCTAGCCTAAAGAATATGAAGGTTGATTTCAAGATTTTAGCACTTTTGACATTATAGAGCTATAAAGTTACCAACAAGACATGGACAGAAACAGAAGAGAGCAGGGTATGACATCCTTTTTTCTTATGCCATATGTAGATGTTTGTTCTGTGCCTGTTTCAGTTGTATATACAATGTTACTTTATTCTCAGAATCTAAGATTTCTAAAGGCAAACATCTATCAGCAATATTTGTACTATTTTTCTTTCAAAAACTTGGGTTCTTACAGTTTTCCCATCTCTTTTGTCTTTGTGTCTTCCAATCCAGGCAGTCCCCCATTGACTTATTGCTAGTCAAAGTTCCTCTTTGCTCCAGGTTTGGATAATTTTGGTAAAAGATTATTTGGTTAGATGATTTTTTCATCATCCAGAAAGATTAAAGGTGAATTTCTTCCAAAATTATTTAAATGCAGACTCACTAGTTGCAATTATATTAAAGGAAGGCATAGTCAGTCTCATTAAGTAATGTCAATTTGTTCTATTATTTTGACGTGGGCTTGACTTGAAAAGCAATAGCCTTGGTATCATCATATTGAGAGAGTTTGGCCATCTTTTCTAGTTCTCTTTTAATACTAAATGCTACCAGGGTTAATTCAGAATAAGTTATGTAATATATTGCCTCTGTGTTATGAAAGTATTACTTGGCAAACTTAGAGATGAAGAAATAGAAATATGTTCATAGTACACTTAATCTCACAGCTTATTAAATTGAATAAAATGAATCAAGAGAAGAAAAGAAATTAAGTGAGGTATTGTAATATTCTTGAGGGGTATAATATTTAGGAAGAACCCCTAATCCTAAGAGTTTGCCACACTGACAAATGCTGCTTCCTTTCTGATATATCATCCTTTGAGTACAGTGCCTCAGTAGGATGACTACAATAAAAGACTAAAGAAGAGTCATTGAAAATATTTGGAGTCCAGCACACAGTCAGGTTGTGTCAGAGATATGCAGTGGTACTGTACTATGCTTAGTGGCTAATTCAACTGTCCAGTCTTGCCATTAGTTTCAATTCTTAGGCTGAAAATATGCTTTACAAGAGTTCAATCTTAATGTCAATGAGCTAGTTTATGGTATCATATCCCACTTCCATTCCCTACATCTCTTTAATCTCTCTGTGCTCCCTGACTTCTTCATTCATATATGTGTGTGTGTGTGTGTGTGTGTGTGTGTGTGTGTGTGTTTTCACTGTTTTACTGTTTTTGTTTTTCAGGAGAATATCCTTTCCCTCACACTTTCTATTTATTCAAGTTTTACCATATAACTTGTTTTATACACATTAGTTATTAGTTCATATAGCCAAACTAGACAATACATGTATTTATATTTCATTTCAATGTTTCCTAGAAAACTATTATCTTGATTTAGGTAACAGAGCTGTCTCTTCAGCAGTAAAACTAATGTCAATTAGAAGATTCTACCAGCTGGCCTCTCTAATGTCATTAGTGTCATAATCATTATATTGATACTGACTAGTCTCTACTTTTTCCAGACAGAAGGGAAATTTGAGAGAAAAATTTCAACCATCCACATAAAACAATTTGCACTGCCTGGGCTGACATAAGGGATAAAGAGAATTGAATGAAGCTAAAGAGGTTACTAGAATTATTAATTTCTTTTGTGTAGTATTTAAAAGTCTACAGACAGGAAGTTCAACTTGTTGGTCTCTACTTCCATGACATTCTTTAACAGTGAGGAAAATGGGAAAAGGGTAAACTGGGGAGTAGAAGCATTTACCTCAAACTAAAAATAGGCTTTTGAATACTAGAGATATCCCATCAGAAATTAGTTGAGTATTGAAGTCACTTTTACAAAACAAGTTATTCAGTAATAGACATTTAACAATATATCAACATTTAGATGATTTTAAAGACAATGAGATTAAGATCTCATATAAAGAGACTTTAAAAGATTAGGGAGCTCAATAAAGACGTATACAATCTACTATTTACAACGAATTTTCTTAGTTTTTGTTATACATGACATTTTTCATGAGTTTTTAAAGATATAAGTAGAGCAGTACCTCTGCTCTCCTTAGACATAGAACCTTGGTAAAGGACATGAGTCACTTTACAGAGTAGGCTGACTTGGAAAACTGTGAGACACGTAGCTCTTTAATGTACAACTGGTTTTCTTCTCCAGTTTTTCTTTTCTTTTCTTTTTTAAATTGGATATTTTTATTTACATTTCAAATGCTATCTCCTTTCCTGGTTCCACCCTTGAAACACTCTGTCCCATCCTGCCTCCCCTGTTTCTATGAGGGTGTTCCCTGACCCACCCGCCCACTCCTGCCTCCACATCCTCAAATTCCCTTATACTGGAGCATCCATCAAGCCTTCACAAGACCAAGGGCCTCTCCTTCCACTGATGCCTGACAAGGTCATCCTTTGTTACATATGCAGCTGGGGCCATGCATCCCTCCATGTGTACTCCTTGGTTGGTGGCTTAGTCCCTGGGAGATGTGAGGGGTCTGGTTGGTTGAATTTGTTGTTCTTCCTATGGGGTTGCAAATCTCTTTAGCTCCTTTAGTCCTTTCTCTAATTCCTCCATTGTGTACCCTGTCCTCAGTCCAGTGGTTGGTGTTGAATATCTGCCTTTGTTTTTGACAGGCACCAAGCATTTCTTCGCATTCACAATAGTGTCTGAGTTTGGTTACTATATACAGAATAGAGCCCCAGGTGGGGTAGTTTCTGGATGGCCTTTCCTTCAGTCTCTGCTCTATACATTGTCTGTATATTTGCTCCCATGAGTATTTTCTTCCACTTTTTAAGAAGGACCAAAGAGCCCACACATTGGTTTATCTTCTTCTTGAGCTTCATGTGCTCTTTGAATTGTATCTTGGGGTAGTCCGAGCTTTTTGGGATAATATCCATTTATCAGTGCAAGACTCATAGTTTCTGGGTGAGTTCAGTGTTAGCATCTTCTTCAGTGTATACCAATTACCAAATTTGGAAGCTGAAAAGAAAGAGAGAATAGTATTATGCAGTAAAGTATCTTGGCTCCCAGCTAGTTCTTGCAGGTTGCATTTTGTTTTAGATTTGTGCCAAGCCTTTCATCCATATCTTTCTTAATCTATAATCTTCAATCTCTAGATGGACAAAGAAGCACTAGCCTCTTTTCAGTATTTGACTAAGGCCGAGGTTGTCCTGCCTTTTTGTTCTATTCCAGAATAAGATAGATATGAGGAACTTGGCTTTTGTTTTAATTTATCTTTACATATGTGTATAAGTCAGTGATCATTTACTAAGTAAAGACCAGTATTGTTTTGACAAGCTACACAGGATACCACAGTACACTGTCATGGTTATTTGTTATTTAATCATCATAAGTGCCACCATTCTGTCTATGGTCTGTGATACTAGAACTAAAATTATGTAAACTCTTATATTTTCTTGGTCAACCAGAATATGGGTAGGACTTACTAGAACGGTCAAAGTAGAAATTACAAAGCTTAAGGTTACTAGAGGCACTTATATTTCAGTGTTGTTTTTAATGTCCTTCTGGATGTAGTGGATTATTAATGTTGCTTTACTCTAAAATCCTAGCTAGATTCACATCTTGTATTATTTCTACATACCTATAATCAGCTTCATTACACTTTAGAATGAGACTGGGGCACTGATAAAGCCAAGGATGAAAGAGTCTACCTCTCAGGAATCCACATCACAATGATACATTTTCTCATGGATCTGACACCAAATTCTGCAGTATATACCCTCTCCAAACACTTTTACTTTGCTAACAGTAATTGCTTATCTTTTTTATTTTATCTTTTTTTCTACTTTCTTTTTTTAATTTTCTATATTCTTTGCTTATATTCCAAAGTCTTTCCCCTTTCCGGTTAGCCCCCTCACCATATGTCCCATAAGTCCTCTTCCCCCACCCATTCCGCAATCACCCCCCACACACACACACACCATTTCTCTGTTCTGGTACTCACCTACAAAACTGGATTTAGTCTTTTCTGGACCAGGGTCCTCTCCATCCTTTTTCTTGGGAATCCTTACTTAGCTAATTGTGTCTTGAGTATTCAGAGCTTCTGGGCTCATTAATATCCACTTATCAGTGATTGCAATTCATGTGTATTCTTTTGTGATTGGGTTAACTCACTTAGGATGATATTTTCCAGATCCAACCATTTGCCTACAAATTGCATAAATTCATTATTTTTAATTGCAGAGTAGTATGCCATTGTATAAATATACCACATTTTCTGTATCCATTCCTCCATTGAGGGACATCTGGGTTCTTTCCAGCTTCTGGCTATTATAAATAAGGCTGCTATGAACATAGTGGAGCATGTGTCTTTATTGCATGCAGGGGAATCCTCTGGGTATATGCCCAGGAGTGGTATGACAGGGTCCTCTGGAAGTGTCATGCCCAATTTTCTGAAGAATTGCCAGACTGATTTCCAGAGCAGTTATATCATCTTGTAATCCCACCAACAGTGTAGGAGTGTTCCTCTTTCTCCACATCCTCGCCAGCACCTGTTGTCTCTTGAATTTTTAATCTTAGCCATTCTGACTGGTGTGAGGAGGAATCTCAGGGTTGTTTTGATTTGCATTTCCCTGATAACTAAGGATGCTGAATATTTCTTTAGGTGCTATTTCTTTATGTGTCTTTAGGTACTATTTCTTTAGGTGTCTTTTAAGCCTAGAACTCACGAAACAGAGTCAGGTACTTCTTTTTGAGTTCAAGGCTAGCCTGATCTTCAAAGTGAGTTCCAAGACTGTAACAGCTACCTAGTGAAACCCTCTATGAAACAAAACAAAACAAAATAAACTAGCCAATCAACAAGCATGAATGGAGACCTGGATCTTGGCCGACCAATGATAAGACTACTCATTATCTGTGGCATGAAGTTAACGAAATGTGATGTAAACAGTAAGAGGAACAAGGTGAGAAAATATTTGGAAATAAAATGGACAGGTTAGGTGATTAGGGTGACACACAGTATGCAAGAGAATGAAGAATGAAGTTATATATTTAGGGATCTATGTCATAAACAAGAACATGAAGATGGAATGAGAGACCTAGAAATGGAAAGGATGTGAGCCAAGATTCTTCAGTTTAGTTTACAATTCCATACATTTAGATATCTGTGCTGAACATGCCTATCTTGTTTATTCTGTACTGTTACATTAACTAATGAGTAAAGAGGTAGATTATATATTTTGGACACACAATAGTTACCAAGAAGAATCAATGGGAAAATGGATATATTTGATGAAATAGGTTTAAAAAATCTTCAAGTAAAGCAACTCTGAATTCAATAAGTTAAAGGGACTCTCAAAATCCTCTAAAATCACAATATAAAGTTCACCATATAATGTTTTCTACATCAATCCTCTTCTCTAATGAAGACTTAGCAAGAATATTCTCTTTATCAAGCACTGTGTTAAGTATTGGGAATAGCACAACAGAGAACAGGGTGAACCCTTGTGGAGCTTTTACTCTTGTGGGAAGATACAGTAAATGGTAAAAAAAAAAAAAAAAAAGCTATTTTTGAGTCCATCAGATTGAATGCAAAGAAGCAAGGATGTGGAGACCACCAGACCTTTATTTAGCAGTGCTCACTAGATGTTTATAACAGGTGCAGGTTTAACATAGACTGAAAAGACAGTGAGACCAGGGAGAAAGGGTAGAAAGCTTGAACTGTTAATGGACACTTTAGGAAAGAGATCACAGAAGGAAAACCACTCTGAAGGGGTGATTCTCACAACTTCAAGGCATGCTTACATAGAACTCATAACCCCAGGAAACATGAGCTAAGAGTTAGTATACAGATAAGAAAGATTCTTAAATATTTTATAAAACAAAGAATAAACAATGATTTTAATTTTAGCTCAATGAAGTAAAAATAATGATATAACATCCTTAAGATGACAAAATATAGAGGTAGGTGGGCATCATCACATCCTGCTCCAGAAGAATTCAATTTTGCATAGAGTTTCGTTCAATATTTTGTGTCAAACTTTGCCTTTAATGCTTTAAACTTTTTGTGGGAAGTACAAAAAAAGACTGTCAGCATATTCTCCTTTAGTGCTGGCAAGGCAAAAGTGACCCTGTTGGTACTAGGTCCAAGCTCCATCCCACAGTTACCTGGCAATAGCCAGGTATGCTCCACCCCATAAACCTGGCCCACTATAAAAGGGGCTGCCTGTCCCTCCTCTCTCTCTCTCTCTCTCTCTCTCTCTCTCTCTCTCTCTCTCTCTCCCTCCGCTCTCTCTCTCTTTGCTCTTACCTCTCTGGACTCTCACCTCTCTGCCTCTCTTGGGCTCTCCTCCCCTCCCCCCTCTCTCCACGTGGTCATGGATGGCCTCCACTCCTCTCTACTTCTCTTCTCTTCTCTTCTCTTCTCTTCTCTTCTCTTCTCTTCTCTTCTCTTCTCTTCTCTTCTCTTCTCTTCTCTTCTCTCTCTCTCTCTCTCTCTCTCTCTCTCTCTCTCTCTCTCCCTCCCTCCCTCCACTATACAATTAACTCCCATCCTCTTCCCTGAATAAACTCTATTCTATACCATGTCTGTGTGTGTGTGGTCCCTCAGGGGGAAGGGGTGCCTAGTCATGGGCCCGCCTAGACACCCCCTTCCCCCATGCTGCCATGCCACACTCCCTAATACCCCTTCTCTCTTTTATAACCTATCATATGGTGCCAAAACCCAGGAACAACACTAAACCATCAGATCTGCATACCTCACATGGGGCCAAGAGTTTCCTGCTAGCCTGCCAGTGGATCTGTGCACACTCTTCAGGTTAGGCCCAAACTCCTCTGATCTGCTGGCCTGCCCACTTTCTAGGCCCCACATGGCCAACTCTCTGGAGGCAGTTCTGTTAGTTTATCTCACTTCCACACAACACCCACCCATGCCAAGGTCTGCCAGCTCACACTGCTCCCCCACCCCCATTACCCAGAAGAAGTATAACTCTCAATGCTTGATTAGTTAGCCAATTATACTTATGTATATTTAAAATGACAATTGACAAGATGGCAATACAGTGATTTAAGAGCCAATTGATAATAAGTGCTTTATTCCATTATTTCTAACCTTATAAAAACTTAGCTATTTATAGCTAGTAAATGCCATGCAGGTTCATGTCATAAGCCATCTCAATTTCCCTCCTTTCCCCTCCTGCGACCTCTGTCCCCCAGCTCCTACCTCCACCTCCCTTTTCCTGTTCAATCACAGGCCTCCCTTTGACCTAATGCAACTGGACATGGAAAATCCTGCAACATAACCTTGTATTTTGTGTTTCAAGGGAAGGCTACTGATTTGCTTGAGTTGGTTTTATAAAAAGCCACTTTGCTGAAGTTGTTTATCTGCTGTAGGAGTTCTCAGGTGGAGTTTATTTGGTCACTTAAGTATACTATCATATCATCTGCAAATAGTGATAGTTTGACTTCTTCCTTTCAAATTTGTATTCTTTTGACCTCCTTTTGTTGTGGAATTGGGGAGGGAAGAGGGCTTATGTGACTTATGGGGAGGGGGGAACCGGGAAAGAGAAAATCATTTGGGATGTAAACAAAGAATATAGAAAATTAAAAAAAGGAAAGATAAATAGATATAGATAGATAGATAGATAGATAGATAGATAGATAGATAGATAGATAGATAGATAGATAAGCTTGGAATATTGAAGATACAATTCACAGACCAAATGAAGTTCAAGAAGGAAGACCAAAGTATGAATACTTTGGTCCTTCTTAGAAGGAGGAATAAAATACCTATGGGAGGAGATACAGAGACAAAGTATGGGGCAGAGACTGAAGGAAAGGCCATCAAGAGACTGCCCCACCTGGGGATCCATCCCATATACAGTCACCAAACCCAGACACTATTGTGGATACCAACAAGAACTTGCTGACAGGAGCCTGGTATAACTGTCTTCTGAGAGGCTCTGCCAGTACCTGACAAATACAGAGATGGATGCTCTCCACCAACCATTGGACTGAGCACAAGGTCTCCAATGGAGGAATAGAGAAAGGACCCAAGGAGATTAAGGAGCTTTTCGTCCTATAGGAGGAACGTTATGAACCAACCATTACCCCCAAAGTTCCCGGGGCTAAAGTACCAACCAAAGAGTACACATGAAGGGCACAATAGCTCCAGATGCATATGTAGCAGAGGATGGCCTTGTTGGATATCAAAGGGAAGAGAGACTCTTGGCCCTGAGAGGGTTCCATGATCTAGTGTAGGGGAATACCAAGACAGGGAAGCAGGAGTGGGTGGATTGGTGAGCACGGGGAGGGCAGATGGAATAGGGTATTTTTGAAAGGGAAACCAGGAAAGGGGATAACATTTAAAATGTAAATAGAGAATATATAAATAAATAAATAAATAAATAAATATCAAATAGAAATAATACTGGGTTATTGGAATTTCCTTTTCTTCTCATCCATAGCAAGACTTGACTTGGAACTGTGGGGGAAAAAACAAATCTTACTTTAAAACAATTTCAAAATAAGAGAGCCTTTAACATATTCTTCTTAAAGTTTTAGAAGTTTATAAAATAGAAATAAAAACTCCTGGTAAAAAAGGGAAAGTAGCAATGAATTAGCAGAGAACATTCCTAAGCATAATTAAATCTCATAGATATTCCATACCAACTTCAAGAAAATCTGTAAGACTGTTTTGAAAATTACTCTAGAAACACATATAAAATCAAAATAAATGAGGAAAATATAGCAACACATGATACTCAAATCTCAGTCGTTCACAACATGGCATGACATTCACCACTGTGATGCGAATCAAGACAAGCAAAGGCAATGGCTTATATAGTAAACCATTGTCCAAATACTATGTGATAGAGGATAGAGGAGAGAACTACTATGCACACATCAACATGTGGAGGCTGGTGTTAATGTAAACATTTCACACCTCAGAACTGGTATCAGAGTAGCTGTCATTATTAATAGTGCTACAATGACTTTCACAATGTTTCAATATTTTTGAATATACATAAGTCTTAATAGCAATCATTTGTTATATATTGATGACTATCTTGCTTTAGTAAAATGAATATAGTTTTCCCACATAATTTGGGGGGGTTATAACCATAGAAATATTTGTATTTACGTTCACTGATTGGATTTTAGATATATATTCCGAGAAAATTAACTTCTTGTTAACAAATGTAAAGGCATAAATATATCACTATTAAATGTTGTATAGACTTCTTCTGGTCTGAGCTGAGCTAGGGCCTTGAATAGACCTTGAGTGCTTGCTCTGGACCCAGCACCACAACACCCAGAGGAACCTTGGCTCTCAGATGCTCTAACACGTCCGGGACTACAGGATCTCAGGAGCTTTGGCACACCAGGATTTCAGGATCCCAGAGGTAGCTTGCCTCCCAGGAGCTCTGACACACCCAGGATCTCAGAATCATAGGATTCCAGAATCATAGGAAGAGAGAGACAGCTGGACTTTGAAAAATTCTGACACAACCAGGATCATAGGAGAGACAGGCTCTAGGCAGAGACAGTGAAGGCAGGTAGCACTAGAGACAAACACATGGCAAGAGACAAAACAAGAATATTAGCAACAGAACCCAAGGTTACTTGGCATCATTACAACCAAGTTCTCGCACCATAGCAAGTCCTGGGTACACCATCACTCTAAAAAAGCAGGATAATGACCTAAAATCACTTCTCATGATGAAGATTCAGTACTATAAGAAGGACATAAATAACTCCCTTAAAAATACAGGAGAATACAGGTAAAAAGGTGGAAATCCTCAAAAATCCCTTATAGAATTACAGGAAAACACAACCTATAAGATGAAGTTGTTGAAGAAAACCATCCAGGATCTAAAAATGGAAATAGAGAAAATAAAAAAATCACAATGGAGGCAACTCTGGAGATATAAAATCTAGGAGTCATAGATGCCAGATTCACCAATAGAATACAAGAAATAGAAGTGAAAATCTCAGGAGCAGAAGATACCATAGAAACCATTGACACAACAGTCAAAGAAAATGTAAAAAAGCAATAACATACTCACAGAAATTATCCAGGAAATCAGGACACAATGGGAAGATGAAAGCTAAAGATAATAGGTACTGAAGAGAGTGAAGATTCCCAACTTAAAGGGCCAGGAAATATCTTCAGCAAATTATAGAAGAAAACTTCCATAAACTTGTATGCCCATGAACACACAAGAATCATACAAAACTCCAGATAGACTGGACCAGAAAAGAAATTGCACCCTGCCCCATAATAATCAAAACACCAAATGCAATAAACAAAGAAAGATTATTAAAATCAGTAACATATAAAAATCAAACCTATCGGAATTACACCAGACTTCTCACCAGAGACTATTAAAAGCCAGAAGATTCTGGGCAGATGTCATACAGACTCTAAAAGAACACAGATGCCAGTCCAGGCCACTATACCCAACAAAATTCAATTATCGTAGATGGAGAAATCATGATATTCCATGACAAAAACAAATTTACACAATATCTTTCCATAAATCTAGCTCAAGAAAGGATAATAGAAGGAAAACTCTAAAACAAGGAAGGAAACAATACCCTAGAAAAAGCAAGAAAGTAATATTCTTTCAAGAAACCCAAAAGAAAATAGCAACACAAATATAATTCCTCCTCTAACAACAAAAATAACAGGAAGCAACAATCACTATTCCTTAATATCTCTTAATATCAATAGATACAATTCCCCAACAAAAAGACAGGTTAGCTCACTGAATATGCAAACAGGATGTTTCTTTTTGCTGCATTAAAAAAAATGTACCTCAATGACGACAGACACTACCTCAAAGTAAAAAGCTGGAAAAAATTTCTAAGCAAATGGTCCCAAGAAACAAGTTGAAATACTCATTCTAGTATCAAATAAAATTGAATTTCAAGGAAAAGTTACCAAAAAAGATAAGGAAAGAAACTTCATACTCATCAAAGGAAAAATCTACCAAGATGAAACCTCAATTCTGAACATCTATGCTCTAAAACAGGCCTCAACAGATACAGAAATATTGAAATTATTCCATGCACCTTATCAGATCACTATGGCCTAAAGCTGGTCTTAAGTTCAAAAACAACAATGGAAAACACACACAAGTGTGGACTTTGAACAATGCTCTTCTCAATGATAGCTTGGTCAAGGAAGAAATAAAGAAATTAAAGACTTTTTAGAATTTAATGAAAATGAAGAAACATCATACCAAAACTTATGGGACATGAGGAAAGCAATGCTAAGAGGAAAACTTATAGCTCTAAGTGCCTACAAAAAGAAACTGGAGAAAGCATAATCTAGCAGCTTGAAGTTCTAGAACAAAAGAAGCAAATATACCTAAGAGGAGTAGATGGCAGGAAATAATCAAACTCAGGGGTGAAATCAACCAAAAGAACTACACAAAGAATGAAGTAAACCAGGAGCTGGTTCCTTGACAAAAATCAAGATAGATAAACCCTTAACCAGACCAACCAGAGTACACACAGTACCCAAATTAACAAAATCAGAAATGAAAAGGGAGACATAACAACAGAAACTGAGGAAATTTTAAAAGAATCATCAGATCCTACTACAAAAACCTATACACAACCAAATTGAAAAATATGGGTGAAATAGACAATTATCTAGACAGATATCTGGTCCCAAAGTTAAATCAATATCAGATAAATTTTCTAAATAGTCCTAGAAACCCTAAGGAAATAGAAGTAGTCATTAAAATCTCCCAGTTAAGTTCAGGACCAGATAGGTTTAGTGCAGAATTCTTTCAGACCTTCAAAGAAGAACTAATACTAATACTCTTCAAACTGTTCCACAAAATAGACACAGAAGGAACACTTCCCAATTCTTTCTATGTAGGCACAATTACACTTATACCTAAACCACATAAAGACCCAACAAGGAGAACTTCAGAACAATTTCTGTTATGAACATCAATGCAAAAATATTCAATAAAATTCTTGCAAACCAAATCTAAGAACACATCAAAATGATCATATAACATGATCAAGTAGCCTTCATCCCCTGGATGAAATATGTGGAAATCCATCAACATAATACACTACATAAACAAACTCAAGGAAATAAAAATGATTATTTCATTAGATGCTGAAAAAGCATTTGACAAAATTCAACATCCTTTCATGTTAAAAGTCTTGGAAAGATCAGGAATTGAAGTTCCATCACTAAACATAGCAAAAGTAATATAAAGCAAACCAGTAGCCATCATCAAACTAAATGGAGAGAAACTTGAAGCATTTCCACTAAACTCAGGGACTAGACAGGGCTGCCCACTCTCACCCTATTTAATATAATACTTGAAGTTCTAGCTGAAGCAATTGGACAAGAATAGGAGGTCAAAGTGATGCAAATTGAAAAGGAAGAAGTCACCATATCACTATTTGCAGATAAGTGTACTTAAGTGATACCAAAATTTCCACCAGAGAATTTCTAAACCTGATAATAGACTTCAGCCAAGTAACTGGGTGTAAAATTAACTCAAACAAATCAGTAGCCTTCCTATATTCAAAGGATAAACGGGCTGAGAAAGAAATTAGGGAAATAACACCCTTCACAATAGTCATAAGTAATATAAAATATCTTGTTGTGACTCTAACCAAGCAAGTGAAATTTTGTATGAGAAGAATGTCAAGTCTCTGAAAAAAGAAATCTAAGATCTTAGAAGATGGAAAGATCTCCCATGTTCATGGATTGTTCAGGATTAAAATAGTAAAAATGGCCATCTTGCCAAAAACAGTCTGCAGATTCAGTGCAATCCCCATCAAAATTCCAACTAAATTCTTCATAGAGGGAGAAAGAGCAATTTGCTAATTCATTTGGAATAACAAAATACCCAGGATATGGAAAACTATTCTCCATAATAAAAGAAGTTTTGGGGGAATCACCATCCCTGATCTGAAGCTCTATTACAGAGCAATAGTGAAAAAAATCTATAAGACATTGGTACAGAATCAGGCAGGAAGATCAATGGAATTACAGTTGAAGACCTAGAAATGAATCCACACACCTATGATCACTTGATATCTGAAAAAGAAGCTAAAACCATCCAGTGGAAATAGACATTAATTTTCAATAAATAGTGCTAGTTCAATTGGAGGTCAGCATGTAGAAGAATGCAAATTAACCAATTCTTATCTCCTTGTACAAAGCTCAAGTCCAAGTGGATCAAGGACATACATATAAAACCAGATATACTGAAACTAATAGAGGAGAAATTGGGGAAGATCCTCTAACACATGGGTACAAGGGAAATTTTCCTGAAAAGAACATCAATGACTTATGCTCTAAGATCAAGAATCAACAAGTGGAACCTCATAAAATTGCAAGACTTCTGTAAGGCAAAGGACACTGTTAATAGGACAAAATGGCAACCAACAGTTTGGGAAAAGATCTTTCCCAATTCTATATCTGATAGTGAGTTAATATCCTATATATAAAAATAATATCCTATATGTAATATATAATAATAAATATCATATATATATATATATATATATATATATATATATATATATATATATTCAAGAAGTTAGACTCCAGAGAATCAAATAACCATATTAAAAATGGGGTAAAGAGCTTAGCAAAGAATTCTCAACTGAATAATATTGAATGACTGAGAAGCAGGTAAGGAAATTTTCAACATCCTAAGTTATCAGCACAATGCAAATCAAATCAACCCTGAGATTCCATTTCACATCAATCAGAATGGCTAAGATTAAAAGCTCAGGTGACAGAAGATGCTGGCGAGGATGTAGAGAAAGAGGAAAACTTCTCCATTGCTGGTTGGATTACAAGCTGATACAACCACTCTGGAAATTAGTTTGCTGGTTCCTCAGAAAACTGGATATAGTATTACCTGAGGACCCAGCTATACACTCCTGGGCATATTCCCCAAAGATTCTCCAACATATAACAATGGCACATGCTCCACTATGTTCATTACAGCCTTATTTATAATAGCCAGAAGCTGGAAAGAACCCAGATGTCTCTCAACAGAGGAATGGATACAGAAAATGTGGTATATTTACACAGTGGATTACTACTCAGCTATTAAAAACATTGAATACATGAAATTCTTAGGCAAATGGATGTAACTAGAAAATATCATCATGAATGAGGTAACCCGATCACAAAAGAACACAGATGGCATGCATTCACTGATAAGTGGGCATTAACTCAAATCTCAGAATACCCAAAATACAATTACAGATCACATGAAGCTCAAGCTAAGTGTATGTGCTTTGGTCCTTCTTAGAAAGAGGAACAAAACATTCATGGGAGCAAATATGGAAACAAAGTGTGGAGCAGAGACTGAAGGAAGGGCCATCCAGAGACTGCTTCACCTCGGGATCCATCCCATATACAGTTACCAAACCCAGATATTATTGCAGAAGTCTAGAAGTGCTTGCTAAGAGGAGCCTGATATAGCTGTCCTCTAAGAGGCTCTCCCAGAGCCTGAGAATGACAGAGGCAGAAGCTTGTGCCAACTATTGGAATGAGCACAGAGTCCCCAATGAAGAAGTTAGATAAAGGACTGAAGGAGCTAAAGGGGTTTGCATCCCCATAGGAAGAACAACAATATCCACCAACTAGGACTCCCAGATTTCCAAGGGACTAAGCCACCAACCAAGGAATACACAGGGCTCCAGCTGCATATGTAGCAGAGGATCGCTTTGTTAGGCATCAATGGGAGAAGAGGTCTTTGGTCCTATGAAAGCTGGACAGAAGTCCCAGTGTTGGGAAATTGAGGGTAGGGAAGCTAGAGTCTGCGTGTTGGAGGAGGAACACCCTCATAGTAGCAGTGGGAGGGGGGATAAGATATGGGGTTTCTGGGGGGACTGGCTAAAGGGATAACACTTGAAGTGTAAATAAATTAAAATTAGTTAATTAACTAACTAATTAATTGATTAAAAAACATCTTTTTTCTTAGCTTCACTAAGGAATATCTCCAGTAACATGAACCTGGTGTGCTCCCATGATTTTCTAGTCTATTCTGATTTTATGTACATACTGTAAATGGGTTCCCAAATCCATCCCCTACATACATTTACCTGCATGAGAGTTGTCTGTGTTTTTCCCAGGGAAAAGGTAGAAATAGTGTATCATGGATACTTTCTTAACAGTGGGCATCTGGATCAGTTCACCTGGGACCACAAATGAATATTGAACCTGCAATGGCAAACTCAGTCCGGAGAGATCTCCTAAGAAGGGAACTTCTTTTGCTGCTCTACACAGCAACAACAACAAGAAGAAAAACAACAACAAAAGTTGTGTACATTAGGGCTGTGGCTTTGTAGGGTAACAGTGTTTAGTTTTTCTTTGGATATAATGCAGGCAGAATTATTTGGGAACTTATGAAAAATGACTGAGCAAGGGTCTGAAAATCAGAAGAAAAACATGTATTGCTTTTATGAGATATTCTAAAAATTTGTTCTTTAAATAAATTGGCTGTTAAGCATAATCAGAATAAATCCATTCATGGCCTTAGTGTGGGACAGTTTTAGAGGTCATATAAAAGCAAAACCAAACCCTTACCTTTTGAAAAGTTTCCTCCAAATGATAACATCAAGAGTACTTTTTGAAGCAGTCAATGAATTTGGAAATGAAGAGAGCCAACCTTGTCTATCTTCCAAGAAATATTATCTGCAAATAAAGGCATGTAAATGATGAAAAATGAAGTCTCCTGGTAGGACATTTTAGGAACTAAGCATTACTGGATGCTTCACAGAAGACAGGAGGCCAAAGGAATGTAAAGCAGAGACCTCCATAAAAGACACATGGAGAACCTGTGAAGATTCTCTGTCATAAAACCACAGGGACTTTTTAATAGGTGAGCCCAATGTTACAGCATACAACAAGCAAGTTCTGTAAAAGATCACAGAGCCCTTCTAGGACCGACTTCATGGTAAAGAAAAGCTCTCAACTGTTACGAGTCCTTGCTGCTCTGCTGCACATTTTTGCATGCTTTTCACCCTTATTTAAGAAGACCATTTCTCTGCGGTTTGAATTAGGTAAAGCATAGAGAAACAGTTCTCTAACTACCACTTACTTGGCATCGAGCTACCAGTTTTTCCATTAGTGCATCTAAAGCTTTCTTTCCCTGGCAGCTCCTTTTTATAAGACTGCTGAGATCTGGTTTCTCATCATAGGTCTTATATGCATGTCACAAAGCAGGCCTTCCCCCATCCCCTTGCCTCTGCCCCTTGCCAGCCAACATTTCCAAATCCCTAGAGCAATCTCATTTATCAACCTACCTTACCTACACTTGGCCTATCATTCACATTAGACTTGTTGGTAGCTCTGACAGCCTTACTGATAACTCTGAAATTCATTTGTTTTTGGTTTTTCTTCCTTTAGTCTGTAAGTCAAGCACACTGTCTACGTTTTTCATCTTTAGCTTTCATATTTAAGAGATTCTTTCAACCTTATTTCAAGAAATTTTCTAGCACTATTCTTAATTTTCTGTTGTTTTTCATCTGTCTTTAGCATCGAGAAATACTGTTTTGGCAATTGGAAATCCTTGAACTCAACCTTTAAGGCAGATATCTTCTGGAAATTGACAATTGATCAATTCTTTATCCATCATTTCTCTTTCACCTATGCCAAGGCCATCTCAAACTCTCTGACAGAATCTCTCCCCTCTTCACTTTAAAACAGTCACTTAAAAACTTAAAGACATTTGGTGAGTTTTTAATTTATAACATATCAGAGAATATATGTACTACTTCCTTCTGTACAGGTTTCTGATAAATAGAATTTTAACATTACATAAAACAATCTTTGGAAAATAAAACATACTACTTAAACAATTTTACTGTAGTAATATTTTTAGATAATGAATAATCTCCATATTCCCTATCTCTTCCTCATCAAATCAATGAAAACAATGAGTCATATTAATTTCACGTACTAGTCACTGGAGCCATTGACTTGCCTCACCCAATGTTATCATTATCATCTCTGGGTCTCAGTTCTGCAACAGCAGTCTGATCTGCTTTGCTGCATCCACTCCCACTATACTGCATTTCATTCATTTTATTTAACAGCCAAATTTGCATGATTTCATTGCTTAAAATTCTCCAAAGTTACTACCATGAAAGTTCAGGTAAGAACTTCCCTTATCTGGCCTCTCTTATGATTCGGTGCTTAGGGGACTTTGGCTTTCTTCCAAGTTTTTCGATTTTCCTGGTCTTCCATGCATTCTAATTGTGTAATGTGGAATATGACCTCTTTTCCTTGAAGTGGGTAACCTTTTTTATGCTGTGATCCCCATATTTCTTTATAGTACTTAATGAATGTGATTTTTACTATTTCTGATATGATGTGCTGTTTTCTCTCCAGTTAATGTCTGCCTCATGACCCTAAGAATTGGCCACATCTGATTTTATTGAGGAGTATGTGTTTCATTAGCCCAATTATAGCACAACATTTTACATGAACAATAAGAATGAAACAATTCTGTGTACTGTACTTTATTACCACCTATAAAAATATCTTTAGTTTTCTTAGCAGATTACATATAGTTTAGTTTCTTTGTTTTTCAGTAAAAAGTATAGAATTTTATTCAAATAAGATCTCATCAAAATTGTAACACATAAAAACAAAACTGTGCCTTTTCTAGGTGTGAGTGGCCACTCTTAGTTCATTATACCTTCTCTAGTCTATACTTGAAAAGTCCTCTAATATCTCTTAGCTCACATGTGACACATCACCATGATTTATTAGAAAAATTGCATGTCAGGACTCACCACAGACACACAGAAACAGAACTATGCAAATCACAATCTCCAAATGATTCATACATACATTTGGCCTTATTCTGACAGTATGTGAATGCAAGGAACCATGATTTGTACAAACTTGTCACAAGCTGTCTTATTCTCTAAATTCTTGGTAGAGCCCTGTTATAGATGATTGTTTAAAAGGTTGTTTTCCCAAATTGACATTCAGCTACTGGGAATGTTTTGTTCCTGGGCTGTATGTCACCTTTACTGTAGTTTCTCTGTCTTAGGGACAACATTAATCATTTGTTGGCTATACTAATATGAAGGCCAATATTTCAGTGTTAACTGATTTCTAAAAAATAGATTAAAACAATAGGCTAAGAGTTTCTACAGTAAATGCTGTAGGCCTAGGGATTTTCTCTGGTAGAGTTTTGGAAAATTATAGGTTATGCATTGATGTGTCACTAACATGTTTAAAAAGAAGACCAAAATGAAATAGCATTCACTTTTTTATAGTGAAAATATCTGAATTTTGGATTCCCCAAAACTACCCGTTTACTACATTAATTGTTTCTAAGCAAATCTAATTATGAAAACCCAAATACTTTAAATATCTTTACCACTGAAAACATCCCAATAGTTAGACATAGAATGTTTACTGAAGATATATTATCTCTGGCTGGCATTTTGTATAAAATCTACTACTAGGCATGAGGAATGTTCTATGCACATTCCTCCTGTAGAGAGTGATCTCCCAGTAGCGCTTTCACTTCTGAGTGCAGAGGTGAGATCTCTACCTTCTCTCTGGAGGGGAACAGCTAGGATCACACAGGGTATATGATTAGTGGAACAACTGGGACAGAGGTCTTCAGGCTGCCATTTCCACCAGGGAACCAGGCAGCTCCACAGCCTTCTGTGCACAGACCCTGCCAGAAGACAGTTGGTCTCCCAGGAGTACAGACACAGGCTTACAGGCCCACAGGAGGGACAAGCTCCAGCCAGAGACAGCAAGACTAACTAGCACCAGAGATAGCCAGATGGTGAAAGGCAAGCACAAGAACCATACCAAAAGAAACCAAGCCTACCTGGCAACATCAGAACCCAGTTCTCCCACTCTAGCAAGTCCAGGATTCCCCAACACACAAGCGCTGGATTTAAAATTATATAGAGGGCTTCAGAAAAGACTTAAATAAATCCCTTAATGAAATACAGGAGAACATTGGTCACCAGGCAAAAGACCTTAAAGAGGAAACACAAAAATCCCTTAAAGAATTACAGAAAAAGACAATCAAGTGGAGGAACTGAACAAAACCATCCAAAATCTAAAAATGGAAGTAGAAACAATAAAGAAATCGCAAAGTGAGACATCTCTGGAGATAGTAAACCTCGGAAAGAATTCAGGAGTCATAGATGCAAGCATCAACAACAGAATACAACAAATAGAAGAAAGAATCTCAGATGCTGAAAATACTGTAGAAAACATTGAAGCAACAGTCAAAGAAAATACAAAATACAAAAAGCTTATAACCCAAAACATCCAGGAAATCCAGGACACAATGAGAAGACCAAACCTAAGGGTTATAGGTATAGAGGAAAATGAAGATTTCCAAATTAAAGGGCCAGTAAATATCTTCAACAAAATTATAGAAGAAAATTTCCCTAGCCTAAAGAAAGAGATGTCCATGAATATACAAGAAGACTTCAGAACTCCAAACAGACTGGACCAGAAAAGAAAGTCCTCTGGGCACATAATAATCAAAATACCAAATGCACTAAATGAAGAAAGCATATTAAAAGCAGTAAGGGAAAAAGGGAGAGTAACTTATAAAGGCAGACCTATCAGAATTATACCAGACTTCTCACCAGAGATGATGAAAGCTAGAATATCCTGGGCACATGCCATATAAACCCTAAGAGAACACAAATCCCAGCTTAGACTACTATACCCAGCAAAACTCTCAATCACCATAGATGGAGAAACCAAGGTATTCCATAATAAAATCAAATTTACACAATATCTGTCCACAAACCCAGCCCTATAAAGGATCATAGATGGAAAACACCAGTGCAAGGAGGGAACCTACATACTAGAAAAAGTAAGAAAGTAATCTTCTTCCAAAAAACCCAAAAGAAGATACCCACACAAATATAAAAATAATATCAGAAATAACAGAAAGCAACAATCACTATTCCTTGATATCTCTTAATGTCAATGGACTCAATTACTCAATAAAAAGACATAGACTAACAGAAATATTTTTCGTGTAAATTTTCAATTTATTCAGAAAATGTTTGCAATTCCTCCTTCAATTAATTTAGTGATGTTTTTATGTCCATTTTATCTGCATTATTTTTCAATTTTAACATTTTTTTCTATATATTTCTATTTTATCGAAAATGTTTTTCTTGTAAATCTGATTTTTATCACAAAATGTTTTTAATTATACCTTTAATTAATTTAGAAAGGTTTTTATATCCATTTTATCTGTATAATTTTCCATGAAATAGTCCATTTTAACGTGTTTGTCTATATATTTCTTGAATTTTTTCAGAAATATTTTCCATGTAAATCTTCAATTTTACCTGAAAATGCTCATAATTCCACTTTCAATCAATTTAGAATTATTTTATGCCTACCATTTTATCAATATAATTTTCCATGATAATCTTCATTTTAATGTTTTTCTATATATTTCTGCAATTTTATCTGAAATATTTTCCATGTAAATCTTCAACTTTATCAGAAAATGTTTATAAGTCCACTTTCAATAAACTTAGAAATACTTTTATGCCTACCATTATTATATCTATATAATATTTTCTATGATAATCTTCAATTTTAGCATTTTTCTACAGTTTTTACAATTTTATCAGAAATATTTTCCATGTAAATCTTCAGTTCTATCATAAAATGTTTCTATTTCATTTTTCAACTCATTTAGCAATGTTTTTATATCTACCACTTTACTCTTAAATTTTCCATGAAAATTGTCAATTTAAACATATTTTCTATATACCCCTTCTATACTATCAGAAATATTTTCCATGTAAATCTTCAATTTTATCATAAAATGTTTTTACTTCTTTTTACAATAAAATAGCATGCTTATCAAAAAAAACTACTACTAATAAGCAGGACATTTGAAGTCACTTACATGGGGTAGAAGATTTGAAAGCAATGAAATCTGTCTTCATGTCGGCCTTTGTTATACTATTATTCCATTTACAGCTTAACACACATTCCTCATAGCAATGGCTATCCCTTTGCTTGTAGATACCCAAATTGTTCCATTATGTCCTAGGAGAGATGTCACTTCTTAAACAAATGTAACACACACACACACACATACATACACACACACACACACACACACACACACACAACCTTGCATAGTCCATAAAATATTTTAAAATGCCATGATATACCTTATTTGTTACATTCCATTATGGAAAATGTAAATACCTATGTGCACATGTTACATGTATGTGAAACAAATACATATATGAGTGCAAGATATCCATGTCCTTGTGTACACTTAGAGGCCAAAGGAAAAAATATGGCAATGGTTTTGCTGTATTATTCTTCATCTTATTCTTGTGACCAGATTTCTCAGTGAACCTGGAGCTTACTATTAGGAAAGCATCAGTAATCTGCCTGTTCCTATCTTCTATGATCCTGGAGTTATCTGAAGACATGCTAGGCCTGCCTTTTCACATAGGCTCTTGGGATTTGCTCTTGCACAGTAAGCACTCTTAATCACTAAGCCATTTCCCTGGCTTCAAAAATATACTACAGAAAGTCTCAGTTAACAAGAAAAATACAATACCCAACATATTGACAAATGATTGGGACATTTCTTATTATCCCAGAATGATCATTGTTTCTTTAAAACATAGGACATAAAATAGTTTCTTTTGGACTGCACACACCAGTAGTACTAAAATGTCTTGTCTGCTGGAGCAGGCCAGACTCAGAGAAGAAAGTTTAGAACCACATGTTAGAACCCTGACTCTGACTCAATGCCTCTGCAGGCCTGCATGATGAGAATCTTGGGTGTGTTTTTCAGATTCTGACAGAGTTGTTGAAAATTGTGAAGATAGTGTCATCTTGAAGAACATCTGAATTTTTGTTTCTGTGCTTCACTCCACAGATTCCTTCAAGGATGCCATGGGACATAAGCACAAGGTATGTGCTGTCGGAGGACTGATGCTCTGGAAGACCACTCCCTAAAAAGACTCCTGAATCAGCTCCAATGCATTCTCCAAATAAAGTTTGTATCTGAGTAAGAGAGGAAGCTTACAAAAACTAAACAACTCCTAGGAATCAAGTAATATACAGAGTAGAGAGGTAAGATAAGTAACAATTTTATATCAGGTCAGAAAATATATGAACATTTGTCTATTTGTTTATTGAAAAATAGTTTTTATTCCTATGGTTTTAAGGAGAATCTTGAACTTTTAAAGACTCCGAGACATGGAATATAATCGAAACCAACTTTATTGCAATAAGGGTTTGGAAAATTCTCATTAAAATAAGTGGTACACAGACAAGTTTATGTTGAAAAAAATGAAAATATGAAAAATTTTCACATCAAACAATATCAAGTTTTACATACTTTAATCCATCCTGCCCAAGTTGCTTTGGACAGAACTGAGATCACAAGGTTTGAATACCTCTCAATAATTAGGTATTTTGTTCTGATATTGTTCTAATCCTATGTGTTTATTTTCTGGGTCTTGCAAGTTTCTAGGCTCAGAGCTTATGTCTCAGAACACCAGCTAATAGAAACACTAAGACTAGCACTTAAGACATACCTTCTGTTTTGTTGAAATAATGTAGCAAGGCATTTTGTGAATACTTTCTATGAGACTATTCTTTGAAGAAGGTTGAAACTCAGGAATCCTGCTCTGGATCAAATATAATTTTTTCTTGTTGCTACTCAAAGAGCGGTTGACAAAAGCACAGGGAAGATTGCCTTGATCTCTGGGGCAGCTACTTGAGCTGTAAGGTCTTTCGTTACCTCAGAGTATGCAAGATTTTCAAGTAGTTCTTACATGTTCTAACTGTCAGAATCAACACCATCTCAATCAAAAAGTTTGTCAAACATTTTATTGCAGATGATGAGGGCCTGACATGTTTGTCCTTGTTTCACTGGATTTACCTGCAGCTAACAGACACAGGAGATTTGAGAAAGGGACCTCCCCATACCTATAAAATCAATACAATGCAGATGGAAATAGTTAATATGAACAAAAGAATGTTGCTAATGGTGTTATGCTCTGGTGACAAAATAATAGAATGTGAGACTGAAAACATATTGGGGCCAGAATAGTTATTAATTTTGGCTAATGATATGGCTTGAATTATGTGGTGGTGTAGACTTGAGGACATACTTTGAGATAAAATTTTAAAATGGGAAAAATTTAGGACAAGCAACATTTGATTAGAAGAAGTTCATTTTCCTCTGTCACATCTGGAGGGATCTGTATGTGCAGCCTGAATGGGCTAACTCCAGGCTTTGGAAGCTTTGCTTCCAAATCTCATCACCTCTTTTGCCCTTTCTGTCTTTATCTTACAAAACTGATCATGTGGACAAAACTTCAGTGTATCTTGGACTTCTGAGCTCTGGATTCCCTGAGGAGCTGAAAGAGAAAACATAACCAAAGATCTGACGCTGCCCCATAAGTCATACACATGTCATGGCTTCGAGTTCCTCATTCTGGAATACTCTCAGGTGCTCTTCCCTAAACCAATGAAAGGTAAAAACCAATTCATATGTAAACAACTGAAGCAAAAGTCTTGATTTTTACATTTCTTTTGTTTTCTGATCATTACTTACAGTTTTGTGCTTTTCTATTGCTTGAAACATTGTCTATTCTTTCAAGTTCAATACATTAGAATCACATAAACTTAGGGATATAAACATTTTAAGGAAATTAAGCTTCATTTAGTAGAATTAAAGAACTAATTGATATTATGATTTTCTATCCTTGGATAGCTTTTCAGGGCATTCCAGTGACAGGAAGCCCACATAAATTTAATTTGGGGTTCTATCAACAAATCTGCTGTCTCTTTTTGCTAACTTATGGTATGCAAGCAGCTTATACACAAAGCATTCCTTATTGTTTGCACATCCTTCAAACACAGTCCAGTGTAGGGTGTTGGCTAACTCTCATAGATGACTGGGCTGCTCAGTGGGTCTATATTTGACCAATTTTTTTAGGGAATGACAACTCTCAATGAAAGCAGTTTTGAGAGAAGCACTTCCCCTCTCCATACAATATGCATGCCCACATGCAAACACACCTTTGCATACATTCATATATACACACACCCATATACACATGCACACATGTAGGCAGACATGTATGCACACATGCACACACATGCAAATACTAATATTCACACTAATGCTCACATATGCATGCGCATACATGTCTACCACAGTAGACTCCTTTTCTACTGAAAAGGTTTAGTCATCATATCTCTGACGCTGAACTTAACAGCTTTACTTATTTAACATTAATTTTCCTACTTCACTGTCAGATTATAACCTTCCATTTGGACTTGTTACATGGCAAGGTAATTCCTGTATCAGGTGTATCTTGGCCTCTAGTTTTGTTCAACAGTTTTGCACAAATTTCCTTTGTACCTTGGAGGTATATTCTAGAATATCTCCTCATTGGGGTGGGATTGACTAAACATTTGAGCATATAACCTTCCTTGGCTGTCCTCAACCCTAAACCCATCCTTCCATATGCAATTGCTTTCTCGAGTCTAATTTACTTTATCTGTGGAATAAATTTATACTACTTTCTCCAGGATTCTGAAAAGACATTGAGAACCAGGATATAAAGGACTTTCTAGTGGTGGAGGGTGAACACACCCCAGAATTTCTGACACTCCATGAAGTGGTCTCTGCAGTAATTTAGGGAACCTGTGACCCTATCCCCTAGTGATAAGCAAACCCCATGAAACAGGGGGTTTTGTGCAATAAACAATCAGAGATAAAGATAATGTCTGCTTTTATAAATGTTGTTCCTCATCTTTGCTGTTTTTCATTTCATTTTCAGAGTCTGGAGTAGACAGAGAAAAGGAGAATCAGTATTCTGTTTCAAAGATATTTTCTTGTTTATTTATGTTTTTTTGAAAGTTTCATATGTTGATACATTGCATTGTGACCATGCCCATCTTCCACTATTCAGAAAAAAACAGGAAAAGTGTGCTTTGTAAGCTAAGGTCTCTGATTATAGTTAAGAGAGTTAACAAATAAATGCACATTTTTCCTGTTTCTTGGGCATTGTGTAAATTGAAAAAAAAACATCTTTCTCAGTCTACACCAAACTTGTGACACAATTCACATGGTCTTACCTACCTTTGTTCCTTCCCTTGGATTGTATTCTTTCTAACAGTGCATAACAGCCAACTCTCTCATTCCTAGGAGCACCTCATTTCTCCTGTACAAAAGTCCTCAGGAGGCTGTCAAGGGCTGTTTTGTCAAATCTCTACCTAGTGTAAGGTACCTGGTTGGCCAGTCCCTGGTGTATCCAAAGGACAGCTTAACTGGACAGTTGTAGATTTGGTCTTTTCCCCTTACAATTTTCAGGTTGAACACTACCTCTTTTAAACTCCTGTTGTTTCCCCATTTCTTATCCCTCTAGTGTCATGTCCTCCTTTTATTTATTTTTTTATATTATGCTTTTATTAGTTATCCTTGTATCCAAATTCTCTTGTCCATTTTGCTCAGGGCTGAGTGGCTATCCACTTAATATGAGCAATCACTAGCTATGTCTCTAGTGTCAAGTGACTCTACCTCACTCAGCAGTTATATAGTGCTATCACTTCTGAGAATGAAAATGTAGAATACTATAGTTCCCTGAGTCTTTCCTGGGACCTAAAAATAGGGATCAAATAGTTACTGTGGCAATCTGTTTCATAGTAGTAATTACCTGATAGAGAAGATGGGGTACACATTTTCTGAGGTTCATCCTCATCATCATCATAAAAAAATCTGAAATAATATCAACAGCAGATTTTTTTAGGGGAATATAACAACATTTCTAGGCCCTTTATACATGAAAACCCTCTCAAAGCACTGATAAGTAAATGCCCATTTGCTGTTTAAAACATGGAAGCTCCATCTGTTTTCTAAGCTTCAGTTTTGTTTATAAGCATGCTAGCCTTTTGCAAATAAATTTATGAAACAAGAACATTTCTGTGGTTATTATATAAATAAATATTTAGACAAAGTCTGTACTGAGAGTTTCCTTGTAATACTTTGTTTTTCTGAGAACAAAGATATACTTGACTGGATTAAAGTTGTTCTTTATACAACAAAAATAACACAGACAAAAATGCCTAGAATTTAAGATATATATTTCTTTATCACTTGCTGGGATAGCATCGTGGTCCTACAGACCAAGGACCACTTGCCACTTTGTGCTAAGTATTCAATGGAGTACATAAACACCCACTGATCTTCAGTTATTGATGCTGTCCTATCAAAATAGAAAACCTGAGATATGAATGAGACAACATAAACAAAATTTATAATATTTTCTGTCTTTACAGCTAAATTAATAATCCATTGAAGTTCAATTTTAGGGGGTATTTTGTTTGTTCATTTTGTTTGTTTTATTTTTTTCCACTAGACATTAAAGCAACAAGATTTTCTTTTCTTGAATGGAGCTATATCTAAGAGGGTAGAGTGGTCTTCTCCTCTCTCTCATTCAACATTCTATATCGGAGAATAAGTCTAAAATTTTCATGATATGACCAGAAGCTTGGATCACAATAAAAGGGAGAGGCAGTCTCAGGTGTGGAGCAGACTGAGAAGTACAAAAGATCGGGAAATTGAATGGAGGCATGTAGCAGTGGCAGTAGGCACTAGAAAGTTCCAGATGCCAAAAGAACCAAGGTGTTCCCAGGACCCAGCGTGGACATTAGTTGAAATACACAACACAGGGAGATACAAGCCACGGAGACCACATTCAGTGTATAGGAACAGCCTCTAATTGAGTGATGTGACTACCCACCCTTCTCAAAAATTTTAACCAAGAATTGCTTCTGTTTAAAGAAAATATATGGACTAACAGTGGGGCAGAGACAGGGGAAGGCCATCCAAGAACTGCAGCACCTAGGGATCCATCCCATCTGCATACACTAAACCCAGACATTAATGCTGATGCCAAGAAGTACTTTCTGACAGGAGCCTGGTACATTGGTCCCCAGAGGGGCTCTGCCAGAGCCTGACCAATACAGATGAGGATACACATAGCCAACTATCAGACTGAACACAGGGACTCCAAAGGAAGAGATAGGGAATAACTGAAGGAACTGAAGGGGACTGCAACCCCATAAGAAGAACAACATTATCAAATAACTGAACCTTCCAGAGCTCCCAGGGACTAAACCACGAACCGCAGATTATGCATGGATGGACCTTATGGCTTCAGCTTTATATGTAGCAGAGGAGTGCCTTATCTGGCATCAATGGGTGGGGATGCCTTTGGTCCTGTGAAAGATTGATGGCCCAGCAGAGGGGCATGCCATGGTAGTGAGGTGGGTGTGGGTGGGTAGCTGGAGGAGTATGCTTATAGAGGCAGGGGGAGGTAGACAGAATGGGGACTTGCAGAGGAAAACTAGAAAAGTGGACAACATTTGAAATATAAACAGGTACAGACCCTTGAGCAAGTTGGTGCCCGTGCGGGTCAGCGCAGAGACCACCTGCTGAGCTGATCTGGCTCTGGGTGCAGGCAAGAGCCTGACAGGGTAGTCGATGTTAGGCTAGGACTCTGTCCACGCACCTGGCCCCAGCTGCCAGCTGTCCACAGTGACCTGAGGCAAGATGGCAGCAGAGCTGTTGGTGCACAGACCTCCCGCTGAGTTGCTCTGGCTCTGGGTGAGGCATATACCCAGAGGATTCCCCTGCATGCAATGAAGACACATGCTCCACTATGTTCATAGCAGCCTTATTTATAATAGCCAGAAGTTGGAAGGAGCCCAGATGTCCCTCAAAGGAGGAATGGATACAGAAAATGTGGTATATTTATACAATGGAATACTACTCAGCAATTAAAAATAATGAATTCATGCAATTTGCAGGCAAATGGTTGGATCTGGAAAATATCATCCTAAGTGAGTTAACCCAATCACAAAAGAATACACATGAAAAGCAATCCCTGATAAGTAGATATTAATGAGCCCAGAAGCTCTGAATACTCAAGGCACAATTAGCAAGTCAAAAGATTCCCAAGAAGAAGGAAGGAGAGGACCTTGGTCCTGAAATGACTAGATCCAGTTTTGTAGAAGGGTACCAGAACAGAGAAATGGTGGTGGTGGGGGAATGCGGAATGGGCGGGGGAAAAAGACATATGGTGAGAGGGGAACTGGGAAAGGAGAAAGCCTTTGGAATGTAAACAAAGAATATAGAAAAAAAGAAATATAAAAAATAACCAATAAAACATAAAATGAAAAATAAAAAAACAAAAAAACCCTGCTTTTTCTTAATCAAGATGACTTAATATTTGGTGAGTACTTGCCATCTGTCAAGTGTGATTTCTTACATGATCAATATGTTTCATGAATAAAGCAGCCAATGAGGCTTGCCTTCTTATGCCTGTGTTTTAAGACAAAGAAACACAATAATGTAACAAATACATGCATTTCATGGGTCAATCAATGGTGCAGTTTTTAAGGGAAAAATAAAATATTCAAGAGTAGAAAAGTGGTTTGGGTCAATCTGGGCCTTCTTCATCTGTTGAACAAATAGACAAGCAACAGCCTAAGGGATATGGGGAGGTTAGATTTCCTTAGGAAGAGGAGAAGTAAACACAGAAGTTTTGTAGGAAGTAGAAAAGAAGGAGCTGATGGCATTTTGGCTTGAACTACTCAGGTAAACTCAGCTGTTCATAGGAATTGACAATGTGGCCCACAAATATTTTTCCTGCCATATCTGTTTTCTCAAAGAAGCTCTCAACCAGATTCTCAGCCTTGTTCAGGATGAAACTCCCATTTTTCCCTAGTTTGAGTAACTCATCTCCATTTAAAACATTCGTATCCATCAAGTCATCAAAAACCCCATCCAGCATGTCCTTGGCCAAACCTTTAATCTTGTAGATTGGATGCCCTGTAAGGCTTTCTTGGAAATTATACTTCCTGCATTAGGATGGGACCCATGGGTTTTCCTTTTTTATTAAGTCTTTCTTTCATTTTTGAGATTATAATATAATTAATGACATGACAGTTGAGTGACAATTTGTCTGTAAACCCATAGGAGCATTTATATTGTTGAAGACATTCCATATTTGTACAGGAGGAAATGGAGGTGGGGAGAAGAGAATCAACTCCATCAGGCGATTCAGGCATAGATATGTGATAAATGATATTTCTGCAGATCACTCATGATCCTTCCACTTCTGCGCATTTTTATAATTAACTTAAAAGGACATTTTATTCCATACACAGCATACTATAATGGGAGCAGAGTGAAGCTATATTGTCCCTCATTTTCTTTATATTCCCAGTACTGGTTGAGAGCTCTAGTGTAGAAACAGAGAAATCAAACTAGCTGGCTTGCTTGCTGCTGGAAGTTGTTCATATACAGAACAGAAAGATGGAGGAAATGCAAAGTTTTGTTCCATAGTAAAGTTTCTCATCCTCACAACAAAACACCCACAGAGCTGGAGAAAACCTCTGGTCAGTGAGTCAAAGGCAATCCTTAAATTAAACCACACTAAAATGCTAGAAGGAGGGGTCTAGAGACCTCCATTTTCCTTTCCTTCCTGCAGTTGTCAATGCTGAGTGTAAATGCCTTTGAAGAGTGTCTGCATACACTCTGCTTCAACACGTGCTACCTTAGCTCTCCTCCCCCGCCACCCCCCTTACGGAAAAACAGCTCTGCTCTGATGAAGCTCTTCCACATTGTTATGTCTTCTCTCAGAAATCCATGTGTAATTGGCTCAACACCGCATGAACAAAGAGAGGACTCACCACTCTGGCTGTGCAGGATTCCTGGACATAGAAAGCACCAAAACTAAAAACAATCTGAGAAACAGTCTGTCTTTCCTTCCCAGAAACATAATGATGGTGCTTTCTTACTGAAAACTCCCCCTTGCCAAATTCTCCTGTTCTTTGCCCAGAATCTCAACCAGGGCTCTGCTTTAATAAGCAGAGTTTCTCCTTGACTTTACAAAGTTTTCTGACTGAAAATGCATATTCACGCACAATTCATTGTCAATCCAGTTTAGTATAATTTCAAAATGCACACTGTGTTGTTTTTCTTAGCACCTCTATGGTACTTTACATAGACAAGAGACCATGAAACAGTGACACTTGGTCAATCTGGAATGTTTCAGTTCCCAGAGATTCAGCTGAAAGATGCTGACTGAGATGCCATACCTTGATGTTGGTACTACCAATTCAAACGCCAGGTAAGTCATCTTGTCTCCATTTCTCTGAGTCAGCAGGCATATTTGTCAATTTTAGATATTATTTATCTGGAGACACCCGTGTACATTATGGCATGTTAAACGCACAGGACAGTTGTTCTCTCTAACTTTGGAAAATTTATGGATGAATAATGGTGGTGAAAGTTAAATAAGGGAAATGTTTATAAAATGGAAATGAATGCTGTTTTGATACTTTCATGGTTCTGGATGCTACATGTTAGTGGCTTTCTTTGTGAATTGTTCATATTCCTCATACAATACTGGACTGGCTGGTTCTGTGTGTCAGCTTGACACAAGCTAAAGTTATCACAGAGAAAGGAGCTTCAGGTGAGGAAGTGCCTCCAGGAGATCCAGCTGTGGGGCATTTTCTCAATTAGTGATCAAGGGGGGGGGCGGCTTGTGGGTGGTACCATCTCTGGGCTGGTGGTCTTGGGTTCTATAAGAAAGCAAGCTGAGCAAGTCAGGGAAAGCAAGCCAGTAAAAAAGTAACACCCCCGACAGCTTCTGCATCAGCTCCTGCTTCCTGACCTGCCCGAGTTCCTGTCCTTACTTCCTTTGGTGATGAACAGCAACATGGGAGTATAAACTGAATAAACCTTTCCCTCCCCAACTTGCATCTTGGTCCTGATGTTTGTGCAGGAATAGAAACCCTGACTAAGACAAATACATGATGTAAGTTGACTTCATCCTCTCGCCTTCTTGCAGTAGCCTTCTTTGCTTACTGCCCTCGGGAGTTGGTTGGAGGGACTAGCACCGCACCTTTGAAGAACTAGGTGCAATTCTAATCCTGTATTCACAAAGCCTTGTGGACTTTTCCAGTTTTTAAATCTGAACATCCATGTAAAAACTTGTTGACAGGAAAAGGAGGGGGCGTCCTCATTTTTGGCAGAACAGGAAGCAGAATGCGGTCACTTGGTTATTCTTCTCCTTCTCTGTTTCTTAACCTGTCATGACTTCAGAGGAAGCACATTGAGGCCAGCTCTCTGCTTCTCATCTGCCTGTAGTCTGTCCTCTCCCCCAGCTCCCTCAGTGTCATGGTTGTCTCACTGACAACATAAGACTTCCTTAGTACAGTCAAAATTTACCACAGTCCTAATGTCAGACAATTGTAATAGAAATCAATCAACTTGTTTCTTGAAAACACCATAGTGAAAAAATATATATATATAGTCTGATAAGTTGAGAACTATCAAGCATAGTAGGCTATAAATTTAAAATGTTTATCATATTAACACATTACACAATTCATTGAATGAACACAGTACAGAAAATTTAGACTGAAAAATCTGACCCTCAAACTTGTTTCACTCCTGTATTCTATGTAGAACTGCACTACATTATTTGTCCTTTTTGAATTGTGGTAATTTCTTAAATTATTTTGCTTGACTGTTTCATACAGAAGGAAATGAAGCTATTTTCACTTTGTGTTTACCACACTTATCATTTTTCTCTCCTGCTGGAGCATTCCTCCACTAATCCCTATTGTCACAGGCAGTTTCTATGAGTGTCCCATTGTGATTTGTTAGTTTCTTTCCTGATCATAGGTGGAAGGTTGTTTAATGTAGCATGGGAAGCTTAGCAGTTGTTACACCACTGACAAAATTGACAACATCTCTTCAAAGGACCCTCAGCTGCCAATAGTACTCTAGGGAGGGACTCTCCTCTAGGAGTGATGAAAATGCTGACGGGATTAATAGTGGGACTGCCATGTAAGAGCCAGGGCCACAGTGAGTTCATCCTCATCCTGTAAGATAGCTAGAGCCACAAGGAGTTCATCATCATCCTGTAAGATACCCAGAGACACAGGGAGTTTCTGTGAGACAGACAGAGACAGAGGGAGTTCCTGTGAGATACCCAGAGACTCAGTGAGTTCCTGTGAGATAGGCAGAGACACGACACGGTGACTTCCTGTGAGATAGGCAGAGCTTCACTGAATTCAGGAGGGCAGAAGCTTTTTTCATAATCAGAAGATGTGATTTTGCTGCCTATCTGTCCTTCTTCCAAAATCCTTCAGGATGTTTATGTATGTCCTGTCATTGACTATTTCATATAAGAGCAAACTGTAGCTAGCTTCATTACCTTTTTGTTGCTGATACCATGGCTTTTAGTGATTTTTTCCATCAAGTATCGTGAATTATTTTTTTGAGAAGAGTTTCATAACCCCAGGCTGGTTTCATGAGTGCTGAGGTTGAGAATACCATCATAATGAAGTGAAAATGCACTTAATCTACCTTTTTATGTTATAGTATTAACAAATGGCTTCATGTTCTTCTGTTTAGGTTAATTGAGATCCATTCTTCATTTTCCCAGTAATCATGCTTCATTTCCATATCTGTTTTTATTGTGGAAAAATGTAAATAATAGGAATTTACCATCTTGAAAAACCATTTGGACTACAGTGCTGTTCACACATATTCATGAGGCAACCTTGCTCCTGTCGGCATTGACTCCTAGATTTTGGTTTGTTTTCTCCATTTTTAAAAATAAAGAACTATACCAATTAAATATTTATCATCTGCTGTGGTATTAGCATGTCAATCTTCTTGTGCTGGAATCATTTTTTTATATAATGCTGGGTTTTATAAAGACAAATGATTACTAAATAAAGTCCACAGTTGCAAATTCTGTCACTGGGTTGCCACCTTTAGGAGGTGCTGCTATTGATTTCTGGTTTGATCAAAAACAGGTATGCCTTGTTTTATCAAACATGCTTGACCCATTGTATGTTCAGGTACTTCCCTTCCAATGTTTCTTCCATGTTGTGATATCAAAGATAAGTTATCTGCTAAGGTGATGCTTCATCTCTATTTCTACCAGAACCAGAAAAGGAACCACTTTATTCTTTAAAGACCATTGTCAAGCTTCCATCCTCATAATGCAGGTTAATAGAAAACAAAACCCACAACTAAACAGTACCACTTTCTTCCTTTGTAGTGTCTGCCATTGATGGTTGTCTCTGTATTTCTCTAGGAGTTGACTCTTCTAGGTATACAGAGCAATTACATTCTCTCTCTCTCAACCTCTCTCTCTCTCTCTCTCTCTCTCTCTCTCTCTCTCTCTTCTTGCATGGTATCCTGTCCACAGTAGACACCCACATTGCAGCATGCATAATACTCTTAGTTTTAAACATGGATAACATTCATATTTGCAGATTGAATAGATTGCCATTTCCTTCTGCTTATCCATTTGCTGTTGGTTTGTTGCCATGTTTTAAGTATTATGAATTTTAATGCCATGAATAAAAATATCAAAATATTTCTTTGATGTGCTGTTTTTAATCATTTTGTTTAAATACACAGATTGGTCCCTGAAATGCATAAACACTATACTGTATGTCATGCTGGCTAGAAAACAATATACCACATCCAATAGTGCAGTAGGTTTCTGATTATAACACTTCCTTGCTAATAGATGTTATTAAGGTCTTTAGGACATTGTGTGTGTGTGTGTGTGTGTGTGTGTGTGTGTGTGTGTGTGTGTTTGTTTCTATATGCCACTGGATATTGAGCCCAGAAGACAACTTGTGGAATGAGTCATTTTTCTCCTTTTAGCATGTGCGATCCAGGGATCAGACTGATGTCTTCGGCTTTGTCAGTAAGAGTACTGACTCATTGAATCATCTCAACACCCTTTCTGATATATTTTTAAATAATATCTTAATGTGTGCAAGGCATATCGTGTAATCATTTATATACTATCTTATCTAATAGCACTCTTATTTTGAAAATGATACAACAAATGTAACTGAAGGAAAAATGGGTTGACTGTGCTTCAGAGTTTTGAGGCTACAAGCCATCATGATAGACATTAATTTTCCAGGAACTTAGGGCTTTGTGCTCATCACAAAGAAAAGAGTGATGGATGCCGGGTGGTGGTTGTACACGCCTGTAATCCCAGCAATCTGGGAGGCAGAGGAAAACTGATTTCTGAATTTGAGGTCAACCTGGTCTACTGGGTGAGTTCTAGGACAGCCAGGGAAATACAGAGAAACCCTGTCTCAGATCCTACTACAAAGGTCTATACTCAAAACAACTGGAGAATCTGGAGAAAATGGACAATTTCCTAGACAGATATCAAATACCAAAATTAAATCAGCATCAAGTAGATCAGCTAAATAGTCCCATAACCCCTAAAGAAATAGAAGGGGTTATAGAAAGCCTCCCAACCAAAAAAAGTACGGGACCAGATGGTTTTAGTGCAGAATTCTACCAGACCTTCAAAGAAGACTTAACACCAATACTCTCCAAACTATTCCACAAAATAGAGACAGAAGGGACACTGCCCAACTCATTCTTCGAAGCCACAATTACGCTAATACCTAAACCACAAAAAGATCCAACAAAGAAAGAGAACTACAAGCCAATTTCTCTTATGAATATAGATGCAAAAATACTAAATAAAATTCTTGCTAACCGAATCCAAGAGCACATCAAAACGATCATCCACCATGATCAAGTAGGCTTCATCCCAGGGATGCAGGGATGGTTCAATATACGGAAATCCATCAATGTAATCCACTACATAAACAAACTGAAAGAAAAAAAACCACATGGTCATCTCATTAGATGCTGAAAAAGCATTCGACAAAATTCAGCATCCTTTCATGCTAAAAGTCTTGGAAAGAGCAGGAATTCAAGGCCCATACCTAAACATAGTAAAAGCAATCTACAGCAAACCAGTAGCCAACATCAAAATAAATGGAGAGAAACTTGAAGCATTCCCACTAAAATCAGGGACTAGACAAGGCTGCCCTCTCTCTCCATATCTTTTCAATATAGTACTTGAAGTTCTAGCAAGAGCAATTAGACAACATAAGGAAGTCAAAGGGATACAAATTGTAAAGGAAGAAGTCAAACTATCATTATTTGCAGACGATATGATAGTTTACCTAAGCGACCCAAAAAACTCCACCAGAGAACTTCTACAGCTGATAAACAACTTCAGCAAAGTGGCAGGTTATAAAATTAACTCAAGCAAGTCAGTGGCCTTCTTGTACTCAAAGGACAAGCAGGCAGAGAAAGAAATTAGGGAAATAACACCCTTCACAATAGCCACAAACAACATAAAATATCTTGGCGTAACTCTAACCAAACAAGCGAAAGATCTGTACAACAGGAACTTCAAGTCCTTGAAGAAAGAAATCGAAGAAGACCTCAGAAGATGGAAAAATATTTCTTGCTCCTGGATTGGCAGGATCAATATAGTAAAAATGGCCATCTTGCCAAAAGCAATATACAGATTCAATGCGATCCCCATCAAAATCCCAACTCAATTCTTCATAGATCTAGAAAGAGCAATTCTCAAATTCATCTGGAGCAACAAAAAACCCAGGATAGCTAAAACTATTCTCAACAATAAAAGGACTTCTGGGGGAATCAATATCCCTGACCTCAAGCAGTACTACAGTGCAATTGTGTTAAAAACTGCATGGTATTGGTATAGCAACAGGCAAGCAGATCAATTGAACAGGATTGAAGACCCAGAGGTTAACCCACAGACTTATGGTCACTTGATCTTTGATAAAGGAGCCACAACCATCCGGTGGAATAAAGATAGCCTTTTCAACAAATGGTGCTGGTTCAACTGGAAGTCAACATGCAGAAGAATGCGAATTGATCCAATCTTATCTCTTTGCACTAAGATCAACTCCAAGTGGATCAAGGACCTCCACATAAAACCAGACACACTGAAACTATTAGAAAAGAAACTTGGGAAGACCCTGGAGGACTTTGGCACAGGGGAAAAGTTCCTGAACAGAACACCAATAGCTTATGCTCTAAGATCAAGAATCGACAAATGGGACCTCATAAAATTACAAAGTTTCTGCAAAGCAAAGGACACTGTCAGAAGGACAAAACGGCAACCAACAAAGTGGGAAAAGATCTTCACCAACTCCACATCCGACAGAGGGCTAATATCCAATATATACAAAGAACTCAAGAAGTTAGACCGCAAAGAAACAAATAACCCTATCAGAAAATGGGGCACAGAGCTAAAAAGAGAATTTTCACCAGAAGAAATTCGGATGGCCGAGAAACACCTTAAAAGATGTTCAGCATCATTAGTCATCAGGGAAATGCAAATCAAAACAACCCTGAGATTCCACCTCACACCACTCAGAATGGCTAAGATTAAAAACTCAAGAGACAACAAGTGCTGGCGAGGATGTGGAGAAAGAGGAACACTCCTCCACTGTTGGTGGGATTGCAAAATGGTAAAACCATTCTGGAAATCAGTTTGGCGGTTCCTCAGAAAACTGGGCATGCCACTTCCAGAGGACCCTGGCATACCACTCCTGGGCATATACCCAGAGGATTCCCCTGCATGCAATAAGGACACATGCTCCACTATGTTTATAGCAGCCTTGTTTATAATAGCCAGAAATTGGAAGGAGCCCAAATATCCCTCAAAGGAGGAATGGATACAGAAAATGTGGTATATTTATACAATGGAATACTACTCAGCAATTAAAAATAATGAATTCATGCAATTTGTAGGTAAATGGTTAGACCTGGAAAATATCATCCTGAGTGAATTAACTCAATCACAAAAGAATGCACATGAAATGCAATCACTGATAAGTGGATATTAGTGAGCCCAGAAGCCCTAAATACTCAAGACACAAATAGCAAGTCAAATGATTCCCAAGAAGAAGAAAGGAGAGGACCCTGGGCCTGTAAAGATTGCATCCAGTTTAGTAAAGAAACCGAGGGGGGAGGGGGAATTATTGGCGAACAGATGGGGGGGAGAGGAACTATGGGAACTATGGTGGGTGGGAACTGGGAAAGGGGAAAGCCTTTGGAATGTAAACATAGAATATAGAAAATAAAAAAAAGGGGAAAAAAAAGGAAAAAAAATGATTCCCAAGAAGAAAGGAGAGGACCCTGGGCCTGGAAAGATTGGATCCAGTTTTGTAAAAAAACTGTGGTGGGAGGGGGAATGATTGGGGAATAGTTGGGGGGGAGAGGAACTATGGGACATAGGGAGGGGGGACTGGGAAAGGGGAAAGCCTTTGGAATGTAAATATAGAATATAGAAAATAAAAAATTAAAAAAAAAGAAAGAAAGAAAAAAAAAGAGTGATGGATTCTGATGTACAGCTTGCTTACAGAGCTCAGACTTCAGATATGATACTTCCCACTACTAGGTTAGGCTTTCCTGTATCACTTGATTTAATCAAGATAATGCTTCACTGGCTTGGTCAGGGGCTTGTCTCTAAGATACTCTAGATTCTGTCAAGTTGGGTATTCAAAACTGACCACTACAACTATAGCTTTCTTTAATCCTACTACTGCCAGAGTTACATTCCCAGCTTTTTTTCTAATAATATAGACATCAAATGAGCCCTAAAATTTGAAACTACTGCTTAATATTGCCTATCACTTCAATTTACTACCATTTTAATTTAAATAACATTCCCTATTACAGAACCCAACTTCACACAATTATTTGCTTTCTTTTTATTTATATATACAAATACATCTTTCATGGTAAAGGTCTTTTTGTTTTGTTTTTACATGTTTGCTTTTTTATGTGAGAATCCCACTGTATTGCTCAGGTTGGTCTTACATTCATAATTATTCTTTCCTCAGTTTCCCTATTTCTGGAATTGCAGGTCTAGAATGTGATCCTTGTACATGATCACTTCTTCAAGCTGAAGAAATGAGCTTCAATTGCTTGTTGCTTCTGTAGAAGAGACAAAGAATACATAAATGATAAATATGTTAATTCCACAGATAATCCATTCCTTTACTCATTCTTTATTGACAGCCATGTTCTTGCTATTCCCCCTTGACATCCACTCGGATTCTCTGTGGTTTATGTAGGAGATAAAAAAGATTCACCACAAGACGCAAATGATATAAACACTAATAAATATATAGCCATAATCTACCTTACTTCAATAATTGTCAAATTAAATCTTCCACCATTTATTGTTGCGTTTTTGGTTTTACCTTTGTTTTTTTTCTATAACCTCTTTCATATGCTTGATGATTTGAGGTGATATGAGGTGATAAATGGTATCTAAATGTGAGGAAGTATAACAAAAATGTGCCAGTAGTCAATGAACTAGGCCAATTAAGAGACCCACTTGGCCATCCAAGTATTCAGGTCTCTAATATGAAATCTACTTAATGTTCTCAGTTGCCAGCAAAGAGGTAGAACTATCTTGTCAAGGTTGACAGATTAATGGAGGGCATCTGGGAACTAATACTTGCCTTTTCAAATGATTGTTGCATCTCAAACAAAAATTAGGTTGTGTACTACATAAGTTTCAGTATTCATGGGAAACATGCTTCATTACAGTGCAGAAAACTATAGGAATGAAAATAATTTAGGAGTTGTTGGGATGAGACTAATGGAAACTCTAACTCAACATGATTGCCCTACCCCATGTAGCATTGTTATGCCCAAGTCACAGGGAGCACAAAGACCACCAGAGGAGCCCATTCTAATGCAAATAAAAAAGGGTCTTGTCTTAGGGTTTTACTTCTGTGAACAGATACCATGACCAAGGCAAGTCTTATAAATGATAATATGTAATTGGTGCTGGCTTACAGATTTAGAGATTCAGTCCATTATCTCCAAGCCCACCCACATAGTGACACACTTCCTCCAACAAGGCTGTGTCTTCTAATAGTGCCACTTCTTGACCTGAGCATATATAAACCATCACATTCTATTCCCTGACCCCCATAGGCTTGGTCAAACATGAGTTTGTGGGAGCCATACCTAAACATAGCATAATGCAAAATACATGTAATCCAACTTCAAAAGTCCCCATAGTATATAAAAGTACCACAGTGTTAAAAGTCTGAAACTCAAGGTCTCTTCTGAGATTCATTGAATAGATAACAACTGTTAGCCCCAAAGCAAGTCAGGAATCCAGCTAGGCAAACTCTGAACTCTGCATCTAAATGTCTAATTTCAATATTGTCTTCAGATCTCCAAATGCTTTTTTTCCTCTCTCTCTCTTTTTATTTTTAGCTCTCGTCAATTCAATAAGAGTAAGCTTTCCTTCTTCATTTTTTATTAGATATATTCTTTATTTACATTTCAAATATTTTCCCCTTCCCTGTCCCTCCCCAGAAAGTCTGAAAATCCATCTCCCATCCCCTTATTCCCCAATCAAACCTTTCCTGCTTCCTTGTCCTGATATTCCCCTACACTGAGGCATCGCGCCTTCCCCAGACAAGGGGTCTCTCCCCCCGTTGATGTCCAACAAGGCCATCCTCTGCTGCCTATGCATCTGGAGCCATGGGTAACACCATGTGAACTATCTGGTTGATATGTTTGGCCCTGTGCCTCTGGGAGTACTGGGTGGCTCATATTGTTTTTTCCTCATATGGCTTTGCACACCACTTCAGCTCCTTGGGTCCTTTTGCTCCCCCATTGGGGGCCCTGTGCTCAGTTCACTGCATGGCTGAGAATGACCCCCCTCTATATTTGCCATGCACTAGTATAGCCTCCCAGATGACAGCTATATCTGGCTCCAGTCAGCAAGTACTTGTGGGCATCTATAGATAATAGTGTCTGGGTTTTGTATATGGGATGTATGTGGGTTTTGTATGTAGGATGGATTCCCTAGGTTGGGCAGTCTCTGGATGGTCTTTCTCTCAGATTCTGCTCCACATTTTGTCTCAGTATGTCCTTCTGTGAGCATTTTGTTCCCCTATCCAAGAAGGCCCAGAGTATCCATACTTTTTTCTTCCTTCTTCTTGAGCTTCATTTGATATGTGAATTGTGTCTTGGTATGGTCACTATCAAAAACTCAGGGGACAGCAAATGCTGGAGTGGATGCTGAGAAAGAGGAACAGTCCTCCACTGCTGGTGAGATTGCAAGCTGCTACAACCACTCTGGACATTAGTTTGGCAATTCCTCAGAAAATTGGTCATATTTCCAGAGGACCCTGCTATACCAGTCCTGGGTATATGCCCAGAGGATTATCCACCATGTAAGAAGGACACATGCTCCAGTATGCTTATAGCAGCGCTATTTATAATAGCTAGAAGCAGGAAAGAACCCAGATGTCCCTCAATGGAGGAATGGATACAGAAAATGTGGTATATTTACTACTCAGCTATTAAAAAGAATGACTTCATGAAATTCTTAGGCAAATGGGTGGATCAGGAAAATATCATCCTGAGTGTGGTGACCCTATCACAAAAGAACACACATGGTATGCACTCACTGATAAGTGGATATTCTTTTTTTTTTTTTAAATCTTTGTTGATTGCAACAAATTTCTTCTACCTGGGTAGTTTCTACTCCCTATTAGAATCTTTTCTCAGCAGATAGACCATGACTCTGGCAAATAGAATATCTTGGGGTTTCCAAGGCAACTTCAATTTAGCAGCTTCTTGTTTCAATGTCTGGGATCTGCACATGATCTTGTGGGTTCCTCCAATGGGCTAGTGTCACTTCTCCAACTCTGACATCTGTAGCACTTGAAGCTCAGGTTGATCCACTCGACTTCTGCTGCTGTTCTTGGTGATCATCCCATGCTACTCATATCTCCAATATTCTTGGCTGTTCCACTGCAACTAGGCTTTAAGAGTAGCCTCTTATAGGTTCAACTCTTGGTGCCAAACCTCTACTTCTTTGCATGATCCCTTCAGTCCTGGGCTGTCAACTGCAACTGGGTTAGCACCTTCACTATTGGCCTTCCATGACCTCTCACAGTGCCAAGCTACAACTGTTTTTCATGATTGCTTTGTGCCTTTAAAACTCGTACCACCTAGGTGACTCTTACACATTATTAAGTACAGATGCAGCATGAGGTACAACCTCGGCTATCTCTGGAACAAAACCTCTTTGTGCTCTCAGAAAACACTTCCCAGAAGATTTCATCTCAGTGATGCTGCTATCTTCTTAATCTCCACTACATTCTTAGCTACAGCATCAATTGTCTCAGTAGTCCCTTCTATTCTGGACTCTAAAGCCTGCGTTATGTGTTCAAAGCTATTTAGTTCTGCTGCTTGTTGGGGCCAGTACATGGTATCCCTTATTTTATTACATTATCTCTTCCTGTTTTCCAGCTCCTTCACTGCCTAAACTTGGCTGTTCTGGATCTTTCTTTGTACATTGATCTTGAGTTTAGTGATCTGTATGATTGTCTCCTGGGGTTAAAGGTGTGTACCACCATACCTGGATCTAAATTCAGCTGGTAACCTCTTGCTTCAAAGTCCTACTCCCTTAATCTTCTATCTTCTAGAATACAGAATTCAGCTCCAATTCACTTCCCAGTGCTGCTTTAATACTCAAACCACATATTTTAAAATTTTCCATCCTATGCTTGCTACACTTGCTCAAAATGCTCTTCAGGAGACTTAAGCAGAGAACAAAGTCTCTACTGTACATATCTGAGAGTTCCTTTGTCAATGAAATTAATCTGATTCTCTTTACCTTAACCACAGGCAGACTCTTCAGGAAAAGGCAGGAAGTAGCTACATTCTTCAACAAAATACCACAAAAACAATCTCTAGGCCACATATTGAAATTTTCCACTGAAATTTCTTGGGCCAGGCCTGCACAATTCAAATCACTCTCAGTAGCAAAGTCTTCCATATTCCTACTAGGACAGCTCTTTATGCCACATTTAAAGCATTTCACTGCTTTCCAAATCTAAAGTCCCCAAATCCAGTCCTCCAAACAAAAGCATGCTCAGCCCTATCATAGCAATAACCCACTCCCTTATATTTACTTTGGTCTCAGGGTTTTACTGCTGTGAACAGACACTATGACCAAGGCAAGTCTTATAAATGGCAACATTTAATTGGGGCCAGATTACAGGTTTAGCAGTTCAGTCCATTATCATCAAGACAGGAGAATGACAACAAAGGCAGGAATGGTACAAGGGAAGAGTACTACATTTTGATCTGAAGGAATTCAAGAACAGATTGAGCATCCTCTGGGAGCTAGGAGTAAGGTTTCCAAGCCCACCCCTACAGTGTCTCAATACCTCCAACAAGGCCACATCTTCTAATAGTGCCAACCCCTGAGCTAAGCATATGCAAACCATAACAGGTCTTTTATTAAGAGTTCAGGAACAAGGTTTCTCAGACTCTCACCATTGCAGTGGGTCAGAGTGAGAGCCCTGAGTCTAGGGTTGTTAGGGTTTTATTATGGTTACAGCAAGCTTGGAGAATTTCCACATAGGCAAAAAAGTTAATATTTTAAAAACTCCATTTCTGGTATAATCTGCAAGAACTGAATACCAAGGCAGAACCATCTGACAAACAGGATGGTCAGGTTATCTATTTTCTGCAGCATGTTTTAGGTCATTACTATATATCCTGATATTGTATCCTGGCTGTTGCTAAAGTGATAGGGGTTGTCATAGGTTGTTTGCTCAGGAGGACTTTGTGATTTTCTTTCTGGATTTGGATTGTAGAATCTGTTCTCCCACCAAATGGAGTTTCTTCGTAAATGGAGTTAGTTGAGCTTTATAAGATTACTCTACACAGAAGTAAGATATAATTCACAGACCACATGAAGCTTAAGAAAGAAGACAAAAGTGTGGATACCCTTCTTAGATAGGGTACAAAATACCCATGGGAGGAAATACAAAGTGGGGCCAGAGACTGAAGGAAAGATCATCCAGAAACAATAAGCAGAAATGAGCTAACTAGTTTCTATCTGGCTTCTATAGGAAACTGATTGGTTCTCAGAGCACTGTCTTGGATAATTTAAACTGATTGGCTTAGAAGCTATGGAGTGGTACAAATCAATAGGCTCGTACTGTGTGGACTCTCGATGCTAAGGGATGATGATTGGTTTGTGTTAGGTGGGTTTTGCTGTAAACCTATAAAAGCTGCCCCATTCTGCACTCGGGGCTCACAATCCTCTACCCTGTGTGGTATATGTTTGCAAACCCCAGAAACTCTGGAATAAAAATCCTCTTGCTATTGCATCAAGACCATTTCTTGTGAGTGTTTTAGGTGTTGCATTCCGAGGCATGGGGTGCTGGGGCACCCCCGTGTTTTTTCCGGATCTTACATTTGGTGAGTTGGCCATGAAGTGTGAACACTCCTCATACCCCAGAACTGACTTGGAGGTAAGGGGATCCCAACTGCAATGTGTGTGTGTGCCGGCCAGTGTCTTTGTTCTGAGTGTCCTGAGTGTTTGTCTTTGAGGCAAGATTCCGTATTCTGTTGTGTTCTGTCTGCTGTGTTTGTCTGAATTTCTGAGGTGCCAAATCTGGTACTTTTGGTTTGCAGTCATCTGCACTTGTGAGAGCAAGGAGCCCCCATCCAGGAAGTAGGGGAGGATTACTAAGAGAAGTGTTGAGGTGTAAATGACTGCCATCCGAGAAAACGTTCCAGGGGACTGGAGGGAGACCTGAGGATGCTCGGAATTCTCCTGTCAGGGTGCCGATGCAGACTTTGAAACTCTCTTAGAACCAAAAGACTTCAGGTTCCCTCGGCCGTCTGATTCTGTTTCTTTTTCTGATGTTGAGGTCCCACAGGAGGCAGGTCCTAGTTTCTGTTTCCTTGAAGCCTGTCTGAATTTTCGGTTCTGCTTGCAAGAATCTGGGGTGGTAATTTTGACTGGCAGACATGCTAGAGTTGAGACCATGGGCATGTTGAGGAAGCTTTAGGGCCTGGGGAGTGCTGAATAAGGCTCTTCTCCATTTGTAAACAGCAAGGCAGTAACGGTGGGAGCCGAGTTTTGTTGAAATCTGGTTTGGCTGGTTCTTGCAGTGTGTGCAGGGGCACCTGGAGTCTGAAATTGGGCCCCTCTAGGGGCAAATTGTATGTTGATTTTCCTTGCTCTGTGTTCTTGAAACTAGAAACCTGACAGTGGCAGGGTCAGGCTGTCTATGTGGTGATTGTTTTTCTCTGTGTTGTTTTGTATCTTTTTCTGTGTTTTCAGACTTAGATGACTGACAATTTTGTTAGGACTTTAGACCAACTGAAAAGCAATTCTCTTTCTCTGGGGTACCAAAATCAGGTCACGTGACTCAAGCACACCATATTAGAACAAAAAGAGATGAAATATATGAGCTCTGAGGCCCCCTGGTAGAAAAAATAAGTCTTAAGACACTCAAGGTGGTGGATATGGGAATTCTGGGTTTAAGTTGGTACAGATGGCTTATTTCATTTATTTTAAATTGTTTAGATTATTATAATAAATATGATGTTAAACTTTATGGTTATATTGCTCCTCTGGGAAAGAGTTCAAAATAAGGGAGACCTCTAAAAGACTAGATCCTAAAATATTAAGCGAAAAATCTGTCTTGGTGATACTAAAATCTTGTTTTGAGATTTATATTACATAAATTGTTATTATGTTCGAGGCATAAATTCTTATTTGATACAGATTTTATTTTGATACAAAATCAAGGTTTTCATTGGTATAAATACTAAAAATGTAAAAGTACAGAATTTACACCAGTCCTTCTTTGCTGTTATTATTATAGATCTGAGATGTTTAAGCCTGTGAGTTTAGGGCCAAATAAAAAATATAAGGCTCTGGGTTTATTATTAGGATGTTTTCTATGTTTTAATCAAAAATAGCTGAAGATAGTTTAACAACAGTCCACATTACTTTACATAGATAATTGGTTTTTAAGCATGTCAGAAGTCCATGGAATATGATGCTTAATGTCATTTATTTTTGTTGTAAAGACAAGTCTGCTCCTGACAGCTTCCCTTTATTGAAGGAACTGAGCATGCGTATAGTTGCTTCTGTTATGGCAAGAGAGAGAGAGAGCCACAAGGCAAAGATTGCCTCTCTTCATCTACAGACAAACTTAACGTGTCTGTAGATTATTATATGACTTAATAATTCCTGATTCTTTAAGTCTGTCAGATGTTCTTGTGCCAGAAGGCTGAAGGCCAATGCTCCAACATTTTAAAGTATAAACTGTTCAGGTGTTCAGCAGTCTCTATCATTTGGCTAAGTCTTAGAAGCTGTATTAAGCTTTCTATATATTTTCAGTTATTATGTTCACTCTTGGATTTCGGATGGGGTTAAAGACTGTTGGTCTCATAGGCAGCTCAAGCTCTTTAACCTTGAGAAAGCTGATATAGATTTAAATCAATAATTTTCAGATGACATAAAATTTATAGCCAAGATATGAGTCGGGTGTTAATTCTTACAGTCTTTTAAGATAGTAAAGATGACAAAGGTTCTGTTTGATTTACAAAATGATAATCGTATGCTCAATTTATATTTAGAAAAGACCACAGAGTGGAGCAGGAGAAGATCTGAGATCACCTATCCTGATTCCATGGTGGCTCACTAAGGACATATATCCCAAGAGACTGATTAATCTCTTTGAGACTGTTTTATTTGTAATACAGGAAGCCAGAAAAGAATACCCCTTCAGATGAAAGGTAAGAGGCACCAGAGGGACCAATACCAGACTCCATTGGCAGGGCTCAAGGGCGTGGCAGCCCACAAATTTGACGAAGGTTTCTGAGGTTAAGCAGGGACCAGATGAGTCACTGGTAGCCTTTCTAGAGCAGATCATAGAAGCATTCTGCTATACACCCTATGACCACAGACTAGAGGGACTTTAATGTAGTTTGCTGAGAAAATATATAGAGGGATTTGGTGCAGGTTGTTTAGAAAGTCTGTAGAGAAATTTAGTACAGTTTGCTGAGACAGAGAGACAGAGGAGAAAAAGAAAGATGAAAATGACAGAGAAGGAAGCTACAGAAAATCCTGGCTAAAAGATAGAAAAGGACCAATGTGCATACTATAAGAAGAGAGGCCACTGAGCCAGATTGTGCCCTAACAAATAGAAGCTGGGAGCAGGAAGTCCCAGGTCTTGGGAGAAGTGCCCCCAAATGGCAAAGGTGTTATCCCTGGGTGAAGACAATGACTAGGGGAGATGGGGTTTCTGACCACCTCCCCCAAACCTGGATAACTGTGAGAGGGAAAGAGAAACCCACTCAGTTCTTGATGGACACAGGGCCTTATCACTCAGTCTTCCAAACCAATGGCCCTGTTTCCCAGAAAAGATCTTGGTTTCAAGAAGCCACTGGCACCAATATGTGTTCATGGACTACCCGAAGAACAATGGGCCTAGGGATGGGATGGGTAACCCATTCATTTAAGGTCACCCCAGGCTGTTCCTAACTTCTCTGTTGGAGCAAGGCATAATCCCCAAAATGTCAGGGGGGACAAATATACTTCCTGTCCTACAGGCTGCAGCAACTGGCCCAAAAAGAGACTTACCCCTGCTGAAAGTCGCTACAGACAGGAGCAATTTTCTCCATGAAGGAGAGAGACAAGCAGGTGCTGCTATGGTGGACAGTACTAATGGCATCTGGGTAGAAGAATCTTTACCCCCTGGAATGTCAATGCAGAAAGTGGAGTTAATAACCCTTACCAAGACCTTGGAACTTGGAGACAGCAAGAAAATCAACATCCACATGGATAACAGGTATGCCTTTGCCACAGTTCAAGTCCACAGGTGTATATGCCAAGAGGACTGCTCACATCAGAGGAAACCAACAGGAAATCTTGGACCTCTTAGATGCCCTTATGAAGCCAGAAACCTGAGTATTACCCACTGCCCAGGACGTCAAAAGGGAAAAAACTCAGTGGGCAATAGCCAGGCAGAGCATATGGCTCCAAGAATGGATATACAGGAGCTTATACTGGTTGTGGGTCTGCAAGAGACACCTACTGAGAAATGGGACAATATTAAGAGATAGCCTCACTTAAAATATGCTGAAGAAAAAAGGACTGAGATTGCTAGCCATCTGACCGACTACTACCAAGGGGAGGTACACACAAGATGGGAGAATTATACTCCCCAGAAAGTAAGCCAAGGACTCACTAGGCCAAATGCACAGATGAACTCATTTAAGGGATTAATAGAACAGTGTAAGGTATGCTAGCAAGTGAATGCTTATGCAGCAAAGAGTAAACAGGATAAGATACCTAGAAGAGAACAGCCTAAAGTATATAGAGGTTTTATAAAGGCTAAGTCAGAAAAATATTATGAATACCTTCTAGCATTTGTAGATATTTTCTCTAGATGGGTTCAGACTGTCAATCCAGCAAGCAGGAAACAGTTGCCAGGGTTACAAGAATTTTTCCCGAGTTTCAGAGTGCCCAACGTAATTGGATCAGAAAATGGATCTGTTTTTGTTTCTAAGGTAAGTCAAAAATTGACAGAGATATTGGGGACTAATTGGAAACATTATTGGATATTACTGTCCCCAGGGCTCAAGACAGCTAGAGAAGATAAACAAAACCCTATGAGAGACCTTAACTAAATTGACCTTGGAGACTGGCTTAGGCTGGGTGGTGCCTCTTCCCTTGTTTCTGAATAGTCCCTGCCATTTTAACCTGAGCCCCCTGGAGATCTTCTTTGTTACCCCAACTCCTTTGTTATCCACTGGGTCCTCCTAGGAGGTATCCCACAATGTGAGATTTGGCTCAAACTGTCTGCTTTAAATGCTCCAGGCATGTCAGAGACTCCTCACTGCTTCCAGACAGGCAACTGGATTTCTGAAAGAAGGCTTCAGGAACAGTTGCTGGAACCCTAATGAATGAGACCCTCACCAAATTGACCACAGAGACTGGAGTTAATAATTTGATAGCTCTCCTACCCTTTGTGCTCTTTAGGTGTTTCCTCAGCCTTTATTCTCTAGACTCAAGGCACTTCAGTGGGTGAGGCAGCAAGCATGGAATTGGCTCCAGGAGTCTTACTCCACAGAGGGAGACCTGCAGATCCCACATCGCTTCCAGGTCGGGGACTTGGTATACATCCGGCACCACCGAACTGGGAACCTTGAGAACAGGTGGAAAGGCCCCTACCTAGTGTCCCTGACCACACAAATGGCCATAAATGTGGATGGTACATAGGCAACAGTACAATAGCCTTCCAAGCCAAGAGGAGGCTGACCTTTAATTCTCCTAGTTCTAAGATTAGGACTATTAACAAGGGGCTGGAGAGACGCCTCAGCAGTTAAGAACACTGACTGTTCTTCCAGAGGTCCTGAGTTCAATTCCCAGCAACCACATGATGGCTCACAACCATCTGTAGAGCTAGCTACAGTGTACTAATCTACATAACATAAATAAATAAATCTTTTAGCTGGGCAGTGGTGTCACAAGCCTTTAATCCCAGCACTTGGGAAGCAGAGGCAGGTGGATTTCTGAGTTTGAGTCCAGCCCAGTCTACAGAGTGAGTTCCAGGCAGCCAGGGCTATGCAGAGAAACCCTGTCTCGAAAAAAAACAAAAGCAAACAAACAAACAAACACACAAACAAAAAAAAAAAAGAAAGAGAACTATTAACAAGACAAGAAGTGGGAAATGAAAGGATGAGAATTACAAGCTAAGAATCCCCCATGCCTAAGACCCCAAAAAGCAGAAGTTTAGCCCGCTCTTTGTTATCCCAGGAGTGCACATGTCACACCCACGTGCAGGGTCCAGTGCGAGCTGCAGGCCTGGAAAGGTCCTTTCCCGTCTCACCTCTGCAGAGCAGCTGGGATGAGGACAAATGCAGCTGGACCAGCAGGGTCAATGCACATGGGCTGTGGGGCTCGTGCTGGCCCGTAACACAGGATAGTTAAAATAACCCTGATTAAGAAAAGAACTACAGGAGGTTTCACTATTCCTGTAGTCTTCTAGAGAGAGTAATAAAAAATGCATGGAATTGGAAGAAAAACAGACATGATTATCAATGGAATCTAATTAAAAGCCAAGATAGAATTCTACATAGTTATGAACACCTGATATTTTATAAAGCTAGAAATGCACATTGGATAAAAGACAGAATCTTCAACAAATGTTTATCTACCTGGATGACTATATATAGAAGAATCCAAATAGATCAATACTCATCACCCTGCACAAAACTTATCTCCAAAGAAATCAAAGACCTCAACATAATACTATATATAGGTTACTCTGAACTTAAGAGAAGAAAAAATGAAGGGCCAGCCTTGACCTCACTAGCCTAGGACTTTCTGTATAGTATACCATTAGCACAGGCACTAAAGTCAACAGTTAGTAAATGGGAACTCATGAAACAGGGAAGATCTCCATGACAATAGACACTGTCATTTGGAAAAGCCAGTAGCCTACAGAACGGGAAAATGATTTTTATAAAGTATTTTTTCTACATATCTGATCGAAGGTTAATATACAAAATATTACCCACATAATGTCCTGCCTATAAGATATGCTAGTACATACTGGCATACAGTTTGTGGATTAGCCAACCAATAATTTATTTGATTGAAGTCTTATTCCATTTGATGGGACCCACATCGGAAATTGAGACTAGATATGCCAGTGAACTAGAGTAAAACTATATACTACATTTCTCAAATCCCCAAACCAAACCAAACAATTAACCCCACAAACAAACAAGCAAAAAACCAACACAATACCAAAACAAAAAACAAAAACCAACACCACAACCAAAATTCTACTTTATTTTATTTATGTTACCTTATTTTATTTGTTTTATCATCTTTTGGAAGCCTGTTTTTTTTGTTTTTTGTTTTTTGTTTTTTTTTGTTGTTGTTGTTGTTTTTGTAGATTTTTTTGATTGGATATATTCTATATTTACATTTCATTTCCTATTTTTCTGGTTCCGCACCTCACAAAGGTTCCACATGCCCTTTTCCCTCCCCCTGCTCCCTCATCCATGCCTTCCCACTTCCCTGTTCTGGTATTCTCCTATACTGATGCTTTGATCCTTTCCAGCACCAGTGTCCACTCATTTCTTCTTGTCGGACATCATTTGGTATGTGAATTGTGTCTTTGATGTCCCAAGATTCTAGGCTAATATCCACTTATCAGTGAGTGCATACCATGAGTATTCTTTTGAGACTGGGTTACCTCACTTAGTATGATGCTCTCCAGCTCCATTCATTTTTCTAAGAATTTCATGAATTCATTGAATCATTGAGGAACCGCCAGACCAGCTTGTTGGTTGCTGATTTGTCCTTTTGACAGTGTATTTTGCCTTACAGAAACTTTGCAATTTTATGAGGTCCCATTTGTCTATTCTTGCTTTTAGAGCATAAGCAATTGGTGTTCTGTTCAGGAATTTTCCCCCTGAGCCAATGTCCTCAATGAGAAACAGAAATGGAATGGTTCCTATTTGGAGGTGTGGTGAGGAGCCAGGAGGAGTAGAGCAAGGAGAAATCATAATCAAGATACTTTATTTAGGAAATAATCTATTTTCAATTAAAAAATTGACATTCTACGTCTCTATTCATAGATACTCCAGGTACTATAAGAAAACCATCTTCTCTAACTTGTAAAAATGTCCTTGTTTTCTCATAAATATGTAATATCTTTTATAATTTGGATTTATAAACAGCTGTCTTTTCTTTTGCTCATATTATTAATCTTCTTTCTCTCCAAAACTAATACTTCTCTTGAGAGAAATTGGGATTTAGTCTGATAATTCATAATATGGAAGATTACAATTTGTATTTTTCTAATCTGTTTAGAACTTTCACTGTGATATATTGACATTTTTTCTAACCTGTATTTTAAACATGTGAATGAAAAAAACAGACCATTTTATTTTGCATACCTAACTATATTATTGAAATGTGAAAAGTGAGTATAGTGAAGTCTTTATGACAAATATGAATGAGTTGCAAAGCTTTCACATTCAGAAATATATCAAAGAGATGACAAGAGCAGGTGTGTGTCCAGAAGCAAGAAATGAGTTTGGGGATGAAGTAAGAGCCTCTTGTTTTGTCTCAGTAGAACAAGTGATCTGTGAAGAGGCTGTCCCCTCTCGCCATATCTCTTCAATATAGTACTTGAGGTACTAGCTAGAGCAATTCGACAACAGAGGGAAGTCAAAGGGATACAAATCAGAAAGGAAGAAGTCAAACTATCACTATTTGCAGATGATATGATAGTTTACTTAAGTGACCCAAAAACCTCCACCAGAGAACTCCTGCAACTGATAAACAACTTCAGCAAAGTGGCTGGCTATAAAATCAACTCAAGTAAATCAGTAGCCTTCCTATATGCAAAGGATAAGCAGGCCGAGAAAGAAATTAGGGAAATGACACCCTTCACAATAGCCACAAATGATATAAAGTATCTTGGAGTGACGCTAACCAAACATGTGAAAGATTTATACGACAAAAACTTCAGGTCTCTGAAGAGGGAAATTGAGGAAGACATCAGAAAATGAGAAAATCTTCCATGCTCGTGGGTTGGCAGGACTAATATAGTCAAAATGGCAATCTTGCCCAAAGCAATATACAGATTCAATGCAATCCCCATCAAAATCCCAACTCAGTTCTTCATAGAGCTAGAAAGAGCAATTCTCAAATTCATCTGGAATAACGAAAAACCCAGGATAGCTAAAGCTATCATCAACAGCAAAAGAACTTCTGGGGGAATCAATATCCTGGACCTCAAGCAATATTACAGAGCAGTGGTATTAAAAACTGCATGGTATTGGTTCAGTGACAGGGAAGCTGATCAATGGAATAGGATCGAAGACCCAGAATTGAACCCACACATCTATGGCCAATTGATCTTCAACAAAGGAGCTGAAAACATCCAGTGGAAGAAAGATAGCCTTTTCAACAGATGGTGCTGGCTCAACTGGAAGTCAACATGCAGAAGAATGAGAATTGATCCACTCTTATCTCCTTGCACTAAACTCAACTCCAAGTGGATCAAGGATCTCCACATAAAACCAGACACACTAAAACTAATAGAAAAGAAACTGGGGAAGACCCTTGAAGACATCGGCTCAGGGGAAAAATTCCTGAACAGAACACCAATTGCTTATACTCTAAGAACAAGAATAGACAAATGGGACCTCATAAAACTACAAAGTTTCTGTAAGGCAAAAGACACTGTCAAAAGGATAAATTGGCAACCAACAAATTGGGAAAAAATCTTCACCAACCCCACATCCGACAGAGGGCTAATCTCCAATGTATACAAAGAACTCAAGAGGTTAGACCCCAGAAAACCAAATAACCCTATCCAAAAATGGGGTACAGAGCTAAACAGAGACTTTTCACCTGAAGAAATTCGGATGGCTGAGAAACACCTTAAAAAATGTTCAACATCACTAGTCATTAGGGAAATGCAAATTAAAACAACCCTGAGATTTCACCTCACACCAGTCAGAATGGCTAAGATTAAAAACTCAGAAGACATCAGGTGTTGGTGAGGATGTGGAGAAAGAGGAATACTCCTCCACTGCTGGTGGGAATGCAAGCTGGTACAACCACTCTGGAAATCAGTATGGCGGTTCCTCAGAAAACTGGGCGTGATACTTCCGGAGGACCCAGCCATACCACTCCTGGGAATATACCCAGAATATTCACCAGCATGCAATAAGGATACATGCACCACTATGTTCATAGCAGCCTTATATATAATAGCCAGAAGTTGGAAAGAACCCAGATGTCCCTCAACAGAGGAATGGATATAAAAAATGTGGTGTATATACACAATGGAGTACTATTCAGCCATTAGAAACAATGAATTCATGAAATTCTTAGAGAAATGGATGGAGCTGGAGAACATCATACTAAGTGAGGTGACCCAGTCTCAAAAGAATACCCATGGTATACAGTCACTGATAAGTGGATATTAGCCTAGAAGCTTGGAACACCAAAGACACAAATCACATATCAAGTGATGTCTCACAAGAAGAAAGGAGTGGACACTGGTGCTAGAATGGACCAAAACATCATTGTGGGAGAGTACAAGAACAGTAAAGTGGGAGGTAGTGGATGCGGGAGCAGGGGGAGGGAAAAGGACATGTGGGACCTTTGGGGGTGGGGCACCAGAAAAAGGGAAATGAATTGTAAATATAGAATATATACAATAAAAAAAAAAAGAAAAAATGTTACCCACAAAATTTGTGTCAGACCATTGCAATAGAAAGATGGCTTTTGGTCTGCAAAGCTGTACGGTTGAGAAAACACATATGTTGGTTGTAGAGTAGAAGGCAATGAAGTCATTATCCATGTGGCTCAGCTGGACAGCATCAGTGTCCATATTTCTTGAAAGATCTACACCTCTGCATGACTGGGGTTTTGAAGACTCTCTGTTTCACATATCCCCAGGGTTACCTGGAGAAACAATGTATTCTAGAACTGATCCTAATGAATAAGATTTCCAGTTTCCTTCCTCAGTCATTTTAAGAGCTCATTCAGATTAGTTTCACATGTACATATACACAAGCACTGTAAGTAGGAGCACATACACATGCAAACACAAAGAAAGACAGAAACAGAGACAGAGAGACAGAGACAGACAGAGATAGACAGAGCAAAGAAACAGAGACTGAGAATTCCTTTTCTTCTAGGATCACTGAGAAATGTTATATGATAAGAAAAAATAAGGGCAGAGTCATAAAGTTGTAAGAATATGTTTACTAAAAATGCAGAGGACTTTTAGATCTGCAACATTTTATGCCACCCAGCCATAGAAAAGTTATTTCTACTTTAGTTACTTATAGGCCCATGGTTATATGAATTCAAAGTCATATAGCAATTTTTGCATCCTACAAGTTGGATCTGATAGTACACACCTATAATCCCAGCTCCCAAGAGACTGAGGCAGATTACTATGAGTTCCTGACAAGTTGGACATACACAGCAAAACTCGATGTAAATAAAATAAAATAAACAATAGACATATACATGCATGCATACGTGTTGTTTTACTATTCATCATATCAAAATTGTAACATCAGCATAGGTACCCATTAATAATTGAATGTATAAGAACATTGAGGTAAATATAGACAAGAAAACATTGTGCAATGAAAGAAGATGAAAATTTTATTATTTGAAAGTAAATAAGTTAAACTGGGAGGCATCATATTAAGCAAAATAGCCAGATTAAGAAAGAAAAATTTAGATGATTTTACTTATATCTAGTTTTAGATTAGTTTTAATCTAGATTTAAAAATTAAAGAGACACACAGAGGTGGAAGTGAAAATATTTCAATACATTTGTGGAGCAGCAAGAGAGGGATGGAGAAAGCGAAGCTGGGTATGATATAGACTGATCAATTCAAGGGTAAGTGTATAGAATATCATAATGAAGCAATTTTATATTAGCAATACAGGATAAAATAAAAGAATTACATGTGGGCACATTCAAGTATTGAGTTTTCAGGTAGGGGTTTATGCGTGCAGTGACTGCAGCAGTAAATGTAACGCAGTGCACCTTCACTCATGGACACCTTTGCCCTGACTGTGCTGCTCTCATTGCTGTGACTGCTCTATCGTTTCTTTTCACTCTCCCTTCTTGCTACATTCCACAGCCCCAAGTCCTCAGTGCCTCACTTACAGACACTCTTGTATCTACAGATCACATTTTTATATTTTTTATTTATTTTCCATATATAAGAAGCTGAAAATAAGATTGGATAACCATTATGCTATGACTGATTCATCTTGTTTAACATAGGAATATACAGTTCCATTTATTTTCCTTCAAATTTCAGGAATTTATTCTTTTATGGTTTTATAGCACCTAGTAATGTATAAAGTCATTTTCTTTGTCCAGGCATGTGTTGATGGTAATCTAGGCTGATTGAATAATTTGCTATCTCCTTAAAAGCCATGGGTATGAGGGATATTTTGAATGGCAATCTTGGTGAGGAATAAATGTATTATATATGCATTTTATATACTAGCCACAAACTTAACAAATGCATTGTGATGTTTGGCCATTGATCTGTGAGGTCTTCCACTGGAGTCTACCTTTTCTTTTCTCCCCAGAACTGGGATTGCAAATGTGTACTCTGTATATGTTTACAGAATACTGTAGATATTATTGATTCCCATTTGATTTATAATGTAGGCTAACCGTACTGTTTCTTTGCTGACCTTATTTCTGTATGGTCCTGTGGTCTGTCCATTAGTGAGAGTAGGATGCTGAACTCAGATACAACAATTGTATCATCCCACTTTCAAACACAAATTTTAAAATGATAATATAAAAACTGGAAGTACATTTTGCTCTAATATTTGTATACATCTTTCAATTGACTTGGGGATTCTGGAAAAGTTCTTAATCACTTATACTGGGAAAAATCTTATATGAAAATCTTTCAACTAACCAAGCAAATTTATGTAATGGCATTTACTATTGGTTCCATTAATTTCTGAAAACTAGACAGAGCCTAAAGTAATTTTTCCTAGACACAAAGCCCATGTGGCATTACCCTGCCAGCATCTGCACAGATAGCACTTTGGGAATTCATGGTTCCACCACAGTACTTACCACCTCGGCAGGCCTGCACAATGATGACTTTGGGTTTGTCTCACAGATCTGGGCAGTTGCAATTGTTGAATATCTGATAGATGGTACATACTGTAGCACATCTGGAGTTTTTTTCACTGTGCATTGTTCCACAGATGCCATACAGTGTGCCATCAGACATTGGCACCAGGAATGTACTGTCTGATGTCTGGTGCTCTGAGAGTGCAGCCACGTCTTTCATCTCTGGCTCCCTGCCCTGGAAAAAACTGATAACTTGCTTTAGTGGGATGAGAGTTAAGATAAATCTTACCTCCTCATTTCAGTAATGTCAACATTGGAAACATACAAAAAAAAATCTGATACTTTACTTGTCTTCTTGCACCATTTACTCTAGATGTAGCTTATACACTCCTTTCATCTTGAATGTTTCTCTGCTCACCTTTTCAGAGCCCCTTGCTCCCAGGACATGCATTTCAGTGTCTTCATTAACTTTACTAAGATTTTCTAGATAGCCTCATCTTTTACCATACCCACTCTCCGACTCTTACCCATTTCCTCTCACACCTTCCAGTTTGAGTTAGCATTGAATTTTAGTTATGTAGGTAAACACATACACGATTCTTTGAAGTTATGTTTTTGTTATGGCAGATTGCCATTCTCTTTTTCTCCATTGTATTGCAAAATGTGGATTGCCTGCCTCCTATTCACTGTTTGCTACATTATCATGTTCTAGCACTGAGTCTCAATTGCTCCACTTTGGAATTAAGAATTCTGCATGAATCCAGACTGCCAGGAAACACACGTATGGTACATGGAATATTTGCGACTTAGAAATGCACAGGTATCATTTACCTAATTTGACTATTTTGATCTCTCATTCTTCTCTCTCTCTCTCTCTCTCTCTCTCTCTCTCTCTCTCTCTCTCTCTCACACACACACACACACACACACACACACATACACACACACACCTTCACATAATTTTTTTAACATTATAATGCTCACCTGCGGTGTTCCCAGTATAGGAGGTTGCAGGGCTCTTACCTCAGCTGTAAGCTCTTCTTTCACCACCACATCATAGCCCAAGTCTTCAAGAAGGCCTTTCATGCCAGTGATGTCAAAGTTAGCCCGTACCTCAGTGAGAGATATTTGAACTCTATATTACATATGATAAGAGCCTTTCGAGTATGGCCATTGGCCTCCTTTATTGGGTAAATCTGTATAAAATATGACATAGAATGAATTTGGCTTACTTGAATTTTTGAAAGCCTATTTAGCTATCATAAGTATTGCTTTCTTACAGTCTCACATAGCTTCCTTTTCCCTCAACTGTAACTGAAAGGTACTGTCTGTGTCCTTCTCAAGGGCTAAAGAAAGAACAAGATTATAACTGGGATAGTTACACATAAGGCTTGCGAAACTCAGAATAATTACTACTCTCTTCTCTAGTTGACTAGTACCTAGTCAAATTTTCCTAGAATGTAAGGGTAAGCTTAGTTACTAAATACAAAGATATTATCAGTTGATGTCAAGAAAAGTATAAAACAAATTGCATTTAAGAATATTATTGTGATGCTACTTTTAGTATATCAATATTGTGTTGTGTATACTATAAAAATAAACCTTCAGTATGTGTGCTTTTTGAAAAGAAGTCTACAGATAACTACTATTCAACTGTGTTGTTTTATAGATATTTTGATACCATGACTGCAGATTAAAATTTCATAATTCACAAATAGGAAAGAAAAATAAACTAAATGAACACTATGATTTTTATCACTGAATTAAGACAAATCGACTTTGTTCATAATCAAAATCATAATCTATAGCAGTTATATCACCATCTCTTGAGCTCCAAGGTTTAAGAAATTGTCTTTAGTATGAACAATTGTTTTGGTGTCTCTATTCCAACAAGGAAGGACAGTACTTTTGTGTCTTTTCTCTGTAAAGCCTTGTGAACTCCTGGGGGAACAGAGTTTGAGAGTGTCCACTGATTGTTCTCTTTCTTCCATTTCCAGATTAGCTGTAAAATTCATCATACGCTATAAATGTTTCAGTCTGATTTAGAGACCTGATTTGTTGGCTGAGCAGAATGGTTTTTGAAGAAAACTAAGTGAAGATGGCTCTTTGATATCTAACAATTAGTAGAAGGAATCAGTAGCACCAAATATCGTCAACTAAGATAGGGGAGGGAGGTGGTTGATGTGAAAAGCAGAATGAGACCCACAATGAAACCCTGAATTCTGGAAATTCTTGGGTGAACATCATTGTAATTTGGGATCAAACCTTACCTTTCCATACTCAACAAATTTAAATTTCTGATGATTTTACTCTTAAAAGCCACCTCATCCTTGATTATTTCAATAGTATCTTTGCCAAAATGATTTACTTACCAGAGTCTTAGCTACTAAAAATTACTTTAATTAATATTCCAGTTTAGCTTTTCTAATATCATATTGAACAAAAGGAAAAACAATTAAGGAAATAATTTTAGTAATACTCTATACTCTTCAGTACAATGTATCACAAAAATGTTAACATTTCAGCATGTGATACTATGCATACTTGACTCCTAGCTACTGTCTTGCAGGAGAGGACATTTTGAAACAATAGGAATTTAGATAAATTTTTAATTTTTAATTGCCATAAACTGATAAGAAATCCTATTAATTAATATAACAAGTCAGGAATTCCTCTTAGATAAGACAAAGATGTAATCCTGGGCCAATAGAACTTCGCCTGCTTCTCTCTGACTAAAATTTCCTGACACAAATTAGTTCAGTGTAACAGACATATATCTTGGATTCTGTCTATCCTTCACTCTGTTTTGCCAAACCTTCATAATTAAATCCATATGCAAATGACTAGCCAGAGCCTAGACCTATTCTAACATCCCTTTCCTGTTACGTGGTCTGCTGGACCAGTGCTTTTATGTTGTCCTGGGGTCACTCAGAGATTCTAGTACAGACAAAGCCCAGGGCCCTTCAAAGGAGTGCTCTCTTGTGCCTCCTCTCTATTGAGCATTCAATTCATTTCAATTAAACTCAGAGTTTGGACATTGGTATTATTTCTGAAATTACTAACAGTATTTTGAACACCTTCCTCCAATTCTGATCCTTACTGCATGTAATATTTTTAGTTTAGTTTTATCCTTGAAAGTTTGTAGGAAAGCATCTAATTGACTTAATGGAAGAAGACAATGTTTACTTCATGAAACAATGGAACACGTGCTCAGAAGTGTTAACTGCAGGCAGTGCTTAGTGTGTATGTAGTCCAGAAAAGAATCTTAGATGAGATCCAGCATTTGGGAAGTTGTTTTCCTGGCTTGACTACGTTTCTAGCTTTGAAAGAACATGAGTATTAGAATACTCCCATTTTACAGAAACTAAGACTGATGAGAGCCACACAATTCATAATGCGATAAACATTAGAATTAGTGTTCCATTCTATAATTGTCTGGAGACTAGCAATTTCTCAAAAAATCTTGAACATAGGACTTAGTGTTTTACCACATTGGAAACTGGGTCCTACCTATGAAAGATAATAAACTTTCTAAAAGGTTCTACTTTAGAGAAAAATAATAGTGACACAAAGATTAGAAAATCAAAGCAAATGTACGGCCTGAAAAACTGAACACACTATGATCACCCTGAGCTGTTCTCAGTGCATTCTGCTCTTACTTTCACCATGGCGGCTGCCTGGGTTCACACTAAGGAAGTCTGGAGAAGGGTTTTGTCTGCTTTGCTGTGTTTTCTTTTCATGGCACCTACAAAGACCCGGCACTTGTCGCTGTGTTCAGCATTGTTAAATTTTGTTTCTCTTCCTCCTTTAATTTCAATACATTGCTTTGTACCAATTTTTCTAGGTACTCCGTAAGGAATTCTTTGCCCAGCTGTTCTGACACCTTAAGTGGTTTTTCAAGGTGGTTATTTTCTGTCAGAGACTAAAGACTTGTTCAACTACAAGCCAGGTAGACCTTGGACTCAACATAATCTTTGTGATCTAAAAGCATTTCTGAAAACACACTTTCTTTTCCCAGTTCCCAAGAAGCTATATGCCTATTTCATTGTACCTGGAGAAATGGGTCAACCTGGCTAGTTTGCAGCAGCCTATGCTTATCAGGGCATCACTATGCAGGCTTTTTGGTAGCCACTTCTCTTTATTGTATAGCATCGGTCATTCATTGGTTTTATTTTTAACCAATCTCTTAGTCTTGAAGAGAAAACGAGTCACCCAATGTGTGTTTTTTGGGAAGGCAAAGCTCTTGCCAAGACAGGAAAATTGTCTCACTAGTCTGTAGAGTGACTCCTTTTCTTAGTTCTGTTAAAGCACTATGCTTTTTATTCTCATTATATTAAACTTATATTGTACTCATGTGTTTGTGCTTAAATACATTAATGGATTTATTTATAAATATTAATTACAAATAAATGCATCAAAATCTTTAATTATTTCATTTTGTTCATGAATAGAATTTAGAATTCTATATATTAAGAATATTTATATCCCAGTATAGCAAAATTAAGAGTTGATGTATTACTCCTTCACATGACTAAATTTTTATAGGGTAGTAAAATACAGATATCAAAGTACCATTTTTTATTTTAATTTTAAAAATAAGACCTGAGCATGGAGTATTTGTAAAGACAGAATATTTAAGTAATTCTCACTTTACAACATTAATTACTTAATGACAATGTCAAAATAATTTTCACATCAAAATGGTGTACTCAAAGAATATTTATCTACATAGTAAATAAGAAATGACTCAGATCACAGTGTTTATTTTCTTTATTGTCTTTTATGTTTTTTTTTTCAGATTTTGCTGGACATTTATTCTGAAAAAGACACATAAAAATTATAAAACATTAAAAAATATCGAATATCTGTTAACTCAATAGGTATAACATTACATTTGCACTTATGACTAAATGTGAAAGTAACCATCTGCCCAAAACAAGGAAAGACAGCAAAACCACTGTGAGGATCAAATATGTAGTCTAAGGTTTTGGCGCATAATAATATACCAGACCTAGACAGTTAGCCAATGCAGTAAGTATTACTTATTTCATGATCATCACAACTAAATATAAGATATCATTTAATTAACAAGTTACAATAAAATACACAAATTAAGATAAAACATACTCAATAATGACATAAGCTCTGTAACAATAAAAATTTGTTGATTAAAATAATTGTATCAATTATTTTAGATGAATGTTTTCTCCAAGATGTCACAAGAACATTTTTTGTGAAAAGGATATTAGTAAGACACCCTATACACAGAGAACTTAGCTATTAATTGAGCAAATCATAAAAAGACTATAAATTAAACAGAACATATATTAGAGACACTCTTTTAACACAGCATATGGTATTAAATATCATTTGGTAAAGAGATAGTGGAAAAGATATTAATATGATATTTCATGACACAGAAAAGAGAAAAAATTATTCGGTTAAAGGATCACTACTATACAGAAGAAATGAAGATATATTGGTTTTGGATGATAATCTATAAATGTCATCTCACAGAGTTTGATAATGTAAATAGAACTCAGGTTAGTGTTGAAGTATCTACTCAGCCTAAAATTTGGTCCTCTGTTATAATAAATTTTTATATTAAAAAAAGAGAAGTGCTGAATGGGTGATCAATAGTAGGGAATAAAGAGATTAATAATATAACAAATTATATATATATATACATACATACATATATATGCGTGTGTGTGTGTGTGTTTGTGTGTGTGTGTGTAATTCACCATGGATAACATCATATTCAATGGCCACAAATAACATAATTTTTACTATGAGAAACAAAATTATCCTCTATACTTTTGTTCCATATAATATTGAAAATTCTAGAAATCAGAAAACAAAATAAAAGCATCTGATTCTAGGGCAACAAAATGCAGATCTTATGAACAGGCGCTTTATTACCAAAGCTATAGAAATAGGTGTACTGATGTATGCATTCAAATTCTCATACTTGGAAAACTAAACCAGAAGGATGGCTGCAAACATGAGGCCAGCTTTGGATATATGGGGAGAGCCTGTTTCAACAAGCTTACCAGCTAATAATAATAATAATAATAATAATAATAATAACAACAACAATAATAATAATAATAACAAAAACAATAAACTATTCTATGAGTAGATCATATGACTTAAAAATTAGCTTTCTCCAATGGAGTCTCATTGGATATACAAACCACACTTAAGGGTAGTCACATGTCCAGCCATCAATATCTAAAACAAAATAAATTCAAGTGTATATATTTAGACATTTGTTTATATTACTTATATTTTGATTCTATATTTTAATTTTTAAATTTATTTTTATATAAGTTTTATTTGTGTTCATATGGTTTTTTGTTCTATTTCTTTGTTTTGCTAGTTTGATTTACTTTGCTTGTCAATTTTGAGGGGTTGTTTTGTTTTTAGTTGAGAGACAGGGAAAGAGAAAGAAAGAGAAGATGAGCATGGAGTTGGGTAGGTGGCTAGGTAGGAATGATCAGGTAGAGATTAAAGCAATGGAAACATTGATCAGAATATATTTTATGAAATTATTTCAATAAAATAATAATATTCAACATAAAAATGCTACCTGTTCTATGGTATTAAGTGTCCAAAAAGTAACTCAAAAAATAAACTTCACTAAAAGTAGCTACAAAAATTGGCCAAGAATGAATTTGACCAAGTAAATGAAAGATATATACCATGAAAACTAATACATATTAAATATTATGTATAAATGGAAAGATATCCTGTGTTTGTGGAATGGAAGTGTTAAAATTGTTTAAAATAGCCACAGCACCTAAGCAGACCACAATTTCAATGACATCTCTAAAAATCAAGTCTCATTTTAATAAAAGTAGGAAAAATACTTTAAAATTCACAGCATACTACATGGTAAAACTTGAAATACAGATATGTATGTAAGAGAAATTAATAAAAAAACGTTTGAGAAAAACAAGAAGAGTTACATCATAAGGAGGAGTGAGGAAGCAAGAAGAGATACAGTAGAGGGTTTGAATGGAGGAAAAGAAATGGGAAAATGATATTTTATTATAATCACAGAATCAAAATAAATTAAAAACATAAGAAATCTTGACTAAAATAATTTAAACACACTGTGTAACTACAAAGCTAAAATAATCAAAATGGAATGAGGCCTACAGAGTTGCAAACGTGAAAGCCCATATGATAAGGTGGAGGCATAGCCAGTGATTTGCCTCAGTCACTTTTCAACCAAAGCACTGTGAACCTGCCTCTTCAATACATATGATTATGGATATGCTTGTAGAAGAATAAAATTGGTTCTATATCTCAGACCCAACATAAAGAAAAGTACCTCAATAATTAAAGTTGTGACCAGTAATTATGTAACACTAGGAAAACAGAGTGGGAATTTCCAGTTATATTACTCTGTCCAATGATTTTTTTTACCCTAATAATCTTAAAAGCAGTTAAGGAAAAATAATGTAAAACAACAAATACATGAGCAAAAACAACAAAGTAATGTATGTAGAGCCCTGGTACTTCCTGTAATTTGGTGTTCCTTCTGCTTTCCCAAGAGGGGTTGTCTGTAACCAGGAATGAGTCACTTACTGGGGTTCCTTCTTGTAAACCTTCCCCCAATGAATAAAGGGACCAATCACTGGATGAGTAGGCTGGACTTCTGGGTTGGAGGGAGAAAAGGAATAAGCAGGAGAGTGTTAGAGGCATTTTAGACAGGGTTAGGAGAGGAGAAGATATAGCTGCTAAAGTCTCCTGGTTTCTATGGCAGATCCACTAGGATTCACCACCAGAGGATTTAGATAGATTTTGCAAGTGGACTAGGGAAGGGTGGGGATAGAAATGGGAAGGATTAGGTATAGGGCTATAGTAATGGAGGGTGGAGATATAGGAAGAAATGATTGGAATTAGAGGGCATTTGGACAGGGGCGATATGGAAACTTAGAGTAGTATAAACTTCCTGGAATCTATGAGTCAGGATTACCCTAGTGAGGACTCCTAGTTATGGAGTATATGGAACATAAACATTCCATTTCTGTATCCAGACAAGGCTTCCAGTGGTGAGAATGGGACACCAAAGCAGTCACAAAACATTTGAGCTACCATCTGTTCAGCCTGAAAAATTTACTGGGATAATGATGGCACAGAACTTATGAGACTGTCTAACAAATGACTGATCTAATTTGAGGACAGTGCCAAGAGAGGAAACCCATGCCTCACACTGCCTGGATGGTAAGGAACTGGAAGTTGGATAGCCAGAGAATCAAGGTAAAACCAAACGTGACTGTATAAAAAAGAAAAAAAAATTCAATGAAATGAGTCCTAATGATGTTTTCAACTGTACTGATAGATCTGGTTCCTAGTCAATTCATCTTTAGAGAATCTACTTCAGGCAGTTGATGGGAACAGATGCAGAGACCCATAGCCAAACAATAGGTGGAAAGAGAGCCTAGGTTGAAGGCTTCCATTGGTTCACTCCTTTCTGAACTTGGGAAGCCCCTTGAAAGGGAGAAGGGTTGTAGGAGATAGAGGGGAGAGAGGACAGTGGAAGAACTTGAATCACAGAATGAACTAAGCAGGGATCATAGGTGTTTACAGAGGCTAAAGCAGCTGTCAGAGTCTGCATGTGTCTGCACTTGGTCCTCTGCAAATATTACACTTACAGGCTTTGTGTTTCTAGGCTTATTCCTGATATTCTGAGAAGGTATGTCTCTAAATCTTTTGCCTCCTTTTAGGACCCATTTTCACCTATTGGGCTGCCTTGCCCAGCCTTGATGTGAAGATTTCTGCTAATCTCATTCTACTTAGCTATGCCATGTTTGGTTGATGTACTTGGGAGGACTAATCTTTCCTGAGGGGAGAAATGGGGCAGAGTTGATTTAAGAGGAAGGGGAAGTGGTAAAGAGAACTACAAGGAGGAGAGGAATGGAAAGGTATGGTCAAGATGTATTATATAAGAGAACAATAAACAAAAATTAAAAACAAAGATAGAAGGCTAGTGTTGCAGAGTATGCTAAGGAAGTGAACCTTTGTACCTTATCGGTAGCAGTATAAACAAATACATCATAAGAATAATAAAAATGATTCATGGAGGTTCTTTAGAAATAATATATAACTACCTTGGATTAATCAAATCTAACCTGATTATATCTTCTGTATGAAATAAAGATGTTGGTCAAATAATATAAACTCCTTAATGCAGTATTGTTTAATCAGCCATGATATAGAGACAACATGACTATAGATAAGTGAATGGATAAGGAAATAATATAAATAGGTGAGGATACAGATGATATAGATATAGATATAGATGGGAATGTATATATATAGCTGTAGCTAGAGGTATAGGTATAACTGTATATATAGTGTTTTGGCATTTATAAAACTTAGTATTTTAAATGAAGTTCTGACATTTGTGAATATATTGATGAAACTGGAGGACATTGTGTTAGGTGAAATAAACCAAGCCACACACATAAATCTAAAATACAATATGATTATACTTAGTTGTGGTATCTAAAACTTTTTCAGCCAGGAAAACAGTAGAAAGGTAGGTGGGAAGTAGTTTAGAGAGGTGATGCTGAAAAGAAGTCACTATTCTCTAGATAGTATAAGTTCCATAGCTTCCCTAGACAACAGTAACTATAATTCTAATGATGCATCATATTGGTGCAAATATCTTAGAGAATGAAATTGTTATCACAACACAAGAATAAAAAGAAGTAACATATATATGAATTAATCCTATTTAGGTATTGAACAGTACACACATATTTTAAAACATTTTATATAATAACCATATATATTATTTGCCAATTTTATAAATACATAACTATTAATAGAAAAATGAAAATTTTTTTACCAAGGACTATTCTTTTTTTTTTCAAGACAGGGTGTATCTGTGTAGCCCTGGCTGTCCTGGAACTCACTCTGTAGACCAGGCTGGCTGTGAACTCAGAAATCTGCCTGCCTCTGCCTCCCAAGTGCTTGGGTTAAAGGCATGTGCCACCAGTGCCCAGCATCAGGGGTTGTTCTTGTAAGCCACATATTCTCAGTGCATGAACTATAAACTCTAAAAAATAATTAAGTAATTTTTATTTCAAAGATTCTTCCCACACTGGGATCCAAATAGTGAGAGTCACATATTCAATAATCAATGCACTCTCTTTTCCATAATCCACAATCTCATTATATTGAATATAAACATTGAAAGGCCTCATTTAAATCACCCTTGTTTATACACTTACTAACAAATAATACTCCACATCCAATATAAGAAGCAGCAAAGCCTGGTGCCAGTACAACTCTTTGGTTTATGTCTTATTTTCTACCTAAATCTGTTTTCTTCATTATACCTGCTAAATATTTGCAGAATTTGTTTACTCTTATCTATCCCAATACTTTTCCCATTTGCACCCAAATCTTTCTATTCATAATTACTTTGTGGACTTTGAAAAATCATATATTTCTCATGTATTCTTCACAATGAAATTGAGCATTCTAACTTCTCAATGTAAATTGAGGCCTATCACTCAGCATCATCTTCTGCTATTGTCTGTCTTGCTCACTGATTTTTGAACATGCAATCCTTTTTTATTCTATAAATCTAAATACAAATATGTACAATGTATAATCTCCTAAGTGTTCCTTTCTTCAGTTTACACTTCACATTTCAGCTTAGTTAACACTATATTTGGTAAACTCTCTTGATGCTTCCAACCTTTCCCAAATGTCAAAGGTTTTTTTTTTCTCCTAAGGTATTTGTTTTTCCCTAATCTGGCATTTTTGTTTCATAATTATAATTATGATTCTATGATCTGGACCATCAACCAGTCTCTATTACTTCTGATATAATGGTAGTCTTCAATAATTCTCTGTGATTCACTGATCACTAGACATATGAAGAAATGCTATTTACTCAACTCTTTAAAAATATTTAAGAACAAGATAGTTTTGGCATATTAAACAAAAAATATAACAGAACACATTGAAAGATGTCAAGTTGAGGGGAGTTGCAATGATTTTTCCCTTGAGTCAGCAATTTTTATTGAACATCTGTTTTTAAATGCTAATTTTCTAGCTTTGGGGATGCCATTTTGAACATTAATCTCTGTACAGCAAAGTTTATAGAGCAAAGGTAAAAATAGTTATTCAAACAAACAAAATACAAGACACTATAATTATCTAAATGACTGGTGTGTATTCAAAAAATTCACTTTTAAGGGCTTTTATCCATAAGAAGACAGTGTCTCAGAGCAGGAAGTGTGTAGGGTTAGTACCTCTTCTGGCAAGGTTGAAAGTGTTTTCAGAGTGTCTGGTGTAGACAGGAAACTGGAGGGACTGGTTGTTAGAAACAGGGTACCTTGGTTAAACTTGGGAAACAGCAGCAAAAAAGACAATGATCAGATGTGTGCATTTTATCAAAGACTATTGCAGAAAGATAAGGTGTCCTGCATGTGAAAACAATGTCACTCTGCTGGAAGGAAATTGGACCTAAGCTGACAAATGCAACTTTTCATCAATCACAAAACAGCAATGGTGACATAAACACACTAACATAACTATGAACATGAAAACAATTAAATAGCAGTCACAGAGAAAATATTTAAACAACAATAATCATAGACTATTTTGCTGCTACCATGGTTATTTGCTTCAGTGGGTTTGCAGTAATAATGAAATCAAAGAGGAGAAAGTTAGAAGATGAAATTAATCCAGTCTGTAGTTTTAGTCCCCGGCAGTATAATAAAATGTTATAAATGTTTATATGTATCAGAGTACTGTATTTATATTTGTCTAATAATCAGTTTCTCATTCATATTATTTAATTATCTCTTATTTCAATCTCATAACCAATTAGAAGATTGCATGCTTGCTGAAGAGGCAGCCAGCCACAGGGGTGAATTTAATTTAGTGACTACACCATTTGTCAGATGGTAGCTTCACTCTTAATTGAAACATTCCATCTGGAAGGAATGGGGAGGCTTAAAGGTATTAGACTGTCACATGTCTGAGGGAATTGAAATTTGGAAGATCCTCAAAGGCTTCCAGTAGAATAAAAACCTGCTGGGGTTGAAGGAGATTCTACCCAGTAGAACAAAAGGGAAGAGATACTAAGATTAGAGTATCCTGCAGGCAGTGCAAAGCTCCATAGTTGCTGCTTTCAAGAGCTATCATCCATGAAGGCATGAACCTTTTGTTGATGTGCCTGTGTTTGAGTCATCCCTGCTTCTTGTAAGTAAGCTCAATAAAACCTCCAGTTCATGCAATTTTATTTTGGTGTAAATGTTACTTTGGTCTGTTGTGGTTTTCTTTTCTCTGGTGAGCAGATGTGTGTGTTATGTGCTCCCAGAAAATTCAGAAGACAACCTAAACCCTGTCGTTAACAAATACTTTACTGACATCATGAGAGATAAGCCATCCTACAGCTCAAGTTAAACACTGGAAGATGAGACACGGAGCACATGGAAAGAACTACACTCCATAGAATCAAAGGAGTAGAAAAACACAGCAGAAAGAAACTGTGCAGGATAAAGACATTTTTTTTTTGTGTGTGTGTGAGGCTAAAATCAAGTTTCAATCAAACTACAGAAACATAGACAAGTGCATCTTTTCAGGTAGGAAAATCTGTCTGAAATGTAAACACTATATTCCGGAAAGACGTACTATTTGCCCTTCTTTGTGGTGATAGACAATTAGATAGACAATAGATAGATAGATAGATAGATAGATAGATAGATAGATAGATAGATAGTAGATAGATGACAAATCTACTTCTTGGTGTTAAAAGCCTGTTTCTTATACATGAATAAAGTACCTCAAGTTTTATCATTTACTTTCCAAATATATATTAATATCTTGAGTGCCTCAAAAAATGTAAGTTACTCAGGCCTTTCCAGAAGTCCGAGAACTCTTGAAACTTACTGATAATACAATTCAAAGTTGTAATCCTTAACACTTACACAGTGTCTGTTACATACCACTCTGGAGACTTAATATTTATATACATATTTAATATTACTACAACAGAACTATGATATAGATGCTGTTATTATCTTCCTGTGAAAAAGAAGCAATTTGTGCTGTGCTGTGCATGGGGATGACATGGTATACAACTTGAGTGCCACGTGTTTTAAAGCTTATCAAAGATGCTCATGAACAATGGTGCCGTCCAATCTGGAACCCCCATGGCAAATGTTCATCATTTTCATTGAGTGTTTTGTTTTATATCATGGTATGGTTGAAACTTCTCCAAACTGCAATGTGTGAGCAGCTTCTTAGCATGAAGAATTAAGACAGAATGGGATCCTAGTATCCCTAGCACCCACCTGGAACCTTGTCCATAGTTAGGACTTCCCCATGTCCACTGAGCTCAGTTAAGGTACCCCAGTTGTCTGACTATAGCCAGCTTTTAAACACATTCAACCTCATGCAGGAAAATGTGCTTGCCACCCCTGTTTCTTTGGTTTTAAAGGTGAGAGAAATAAACCAAAAACTGTGTGAATAAAAGAAATGTTGATATCGTATCTCTATGTTCATATATATATATATATATATATATATATATATATATATATATAATTGAAATAGGTAGTCACCAATGTTCCTGAGTAAGAAACTATAGTAATAGATATTTAAAATGTCAAAACTGAGAAATAATTTACTGCAAATCCTAAACATAGGAATCTATGTATAAATTTGTTCTAAACAAACTGCAGAATTGTCATTAGATGTCTGAAGTCTCTTTAAGATTTAACTAATCAGGGTGAGGGCAGAGTAGTGACCTGAAACCTTCTTATTGACTCTGTTAATTATAACATTTAAAAATCCCAGAAACTGTCCATTCTTACATACACATTTGAGAATAAAGCCAAAGAAATTAATCCTTGCTACCAAAACACCAACTGATTTTTCTATCCTATGCCTTTTCAGCTTCTGAGTGTAAAAAGGTACATGATTTCAAAGGAATGCCAAGGATGGAATAGAAGGTAAGACCTAGAAAGGAATACATGAGTCGAAACACTGTGATAGGAGTCCAACTATGAACCTCAACAGAGTTGATTTTAGGAGAAGCAGAGAGCTAGCAAGAAAAATGGAATCATGTAAAATGGAACAATAGTAACTCTAGGTGGTGACTTCAAATATGTGCCAATCAGCATCTCAGGAAACTATAACAGTTTTAGACTTTATTTCGGTTTTCTAGAGTTGTCTCATATGTTGTTATTCTGGCCTTACTTTCCACTTTGATTTCTAAAAAAAGGAAAATAAGGGATACACTTCTTTGTGGTTAAAAGCTGCATATATCTCAGAATCTCCACCATTCCTGATGCACAGGAGCTTCCAGCAGTGCAGTAATCAGGCTTCTACGCCACTGCTCTGCTCTTTCCTCATGCATTTTAAAATTTTTTCTGCTTTCCCAAAGCTATGGATAGACTAAATTCTAGGACTCAAATCATAGGCCCTAATCAGGAGGATCCCCGAGACTCAAGAGTCCTGAGAAAAAGCTGCAGTTCTTTCGCACCATGCAGACAGCTTCATAGAGTAAAACGAAAGTTACTGGGCATTTCCTTAGCATAGGGAGGCGGAGACTTCCAGTTGATGTTGAAAGGGCTGCTCAGAAAGTATTGACTACTGTGGGGAAGTCCCCTGTAACTCATAAAACTGGGCTCTTTTTTCCTGAACTCTAGTCCTTCCTCATGGGAACAAACACAACTAGATCTGCTGCAAAAAGAGGAGAAAAAAAATTTTGAAGGTGTTTGCTTTTGCATTTTCCCTATTCTTCAAGGCTCCAGTAAGACAAAGTGCTGCTTTCCCCCCTCCCCCACCCCTGGCTTCTCAGAAACTTGACCTCTGTTTTCTAAAACATCAGTTCTAAGTCAATGAAATTTAACAGACTCATTTCTCTGGAGAATTAAGCAATTGTTTCCTATTTCAGTGTGGTCATCTTGATAGTATAGCCATTCTATACATATTCCTACAGACTTAATCTTTTATTAGACATAGTTCAAAGCAAGCCTTTTGACCACCCTGGATGCATTTCATTAACTGTGCAAGACAAATTTGTGTATAAGTTTTTGATGTGAGTGATTGATTGGTTGGTTCCCCTTAACTAAGACTATTCATAGGGGCAGTTGCAGGCTGCAATAGAATGAATGCAGGATCACATGATCTTGGGAGAGAAGTATATCAGGGGAAAAGGGGAAAGACAAATGCTTTGGTGTGTTCAACTTTCAGGCTTTGAGGAATGTTGGATTAAATAGTCAGGATTAGAGAGACTCATGTGGAAGTGTCCTTACCTTTTCCTGTACTTAACAAATAGTGCTGAGAGAATGGATAAAGTAGTGTCACTACACCTGTTTGCTCTTTGTCATGCTTGTCTGGTAATTGCTCCCTGGCTATTGGTGGCACTGACTATTTATAGTCTCAATCAGAATGTGAAATTTTAAGGTTCTTGGGCTAAGTCAATATTCTTTGATCCACCATTATTTTCTGAATCCATGAAGCATAAAAACACATAGAATTTGCTTTGTTCTGGTCAAAGCTTCCAAAGAAGTAGATAAATACACCATTTTGAGATTCCATTCATTATTTTGGCTATCATTGTTCCAGTTATATTTTATACATCTCTTCTGCTAAGCATTAAATTTTTGGAAATCAGAACACTGTGGTGTCTATAGAGGAAAGAACAAGCAAATGATATTATAAAAGAAATAGTAGTGCTCAGCCAGTTCTGCATTTAAGAATTTAGTCTAAGAACTCTGCTGATGCTCTGACTACTGAGGGATTCTGGAAGAGAGACAGTTAACTGTCTTTAGTTGTGTTTCCAGGAAGGTATCTACCAGGCTCCAGTGGATACTCCCATGATTACACTGGCAATTCTGGTTAAACTCGGTCTCAAAAACAAAAACTTGATGTTTGAATAGGAATTGTACAGAGATATAGGTGTTTGAATAGGAATTCAACAGAGGAGAATAAATTGTAGGAATAGTAGAATACAGTAGAAGGTATGAGGTTATAGTAATCAGAATGCAGTTTACACATGTGTAAAATTTTCAAAGAATAAATTTAGTAATAAAGAAATAAGTTACTTTTCTTGTGTTCTGAAAATCAAATCAAATTGAGGAAACTCAAATAGCAACAGCAAACAGGATAGGCTTTTGGTTTTGTTTTATTTTGTTTTGATATTTATTTCATCATTTAGGGAATTATTGGCTTCTCATTGGCTTGATTCCCAGGATAGGTATATAAGAATGAACTCCTGGATTCCTATAGGAAAGAGAAATTACAAAAACATAAGCATTCTGTTGAGATCTGTGCAGAATATAGCATCACATTGGAATACTGGTAAACATAGTCACAACAGAGAAGAGCCCAAGATGTGTGTAAGTGTTTATCCTACTGAGATAAAATGTACACATATAGATCATGGGCCTCTCAAAATTTTGTTTCATAACAGCAAACTATGAGAAAGGACCACAAAAATCTGAGAATGTTAAGAAAAATCAAAGTGCTTTGTAGACAACTGAAAACATGTTGTCCCTTCAGTAAGTCCCTGTTTTCTCTATGTATTATACAAGACATGAAAACTTGGATTGAGATCAGTTTTATTACTTTTCAGTGGTCTTCATCCAACCTTCCCCTACTGTACACACACACACACACACACACACACACATACACATACATACTTACATATACACATATGCATACACACACAATTGTACAAAGACATTGTTATGACATACTTAGTTTAATGTCCAGGAAAGAGGTAGAAACGTTTTGTCAGAGTCACCCTTTCAGTGGTGGGCATCTGTAGCTTAGAGTCTGGTTGTTCAAATGAAAATCGAACCTAGAAGTAAAAGGAATGTTTATAGCCATAATTTTCAGAGAGTAGGATCTTGACTCAAGATGGACAAAGACTGCATTGGCTAGCATGACAATAAACAATGAAACAATAACTCATGTCATTTATTAAAGCCAAAGTTATGAGAATATTTCTCAGACTATTAAATTAGATTATATATTAGATTCTGCTCCATATTCTTCCAAGGTAAGGATATAGGGTAATATGTATGAAAAGTTTTTAAGGATCCTGATCATAAAACATTGACACCATGTATGGATTGTTTACTAACCAATAAATAAATAGATATCCCTTTTGAAAGAATGACAAATATGCCCAGATCTTTTCTATTAGAAGCAGTTTGAGGAGCCAAAGATGAAGGAAGTAGAAATAATAAAGCATCTGCAGCCCCACCTTTCTGAAAATGTCCTCCAAGTCACATGACCAGGCATATTCTTTCATGTGTTTGATGAGTGACTCAATAAAAAGAGAACCCCGGACAGGATGTCTCCAAGACACATTATCTGTAAACAAAGTACATTCCAAATCTTATGATAGACCTAATCCTTGATACAGATTTAGCCTTTCATTCTAGTGGACATATAATAGAGCTTATACTCTATTCTATATTCTGCCTGCTATTTTTTTCAGTGTATACAAAATTCAATGAGTACATTTTCCTTCCTACTTAAGATGGTTGTTGTAAAAATTCAAATATTCAGACAGTGTAGCTCCTGATTTCAAGGAAGTAAAAATGTAATAGAAAAGTAGGCTGAGTACAGAAGGTAATGTAATTAGGTTTGGGAAAATAAGTATCTGTGTATATGTCTCTAGGATTCAATGTAATGACTGTGATAGACATTCATTGCATATTTTTAAATGTAATATTCTTAACTATAAGATAAGGATGATTATTCCTACTAAAAGAGATAACTGAAAAATAGATGGCACACCACAGACATCTGAGTAAGGCAAAGGAAATGGATAAGAGTGGGGCAGGTATCTCTGAAAGCACTCTGCACATTGAAAGGAATAAAAGGCCAGAATATGCAGAAAAGTCCTACTATGTGGATGGAGTTTATATAGGCAAATTGCAACTGGGTTTGGTAGTGGAAGAGTAGAGTCAGATTCATTAGTAATAAATAGTGAAGAATGCAAAAGAAAGGGAGAAAGAAACAGCTGTGGATTGCAAGAGTGCGGAAGACTCCCGGAGTTCAATATATGGTGCAACACAAAAGCAAACAATTTTAAAGAACACTTAAATCTAATACTAAAGATGGCTGCATTCTTAAACTGGAAATCTGTTGGCGCTTTGGTTTCATATTTTTAAATTAAATATATTTATTCTTTGACAATTTCTTCCATGCGGAAAATGCATCTGAGAATGTTTATGTCTTGTTCTCTCTTTAACTTTCTTCCACTCATTACCCAACCCCTCTCGCTTATATCTCTTTCCTGTGTGCATGTCTGTTGTATTTTTAGTGATTCACTATGTATAATTAGTAATGTCAGAGTGACTATGAGTATGAAACTATGAAACAGAGTCTCATGGGATTACTAATTGCTATATTTCTTCAGATAATTATACATTTGCCTAAATTTATCACTAGCCAATAGTTCAGTAAGACCCAATGGGCCCAGAATGTATCAATAGTCACTGCAATTTTATCATTGGAAAAAAATGTAGTGATATAAACATCAAGGCATGGTTCACCCAGTGTAGGAGTAGGCTTTATCTGGAAAGTGTAACCAGAGTCAGTAATATTATTTGTAAGCTATTTAATTAGATGTGAGGCTTTAAGGATGTATTTGAGTAAAAGAATGTAGGCCTCAAAAATGTAAAATTCAGGAAATTAGAGAATCAAATGAGTTTTAATTAATGCTTAACATAGTAAGTAACAAGCTAGAACTCAAGATAAAATCCTAGTAATAAGAGTAACCTAATGTGAATGTTTTAGGAATTATTCAATATTTAACAACTATCACCTTATTCAATCCTTGCCTTAATGAGAGTATATTTGCATTTATTGATGAGAAATTTGAAATTTCAGCATGATGAAACAATTAGACTTAATATTTGATGTAATAAACAGAATTGCAAGAATATTATCTGAATGCTACCAGGTAGCATACATTTGAATTACTTCAAAATATATGTTTTAATGTATAAAAATGTTTCACATTAAAGCTTACACATTCTCTAATAAGTAACATAAGCTAGCTAGCCTGTATGATTTCAAAAGACTGCTCTGTATCTATACTCCCAACTACTCATAGTAACACTGGGATTACAGATAAATGTCCAGGTTTTCATGGGCTCTGAGGATATCAGGTTAAGTGATCAACCTTCCTCATCCATATCCTCATCATCAGGATTCTGTAAACACTTGATGACTGTGTACAATGGTGTTCTGACTAAGGTCAGTGATGTGCACCTTTAAGATTCTATGAAACTTTAGCGAAGATGTTCATCTATTTTATTCTATGCTATCTTTCATAGTTCTTAGAGAAATATTATGCTGCATGAAGAGTTTACTAATTCAGAAAACAGACATATATTTCTTGTCTGTGTGGATAAAGGGGACCAGATACAAAGTTTAAAAGTGGTCTTAAAAGTCTTATGTAATGGTAAGTATAGAGTCCCCTTTTCTAACAGTAACAGAGACAAGGTGATTTGTATAAAATCCCTTTACCTGGTGTTGAAGAGCAGAAAGCAATAAAATCTTTCTCTATATGGGCCTTCTTAATGCCATCATCTTCAAAAACTGCATCTGTTAAGAACTCCTTTTCAGAGTCTCCTACTGAATCTTTTACCAACACCGCTCCTTGTTTCTCTGGAAAACCAAAATTGATTTCATATTACTAACAATTTAGAAGGGAATTATTGCTGTCTTGAAACTTTTCTTAAACTCTATTTATAAACATATTAGTTTGTCTCTTATTTATATTTATATATGTGTGTTTATGAATATGAATATACATATATACATAATATTTGTTATAAGCCATGTCTCAACAATTCCTTTTTCCCTTAATAATTTTTTCAATAGTACCCGAAGAACAATGTGTATGTATTGATTCTTAATAGTCATATTCTTTAGTAGAAAATGAAGCAAATATTTACCAATTTGAACCAAAATCCACAGATATTTAGGAATCAACCCCCAAACACTGAGCAGTGCTTTCTATCTATAAATGATAACGTCTCAATGGGAATGCTCTTTTATTTTAAACCATCAGCACTTACCTCCACGGCATGCCTGAATAATGATCACCTTGGGCTTGTCTTTTAAGCTTGGGCACTTCAAAGTATTCATCATTTGAAAGATTGTGTCAACCTTTAAAATATCTGAAACTTCATTAGAGTATGTGGTCCCACATATTCCCTCCTGGATACCATGAGACATGAATACAAGGAAAGTACTGTCAGAAGTCTTGTGCTCTGGGCAGGCAGCAAATTCTTTCACCTCTTTCATCATCTCCTGTAAGAGACAAGACCAATGATTTTACACTGTGACTACTCTGGGTACAGTAAAAGGAGTTGTTGAATACATACATAAAAGCCAGTGTCATGGAAATGAAATTTTCTAATTTTCTATTTTATATAAAGCAAGGTTATGAAACTGTAGGAAGTCATCCTGAGATTATTTAGTTGATAGAAACTTTCTGCAATTGGACATTACATGAAACTTTGGCTAAACCATGTTTGGATTTGACAGGCATGTATAATAATAATCTGTGGCTAGTCACCAAATAATATCACGAGGACAGAACTAGCAAGACTTCAGTCTTAGCTTCTGTAACATCTCCTCTAGCATTATCTAAGGGGAAGAAAGATACAGACACTGTTTCTATATCTTGAGAAGCTTTACCAGAGCTGTGAGATTTTCTTTCACTTTCACAGTATACCCCAGATCCTGCAGCAGCAACTTCATTTCTCTGAGGTCAACATCAGCTCCGACCCTCTGAGAAAGATGATCAAACTTTGTGTTGCAGATAATGAGGGCAAGCCGTGTGCGTGTGGTTCTATTCATTATTGGATAAATCTGTATAAAAAGATTGAATGAACAGCCTTATTTAATTTATTATCTACTTTATGTACATATGACAGTTCCTAATTCTTTTCTTTTAATCCTTTCAAGAACCCAACCTTGTTAAAGTTAGATTAAGACTAGGAAGGAAATTGAATCTTAATTCATGAGAGCTAATGGAGTCTAGAAAACACCAGGTGGACTCTCAGCATCTGACCTAAATTTTGAAAGTGAAATTTTATAAAATGTAAGGGGGTGTAGCTAGGATCTTTAAATTGCAATAATTGTTTCTTTCTTTCCTTTTTTCCTTTTCTTTTTTTTTCATTTTGTTTGGTGAGGGTTTCATTGACTGTAGACCTAACAGTGGATCCATATCAGGCTTAGGTTCCTAATCTCTGTATTTGGTATATTGCAATGAACTTGGCTATGCCACAGAACCACCACCCTTAAGGATGGCCTCAGGATTCTTCACTTTGTTCCATCCTGGATTCTGGAGCACAGCACCTCTGAAGGATTCTCTTTCAACTTCTCGACTTTTTCTAAAGGACAAAACTTGAGGCTCCCGCTCAGTCCTGGAAATGCATCACCTTCTTTGCTATGTTCTTCCTTTGTTTCTGTAGGAGAAGAAAAATGCACATGAGTGCATTCAACTCTAGTGGTCTCAAATCAAATCTCTTACAGCCTTAGCTATATGTGAAAATGGGTGAGGGCAACCCTCGGTTCATTACCACATTGTAGAACAAGGTCTGTTACTGGAATACATTCCAAGACAGAAAGATCCCTAATGATGTGATAGGGGATCTGTCTTGGATTCATACTTTTACACATATTTTAGATAAAAACAAAGCATCGAGTATTAAAATTTTAATATTTATTTTAGAAAGTATTTGAAACTAGGAGAAAATTTTAAGTGGTAGTGGTAGGTAGAAAATATTTCTTATGTGATTACAGTAAAAATTTCAAAAATATGTTTACCTATTTTTTTGGTAAAAAAAATTATACACAATAGTAGGCATCAAGTACTTTTTAGAAATGATCCTCTGCCCCAGCATCACTTTCCATTGTGTTTGCAAATTAGCCAAAGAAGAAACAATATTGAACACATGAACTAGAAGGAAAGTGAGATAGAATAGGATAGTAAGTGATAAAGTTAATTTACAAATTTACAAATTTTATTAGTTCATATCACTCATTATTGAATGCATCTATCTCAGAAGTGTTTTTACAATGGTTTATGTCAGTAGCTCCTGAGACTTGTATTGAATTCTAAGTTCAGTATCATCAAACAAGGTGAAGTACTTGCAAATGATTTGATATAAACTTGGCATATTTCAAAATGGAAATAATTTACCTAGGTACCTGGACAATAGAAATTAAGCAATCAAAATGGGCAGATTTTAACTAATTATACAAGGCATTTAGATAAATTGCTGTGTGTTTAGCAGTTGAACAAAGTCATAAAAATGGGTTGGTTGTAGAAAAGAGTACACACTACTTAGAATTAGTATAGTAGAAAAATGTGAAAATATTTATTAATTGTTGAAAAATGTCTTGCTTCTACACAAATATGTCTAAAGCAACAACAAACTAAGCAAATTTTATTTATACTAGAGTTTTTTTTAAATAACGCAATAAAGTATTCAGTTACATGGGAATGTCACATCAGATGAAATATCTGAGAAAACCCATGGATTAATCACCATTAATAGAACCAGTAGGATAACTGATTTTTTTTTAAACGCTTGACTTTCTGACCTGGTGAAAAAGCGCTGTTTTCTAGATGAAATTATTTCAGAATTACGGTGGAAAACTGCCCCTGTAACATGCAGCTGTAGTTATTTCTTAAGAAATAAATGAACTTACTAAAAATAACATTATTAACAAGGGGTGTGGTGTGTGCTGACTGCCTCAGTTTCCATAATGTAGAGGGGCCAATTCAGTGCAGACAACTCCTATAGTTGTTTTGGGACATAAACATTTTCTGTGGGAATTCTATGTTGTGTGAAATGAAGCTTATTTTGCTTTTTTAATAGTAAAGTTGATTGTACACTCTCAGAATCTGTTCTCAGTGTCCATATGATGCCAGACCCTGTACCGCCAAGCTGCCATTGTTACCATCATTCTAGAAAGTATCCTGTCTGAATGATCAGCTGTAGCCAAAGAAGTCATACATGTCTTTGGTGTGAGACACATTTAAGTGGGCTTATAAAGTCTTCCACAAATTGTCTTCTCACATTCTTTGTAATGTCTCTTACAGGTTAACTCGGAACATAATTCTGTTAGTGCTGTTGGCTGTAAGTGTGAAACTTAGTATAGAAGATGTCTGTTATGGAAGAAAGCTCCTTGCTTATTGAGAATGACTATTTTATAATCATCACCAATAAGAAATAGCCTTCTACCATGTAAAAACAAGTGTGAATATTGAATTTCTTACTGCATCAATGTTATCTCAATAAGAGTTTGCATTATCGTTACTATGACTAAATGCTAGTAGCATTAACTCAGTGATAGCTTAAATACATATGAAAAGATATTTATTTATGCAAGTTCAGGTCAATAAGAAGTATAATATGTTGTACTTTACTATTCTTGAACACCCTATAGGATAATGTCTGGAGTACAATTGGCATATGATAAGAATTTTCTTCTAATGAACAAGAAAATTATAGCTGACATAGATAAATGTAGAGATTCATGATTGACAGATACTGTGTGCTATGATAACAGGTGTGATAAGGTGATAGAAGACTTGAGAGAGGAACTCATTAAAACCTCGCCACAGACTGAAAGAACGTAGGAGGGGAAAGAAGCAGTTAGGCCGCATTTTTCAGTTTCAGGTTTGAAGAGCTGCCAGTGATGACAGCATTCGTTAAGAAAACTGCTAAGAAGTGTGATGGGGAAGAATGACAAGTTTATCTTTTGGGAGTGTATAGCTAAAATGTCCAGAAAAAAAATGGGAATACTTCAATGGTAAGGTTTGGTACCTAACTAGGGAGATAAGACTGGGAAACAGACTCAGAAAGTTTTGATTTAATAAGCAAGAACTGCTTTGCTCAATATATATATATATATATATATATATATATATATATATATACATATATATATATATATATATATATATATATATATACAGAGAATAAGAAGAGAAAAATGTGAATTACTCATAGCACCCCCAACCTTGGTTCATCCCATGAAGATAATGACAAAAGAAATGAGGGTCCAGCGGGTATTATTCCTCTCCTAGAATGTGTACCTGAAGAGGAAGGGTATCCTCTCTTAGAATCTTCTGCAACAACAAAAGTTTCAGCTGATGGACCTGAAGAGAGACAAATGACATTCATTCACCATAGCATGGTCATTCTTGGTGATACTGAGGCCAATGTGTGCTATAGGAGACAAAGCAGAACTAATAGGAATAAAGGAGCCAGGAGACACACAACAGAGCTATGGACACAAAAATGGGAGTCTGGAGTTTGAGGCAAGAGAGTTGTTTTCAAACTACATAAGAAATACATCAATCAAAGAGACACTGGTTATCTAACTCGGTCTAAGATTCAGGCTCTTACCTGATTGAAGCTCCAGAATTTCTGCTAGGTAGCAGTCTTCATTACAAATGTAAGCGATGAATATGCTGCTTGCCTTGGGCCCTTTTTTAGTGATGTGATCACACAGGTCCCGGGCCTTGTCCATAACAGTAACGTTTTCAAGTTTTATTTTATCCATTTCTTCCTGGTTCAGTACTCTCTTCTCTAAAAGTTCATCCATCAATCCATTTATTGTCCCTACACTCACTGAGTTGATAAACTGCTTCCTCTTTGCCCTCAGGATCTTGTCTGTTTAAGGCACAAAGAATTCTCAAGTCAAGAAAGCAGTAGTTACATATTCCTTTCTTAAAGAACGTATACTCTCTTTCAGAGTGAATCAGCAAAATGTCCCTTTCACATACATCGTTTCTCGTGCTCATTTTTTTCTATCTCTGCTCCACATTTGCCCTTCAACAGTAGACAAAAGCACACAGTGTGAGGCACATGTGTTTCTGTTGGAACTCAAGAAGCATAAACCATTTTCTTTTGCTGCCTCTCATTCAATTTCCTCTGCCTGACTAGGGACACTTAATATCTAAGACTGCAAAAACAATGGCACCAGCCAGTGATCATGAAGCTTCTGTGCAGACTTCTACATAGTCTTCACTCTGCCCAGATTCAGCTCACCTGTAAAACTCCAGAAACTAATGATGGCTTTCAGAAAATCAAGTTCCTTTCCAAATGACTTATTTCCCAAACGAGCCCTTTTAATAAGAGAGAAAACTCACCAGCCATGGCGTTTTTCTTCTACCCGGTAGAGGTCCTGAAACTGAAAGCATCTAGCTAGTTCCTTTCCAACAGGGCGTGAATTCAGATTGAGAAATAACCACAATTGCTGTGTGCGCATGCTTCTTTCCCTAATTAAACTTGGGTTTAAATGCTCAAGTCTGGCAAGGAGTCAACTATGAAAATGATCTTTCCTCAAACTTGGAAGAGCTCAGGAAAGGAAGGGCGTGAGTCTTTGTCATCAAGAAAGAAATGAGCTGTGACAAGAGAGGGTAGAGGATCTGTGGGAATCACGGGAAAGGAACAAGTAGGCAGGGAAGGCTGCCACAGGTGTTTCTGCTGCAGGGCTGGGGCTGAGACTCTGGGATAAGAGCTGGGAGAACAAAAGCAAAAGAGAAGATATGTAGTCAGTATACTGTTTTCTGGCTTGTGAGGCCTGTGGGCTAGCAGGGGTGCCTGTTGGAGTTGGGGGTTGGAATTAAGTAATGAGTAGTGGAAAGAAAGGGTGGGAGGCAGGGCAGTAGAGGGAGTCTGAAGCTTCTGTTCCTGTTCTGTTGCAGAGTTAGACAGACAGCAAGATTGGACTCGAAGGAGCAGAAGCAGAGGTGTGTGTCTGCTGTCAAACTACTTGTTTCCCTGGAATGGAAAGCCCTTGAATTAGCAAGAGTGCCTGCTGGAGGAGGGTGGACAAAGGGCATTGGTAGGGTTGATAAGGATACATTAAGATTAACTACTTGTGTCATAAAAAATAGGAGAAAAATCATACAAAACCCCACAGCTCTTACCTTAAAGGTAATAAACAAGAGTTTATTCTGGAGCTACTTTGAGTGACCAGCACCCAAGAACACAGATTTAAGTTACCTCAAATTCCAAGTTCCAACATGGAAGAAGTTTCATAAAGATTTTCTAGTTTTGGAGAACAAAGAAAGATAAAAATCAAGGCAAGTTTAAAATGCATTGGCAAGCTTAAAAAGCAGATACACTGATGTGGGGGAAAGCTTTCCTCTAGTCATAAAATATTATCTGATGAGAGTCTTAGCTTTCCGATTGGTTAAATCACATGTTCTTCTATGTTAATAGCTTCTAAGAGGTTATTATGTATTATCACAAGGTGTTACTTCAGATATAGAGTTGAACAAGGAATGGCTGTTCTAGAAGTCTAAAATGAAGTAGTTACACTCTATACCTACAAAATTACAACCTTTCCACAGTATAGCAATTCCAATTGGTCTATCTGTTTCAGCAGATGCAAAATCTTCTTCCAGGAGGTTCCTGTTCATATGTTCATAGATTCTTTCCTGGAATTTTTCTTCACCATTGTGATTAGATGCCTAATTCTTGGCTTCTGTTTTGTTTCCTGTAATATACATAATCAAGAAATATAAGCTTTATTTAAATTCTTAACAAAAGAAATGAATGGTCTTCAAGTACTGGCTTTGTTCATCTATTATAAGCTCTATCTACAACAATAAAGCTGAAGCTTTGAGAGAGATACCCATACTTCTCATTCACAGTAGAAACTATTGTCTAGGACAGTACACAGGGATCTAGAAAACACAACTTCACTGTATAGCTATTAAGGGAAATCCTTGGCAATTTACAAGCCAGGCAATGCAGAGGGAGGTGGCAAATGGAAGGATGGGACGCTGGTGTATACACTCTAGGAAGAAACAATTTATAGCACCTTGAATTATGAGCCAGGGTGTTGTCCAAAATAGTTTTATATCAACTTGACACAAGCAAAAGGAAAAAGGGCTCTCCAATTTGAGATAGTTTTGTGAAATAATAGTTCTCTGTGAAATAAGGAAATCAAGTAACCTTGCTTTCCCACACCCTTAGGGTGCAAAGGTCCCAGCCAAGCCCTATATAAATCCACACAGTACTTAGATTAGGAAAAGATGCCTTTTACTCTGTTTTTACGTGTGTCTAATAAAAAAATGTTTCCTTTATATAAACAATTATTAAAATTATAGAAATTAAAGTTAAGATTTGATAAGAACAGTTATTTTGGAGAGTAATGATATGCTACTATTGTGAGGGATATTGGATTAGATGCTGCCTTTTGACACATAGTAGAGGCTCTCCCAGAGCTAGCATGAGAGGAGTGAGAACTCAAGATGTCAGTGTCTGTGCAGGTGGCTGTGGAGAAGGGACATCTGACCAAAATATGAGATATTAGGGTGAAGTCAAAGAGAGTATTTTGATGAGAGAAGTCAGATTTTGATGCAAGCAGTATACCTGAGGCTTACAATGAGAATTCCTTTATTCCACAAGGACAGTTGATGTGCAGATACTCTTGTTAATGTGACTGGTTTTGAAATCCCGCAGCAGACTTTCATGTGTCTTTGAAGTTGTTTGAGAATAGTTTATTTGACAAAGGAAAATATGGCTCTTCAGGGAGAAGTTGGGACCATCGTGTTCATGGAAACCCCACAAAAAATAAATAAAAAAAAAAATAAAAGAGTAGTAACAAGTTGAGTTACTGGAATTCAACAATTGCAATTAAATGGATGCAATATGACCAAGGTCTCCTGTTCCAATATTCCAGCTACCCTCCTACAGTGACTGTGCTCCATCTTAGCAGTGAGGGAGAGCAACTTTTGTGTTTTTTCATCTGTTCTTTTAAGGTATTTGTCAAAATATTGATAAAAGTAACAAATGTGGCAGATAAGCTTCCAACAGAAATACTATTTGGAAGCAGGTTTAAAATCTATTAAATGTAGGTATTTGAAATAAAATATTCATTTCCAAGGGAAGATTCTAGTTGCAAATGGAGCTTTGACATATTTATGAAAGAGAACTTTCTTGATTAAGGAAGTTTTGTTAACATGCAGAAGAATGCAAATTGACCCACTCATATTACCTTGTACTAAGATCAACTCCAAGTGGGTCAAGGACCTCCACATAAAGCCAGACACACTGAAACTAATAGAAAAGAAACTGGGGAATACCCTGGACAACATGGGCACAGGGGGAAAGTTCCTGAACAGAACACCAATAGCTTATGCTCTAAGATCAAGAATTGACAAATGGGACCTCATAAAATTACAAAGTTTCTGTAAGGCAAAGGGCACTGTCAGAAGGACAAAATGGCAACCAACAAATTGGGAAAAGATCTTCACCAAACCCACATCCGACAGACGGCTAATAGATTTTAAGCCTGCTTCCAAATAGTATTTCTGTTGGAAGCTTACCTGCCACATTTGTTACTTTTATCAATGTTATGACAAATACCTTAAAAGAACAAATGAAAAAACACAAAAGTTGCTCTCCCTCACTGCTAAGATGGAGCACAGTCACTGTGGGAGGGTAGCTGGAATATTGGAACAGGAGACCTTGGTCATATTGCATCCATTTAATTGCAAATGTTGAATTCCAGTAACTCAACTTGTTACTACTCTTTTATTTTTTTTTATTTATTTTTTGTGGGGTTTCCCTGAACATGATGGTCCCACCTTCTCCCTGAAGAGCCATATTTTCCTTTGTCAAATAAACTATTCTCAAACAACTTCAAAGGCACATGAAAGTCTGCTGTGGGATTTCAAAACCAGTCACATTAACAAGAGTATCTGCACATCAAGTGTCCTTGTGGAATAAAGGAATTCTCATTGTAAGCCTCAGGTGTACTGCTTGCATCAAAATCTGACTTCTCTCATCAAAATACTCTCTTTGACTTCACCCTAATATCTCATATTTTGGTCAGATGTCCCTTCTCCACAGCCACCTGCACAGACACTGACATCTTGAGTTCTCACTCCTCTCATGCTAGCTCTGGGAGAGCCTCTACTATGTGTCAAAAGGCAGCATCTAATCCAATATCCCTCACAATAGTAGCATATCATTACTCTCCAAAATAACTGTTCTTATCAAATCTTAACTTTAATTTCTATAATTTTAATAATTGTTTATATAAAGGAAACATTTTTTTTATTAGACACACGTAAAAACAGAGTAAAAGGCATCTTTTCCTAATCTAAGTACTGTGTGGATTTATATAGGGCTTGGCTGGGACCTTTGCACCCTAAGGGTGTGGGAAAGCAAGGTTACTTGATTTCCTTATTTCACAGAGAACTATTATTTCACAAAACTATCTCAAATTGGAGAGCCCTTTTTCCTTTTGCTTGTGTCAAGTTGATATAAAACTATTTTGGACAACACCCCGGCTCATAATTCAAGGTGCTATAAATTGTTTCTTCCTAGAGTGTATACACCAGTGTCCCAACCTTCCATTTGCCACCTACCTCTGCATTGCCTGGCTTGTATATTGCCAAGGATTTCCCTTAATAGCTATACAGTGAAGTTGTGTTTTCTAGATCCCTGTGTACTGTCCTAGACATTAGTTTCTACTGTGAATTAGAAGTATGGGTATCTCTCTCAAAGCTTCAGCTTTATTGTTGTAGATAGAGCTTATAATAGATGAACAAAGCCAGTACTTGAAGACCATTCATTTCTTTTGTTAAGAATTTAAATAAAGCTTATATTTCTTGAATATGTATATTACAGGAAACAAAACAGAAGCCAAGAACTAGGCATCTAATCACAATGGTGAAGAAAAATTCTAGGAAAGAATCTATGAACATATGAACAGGAACCTCCTGGAAGAAGATTTTGCATCTGCTGAAACAGATAGACCAATTGGAATTGCTATACTGTGGAAAGGCTGTAATTTTGTAGGTACAGAGTGTAACTACTTCATTTTATACTGGTGTTACTCTTCTAGAACAGCCAATCCTTGTTTAGCTCTATATCTGAAGTAACACCTTGTGATAATACATAATAACTTCTTAGAAGCTATTAACATAGAAGAACATGTGCTTTAACCAATCAGAAAACTAAGACTGTCATCAGATGACATTTGATGACTATAGGAAAGCTTTCCCCCACATCAGTGTATCTACTTTGAGCCTGTTCTTTGAGGCACTGTCACTACCATTAGTGCTGACGAGTGGCTGCCCAGTGCACATGGATGAAACCTTGAGCTCCTCATTTACTTTCATAGCTTTAGTGAACATGAAAGAGGCCCCTCTGAAGACTCTTTATTGCCCTTTGAACTAATTTGTAATAAACATGTGTTTTACATGTTTATTTGAATAATTGTAAGTTTTGTAGTAGTCATGATGTTAAGGGAGAATCATTTGCCATCTTTACAACAGGGGTGATAATGCAAATTTTCTAGAATTTTTTTTACTCTATCTCATTATTCTGTGTCTCTACAGATGCTAAGTGCAATAAATGTAGTGTATTTGGAAGCAAAATTTATTGTTTTTGATTGAGCAATGGGTTGTTCCTTTACAAGGTCTTATAGTTCTTTGAAGTACTACATGTGAACTGTGATGCTAATGCCATTTTACACATGCACAAATTAGGGTGAGAAAACTTCGCATAGTCTTGAACAAAACAGAACTCTTGATCCTGAAAATGATATCAGATCATCCTCAAATAATTTATGTTATTAGTAAAACTTTCAGCATACTAATATTTCCCAGACAAGAACAAATTCATGGTCAATGATACAACCTTCTTCCATGGAACAAAATATTGGAAATATTCAATATTGTACTTGGCTTCAGACTACAGTGATTTCACAATAATCAGTGAGTGTCTTAGGGTTTTCCTGCTCAGAACAGATACATGACCAAGGGAACTCTTATAAGCACAACATTTTAATTGTGATTGGCTTATATGTTCAGAGGTTCAGTTCATTATTATCCAGGCAGGAATATGGAGACATCCAAGCATGCATGGTATAGGATTACCTAAGAGTGTTATACCTTCATTTCAAGGCTGCTATCAGAATATTGACTTCCAGGTAGCTAGGATGAGGATCTTAGGCCCATGTTATCTGTTTAGGACACAAAGTTTTCAGGTCAGAAATACATCCCCTCATATCATTAACAGAGCATGGCCTCTATCAGATGGAAGTAGCAAAATTTCTGTTTCATACCCACAGTTCCCTGCAATATTACAAACACATGCATACACACACACACACACACACACACACACACAGACACACACACACACACACACACACACACACACATACACACACACACACACACACACATGCATACACACACACATACAGAGTAAGGGATGAATTCTTGTTTTTTTTTTTTAATTATATATATTCTTTATTTACATTTCAAATGATTTCCCCTTTCCTGGTCCCCACCCCAGAAAGTCCTATAAGCCATCTTCCCTCCTACTATTCCCCATCAACCACCTCCTGCTTCCCTGTTCCAGTATTCCCCTACACTACTGCATTGAGCCTTTCCAGGACCAGGATCCTCTCCTCCCGTTGATGTCCAACAAGGCCATCCTCTGCTGCCTATGCATCTGGAGCCATGGGTAACAACATGTGTACTATCTGGTTGATATTTTTGTCCCTGGGGCTCTGGGAGTACTGGGTTGCTCATGTCATTGTTCCTCCTATGGTGCAACAAACCCCTTCCGCTCCTTAGGTTTTTCTCTAGCTCTCCCATTGGAGATCCTGTGCTCAGTTCAATGGCTGGCTGACAGTGACCCCCTGGATATTTGTCATGCACTAGTATAGCCTCCCAGGTGACAGCTATATCTGGCTCTGGTCTGCAAGTACTTGTGGGCATCAATAATAATGTCTGGGTTTTGTAACTGTATATTGGATGAATCAATAGGTGGGGTAGTCTCTGGATGGTCTTTCCCTCAGTTTCTGCTCCACACTTTCTTTCTGTATCTCCTTCTGTGGTTATTTTGTTTCCCCTTCTAAGAAGAACCAGAGTCAGGGGATGGATTCTTAATTAGAACGTAGGAACAAGAAACCATTGTTTTCTGTTACTTGTATATTCAGATTAAAAAAACAAAAGACATGACAATGTATTTTCTTTGGAGGCAATAGTCTCTGTCACTCACCCTGTTCCCTCTTTTAGACTATGGACATTTACAAATTAAGATACAAAATGCAAAAGAATGCCAGTCAAGCATATTTCACTTTCCCCCCTGCTTTTGCTTCCATTCAACTTCAGGAGTATTTTTCTAGATTCAACTCACCTAATAATCTACAGAACACAATGATAGCTTCCAGAAAACCCAAACCAAGCTATTCACTAAATCAGTTCCTTTAACAGTCATTCCTTTAATAGCCATGGCTTTTCTCTTCTATCTTCCAGTATGACTGAAACCGAAAAGAGGTCATAGGCTTTTATATATTGAAGTTTAAATGAAGATTGAGAAATAAGTATTGATCTTGTGTTGAATGCTTTCATGCCCCCATTAAACTCACTCATTTGGAGTAAGTCAACCCTAGAGATGATTATTTGTTATCACTTCAAATAGTTTAGAGTAGAAGAATTTTGGATATAATAGGAGAAGACAGGAATTAAAAAAAATGATTCTTTTGTGTATGACCCTTGTGATGATAAATTTTTGTAGGCATAAAAACAAAGAATCACCTGGTAAAAACTTAATGGAGAACAATCCCAATTAAATTAGATAGAACATGTCTGTGGGTTCAATTTTCAATCAATGAGGAAGTCCTAGTTCAGTGTGAATACATTATTCCTGATGCAGATTTTCCTAAATGGCAAAAGAACAGAGACAGCTAGTTATGGAGAGCATGCTATCACGTTTGCATCCTTTGTTCTCTGCTCTTCATTGTAGGTGCCATGTGATCATCTCTCTTGTACTTTTGATTCTGTGACTCCTTATGCTGGATTTTAACCAGAAATGGTAAATTGAAATGAGGCCTTTCTTATCAACATTGCTTTTTTCATTGAAACAGAAAAGAAACTAATAGAATTTAAAAAGTAAAATAAGTATAAGTATTAATATATATCCAAGATTAACACTCTAACATGGAAAAAAACAGATGAGGCATTCAGTGTAGGGAATATATCTTTCTACTGAGAACGACCTAAAGAGAAGAACCAAATTTTAATATATTGGGAAGTCTAAGGCAAAGATCCTGAGTGTAGCATTAAAAGGGCCAAGATCTAAATCTCCACAAGGGGCAACCAGGACACAGCGGGAAAGGCGCAGGTAGACAGATTCCATCTGGGGCTACAGCTCAGGGGGATCTGCTAGGCTCTCGCCACCAGGCAGGCCCAGGGGTGCCCGCCTAGGCTCTGCTGCACTTCCCGTCGACCTTAGGCTGTGCACCGAGGCAGCCGGAGGCAACCAGTTCCCAGGACCCTGAACCAGCGATAGCGGCAGGCCTCCATATTGCAACCAGGACACAGCTAGAAAGGTACAGGAAGACAGATTCTATCTGGGGCTACCGTGCGGGGGGATCTGCTAGGCTCTCGCCACCAGGCAGGCCCAGCAGCACCCGCCTAGGCTCTGCTGCACATCCCCGGGACCTCAGGCCGTGCACTGAGACAGCAGGTGGCAGCCAGCTCATGATCCCTTTGAGCAGCAATCGTGCATAAACACCAGTAGAGAAACAACAGGTGAGCCCAGCCTCACAGGAGATTCAAACACCAGCCAGTGACAACAAGGCCAATTAACACCAGAAATAACCATATGGCAAAAGGTAAATGAAGGAAGGTCACTAACAGAAATCAAGGCAACATGGCAGCATCTGAACCCAGTTCGCCAACAACCGGAAGCCCTGGATACCCCAAAACACCAGAAAAACAAGACTTGAATATAAAATCACTGGTCAGGACGCTGGTAACTGAACACATAGAAAAATCTCATGAAGAAATAGAGGAGAAAATGGATCAAAAGTTAGAAGCCTTTACAAGGCAAAAACAAAAATCAATTCAAGAAATTCAGGAGAAGATGGATCAAAAAGAAGAAGACAATAAGGAAGAAAGACAAAAATCACTTAAAGAACTACAGAAGAACGTGGGCCAACAAGTAGAAACTATGAAAGAGGAAACACAAAAATCAAAGAAATACACGAAAACACAATCAAGCAAGCGAAAGATCTGAGCATATCTATCCAGGTACTAAAAACAGAAGTAGAAACAACTAAGAAATCGCAGAGGGAGACAACATTGGAGATAGAAAACCTTGGGAAGAAATCAGGGGCCATAGATGCAAATATCAACAATAGAATACAAGAGATAGAAGACAGAATATCAGAAGCCGAGGATACCATAGGAACCATTGATTCAACAGTCAAAGAAAATACTAAATGCAAAAAGGCTGTAACCCAAAACATCCAGGAAATCCAGGGCACAATAAGAAGACCAAACCTAAGGATTATAGGTATAGATGAGAGTGAAGATTTACAAGTTAAAGGGCCAGCAAATATCTTCTACAAAATTATGGAAGAAAATTTCCCCAACCTAAAGAGAGAGATGCCCATGAATATACAAGAAGCATACAGAACCCCAAACAGACTGGATCAGAACAGAAATACATCCCGTGACATAATAATCAAAACTCCAAATGTACTAAACAAAGAAAGAATATTAAAGGCAGCAAGAGAAAAAGGCCAAGTAACTTACAAAGGAAGACCTATCAGAATAACACCAGACTTCTCACCTGAGACCATAAAAGAAAGAAGATCCTGGGCAGATATCATGCAAACTCTAAGAGAACACAAACTTCAGCCAAAACTACTTTACCCAGCAGAGCTCTCAATAGCCATAGATGGAGACATCAAGGTATTCCATGACAAAACCAAATTTGCAAGATATCTTTCCACAAATCCAGCCCTACAAAGGATAATAGGGGGAAAACACTAAGACAAGGACGGAAACTACACCTGGGAAGAAGCAAGATAGAAACCTCCTCTCATAAAACCCAAAAGAAGATAACCTCTCGAATAAAAAAATAAATAAATAAAATAAATGAATATAATTTCAAAAATGTCTGGAGGTATAATTACTATTCCTTAATATCTCTTAACATCAATGGACTCAATTCCCCAATAAAAAGACATAGATTAACAGACTGGATACGGAAAAAGGACCCTACATTTTGCTGCATACAGGAAACATATCTCAGTGTTAAAGACAAACACTGCCTTAGAGTAAAAGGATGGAAGACAATTTTACAAGCAAATGGTCTCAGGAAACAAGCTGGAGTAGCCATTCTAATATCAGATAAAATTGACTTCCAACCTAAAATCATCAAAAGAGACTCAGAAGATCACTTCTTGCTGGCCAAAGGGAAAATCCACCAAGAAGAGCTCTCAATACTGAACATCTATGCTCCAAATGCAAGGGCACCCTCATTCGTAAAAGAAACATTACTAAAGCTTAAAGCACACATTACACCTAACACAATAATTGTGGGTGACTTCAACACTCCACTCGCCTCAATGGACCGATCAGGAAAGCAGAAACTAAACAGGGACACAGTGAAACTAATTGAAACTCTGGACCAATAGGATATATATATATATATATATATATATATATATATATATATATATATATATAAAATATCAACCAAAATCTAAAGAATATATCTTTTTCTCAGCACCGCATGGTACCTTCTCCAAAATAGACCATATAATTGGGCACAAGACAGATGTCAACAAATACAAGAAGATCGAGCTAATCCCATGCCTCCTATCAGATCACCATGGAGTAAGAGTGGTCTTCAATAGCAACAAAAACAACAGAAAGCCCACATACACATGGAAACTGAACAATAGTCTACTCAATGACACCTTGGTCAAGGAAGAAATAAAAAAGAAATCAAAGACTTTTTAGAATTTAATGAAAATGAAGGTACAACCTACCCAAATCTATGGGACACAATGAAAGCAGTGCTAAGAGGAAAACTCATAGCTCTAAGTGCATCCAAAAAGAAACTGGAGAGACCATACACTAGCAGCTTAAAGGCACACCTTAAAGCCATGGAAGAAAAACAAGTTAATTCACCCAGGAGGAGTAGAAGACAAGAAATCATCAAACTCAGGGCTGAAATCAATCAAATAGAAACAAAGAGAACCATACAAAGAATCAACAAGACCATCAAAATCCCAACTCAATTCTTTATAGATCTAGAAAGAGCAATTCTCAAATTCATCTGGAGCAACAAAAAACCCAGGATAGCTAAAACTACTCTCAACAATAAAAGGAATTCTGGGGGAATCAATATCCCTGACCTTAAACAGTACTACAGAGCAATTGTGTTATAAACTGCATGGTATTGGTACAGCAACAGGCAAGTGGATCAATGGAATAGGATTGAAGACCCAGAAATTAACCCACAGACTTATGGTCACTTGATCTTTGATAAAGGAGCCACAACCATCCAGTGGAATAAAGATAGTCTCTACAACAAATGGTGCTGGTTCAACTGGATGTCAACATGCAGAAGAATGCAAATTGACCCACTCTTATTGCTTTGCACTAAGATCAACTCCAAGTGGATCAAGGACCTCCACATAAAACCAGACACACTGAAACTATTAGGAAAGAAACTTGGGAAGACCCTGGAGGACATAGGCACAGGGGGAAAGCTCCTGAAGAGACCACCAATAGCTTATGCTCTAAGATCAAGCATTGACAAATGGGACCTCATAAAATTACAGTTTCTGCAAGGCAAAGGACACTGTCAGAAGGACAAAACGGCAACCAACAAAGTGGGAAAAGATCTTCACCAACCCCACATCTGACAGAGGGCTAATATCCAATATATACAAAGAACTCAAGAAGTTAGACCCCAAAGAACCAAATAACCCTATCAAAAAATGGGGTACAGAGCTAAACAAAGAATTTTCACTAGAAGAAATTCGGATGGCTGAGAAACACCTTAAGAGATGTTCAACATCATTAGTCATCAGAGAAATGCAAATCAAAACAACCCTGAGATTCCACCTCACACCAGTCAGAATGGCTAAGATTAAAAACTCAAGAGACAACAAGTGCTGGCGAGGATGTGGAGAAAGAGGAACACTCCTCCACTGTTGGTGTGATTGCAAAATGGTAAAACCGCTCTGGAAATCAGTGTGGCAGTTCCTCAAAAAATTGGGCATGTCACTTCCAGAGGACCCTGGCATACCACTCCTGGGCATATACCCAGAGGATTCCCCTGCATACAATAAAGACACATGTTCCACTATGTTTATAGCAGCCTTCTTTATAATAGCCAGAAATTGGAAGGAGCCCAAATATCCCTCAAAGGAAGAATGGATACAGAAAATGTGGTATATTTATACAATGGAATACTACTCAGCAATTACAAATAATGAATTCATGCAATTTGTAGGTAAATGGTTAGACCTGGAAAATATCATCCTGAGTGAGCTAACCCAGTCACAAAAGAATACACATGAAATGCAATCACTGATAAGTGGATATTAATGAGCCCAGAAGCCCTAAATACTCAAGGCATAATTAGCAAGTCTAATGATTCCCAAGAAGAAGAAAGGAGAGGACCCTGGGCCTGTAAAGGTTGGATCCAGTTTTGTAGAGAAACCGTGGGGGGAGGGGGAATGATTGGGGAATAGTTGGGGGGGAGAGGAATTATAGGACATCGGGAGGGGGGGAGCTGGGAAAGCGGAAAGCCTTTGGAATGTAAACATAGAATATAGAAAATAAAAATTAAAAAATAATAAATCTCCACAAGGACCCTACAAAGAATGGAACCTAGTACCCAGCATCTATTGTCTTGTCTCTGTAGCTGAGTAAACTAGGGAATGATAAATGACAGTCTCCATAATATTCTCACTAGTACCACAGACAATTTGAGGACTTGTTGCTGGAGCAGATTGCTGCTTTCACAGGCTCTAAGATCTAAGATCTAGGGACTTTTCTCAATAATCCATAGCATAGCATGGAGTTATGCAAATGCTCACTCTTCTATCCTGTGAAACATTCATAGTGTCTACACAATTTCCGGGCACTAAACTGTCTAGAAGCTTAGTCTGTACTATTATGGCAACCCTGTCTACTACCTACCTTGTTGTTATTACAGAGAGCAATTGAACAACCCTACTGAAGAGTCCTGGGATATTGCCAGGTAGTGCTTTACAACATTGCTGTATCTAAGAAACAGCCAAGTGACACCATTTACATACCCTGATGAGTCCTCAAAGCATCTAGGCTACCCATGAAATTTTATGCTTTCTTAAACCCCAGGAAGCATCTGGACTATTTAACTGCTTTATCTTCTGCAGTTCCATGAGGACATAATGGAATTAAGTGACAAGATAACAAATCCCTGCTAACAGACCTGACACAGAGAATGTGCTGAACTCATTTATGGGTGAAAGGGGATACTAACTATTGTACACTAGGTAACTAGTAATTGTTGTTATTACACTTATGCAATCCTTCAAGTATCTGCCAGATAGCAAAATATGAGAGAATTATCTTCACAGGATGTAGCACTTGCTACTTGTATTCATTAACAAGGTTGAGGGAGGATTCAACCCAAGAAAGACTGGATACATCCTCATGTGGGAAAAGAATATAACATAAGTCTCATATACAATGAAGAATGTGAAATGAATTATACTTTAAATCTGAAAGAAATCATCTTTCATGTTGAACACTTTTGGTTTCTGATTGTTACTGCCTTATCATGGATAAAGACATTGAAAACTGGCTTTCTTCTTCTGAGATGTCTGGAGGAATCATTAAAGTACTGAGAATTGATTTGCTGTCCATGTGTGGGCAGAAAAGTGTGGTAGAAGGATAGGATTCTGCAGGAAATTTTTAACAATAAATTTTAGTTGAACAATATCAAATGCCCTTAATTGCTCATCTAATTGAAAGGAATATTCTATATGCTTCACAATAACAGTCTAGAAATACTTTGTTAAAGTGTTTCCATGTACACTGTAAATTCTTTATTCATGCATATTCATTTTCAAAGCACATTTCCTATAAGGCACATTGTTCATTGAAGAGACTTAGACAAGGATGCACCACAATCCCATTCATCTCCCTTTCACCCTACAAAGAAAATAAGAGAAAAAACAATTACCACCAGCACCACTGCCACCACCATTATCAACAACAAACAAATGCTATTTTCCTGGAAGCTGTAGTGTGTCAGTGTCACACACTATATTCTTCACTTGCAAATGAATCATTAGTCTTTCTCTAGCCCTCTGGCTGCTACTACACTATTAATACTGAATCTTCATGAGAAATTCTCCTGGTTATCCTCTTGAAACCTCATGTCATGGAGATCCCACAACTTTGAATCTATAGGACTGGTCCTTTCATATTCTCTATCAGATCATACATGGGATAGATGTTGGGATGGGCCAAGTCAAATATCTGGATGTGGTCAAATATCTGAGTTGGACAGACCTCCAGCTCTTCTTTACCATCACCATCAAGGTGAGCTCTCCAGCAAGGGTCTGATTAAGTTACCTGATGCCACAGCTGGCAAGGGACAGGGTCAGCACTCTTGCTCTCATGTCCATGTCTACTGTGCTCCTCAGGTGATGTCAAGGGACTAGTCTCCCAAGTGCTAGTCTCCCAAGGGCTAACAAGGGACAGGACTAGCTAAGCACAGCAGTCCAGATCATGGACATCTTCATGCCCTTTTGTGTAACATGGGCCAGGGACATAAACACAGACCCAGCTGTAGTAGGGCAATGGATCTAGATATGATCCCTGGCAGCAGCATGTGCGTGGATGTCCCCATGACAGTAGCAGCACAGTAATAAGATCAGCATGTCCCTCCTGAGTAAGCATGGCCATCAGATATCCACATGGTCTCTGGTGGCATATCAGACCATAGACATTTAACTGGCCTTTGGTAGTAACTCAGGCCACAGATATCAATTTAGACTGTAGCTGTAGTAGGACCACAAACTTAGGAATATCCCTTGGCAGCACAATGGGTCAGGACCTCACCATGGCCTCCTGGAATCTATTTTTTCCTCACATCTGAAGAGTCTTCATTTCCTGTCTTCATGGTCTATAACCCACTCAGATTTCCTTTATTTCCTTCTCTTCACCATGTATTCCATCTTTCCTACCTCTCTATCGCACCTATATCCATCTCAGTGGACTATCACAGAAGGTACTTGGGTGCTATTCTTTCCATTCTTTTGGCTTCCCTATGCTGGCAAGGGGGCTTGAGTGTTTTCTTTCAGGCCGCCCAGGTCAGTGGACCAGGGGTGGGTGTCTTTTTTCTGGCCTCCCAGGACCAACATGTGAATATTTTTCTTTCTATGTGACTGTCTTGGTTTCTCTGTCTCGCTCTCTGTCTCTGTCTGTCTCATTGTCACTATCTCTGTCTCTCTGTCCCTTGGTCTCTGTCTCTGTCAATCTCTCTCTCTCTCTCTCTCTCTCTCTCTCTCTCTCTCTCTCCCTCTCTCTCTCTCACTCTCTTTCTTTCATATCACACTCTCATCCAGAGCCAAGTTTTTCAAAACAGATATAAAGCGATATATGGTAATGGTCAAGATGAGATAACATATTTGTTTCCAAATTGATTTTAGTCACTTGACAGTAAGATAGATTCAAGAACTCAAGGTCCCAAAAGTCACTTGGAACATTCTTTTACTTCCAACAAGCTCTACACACAATTATATACTTGGAAAAAATTCATAACACCAAACTTATCATGATCCCTTCACATGAGAGGAATCCTAGGAGAATGAACTTCAGTTTGTCCATTACACTAGAGAAAGTTCCAAACACCCATTTTTTGAAATAACACTCCAACTAAGTATAGCATCCACTAAGCTCTGGAGGCCAGTTTGTCCACATAACATTGAAATTTACAGAAGCTTGAAGCTTGTTAAAAATGAAGATTCTCTGGCTTTATGTGTTCTTGCTCCATGATATTGACATTGTGATAAGTCACAATGGGGTTTGTTTGTGTGTTACAGGTTTAAAATAGTAGTCTAAATGTGTGTTTCCCTTAGAATCATTCAAGAAGTAATAAGACAGTATGGAAGTATTGTCAACTTGACAAAATCTAGAATCAGCTAAAACATGGCCTCTGAGCAATTGATGAGGGATTATCTTGATGAGATTAATTGATATAAGAAGGTCCATTTAACTGTGGATGGGGCCATTCCCACACTGAATATAGATAAGCAGTTGAGTGTTGCCATGCAAGCACCCATTGTCCCCTGCTCTCCCACTGTAAACATAATGTGCCCAATTGCTTCCCCTTGACCATGTCCCATTTGCTCCATGTGGAATATTTACAACAGGAAACGTAAAGTCAGACAAAGATAAACACAATAAAATCTCCTGGGCCAGGCACAAAGGATACATGGAGAAACCAAACCTTGAAAATATCCACAGTTACTTAATTTTGGTTTAGTTGAAGTAGAACCTGCTCAACAATTTATCCAAGTAGCAAAACTTCTTCCCATTTGCTGGGCCTCTCATGTTTGGTGCTGCTTTCTCTTACCAACACCAACTGCAATACCCTCTTTTGTTTTATGGTTTATTGAAATGCAGTAAGAAACGAATTTACATTGTAGGTCAGAAAAATTTCTTCTACATTGGGACTTTTGTTTGAAATGAAGAAGTACATTTGCTTTTGTTTGAAATGAAGAAGTACAGAAAAAATAAGTATCAACTTCCTTACAGATTTTCTAAAATAAATAATAATATATTAATAAATATAAATAAATAAAATAATAATTGCTTAGTGGAGTACAATCACATCTTTGCCTGCAGTGCAGTAGGGTTTCTGCTAGGCTGATGTACTCTGGATTGATGACATACAGCTAATGCCAAAATTCGGTTACATAATAATTTTCATACTGATTTTGGACTGCAACTAATAAGTGTGCTAGTAAAAAGTTTAAAATATATGTTGCATGAATATAATATCAGGAGTTAATAAATTATTGACTAGAATCAGTGTATGTTTATATTTTGATTGTACAAATTTACAGAGTAGTGTATAATAATTTGAAATATGAAAATATGACAAAGGGCTTCCAGTTTCTGTCTGCACTCAGAGCTGATCCTGTGCCACAGGTCTCCATACCTAAATACTGATGGGAGAGGGCTGTTCTCCCAAGAGTGACAGCAGAGCTGTGACCACAGGCAAGACCACACAATTTCTTCTCTAATTTCTGGCCTTTTATTTAAGTTAATAAAAGGAATCCACCCAGAGCCATCAGGATACAGGTACCAAGGAACAGCCAGAGACAGGATCCTTCCTGTTTCTATCTGTACCCCAGAACTGACACTGTGTCACAGCTCTTCATACCCTAATTTCTCCTGGAAAGAACTGGTCTCCCAGGAGTAATGACACACAGGATTGCAGGAGAGACAAGTGACAGTCAAGAGACAGTAAGACAAGGCAACACCAGAGATAACCAGCTGGTGAGAAGCAAGGGCAAGAACATAAGCAACAGAAACCAACTTGGCATCAACAGAAGCCAGTTCTCCCAACACAGAGAGTTCTGGATACCCCAATATACCAGAAAAGCAAGACTCGGATTTAAAATCACATCTCATGATGATGATAGAGTACTTGTAAGAAAGACATAAACATTTCCCTTAAAGAAATTCAGGAGAACATAGATAAATAGGTAGAAGCCCTTAAAGAGAAAACACAAAAACCCCTTAAGAATTACAGGAAAAAACAAAGAGGTGAAGGAATTGAACCAAGCCATCCAGAAGCAAAAAATGGAAATAGAAACAATAAAGAAATCACAAAGGGAGACAACCCTGGAGATAGAAAACCTAAGAGAGATATCAGGAGTCATAGATGCAACAAGCATCACCAACAGATCAAAGGGAGGATCTCATTTCCAGAAGATACAATCGAAAACATTGACACAACAGTCAAAGAAAATGCAAAATGCAAAAAAGCTCCTAACCCAAACATACAGAAAATCCAGGACACAATGAGAAGACAAAACCTAAGAACTACAGGTATAGAAGAGAGTGAAGATTCCCAACTTAAAGGTCCAGTATATATCTTCAACAAAATTATAGAAGAAAACTTCCCTAGCCTAAAGAAAGAGATGCACATAAACATAAAAGAAGCTTACAGAACTCCAAATAGATTGGACCAGAAAAGAAATTCCTTGAGATTGGATCCAGTTTTGTAGGAGAGTACCAGAAGAGAGAAATGGTGGGGGAATGATTGGGGAATAGGTGTGTGGGGGGAGAGGACTTATGGGACATATGGTAAGGGGGGAACTGGGAAAGGGGAAAGCCTTTGGAATGTAAAGAAAGAATATAGAATAGATAATAAGAAAAAAGAAAGAAATCCCTTGAGTCATATAACAGTTAAAACACCAACTGCACTAAACAAAGAAAGAATATTAAAAGCACTAAGGGGAAAATGTCAAGTAACATAAAGGCCGACCTATCAGAATTACACCAGACTTCTCATCAAAGACTATGAAAGCTAGACAATCCTCGGTGAATGTTATACAGACACTAAGAGAACACAAATGACAGCTCAGGCTACTATAACCAGAAATACTCCCAATTACCATAAATGGAGACACTGAGATAATCTATGACAAAACAAAATTTATGCAATTTCTTTCCACAAATCCAGTAATACAAAGGAAAATAGACAGAAAATGTCAATACAAGGAGGAAAACTACACTCTAGTTAAAGAAAGTAATCTTCTTTTAACAACCCAAAACAAGATAGCCACACAAATATAAAATAACATAAAAAATAACAAGCAGCAACAATCACTATATCTTAATATTGCTTACCATCAATGGATTCATTTCCCCAATAAAGAGATGTAGAATAACAGACTGGATACATAAATAGGACCCAGAATTTTGCTGCATACAGGATACACATCTCACTGTCAAAGATAGACACTACCTGAGAGTACAGGGCTGGAAAACAATTTTCAAGCAAATGGTCCCAAGAAACAAGCTATGGAATACAATCAACTTTCAAACAAAACTTTCCAAAAAAGATAAGAAAGGACACTTCTTTCTCATCAAAGGAAAAATCTACCAAAATGAAATCTCAATTCTGAACATATATGTTCCAAATTCATGGGCACACACATTCATACAAAAAAATTTTTTATTAAACTCAAAGCACACATTATACTTCACACAATAATAGTGAGAGATTTCAACACCCCACTCTCCTCAATGGTCAGATAATTGGAACACAAACAAAACAGAGACACGTTGAAACTAACAGAAGTCATGAATCAAATGGATTTAACAGATATCTATAGGACATTTCATCCTAAAACAAAAGAATGTACCTCCCTCTCAGCATCTCATGATACCTTCTCCAAAATTGACCATATAATTGGTCACAAAACAGGCATCAACAGATAAAAGATGATTGAAATAATCCTATCTGTCTATCAGATCACTACAGAGTAAGGCTGGTTTTCAATACCAACAAAAACAACAGAAAGCCCACATACACATGGAAGCTGAACAACACTCTAGTCAATAGTAACTTGGTCAAGGAAGAAATAAAGAAAGAAATTAAAGACTTTAGAAATTAATGAGGACCTCCACATGAAACCAGACACAAACTAATAGAAAAGAAATTGGGGAAGACCCTTGAGGACATGGGCACAGGGGAAAGACCTGAACAGAACACCAATAGCTTATCCTCTAAGATCAAGAACTGTCACATAGGACCTTATAAAATTACAAAGTTTCTATAAGGCAAAGGACACTGTCAATCGGACAAAATGGCAACCAACAAATTGGGAAAAGATCTTCACCAACCCTACATCCAACAGAGGGCTAATATCCAATATATACAAAGAACTCAAGTTAGACTCCAGAGAGCCATATAACCCTATTAAAAATGGGGTACAGAGCAAAACAAAGAAGTTTCACCTGAAGAACTTCGAATGGCTGAGAAGCACCTTAAGAAATGTTCAGCATCATTAGTCATTAGGGAAATACAAATCAAAACAACCCTGAGATTTTACCTCACTCCGGTCAGAATGTCTAAGATTTAAAAACTCAGGAGACAACAGATGTTGGCAAGGATGTGGAGAAAAAGGAACACTCCTCCACTGCTGGTGGGAATGTAAGTTGGTACAACCACTCTTGAAATCAGTCTGGCGATTCCTCAGAATACTAGGCATGACACTTCTGGAGGACCCTGCTATACAACTACTGAGCATATACCCAGATGATTCCCCAGCATGCAATAAGAACACATGCTCCACTATGTTCATAGCAGCCCTATTTATAATAGCCAGAAGTTGGAAAGAACCCAGATGTCCCTCAATGGAGGAATGGATACAGAAAATGTGGCTTATTTACACATGAGACTACTACTCAGCTATTAAAAACAATGGATTCATGAAATTCTTAGGCAAATGGTTGGAACTCGAAAATATCATCCTAAGTGAGGTAACCCAATCACAAAAGAACATACATGGAATATAGTCACTGATAAGTGGATATTAGCCCAGAAGATCTGAATACTCAAGACACAATTAGCATATCAAATGGTTCCCAAGAAGAAGGAAGGAGAGGGCCCTGGTCCTGGAAAGGCTTGATGCAGCATTGTAGGGGATTACCAGGACAGAGAAGTGGGAGGGGGTTGATTAGAAAATGGGTAGAGGGAAGAGGCATTATGGGACTTATGTGGATGAGGGAACCTGGAAAGGGAAAATTATTTAGAATGTAAACAAAGAATATAGAAAATAAAAAAAGAAATGAATGAAAATGAAGGCACAAAATACCCAAACATATGGGATACAATGAAAGCCATGCTATGAAGAAAACTCATACCTCTCAGTGCCTCCAAAAAGTAACTTGAGAGAGTATATTCTAGCAGCTTACCAGCACACCTGAAAGCTCTAGAACAAAAAGAAGCAAATATACCCAAGAGGAGTAGACAGTAGGAAATAATCTAACTCAGGACTGAAACCAACCAGGTGGAAACAAAAAAAAACTATTAAAAGAGTATAAAAAATGGGAGATGGTTCTTTGAGAAAATTAAAAACATAGATAAACCCTTAGCCAGACTAAGCAGAGAACACAGGGACAATATCCAAATTAACAAAATCTGGAATGAAAAGGGAGATATAACAACAGAAACTAAGGAAATTCAAAACTTCATCAGATCCTACAGAAGGAAAATCTGAATAAAATGGACAATTTTCTAGTTAGATAATTAGGTCCCAAAGTTAAATCAGGACCAGAAAAACCATGTAAACAGTCCCATAAGCAGTCATTAAAAGTCCCAACTAAAAGAAGCCCAGGACCAACTGGGTTTAGTGCAGAATTCTATCAGATATTCAAAGAAGACCTAACACCAATACTTTTCAAACTGTTTCACAAAATGGAAACAGAAGGAACACTACCCAATTCATTCTATGAATCCACAGTTATACTGCGTATTCTCCCTTAGAGATGGAATAATTTCTGTCTAATCGAGAATTTGTCACAATTTCCCTACATAGACGACATCATAAGAGATTATTTTTTTCTACTTCTATCATGTTTAAAGTTCCAAATAGATTTTAAAAAAACTGGCTGAGCGCATATTACTTTTTGCTTCAGAAGTTATCATGTATATTTAAGGGGCATTGAATTATTATTAATTATTTTGATGACTTAAAAATGTCAATACTGAGTTCTATATTTTAAAATAATTTTCATTAATTTAATAAAATTAAAGAACAAACATGACAAAGGTTAAGTTTTTTGACTATTATACACATTTTAAATTTTAAAAACTGTTTATTAACACACTATTTGTATCTTTGTAAGATTAATTTCCAAAGTTAAAAACTGCTCCTAATTACTCACAAAATATGAAATTTATTGTGATAGTCCACTGTACCCTGCCTTGGCATAGTACAATTTTTTTCTTTTATGTTCTGTTTTGTTTTTTCTTACCTACTCAAACATACTAAACAAAGTCATAAGTGTTTGAGTGAACTAACACACATACACATACAGATGAAGAGAGAGAAGGAGAGAGAGAGAGAGAGAGAGAGAGAGAGAGAGATGAGAGAGAGAGATGAGAGAGATGAGAGAGAGAGATGAGAGAGAGAGAGATATGAAACTTACCTCAGTGTGTAAATGCATGCTAATAATCACAACACTTTGGATGTCAAGATAACCTCCTGGGTGCTAGCCTGGGCACCCTGGCACTTTGTACCAGACAACGTTATGAAGTGATGCTCTGTCTCTAACAGGGAAAATAAAACGATGTCTCTTCTCCCTACCAAAACCTGTGCCAGCCTACTCATATTGGTGTACTCTGAAAGAGCAATGCTCTCTGGCAAAAATGCTTTGCCAGCTGTGTTCAAAGCCCCCATTTGACACGATTTTGTCCACTTTGTTCACACCAGCTGGCAGAAAAACAACAAATAGCCCTTTGCTGTAGCTCAGAGAATTAGCAAGGTATCAATCAGTCTTGTGCTGAATCCTATGGTAGGAAGTGGTGAAACCCACTGTTTTAGCCAAGGCTGCAAGTTGGTACCAACTGAAACATGGTGTCATTGCTACCTCAGAGTGAACACAACTCCATGCCCTCTACTCTTCATTGGCTGAGTTGGCCTCCTGAGCTTCAGTGGTATCCACAAAGTGATCAGGTTGAGGAAGTCCATTTTGAGCCATTTTGGAGGTGGAAGGCAGTGTTTACCTTTCTAAGATGTCTGAGAAGGCTGCTCTACTTCCTAAGAAACCTAAAATTTGGACTGATCTCTTTTGCTATACCTCTCAGTGAAAGCGAGGAGGCATGGTAGTACGAAGACCTGAACACTTATCTAGTGCAGGTGCTTCAGAAACATCCCTTGTTTTACTCTGCTTCCTGTAAGCAAGCTGAACATTTTAAAATATTACCTGATGAGCCTATGGAGCATTTTTTCATTTGGACTAAACGTGGCTTCCAAATTTGAAAGGAATGTAGTGTAAGGTTGATACCCTTAAGAGTAACGATAAACTGCACATGCACAAGACTGATAAACACAGACACTAACAGAAATTTGAAAACCTCAAAGATCCAAGCCACTGATGACCACCCAAGATCTTGAAAAAGAATGCTGGGAGAAACTTGAGATTTATGTTGAAATTGAACCCTTACACAAAGACTATAATGACATTTTTCTTCAGGCCAGCTACCAAAAACTTCAATCCAAAAAGTGGAAGGGTCAGCAGCAACCTGCATGCCAAATCAGACCCTAGGTCTGCCCAGAAGTAAAAGTTCAAGATAGGCAAGATAGCTGTGGGTCACAGGAAGCCAAGGATGCCTTAGAGTGGATGGGAGGGTATGCAGCTACTAAGAATCCAGTAGCTTAGAAGGAACCAGCAGAGAAGAAACACTGCAAGAGAAAAGTGTGCTGCAGGAGCCATCAAAATCCGTTCCATTCCACAGAGAAAACAGTCAACCTACTTGAATAAAAATCTGATCAAAAATGTATGAGAAACAAAATAAATGAATAAAATAATGCAAAGTGCTCAATGACAATAAATCTACAATTAAATCTGGACAAATGCTATGAAAGAATAGTTTTCAAGGTAAAACAGCCAGAATGCATATGGAAAAAATGAACAAACAAACCTTAACTGTTTCAACTGTCAAAGAAATGCAAATCAAAACCAAAAAGACCACCAGTTAGAATTGCTATTGTTAGAAAGTAAGAGAGAGAGAGAGAGAGAGAGAGAGAGAGAGAGACAGAGACAGAGACAGAGACAGAGACAGAGACAGAGACAGAGAGAGAAGAAATAGTGCTGCTAAAAGCAGAGAAAATAAGGAAAGGGCAGTGGTGGTGCACACCTTTAATCCCTGCACTTGGGACACAGAGGCAGGTGAATCTCTGAGTTCCAGGCCAGAGTGAATTCCAGGACAACCAGGGCTACACAGAGAAACCCTGTCTCAGAAAAAAACAAAATACAAAAAAAAAAAAAAAAAAAAAAAAAAAAAAACCCAAAAAAACAAAAAACGAAACAAACAAAAAACAAACCGGGGGAAAAAAGGAAAGTTTCCAGCAAAAATATCAACAGTTTTTGTGAAGAGCAGGGCTAAGTTTCCTTAAAACACTGGAAATAAATCAATGTGCACATCTGAAAGGTTTTGACCACAGAGTTTTGAAAGCTTAGAAAATAAATGTTGTGTATTTTAGGCTTAGACTCAGGGGTCAAGTTCCTCTTTTGAGTTCTGTGCAAACATTTAAATATAGCACTGTCAAAATAAAAAATAGCCAACATTGCTTTGTGATAATTCATATCAATCACTTAGGGATAGTTCCACACACAATTAAGAAAAGGCCCAGCCAGGCAGTGATGGTGCATGCCTTTAATCCCAGCACATTGGAGCCAGTGGCAGATGAATTTCTGAGTTCGAGGCCAGCCTGGTCTACAGAGTGAGTTCCAGGACAGCCAGGGCTACACAGAGAAACCCTGTCTCAAGAAAAAAAAAAGGAAAGAAAGAAAAGGCCTGTTTTCTTTACAGTTGTTTGTCTCCTGAGTTAGAGTTGGATGATTCTTCTTGATGGGTTACTAGTAACCCAGTTAATCACATTGACACTAATAAAGAAATAACTCTTGGAAAGACATATTCTTTATATTGTACAAACTATATGGGTTTATTTTGGGAAAAAACATGATCGATCCCAAAATGTTTCTTCTAATATTATAAGTTTCCAGAATGTTTAGTTATATCATATTTAATTGCCTTTGAATTTGTAGAAATAACTTGTTAGAAGTAACAACATAAGCGTCTACACACTGATACATAGCTCTCTAATTATTTTTGTGCCTAATAATAAAATATTTTTTTTAATTTTTATTTCCTATATTCTATGTTTACATTCCAAAGGCTTTCCCCTTTCCCAGTTCCCCCCCACCATATGTCCCATAATTTCTCCCCCCCCAACTATTCCCCAATCATTCCCCCCCACACACACGATTTCTCTGTTCTGGGTCTACAAAACTGGATACAATCTTTACAGGCCCAGGGTCCTCTCCTTTCTTCTTCTTGGGAATCATTTGACTTGCTAATTGTGCCTTGAGAATTTAGGGCTTCTGGGCTCATTAATATCCACTTATCAGTGATTGCATTTCATGTGTATTCTTTTGTGATTGGGTTAACTCACTCAGGATGATATTTTCCAGATCGAACCATTTACCTACAAATTGCATGATTTCATTATTTTTAATTGCTGAGTAGTATTCCATTGTATAAATATACCACATTTTCTGTATCCATTCCTCCTTTGAGGGATATTTGGGCTCCTTCTAATTTCTGGCTATTATAAACAAGGCTACTATAAACATAGTGGAGCATGTGTCTTTATTATATGCAGGGGAATCCTCTGGGTATATGCCCAGGAGTGGTATGCCAGGGTCCTCTGGAAGGGACATGCCCAATTTTCTGAGGAACCGCCACACTGATTTCCAGACCGGTTTTACCATTTTGCAATCCCACCAGCAGTGGAGGAGTGTTCCTCTTTCTCCACATCCTCGCCAGCACTTGTTGTCTCTTGAGTTTTTAATCTTAGCCATTCTGACTGGTGTGAGGTGGAATCTCAGGGTTGTTTTGATTTGCATTTCTCTGATGACTAATGATGTTGAACATCTCTTAAGGTGTTTCTCGGCCTTCTGAATTTCTTCTGGTGAAAATTCTTTGTTTAGCTCTGTACCCCATTTTTTGATAGGGTTATTTGGTTCTTTGCGGTCTAACTTCTGGAGTTCTTTGTATATATTAGATATTAGCCGTCTGTTGGATGTGGGGTTGGTGAAGCTCTTTTCCCACTTTGTTGGTTGCCCTTTTGTCCTTCTGAAAGTGTCCTTTGCCTTACAGAAACTTTGTAATTTTATGAGGTCCCATTTGTCAATTCTTGATCTTAGAGCATAAGCTATTGGTGTTCTGTTCAGGAACTTTCCCCCTGTACCCATGTCCTCCAGCATCTTCCCAAGTTTCTGTTCTAATAGTTTCAGTGTGTCTGGTTTTATGTGGAGGTCCTTGATCCATTTGGAGTTGATCTTAGTACAAGAAGATAAGAGTGGGTCGATTCGCATTCTTCTGCATGTTGACCTCCAGTTGAACCAGCACCATTTGTTGAAAAGGCTATCTTTTTTCCACTGGATGTTTGTGGCTCCTTTATCAAAGATCAAGTGACCATAAGTCTGTGGGTTAATTTCTGGGTCTTCAATCCTATTCCATTGATCTACTTGCCTGCTGCTGTACCAATACCATGTAGTTTTTAACACAATTGCTCTGTAGTACTGCTTGAGGTCAGTGATGTTGATTCCCTCAGAAGTCCCTTTATTGTTGAGAATAGTTTTAGCTATCCTGGGTTTTTTTTTTTCTCCAGATGAATTTGAGAATTGCTCTTTCTAGATCTATGAAGAATCGAGTTGGGATTTTAATGGGGATTGCAAGTAGATTGCTTTTGGCAAGATGGCCATTTTTACTATATTGATCCTGCGAATCCAGAAGCAAGAAATATTTTGAGTGATTGCTTATTTTGCAGGAAAAGTATTTCACCATGTACTAAATAGAACCTAATAAGCTGAAAACTGTTGGTGGTGTCTGAGGAAGAAGAACTTTACTACTAGCTCAGACTACAATTCCAGTCTCTAGTTGTAGACAATCCCATCATTCGCATCTTCTTTTAAATATTGCTATTCTGATGCTACTTACAAATTTAAGGCATTTCAGTCCTAAAATGTCACATCATCTGTGTCTGAAATCCATTAATTATGGCTCTATGTTATCTTTCTTGATGAACTAAATGGTCATCTAGACTTTGATATCCTAAACTCTCAACACTCACTAAGGGCTGAGTCTCGGATTCTTAAGTATCTTGAAGCTTAAATCCAGAGTTTTTAATTCATAAATGTTGACTCTGAATTCTTTCCATATATTTACCTGCTGAGAGACTTGGAGCAACTAACCCATCTGTGACTTTGTTTGTTGATCTCCTTGTCGTGTTTTATTACACTAAGGCAGAATTAGTGACATCAGTCCAAGATATTCTTTGAGGGAAAAAGACATTTTTTAATAGCATTATTCTTCAGTTTTCAGAAACTTAACAAGAGAAATATTTACCTCTACCATTCTTTATGGAAACCTAATTTTGAGTTTTTATCTCTTGAATTTGAGAGACTTTTATCTAATTTATATAAATACTAACTTTTAAAAATGATCTCTTAATTTCTTAATTTTCTGATCTATGAGGATGAAAGATATATTTCTCAAATAGAATTTATATGATTCTACATTGTTATCATCACATTTTCTAGCATTTTCTCACATTTTCCTTAATATCTAGGCTGTGACACCTTTATGCTCCTTCTTATTTATTAAAGTGGGAGAGGAGTGTGCATAAAGAAAGTGATACTTCATAAAGAAAGTAAATTTCTAGTATTTATAATATTATCAAAGTCCTCTAATACTGATAATATATTTTGGGTAATATTTTGGATTTGGATATTTGCATAGTATATTGAAGGGAGTGTGGTCTTCAGTGACTGTGAAATTAACAGATGCACACATTTCATGAGGGCACAGTGCAATGAAAATTGTGGACATTTACAAAGCTTAATCTAAATGGTGTCATTTTCTGCATCATAGAAAGATTGAAAACAAGTTTTAAAAATTTCACAGTGAGAGTATATAAAGTTATAATATTTTGGTATGCACTGATAGGGAAACATTTTTCTGATTCCACAGTAGAAAAAGCAGTGTACATAGAAATAATGATCACGACTTAATCATTTTAATACTTATGAAAAAATCATATATATAAATGCATGCACATGTGTGCTCATGTTGATTTATATATGCCATAAAATATCAAAAGCATAAAGTAAAATACACAATCAATATTGACTATTTGAGTATGGAGATGTTATCCAGAGAAAATGTTGAATGAAACTTATCTTTACTTATGTTTTTTGATATTTTAACATCTTAATGTTTGAATTTATTTCAGATGTTATTATACAACAATTTTTGAAACAATATGAAATCCTTAATGATTAATCATAAATTACAGCTTCAATAGTATGAGTTTCATTCAGGTTAATGATTTCTAGACTAATTGTTTGGAGAGGTTAAGGTCACTGTTTTCTGCACAGTATTCAGCTAAAGTGTTCTTCAGGGTTGGTTATGTGAGCTTCAAGGAAACAAGAACATGTCAGTTTCCAAATAGAGTCCCTGGAAAAAGTTAAATGTACTATTTTAAACACACAATGCTGTATCTTCTAATCCTTTCAGTCAAAAATGATTCACCCACTCCAAGCATCTCCTAATCTCTTGCTAGTACCAGGGAAGAGTTTCCTGCCAACAAATATTACACACTTTCCCCTGTATGAAAAGAACTAGGCAATTAGCTTTGCTTTTTTCATTTGTGAGATATCTCACAGTTTTATTATTGACATCTATATCTTATTTTGAGAACCAAAATTCTAAAAATGACACTGGCTAAAGAAAAAAAAAATAACGCCTCAACTTATTTTGTGACCATTGATTAATTCTTTCATAACGCATTCAACAAACCATAACTTTATTTTAGCTTTTTTTTTAATTGGATATTTTCTTTATTTACATTTCAATTGCTTTCCCTTTTCCAGGTCTCTCCTTCTTTTTTGGAAACCCCATATCCCATCACCCCTGGCCCTGACACTATGAGGATGTTCCCACCTCCCACTCATGTCTTCCCACCCCAGCTTTGCCCTGCACTAGGGCATCACACACCCTCAGGCCCAAAGACATCTCCTCCCACTGATCTCTGACAAGGCCATCCTATACCACATATGCAGCATGAGCCATGTGTCCCTCCATGTGTACACTTTGATTGGTTATCCAGTCTCTGAGAACTCTAGGGGTCTGGCCAGTTGACACTGTTGCTCCCACCATGGGACTGTAAACCCCCTCAGCTTCCTCAGTCCCTTCTCTAAGTCCTCCATCAGAGAACCCCATGTTCAGTCCAAAAGTTGGCTGCTAGCATCGGATTCTGTATTTGTCACACTCCGGCAGAGTCTCTCAGGAGACAGCGATATCAGACTCCCTTCAGCAAGCATCAAAAATAGTGCCTAGATTTGGTAACCATATATGGGATGAAAAATATCCACTTATGAGTGAATGCACATCATGTGTGTTCTTTTGTGACTGAATTACATCACTCAGGATGATATTTTCAAGTTCCATCCATTTGCATGTTAATTTCATGAAGTCATTGTTTTTAATACCTGAGAAGTATTCCAAGTACATCTAAACCACATTTTCTGTATCCATTCTTCTGTTGATGGACTTCTGGGTTATTTCAAGCTTCTGGCTATTATAAATAAGACTGCTATGAACAAAGTAGAGCATGTGTTCTTACATGTTGGAGCATCTTCTGGGTATATGCTGGGACCTCAGGAAGTATTATGTCCAATTTTCTGAGGAACTGCCAAAGTGATTTCCAGAGTGGTTGCACCAGCTTGCAATCACATCATCAGTGGAGGAGTGTTGCTCTTTCTCCATACAATAGCCAGTATCTGATGTCAGCTGAGATTTGATCTTAACCATTCTGACTGGTGGAATTTCATGATTGTTTTGATTTGGATTTCCCTGATGACTAAGGATGTTGAATATTTCTTTAGGTGCTTCTTTGCTATTGGAGTTTCCTCATTTGAGAATTCCCTGTTTAGCTCTGTTCTCCATTTATTAATACAGTTAACTGATTGTTTGGAGTCTAACTTCTTGAGTTCTTTGTGTATATTGAATATTAGCCCTCTCTCAGCTGTGGGATTGGTAAAGTTCTTTTCCCAATCTGTTAATTATTGTTTTGTCCTATTGACAGTCTCCTTTGCCATAAAGAAGCTTTGCAATTTTATGAGATACTATTTGTGGATTCTTGATTTTAGAGCCTAAGCCATTGGTGTTCTGTTCAGGAACTTTCCCCCTATACCCATGTGTTCCTGGATTTTTCCCCACTTTCTTTTCTATTAGATTCAGTGTATCTGGTTTTATGTGGAGGTTCTTGATCCACTTGGACTTGAGATTAGTATAGAGAGATAAGAATGGATCAATTTCCATTCTTCTACTTGTTGACTGCCAGTTGAACCAGCATCATCTGTTGAAAATAGTGTCTTTTATCCACTGGATGGTTTTAGCTCATTTGTTAAAAATCAAGTGATCATAGGTGGGTGGGTTCATTTCTGGGTCTTCATTTCTATTCCAATGATCTACCTGCCTGTCACTATACCAATACCATGCAGTTTTTTTTATCACTATTGCTCTGTAGTACAGCTTGAGGTCAGGGATGGTGATTCCTCGGGAAGTTCTTTTATTGTTGAGAATAGGTTTTGATATCCTGGGCTTTCTGTTATTCCAAATAAATTAACGTATTGCTCTTTCTAACTCTATGAAGAATTGAGTTGAAAATTTGATGGGGATTGCATTGAGTCTGTTGCTGCAGACCAAACCCAGCCAGGGATTGTAAAGCCAGGATTCTTCTGGCCCAGGAAGATACAGATTTGGTGAAATGACACACAGACACCAGCCGCTGAGTTGGTTTTGAAGCTGAGTGCGCATTTTACTTCTCAAACAAGAGTTTTTGAGCATGAGGGTTTGACATTTACATATCAAAAGATGTATCCAGCAAAGCAGGCACAAGGAATAATTAGCATTACCATTTGGCACAAGGAAATGTAAAAATCAACCATGTAAAACATTTCCCGTGTAACAAATTTTGAAGCTCAAACACAGACAACATCAATCTTAGTCTAAATGAGTAAACTAAATGAGTCTCTGTGAGTAAACTTTACCTGACACCTGGTAAAAACAGTATGTAAAAACCTGAAGTTTCCTATAATACTTTTGTACAGAGTAGGCAGGCCAAATTCTAATGCCTTCCTAAGTTCCACATATTTCCTAAGTTAGAACTGCAACCTGAACCACACCTGGATATGCCAAGAAGGTTGTTTTGGCCAGAAACTCCCTAGATGGGGTTTGCAAGACAAAAGGAAGTTCCTATAAGCTTCCATTGAGGAAGCTCTGAGCTTTGCACTAACAAATGTAAATTTAACTTGCCCAACACCCACCTGTCTGGCAAGGGCATATGAGGTTCCTCAGATGTAAATATCTTCTAACCTGAGCCTTTTGTCTAAGACTAGGCCCAACATCTACGTGTCCTGCAAGGACTTTTGCATAAGAGTCAAATAACAAAAGGAACTTGTACTTTTAGGATTCCCAGAAAAATTCTACTCATTGTTTCATATTTTCTCCTTTTTAATTTTGGGGGGTAAAATGTGACTAAGGCAAAGTGTTTCCGTTCTAAGAAAAGAGGTTTTTGGCTAGTAATATTGCTTCAAGGAATGGGTCATAATTTACTCAGTCTCGGGCTACCAGGAAAAAAGGGGGTTTTAGAAGGAAAGTAAATTGCCAAGTGAGAAACTGCAGCTTCCATATTGAGGTGTTCTACAGTCCTTCAGGAAGCGATTTTTTCCACCTCAATTTTGTTGAATTTTATTACACAGAATCTACTGAAGAGGCCATAGCAGTCTGTAGATTGCTTTCACCAGTATGACCATTTTTACTATATTAATCCTCCCAATCCATGAGCATGGGAGATCTTTCCATCTACTGAGGTCTTCTTCAGTTTCTTTTTTCAGAGACTTGCAGTTCTTTTCATACAGATATTTCACTTGTTTGGATAGAGTCACACCAAGATGTTTTATATTGTTTGTGACTATTGTGAAGAATGTTGTTTCCCTAATTTCTTTCCCAGCCCACCAAAATTAAACATCTCCTCATCTTAAAAGTCTTGGAAACATCAGGAATACAAGGACCATACTTAAACATAGTAAAATAATATACTATCAAATCATCTGCAAAGAGTGATACATTGACTTCTTCATTTCCAATTTATATCCCTTTGATCTCCATTTGTTGTCTAATTGCTTTGGCTAGGACTTTGAGTACTATATTGAACAGGTAAAGAGAGCGTGAACAGCCTTGTCTAGTCCTTGATTTCAGTGGAATTGCTTCAAGATTCTCTCCATTTAGTTTGATGTTGGCTACTGATTTTCTGCATTTTTCTTTTACTATGTTTAGGGATGGACCTTGAATACCTGATCTTTCCAAGACTTTTATCATGAAGGGGTTTTGGATTTTTTCAAATGCTTTCTCAGCAGCTAATGAAATGATCATGTGGGTTTTTTTTTTCTTTGAGTTTGTTTATGTAGTGGATTACATTGATGGATTTCCATATATTGAACCATCCCTGGATCCCTGGGATGAAGCTGTTAGATCTCTAAAATGGGGAGAACCCCACGAGATAGGGAGACCCCCGTACTCAAGTCTCGGGATAAAGCGACGCCCAAAGAATCAGCCAAAGACCGTCTCGCTGCAATCACATGAGGTCTTTATTGGGGTTCCAGTATACTGGGATCGATTCATAACCGCGCAGGGTCAGAGATCGATCCCGCGTATCTGGCGCAAAGAGTATTTGAAACCAAAAAAATCACAGAAGGGGGAGGGGTTGGGGGAAGTTAGATAAGGAAGTTACACATAGATCATGAGGCAATTCATCCCTGAGGGCCAGGTGTAGCTGCATTCCACAAAATGGAGAAACTGCATTCTGCAAGGTGGATTAACTACATTCCGCAAAATGGATTAACTGCATTCTGCAATAGGTTGGGCAAGCATCAACTATCTATAGAATGCAGAATAACCTTTGTGGTTAGCTAGTTCCTGGAATAGGGGTCAGAAAGGGTAGGAATTACAGAGTTACAAAATGGTAGCGCTTTGGCCTTTTAAAGCAGGATTTTCTGGGGGTAAATAAAATTTTGAGGCAGAATCTTTCATCCCCCACTCTCTCTAGGAGGTAGTTCTAACCTTAGAACTAAATGTTTGTCTCAACTTCATCTGGTTCTAATTGATCTGACTGGAGCCGCTGATATTGTTGGCGGAGCACTAGGACTTGAATGGCGCTGACACGCTGACGAATAAAAGTAATCAATCGATTAATTATGTAGGGTCCTATGGTGAGAAGTAGCAAAAGAATCAATAAGGGTCCCATGAGGGCAGAAAACAAGGTGGTCATCCAAGGGGATTTAGAAAACCAACTTTCATACCAGTTTTGGTTATTTTGACGCTCTAACTGTCTTTTGTCCAGTCTCTCTTTGAGTTTTTTCATGGAGTCCCGTATAGCGCCCGAATGGTCTACATAGAAGCAACATTCTTCCTTTAGGGCAGCACAAAGACCACCTTCTTTAAGAAACAATAAATCAAGACCCCTTCTATTTTGGAGTACTACCTCAGATAATGAGGTTAGCGAGTCTTCTAATTTGGAGACGGAGTCCTGGAGGGCTCTGAGGTCAGTGTCCATGGCGGCTCGGAGGTTATCGAGGCCATGTTTGAGGTCTATAGGCCCCTTAATTAGAGCAGCAGAGCCAGTACCAACGCCAGCGGCTAGACCTAATCCTAACATAACAGCTAAAGTAAGCGAGACAGGTTCTCTTTTAATCCTGGAGGGAGAGTTATCATATGCCTGTAACAGAGTTTCCTCAGGATGATAGTAGATACGAGGAACTAACTGAACCATGACACAGAAATCTTTAGATTGGTTAAAAACTGAAGTAGAGACGCAAGGGGAGAGCCCGGTGCTGCAGGCCCACCAGCTATCATTGGAAGGGAGTAGATATTGGGTATCCTGAGCAGTATTAACAGGTAAGGTCTGATTGCAGAGATGCTGATGAGTAGGGGGCACGCGTCCTAAGCAGATTCCGGACCCTGAAACTTCGGTAAGGGTGAGTTTGCTCTGAGTGCCCCAACGGCACTGGGTGTGGTCTGAAGTGTAAATAATTTGACCCAACACCGCTATTCCTTCATAATAGGGTGGAGCCATGGCTAAGCAGAGCCAGCAAGACTCAGTAGCCTCAGGATTGGTGACGTTTAGTACTAAAAAGGCTCCTTGTATGAGGCTAAAGAGTCTGTCACCTGTAGTGGGGGACAGAGTGGTTGGGAAGGTTGTTTGAAGAGCAATGGGCACTCCTTCCTCAGCGGGAACTGCCTCAATTATTGAGGGGGGCAGAGGTGAGGGTAAAACCCTTTTTGAAGGGGGGGGAAGAGGTTCTTTAGGGGGTCCCTGCTCAACTATAACATGGTCAGGTCCTATAGCGACGGGAGGTATGCTAGTGACCTTGAGCCTAATGCGTAGGAAGAGACCGTCATCAAATCTTTCTTTATAAAGTCTAAGTCCCCAGGTATATCCATTGGTCCAACCTCTCTGATTCTTGCCTGGCTCAGTAAAACTGATCTTTAAGGGGAGACACCAATTTTCACACTCAGGCTTGTAAGTCCATCCCTGGCTCCCTGTTTCATGTCTAGAATAGTTAGCTGTGACAGTGATATAATCCCATGAGGAGGTGGGGTTCCAGTATGTGTTTCCTGAAGTCTCACACCCCCAATTTTTACAGAAGAAATAGCTTCCCCCACCACACGTGGGGTTCAAGGCCACTGCCCGATGGAATCCTGGGCATATATAAAAAGGCAAGGTTCTTAATTGGCTCCTTCGGGAAGGGTGTCCACACCCTCCCCAGGGGTCTAGACCATAACGCCCTGGCGGTGAGGGGACGTTGGGGGCCTTCATATCGGGGTCAGAATATCCTTCCATATCCCAGTTTGCAGGGGCCCCAAATGCCAACTTACAGATGTCCGGGTACAGGGAAGGCCACCAGGTCCAGGGAGGAGCCACCTTAGAGATGCTCCAGATGGGGTCTCCGGCTTGGGACAATACCTGCCAGGTGAGGGTCATCGGCTGATGGGGGTTATTGTTCCTTGGGCTTGCCAGGCAGCCGCCGTAGACGCAGCTTAAGAGGATTATCAGTCTTTTCCAACTTCCAGGATTCATCTTGGGCAGCGGGTGGTGCGGCCTTGACGTGGGAGGCGTGGATCCAAGTTGAGATGCCCTCGACTTTTAGCGCAGTGGGACTGGTCAGAAGGACGAGGTAGGGTCCCTTCCAGCGAGGTTCCAGAGTACTGGCACGATGGCGTCGGACCAGGACTAGGTCTCCCACTTGGAAAGGGTGTGGAGTATCGAGGGTCCCTGGTTTGTAGATCTCCTTGAGTTGTTCCCACGCACCCTTGCGGACCAGTTCAAGAGCTTTCAGTCGGGCTAGGAGGGGTTGAGAAAGAGAAGCATCAGGATCAACTATGCCTCCTGCCTCAGTCAAGGGAGGTGGTCCTCCGAACAGGAGTTCAAAGGGGGTAAGTTTGAAGTGACCAGGGGTGTTCCGGACTCGGAACAAGGCGAAGGGAAGGAGGGTTGTCCAGTCCTTCCCGCCGGTCTCAATGGCTAATTTGGTTAAGGTCTCTTTTAGAGTTCTATTCATTCTCTCTACCTGTCCTGAGCTCTGGGGTCTATAAGCACAATGTAATTTCCAATCTATCCCCAGTTGTGCCGCTAGTCCCTGACTTACCTGGGCAACGAAGGCAGGGCCATTGTCAGAACCTATTACCTTAGGGATTCCGAATCTTGGGAAGATTTCTTCAAGGATCTTCTTAGCTACTACGTTAGCAGTCTCTGATTTCGTGGGGAAAGCTTCGACCCATCCTGAAAAAGTGTCTATGAAAACTAGTAAATATTTGTTACCATATTTAGTAGGCTTAACTTCAGTGAAGTCTATTTCCCAGTGGGCTCCAGGACGGTCTCCTCTTAGCCGTTTTCCCGGAGGGCCTACGTGATGTCCTGCATTAGTTAGGGCGCAAGCCCGACAGTTGGTTACAGAGTCATGCACGATATCAGACAGTCCCATGATGAAATATTCAGATTCATGGATGAGGTCTTTTAGTTTCTTAGTCCCTAAATGGGTGAGTCGATGTAGGTGGGTAACATATCTCTTTCCTTCTTCATATGGCAGAACTGCTTTTCCCTCATTAGTTCTAGCAACTCCCTGGGGGGTCCATTCTGCGGCAAGCTGAAGTCCCTCTATCGCTTCCAAATCTTTTGGTGTATAATTAAAGCTGATCTCCCTCAGAGTTTTAGGCTGCTTTTGTATTGTCAGAATCATGGCTCCCTGAGCTGCTTGCTTTGCACTCAGATCAGCCATCTGATTTCCTTTGGCTATTGCATCTTGCCCTTTCTGGTGGGCAGGGCAATGCACGATGGCCAGTTTCTTAGGCAGGTGAATAGCTTCTAACAGACTTAAGATTTCTTCTTTGTTTTTAATCTCTCTCCCAGTCGAGGTGAGCAGCCCTCTCTGTTGGTAAATAGCCCCATGCACATGAGCCGTGGCAAAAGCATACCTGCTGTCCGTGTAGATGTTGATGCTCTTACCCTCCGCCAGTCTCAGGGCCTGGATGAGCGCGATGAGTTCAGCTTTCTGAGCAGAGGTCCCTTCTGGCAGGCTACTGGCCCAGATGACCTGTTTGCCGTCCACTACCGCCGCCCCGGCCCTTCTCTTACCTTCCACTATGAAACTGCTCCCATCGGTGTACCAGTTGGGACATCCTGGCCATGGCTGATCTGTAAGGTCTCTGCGAGTCCCAGTCTCTTCTGCCAGGATGTCAAGGCATTGGTGTATGGGCGCTGAGTCATCGGAGTCGGGCAGCAGTGTGGCAGGGTTTAAGGTAGCCGGGGGCGCAAAAGTCACTCTCTCCGTCAGTAGCAGGCTTTGGTAGTGGGTCATGCGAGCATTCGTCATCCACCGGTCAGGGGGTTGACGTATGATGCTTTCAAGGGCATGGGGGGCTACTATGGTCGTTGATTGTCCCAAAGTTAGTTTATCTGCATCCTTGAGGAGCAGAGCCACAGCTGCTATAGCCTTGAGACAGGTCGGCCAGCCACTGGCCACCGGATCAAGCTTCTTAGATAGGTAAGCTACTGGCCGCTTCCATGGGCCTATGGGTTGGGTGAGAACCCCTCGGGCGACCCCTGCCCGTTCATCTACGTATAGGATGAAGGGCTTGGTCAAGTCTGGTAAAGCTAAGGCGGGTGCCTCTAATAAGGCCCGTTTGATCTTCTCAAAGGCCTCCTGATGAGCTGGAGTCCAGGTAAAATTTCCAGTCTCTTTGGTGAGAGGGTACAGGGGGGCAGCTAGAGTAGCAAACCCCTGTATCCACAGTCTACAGAAGCCAGCCGTCCCCAGGAATTCTCTAACTTGTCTGGGGCTGGTGGGGACTGGTATCTGCATCACAGTCTTTTTCCGGGCCTCTGTTAACCATCTTTTGCCTTCCTTAAGGGTGTAGCCGAGATAAGTAACTTCAGTCTGGCAAATTTGGGCTTTTTTTGCTGAAGCCCTATACCCTAATTTCCCCAACTCTAGCAACAGTCTCTCAGTCCCTTCCTGGCACTCTTGTCGGGTGGTCGTTGCAAGAAGTAAGTCATCTACGTACTGAACCAGAGATAGTTGGGGGTTACCTGACCTGAAAGGCGCTAGGTCCCGATGTAGGGCCTCATCGAAGATGGTAGGAGAATTCTTGAATCCTTGTGGTAGGCGGGTCCAGGTCAGCTGCCCAGTTTGTCCTGATTCCGGGTCTCTCCATTCAAAGGCGAAGATGGCTTGACTGGTGGGGTGTAGTCTCAAGCAGAAGAAAGCATCTTTTAAATCAAGAACAGTGTACCATTGTCTCTCGGGTGGGAGTGAACTGAGCAAATTATATGGATTAGGTACAGTGGGATGTATGTCCTGAACTCTCTTGTTGACCTCCCGCAAGTCCTGAACAGGTCGATAATCATTAGTCCCCGGTTTCTTCACAGGCAGCAAAGGGGTATTCCATGGGGACTGGCAAGGTACTAGTATGCCTAGTCTTTGTAGTCTCTGAATATGAGGCCTGATTCCTTCTCTGGCCTCTCTGCTCATCGGATACTGCCTGACTCCAATAGGGGTGGCATCTGGCTTCATGGTTATGACTATAGGAGGCACCTGCTCGGCCTTTCCCATTCCACCTGTTTCAGCCCATGCTTGAGGAAAGGCTTTCAACCATCTCTCATTAATGGCTGCTTTGATGGGAGTCTCATGTAATCTATATTCCTCTTCTAATCTGAGTGCCAAGATCATAGAAGTAGGTGGTGACCACTGAACTGATGGACCCCTCGGACCAAAGGTGATCTGGGCTTTTAGTTTAGTTAACAAGTCTCGTCCCAGTAGAGGAGTGGGACACTCGGGAATGACAAGGAAGGAATGAGAGACCTGCCCTCTCCCGAGATCAACTCTTCGATCAGTGGTCCATGAGTATGGTTTCTTCCCAGTGGCCCCGATTACTATTGTCTGGTGGGACTTAGTTTTTCCTAGAGGCTGTTGTAAAACTGAAAATTCGGCTCCAGTGTCCACAAGAAAATCCATAGGAGTCCCCTCCACTGTTAGGGTTACCCTAGGCTCGGGGAGGGGGTCCGAGCCCCGTCTCCCCTAATCTTCTTCTGACTCCAAGGCCAGGACCTTAGGGGTCCTGGGGCCCGCCCTTTTCTTGGGACAGTCTCGAGCCCAGTGCCCCTTCTCTTTACAGTATGCACATTGGTCTTTGGCTAGCGGTGGGCGAGCTCCTCCCCCTGAACGAGGGGGTTTCTTCAGCCCTGAGTTGCCCAGGTACCCTGACTGTCGCCTCCCTGAGCCTTGTGTCTGTTCTTCTTTGTAACTTACTACTGCGGCCAGAATTCTAGTCAGATTCCTTTCCTGTCTCCTGTCTCTTCTATTCTCCCTCTCTTCAGCCTCCTTCTTCTCTCTCTCTCTCCTCTCCTCATCCGTTTCTCTTTTATGGTAAACTCTCTCTGCTTCCCTAACAAGATCCTGCAACGACAGGGTTTGGAGCCCTTCTAACCGTTGTAGCCGCTTGCGTATATCTGAGGCTGACTGCCCAATGAAGGCCATGGCTACTGCTGCCTGCTGCCCCTCAGACGTGGGGTCAAAAGGCGTGTAGCGCCGATAAGCTTCCATTAGCCTTTCTAGAAAGACAGAAGGGGGCTCCGTTTCTCCCTGTAATACTTCTCTTACCTTGGCCAAATTAGTGGGCCGTCGTCCGGCACCTTTGAGACCCGCCACGAGAGCCCGGCGGTACACCAACAACCTCTCCCTACCTTCAAGTGAATTATATTCCCAGTTGGGACGGTTCAGGGGGAATCCAGCGTCGATCTCATTCTGGAGTTGGGTCGGCTGCCCATTTTCACCAGGGACATTTTTTCGGGCTTCTAAAAGGATTCGCTCTCTTTCTTCAGTAGTGAAAAGAACTTGCAGCAACTGCTGGCAATCATCCCAAGTTGGCTGGTGAGAGAACATCAGCGATTCCACTAAACCTGTAAGACTGGAGGGGTTCTCAGAGAATGGGGCATGGTTAGATTTCCAATTGTATAAATCAGCGGATGAAAAGGGCCAGTATTGTAAGGGCTGTAATTGTCCAGGGCCAGCCGGGGGGCCGTAGACCCGCAGAGGCAACGCTGTAGTTGAATCAGGTCCCCCAGGACTCTGAGCACGCCGGCTGCGTGTCCCAGCGGCTGGTCCTTCTGTTGCACCCTGGTCTGGAGGTGGGGGTCCCTGTGGAGGGGAGCGGTAGGGTGGAGGAGTTTCCCAGAGGGCAGGCTCCTCGATCTCGGGATAGATCTTTGGAGGTGCCGTAGAATTCCGAGGCGGTTCGGGCTCCGCCGAGGTTACTCTCGTTTTTGGTCCGTCTCGCTGGACCGCCAGGACTCGGGAGCCTGGCTTTGTCTTTTGTGTCCAAGGTTTAAGCCAGGAGGGAGGATCCTGGGCTAAGTCTTCCCAAACAAAAATATAAGGAACTTGGTCGGGGTGCGACCCCGGTCCCTTCTGGAAAACAATGTCCTTGATAGCAGAAATGACAGTTAAATCTAGTGTTCCCTCCGGTGGCCAGCCAAGACCATAGGATGGCCACTCAGAGGAACAATAAGTCCTCCAAGGTTTCTTTTTGATCTCTACAGACAAATTATGAGCTCGTTTCCTTACTTCAGTCCAGTGATCTAACGTCCGTCCAAGGGGAGTACTTACAGTCTGTCCCATCGTCAGAGTTACACAGAACACAAATAAAACACTCAAAGATATCAAGGAAACAGAAACAAATATCAAGGAAACTAGGGCCCACCTCCTGTGGGATCCCCACACCAGAAAAAGAAACAGAATCAGACGGCCGAGGGGACCTGAAGTCTCTTGGTTCTACGAGAGTTTCAAAGTCCACATCACATCGGCACCCCGACGGGAGAATTCCGAGCGTCCTCGGGTCTCCCTCCAGTCCCCTGGAACGTCTTCCGGGGTGGCAGTCAGTTACGCCTCAACACGTCTGTTTAGTAACACCCCCGACTTCCCAAATGGGGGGCCCTGTGCTCTCACGAGCACAGGTGACCGCAAACCAAAAGTACCAAATCTGGCGCCTCAGAAATTCAGACAAACGCAGAAACGCAGAAACACAACGGACAGACAGAACACGACAGGATCTTACCTCCAAGAGGGTCTTGGTGATTTAGGGTGGTCGCGAAATCCCGGACGAGCCCCCAATGTTAGATCTCTAAAATGGGGAGAACCCCACGAGATAGGGAGACCCCCGTACTCAAGTCTCGGGATAAAGCGACGCCTAAAGAATCAGCCAAAGACCGTCTCGCTGCAATCACATGAGGTCTTTATTGGGGTTCCAGTATACTGGGATCGATTCATAACCGCGCAGGGTCAGAGATCGATCCCGCGTATCTGGCGCAAAGAGTATTTGAAACCAAAAAAATCACAGAAGGGGGAGGGGTTGGGGGAAGTTAGATAAGGAAGTTACACATAGATCATGAGGCAATTCATCCCTGAGGGCCAGGTGTAGCTGCATTCCACAAAATGGAGAAACTGCATTCTGCAAGGTGGATTAACTACATTCCGCAAAATGGATTAACTGCATTCTGCAATAGGTTGGGCAAACATCAACTATCTATAGAATGCAGAATAACCTTTGTGGTTAGCTAGTTCCTGGAATAGGGGTCAGAAAGGGTAGGAATTACAGAGTTACAAAATGGTAGCGCTTTGGCCTTTTAAAGCAGGATTTTCTGGGGGTAAATAAAATTTTGAGGCAGAATCTTTCAAAGCCTATTAGATTGTGGAGGGTGATCATTTTGGTATGTTCTTTGATTTGGTGATTTGGTTGGCAAGATTTTCACTGAGTAGTTTTGCATTGATATTCATAAGGGAATTACTCTAAAGTTCTTTCTTTGTTGGGTGTCTGTGTGGTTTAGGTATCAGGGTAATTGTGTCGTCATAAAACGAATTTGGTAATATTCATTCTGTTTTTATTTTGTGGAAGAGTTTGAAGAGTATTGGTATTAGGTCTTCTTTGAAGGTCTGACAGAACTCTGCATTTGGTCCTGTGCTTTTTTTTGTTGGGAGACTATTAATGACTGCTTCTATATTTTTAGGGGTTGTGGGAATGTTTAGATCATTTCTCTGATCCTAATTTAACTTTATTACATGATTTCTGTCTTGAAAATTCTCCATTTCATTTAAATTTTCCAGTTTTGTTGAGTATAGGCTTTTGTAGTAGGATCTAAAGATCTTTTTGGATTTCCTCAATATCTTTTGCTATGTCTCCCTTTCCATTTCTCATTTTGTTGATTTGGATACTGTTTCTATGCTCTCTGATAAGTTTGACTTAGGGTTTATCTATCTTGTTTGTTTTATCAAACCAGCTCCTGGTTTGGTTGATTCTTTGTATAGTTCTTTTTGTTTCCACTTGCTTGATTTCAAGCCTGTGTTTGATTATTTCCTGCAGTCTACTTTTGGGTATATTTACCTCTTTTTTTCTAGACCTTTCAGGTGTGCTGTTAAGCTGCTAATGTATACTCTCTCTAGTTTCTTTTTGGAGGCACTCAGAGGTGTGAGTTTTCTTCAAAGCATGGCTTTCATTGCATCCCATATGTTTGGGGATGTTGTGCCTTCATTTTCATTAATTTCTAAAGTTTTTAATTTCTTTCTTTATTTCTTCCTTCACCAAGTTATCATTGAGTAGAGCATTGTTCAGTTTCCATGTGTATGTGAGCTCTCTGTTGTTTTTGTTGTTATTGAAGACCAGCCTTACTCCATGGTGCTCTGATAGGGTGCATGGGATCATTTCTATCTTCTTATATCTGTTGATATCTGTTTCCAATTTTTTATGGTCAAATTTGGAGAAAGTATTGTGAAGTGCTGAGAAGAAGGTATATTCTTTTGTTTTAGGATAAAATGTTCTATAGATGTATGTTAAATCCATTTGGTTCATAACTTCTATTAGTTTCACTATGTCTCTGTTTAGTTTCTGTTTCCATGATCTGACCATTGATAAGAGTAGGGTGTTGAAGTCTCCCACTATAATTGTATGAGGTGCAATGTGTGCTTTTAATTTAGTAAAGTTGCTTTTATGAATGTGGATGGGTGCCCATGTATTTGAAACATTCACAATTGATAGTTCTTCTTAGTAGATTTTTTTAATGTGTATGAAGTGTCCTTCCTTATCTTTTTTCATTACTTTAATTTGAAAGTCGATTTTATTCAATATTAGAATGGCTACACCAGCTTATTTCTTGAGAGTATTTACTTTGAAATTTGTTTTCTAGCCTTTTATCCCTAGTTAGTATCTTTGTGCCTGAGATGAGTTTCCTTTATGCAGCAGAATATTGGGTCCTGTTTATATATCCAGTCTGTTAGTCTATGTCATTTTGTTGGAGAATTTAGTCCATTGTTATTAAGATATATTAAAGGAAAGTGATTGTTGCTTCCAGGTATTATTGTAGTTTATGGTGGCATTATGTTTATGTGGCTCTCTTCCTTTTTATTTGTTAAATGATGATTATTTTCTTGCCTTTTTTAGGGTGTAGTTTTCCTCCTTTTGTTGGTGTTTGTGTTATCCTTTGAGGGGCTGAACTTGTGGAAAGATATTGTGTAAATTTGGTTTTGTCATGGAATATCTTGGTTTCTCCATCTATGGTAATTGAGAGTTTTGCTGGATATAGTGGCCTTGTGTTTTCTTAGTGTAAGACATCTGCCCAGCATCTTCTGGCTTTTATAGTCTCTGGCAAGAAATCTGGTATAATTCTGATAGGTTTGCATTTTTATGTTACGTGACCTATTTCTCTAACTGCTTTTAATATTCTTTCTTAGTTTTGCACATTTGGTATTTTGATTTTTATGTGACAGGAGGAATTTCTGTTCTGTGCCAATCTATTTGAAGTTCTATAGGCTTCTTTTATGTTCACAGGCATATCTTTCTTTAGGTTAGGGAAGTTTTCTTCTATAATTTTGTTGAGGACATTTGCTGGCCATTGAAGGTGGAAATCTTTTCTCTCTTCTATTCCTGTAATCCTTAAGACTGGTCTTCTCATTGTATTCTGTATTTCTTAGATGGTTTGGATTAGGAGCTTTTTGTAATTTACATTTTCTTTGATTGTTGTGTCAATGTTTTCTATGATATCTTCTGCATCTGAGATTCTCTCTTTTATCTCTTGTATTCTTTTGTTGATGCTTGTATCTATGACTCCTGATTTCTTTCCTAGGATTTCTATCTCCAGAGTTGTTTCCCTTTGTAATTTCTTTATTGTTTCTACTTCCTTTTTTATATTCTGAATGGTTTTGTTCAATTCCTTAACCTTTTTGGTTGTGTTCTTCCTGTATTTCTTTAAGGGAGTTATTTATGTACTTATTGAAGTCCTGTATCAAAAAATTATCTGTGATTTTTAAATCCAAATATTTTTTCCAGTGTGTTGAGGTATCCAGGACTTGCTCTTGTGGGAGAACTGGGTTCAGATGGTGCCATGTTGCCTTGGTTTCTCTTGATAATGATCTTGCATTTGCCATTTGCCATTTGGTTATCTCTGGGGTTAGTTTGTCTAGCTGTCTCTGATTGGAGCTCATCCCTCTTGTGGGCTTGCAAGCCTGTTTCAGAACCCCTAAGAGACCAGCTCTCCCCTGGCACAGAGGGCTATGGCTCAGTCCACTTCTAAGTACAGATAGAGCCAGAAAGGGTGCTGTGCCAGCTGCTCTGCTATTCCTGTGCTTCCGGAGCTCTTGGCTGTACCAGCCTTGCACAGTTACTTGAGAGAAAATGGGGTCTCACATCCAAACCCAGGAGTCAAGGCACTCCCTAGGGACCAGTTGTCTCCTTGCAGAACTGATGCACAGGTGGCTGTGTAGTAGCCAGCTACTGGGTGCAGGTGGAGCCCAGAATACCCTCTCCCAGCTGCTCTGCCACTCCTGTGTTCCCTGCACTCCTGACTGTACCTGCCTTGCACAGTCACCAGAGAGAAAATCAAGATTAAAAGTTTTAAATGTAAAAATTTCTTATTTTACTCTAATATTTTATAACATATGGTAATTACTTGAATTCTATTTGTTTATTGAGACATAAAACTAGAGAGGTACAACTCCATTTTTACTAGCCTCCCTGTACTCTAGACTCCCTTAAAAATTGCTGTGACTTCAACCCTTGACAATATTCATATAATAAACTTTTTTCCACAGAGTTTTTAGTTTACTAATTTCTATGTAACCATACTCCTTAACACTTTACTCTTATCTCTATGTTTTCTACTTAGTATTTGTGGATAACATTCTTTAATATTAATCATGTAAGAATCTCTTCAGTGGATTTAGTTTCTATGTTTATTTGATTTATAGAGTATAGGAATTTGGCCTTGAGAATAAATGACAAATATACATAATAAGAAATTTATGTCTTTAAATATTTCTTTCTTTCTTTCTTTCTTTCTTTCTTTCTTTCTTTCTTTCTTTTTTTTTTTTTGGCTTTTCAAGACAGGTTTTCTCTGTATAGCCCTGGCTGTCCTGGAATTCACTCTGTAGACCAGGCTGGCCACGAACTCAGAAATCCGCATGCCTCTGCCTCCCAAGTGCTGGGATTACAGGCGTGCGCCACCACCACCCTAAATATTTCTTAAGTGAAAAAAAAAACACTAGAAATATGCTTAAAACTGGCAATTAGAATACATTAGGAAATCTGTTTTTCAGTAAAGGAACTTCTGGAGGAATCAGTATCCACCTCAAGCAGTACTACAGAGCAATTGTGTTAAAAACTGCATGGTATTGGTACAGTAACAGGCAAGTAGATCAATGGAATAGAATTGAAGACCCAGAAATGAACCCACACACCTATGGTCACTTAATCTTTGACAAAGGAGCTACATCCATATAGTGGAAAAAAAGATAGCCTTTTCAACAAATGGTGCTGTTTCAACTGGAGGTCAGCATGTAGAAGAATGCAAATTGATCCATTTTTATCTCCTCATACTAAGCTCAAGTCCAAGTGGATCAAGTATCTCCACATAAAACCAGACACACTGAAACTAATAGAAAAGTAACTGGGGAAACCCTTGAAGACATGGGCACAGGGGAAATTTTCCTGAACAAAACACCAATAGCTTATGCTCTAAGATCAAGAATTGACAAATGGGACCTCATAAAATTATTGAGTTTCTGTAAGGCAAAGGATATTGTCAAAGGAACAAAATGGCAACTAACAAATTGGGAAAATATCATTACCAACACTACAACTGACAGAGGGCTTATATCCAAGTTATACAAAGAACTCAAGAAGGTAGACTCTAGAGAGTCAAATAATCCTACTAAAAATGGTGTTCATAAATAAACAAAGAATTTTCACCTAAGGAATATTGAATAGCAGAGAAGACCCTAAAGAAATGTTCATCATCCTTAGTCATCAGGGAAATGCAAATCAAAACAACCTTGAGATTTCACCTCACAGCAGTCAGAATGGCTAAGATCAAAAACTAAGGAGGAAACAGGTGCTGTCGAGGATGTGGAGAAAGAGCAACACTCCTCCACTGCTGGTGAGGTTGCAAGCTGGTACAACCACTCTGGAAATCAGACTGGCAGTTCCTCGGAAAACTGGGCATGATACTACCAGAGGACCCTGCTATATTTTCCGGCATGTAATAAGGATACATACTCGACTATGTTCATAGCAGCCCTATTTATAGTAGCCAGAAGCGGGAAAGAACTCAGATGTCCCTCAATGTAGGAATGGATACAGAAAATGTGGTATATATACACAACGAAGTACTCTTCAGCAAGTAAAAACAATAAATTCATGAAATTCTTAGACAAATGGATGGAACTGGAGAATATCATCCTCGATGAGGTAACCTATTCACAAAAGAACACTCATGGTATGCAGTCACTGATAAGTGGATATTAGCCTAGAAATTTGGAATACTCAAGAAAATCTCATATCAAATAAAGCCCAAGAAGAAGGAAGGAGAGGCCCCTGCTCCTGGAAAGGCTCAGTGCAGCAGTGTAGGGGAACACTAGGACAGGGAATAGGGAAGGGGTGGATTGGGGAACAGGAAAGAGGGAAGAGGACATATGGGACTTTTGGGGAGGGGTGATCCAGTAAAGGGGAAATCATTTGACATGTAAATAAAGAATATATTGAATAAAAAATTAGTACTAATAAAAAAAGAAAGTCTGATTTGATGGTATGTTACCTGAGAAAACGGGGAATAACTAACTTGTTTAATAGACCTTATTGATGAAAAGGAAGAGAATAAGATCTACACATAATAGGAGACAAGTAAATTAAAAGATCATTCTGTCATACTTAGGCTGTTATGCACACACAATGCTACATTATTTTTTACCCATTGCATAATAATAAAATTTACTTTTGACAGCTACATGCTTAATTGCTTAAACTGAAAATGGAAATAGCTTCAATTCTTGATTCACCTATTGGAAAAGAACTAGCCTCTTATTTTAAGCATCCTATTGAGGATTGAGATACAAATTAGGCATATGTCATATGGGACACAATGAAAGCAGTGCTAAGAGGAAAACTCATAGCCCTGAGTGCCTCCAAAAAGAAACTGGAGAGAGCATACACTAGCAACTTAACAGCACACCTGAACGCCCTGGAACAAAAAGAAGCTAATTCACCCAGGAGGAGTAGAAGACAGGAAATCATCAAACTAAGGGCTGAAATCAATCAAGTAGAAACAAAGAGAACCATACAAAGAATCAACAAAACCAAGAGCTAGTTCTTCGAGAAAATTAACAAGATAGATAAACCCTTAGCTAAACTAACCAAAGGGCACAGAGACAGTATCCAAATTAACAAAATTAGAAATGAAAAGGGGAATATAACAAGAGAGACTGAGGAAATTCAAAAGATCATCAGATCCTACTACAAAAGCCTACACTCAACACAACTGGAGAATCTGGAGGAAATGGACAATTTCCTAGACAGATACCAAATACCAAAATTAAACGAGGATCAATTAGATCAGCTAAACAGTCCCATAACCCCTAGAGAAATTGAAGGGGTTATAGAAAGTCTCCCAACCAAAAAAAGTACGGGACCAGATGGTTTTAGGGCAGAATTCTATCAGACCTTCAAAGAAGACCTAACACCAATACTCTTCAAACTATTCCACAAAATAGAAACAGAAGGAACACTGCCCAACTCATTCTACGAAGCCACAATAACACTGACACCAAAAGCACACAAAGATCCTACAAAGAAAGAGAACTACAGGCCAATTTCCCTTATGAATATTGATGCAAAAATACTAAATAAAATTCTTGCCAACTGAATCCAAGAGCACATCAAAACGATCATTCACCATGATCAAGTAGGCTTCATCCCAGGGATGCAGGGATGGTTCAATATACAAAAATCCATCAATGTAATCCACTACATAAACAAACTCAAAGAAAAAAAAACACATGATCATCTCATTAGATGCTGAAAAAGCATTTGACAAAATTCAGCATCCTTTCATTCTAAAAGTCCTGGAAAGAACAGGAATTCAAGGCCCATACCTAAATATAATGAAAGCAATATAGAGCAGACCTGTAGCCAACATCAAAATAAATAGAGAGAAACTTGTAGCAATCCCATTAAAATCAGGGACTAGACAAGGCTGCCCTCTCTCTCCACATCTTTTAAATATAGTACTTGAAGTTCTAGCGAGAGCAATTAGACAACATAAGGATGTCAAAGGGATACAAATTGGAAAGGAAGAAGTGAAACTATCACTTTTTGCAGATGATATGATAGTATACGTAAGTGACCCAAAAAACTTCACCAGAGAACTTCTACAGCTGATAAACAACTTCAGCAAAGTAGCTGGTTATAAAATCAACTCAAGCAAATCAGTAGCCTTCTTGTACTCAAAGGACAAGCAGGCTGAGAAAGAAATTAGGGAAATAACACCCTTCACAATAGCCACAAACAATATAAAGTATCTTGGCGTGACTTTAACCAAACAAGTGAAAGAACTATATAACAGGAACTTCAAGTCCTTGAAGAAAGAAATCAAAGAAGACCTCAGGAAATGGAAAAATATTCCATGCTCTTGGATTGGCAGGATCAATATAGTAAAAATGGCCATCTTGCCAAAAGCAATATACAGATTCAATGCAATCCCCATCGATATCCCAAATCAATTCCTTATAGATCTAGAAAGAGCAATTCTAAAATTCATCTGGAGTAACAAAAAACCCAGGATAGCTAAAACTATTCTCAACAATAAAAGGACTTCTGGGGGAATCAATATCCCTGACCTCAAACAGTACTACAGAGCAATTGTGTTAAAAACTGCATGGTATTGGTACAGAAACAGGCAAGTAGATCAATGGAATAGAATCAAAGACCCAGAAATGAACCCAAAGACTTATGGTTACTTGATCTTTGATAAAGGAGCTATAACCATCCAGTGGAAAAAAGATAGCCTTTTCAACAAATGGTGCTGGTTCAACTGGAGGTCAACATGCCGAACAATGCAAATCTACCCACTCTTATCTCCTTGTACTAAGATCAACTCCAAGTAGATCAAGGACCTCCACATAAAACCAGACACACTGAACCTAATAGAAAAGAAACTGGGGAAGATCCTGGAGGACATGGACACAGAGGAAAAGTTCTTAAACAGAACACCAATAGCTTATGCTCTAAGATCAAGAATTGACAAATGGGACCTCATAAAATTACAAGGTTTCTGTAAGGCAAAGGACACTGTCAGAAGGACAAAATGGCAACCAACAAAGTGGGAAAAGATCTTCACCAGCCCCACATCTGACAGAGGGCTAATATCCAATATATACAAAGAGCTCAAGAAGCTAGACCCCAAAGAACCAAATACCCTATCAAAAATTTGGGTACAGAGCTAAACAAAGAATTTTCACTAGAGGAAATTCGGATGGCTGAGAAGCACCTTAAAATATGTTCAACATCATTAGTCATCAGGGAAATGCAAATCAAAACAACCCTGAGATTCCACCTCCCACAAGTCAGAATGGCTAAGATTAAAAACTCAAGGGACAATAGGTGCTGGCGAGGATGTGGAGAAAAAAGGAACACTCCTCCACTGTTTGTGGGATTGCAAGATGGTACAACTGCTCTGGAAATCAGTCTGACGGCTTTTAAGAAAAATGGGCATGACAATTCCAGAGGACCTTGTCATACCACTCCTGGGTATATACCCAGCGGAATCCCCTGCATACAATAAAGACACATGCTCCACTATGTTCTTAGCAGCCTCATTTATAATAGCCAGAAGTTGGAAGGAGCCCAGATGTCCCTCAGTGGAGGAATGGATACAGAAAATGTGGTATATTTATACAATGGAATACTACTCAGCAATTAAAAACAATGAATTCATGCAATTTGTAGGCAAATGATTGGATCTGGAAAATATCATCCTAAGTAACTTCACCCAATCACTAAAGAATACACATGAAATGCAATCACTGATAAGTGAATATTAATGAGCACAAAATCTCTGCATACTCAAGACACAATTAGCAAATCAAAAGATTCCCAAGAAGAAGGAAGGAAAGGACCCTGGTCCTGAAAAGACTGGATACAGATTTGTAGGAGAGCATCAGAACAGAGAAATATGGGGAGAGGATGATTGGGGAATAGTTAGGGTGAGAAGACTTATGGGACATATGGTGGGGGGGGGGAACTGGGAAAGGGGAAAGCCTTTGGAATGTAAACAAAGAATATAGAAAGTAAAGAAAAAAATGAGAAAAAAATAAAGAGTGCTGACACATCTGAAAGCACAGGTGAGACCAACACTTCTTCTAAAATTCCTGGACCAAGAGGACACCGGAACCATGAAACAGCTGGGAACAGGATCCTTCCAGTTTCCATCTGCACCCCGCAGCAGCAGACCTTGTGTCACAGCTCTGCATAATTTGGTCCCTCCCAGAGAGAGCTGGTGAACTGACACGCCTGTGAGCACAGGTGAGACCACCACTTCTGCTTAAATACCTGGCTGAAGGGGATGGTTCCACTTTCAACCCATAATTTTATTTTTTTTTCATAGAGAATGTGTTTATAGGAGCTCTGTGTGACCAGGGGCCTCTGTTTCATTTTTCATCCTAGTATATTCAGGTAACAAAACAGTTTCTTAAATTTGGCACCTGTGTTTTCATGTAACATGCCATCAAAAACAGATTTTCTAATGTATTCTAATTATGACTTTTGTACATATTTCTAGTGTTATTTCATTTAAGGAATATTTAAGAACATAAATATTTTATTACTTATGTATATTCATCATGTATACTCAAAGTCAAACTCCTATACCCTAGAAATCAAACATAGAGACTAAATTTGCTGAAAAGATTCTTACTATAAATAGTGCAATAGAGTAGTTTTCTTTTTAAATACATGCATTAACATGTTTATAAGATTTTTCTCAATTATATATTAAACTATTATTTAGTTTCTGTACACTATGAGCCAGATCTTCTGCAGTTTTAGGCTGCAGTTAGTTGTAAGTAAGACCTACACATGTCCCATTCATCTCTAGAGCACTGATTTAGAGAGGAGGAGAGACAAGGCTAGAAAATGAAAATGTAAAGCACTAGTGAACTCTGCTCATCACCTATATACAGCTGCTCACAATCACCTAGAACTCTAGTTCTAGGGGATTCAACATCCTCTTTTGACCTCTGCTAATACATTGTTTGGCAGTAAGAATTCCTTTGCTAGGATGGATAAAGCCCCATTTCAAGATGTGATTATGAGAAACATCTTACCCAATGCAATCCTAAAGTGAAATTTGTTTAAAATGAATGTATATTTAAGGGCCACAAACCAATGACTGATGCACAATTATTCCCAGTATGGACTCATTTGGCCTCAATATTACTAGGCTACACAAACAGAAGAGTATTAAAAATATGCTTCTTAACTGGTCACTTTCTTATACAAGTTTATTACAAAAGCAGAAAATCAAGTAACCTTGGTTTCCCCCAAACACCTGTACAAAGTCCAGCCCAAGCCACACACACAAGGTGGAATTATTTTGCCTATTGTGCTTAGAGTTAGAAGTACAGTCAGGTCCCTGAAGTAAGGCAACTCCAAAACAATCTGTTTAATATTTTTTGAAGACACAGTTATTTTTAATGTCTCCTTTATTCTCAAATAACAGATAATTGTGAATATCAACATAATCACAAATGTTTGACAGGTCATGAAGGACGTGGGACTTGGTACAAAGATTAACAGGCTAGTGTGTGGATTGTTGGAGAGGATACTGAACTCTGACACATCATAAGACTTTCTGAAACTAGTTCTTAGGAACAGTTGGAAAAACTGAAATATGAGATATTTTGGAGTAAGGTGAAGGAGAGTATTATGATGAGAGAAGACAGATTTCAATGTGAGCAGTGCACTGGATGCTGAAGATAGGGTCATGTACTCCATAGGAGAGATAGGGTCATATACTCCATAGGAGGTGGGTGTCCGTAAGCTTGTTAACCTAACTGGACCTGTGTCCCACAGAGCCTTGTGTGTCTTTGATGGTTTTTCTAAAGCTGCTCAATTGAAGAGCAAAGACATGCCCTTTTAGAATCTGGATGACACCCAATTTCTCACTGGTTACCTACACTAAATAAAAAAAGAAAAAGGGTAAAGTGGCTGAGTGCAAATAGACATTTTTCTCTATTTCCTGCCTGAGGAACAATGGGAACAGCGGCCTCAGTCCCCCACCCCTCAGATTCCTTACCATGGCAGATCTTAACTCTTATATTTTTTAAAAATTTACTTTACTGGTTTTGTTGTATGCATTTTGTGTGTGTGTGTGTTTGTGTGTGTGTATGTATGTATGTGTATGTGTGTGTATATGTATGCATGTGTGAGTATGAGTGTGAGTGTGTGTAAACATATGTGTATATGTGAATGTATGTATGTGACTATGTGAGAGTATATGTGTTAATGTGTGTATGTTTGTGTGTGTGTGAGTATTAGTGTATGGGTGTATGTGTGTATAAAGGTATGTGTGTAGGTGAGTGTGTGAGAGTATGTGTGTATGTGTGTGTGCTTATGTGAGGAAATTTATACTAGGATTAACATGTGGGAATCAGAGAATCTAACATACAAGGTTACAATTCTCAATTTCACCATGCATTTCTCCTTTCACCATGCATCTTTCAGGATTGAACTGAGGGCTTCAGGCTTAGCAACACATGCCATCTTACCAGCCTCCTGTATCTCTTTTCAAAATTTTAAGCCAAGATAAACTCTTCTTTATAAGTCACTGATACATACATACATACATACATACATACAAACATACACACACACTTATACTCACATATACACACAAACATACACACATTAACACACATACTCTCACACAGTCACATACATACATTCACATATACACATACATTTACACACACTCACACTCATGCTCACACATGCATACATATACACACACATACACATACATACACACACACACACACACAAAATGCATACAACAAAAACAGTTTGAGAAACAGTTTGAGAGTCAGTAAGTTCTTTTCAACTAGACTCTTGAAGCTAAAATGAAGGCTATGAAATAGGAGGTCTCATTGCTGGCTACAGAAAGAAAATAAGAAAATACCAGTGACTCTAGTATTTGAATGAAAAAAAAAACCCTTACATTTCCCTCAGGCTAGAATATTCTGGCTGCCAACTAACTTGCTCTTGCCTCCCAGTGCCTGTGGATTTTATACAGGTGTTCACTCCAGCGACAATGAGAGGTATCAGGTTCTTTGTGCACAGATGATCTGTTTGATGTCCCCTCTGTAAATTGTCAGCTTCCAGCTGGAAAGATTTATGTTTAGATGGAATTGTGTGATTGTGTTGTTTACTCACATAATTTATTTGCCTTATGCTCAATTATTCAGCAATCACAATCATATCTACAAAGACTCTTTTACCATGTAACATTACATATTAAAGATTATGTATCAGAAAAGAAATAACTTGAGGACTAAAATTCAATCTTTCTCCAATTTCAATAAATACAATATGGAAGAAGAAATGGAATATGATACTAGAAGAGATCTTTTATAATTAAGTGGGAATTTGGAGCATTGGAGCCATAAACTACTAGACTCAAAGGTCAAGGATGTACAGTTAGTGAAGGAATCAATAAAGAGTCTGATATTGTGAATATTATTAAGTAGCTCTAGAGATCATTAAACTAAGTAACACCCTGGTCAGCAATCTTGCTGAGCTACAGAAAGAGGAATATCTTTTTTGCTATGGCTTATAAACTAATTGTGACTGAATAAACAAAACAGAAACCTTCCCAGAATTGTTTTTTATGATGGCATGAATGAGAGTCCCATGAGTCTTAGTGAAGGCTTTAGTTATGGCATTAAGAGACATCAACCATCTTAGACATTTTAACTGTAAAAAAATTAATACAGGAAGATGGTGGGGATTATCGTTGCCTATCTGGCTATTTATGGTCCTATTTGCACTTCTAAAAGGTATGTGGTGTATTAAGTAATGATAAAACTAACAAACAAGATGGAAAGCCAGTGAAAGAAAATTAAAATCTGTTGTTCCATGTATGCCATCCAGTGTAAATTGTGGAACAATGTGTGATTGTGAAGTTTTCTTCACTGTCAGAGATTCATGCCTCAGATTCTTAGGGGTACATCAACATTGTTAATAGTTACTACACGTTTGTAGAACTTACTTTGAAAGGGACGATGCATGTTTTCACTATAGTTTTAGTATTTCTTCATGGCTACAAAACTAGCGTCAGATATGTGATTGAGACCAATGGCTGACGCTTGCTTGGTCAGCAGACCCAATCAGACCTCAACCACAGTGGCTTCTGAATGTGTAGATGGCTGAGTTCAGAAGAACACCCCCCCAGGCTTCTTTGTATCACCAAAATTTCTGGGAGTTTCTGACTTCACGTAAAATCTTTTAAATGATCCCAAAGGATTATGGCCTTCCTTCTATCAAGCGTGGTTTCCAACAATTTGCGGAGGTCTTCCAAAGTATTTTAGTTCTTTTTAATGATATCATTCTCTTTGATAAGCAAAATCTACTTCTGTTGATCTTAAACCTTTTCTTTTTCTTGTTAAACAGCATGTTTTTTCAAATATTTATGCTTTGTATTTTTTTTTTTTGCCCCCAAATTTCACTATAAATCTGAATGCTAACTTCCTTGAACTATCTTTTGTTAAATGAATCAGCCCATTATTTTTAGGGTATGTCTCAAAGTATCAAGATGCAAATTACATGTATATAAAAACTCTTTTTGAAAATGTAACACAAACAAGCTCTTGTTCTATTTAAAATAAAATCTTTCTGATCAAAAAGTTAATAAGCACACAGTATATGTTGGTTAATTCCTGTTCTTGACATCTGAGTGTCCATCAGAATTATCAAGTTGGAGAAGTAATAACAATGTAGAGAAGCTGTTCTTTTCTGCTCCATGCTTTGTTATGTAGTTTTATCCTTGGGTTCCTGATTATACCATAAAAGGATACAGTTGTTCTCAACTAAAACTCAATTGCACACTCGATTTTATTTTTGGCATTCTTACTATATATTTAGACCTTTGTATTTCAGGTGTCTTAACATGTCCTCATATGTTTTATAGCCAACAAAGATATTTTCTTTGCTTATCTATTCTTGCACCTCCCAGTACATATGATGCTGGTATAGAAGTGGTTCAGCTCACTTACCTCCATTTTTTAAATAAAATTTCTACATAATTCCTTGCCCATTTTCTGACATGACCTATTTTTCTACATTAGACTTGTTTATTTAAAGACCAATTGTTATTTCCTCATTCTTAACCAAATGTAAAATGCTATCTTTATTTTTGATATACCTTATATGGATGCAAGACTCAATTAAGAAATAAAAATGTAATTGGACAATTTTTTTTACTATCCTGCCTATGATTTTCATTTATTTTCTGCTGTGATAACATCATCTATAGATACTTACTAATTTTAGTTACTTAGAAAGAGGTAAAAATATCTGCTCAGTTTTTGTCCTCTATGCTTTATCAACTGGTATTTCAAAGAATTGCTGAATTTAAATCTTAAATATTTTTTGTGCTGTTTGCTGTATGTAAAATACAGAAGCAATATGATGAAAAATGGGTTGGAAGATGTTTATAAATATTTGAGGGAAGAAAACTTGTTAACATAAGGACTCTACAATTGGACCAATCTTTAGTTATACTCCCAATGTCCTATCATTCCCAAAGTGTGATATGCTATGTCAGAAACAGAACTTGATCTACAATTCATATCTCACATAACTCAAGACCCCATACCATGCTAAGTTTCCCCAAATTCATGTCAAAACTATAACTCCTAAGAATGTATATTTGGAATATGGCTAACTTTAGAGATAATATTCTACAGGGACTATTGCATTAAAATGAAGCCAATATTGTCTGATTACAACATTGTATGACTGGACTCATATTCATATACTGAGAACAGGTTTGGGTCTGTTCTGAGATAGCAGGCAGCTATACATGCAGATACGTAGCGGAGGTCACAAGAATGCAACACCACAAAGAAAATGGATGCTTCAGAAGAGACCTATCCTGTTATCAATATCTTGACATTGTTTTCTATCATCCCTAAATTATCCATTCAATAGTTGAAGGCAAGTGAAGAAATTCTGTGTATAATCCAGGTTTTTAAAACAGACCACATGCAAATTGCTGCTAAGGTTTGATACAATTATCTATTTAAAAGCCACTGTTTAGACAGGGCAGAAATGAAAAAGTTAAATACATTCTATAAGTCGATAAAAATGAGGACACAGCATATCCAAATTTATAGAACACAAAGTAAACAGTGCTAAGAGGAAAATGTATAGCACTAAGTACTCTAGTAAAGAAATTGGAGAGATCCTTCACTAGCAACTTAACAGCACACCCTGAAAGCACTAGAACAAAAAGAAGCAAACATACGCAAGAGGAGTAGAAGGCAGGAAATAGTCAAACTAAGGGTAGAAATTAAACAAATAGAAACAAAGAACTGCACAAAATATCAAGAAAACCAAAAGCTGGTTCTTTGAGCAAATTAACAAGATAGATAAACCCCTACTCAAACTAATTAAAGGCTCCAGAGACAGTATCCAAATTAACAAAATCAGAAATGAAAAGGGAGACATGACAATGGAAACAGAGGAAATTCAAAAAGTCATCAGACCCAACTAGAATAACTTACACTCAACAAAACTGAAAAATCTAGAAAAAAATGGATGATTTTCTACTCAAATAACACATGCCAAACTTAAATCAAGAGTAGGTAAACTATCTAAATGAGCTCATATCCCTTAAGGAAATAGAAGAATGCAAAACAAGCAAGCAAGCAAGCAAACACAAAAAAACAAAAAAACAAAGAACAACAAAAAAAGTCCGGGGCAAGATGGATTTAGTGCAGAATTCTACTAGGCTTTCAATGAAGATCTAATATCAATATTCCTCAAAAAAATTCCATAAAATAGAAATAGAATGAACACTACCTAATTTATTCTATGTAGCCACAATTACTCTGACACCTAAATTAAACAATGACCCAACAAAAAATAGAACTTCAGATCAATTTTTTATGAATAATGATGCAAAAATAATCAATAAAATTCTCACAAACTGAATCCAAGAACACGTCAAAAAACATCATCCAGCATAATCAAGTAGGCTTCATCCCAGGAATGCAAGGTTGTTTCAAATTAAAAAATAAATCCATTAATGTAATTCTCTATGTAAAGAAACTCAAAGAAAAATTACATGATCATCTTCTTAGGGGCAGAAAAAGCATTTGAAAAAATACAACACTCCTTCATGTTAATAGTATAGGAGAGATCAGGAAGTCAAGGCTCATATGTAAACATAATAAAAACCATTTATAACAAACCAATAGCCAATATCAAATTAAATGGAAAGATACTTAAAGCAAACCCACTAAATTCAGAAACAAGGTAAGGGTGCCTAGTCTCCATGTATCTATTCACTATAGTACTAGATGTTCTAGCTAGAGCAATAAGACAACAAGAGGAGATCAAAAGAACACAAATTGGCAATGGAGAAGTCAAGTTATCACTATTTGCAGATTATATGATAGTATATATAAGCAACCCAAAAATTCTACCAGAGTATTTGTACAGCTGATAAACAACTTCAGCAAACTGGCTAGATATAAAATTAACTTAAATAAATCCATAGCATTCCTTTATAGAAATGATGAACTGGCTGAGAAAGAAATTAGGGGAAAAACACCCTTTATAATAACCACAAAAATATAAAATATATTGGGGTAATTCTAAGCAAACATGTGAAAGATCTGAATGACAATAACTTCCAGAGTCTCACAAAAAAAAAAATTGAAGAAGAATCAGGAAATGGATAAAACTCCCATGCTCATAAATTGACAGAAGTAACATTGTAAATATGGCCATCCCCCCAAAAGCAATCTACAGATTCAAAGTGATCTCCATAAAAATCCTAACACAATTCTTTAAAGGCATGGAAAGAGCAATTCTCAAATTCAGCTAGAAAAGCAAAAAACTCATAATAGTAAAAAAATTCTTAAAAATAAAAGAACTTTTGAGGGAATCACCATAAAGCTATACTACAGAGCAACAGTGTTAAAATCTCTGAGGTATTGGTACAGAGACAAACACTTTGATCCATCATACAGAATTGAACACCTTGAAATAAAACCACATACTGAAGGACACTTGATCTTTGACAAAAAAGCCAAGACTATACAATGGGAAAACAAGAGTTTTCAATAAATGGTGCTGGTATAACTGTCAGTCTATATGTAGAAAAATGAAAATAGATCCATATTTGTCACCTTGCACAATGGTCAAGGCCAAGTGGATTAAGGACCTCAACAGCAAACCAGATACCCTGAATCTAATAGAAGAGAAATTGGGATCAAGCCTTAAACTCATTGGCTATACAGTGGGAAATTTCCTAAACATAACTGCAATGGCTCAGGCTCTAAGATCAAAATTAGATAAATGGGACCTCATGAAACCGGAAAGCTTCTGTAAGGCAAAGGACATAGCCAGTGGGATAAATCAGCAACCTACAGATTGGGATAAAAATCTTCACTAACCCTACATCTGATAAAGAACTAATATCCAAAACATATAAAGAACTCAAGAGACTAACCACCCAGAAAACAAACAGTACAATAAAAAATGGGGTTTAGAACTAAACAGAGAGTTCACAACAAAGGAATCTCGAATGGCTGAGAAGCACTTAAAAAACTGTTCAAAATCCTTAGTCATCAGGGAAATGCAAATCAAAATGTCTCTGAGATTCCACCTTACACCAGTCAGAATGGATAAGATCAAATCCTCAGATGACAGCACATGCTTGCTAGAATGTGGAGAAAGAGGAGCACTCGTCCATAGCTGGTGGGATATTAAACTGTTACAACCATTCTGGAAATAAATCTGGAGTTTCCTCAGATAATTGGATATAGATTTACCTGAAGACCCAGCTATACCTCTCTTGAGCATATATCCAAAATATGTCCCACCACGCCATGCCACAGCGGAATATGTTCCAAAATATTAATAGCAGCTGTATTTGTGATAGCAAGAAGCTGAAAACAACCCAGATGTCCCACAACAGTATAATGGATACAGAAAATATGGTTCATTTACACAATGGAATACTACTCAGCTATTAAGAAAGAGGATATCATGAATTTCTCAGGCAAATGGATAGAACTAGAAAATATCCTGAGTACGGCAACTCAGATCTAAAGGGACATGCATGGTATGTACTCATTAATAAGTGGATATTAGACCAAAAAAAAAAGTACAGAATACCCAGGATATCATACAGAACTCAAGAAGGCAGTAAGCTGAATGGCTCAAGTGAGGAGGCCTCAATCCCACTTTGGAACAAGAAAAAAATTATCACAGGAGTGGGTAGGGACAGAGGGGTCTGTGTGGGAAAGAAAACAGGGAGGGGAAAAGGGGAATATGATCAGGTACAGGCAGGGGAATTGGGGACAGAACTGAAGTCTGTACTGTCAGCAGAAAGAATCCAAACAGGCAACCTCAGGAGGTAGGAGGTGTGGGGGATGATCAGGAGACCTGGGAGGTGAGAGATTCTCAGGACTCAAAAGGAGGGACTTTAGATAAAATGCGCTATGGTGGAGAGAGGTAATTTTTAGAGTCTATCTCCTGTAAAAACAAACAAACAAAAAACAAACAAACAGGGAATCAAGTGGAGGGATGGGTTTACCATCTCACAGTCAAACCCTCTGACCGAGAATAGTTCCTGTCTGAAATAAATGAAGGACAAAAATGGAGAAAAGCCTGAGGGAAAAGGAGGCCCAAGGGGTCCAATGACAGGCCCAAACTGAGATGGAGCTCAGGGGGAGGAAGCAAGGCCGGACACTGGTACTAATGCTATGGTGTGCTTAAAATCAGGGACCTGGCATGACGACCCTCTGAACGGAGGAGAACAAGCAGCTGAAAGAGTCAGATGCAGATATTTATATTCAACCCATGACCCCCTGTGTACTGTGTCCATGGAGACGAGATCCCTGGCCAGGCAGGCTGTGAGAGTTCATGCAAAGGAGAGCCAGTGCCAGCAAGGAATGAAAGTTGCCTCCACCACTTCTGCTGCTGCAATTGGTTCTACCTCTGTCTCCATTAATTAGGGAAAAGATGGAAGAAGCTGAGGAGGAGAGTGAACCTATAGGAAGACCAGCACTCTCAACCAACCTGGACCCTTGGGATCTCTCAGACACTGAGGCACCAGGTAGGCAGCATGCACCAGGTGATATGAGGCCCCCAACACACATTCAGCTGAAGACTTCTGGGTCTGGACTGTCAGAAAGATGCACCTAACCCTCCAGAGACTTGGGGCACAGGGAATAGAGAGGTCTGGTCAGGTAGGGATGGGGTGAGGACCCCGCTCTTGAAGATGGGGATTGGGGAGTGTGGGCAGAGGTTTGGGATGTGGAATTGCAGGGGGCTAAAATCTAGACTGTAACAAAAGACTAAAGGATAAATATGGGCCTGTGTACTGTGTCCATGGAGACGAGATCCCTGGCCAGGCAGGCTGTGAGAGTTCATGCAAAGGAGAGCCAGTGCCAGCAAGGAATGAAAGTTGCCTCCACCACTTCTGCTGCTGCAATTGGTTCTACCTCTGTCTCCATTGTGCTGTCTTGGTTAGTCCACATTGCCCTGCACTGAATCTGGTCAATCTGGGGCAACTAGAGGCCAACTAGCCAGTGAGGAGTGCGCTGGAGCTTCAGGTGGTATTCCCGGCGAGCAGACCTCTTCTCAAGTGTTAAATGCTCATGACAGAGGCTCTCAGACCACTGAGTAGTTGCTGCACACCTTTAATCTGGATAGGATTCTTATATACAGTTTTAGGGTGGGTCAGGGTGTGTCTGCCAACAGGTACTTCTCATTGGCTTGATCTGAGAGCTTGGGGAAACCTTGTTTGCATGTAGGAGGGTTTGGTGCTGCTCCTACATGACTTATGGCTGCACACCTCTCTGCGGGGCAGCAGGCTGTGGAAGGCTGTAGCTGCAGCAGAAGTCAGGGTCCCAAGGGGTGTGGCCGAACACCTGCTGTCCCTTGCATGTGAAAGTCACCTGCTAGGTGTCCAGGGTTCTAAGCCAGAGCTGGACCAGGGACAAGGCTGCCTGTGCAGAGTTCACCACCCCAGAGATAAAAATAAAAACAAAAGCTCTTATTTTCCAAAATCACTGTCATTTTAAAATTCTCCTATACAGTATTGGAATTAGTGTACTCAGCATTAGTGTGCTCATTTTTTAATTTAAATGTTCTAAGTAGTTGCCATTATTATTAGTTTCAGTCCTATCTTCCATTTTCTCATGACATAAACTTGAGCATATTTCTGCTGGGAGCCTCCTGGCCTGGAGAGGGTAGACATGGGGCATAGATTAGGACTCTGGTGTGGCTTTAAAGTCTGAAGGTCTCCAGATATTCTATCTCTCTAACTATACTGAAATACTGATGATAATATATAAATGTCCTATAAACTTTCTTGTTCAGAGAGGGTAAAAATCTGCTAACTTCGATGACTGACCTGTAGCCTAACAGCTGGGGACTAAGTAATGTGGCCTTTGTTCTATCCCAGAAGGAAGTGCATGGCTCCAACTTTCAGCCTGCTAGTCAGAAGTCACAGAAAGAAAAAGGGAGCACTTTGAGAAGTGATTATAGCATTTATTACTAAAATTTGAAAAGTTTCTTATGAAAATTATCTAAGAAAGTGAGGGAAAGCATAAAGATACTAACTGGGGCAAGGAAAAATTATTTCTTCATATCTTTGTACTCAGTATTTATACATCTTTCAGAAGACATGGTCACATATTAAAAAGCTCATCACAAGTTCACACATAAAATCAAATCATAAATTGTAACAGAAGTGTACAACACAGAATGTTTACATGCATATCTGTTAGGAGTAATTGTCACCTATTACAGCTTCACAGGTTTACTACAAGTTAAAAACCTTAACTAAGTTTTATTGAAGTTTTGTATAGATAAACTGAGTCAATATTATGTCTTCTGTCCTAGCACCTATAATAAATTGTTAGTCCCTTTTTATGACCTTTGGTTAATTGTTTTACAACCTCTTGGAATGTGTCTTGAGTAGTGGAAAGTCAACATACTATCTAGAAGCAATTAACTGGTAACACATGGGAGAAGGACAGAGTTCTCATTGCAGTGTTGATTATCTGAAAAGGATCTAATAGCAGTCCCACTATAAATGAGATCAATAATCACTGAAAGAATTTTAGACATTCTTACATGATCATCTTTAAGGATCAAGCCATCTATTTGTTTATATTGCATCACTACAAGATAATACATCTTCATACATCTGCAGACACCAGCCCAAGAGAGTGGGCTATTTCCTAGTGATTGCTATATATTTTAATAATAACAAGAAAATCATATTACTAGCAGGAATCTTTCCTAAAATGATACACCCCAATGCCTTCCTATTTGAGCTTCACCCTACATATAATCTAAAGTGAAGTCATCTCAGGAAGATCACCTGCTAGTTATTAGCTTGTCCTATGACGGCTTTTGAAATTTTTCTTGTAATAATTTGCAGTATTTTGCGGTATGTGTTCATGCTTTATCATTTTTCCTACATGAATTTTGAGAGTTCATTTGTTTTCAAATATTTCTAAGAAATACCTTACATATTGTAGATCTCAATACATTATCAATAGTTCTTTATATTCAGTTAATAATGGTTACATGCTTTTCATAATCTAGGTGTGTCTTAATGGCAAATTCTACATTTTTACTATTTCAGATTTTTCCTTTGTCCCTCTGCTCTAGAGCATCATCCACACATAGTTCAGTCTTCCTGCATGTTACCCCACACGACTAGAATTTGATTAACTTTCATTGTGTATTTTTATCCCAGTTCTTCATTTTGTATAGTCTCTCCAAGTTCACTATTCTTCTTCTGTCATATCTAAACAGGTACAAGTCCTTTCAAGTGTTTTTTTTAAACATCCCACACAAACATTCTAGTGTTTCATTTTATCAAACCCAGTTAAGATCTTATTATTTATTTTTTTAACATATATTTATTCACTCTGTGTGTGTGTGTGTGTGTGTGTGTGTGTGTGTATAGCCTTTGTTGGCATTCTGTCCAAGCTCCACCCCACAGTTACCTGGCAATAGCCAGGTATGCCCCGTCCCATATATCTGACCCACTATAAAAGGGGCTGCCTGCCCCTCCTCTCTCTCTCTCTCTCATTGCTCTCTCTCTCTCATTGTTCTCCCTCTTAGCTCTCACCTCTCTGCCCCTCTTGGGCTCCCCTCCCCCCTCTCTCCACGTGGTCATGGCTGGCCTCCACTCCTCTCTACTCTCTCTACTCTCTCTACTCTCTCTGCCCCTCCTCCTCCTCCTCCTCCTTCTCATTCTCTCTCTCTCTCTCTCTCTCTCTCTCTCTCTCTCTCTTTCTCTCTCTCTCTCTCTCATTGCTCTCTCATTGCACTCTTACCTCTTTTTAATTTTTTTCTTTTTTAATTAAACAAATACTGGGGAATTTTGGCATTCTGTCCAAGCTCCACTCCAGTTACCTGGCAATACCCAGGTATGCCCCGCACCATATGCCTGTCCCACTATAAAAGAGGCTGCCTGCCCCTCCTCTGTCTCTCATTGCTCTCTCTCATCACACTCTCACCTCTCTGCCCATCTTGGGCTCTCTCCCCTCCCCCCCTCTCTCCATGTGGTCATGGCTGGCCTCCACTCCTCTCTCCTCTCCTCTCCTCTCCTCTACTTACCTCTCTCTCTCTCTCTCTCTCTCTCTCTCTCTCTCTCTCTCTCTCTGCCTCCACTATACCATTGACTCCCATCCTCTTCCCAAAATAAACTCTATTCTATATCACGTGTGTGCATGGTCCCTCAGAGGGAAGGGGTGCCTGGGCCTGGGCCTGCTTAGGCATCCCCCTTCCCCCATGCCACCATGCCACACTCCCTAATATCCCTTTCTCTCTTTTATATCCCATCATATGGTGCTGAAACCCGGGAACAACAACATTAAACAACAACACTAACCCATCACTGCTGCTATGACTCGGACTGAGAAACTGCGGGGTTTGCAGACAGGCTTTGCCATTGATGCCACAACTGATGAGCTAACCACGCCGCACTGGTTGCATTGTCAGGAGGACGGGAGTCCCCTTTCCCTTATCTGCAAACAGCTGCTTGCCTGGCTCTTTTCCTGAAGAATCCTTCCTTCCCCTCCTAGTTCCATTCTGTTTGTACTTTCACAGTGGTTTCATTCCCGCTCGACAGGCAACGCCGAGCCCCATCCTTCTCCTAGCTCTGTCCCTCCGGGACAATCTATGCACGCTCACTACTTGTGAGCGCGGCCTGAAGTAACCTTCCTTCCCCTCCTAGTTCCCCCATTCTGTTTGTCGCAGATGTTCCATTCCCGCTAGACCGCGTCCACCTAGCCCCAAGCCCCGATCCTTCACCTAGCTCTTCTGCCCTCCTGGACAATCTATGCACACTCACTGCCTGTGAACACGGCCTGAAGTATTCTTCCTCCCCCTCCTAGTTCTCCTACCCTCAGGGACAACCTGCACACTCATGAGCGTGGTCCCCAGTGCTCCCCTAGTTCCCCATTCTGTGTTTAAGTCCCAGTTCCCACCCTCCAAGTCCTGAGCTCAGTCAGCTGCTGAGCAGAGTTGAGTTTGCGCCACCGCTGCATCGTTGCTAGGATACGAAACAAGCATCTTTGGTACTTCCTTCTTCCACCCACCATTTCTGCTGAGTCCCGCCCTGCGCCTGCGCAAACAGAAAATCCTTCCCCTCTACAATCTCCACTGTCGCGCTCGGTTTCCCTCCCCCCCCCCAGACGGTGCCGCCCTCTGCGGACTGGCCGCTGAGGCAGTGGTCCAGCACAGGTCTCCCGTCATCATGGCCGAAGCCCACGGCCAGCTCAACTTTACTAAGGCTACATGTAATACTACATCCTACAGCCGCTACAGCGTGTCAAGTCAGAGCCACGCCACTTGCTGCAGCCTCTGCTCCGGTTGGGCAGATGCCTGTAACTGCATCACTGATTGGCCGTCCCACCTGCCACCTTACTCAGATTTCCAGTTTCCCAGGTTCTTGGTTTTTTTTTTTTTTTTTTTTTTTTTTTTTTTGGTACTAAGGTTTGCTTCTCATACATGACTGACTTTCCATCTATACGACAACTAATCCCTTGGGTGCCCCCTCACTCAGAAGTGATTCAGTCTCCCTTAGCTTTTACAGCGGCAGAGAAATCCTGGACCAGGTCTGGCACTTCTTCCGACATTCTGGAACGAACGTCCCAGCTCCTAGAGGCCTTCGCGACGGCCAGGGCCTCTAGCCTAGCTGTGCAGTATTGCTAATATATTCTTCCAGGATGCTGGGCTTATATTTAGCAATCACCCCAACCACCCAATGGGCAAATACTTGTCTTCGACCGTAAATTAACAGTCTGGTAAATGATAATGGACCTAAGCCTCATCTATCCATGTGTTCCCACTACCTCTTAGCTTGTTCGTTCCCATAGCCTGCATAAAGCCTCAATCCGAGTAGATAAGCTCATTTTCTGTCATCACAGTTTAATCCATTGCTGCCAGCTTTCTTACTCTGATCCTAGCCTCTTTACTAATAAAGCAACATACTTTGCTCTACCAATGCAACCTGTCAAAGCTACTTAAGATTCTCATTTCCTGTCCTCTCTTGACTATTGCTCTCCTATCTTGCGCTCAATCTTGTCAGAAGTTTGCTATTAAGTTTAAGACACAGAATTCCCAAAGGCCTGACAGCTTCTCCCAGAAGGTTTCAGAAGAAAGATGTGGACATCGCCACCAGATGCTGCCTAAGAAAGAGTGCAGTGGACAAGACTGGATACCTTGAGTCAAATGACTTAGCTAAACAAAGGTAAGCCATTTCTCATGTCATGGGTATCCCATTCCACAGAGAAAGCCCTTCATCTTCTGTGTTGAAAGCCAGACTGACAGCCAAGCCAAAGCTGCCATGGAGACCAGAGACCACAAAGAACTGCTGGCTACTGGAATCTGTCACCTTTTAATAATATAACTGCTAAGCTATTGTTTATTCCTCAGACTTCTAACTACATTGACAGCTAGACAGTTATCTCCTTACCTAAACTCTATTTCCATTAAATACTTCACATTTCCTCTTCTTGCTCTATCACTGTCCTAACATCTGAGTTCCTATAGATTTGCCTAACTAATAATAAACTTACCACTATACGATCCAACTTTCAATTTGTTCCTTCTGCTCCACAAAAGGCTCATCTTAAAGACTGTTTATGGTTAACTCATGTTGTTATCTCTTTAGTAAACTTGTTAGCTACAGGAAACCTACCCAGATCTACTGCTCATGGACCAAATAGGCTCCATCCAGATAAGTACATCTGCCCAAGTTCCCACTTACTACTAGTGGGATTCCTCTGGGTTACGATTGTACATCTCAAGGAAAATTTTTCCTTTTTCCCCAATTGTACTTATTCCCTACCCATTCTAATGTGTTTCAACATCTCGTCAAGCCCAGGCCCTTGCCAAATTCAGGCCCTTGCCACATCCAGGACAGCTCCAGAGAAGCAACCTTCAGATGCTCCAATCTTCCCAGCTTCTCTAGACACAGACAGATTCTACTGGACCTGTTCTGACCTATCCTCAGATGGCTCCACAGACCCTGGACAATAAAAAGCAGCCTATTCTCCTGAAACTGGACAAACATCCCCCATACCCCTTTTCTCTAGGTTCCCCAGAGACATGTCGCCTCCAATGTCAGCATGAAGCAGCCAGATGTCACAACGACGACCCTATCCCTGCTTTGCTGTCACCTCTTTTTAATTTTTTTCTTTTTTAATTAAACAAATACTGGGGAATGTTGGCATTCTGTCCAAGCTCCACCCCACAGTTACCTCTCAATAGCCAGGTATGCCCCACCCCATATACCTAACCCACTATAAAAGGGGCTGCCTGCCCCTCCTCTCTCTCTCTCTCTCTCTCTCTCTCTCTCTCTCTCTCTCTCTCTCTCTCATTGCTCTTTCTCATCCCTCTCCCTCTTAGCTCTCACCTCTCTGCCCCTTTTGGGCTCCCCTCCCCCCTCTCTCCACGTAGTCATGGCTGGCCTCCACTCCTCTCTACTCTCTCTACTCTCTCTCTCTCTCTCTCTCTCTCTCTCTCTCTCTCTGCCTCCACTATACCATTGACTCCCATCCTCTTCCTTGAATAAACTTTATTCTATTCCATGTCGGTGTGTGCATGGTCCCTCAGGGGGAAGGGGTGCCTAGGCATGGGCCCGCCTTAGGTACCCCTTCCCCCACGTCACCATGCCACACTCCCTAATATCCCTTTCTCTCTTTTATATCCCATCAGCCATGCCACTGTGTTTGCATGTGGCTAAGAAGACAAAATGTATGTGTTTGTGATGTGTGTTTCAGAGATTGAATTCATTTCTTATGCTTGCTGCAATGTCTTAACCTGCTGAGTCATCCTGCCTGCCCAATTAAAATCTACCCTGACCTCATGTAAGTATTTGAAAACTACAGTAAATGTATATTATACTTTTATGCTGATCATAAAATCTGTAAGTCAGCTTTGGTGATCATTTACACAGCTTACTATTAATAATGACATTTATTTTCTTTATTCAATGAATATCTGACAGCATTAGAGGGGTGTCAAATATTTTGAATATTTTAATGTAAGTGCATATAATATAATTACACACAATATACATATACATGTAATTGCACATGTTATATTTTATTCTTACATATTTCATATGATTTTGTTTCTTGCAGTTAAGATTTATAAAAGCCTACAGCTTGTTGCTTTCCTTGAAGCTCCTTTCTCCCTACAATGTTGGCAAGACCCTCCTGAATGCTCTGCAAGGAAATTGTAGTCTTTTTCCCAGTCTGCTTATTGGGAACAACTGCCCTTCCTATCTCTACTAACATAATTGTTTGTCTTCTTTAGTTTATTCCTATGGTTCTTTTCCTTAACTGAACATGTTTCCCACATACATGCTGAACAGAACTTAGTTAAATTTGTGATAGAATTTTAAAGACCTTTCTGGGTGTTTGTCTGCTGCTTGGTATTGTGTACTGTGATCTCCAACCACCTTGCTCTGTGTATACTTGCGTCTTCAGTCCTGCGATTCTGCAGAGTGTGCCTTGGTTATGTACACAATTTGGGTGCCTGGAAAATCTACTAAAGATATTTTTACATCTTCTATTTTTTCAAGTACCAAGGTTCCTTCCTGCATTGCTTGGTATATTGAAAATTATTGTTTATTTTTTTAAAAAAAGAGCTGTATCTGAGAATGAGAGGGATATAATATCTGAACTAGTAAAATGCACTCACAGGATTTATAGGAAAATAAATGGTCAGGAATATTAGTGGTACGAATTTGTTTTTGGAAGGGGAATAAGTGAATTCACATTCAAGATACAATCTCTGATTTTTTTTTTATTCTTAAAAATTTCCCCTCAAGATAGGGAGGCTTAAACCTGATATGCATGGATTAAATGTCCAGGATTCAAACCCATCATTCATGTTAATATTTGAAGCTATTATCTGACATATAACCTTCACTCTTAGTCATTGAAACCACTATTTATGCCACCTAATAACAGGCAAGCACTTCGGTGTTCCACCAATCATGTTGTGCTCCCACATATCTGAAATAAAAGTTTTCCTCATTCCCTTTCACAGAAATGCAGGTGATGTTGTTTTCTACAATCTGTTTTTTATTTTGTACTCCTTCTATAACATCAGGTATAAAATCAAGAGCCATGTCTGATCATTTTCACAGTATTACCATGAGACATCTATATAGATTAGAAAAGTTTCATAGTAAAGTATTTTCATAAACTAAATGTTTAACTTTTTATATGTTATGTCATCTTCATGGAAATAAACATTTTATCACAGAAAAGATAATCCCTGAAGGACTAGTGATGATTAATGATTTCTGGAGAGGAGATGTCACTTTTCTCATCCGTGTAGCCCTAGGTCCTGTCTCATATGTTTGTACTGGAAACTAGTTAAACTCCCTGGGCCACACACAAAAGGAGGCAGGAAATAAGGAGGTGCTTCTTTGGCTGAAATGTTTCAGCTCAGAGGAAGGAGGAAGAGAGAAATGAATAGGGTTAAAAGTTGCTCAAATCCATGAAGTCATTCTTTTTAATAGCTGTAGTATTCAATTGTGTCTGTTAAATCCATTTGGTTTATAACTTCTGTTAGTTTCACTGTATCACTGTTTAGTTTCTGTTTAGGATCTGTCCATTGAGAGTGGGGTGTTAAAGTTTTCCAATATTATTGTGTGAGTTGAGATGTGTGCTTTGAGCTTTAGTAAAGTTTCTTTTATGAATGTGGGTGCCCTTGCATTTGGAGCATTGATGTTCCGAATTGAAAGTTCATCTTGTTAGATTTTTCTTTTGATGAGTTTGAAGTATCCTTCCTTATCTTTTTTGATAAATTTTGGTTGAAAATCAATTTTATTTGATATTAGAATGGCTATTACAGTTTGTTTCTTGGGACCATTTGCTTGGAAATTTTTTCCCCAGCCTTTAAAAACAATGACTTCATGAAATTCACCGGCAAATAGATAAATCTAAAAAATATCATCCTGAGTGAGGTAACTCAGTCACAAAAGAAGACACATTGCATGTACTCACTGATAAGTGGATATTAGGCAGAGTGGGGAATACCCATGATATAACTCACAGACCAGAAGAAGCTCAAGAGGAAGGAGTTCAGAGTTCAGAGTTGGTGCTTCTGTCCTATTTAGAAGGGGAAACAATATAATCAAGGGAAGTAGGGGGTGGGAAGGACTTGGAAGAATGGAGATGGGGTGGGGAAAGAGGGACAGAATCAGGAATGAGAGGAGATGGAGGAGATATATACCAGATCAGGAAATTGAACAGAGATGTGTAGCAATGAGGGGTAAGTAACTGGGGGTAGTCCCCGATGCCAGGAAAGCTAGAGCCTCCCAGGACTCCATGGAGATGACACTAGCTGAAATAGCCTACAAAGGAAAGGGATAACCTGGCAAGACTATATCCAGAGGTTAGGTATGGCTCCCTGGTTGAGGGACAGGGTCACCCACCCATCTCCAAAATTTTACCCCAGAATTGCTCTTGTCTAAAGGAAATACAAGGACAGAGTGGAAAGGAGACTGAAAGAAAGGCCATCCATGGACTGCCCCACCTGGGGCTCCATCCCACATGCAGACACCAAACCCAGACATTATTGCTGATTCTAAGAAGTGCTTGCTGACAGGAACCTGATACAGGTGTCTCCTGAGAGGCTCTGCCAGATCCTGACCAATACAGATTTGTATGATCACAGCCAAACATCGGACTGAGCACAGGGACTCCAATGGAGGAGTTAGGGGAAGGACTGAAGAAGCTAAAGGGGCCTTATCTGGAATCAGTGGGAGGGAGGCCCTTAGACCTGGGAAGGTTTGATGTCCCAGTGTAGAGGAATGCTAGGGCAGTGAGTCAGGAGTAGGTGGGTGGGTGGAGGAGCACCTACAGAGAAACAGGGAAAGGGGGGATGGGATAGGGATTTTGCAGAGGGGAAACCAGAAAAGTGTTTAACATTTGAAATGTAAACACAATATACAATTTAAAAAAAGAACAAAAAACTAAAAGTAGCCAAGCAAGTTTAAAATAAACTACTAAAAGTCACTATGTAACTACATAATTCTAAAAATTTAAAAGGTCAAAACTAGATAACCTTTTTTACCTAATTGGTTTTACATTTATATAGACTTTTAATATGTATCAATTTTATTATTTATCAAAGCTAAGTGTTTTTGAAATAATTAAAATTTCAGTCACATTATGTAATAGATAACTTTCTATTATGTTTGAAATCACATACATTGTGTTTTTCATATGAATAAAGAACTAGATGTGACAAATGATATAGACATTTAATCTTTAATATTTCACACAGGTGATAATTCCAAGAATATATTTAGATCTAATGTATGAGTTTCATGATGAAGAAAACCTTTTCAACCCTCCAGAAAACATCTATGAGTAGTGTTGACTATGACTTATAAAGTTCATCCTTCTAAAAAGGCATTAATTACACACGACCACATATATTCAATCAAGGGTGATTTTTTTTTTAATAATTGATGTTTACGCCTAACTTTAAACCAAAGTAACACCACACATGTAAATTAGTCTGTAATGGACATTCTCTAAGAATTATCTCACACAAGTGACAGAACAGCATTTTCAAACCTAGGTTTAGAATATAAAATACAACATTTTTATATTGATGCTATAATATAAAGTCTCATATGTCTGAATGAGACTCAGGCATTAACATTTTTCAGGGCAGAATAGTGATGCAGAAGTTATCAAATTCACATTTATCTGACTTTTTCTGGTCGTCTACACTCTGTAATTGACTGTGTTCTTCAGAGAATACCCTGGACAGCAGGAGATTCTCAAACACCTCTTAGTACATTAGCACTGCCTTTTCCAAATGTATAAGTTATTCAGGAATGCTTGGTTTTTATCTCAGGTAATTTTTTCTTTCTGGAATGTATATGGAAGTGTGAGCATTTTTATTTGTGTGTGATTACATTTTGTATATGCGTATATGTGAATTTGAAGGCATTAGGAAAACATCAGGTATTACCCTTATAAAAGTTATCCACATTTATGAGACAAGATCTCTTATGGCCTGGATCTAATTTCTTAGGCTAGACTGATTGAAGAACAAGATGCAGGGATCCAACTGTCTCTGGTTTCCATGTAATAGGATTTCAAGTGAGTACCATTGAGGCTTGGAGTTTTTTCAGGAATTCTAAAGATTGAACTCATCTCCTGTTCTTTCTAGGTAAGAATTTTGCCATTTGAGAAATGGGGGTGGGAGGGTGATTGGGGAATGGGCGGAGGGAAGAGGACTTATGGGACATATGGTGAGGGGGGAACTGAGAAAGGGGAAAGCCTTTGGAATGTAAACAAAAATATAGAAAATAAAAAAATATATTAAAAAATTAAAACAAAACAGATGCTAATAGTCAGAGGGAGAAAAAAACAAAACAAAACAGGAGTAGTGGTTTAATCCCAATGCTGGGGAGCTGAGGCATGACATTCAAGGTTACCTCCTGGCCTCCATTCACAAAAACACATAAACATCATCGCAAATGCACACTTCCACATGTGCGAATGCAAGGCATTTGCACATTCTCACAAACACACCACAAACATACATATAAAGGTTTTTACTACTCTTAAGTTATTTTACTTTAACTAGTATTATCTGATGTTCCAAAATGATTTATGTTTACAATATTTTATTCCCTTCTAAATCTCTTCCAATGACTTTTAGTATATAAGGAAGCAGGTCTCATTCACACAAAGTCTTGCAAATGTGGTGTCAATGAGCCAAAAGAAATGCTCTCCCATCTCTCCATATAGTTCCCATGGACCATTTGTGGAGTTGATAAACAGTTTTCCTTGAAGTCATTTCTAGAATCAGGAACCTAGTTCACTTCATTGTTTCTACGGAGTCAGTACTCTGTTACTCACTACTAAACTCATTTAGCAGTCCTTTGTAAACCAAGGAAGTAGGATATTCTTTTATGGAACTATTACACAAACACACACACATACACACACACATACACACACACACACACACACACACACACACATACACATGCACTCACACATACATATGCACATAAGTGTATTCATATACACACATCTATCCACTCATGACCACAATCACAGGCACACCTGTAATCACTAACAACCTCAGGTTTGTACAGATATGTTAATAATAAGAAAACCAATGAATATCATGTTCTGCCCTTGCAAGTTCCCAAAGGACTAGGGAAATTGATTATGTTTACAACTATTAATGGCCATTCCTAAGTAAAAGAGCTTAGTATTCAAGTAGTAAAATAATAGTAATATTAGAAGAAGAAATGTCTGCATACTTCAGACATGAATTCCAAACTAATCATTTCATTCCCTGTATCCTCCCATTGGAACGTCTGCCTTCTAACCCTCTCCCCACAGGATGGAACGTATTTGTGCTTGAAGTAAATATTTTAAAATTGCCATCACCCATTTCATTGTGCTCCATTGGGATATAAATTTTATTCCTAAGAGTTTACAATCTTTGATCTGTACTATTTAAACTTGACAAATCTATATTTTCATGTCACTACCGCTATAAGCAAAGCTTAAAATGCACCACCATCAACCCTTGACATCTAATGATTAGTTATTTTCCCTATATTTTACCTATTGTTTCCTAATGAAATATGAATGAATATTGTTTTCATATGAAATAGTCTTGTAATATGCAGTCATTAGGATCTGGCCAATTTCACCTTGTTTTATTCTCCCCCATCTTTATCATCCCTCCCTCCATACTTCCTTCTTCACCCTTGTTTTTCCTCCAACCCCTTCTTTCTTTTTCTTTTCTCATATTCTCCTTAGGTTGGAGAGGCCAGTGTGTAACTTTAGAGCTGAGCAGCTGCTCTCACTCTCTCTGCTCCTTGAGTCGCTGACAGTGCAAGCATGTAGATTTGTTTTGAAAAATTTATCCTCTTCTATCAGAAGAAAAATACTGTGGTGAGGAAGTGTCACAAGATTCTGCTCAATAAGAAGCTAAAGGCTTTCTATGCTAGGGTTTTAATGTTCTATGTTGAAACAGTTTAGAATTAATACTTTGTCACCATTTGTCCAGTGTCACTGAAAGTTAGTGAGATTTGACTTTAAGATGCATACCATTTTCTCTATTTTTACTCCTGAATGTTCTTTCTAAAGGCACCTACTTGAAGGAAATCATTCAAGAATGAAGCTCAAGATAAGCAGGAAACATGACTTTAAACCCTCTGTCCCAAACAGTAAATTTGAACTGTTTTTTTTCCTTATAATTGTTACTTCAAGGAAGGGCTTGTGACGGTTTACACTTGCCATCACTCCTGACATTGCCCTATGATTTTTCAGTCTTACATAATTTCATGTCTTCACTGTATTATTTTTAAACTCTTCTTTATTTATCTCTGTAGAAGGATACAGTATAATTCATTTGTCAACAAACTTACTGTTTTATCAGTAAATGGCACTGACTAGAGGATTGGAGAATACTAGAGATCAGACTAGAAAATTCAAGAAATTATGAAATTTCACAACCTCTGTTTTCAGGTGCTGGTTTTCTGTCAGAAGCAATGGCCTATAACCCCTATGACTGAAGAGCATTCTGAGTGACTCTCCAGTTCTAAAAACCTAAATGCTGAAAGTCTGTGTAGTGTGTATGTGTACTTACATGACTTAAGTAAAGTGGTGGATGATCTTTGTGACTAATCATAAAACAACAGCAATAAAATACTGTGAGTTACACATATATTGATACTTACAAGCATATGTTGCTCTAATTTCATTTCTGTTACTGTGATAAAAGGCAAAATGAAGAAGAAAGGATTTGTTTGACCTAAATCTTATTATAGTCTAATATTGAGATTAGGGCAGTACAATGAGATACTCACATCATACCCACAGCCTAGTACTCAGAATGCTTAGAATGCATCCTTGCTGCCTGCTTGCTACCTCTCAGCTGGCTTTCTTATACAGCCAGGCCATCGAAAGAAACAATGCTATTCACATTTAAGGGAGGTATTACTTTCAGTCCAATTAAGACAACCACCCCCCACCAAAACATGGGCACATATAAACTTGACCTAGCTTATCCGGCATCCTGACTTCCATTCCACTTGGCTCTCAACTGTGGCAAGTTGACATTTTAAATTAAATATCAAACATGCATGTATAAGCATCTAGTATATACAAATACACATATATTGTTATGTGTATATGTATCTATACAAACATGTTAGTGTTCAGTGCTCAAGGGAAATAAGGTTATAGTTAGCAGCTTTTAATTTTTCATTCTAAATATGAAACAGTAAGTCATGTAGATGTTAAATGAATGTACTTCAAACTGAAAGCCTGTCTCACTGGAGAACGCATTCACATGTTTGCAATGTAGAACTGTAAGTAGAGTGTTGGTATGTGTGTGTGTGTGTGTGTGTGTGTGTGTGTGTGCTTATACACTGTGGAACTCTAAGAAGTGTGTAGGAATGTGTTTTGCTACATGTACTGTTAAATTATCAGAGTTATGTAAGTGTCCATGTGCACAGTAGAATTGTAATAGTCATGTGTACATGTGTGGTGGTTTGGATATGTATGACCACCATAGACACATGTGTTTGAGTACTTGGCACATAGGAGATGGCACTATTAGGAAGTGTAACCTTGTTGGAATAGGTACAGTATTATTGAAGAAGTATGGCTGGCTACTCTTCATTTCTGAGTCTTTGAAGTTGTGTGTCTATGTGTGTATCACACTGTGTGTGTGTGTGTGTGTGTGTGTGTGTGTGTGTGTGTTATCCAATTTAGAGGTGGACATTCTGCAAGGTCTTAATCTCTTCTGATAAGAATAAAATACACATTGAGTTACCTGCTTACTTTTTCTTAGATCAATTACTTCATTCCCTCCTATGACAAAATGATGGAAGGAGTTTCTGAAAGACAGCAGAGATTGGACAATGGACTCTTAACTGGGGTACATCTAAATGAACAGCAATCCACAGTGTGAATTAGAACAAATGTCCATGGTTTTCAGTGATCATGAAGATTTGAACCACTCCCCCCCCACCCCCGCCACCCAGTTTTCCCCTCATATACTGCCAAATCTTACCCATTATTAAAGATCCATCTCCAAGCTAGTAAACACTAGGACCATTTCTCACAACTGGAATCTGCAAATTTTATTATTAAAATCTTTAATGCTGTAACAATGATTTTAAAGCCTTTTTCACAAAAGCTGTCAGGTAGTATCATCAACATATAATGCCTCAAATCATTATTATATCATTATTGCATATCTGTTTTTCACAGTTGAATATATCTACCAGCCAAGATCATAAGAAAATTTCTAAAAATGTTAAAAAATACCTGGGTTTATTTTAAACACTGAGGTACTTGAAGATTCAGTTATACAAACAGATGGTGATTTCTATTCTTCGCTCTGTGTATTTTGCATCAAGACAAAGTTTACCTTTTATTTCATTCGCCACTCCATTTTTGGATCATCTCATCCAAACCAGCTTTCTTGGCAAAGCGTTCAAGGAATTTTCCTGAGGATAAAGTTTGAAAATGACTCTATTCTTGATATTTCAACTCAGTATTACCAGCAAGCGATTCTGTACAAGTTTTTAGAAAAATTATGTGATTGTAGTTCTGCTATCTGGCATAGTGTCTCTATTGTTTGGTGCTACTTCTCATTACACTCCCATAAATGTCATCATAGACAATACACAGTCACATGAAGTATAAAATAATATAGTGTCAAAAGGCTTTTTGGCTGGTAGGAAATGCAGTTTTGCTTAACATCCTTATCTTCATGTAAATGGTAACCAGGAAAAAGATTTATTTCAGTTGTAAGAAAAATTATCTGGTTATGAGATCTGGCAAAACTGTACAATTCTCTACATAGAATAGTCTGCTGAAGACTGAAAGAGATGTAACCTAATTATTTTGATCTTGCTCAACTCTGAAAGTTATATTAAGGACCTCTGTCATATCTACACTCTTAAGAAAACTATTGAATCCATTAGTTTTGTTGTTGCACTCTTAAGAACAAAGCTCAACGTACTTACTCTAGAGATATCCTCAGGCCCTTTCTATCAGTGTTCATTCTTAGTAATATTAGATTCTTGTTTCTTTGGTATTTCTATGCAAGGATTTTTAAAGTTTACAGGCCTTGTCTCATTTGTTCAATAGAAATTGTGTTTGGGGTTTTGGCATGTAATGTTATCCTTCAAATAGGAACAATGATAAAAATACAGCATTGGGTATAAGTATAGAAAGTGAGCTGTAAATGAGCATTCCTAACTCAGTGGTCATTGAACTGAAGAAATTCTGATGATGATAACTGAGAAGGGAAGTTCAGACTGGAGAATACTGATGTTTATATTTACCATGATTATCAAACCCTAAACAAACTCCAAAAGACTGCAAATGGATAGGTATTTGCTGTCAGTTACTATAAACTCGAAGTAGAGTAAGAATTATTAAGAATAACAGTATTTGTATAGAACTATAATTCACCAATCTTGCATAAAAAGGCAAAGCTCACCATCATATATCATTTGTAAAGATAACTTTGGAAGCAGGTTTGATCTTCTTTCTACCACACTGAAACCATGTGAACTTGGGTTACTTCCATCAGCACTCATCAATTTTCTCAATTAGAAGTGAGTATGAAGATATTTTTTTTCTAATACTCTATAATAAATTAATACTTGAAGATGCTTAGAGTGATATTTTAATACAATGCACTTGTTATAAAGGTTGACTTCATTGTTCTATAGCTACTAAAAATATAGTGTGGATTTAGAAACAACAGAATCTTAAGTTTGTATCATGTATAAGAGTTCCCTGAATCATAATGTAGCAATACATCCTGCCTGACCTTGCTGCATTGTTGTATGAAAGAGAACCACATGTAGAAAGGAAATCAAGTGCGTTGGGTGGTCTCTAGGCATTGACAGGATGGGTCATTTAATATGGGCAAGAAAATAGGATATGCTGCTGTGTAATAATTGAAAACTGATACATTTTAAACAGGATCTTGAATATGATTGTTTACATGTAACATGAAATTTCTACATGGATATTATCTAAAGTAGGATGTGAAATCCCTATAAGACTTAGTGCCTGTAAAATTATTCATAATGTAAAGGTAGTTGTGGGCAGGGAAATCTCTTTCACCTCAAATATGTTTTAATAAAATGGATTATATAGTAACATGATAAAGAATCATGGATTTTAGAGTAGCATGTGTTTCACATCCTTCGCTCTAAATGAGACAAGAAGGAAAGTAGAGAAATATCATTTGAAATGAGCTTCTGAAGTGAGGAAAAGCTTAACATACTGTGGGAAAGCTCACATATTCCACTGTTAGGAAAGAGGATAGACTACATGGAGTGGCAGTAGAGTGGTGAGCTGAGAAATGTTTCTAAACTCCATGGAAGAAGTGCTGGCTGTTGGAGTGTGAAGACAGGAGTGAGAAGTCAAGAATGCACAGGAAGGTGATGAAATGGATCCATTCAACAACCAGTGCTGGGTAAGGAGTACTGGCTAGGGTCAAGGCAGATTGCTGGAGTTAGGGGATGACTCTTGGTGAGGAGATTTTAGTGTAGTATTAAGAACTAAAAATTTAAGAAAAGATATTAGGAGATCTAGTGGGTTAGTGGATGCTAAATTCAAAGTGATAGAGAAGCTGAAGTTGGGGTATTGGGTATGTTCTGCAAATTAAGAGCAAAACAACCTACCCATGGACTAGAAGTAAGAGTAGAGATGAGCAAAGTGACCTAAAATGTATGACCATGTTTTGTTTTGTACTAAATTTTTGTTCCCATCCCTTTGTTATTGCATTTGCTGTGTAACACTTTTCATGAAGCAAATCAGTTGGGATTAGTCAGATAATGCAGTGGAAAAAGTTTCTAATATCTCTAAATTGTAAAGTCCTGGGCTTTTGCCTCTATTGCAGGCATGATGTGCTGGCCCCAACTCTATTGTAGAACTTTACATATTTGAATGGTAGACAAGTTGAAGAGGTTTAGATTGAAACCCATATGGAAATTAAAGATGTAGGGAAGCAGGAAACAATGCATGTTTATTGTGTCCTTGGGGGATGGAAGGGTGAGGCAAATGAGAAGCCACAAAAAGGTATTTTTCAATGAGCAAATGGAGGAAGCATAAATTTTCATGTAAGAAAAGAAGTCTTGTCAAATATTTCCAAAGACCTGTACAGCCTTACAAAAATTAGAAAGTTCTAAAAAAAAGATAAAACATAAGAACCACTTGATATACAAATCAGAGGGCAGTAAGAAGAATTCTGCCAGAACTGGAGAAAGAAGGCTGCAAAGATGGAGGCAGGCCTGGAGGAGGAAAGATGTGAGTGATGCCAAGGGCTAGCCTGAAGGAGGTGTGGTAAGAGGGCAAGGTCTGCTGAATCCTGTATTGAGTGGATTAAAAACAAGCAAATGGATATTGTTGGTCATGATACAAAGAATGGAAAGTGAAGTTTTGACTATAGCTAACAATAATGTGTACTTAGAAACTATACTCAGAGAATACATTTTAAGTGTTTTCATAAAAAAGCTATGTAAGGCATAAATCATTTTAACATGTATATATTTAAATATTACTTTCTATACTACAAATATTGGTAATTTTTCCAATTTTATCAATTAATATTTAAATAAATTTAGAAAATTTATATGAACAAAATTTCAACTGACAAGCCAAGGTAGTACGTCTCATGCAGATATGTGCAATAAATATTACACAGGCAATGATGCTCTTAATGAACAAGTATGTCATGTCAATCAAATCATGATCCCAGTCTATGGTTGTAATGTTTTGCTTGTTCACTCTTTCAGATTCCCCTTTGCTCAAAACTTTGCACTTAGGAAATCCCCCAGCAAGTTAGGTAGTCCTCAAACACTGAGGTAGCAGATGTTCTCTTTTTCTTTAGTGGAGATAACAGGATAGAAAGTGATAGCCATCTAGAGCAATCTTACCTAGCTACCTCAACAGTTGAAGCTTTATTTCTGTATTTCCTCTTTAGTGTTCAGGCATTCCAATGAAATTTGTATTTATATTATCTCAAATACATTTGATTTTTTTCTAAGCCATGACCAGTCTCCAGACATCTGACCTACCTGATTCAATATGAGACTGTCTATTCATGGACTGTTGTGCTAGTACTACTTTGGTGTGTTTTTTTTTTTTTTTTTTTTTTTTTAATTTTATTTTCTATATTCTATGTTTACATTCCAAAGGCTTTCCCCTTTCCCAGTTCCCACCCACCATAGTTCCCATAGTTCCTCTCCCCCCCATCTGTTCCCCAATAATTCCCCCTCCCCCCTCGGTTTCTTTACTAAACTGGAAGCAATCTTTACAGGCCCAGGGTCCTCTCCTTTCTTCTTCTTGGGAATCATTTGACTTGCTATTTGTGTCTTGAGTATTTAGGGCTTCTGGGCTCATTAATATCCACTTATCAGTGATTGCATTTCAGGTGCATTCTTTTGTGATTGGGTTAATTCACTCAGGATGATATTTTCCAGGTCTAACCATTTACCTACAAATTGCATGAATTCATTATTTTTAATTGCTGTGTAGTATTCCATTGTATAAATATACCACATTTTCTGTATCCATTCCTCCTTTGAGGGATATTTGGGCTGCTTCCAATTTCTGGCTATTATAAACAAGGCTGCTATAAACATAGTGGAGCATGTGTCCTTATTGCATGCAGGGGAATCCTCTGGGTATATGCCCAGGAGTGGTATGCCAGGGTCCTCTGGAAGTAACATGCCCAATTTTCTGAGGAACCGCCAAACTGATTTCCAGAGCGGTTTTACCATTTTGCAATCCCACCAACAGTGGAGGAGTGTTCCTCTTTCTCCACATCCTCGCCAGCACTTGTTGTCTCTTGAGTTTTTAATCTTAGCCATTCTGACTGGTGTGAGGTGGAATCTCAGGGTTGTTTTGATTTGCATTTCCCTGATGACTAATGATGTTGAACATCTTTTAAGGTGTTTCTCGGCCATCCGAATTTCTTCTGGTGAGAATTCTTTGTTTAGCTCTGTGCCCCATTTTTTGATAGGGTTATTTGGTTCTTTGCGGTCTAACTTCTTGAGTTCTTTGTATATATTGGATATTAGCCCTCTGTCAGATGTGGGGTTGGTGAAGATCTTTTCCCACTTTGTTGGTTGCCGTTTTGTCCTTCTGACAGTGTCCTTTGCTTTGCAGAAACTTTGTAATTTTATGAGGTCCCATTTGTCGATTCTTGATCTTAGAGCATAAGCTATTGGTGTTCTGTTCAGGAACTTTTCCCCTGTGCCCAAGTCCTCCAGGGTCTTCCCAAGTTTCTTTTCTAATAGTTTCAGTGTGTCTGGTTTTATGTGGAGGTCCTTGATCCACTTGGAGTTGATCTTAGTACAAGGAGATAAGAGTGGGTCAATTCGCATTCTTCTGCATGTTGACCTCCAGTTGAACCAGCACCATTTGTTGAAAAGGCTATCTTTTTTCCACCGGATGGTTGTGGCTCCTTTATCAAAGATCAAGTGACCATAAGTCTGTGGGTTAATTTCTGGGTCTTCAATCCTATTCCATTGATCTACCTGCCTGTTGCTGTACCAATACCATGCAGTTTTTAACACAATTGCTCTGTAGTACTGCTTGAGGTCAGGGATATTGATTCCCCCAGAAGTCCTTTTATTGTTGAGAATAGTTTTAGCTATCCTGGGTTTTTTGTTGCTCCAGATGAATTTGAGAATTGCTCTTTCTAGATCTATGAAGAATTGATTTGGGATTTTGATGGGGATTGCATTGAATCTGTAGATTGCTTTTGGCAAGATGGCCATTTTTACTATATTGATCCTGCCAATCCAGGAGCAAGAAATATTTTTCCATCTCCTGAAAAGCCCCACTTATGCAACTGTTTGGAACAGTTAACAACTATATATGGTAGTAATAATGAATACTAATCTTAGTAGTGTTACTTTCCCAACATTTTCTTAGTGATAGCAGCCCATGATGGGACTCCAGCATGCAGATTCTGAACTCAAGTTATGTTTGGACATTTGAGCACTTAGGGAATATCCAAAAAAACAACATCTTAACCTTAGTTTGCGCATTGGGGCATTTTGCCTTCTGCATAAAATTAAAGGAATATCCTACTTGGCTAGACACCTGGCTTATGTGTTCCCTAGATTATATCCTATGAGGCCTTTGGTACAGAGGCCTACTTTTATCTGTTTGGCACTGTTAATAAAAGCTCTATAAAGTCTAGTAAATAAGAACTTAAGTGAGCCAGTAAGTGTCACTTTATTTCCCAATGATCCTAAAGAGTATCACTTCTTTCCTAATGACCCTACAATGTAAAAGGCTACCAGCCATGTCCTTGGTGGGCTCTTTTCTCATGAGGCAAGGAAGAAGCAAATGAAAACTAGTGACAGGACATGGTCTCTTCCTGTCCTAAACATGGTGTTACTCTAATATAGAATGAACTTCTGTATTGCTTATGAAGACGTACTTATTTACATAGATGAATAGATCAATTTTTATAGAGGAATGAGTTAGCAGAATTTTTTATTGATGTTAGAGACAACTAAGCTAACACCCTGTCAAACTGCATTTACTGCAACCCCTAAGCTCATGATTTAATCCTGTCAGGCTTGGTTGGTTAGTCTCCAAAGAGACAAGAAGTAAATTCCAAACAACATGAACACAAAGCCTGCTTATCCATACCAGATCATCTTCCAGAATCTCCACTTTACCTCTGAAAGAGATACAAATGACAGCAGGTATTTGTCAGGTCTGATTTAACAGGTCATTTTGTCAAATGGAAGCTTATGAATAGTGTATGTCCCTCCTCTCCAACATCAACACCGTTTTGCTTGCATCCCCATTGATGAATGCCATGGTGATTTTTTTCCAATTACTAACTTCAAATAAAAAAGAGCATATGAAGTACTGTATTTCAAGGACTCATATCCCCCACTGAGTCTATAACTTAGTAGAATATCTAGTATTAATATATTTGAGAAATAATATAGTGAACCCTAGATGACTGGGACTCCTTAGTTTCCATATATAAAGCCATTCCATGTATTTGTCATCTAAAGCAGGAGTTATATCTCTTGTTTGCAATCTTACTAGTCACTTTTTGTCATTTTTAAGGCTACCTGCCATTTTTCAAAACTTGGATTCAATAAATGAAAGGCTGATGGAATCTATAAAAAAAAGAATGTTGGCCCGGTAAGGTAATGATAGAATCCTGCATCTGGACTCATTTTCAACACTTCCAAGCTTGGGAATATTGAATAATGTCACTTTTGTCAAAAATGGGAAGCTTTCTATTTTTTTGACTCAGTAGATATTTTATTGTTCAAAAGAAGTGAGAAAAAATACAAGATTTTGAGTTATATTTCACGGGACAATTTTTAAGTATTTGAGACATATATGTTGTGACAAAATTTTGTTGTAAAATTCTACCTGATTCAGATATACCTGGAATCTTATATCTTATTTGGAAAGATTTCATATTTATTCCAGGAAGTTCTTTGCTGTGAGTGGTAGCTCTGGACATTGTAGGTTGATCAGCTGCATTGGCTACTTCTTCTAAATGCTAGCAAAGCTACTATTTGTGACTATCAACAATGTTCCCAGTTTTGCCAAATCTCTCAACTTCCATGTTGTAGACACAGGTATTTTAAGTCCCTGTGTGTGTGTGTGTGTGTGTGTGTGTGTGTGTGTGATTTACTGGCAATCTTTTTCACTTTTACATTAAGAAAGTTACTGAGCTTCAGTGGCTGTAATTATATATAAGGGATAATAATAATAACAATAGTAATATTGTAAGGATTAAATGACAGACTATCTAAACAAATACTACATTGTACTGTTCAAGTAAATTTCAGTGTTATGGTGATGATATCAGTATTCATTTTTTTATTCAAACAGTCAAATACTTTACAAGAAACAACTTAAGGAATGAAAAGTTTGTCTTGGCTCACCATTTATAAGGATAAGGCTCATCCTGGTAAGAAGTTGTAATGGGAGACATTGCATCTGCATTCAGGATACAGAGATTAAGTAGGAAGTAGAGATAGGCTATAAAACTACAATACCTACCCCTTGATGACCACTTTCTCCAATGAGTGTTTACCTCCTAAAGGCTCCAAAGTTTTTCAAAACAGCACCAACAGTAATTCAACCAAGTGTGAAATCAGCCTCTGGAATCATTTCACATTTAAACTTCAATAGTGATCTTCTGGAATAGATAAAAGTAGAAAGCCTATTTTACAGGTGGAAAACTGGGTACAAAGAGGAGCTCATTAGTCTATCTTATGGAGACTAAGTGGCAAAAGCAGAGCATAAACACAGGACTGGCCACAAAATCTTTTTCTGTATCATTATGCCACACTATGTCTCAGAATTTGATAAAAGTGGTAGAAAGTGTCTGATACACAGTTAAAGGTTGGCCCTTTGTGCTGATAGTGAGATAACTGGTATTATAGAGCTTTGAATGCAGGTGTTGAGCCATATGGTCCGTTCTGTGCTTTATATAGTCTGTCCTTACAAGCACCTTGCGTGTCCCATGGCAAACATGCTATAGCCTCTTTTTGTGTTGAACAGTGGGTTTCATGCTGCTAGAAGGAAGAGATGAGTTGAAATGAGAATTGATTTTTTTTCTTCCTCAGGTCAGCTCGATATTGTACCATGATATAACTCCCTCAATATCATTGTGTCAGTTAAAAGTTAAAGAAGATAATGTTTAATGAGAATCTATCTGGTGGACAAACTCAGGAGGATAGAAAACAATAAACAAGAATGTGGACAATTAAAAAACTCATTACATGATAAGAGTGCATAATATAACAGGATTTCAGAGAATAAAAGAGATGTGCTTATGTGTGTGTGTGTGTGTGTGTGTGTGTGTGAATGTGTTCTTCAGAAGGTGAGAAAAGGAAGGAACTTGGCAGAAGAAGAGCCCACTAAGCACCAGACATTTAGTTCAATTACTTGCATGCAATTGCCACCACTGCCCTTTCATGTTCTTGTGCAGATGACGATGCTCTATCTCTGCTGTAGTGAAAGATCTGGCTTCCATATTAGAAATCTGAGCCTCTCATTAAAATCATTGTAGATAAATCATTGCGAATGGGCCTCAATGAAGATTAAAATTAATTCACTCTCTTAACTTCAAAGCCTTAGCCACTTCATGTAAAAGTATAAGAGAAGAAAGTTCCCTCCAGCCTGTTTACATATATTACAATCTTACATTTTTTTAATTGAAAGCTTGGAAATCATAATTCCCCAAGTAAAACAAGAGAGACTATAAAAATATATTGAAGGTAATGTTTGTTACACAGCAAAATAAAATAAATTATCTTGGCAAATATAATCAGCTTTATTACTAATCGATATTTTTATCATTTATTCACTTATTACTTCCTTATTACAAAATGTGTTCCCAAAGAATAGTGATCTTGCACTCAGAAAAAAATGAACTTGTGTTTCTATCACCTTTGCTTCTATAACTACATCATCTATAATAGTAATTTCTGTCTTGAAGGTAGTAGACAGACATTATAAATAATGACACATTTTAGAAAGAGTGATGGTAAAACATTTCAAATATGTGAATAAAAACATGATTTAATTATGTTAATAGTAGTAGTCACACATTTTCAGACATTAACTATCTTTTCATAGTATTTAGTAGATGACATATATGGAAAGCAATCTGGGGATTTAGAACACACACCCATCATCTGGTTTCTCTGCCCTTAATAAAAGTTGTTGACTATTATGAATATAGACCTCTGAGTAGATAATTAAAACACTGTGGTCTTATGAAATACTTTATGTGGGCAAGTAATCCATGTAATGAATCACTCTATTGCTACATGAATATGCTTGGCAATGGCTTTCTCAACAATGAAGTAATGGGCTGCTTCATTTTCTCTAAGTTTGACATGTGATTGATTCAATATAATTATAGATTTGTTCATTTAACTCTCTCACACATACTTCTTGTAACCAAGCTGAATGCAATCTGTACTTAACAAAATGTTGTGAATTGATATTGGTGAACAACTAATGTTTATTTGAATTACATCCTGAATCACTATCTATTATGAAGGGAATTCAGAAAAGGAATTCAAGGCAGGACCTGGAGGCAGAAACTGAAGCAGAGATCATTGAGGGACCCTCCTTTGAAGCATGTTCTCTCATGGGTTGCTCAGCTCACTTCATTATATCTTACATGACAACTTTCCTACAGGTGGCACCATGCAAAGTGGGTCAAGCCCTCCCCATCAACCATTAGTCAAAGAAAGGGTCAACACACAAGCTTATAGCCCATGCTTATGGAATTATCCTTTAAATTAAGGCTTTCTTTTCTAAATTACTCTATCTTGTATCAAGTTTATAAAAGCCCACCATAGTAGCTTAGTGCTTTTTTCTAAATTGTAGAATGCAGAGAGTTGATAATTACCATTTTATCTTCAGACTGGTGTCTGTTGGTCTGCTTTCTGCCAGCCTCAGCCACAGGACTCAGACTCTCAGAAGCCAAACACAAGGATTTTAACTATGCTTATTCTAGCCCTGCCGGTAAGCACCATGACACTGGTCCTGGGGTGGGAAAGTATAGTATAAGATATAGGAAAACCAGAAATAGTTCAGCGGTTCCCACACCTGATATGAGACTGGGGTCATTGGGGTTTTCAGACTCTTGGACACTGAGCCACTGTTGGGAGTCAAGCCTGGGTCCAGGGTATGGGGAGTTCAGGCTTTTCCCAGGGGAAGATTGTTTGCTCGGTGGCTGATGTCTGGGAATGCAGATGGGCCTTCTATGGAAGATTTAGCTTTGCCTCTGTAGGTGATAGCCTTTTCCATGTTCCATGTGACAGTGGAGAATGAAAGAGACAGTCCACGGTTAACTATATTGTTTATTGCTATTCATCACAGGAAATAGGTGCATACCTACTTCTCAGGGACTGACAAGATTAAATACCTTTGGCAGGGAAGAATGTCTGCGAAAGGAAACTTATTGGTTAAGCTCTTAGGGTCTCAAGGTCTCATTAGCAAGGAGAAATATGTTCTGGGCCTACATGGGTCACAGTTCATAATTCCTTATGTAGGGAGTGTGGCATCCATTCAAAGATAGGAATCTGGCAAGGAGTCAGCTTAGTCTTACCTCACACCATTCAATATGGCTAGGATCAAAAATTCAGAGGACAGCAGATGCTTAAGAGGATATGGAGAAAGATGAACACTCCTTCATTGTTGGTTGGATTGTAAGCTAGTAAAACTACTCTGGAAATCAGTCTGGTGGTTCCTCAGAAAATTAGGCACACTATTACCTGAGGATCCATCTATACCACTCCTGGGCATATACTCAAAAGATTCTTGAACATATAACAAGGACGCATACTTCACTATGTTCATAGCAGCCTTTTTTATAGTGCCCAGAAGCTGGAAAGAACCCAGATGTCCTTGAGCAGAAGAATGGATATAGAAAAGGTGGTACATTTAAACAATGAAGCACTATTCAGCTATTAAAAACAATGAATTCAGGGGAATCATCTGGGTATATGCCCAGGAGTGGTATGCCAGGGTCCTCTGGAAGTGACATGCCCAATTTTCTGAGGAACCACCAAACTGATTTCCAGAGCAGTTTTACCATTTTGCAATCCCACCAACAGTGGAGGAGTGTTCCTGTTTCTCCACATCCTCCCCAGCACTTGTTGTCTCTTGAGTTTTTAATCTTAGCCATTCTGACTGGTGTGAGGTGGAATCTCAGGGTTGTTTTGATTTGCATTTCCCTGATGACTAATGATGTTGAACATCTCTTAAGGTGTTTCTCGGCCATCTGAATTTCTTCTGGTGAAAATTCTTTGTTTAGCTCTGTACCCCATTTTTTGATAGGGTTATTTGGTTCTTTGGGGTCTAACTTCTTGAGTTCTTTGTATATATTGGATATTAGCCCTCTGTTGGATATGGGGTTGGTGAAGATCTTTTTCCACTTTGTTGGTTGCCATTTTGTCCTTCTGGCCTTTGCCTTGCAGAAACTTTGTAATTTTATGAGGTCCCATTTGCCAATTCTTGATCTTAGTGCATAAGCTATTGGTGTTCTGTTCAGGAACTTTCCCCCTGTGCCCATGTGCTCCAGGGTCTTCCCAAGTTTCTTTTCTAATAGTTTCAGTGTGTCTGGTTTTATGTGGAGGTCCTTGATCTACTTGGAGTTGATCTTAGTGCAAAGAGATAAGAGTGGGTCAATTCGCATTCTTCTGCATGTTGACCTCCAGTTGAACCAGAGATTCCCCTGCATACAATAAAGACACATGCTCTACTATGTTTATAGCATCCTTGTTTATAATAGCCAGAAATTGGAAGGAGCCCAAATATCCCTCAAAGGAGGAATGGATACAGAAAATGTGGTATATTTATACAATGGAATACTACTCAGCAATTACAAATAATGAATTCATGCAATTTGTAGGTAAATGGTTAGACCTGGAAAATATCATCCTGAGTGAGGTAACCCAATCACAAAAGAATATACATGAAATGCAATCACTGATAAGTGGATATTAATGAGCCCAGAAGCCCTAAATACTCAAAGTACAATTAGCAAGTCAAATGATTCCCAAGAAGAAGAAAGGAGAGGACCCTGGGCCTGTAAATATTGGATCCAGTTTTGTAGAGAAACTGTGGGGGGAGGGGGAATGATTGGGGAATAGTTGGGGGGAGAGGAATTATGGGACGTATGGTGGGGGAGAACTGGGAAAGGGGAAAGCCTTTGGAATATAAACATAGAATATAGAAAATAAAAATTAAAAAAATCATTAAAAATAAAAAATAGACTATTGTCATATTAAATCTGAAAATTCATGATCATTGGAAGGCTTTCTCTCATGTATTGACTCTTGAATCTCTTTACTTACTATCTTAAATTTTTCATTGTAAATATCTTTCCCTTTATCATATATTTGGGTAGAATTTTTGGTTATACTATGGAAGTTTTATTGGAATATCTGGAGTTCCAGTTAAGTGTATAGATAAACTTTAGCTACTGTGAAGAGCATTATTGGTATTTAAAATATATACTAATTTTTATACTTTTTGAATTAGTATCCTTTTACTTCACTGAAACTGTGTATAAGTTCTAAGTGTCTTTATGCACTTTTTATAGTATGTTGATCATAGATTGTTTTATCTGTAGAAAGGGATAATTTAACTTCTTTTCTTATTTGTTGTCATTTTTCAAACTGGATATATCTCTATATTGCTGCATTATTCACATCTATGTTATTATGCGTTATTCGTACTTGCTATTAAAAGTTTCCCAAGCAGAAAAAAAAACCAAAACAAACAAACAAACAAAAAAAACCAATGAATTCATGAAACTATTAGGCAATGGATGGAACTAGAAAATATCATCCTAAACAAGGTAACCAGGTCACTAAAGAACGTGCATAGTATGTTCTTACTGATAAATGGATATTAGTCCAAAATCTCAGAATACCCATTTCAAGTCTGATTTTGTTAATTTGGATACTACCTCAGGGTCCTTTAGTTAGTTTGGTTTGGGGTTTATCTATCTTGTTGATTCTCTTCAAACAACCAACTTTTGGTTTTGTTGATTGTTTGTATTGTTCTCTTTGTTTTTACTTGGTTGTTTTCAGCTCTGAATTTTACTATTTCCTTCCTTCTACTCCTCTTGGGTGAGTTTGCTCCTTTTTGTTCTAGATCTTCCAGTTGGGCTGTTAATTTGGTGGAGGATTTCTTCAATTATTTACCAGAGTACTTAGTGCTATGAAATTTCCTTTAAGCATTGCTCTCACTGTGTCCTGTAAGTTTCAGTAAATTCCAGGAAGTCTTTAATTTCTTTATTATTTCCCTGACCAAGTTATCAGTGAGTAGAGAGTTGTTCAGTTTCCATATGCATGTGGATTTTCTATTGTTTTTACTGTTACTGAAGACCAGCCTTAGGCCATGGTGATCTGATAGGATACATGGGATTATTGCAATCTTCTTGTATGGATTGAGGGTTTTTTTTGTAACCAATTATATGGTTGATTTTGGAGAAGTTTATCTTGAGGTGCTGAGAGAAAGTTGATTCTTTTGTTTTATGGTGAAATGTTCTATAGGTGTCTGTTAATAGTTGTATGAACCACTTGGTTCATACACTCTATTAGTTTCATTGTGTATTTGTTTAGTCTGTTTCAATGACCTTTCTATTGGTGAGAGTGGGGTGTTGAAGTCTCCCACTATTATTATATATGGTTCAATGTATATTTTACGCTTTAGTAAAGTTTCTTTAGTAAATGTGGGTACCCTTACATTTGGGGCATATATATTCAGAATTGAGACTTTCTCTGGGTAAATTTTCCCCTCAATAATATGAAGTCTCCTTTCTCATTACACCTGGTAACTTTTGGTTGGAAGTTTATTTTATTAGATATTAGGAGGGAAAGTCCAGCTTGTTTCCTGGGACCATTTGCTTGGAAGACCACTTTCTCCAAGATTGTGTCTTTGTTATTGAGGTGTGTTTCTTGTATGTAGCAAAATGCTGGATCTTGTTTATGTATCCAGTCTGTTAGCTTATGTCTTTTAATAGGAGAGAAGAGTCCATTAATATTGAGAGATACTAAAGAGAGATGACCATTGGTTCCTGATATGTTGTTTTTTGTTGGTGGCTTTATGTACTTGTGATTTTCTTGTTTTAACTTTGTTGTGAGATGCTTAATACTTTGTCCATTCTTTGGTGTAGATACCTTCCTTGTGTTGGAGTTTTCCTTCTAGTAACCTCTGTAGGGTTGAATTGGTAGATAGATATTGTTTGAATTTAGATTTGTCCTGGGATATTTTGATTTATCCACTTATGTTGGTTGAGAGTTTTGCTGGGCATAGTAGCCTGGGCTGGCATTTGTGTTCTTTTAAAGTCTGCATGACCTAGGACCAGGCTCTTCTGGTTTCATAGTCTCTGTTGAGAAGTCTAATTTGATTCTGATAGGTCTACTTTTGTATGTAACTTGGCCATTTTCCCTTGCAGCTTTTAATATTCTTTATCTGTTCTGGGTATTTCCTGTTTTGATTATTATGTTACAAGAGGATTTTCTTTTCTGGTCATATTTATTTGGTTTTCTACAGAATTCTTGTACATTTATGGCCATCTCTTTCTTTAGTTTAGAGAAGTTTTCTTCTATGATTTTGTTGAGACATTTTCAGGTCCTTTGAGCTAGGAATCTTCATTCTCCTCTATTCTAATTATTCTTTTTTATTTTCTATATTGTTTGTTTACATTCCAAATGATTTTCCCTTTCTCAGTTCCCCACTCCCCCTAAGTCCCATAAGCCCTCTTCCCTCTGCCAGATCCCAATCAAACCCCTCCCCCTTCTCTGTCCTGCCAATCCCCTACAATGCTGCATCAAGACTTTCCAGGACCAGGGCCCTCTCCTTCCTTCCTCTTGGGAATGATTTGATATGCGAGTTGTGTCTTGGGTATTCTGAGCTTCTGGGCTAATATCCACTTATCAGTGACTGCATTCCATGTGTGCTCTTTTGTGAAAGAGTTACCTCACATAGGATGACATTTTCCAGTTCCAACAATTTGCCTAAGAATTTCATGAATTCATTGTTTCTAATTGCTGAGTGGTATTTCATTGTATAAATATACCACATTTTCTGTATCAATTACTCCATTGCGGGACTTCTGGGTGATTTCCAGCTCTGGCTATTATGAATTAGGCTGCTATGAACATAGTGGAGCATGTGTCCTTATTGCATGCCAGGGAATCCTCTGGGTAGATGCCCAGGAGTGGTATAACAGGGTACTCCAGAAATGTCATGCCAAGTTTTCTGAGGAACCACCAGACTGATTTCCAGAGTGATTGTACATCTTGCAATCCCAACAGCAGCAGAGAAGTGTTCCTCTTTTTCCACATCCTCATCACCATCTGCTGTCTCCTGAGTTTTTAATCTTAGCCATTCTGACTGGTGTGAGGTGAAATCTCAGGGTTGTTTTGATTTGCATTTTCCTAGTGACTAATGATGTTAAACATTTCTTAAGGTGCTTCTCAGCCATCCAAAATTCTTCAGGTGAAAATTCTTTGTTTAGCATTATATCCCATTTTTTTAAACACTTATTTATTTATGATTATTATTATTTTAATATTTTTATTGGATATATACTATATTTACATTTCATTTCCCTTTTTCTGGTTCCCTGCCCCCCAAAGGTCCCACATACCCTTTTCCTTCCTCTGTGCCCATGTCCTCAAGGGTCTTCCCCAGTTTCTTTTCTATTTGTTTCATTGGGTCTTGTTTTGTGTGGAGGTCCTAGATACACTTGGAGTTGAGCTTAGTACAAGGAGATAAGAATGGATCAATTCACATCCTTCTGCATGCTGACCTCCAGTTGAACCAGCACCATTTGTTGAAAAGGCTCTCTTTTTTTCCACTGGATGTTTCCAAGCTCAAGTGACCATAAGTGTGTGAGTTCATTTCCAGGTTTCCAATCCTATTACATTGATCCACCTGCTTGTCACTGTACCAATACCATGCAGTTTTTTAACACTATTGCTCTGTAGTGTTGCTTGAGGTCCGGGATACTGATTCCCCCAGAAGTTCATTTACTGCTGAGAATAGTTTTAGCTATCTTGGGATTTTTGTTATTCCAGATGAATTTGAGAATTGCTCTTTTCTAACTCTATGTAGAACTGAGTTGTGATTTTGATGGAGATTGCGTTGAATCTATATTGTTTTTGGCAAGATGGCCATTTTAACTATATTAATTCTGCCAATGGAAGATTTTTTCATTTTCTGAGGTCTTCTTCAATTTCCTTCTTCAGAGACCTGAAGTTCTTTTCATACAGATCTTTCACTTGTTTGGTCAGAGTCACACCAAGATACTTTATACTGTTTGTGGCTATTGTGAAGGTTGTCATTTCCCTAATTTCTTTCTCAGCCTGCTTATCCTTTAAGTGTAGGAAGGCTACTGAGTTGCTTGAGTTGATTTTTATAACCAACCACTTTGCTGAAGTTGTTTGTCAGCTGTAAGAGTTCTCTGGTGGAGTTTTTTGGGTCACTTAAGTATACTATCATATCACCTCTAAATAGTGATAGTTTCAGTTCTTCCTTTCCAATTTGTATCCCTTTGAGCTCCTTATGTTGTCTAATTGCTCTAGCTAGAACATCAAGTACTATATTGAAAAGGTATGGAGAGAGGGGGCAAACTTGTGTAGTCTCTGATTTTAGTGGGATTGCTTCAAGTTTCTCCCCATTTGGTCTTTTCATTGTGTCCTGTATTTCCTGGATGCTTTGGGTTAAGAGTTTTTTTTTTTTTTTTTTCATTTTAAATTTTCTTTGACAGTGTTGTCTATTTCTTCTATGATATCTTCTACACTTGAGATTCTCTCTTCTATCTCTTGTATTCTGCTGGTGATACTTATATCTGTAATTCCTGACCCCTTTCCTAGGTTTCTCATTTCCTAGGTTTCTCATTTCCATAATGGCCTCCATTTGTTTTTTCTTCATTTTTTCTACTTCCACTCTTAGGTCTTGGCCTGATTTATTCAATTCCTTCACCTATTTACCTGTGCTTTCCTGTATTTCTTTCAGTGAATTATTGATATCCTCCTTAAAGGACTCTATTATCTTCAGGAGATAGGATTTTAGGACAGATTCCTGACTTTCAGGTGCATTGGTGTATTCAGAGCATCCTGTGATGGGAGAACTGGGTTCTGATGATGCCCTGGTATATTGGCTTCTGTTGCTTATGGTCTTGTGCTTGCCTCTTGCCATCTGGATAATCATGGTGCTTGTTGGTCTGGGTGTCTCTGCCTGCAATATGTCTCTTTTGTCCTTGGTTTGTTTCATATCTCCTGGGAGGATTGCAGCCCTGACTGTGGCAGATCACCTGTGGGGCTTTCCAACTGGGGGTTCTTCAGAAGAGCAGAGAAGCTACTGATCTGTTGCCCTGGCAGCAGATATCTCCTGGTGAACATTCAGACTGTTGGGTCTTCAGTGGAGAAATCAAGCTGTTGCCCTGTGTGAAGATGTTCTCCAGGGGGGCCTATGGACTGTGGTTTCCCTGTGTGTATCAGAACTCTAGGGAGGATTTCAATCTGTTTGGTCATTTACCCTGCATCCCTTCAAGCTGTGGTGTCAACTATTCTGAGTATAGCAGATCCTCTAGAGTGGGTCAGGATATGGTGTCTTCATGGGAGAAGACCAGCTAGCAGTCAATTCTTCTGAGTGCTGCAGATCCTCAACTACTATGAGTTCAAGCTATCATCAACTGTTCTGAGTACAGGGGATCCTCTAGCATGGGTCAAGATATGGTGTCTTTACTGGAGCAGACCAGTTAGGAGTCTGCCCTGGGCAGAAAGAACTAGGCAGAAGGGGTGGAAGGGTAGTAGAAATTGGGAGGTGGGGTTCTTCCATCAAAATGATGTGAGAATATCACTATGTATTTTTATATCACTTTAGGATTACTTTTAATACTGATTATTATTGCCTTTACATATTTAAAGATTTTTTACATATGTATAACACATTCCTGAAATTTTCGCCCAGTATTTTTAAAATGAGCCAGCAGAATACATACAAAATACATTTTCTCAAGGGAAAAATTCTATGCATTCCCTCAGTTACTGCCAATCTAAACATGGAAGTAGTCACTTTGTAATGTGCTTTGACTCTGTGGGAGGTGAAGTTTCTAGCACTGCTAGGGACAAATGTCTTAGACCCCGTCATTTGTTCAGCAGCCAATGTTAATGTGTATTCTTGTATTTTGTTTAGCACATGCTGTCATTGTTATATAAGGGTATAAGATCAAGTAACCCAAAGAAGTGATTATGAACCAGTCCTTAAAATGATGACTTTTGTCTCCAAATAACCAGGAGATTGTTTATCTCTTTAACTAAATTCTATTTCTTTTGACCTCGATCTAATATAAGATCTTCTTAATCAAATTCCTACATTTTATTCTGTTCTACTGAATATTCAAAATATATACCATTATAAAACATGTATATTTATCTAAGGTTTCCTCAAATTTAGTAATATTTATGCAACTGGATATTTTCTTATTTGCTTATATGATGTTTTATGTATGATAGAATCATCTCAATAATGGTCCCAAAATGGAATGTTTTACATTTATAGTTACTTAAATTTCAATTTCCTAAAAATAAATTTAACTGTTGGTTTTTATGTACAAAATATATACTAGACACTGTCTAAATGCTCAGTGGTCTAAAGTCCAAAGTTTATAGTCATTCATCCCTCAAAGTCCAGAGGATCCAATGCTTTGTTCTGGCCTATGACAACAACTGCACTCATGTGAGCAAACTTATGTACATATCCAACTATTCATCTATAAACATAACTTAAAAATATTTAACCACATCCAACAAAATATTCACATACTAAACCTAAAGACATGAAGTAGTTAACTAAAGGTAGTCTTGCTTATTGAATTCATGACTTTAATTATTTTCATAAATACAGCATTCTCGTTAGCTATTGTGAATAGTTTAAGATATTCTGGTGAATCGGATCAATTGATATTGTTACTTCAGCTTTGAAGAAATTTAAAATTAACAGAAAACTACACATTGTATTATATACAACCATAGTAATAAGAGGTGTCTCTGTCTTTTCAAATTTTACTTTGAAGATTCAAATGTGACCATCTTATTATTTCACAGAAGCCATTTTCAATACAGCAGCATGATCTCTGGACAAGTAACTGCTTTGGTGAGAATTGGTATTCCAATATCTGTGGCCTTTTCTCTCTTAGAACCATTACCAGTTCTACTCTTCAGTGATGGACACTGAACTTGGGAGTATTTGCCCTCCAGCCCTTCATCCACCATCTCCTTCCTGGACTCAAGCTTTCATTTACTTCTCAAATCAGTAGCAGTTTCTTTTATGGCGTGCAATTCATATATTGCCTATATCTATATACCTTCTTTCATTTTAATGTATTGGGGTCAACTGTATGTCATTTGACCAGACTAATCAATTGAACACATTGACTCTTTGTCTGTCCCACATATACTGTTCTATTGTAAAAGACTTTGTTGTTCTATTAAATAACTTTAGTACTTTGGAAGTATATTCAATCTATCTATCCATGTCATCCATGATATCTATCTATCTTTTATGTTAGGGTAATCCATCTGAGAAATTTAGATTCTGGTTAAATATTGCACAATCCATTTCCACCTTCTAGCAATGTTGAGGCTGTTGCCTAATTGGGCAAAAGAAAGCTGCACATCAGCAGCTATGATACATGCCTGGTCAGTCACTCTAGTCATTCTTCTACTTGATAGGATCAAGCACTGTAGGCTGGGAATACTAGTCAATTCTGCTTTTATACTAACACAATTAATTTAGAAATTATTATTGAGCTCCTAGTTTTTCTGTACAATAGTTTGTATTTTTGCCATTGATTTCCAATGTTCTTTTTTGAAATGAAGCTGTAGAAGGTAAATATCTTCCTTCCTGTTTGTTGTTGAGGTAACTTTCTGTTCCATAGATAGAATATTCACATGAGAAAAGAAAAAGAAAAAAAGGGGCATTAAATTATAGAGGCATGTGATTTAGAACACAGTAGAAAAGAGACACTATACAGAGCAGGTTCAGTAAAGAGAATGTGCATGGAGCATTTTGTGTGCTGGCCACATGTATTTAGTCAGCTTTCTCAAGAAAGTCTTTTCGAGATGGCAAAAGGAAGGAAAAATGAAGTTGGATGCCTATTCTACCACTACCTTTTTCTACTCGAGCTTGCATGAATTGTGAGGAAGACTTTAAAATGAGAACCTAGATGTCTCTGCTAGAGAGAATAGTGCTAGGCTGAGGAGAAAGATGGGTTTTGCTGGAGACACAGCTATTGTTTAGGGACAGAGGATTGGGGCTGTGCTTTCTCCTCCATATCTAAGCAACACTGAAGAACCAGGAAGGGCCCTTTTTGTGGGTTTTCAATGGTACTTATCTGGTACAGCCACCTTTCAGTAGGAGTTGTGCCATGAAGTTGAGGTCGTTATTTCATTTTCTATTTATTTTCATTTCCTGTCTATCAATGCTATTTTGCAAGAGTTGTAAGGAGAATCATGACTCATGCTAGACATTTTATATAAAAAATCCCATTTAATTAAAGAATGTATCTGTTTGTATTATTAACTTAATTTTGTTTTGATAACTTAGCATTGAAAGGAATCTCAGGATGAATTTACTGTGCTCTGTTTTTGGATATCCTATGTCAGGAAAATAAAGCCCCATAAGTGTAACAGTGTGTGGCTGTACCAATCTGTGAGAGTATCTTATCAAACATATATACACCAGTCTATGTCAATTTCCATGCATTCCTGTTGTTTTTACTGACATACTTATCCACAGAGTAGTATGTCCTACTTGTAAGTTGTACAAAATTTCTTTCTTGAGTCTTGACTACATTAAGTAACACACATTCTCTGAGAATTTACTGGGAAGTAACCCATGCATACTCTCTGAGCATTCCCCTCATGTACTGGCCATGTTCCATTCATGTACTAGGGAACATATAAGAGTGTGTGTTATTTCTTTAGTCAGTTTCAATCACTTTAAAACATTCAGTCAGACTGTAAAGATGGTTCAGAGTAAAGGTGAGTAGAACCAGTCAAATATGACTGGAGTTTGATCCTTAGGACCTCGTCTCTCTCTCTCTCTCTCTCTCTCTCTCTTTCTCTCTCTCTCTCTCTCTCTCTCACACACACACACACACACACACACACACACACACACACACATACAGACATATACACAGAGGGAGCAGAGGGATGGAGAGGGAGAGAGAGAATTTAAAAAAGGAAGCTGAGCATTGATTAGCAGCCTCTTTGACAAGTTAATGACCATGAGAATTACAAGAAAAATGACAGTCAATACAGATGTGATCATCCCATCCTTTTCAAGTAACATACTGGCTGACTGTTTCAGAGCTCACTTTTCTTCATTGTCCAAGGTATATAGTCCAGACAGATGAACAAGAAAAGCTGTTCCACTGTATTTGTGCAGTAGAATACAGTAACCATACTGTCAACCTTACTTTCTTTTTTATATGCCTCCCTGTTTCCACCTCTCTGCAACTCAAGCAGAGTTTTGAGTTTGAAAGGAGATGTTAACTCTCTCAAGGATATTCTCAAATTCTAGCTCATTTAGGAGTGAAGAATAATCATTCAGCAGAAGCTCTTTAAACAGTAAAAGAGAAGAAATCTTCCCATTTTTGTTATCAGGGAGTTATGTGCCAATCTTGTACTGTAAGCCTCCTGTGGTATAGAACATTAAAGAAATTCAGACACTTCCTAATTTTACTCAGTATTTTTATTCACTCTCACACATCCCAGTCTTAGTATAAATAAGTTTGTCCTTTAGAAAGGAAAAAGAATCTGTACACTTGCCTTGGACACAGTGCTTTAGAATCATTTTGCCTGAAAAGGATGTTTCATCAGAAGGAAGGCTATACTATAGAATCTAGTGAGAGGAAAAGCAGGGCCAACAATACAAAGGCATGGAGAGGCAAGCTTCTACCACTATTAGCTAGTATGTTAATTTGACTCTTGGGAGAGAACTGAATTGGAAATATTCTTTTCTTTTCACTTTTTCTTAAAAGAAGCAAGATAATTTTATTTCGAGTAGCTCAATAATATATATTAAAGAGAAATACACTGTCAAGATTGATAACACATCATTTGAATAAGAGTACCCAAGAGTGTAGCAGATACAGCCAGGGGTCTCTCTTTATGAGATCTAAAGTAGTAAACGTATTCTCTAGTTTGATTGATGAATTAAGTTTTGTAATCTTATCTCTACCTTGAATGAATGTCCCATCCCACAACACATCCATTTTTAGATGCATGCATGCCCAATTATGCATCGGTATAAAATACTAAGTAGGAAAGTCTCCTTAAAAGGTTATTGGAAGCCACAGTATACTATACTGCACAAGTACCCAGCTCATTTCGGAGCAGCCGGTCTATTTTTATGCCTTGTGAAACTGGAAACATATCTCAGTAGAAGCTGTCTAAATTTGATTACAAGGGGCAGGGAAGCTAATACTGTTGATCAAGGAATTTGTGTAACTCAGTACAGGTTGGGAGACATGGGGTTCTGAGGGTAGTAGACACATTGTTTGGAAGTGTGTGTGTGTGTGTGTGTGTGTGTGTGTGTGTGTGTGTGCTCCCCTATCCAAAAAAATGAATGAAGGCATTCCAAGGTCAAGTATAACTCTATGTCTGTCTGTCTGTCTGTCTTGTTCTGTATTTAAGATTTTTTAGTAGTAAGTAGATTCTCATATAAACACTTTTGAAAGATATTCAGCCTTATTTATCCTTTCCTATAGTCTGTCATCTACCTTGTCCTCCTGCATACTCCAATTTAACCCCTTTTTGTCTTATTTCTAAACTTCAACCTGTTATAAAACTGATCATTATCTTCCATCCTTTGAAATCTTCTACTCTCTCATGGAAGCTTTACTACTTTCTGATCTCCCTATGGAGATTACAAATGAACCAAATATATGTGAAGATTCAAAACTTACATCCATGAATGAAAAAGAATCAGTAGCATTTATTTTTCTGGGTCTGTGTTACCACATTCCGAATGACTGTTTCCAACTCTATCCATGTACCTGTGAGTTTCATTTTTAATTTTTATTAGATATATCCTTTATTTACATTTCAAATGTTGTACTCTTTGCTGGTCAACCACCTGAAAATCCCCTAACACATTTCCTTCCCCCAGTTCAACAATCCACCTATTCCTCCTTCCCTGTCCTAGTATACCCCCAAACTGTAGTATTTTGCCTTCTCCAGACCAAGGACCTCCCCTTCCTTTGATTTCCAACAAGGCCATCCTCTGCTGCATATGCATCTGGAGCAATGGTCCCTCCATGTGTACTCTTTGGTTAAGTCCCTGGGAGCTCTGGGGTAACTGGGTGGTTCATGTTGTTGTTCCTCCTATGATGCTGCACACCACTTCAGCATCTTGGGTCCTTTCTCTAGCTCCTCCATTGTGGACCATGTGCTCAGTTCAATGGCTGAATTAGAGTGGCTCCCTCTGTATATGTCATGCGCTGGCAGAGCCTCCCATGTGACAGCTATATTAGGCTCTGGTCAGCAAACACTTATTGGCATCCAGAATAGTGTCTGGGTTTTATAACTGTACATAGGATGGATCCTAAATCGGACAGTGGATGATCTTTCCCTCAGTCTCTCCTGCACACTTTGTTTCTGTATCTTCTTCTGTGGGCATTTTTTCCCCATCCAAGAAGGACCAGAGTATCCATACTTTCTTGTTCCTTCTTCTTGGACATCATTTGATAGGTGAATTGTGTCTTGGAAATTCCAAGCTTCTGGTCTAATATCCACTTATTGGTGAGTATATACCATGTGTGTTCTTTTGTGATTAGGTTTCCTCATTCAGGATGATATTTTCTAGTTACATCCATTTGCCTAAGTATTTCATGAACTCATTGTTTTAAACCTGAGTAGTACTCCATTGTATAAATACACCCCATTTTCTGCAACCATTTCCCTGTTGAGGGACATCTGGGTTCTTTCCAGCTTCCAGATCCAACCATTTGCCTACAAATTGCATGAATTCATTATTTTTAATTGCTGAGTAGTATTTCCATTGTATAAATATAACTTTGAGGGACATCTGGGCTCCTTCCAACTTCTGGCTATTATAAATAAGGATGCTATGAATATAGTGGAAGCATGTGTCTATATTGTACGCAGGGGAATCCACTGGGTATATGCCCAGGAGTGGTATGACAGGGTTCTTTGGACGTGTCATGCCCAATTTTCTGAGGATCCCCCAGACTGATTTCCAGAGCGGTTGTACCAGCTTGAAATCACATCCACAGTGGACGAATGTTCCTCTTTCTCCACATCCTTGCCAGCACCTGCTGTCTCCTGGGTTTTTTATCTTAGCCATTCTGACTGGTGTGAGGTGGAATCTCAGTGTTGTTTTGATTTGCATTTCCCTGATGACTAATGATGCTGAACATCTCTTAAGGTGCTTCTAGACCATCCGAATTTCTACAGGCGAAAATTCTTTGTTTAGCTGTGTACCCCATTTTTAATAGGGTTATATGGTTCTCTGGGGTCTAACTTCTTGAGTTCTTTGTATATATTTGATATTAGCCCTCTGTCGGATGTGGGGTTGGTGAAGATCTTTTCCCAATTGGTTGCAGTTTTGTCCTTCTGAAAGTGTCCTTTGCCTTATAGAAACTTTGCCATTTTATGAGGTCCCATTTCTCAATTCTTCATCTTAGAGCATAAGCTATTGGTGTTCTGTTCAGGAACTTTGCCCCTGTGCCCATGTCCTCCAGGGTCTTCCCAAGTTTCTTTTCTATTAGGTTCAGTGTGTCTGGTTTTATGTGGAGGTCCTTGATCCACTTGAAGCTGAACTTAGTACAATGAGATAAGAGTGGGCCAATTCACATTCTTCTGCATGTTCAACCTCCAATTAAACCAGCAACATTTGTTGAAAAGGCTATCTTTTTTCGACTGAATGGTTGTAGCTCCTTTATCAAGATAAAGTGACCATAAAACTGTGGGTTCATTTCTGGGTCTTCAATTCTATTCCATTGATCTACTTGCCTGTCGCTATACCAATACCATGCAGTTTTTAACACAATTGCTCTGTAGTACTGCTTGAGGTCAGGCATATTGATTCCCCCAGTAGTCCTTTTATGTTGAGAATAGTTTTAGCTATCCTAGGTTTTTTGTTACTCCAGATGAATTTGAGAATTGCTCTTTCTAGATCTATGAAGAATTGATTTGGGATTTTGATGGGGATTGCATTGAATCTGTACATTGCTTTTGGCAAGATGGCCATTTTTACTATATTGACCCTGCCAATCCAAGAACATGAAATAGTTTTCCATCTTCTGATATCTTCATCGATTTCTTTCTTCAAGGACTTGAAGTTTCTGTCAGACAGTTCTTTCACTTGTTTGGTTTGAGTCACACCAAGATACTTTATATTGTTGTGGCTATTATGAAGGGTGTTATTTCCCTAATTTCTTTCTCAGCCTGCTTGTCCTTTGAGTACAGGAAGTCTACTGATATGCTTGAGTTATTTTATGACCAGCTATTTTGCTGAAGTTGCTTATCAGCTGTAGGAGTTCTCTGGTGGAGTTTTTAGGGTCACGTAAGTATACTATCATATCATCTGCAAATAGAGATAGTTTGACTTCTTCCTTTCCAATTTGTATCCCTTTGACTTCCTTATATTGTCTAATTGCTCTCACTAGAACTTCAGGTACTATATTGAAAAGATATGGAGAGAGAGGGCAGCCTTGTCTAGTCCCTGATTTTAGTGGGATTGCTTCAAGTTTCTCTCCATTTATTTGGATGTTGGCTACTGGTTTGCAGTATATTGCTTTTACTTTGTTTAGGTATGGGCCTTCAATTCCTGTTCTTTCCAAGACTTTTAGCATGAAAGGATGCTGAATTTTGTCAAATGCTTTTTTCACCATCTAAGCAGATGACCATTTGGTTTTTTTCTTTTAGTTTGTTTATGTAGTGGATTGCATTGACGGATTTCCATATATTGATCCATCCCTGAATCCCTGGGATGAAGCCTACTTGATCACATTGAATGATGCTCTTGTATTCAGTTGGCAAGGATTTTATTTAGTATTTTTGCATCAATATTCATAAGGGAAATTGGCCTCTAGTTCTCTTTCTTTGTTGGATCTTTGTGTGGTTTTGGTATCAGCGTAATTGTGGCTTCATAGAATGAGTTGGGTAGTGTTCCTTCTATTTCTATTCTGTGGAATAGTTTGAAGAGTATTGGTGTTAGGTCTTCTTTGAAGGTCTGATAGAAATCTGCACTAAAACCATCTAGTCCCATACTTTTTTTGGTTGGAAGACTTTCTATAAACCCTTCTATTTCTCTAGGGGTTATGGGACTGTTTAGATGATCTAATTGATCCTGATTTAATTTTGGCATCTAAGAAATTGTCCATTTCCTCCAGGTTCTCCAGTTGTGTTGAGTGAAGGCTTTTGTAGTATGATCTGATGATTTTTTGAATATCCTCAGTTTCTATTATCATATATCCGTTTTCATTTCTAATTTTCTTAATTTGAATACTGTCTCTATGCCTATTGGTTAGTCTGGCTAAGGGTTTATCTATCTTGTTGATTTTCTCAAAGATCAAGCTCCTGGTTTTGATGATTCTTTGTATGGTTCTCTTTGTTTCTACTTGATTGATTTCAGCCCTTAGTTTGATGATTTCTTGTCTTCTACTTCTCCTTGGTGAATTAGTTATTTTTGTTCCAGGGCTTTCAGATGTGCTGTTAAGCTGCTAGTATATGCTCTCTCCAGTTTCTTTTTGGAGGCACTCAGGGCTATGAGTTTTCCTCTCAGCACTGCTTTCATTGTATCCCATAGATTTGGCTAGGTTGCACCTTCATTTTCATTGAATTCTAAAAAGTACTTGATTTCTTTCTTTATTTCTTCCTTGACCAAGATGCCATTGAGTAGAGTATTATTCAGTTTCAATGTGTATGTGGTCTTTCTGTTGCTTTTCTTCCTAATGAAGACCACTTTTACTTCATAGTGATCTGATAGGAGGCATGGAATCACTTCAATCTTCTTGTATTTATTTAGCTTTATCTTGTGACCAATTATATGATTGATTTTGGAGATGGTACCATGCAGTGCTGAGAATATTGTATATTATTTTGATTTAGGATGAAATGTTCTCTCTCTCTCTCTCTCTCTCTCTCTCTCTCTCTCTCTCTCTCTCCATATATATATATATATATATGTTAAATCCAATTGGTCCAAAGCTTCATTTAGTTTCACTGTGTCCTTGTTTAGTTGCTCTTTTCCTGATCAGTCCATTGAGGAGAGTGGGGTGTTGAACTCACCCATAATTATTGTGTTAGGTGCAATGTGTGCTTTAAGCTTTAGTAAAATTTATTTTATGAATAAGGTGGCCCTTGCATTTGGAGCATATATGTTCAGAGTTCTTCTTGGTGGATTTTTCCTTTGACCAGCAAGAAGTGTCCTTCTGTGTCTCTTTTCATGACTTTAGGTTGAAAGTCAATTTTATGTGATATAAGAACTCAAGAAGTTAGACCCCAAAGAACCAAATAACCCTATCAAAAAATGGGGTACAGAGCTAAACAAAAAATTTTCACCAGAAGAAATTCAGATGGCCGAGAAACACTTTAAGAAATGTTCAACATCATTAGTCATCAGGGAAATGCAAATCAAAACAACCCTGAGATTCCACCTCACACCAGTCAGAATGGCTAAGAGTAAAAACTCAAGAGACAACAAGTGTTGGCGAGGATGTGGAGAAAGAGGAACACTCCTCCACTGTTGGTGGGATTGCAAAATGGTAAAACTGCTCTGGAAATCAGTTTGGTGGTTCCTCAGAAAATTGGGCATGTCACTTCCAGAGGACCCTGGCATACCACTCCTGGGCACATACCCAGAGGATTCCCCTGCATACAATAAAGACACATGCTCCACTATGTTTATAGCAGCCTTGTTTATAATAGCCAGAAATTGGAAGGAGCCCAAATATCCCTCAAAGGAGGAATGGATACAGAAAATGTGGCATATTTATACAATGGAATACTACTCAGAAATTAAAAATAATGAATTCATGCAATTTCTAAGTAAATGGTTAGACCTGGAAAATATCATCCTGAGTGAGTTAACCCAATCACAAAAGAATACACATGAAATTCAATCACTGATAAGTGGATATTAATGAGCCCAGAAGCCCTAAATACTCAAGGCACAATTAGCAAGTTAAATGATTCCCAAGAAGAAAGGAGAAGACCCTGGGCCTGAAAAGATTGGATCCAGTTTTGTAGACCCAGAACAGAGAAATCGTGTGTGGGGGGGGGATGATTATGGAATAGTTGGGGGGGAGAGGAATTATGGGACGTATGGTGGGGGGGAAACTGGGAAAGGGGAAAGTCTTTGGAATGTAAACATAGAATATAGAAAATAAAAAATTAAATAAAAAATATAATTTAAAAAAAGATGGAGATTGAGACTACTGCTGCATGTGCTGGGAGGGCTGCAGGGCAGGGTCCCCCAACCGAGTTGGTTCATGGCCTGGTGGGTGTAGAGATGGCCAGCCAAGCCTCACAGGCCCTGACTACAGGTGAAAGCCTGGTAGGTTTCCACTGGAGTGATGGTAGCCTCAGATTATGTCTGCATACCTGGGCCTGCCTGAAGGTTCTCTACTGGTGACCTGCCTGCAAGATGGAGATCACTGCTGAGAGTGCTGGGAGGACCGCAGGGCAGGCTGCTCACAACAGAGGTGGTGCAAGGTCTGCTGGGCACTGAGATAGCCTGCCGAGCCTCCTGGGCCCTGGCTACAGGCAAAAACAAAAGCCTGTTTCCACCTGAGTGATGGTATTCTCAGATTAAGTCTGCATACCTGGGCCCACCTGATGGTTCTCTACCGGTTATCTGGCTGCAAGATCCTAAATTATCATTGTTGAATTCATGGTTATGTTGAACTTCTGTGAATTATAACTTTCACAGTTCTAACTTTTAGCATAATCAGCTAGCATGGTAATAGAGTTTATCTTGAAGAAAGAAAATAAAAACTTAAAAATATCTGACTGTAATTAAATTACATTCAGGTATTTTGATCTTTAGTGATTTAACAGTTGAGTATACTGTTTACTATTATTCAATTTTATAAGTGTCTTGGGTTTAATGTATTTCAATTATCTATTTATGGATTTTACATTCCAATATCATCCCTCTTTTCCTCCTAGTATCCCATTATGCAAATCCTACTCCCATTCCTTTTTCACCTTCTCCACTGAAAAATGGGAGTTTCCCACTAAATATCATTGCTGTCGTTGTCATCATCATCATCATCATCATCATCATCATCATCATCTTGTTGTTGTTGTTCCTGCTGCTGTTATGGTTGTTATGCCCCAAGTACATCAGGACTAGACATAACCTCTCCCACTGAGACCAGACAACCCAGTTAGGGGAACAAGATTCATGAGGAAGTAGACAACAAATTCAGGTACAGCTTTCACTTCAGTTCTTGGAGGACCTGCAGCAAGAACAAGCTGCACATCTGCTACATGTGTACAGGGTGCCTAGGTACAGCCTATATTCTCTCTTTGGTTGATGATTCAGTCTGTGGGAGGCCCCAATCATCAAGATTCATTGACTTGACTCTCTTGCTCTTCCTGTTGAGACACTGTCCTCGTCAGTTCCCTAAATCCTTCCCCCAACTACTCTTCAACAAGACAATCCAAGCTTCATCTAGTGTTTGGCTGTGGGTCTGTGTATCCGTTTCCATTGGCTGCAGGGTTGAGCCTCAATGAAGACAGCCATACTAGACTCCTGTCTGCAAGTACAACAGAGTATCATTAAAGAGTGTCAGTGACTGGTTCTTGCACATGGGATAGGTTTAAATTTGGGTCAGTCATTGGTTGATTGTTCCATCTTTGTCCCTGCATAACTTATAGGCAGGATACATTTTGGGTCAAAGGTTTTGTGGGTAGGTTGTTGTCCTTATTGCTCCACTGGGAATCCTGCCTGGCTATAGGAAGTGATCACTTAAGGATCCCTATCTCTCACTGCCAGAAGTCTCAGCTAGAGTAGGGTCCATAGACACCCAAGGGCCTCTCCCCACCCCAGGTCTCTGGCATGTCTTAGAGTTTACGTTCTCCACCTCTGATTTCAGTTCTTTCTCCCCTATTCACTGTACATCTGCTCCCCATCTACTCCCATCTGTCCTATTCAGTTCCCTCCCTCTATCCACCTCCAATACCTACTTTATTTCCCCTTCTTAAAAAGATTCTACAATCTTCCCCTGAGCTCTGTTTCTTATTTTGTTCCTTCATGTCTGTGGATTATAGCTTAGTTATCTTGTACTTTATGGCTAATATGTACTTATAAGTGAAAACATACCATGCCTCTCTGGGTTACCTCACTCAGGATAGTATTTTCTACTTCCATTCATTTGCCAGGAAAATTAATGATGCTATTGTTTTTAATAGCTGAGTAATATTCCATGGTGTAAGTGAACCACATTTTCATTATCATTCTTGAGTTGAGGAACATCTAGATTGTTTGCATGAATAAAGCTCTTATGAACATATAGCAAGTGTCTTTGTGGGATAGTGGAACATTTTGGGGATATGTACATAGGAGAGGTATATAGTTGGGTCTTGTGGTAGAACTATTATGTATTTTCTGAGAAATTGCCGAATTGATTTTGAGAGTGGTTGTAGACGTTTTTACTCTCACCAGCAATTGAGGAGTGTTCACCTTTCTCCACATTTTTGCCAGCATGTGCTATCTCTTGAGTTTTTTTTCTTTTCTGAAATAGATTTTTTTGGTATTTTATTTATTTACATTTCAAATGTTATCCTATTTCTGGCTTCCCCTCTGGAAACCCCCATCCTATCTTCCCTCTCACCGACTGTATGATGTTGTTCCCCCACTCACCCACCCACTCCTGCCTCCCCACCCTAGCAGTCCTCTACACTGGAGATTCAAACCTTCCCAGGACCACTGGCCATTTGTCCCATTGATGTCCAACAAAGCTATCTTCTGCATATGCAGCTGGAACCATGGGTCCGGGTCCCTCCATGTGTACTGTTTGATTGGTAGTTGAGTTCCTGGAATTTCTGGGGACTGGTGGTTGATATTGTTGATATTGTTCTTCATATGTTCTGCAAACCCCTTCAGCTCCTTCAGTCCTTTCTCTAACTCTTCCACTGGGGACTCAGTGCTCATTCCAATAGTTGGCTGCCAGCATCTGCCTCTGTATTTGTCAGGATCTGGCAGAGCCTCTCAGAAGACAGCTATATCAGGCATTTGTCAGCAAGCACTTCTTGGCATCCATGATAGTGTCTGGGTTTGATGTCTGTATATGGAATGGATCCCCAGGTGGAGCAGTGTCTAGATAGCCAGCCTTTCCTTCAGTCTCTGCTCTTCACTTTATCTACATATTTTTTCCTTTGAGTACTTTGTTCCCTTTCTCAGATGAACCGAATAATCCACACTTTGGTCTTCCTTCTTCTTGAGCTTCATGTAGTCTGTGAATTTTATCTTGGGTATTCAGAACTTTTGGGCTAATATCAACTTGTCACTGAGTGTGTACCATGTGTGTTCTTTTGTGATTGGGTTACCTCACTCAGGATGATATTTTCTAGTTCCATCCATTTGCCTAAGAATTTCATGAATTTATCTTTCTTAATAGAAGAATAGTACTCCATTGTGGATACATTTTCTGTATCTATTCCTCTGTTGAATGACATCTGGTTCTTTTCATTTTCTGGCTATTTTAAATAAAGCTGCTATGAACATAGTGTAGCCTGTGTCCTTGTTATATGTTGGAGCAACTTTTGGGTATATGTCTAGGAGTTTTTGATCTAAGATATTCAAATAGTTATAAGCTAGAATATTTTGATTTGCATTTTCCTGATGACTAAGGACATTTAACATTTCTTTAAGTGCTCCTCAACCATTCAAGATTCCTCTCTTGAGAATTTGGTGCTTATCTTTGTACCCTCCTTTTTAATTGGGTTATTTGGGTTGTTGGTGTCTAATTTCTTGTGTTCTTTAGATATTTTTGATATTAACCTTCTGACACAGGTAGGGTTGATGAATATCTTTTAGTAATCTGTAGGCTGTTGTTTTGTCCTGATGACATACAGAAACTTTTCAGTTTCATGAGGTCACATTTTTAGATTGTTGATCTTAGTGCCTTAACCATTGGTGGTCTGTTCAGGAAGTTGTCTCATATACCAAGGAGTTCAAGGCTATTACTCTTGTACTATTCAAGGAAATATACCTTAGTGACAAATATAGAAATTACCCCAGACTAAATGGTTAGAGAAATATTTTCTAAGAAAATGGACCCAAGAGCCTAGCTAGAGTAGTCATTCTAATATCTGATAAAATAGACTTTCCACCGAAATTAATAACAAGGTATGGGGAAAGACATTTGATCCTTATCAAAGGAGAAATCCAGCAAGATGACATCTCAACTCTGAATATCTTTTCCCCAAATGAAAGGGTACCTCATTTGAAGAAAACATAACAAAATAAAATAACAACAACAACAACAAATTATTATTAAGTTTACTTCAAACATCCAACCCTGTACATTAGTAGGAAGATTTGAATACCTCACAGGTTATTAAGACAGAAACTGAACAGAGGAATAATTAAACTTGCAGATTTTATGAATTAAAAGGAGCTACCAGATATCTAAAGAAAGTTTCACCCCAACAAAAAAGAAGATACATTCTTCTCAGCACCTAACAGAACTTTTTCCAAAATTGAACATGTACTCTATCACAATGTAAACCTTTTAAAAGGTTGAAATAACATCTCATATCTTCTCAGAACCCTATGGATTAAACCTGAACTTAAACAACAACAGAAACAAAAAAAGCCTACAAATCCATGGAAGCTTAACAACTCTCTATTCAACAACTACTGGGTCAGGGAAGAAATAAAGACACTAAAGATTTTCTAGAATTCAATGAAAGTGAAGGTACTACATACTCAAACTTATGAGACACAATGAAAGCAGTGCTACAAGGAAAGTTCATAGCACTAAATATCTTTGGAAAGAAACTGGATATGTTTCATATTAGTAAGTTAACAGAAAACCTGAAAGCTCTAGAACAAAAAGAAATAAACATACCCAAGCCGAATACATAGCAGGAAATGATCAAATTCAGTGGTAAAATCAATAAATTAGAAACAAAGAGAACAATGTAAAAAATTCAGGAAACAAAAATAGTTCTTTGAGAAATCAATAAGATAGAGAAAACTTTAGGCAAACTAACTAAAAGGCAGAAAGACAACAACCAAATTAACAAATCAGAAATGAAAAGACGTAAGAGATGACATGACAATTTCTGATTTCTGTGGAAACTCAATATGTCATGTAATATTTTCCCAGAGCTGTTGTATGAAAGAGTGTTTTGCTGAACCAGACATATGAAAGGGCATATGATGCTTTTTTCTGGAGCAGAAGCCTGAAAAGCCATGTGATCTTTAGAAAGAATAGAAATATAACCCCAGCAACAGTGAGAGCAGGCTCCTGCTTTACACTCCCAGGCAAGACTTTGCTGCTCTTCACTGACTACCCATTGGTATGCCTTGCAATGCTTCACTGTTCTTCGCTAACCATGCATGGCTTTTTCAGTCTTGCTTCTTAGCTGGTTTCTAAAGCACAAAAGAACTTCTTGTGGTATTCTTCCTAATTCTTGCCACTTTTAGCACAGAAATCTACCAGACTTTCAAAGAAGAGCTAGTAGCAGTACTCCTCAATTTTTTCCACAAAATAGAAACAGAAGTGACATTGACAAACTCATTCTATGTGGCCACACAGTCACCAAATACAAAAACCACATAAAGACTCTACAAAGAGAGATAATTTCAGTCCAACTTCCCTTATGAACATTGATTCAAAAATATTTACTGAAATACTTGCAAACCAAATCCATGAGCACATTAAAACATCAACCACTATGATCAAGTAGGCTTCATTCTAAAGCTGCAGGGACTGATCTACATACTAACGTCCATCAATATGATTTGCCATGTATACAAACTATAAGAAAAAGATACACAACAATCTCATCAGATATTGATAAGTTTTTGACAAAATACAACACCCCTTTATGATAAAAGACATTCAGATATCAGAGGTACTCGTCCCATGCCTACTCATAACAAATGCAGTATATCCAAGCCAATAACCAACAACATCAAATTAAACTGGGACAACACAAGGCTATCCACTCTCTATATCTCTTTAATAAAGTACTTAAAATTTTAGCTGGAGCAATAATGCAACTAAAAGAGGTCACAGGGATACAAATTAGAATAGAAGAGTTGAAAGTATCACTATGAACAGATGATATGATAGTATGCATAAGGGACTGCAATAATCCTACCAGAGAATTTCTTAAGGGGATATATACCTTCAGTGAAGTGGCTCTATACAAAATTACCTTAAAATTTCAATAGCCTGATTCTTCTGCTACCTCTTCTCTACCTCCATCAGACTTCTGAATCACACAGAGAGGAGCATGTTGTTTTCTAAAAGGCTCCACCAAGCACCTGACAGAGACTGATATAGACAGCCACAACCAAACAGTAGATGGAACTGGGCGACTCTTATAGAAGAATAGCAGTAAGGACTGTGGGGTCCAATGGGGATAGGAGCTCCACAGGAAGACCAACAGAGTAAAATAACATGGGCCCTTGAGGCTCTTAGAGAGGAAACCACCAACCTATGACCATACTCAGGTGGAACCTAGGCCTCCCACACATATGTAGCATAAGTGAAGCTTGATCATCATATGGGTCCCAAACAACTGGAATGGAGGCTATCCTAAAGTTGTTGGCTGTATGTGGAACAAGACTGTGCTGTGTTGTCTGGCTTCAGTTGGAGTTTGATGCAACCCAGACCCAGAAATATACACTTGAAATATACCCAGAAATATAAGTGAATATTAGAAAGGAAAAGATAGCCATGCTACAATCCACAGACCCACAAAAGCTAAGCAAAAGGACAAGCTAATGGAGGATGCTTACATCTATGTAATGTAAATACAGTTTGGTCTTCATATGGGACATTTAACAGCTGGAGCTGGGATGTTCTCTGACTCTGCTGCCTGCCTTTCCATCTGTTTTCCCTAACTGGGATGTCTTGGTTAGGTTCAAGAGAAAATTTTTCTAGTCCTACTACAACTTGATATGCCAAGGTTGTCTTTCAACCCTACTAAGCACATTTTCTCAGGATGGTGTCATTAGAGACAATGGAGATGTTGTATCCTGCCTGTTTTGCCTGTGATAAAGGCACCCTGTTACTCTGAAAGGCATGATGTTTTAGAAACCGCTGCCTTTCTCAATCCTTGCCCAGTGCTAGGGTGGAACTCTGTATATGACAGTATGACAAGGATAAGTCTCCATGCTTCCTCTCTTTCCAAACTTTTGGTGGAATAGTAGTGTTGTTTCTTACAGAGTCTTCCAGGAACAGTAAACCTATTTCTAAACTTCTCTGCATTTTCTGGATACATCTTTTTTTATCTTTGCTTGGATAGAAAACATTTGTTGGGAGATTTTGTACATACTTCCCAGTGTTTTGAGGCATCCATCTTCTTGTATACTTAGTCTAAAATGCACTAAACCTGACAAAAGGAATACCTTTCATTATTTGTTGGTCATTATGGTCACTGGAAAAATATACTCAATACCCTAAAAAAAAGAAAGATCTTGTCAAATATTATTGAAGCTGATATTTCATTACTAAACTAAAATTCCTTCATCTCTTCTCCCATCATTCTGAGAAGAGTTCTGAACTGGAGGGAAGAAGATAGGCACCCATGTGGTTTAACATTTTTTAAAAGAATTTCTTTATAGGAAGATGAAATGTTGCAACCGCTATTTTAATGAGCCATTGTCTGTGTTTATTGGATGAGTAGCTGAACCTGACAAACTGAACCATCTGGACCAGTCTTCATTGTTATATAAAGTAATTGTTTGGAAAGTATTTATAGAAATTAGGTATGCGATTAATTTTTACTCCCTCAGTCTTTACTGAGGAATAGGTTTTAGCAGTGACCCATGTATATTGAATATGCAATGCAGCAAAGAACTAATTTTTTAAGGCTTAAATTAAAGGACAGTGTCTTAAGTGATATTGTTCTCCTTCAAAATGACAACACACACATTCATTTGCCAGTGTCATGCCAACAACTTGTTTTCACATCTATGAACATTTTGGGATAAATATTTATTCGCAATGTAATATGAAACTGTTCCATAAGCAGATTTTATGCCAGGCTACCATCAGAAAGAAGCCACAGTTCAGTGACAAATATATCATATTATTTCATTTGACTATTCCATAATTCTACTATAAAATTAAATATTCAAGGCACAATATATGGCACCTAATAATTACTGTGCTTTGTAAGGTTGAACAAATGTTAAGTGCAATGAAAAGAAAAGGCCATAGGCTAATTGTGGGCACTCAAGTCTCACTGTTTTGAAGAGATCTATAGGTCTAACTATGACCCTAAGATGAATGAAAATATATCTCATTCATTGCTATTATAACTGATATATATTTTTTATTTTTAGACAAGAATAAAGCAGGTGTATGGGCAACTACTTAGAGAGATTTGTAGTGAGCCTCATAGCTCTATAAATATATTTTAGGTCAAGAGATAGTCATAAAATAAAATGAAGAGGATGAATGTATTTTTCAGTATCCTGAACTTTATCTTGATAGTTTGTGAAACTGGGGAACCTAGAACTTTATGGAGGCAATTTATTTATTTTATTACCTATCTAGCATACACTAGTTATTAAGACATATTTCACAACTTTATATTTATTCCTAAATTATAATACAAGGAAGACTAACATGTAAATTTAGTTCTGGAAATATTACTTTCTTGTTTATTATTCTTATATGTGCAGTATTGTCTCTTACTGATCTAGCTATGTACAGAACACTTTAATGCTCTTGGCCATAATATATTTTTGCATGTTGTATAATAAAAATTTACATGCATTTCTATTTAATTTTTGCTTTAAGAGCACAACCACTTCACACATCCTTGTATATTTCAGGACATGCCTACTCTAATCAGACTGTATCCCTAATGCTCTATAAAGAAAAATCTAAATATATCAGACATGAACCCAATATTATGTGTATATTGAGAAAGGAAATAAGATACTTTGTGTGGTTTTTCTCATGAATTCCAATATTATTAGTGGAACTTAGGTAGAGATTGTTCTGGAAATGCTGAACACTTGAACTCACATCTTTGAAATTCATGTAGTCACTCCAAAGGAATCCATTCATGTGTGTCCTGTGACAACTGAAGCTGACATATGTACCACAGAAATTCAGGAGCTTGTTCAAACTGCTAATCATGTCCTTCCTGGTAAATTTCTCAAAACATGCATGGCATACTATGTGAATAAACTTAATTATGTATTGCTGAAAGCAGCTTACATATTCTCAGAAATCTATTTTCCCCATGCTTATGTAGGAGTAGAAATAAAATATAGTTCTTTAAGGTATTAATTAATATATCAAGTTCAAAGCCATGAAATATCCTAGAGGCAGCTGATTACTGATTTTAAAGTCTTTTGTCTTTGTTCACTTTGCCCTACTAATAGTAAATTACTCATCACACACATTTATCACATGCTAGCCATCTTCCCAGAATAACCTAGTTAGAGGACATTGGCAGAAAATGTAGGTCAAAAGCATAGCAAGAACACAAGCAAAATGATACACAATTTTAAATATTTAACTGTAAAGGCACATCACCTGTGCCAGCTGTTTTATTATTTTGCAAGCATGTAAACATGTTTTAGAATTCTGCTTGGTTTAAAGTCAAGTGTGTGTGTGTGTGTGTGTGTGTGTGTGTGTGTGTGTATTAACAGCTACATCAACATATTCCTTGGCAGAAGGGCATTTCTTCTCTAGCTGTAGCCAGATTCTACATGGGTCCCTTTGTCTAATTTTTAAAAGTTCTGGCATTCCTTTGGCATAATTGACTTTCTGTAAATGTATAGAAAAACAATATTATATCAGTGACCAAACAAAATTTCTCATTGTTATTTAAATTTGATTTTTAGAATCTACTGTATTTATATTTTGATGTTGATACTCTTATATGTGTGTTTAGGTAGTGTGTGTGGTGGCAGGAATAAGAAGCCCCCCACCCCATCTACAGGCTCAGATATGTAAATGCTTCGTCATCAGGAAATAGCATTAATTAAAAAGGATTAGGGAATACAGCCTAGTTTGTCACTGGAGGTGGGTTTCCAAAAGAAAGCACAGTCCAGCCCATTATTTCTTTCAGCCTTAGAAATGGATGTAGAACTCTCATATACTTCCCTGTCCCATGCCTACCTATGTGTTGCCATGTTTTCCACCATGGTAAAAATGGACTAAACCTTTAGAAGTACAAGTAAGCACCAGTTAAATGTTTTATTTTAATAGAACTCCTTTGGTCATGGTGTCCCTTCACAGCAATAAAATGCTCACTAAGTCAGTAGGCAAAAATGTTTATGTGTGTTTGGACAGCAGAGAAAGATGTCGAGATGCTGGTTATCACCTTCATTATTCCCCACTTTATTTTTGAGTCAGTGTCACAAATTAAACATATAACTCACAGATTTAGTATGACTATATGGGTAGTAAGCTCAATGACATTTTGCTCTCATATCCATCTTTTAGGTTATAGAAATGTGCCAACAATGTAGGTTTCCACATTGGTTCTAATGATCTGAAAACAGGACCTCATGCTGCACTGTATGAAGTTTACCACCTTAACCTCTCTCCAAGCTTTTATTTGTTTGTTTTTATAATTTTTGTTTTGGAGATATAGTTTTACTCTATATTCCAAACTGACCTTGAAATCTCTGGCTAGGCTAATCTGATATATATTTGAAAATCATTTTATGATTATATGAAGGCACTGTGTTTACAATCAGGCAAATTTCAAAATGCTATAATGCTGTGCAAGAAATTTCTTTTTCTATTTGAATTACACATCTAGTATTAATTAATATTTACCTGAAACTATGTCAAGAAATTTACTCAGAGTTTTGACATATGTTTTTGATTAATGGATATTAAAATAACAAGAGATTAGTATCTACGAGTATCTATATCTTATTTTAAAAATATGAAAATTATTCCATTAACAAATTCAGAGGGACTTAAAAAATTTACACAGCCACTACCAGAGTATACATTTGAACCTACTAATGCCTGAACATAGAGCCCAAGGAGAGAAAAACACATAGAGACTTTTTTTTCAAATGAATAACTGGCCTAAAAACTAAGATTTCACCTGGATAACTCTTACCAGCTATTTTGTCATGGTAATTCATTGTCTTTTATAAATATAGGGACAAAATAGGTATTATAGAACTGTCCCTGTTAATCTTGGCATTTAGTCAAGCTATGTTGAAGAAAGGATGCAAATGATTCAATTTCTGCTTTAGATCCAGAAATAGTTCCAGGTCTTATAAAGAACTAAAGGAGTTCAGTGCTTAGCACACAGATGCAGTATTCAGATTTCAATGAGAAAAATGAAAATGAAAAATTATGGAGTGTGTATTTTAAAAAATGAATGTTTCCAAAAATACTAATGCTTTCATTTATTATTCAATGGCCTATCAAATCACCATGCAATATTCTACAAGTTTTTTTATGTTAAAAAGATAGATTTCTCTAGCAAAAAATATCATTGGAAAAGTATACATTACTTCTAAAACTCTTACACAAGGGCAATCAAGGCCTTGCTTTACAGAGAATTTACCTGCTCTGCTTAGTTCAGAAGACTAAACTCTGAATGTGAAACAAATTATCCTCATTTATGTACTTGAAGCTCTTAAGAACAGAAAGAAATAGGCAAATCAGATTGTGATTTTGCTCTGAAATTATTTCTCCGGCAATGCTTAGATTTGATAAAAATCTGCTCCTTCCCAGAAAGTAAAAATATAACAAGTGTGCTTAAGGTAGCTATGATTTTTTTTGCATTTTTTATTGGATATATTCTATATTTACAATTCATTTCCCTTTTTCTGGTTCCCCACCCCCAAAGGTCCCACATGTCCTTTTCCCTCCCCCTGCTCTCTCATCCACCCCCTCCCACCTTACTGTTCTTGTACTCCCCCACAATGATGTTATGGTCCATTCTAGCACCAGTGTCCACTCCTTTCTTCTTGTGAGACAACACTTGATATGTGATTTATGTCTTTGGTGTTCCAAGCTTCTAGGCTAATATCCACTTATCAGTGACTGTATACCATGGGTATTCTTTTGAGACTGGGTCACCTCACTTAGTATGACGTTCTCCAGCTCCATCCATTTCTCTAAGAATTTCATGAATTCATTGTTTCTAATGGCTGAATAGTACTCCATTGTGTATATATACCACATTTTTTGTATCCATTCCTCTGTTGAGGGACATCTGCGTTCTTTCCAGCTTCTGGCTATTATATATAAGGCTGCTATGAACATAGTGGAGCATGTATCCTTATTGCATGCTGGTGAATCTTCTGGGTATATTCCCAGGAGTGGTATGGCTGGGTCCTCCGGAAGTATCACTTCCAGTTTTCTGAGGAACCGCCATACTGATTTCCAGAGTGGTTGTACCAGCTTGCATTCCCACCAGCAGTGGAGGAGTGTTCCTCTTTCTCCACATCCTCACCAACACCTGATGTCTTCTGAGTTTTTAATCTTAGCCATTCTGACTGGTGTGAGGTAAAATCTCAGGATTGTTTTAATTTGCATTTCCCTAATGACTAGTGATGTTGAACATTTTTTAAGGTGTTTCTCAGCCATCCGAATTTCTTCAGGTGAAAAGTCTCTGTTTAGCTCTGTACCCCATTTTTGGATAGGGTTATTTGGTATAGGTTAAGGTCAGAGATGATGATTCTGCCAGAAGTTCTTTTATTGTTGAAAATAGTTTTGGCTCTTCTGGGTTTCTTGTTACTCCAGATAATTTTGGAAATTTCTCTATCTAACTCTATAAAAAATTGAGTTGGGATTTTGATGGGGATTGCATTGAATTTATAGATTGTGTTAGGCAAGATGGCCATTTTTACTATATCAACCAATGAACATGGTAGCTCTTTTCATTTTCTGACATCTTCAATTTCTTTCTTCAGAGACTTGAAGTTTTTATTACACAGATCTTTCACTTGTTAGAATCACACCAAGGTATTATATATTATTTGTGACTATTTGTGAAGAGTGTCATTTCCCTAATTTCTTTCTCAGCCTCTTTATCCTACGAATATAGGAAGGCTACTGATTTGTTTGAGTTAATTTTATATCCAGCCAGTTTTCTGAGGTTGTTTATCAGGTATAGGAGTTCTCTGGTGGAATTTTGTGGGTCACTTAAGTATACTGTCAAGTCTACCCACCAAACCAAACCAAACCAAACCAAACCAAACCAAACCAAACCAAACAAAACAAAAAACCCAGGACCAGATGATTTCAATGCAGAGTTCTCTCAGACTTTAAAAAGACCTAATATAAATATTCTTCAACTATTCCACAAAATAGAAACATATGGAACACTACCCAATTTGTTTTATGAAGCCACATTTACTCTGATATCTAAACCACACAAAGACCCAACAAAGAATGAGAACTTTAGACCAATTTCCCTTATGAATATTGGTGCAAAAATACTCAATAAAATTCTTGCAACTAAATCCAAGGAGGCATCAAAATGAACATCCTCCATGATCAAGTAGGCTTCATTCAGGAATGGCTCATTATATGGAAATCCATCAATTTAATCCACTATATAAACAAACTAAAAAAAAAAAAAGACCTATTCATTTCATTAGATGCTGACAAAGCATCTGATAGTATATCCAACACCTCCTCATGATAAAAGTTCTGGAAAGATCAGGAATTCAATGCCCATACCTAAACATAGTAAAAGCAATATACAGCAAACCAGTAGCCAACATCAAACTAAATGGAGAGAAACTTGAAACAATCCCACTGAAATCAGGAACTAGATAAGGCTGTTCACTCTCTCCCTACCTGCTCAATATAGTGCTTGAAGTCCTAGCCATAACAATAGACAATGAAAGGAGATCAAAGTGATTCAAATTGGAAAGGAAGAAGTCAAAATACCACTATTTGCAGGAACTGCCTCTTGAGAGGCTCTTGAGGTTTTCAATGAGAGGGCAGGAACCAGGAAAGGGGATAACATTTGAAATGTAAGTAAGTAAAATATCCAATAAATAAAGAAAAAGAAATAAAAACCTACATGCTACAATGGATTCTCTTCAAAGGGTACCATTAAAAATCACAAGTTGTTAAATACAGTTTGTGCTTTAAGAGTAGACAGCAGGATCAGGGGACACTAAAGTAAGTCACTTCATACATTTCTATCAATGTAGAATAACAGCATCAGGTTATAAAAATGTGATTTATTAATAACAGTTGAGAATTTCTGTATTATTTACTATTTTGAGAAAAATAATAAGTAGTATCTAATAAATATGGAATGAGCCTGACAAAATATGTATCTGATTATATTTTTGATGGTATAAAGTTAAAGTTATTTCTTGTCCCTTTAGTATTCTTTACAGTTTTGTCCCTATCCAGTTTGCTACATCTAGAGGGAATTATAAATATGTAGGAAGAATTGAGAAACTAGGAGGTTTTTATCACTAGGGGACAGCAATGTTGTTGAATTGTGATTTGGTAGAATCAAAAAATACGTGTCATGGTGGCTCATTACTGAATATGCTTGGGTTTGGGAAATGGATATCAGTTGTCCTAGATTTAACCTTATTATTAGCCCAAGAAACCCAATATCATTGTATTTAGTAAATTGATTTTGGTGCCATTTATTTAAAAGACACACAAAGAGATTATAGTTTTATATTTACAAAACTAATGTCAGACAGAAGAAAAGCAAATAGTCTCACTTATACCTCATCATGAAATCTTGATACAGTCTCATTGCAGAATGTGAAACTGAGTTAATACATTCAGGTTACTGTCATGTCTCTTAGGTTCTAAGACCTGTCTTGGTTTTTCAGCAGAAAAAAAATTGCTTTGGATACCAGTATCTTGAGATTTCCTAATTAAGTCTGAATTTACAAAATAAACATATTATAGAAGGAAGACCTTTGATTTATTACTCAGTACAATTTCTTCATTTAACCAATAGAAAAATGCTTAAGAAATGAATAAATATCTCCAAACTCATGTTGTAAAATATAATCATTTACATTAGCATCAAATTGCACATTTTTCATGAATTAAAGTTAGCATACTCAATGGCTATGAATGATAAAATTGTATGTGTTTCTAAAATAAACCAACCTATTTGCAAATATATGTGAGAAGAAAAATCTTGAAGAAGAATAAAATTATTATAAATCCAAAACAAGTAAATATAAAAACCTACAAGTGATATATATGTATATATAATATATGTGTGTGAGTGTTTGTATGTATATATATATATGTATGTATATTACATATATCTACATTGAATAGGTATTATGCATATGTATAGATATATTTCATATGTATATTGCATATTAGAGAGATGATAGATGATAGATTTATAGATAGATAGATAGATAGATAGATAGATAGATGGCTATTCTTATCATTCTGCATAATTTATACTGGTGGTGGTTTTTGTCTATGTTCCTGAGATCTAATTTGGTTCTGTGACTCTCCCAATGAAAACAATGTTAGTTTTGTGCTAAAGAAAAGGAAAATATTCATAGTTCTTAAAAGGGTAATTTTATAAGTAGATATAGAGAAACAATGCTATAATAGAATAAAATACAAGACAGCCCATCCTTGGCAGTTGAGGAAAGGCAATCTATAGTTGGAGTCTTTGATTTTGAAAAGAAAGAATAGATTGTAGGTAGGGAAATATATTGATATAAAAAACTGTTTCAAGGAATACTTTAACTACTGTGTAGTAAGTGAATACTTGAGAAAATTGGCCTTTATAGACCGAATTAGGAAGCATAGTCATTACAAATAAGTAGTAATGGACACTGAAGAATTTGTGGTAAAGTAGAAAACCTGTTGAATTATATTTTAGAGAATTATTTTGTAAGTAGTAATGAAAATACTCTTAAAAAGAAGGACACATGGTCAGAAAAGTTTAAGAAATAGAGAAAAGAACACAGGTTTAAACAAAATAAAAATGAGAAACAAGCCAAAGTTCATTTAGTTTGGTAAATGAGATAAAATACTTAAATACTTTCCTTTTTTGATAACATGTAAATCAAAAGCAATCACTTAAATGCAGCATTTGAGAAGGAAAAACACATAGTATGGCAGGTGATAAATTGGTTTCTATCAGCAATTTAAAGTGCTATGTGGACATTCAAACTGGGATGTGTTGCAAAATTAAAATAGTTAATATATAAGCAGGTATATGATTCTGAATGTCACAGAATAAGTGTAGGTTAAAAACCCAGATTTGTGTATTCACCTTCCTAGTCGGACTAGTATAAAAGGCAGAGCACTAGGATTGCTCATGATGAGGTGTAGAAGTTGATTTTCAGAGATTCTAAGAATCAATTTAATGTGTGCCAAAGACTGAGAGGGAAACAAAGAAATTAGTTGATGATTATAGAGACATTGTTAGAAAATGGTAGGAATTAAAAGAAAAGTGAAGGATGCCTTCCAGAGAACCAAGAAGGCTGCCCATATAACTTCTCCTGTTCCACTATACCAAATCTGCATTCTGGCACCAAGCACTGGAACAGAATACTGGTTACAGCCTTTCTTCATCACTGCCTACATTTCCTGTGAATCCCATAAACCATCCTCTAATAATCTCCTTTCTCTTCTCATTGTTGTATCCCAGACTCCAACTCCAGCAGGAGCACCCAGCTAACCCAAGGGCCTTATCTCAGGGCAACAAGTAGGCTAAATGCAGAGCCACACTTCGCACATTGCTTCGCGATTTAATACTCCCAGGTCTCATCCCAAGGTCTGTAACTGAAAACCTGCTGTGGTCTCTCTTTTTTCACTTCCCTCATTTCCAAGGGATCAAAAAGAATTTCTTTTCTCACATTCTTCCATGAACTCATCTTAATTATCCAGTTCCTAACACCATTTCTTGTGAACACATAAGTTGAACAGACCAGCAAACCAGGTAATACACACCCATCATACTCTGAAATCAAAGAGAAGTAACCAAGGAACAAAACACCACCCAACAAAGACAGACCTCAGAACCTACCTTCAATCATTTCAAATACAGATATGGAGATGCCAGTATACTAACACAATAAATAACATCCAAAGCAATGTCTTTACCAGAGCCCAGTTTTTATACCACAGCAGTCCCTGACCATTCTCACATTCCTGAAGCATACGTGAAGGATCTTATAACAGCAGTGTTCAATATGACACAAATCCTTAAAGAGAAAATAAATAAATCCCTTAATTTTTTCAAGAAAACACCATGTAAATAAAGAAACAAAACTGTTCAAGACCTGATATGGAGGACAAATCAATAAAGAAAACCCAAATTGAGAGAATTATGGAAATAAAAAAATTAGGAATTAGTCTAAGAAAAAGGTAAGCTTTACCAGCAGAATGCAACAGATAGAAAAGAGCATCTCAGGCATTGCAGAAACAAAAGAAGAAATAGATATATCTGTAAAAGAGAATTTTAAATCTAAAAAACTCTCCCCACCAAATTCAGAAAATCTTGGACACTATGAAAAAACAACCTAAGAGTAATAGATGTAGAAAAAGGTAAAACAAACAAACAAACAAAATCACAGTTCAAAGATCCCAAAAATATTTGTTTGTTTTTGTTTTTAGAAAAATTACAGAAGAAATTCTCGTAACCTAAAATAGATGCTTATAAAAGTATCAGAAGACTATAGAATGTGGATACTCATACCCAATCACCACCACCAAATACCACCAATAAAAATAAAAACAATAAAATAACAAGAATCAACAACCATTGCATATTGATATCTCTCTCAAGATTAATGATCTCAGTACCCCCAATAAAATGTTCCAGACTAAGAAAATGGATGCACAAACAGTATTCATTCTCTTCTGCTTCCAAGAAATACACCTCAACAACAAGAACAAATGTTACCTTAGGGTGATGGGGTAGAAAAAGATATTTCAAGCAAATTGGTGAAAGAATCCAGCTTTTGATATCTGACAAAATATACTTCAAGCAAAAACTAGGAGATAAGGAAGAACAATAAATACTAATTGTAAGAAAATTCCACCTGGAGAACCTTTCAATTACTAGCATAAATGCCCAAACAATGTTCCCAAATTTATAAAAGGAGCAGTAATATACCTTAAACCACATATTGACTCTTACACACTGACAGTGTGGTCCTGAATACCTAACTCTCACAAAGGGGCAGATTATCCAAAAAAAATTCAAGTGAAACACTAGAGCTAACAGAAACTATAAACCAAATGGACCTAACATATTTACAGAATATATCATTCAGATAGAAAGAATATTCCTTCTACTCTGCACCTCATAGAATTATCTCCAATAACTCACCACATATTTAGGTAAAAATCAAGTCTCAACAGCTACATGAACATTGAAATAACTCCCTATATCACATCAGATTATCAGTGATTAAAGTTGGATATCAACAACAGAAACAGCAGACAACTTACAATGTTATGGAACTTAAACAACTTATTACTGAAAGAAGAAAAACTCACATGATCATTTTATTGGATTCAGAAAAATCCTTTAACAAAAACCAACACACTGTTATGATTAAAGTCCTGAAAAGCTTAGGAATCTAAGAGACATATCTAAAATTAATAATGGTAATTATAACAAGCCTATACAGCCAACATTAAATTAAAAGGACAAAAACTTAAATCAATTTCACTAAAATCAGGAACAAGATAAAGCTGTCCACTCTGTCCATATCTATTCAATATAGTTCATAAAGTTTTAGCTAAAGCAACAAGACAACTAAAATAGATCAAGGGGATACAAATTGGAAAGGAAAAAGTGAAAACACCCTTACTTGAAGAAAATATAATAGTACAAATAAGTGATCTTGAAAATTACACCAGAGAACTCATACAGCTAAAAGCCATTTCTGAAAAGGATCTGGACATAAGTTTAACTAAAACAGTCAGAGGCCCTCTTATGTACAGATAAATATGGGCTGAGAAAGAAATGATAGAAAGAACACCTTTAACAATAACTTCAAATAATATAAAATATCTTGTGGTAACTTTAACTAAACAAGTGAAAGACTTGTATGAAAAAATCTTCAAGTCTTTGAAAAAATTGAAGAAATCAGAGGATGGAAAGATCTCTAATGCTCATAGTAAAACTTGCCATCATACCAAAATAAATCTACAGATTCAATTTCAGTACACTTTTATAGCATATGAAAGGACAGTTCTCAAATTTATATGAAAAAAAAAACAAAACAACTCAAGAAATCTAAAATCTAAATTCTGAATAAGAAAAGAACTGATAAAGGAATTACTATCAATAGTTGATTTATAGTAATAGAAAGTACATGGTATTAACATAAAAACAGACTCATTGATCAGTCCAATATCCAGATATAAATCCACACTCATCTGTCCACTTGATTTTTGATAAAGAATAGAAATAAACATTGTAAAAAAGATGGATTCTTCAATAAATGGTGCTGGTCAAAGTGTATATCTACATATAGAAGAATGCAAATAAGTCATATTTTTCACTTTGCACAAAACTCAAGTTCAAGTAGATCAAAGGCCTCAACAAAATCAGATATATTGAGCATGATAGAGGAAAAAAGTGGGGAATAACCTTGAATATTGACACAGGAGCTGACTCTAAATAAAATACCAACAGTCCATGCCTTTAGATCAATAATGAATATATTTGGTTTCAAGAAACTGAAAGTCTTCTTTACGGTGATGGACAAAGCAGTACTTTACAAAATGAAAAAAAAAGCTTTTACTAATTCTACATTTGATAAATGCCTAATATCCAAGTATATAAGTAACTTAAGAAACTAGATATAAAAGAATAATTCATATACAAATGGGGTAATCATCTAAACTGATTATTCCCAATAGAGAAATCCCAAATAACAGAAACACTCAATGAAATGTTGAATGTTCTTTGCCATCCAGCAATGCAAATCAAAACTACTTTGAAATTCTATTTTACACCTATCAGAATGGCTAAGATCAATAACACAGTGAAAATTCATGCTGATGAGGATATGAATCAAGAGGAATCTTCTTCAATTGCAGATTAGAATAAAAACTTGTACATTCACTATGAAAACTAATATGGAAGATCATAAAAAAGTCAGTAATCAACTTATCTCAAGAGCAGTCTATATCACTCTTCAGCATATACCCAAAGAAAGTTCCCTTTACCGCAAGGACACTCTCAGCCATGCAGCTGAGATTCATTGCAGCTTTATTCACACTTGCAGAAACTGTAAAAAAAAAAAATCTCAGTGTCCTTCTAAAGAAAAATTGATTTGTAAACCATTGTAAATTTATACAGTAGAATAATAATGTTGTTAAAAATGACATCATGAAATTTCTAGACAAAAGGATAGAAGTAAAAAAAAAAAGTCATGTGAATGATATAATGCAGATCCAGAATGAAACCTATAGTATGTCTTCACTTATTAGCAGATATTAGATGTTAAGTAAATGTACAATTTTTAGATCCAAAGAAGTTAGGCAAAGAGGTAATATTTTGGGGACAAAGGGACTAAAGCATAAAGTACAAATTCTACATGGGTCTACATCAGGTCTTCTGTATATAAATTATGGCAATTCGCTTAGTATTTTTATGGGAATTTTGACTGTAGCAAGTGGTTCTCTGTCTATTATGCCTACTCTTGGGAGTCTTCCTCCTCTTGGGTTGCTGTATCCAACTTCAACAAAGTAGTTTTAGCTTCATTATTTAATTATATTTTATTTTGTCATATTTTGTTGTTAACTCTTAGGAACTTGTTCTTTTCTAATGTGAGACAGTAAGAGAGTAGATCTGGAGAAGAAGGTGCTAGGAAGGTTCTTCAAGGAAAGGAGGAAGAGGAAATTATAATCAAGATATATTTTATGATATATTGCATTGATTTTTAATAAAAAACAAGGACAAGAGAAAAACACTTGGGCTTTGTGGTCATCGAGGAAAATATTTGTGGGAAATTCAGTGAAAGTTAAAAAAATAGTTATTGCTATTTTATAAACAGTTTAATGGAGAAAATTATGTACAAAACAGAACAATATTTCTGTCATAAGTGTTGAAAAATACCATATTTTTCTGATCTCTGGAAACAATTAAAATGAAATGAACTGTTTTTTAAAAATGTATAAGAATATTGTGAAGGTAGTTGTTTTCCTAATTTCTTTCTCAGACTGTTTGTAATTTGTATAAATACTACTGATTTATTTGAGTTAATTTTATATCTGGCCACTTTTCTCAAGTTGTTTATCAGCTGGAAAAGTTCTCGGTAGAATTTTGGGGGCAGATTATGTATACTATCATATCATCTTCAAATAGTGATAACTTTATTTCTTCTTTGCCAAGTTGTATCCCCTTGATCTCTTTTTGTTGTCTTATTGTTCTAGCTAGCACTTTAAGTACTATATTTAATAGATATGAGGAGAGTAGGCATCCTTGTCTTGTCCCTGATTTCAGTGGGATTGTTTTGAGTATATCTCCATTTAATTTGATATTGGCTGTTGGTTTTTAATAAATTTCTTTTATTACATTTATGTATAGGCCTTGAATTCCTTATCTCTCCAATGCTTTTAACATGAAGGGGTGTTGTATTTTGTCAAATGCTTTTTCTGTCTCTAAAAAGATGATCATGTGCTTTTTTTCTTTGAGTTTGTTTATATACTGGGTTATGTTAATGGATTTTCATATATTAAACCAATCTTGTATCCCTGGGATGAAGCTTACTTGATCATGGTGAATGATGTTTTTGATGTGTTCTTGAATTCAGTTTGCAAGAATTTAATTGAGTATTTTTGCATCAATATTCATAAGTGAGATTGGTCTGAAGTTCTATTTTTTCGTTGGGTCCTTGTGTGGTTTGTATCAGAGTAATTGTGGTTTCATACAATGAGTTAGGTAGTATTCCTCTCTTTCTATTTTATGGAATTGTTTGACAAAAATTGGTATTAGGTCTTTGAAGATCTGGTAGAATTTTTTTTGGTTGGGAAGTTTTTTTAATGACCTCTTGTATTTTCTTATGCAATATGGTCCTGTTTAGATAGTTTACCTGATCTTGATTTAACATTGGTATATGGTATCTGTCTAGAAAACTATCCATTTCATCTAGATTTTCTAGTTTTGTTGAATATAGGATTTTATAGTAGGATCTGATGATTTCTTGAATTTCCTCAGTTTCTGCTGTTATGTCTTATTTTTCTGATTTTGGTAATTTGGACATGGCTTCTAGGCCCTTTAGTTAGTTTGGCTAGTGGTTTATCTATCTTGTTGATTCTCTCAAAGAACCAGCTTCTGGCTTTGTTGATTCTTGGCTATTGTTTTCTTTGTTTCTATTTGGTTGATTTCTGCCCTGAGTTTGACTTTTTCCTGTACTTTTCTAAAAATTTTATATGATATATTCATTATTGATATTTCAAGTGTTGTCCCCTTTTCTGTGTTTCTGTTTAGTTTCTGTTTCAATGACCTATCTTTTGGTGAAAGTGGTGTGTTGAAGTCTCCCACTATTATTTTGTGGGGTACAATGTGTCTTTTGAGCTTTAGTAAAGTTTCTTTTATGAATGTAGGTGCTCTTGCATTTGGAGCATAGATGGTCAGAAATGAGACTTTCTTTTGGTGGATTTTCTCCTTGATGAAGATGAAGTGTCCTTCTTTATCATGCTTCATAACTTTTGGTTGACAATCTATTATATTGGATATTAGGATGGCAACTCCTACTTGTTTCTTGGGACTATTTTCTTGGAAGACCTTATTCTATCCTTTCACTCTGAGATAGTGCCTGCCTTTGTTATTTTGCTGTGTTTCTTCTTTGCAACAAAATGCTGAATCTTGTTTGTGTATTCAGTCTGTTAGTTTATGTCTTTTTATAGGTGAGTTGAATCCATTAATATTCAGAGATATTAAAGAGAGATGACTTGTTTTGTGATGCATTTGTTTTTGTAGGTGACTTTATTTACTTGTGGTTCTCACCTTTTGGCTTTGTTGTGAGGTGACTAATATCTTGTCCTTTTGGGGTGCAGGTATCTTCCTTGTGTTAGAGTTTTCCTTCTAGGTTCCTCTGTAGGTCTTGATTTGGAAATACATACTGCTTGAATTTGGTTTTGTACAGGAATATGTTGGTTTCATCATGTTTATTGATTGAGAGTTTTACTAGGTATAGTAGCCTGGGCTGGCATTTGTGTTCTGTTAGAGTCTCATGACCTCTGATCATGTTCTTCTGGCTTTCATAGTCTCTGTTGAGAAGTCTGGTGTAATTCTGTCAGTTCTTTGTTTGTATCTTATTGGTTCTTTTCCCTTGCAGCTTCTAATATTTTTTTCTTTTTTCTGTGTATTTCATGCTTTATTATCTGAAGAGAGGATTTTCTTTACTGGTCCCATTTATTTGGTTTTCTATAGGCTTCTTGTAAAGGTCATCCCTTTCTTTAGCATGGGGAAGTTTTCTTCTGTGATTTTGTTGAAGATGCTTTCATATCTTTTTACGGAGGACAGAATAGCATTTCCATTAATGTCATTTCTATTACTTTTACCTTTTACAACTTAGATCCATTTTAAAAATACATCATTCTATATAGTTCATAACATCTTACATATTAATGCTTAGGTAAATTGAAAAAGAGTAAATCAAGTCATATTCCTTCATACCAACTTGTCTTTGTTCTCAGAGTTTTGAAACATATTTATTTCCCATTATACAACTCATTATTAGCAGTGATGCATAGTTCACTATCAGCACAGGTTATTTATTCATATAAATGAGATGTCTTGTTACAAACAGTGCAGCAAGGATTGTTATATAAGCATGCTTTTGCTGACTGTATATGGGTACCAAGAATACAGGTAGTTCTATAACAGCACAGAACATTATTAACCCCAGCAAACTATATTCTGTGGTCCCAAATTGGAAGGAAAGTCAGGTAGTTTAGTAAAGAAACCTATCATCATTGAAACAACAGAGCTGGTAGTATTATCTAGTTCCAGGAAAGAGAGGTTTGAGAATAAATTTATGCTCATAGAAAGATGGGAGTCCAGGTAAGATGAGAATATCAATCAGTATCATTCAGGAGAACATGAAGACAGGACACAAACCAAGTGTTTGCTGCTAAGACACCCACAAAATTCTAATTTCATACAGAACCTATCAGAAGGGAAATAGCTTTTCTCTTTATGATATTATGTAGACAAAGATAGCAGTAATTCAAGGAAGATAAATATTTTAAAATGAATAAATCGCAAAGAGAAACATATTTCTGATAGTAGAAAACAAACAGCAGGAAGTAGAGAGAAACACAAATGAACATTAAAGGTGGTGAAAACAGGATATCAATGTAGTCTAAAATAACCCCCACAAAGTGCTTACTACCTTTGTACCTTGAAAAGGTTAGAGTGTATTTTAACAACATCATGGAAGACACAATGAACAACATGAGTATTACTGAAGTCAAGATATGCCAGCATCAGTTAGCACTGTTGAGCTAACAACAGGTGCTGTTAATTTGGTGGTTCTTATAAAAATACTTTGTATGGTTTGTTTAGTAAGGAAACATGAAACAGACTCAAATCAGGACAAGGTGAGCAAGATAGCTTTATTTGGTTTTTCAAATGAGAAAAAAATATTTGAGGGACAGGTCCTTATTAAAAAGCACATATATTATTAACAAGGAATTGTTGATATCAGTGTTATTAAAGTAACTAAATCCAATCTAAGATTTTGATTTGCATAATAATATATCACCATACCAAATTCACCTGCTTTCATTTGTAGTTGATTATTAAATAAAATCATCTTACTTTTATGGAAACAAATGATAAAGTGTTTAGAATAAAGGAGAAATAATAGAAATAATGTATCTTTTTCTCTGAAAATAAACTATATATTTGTATATTTCTCTAAGATAAAAATCAGCGAATTGAAAATATGTTATATACATACATAAAATGAATTTCGATAAAAATTCCAGCTTCCTTCATGGGTCAGCATAAAGCTTTGAGTCTGTCTGCTGGGTGTGAAACATTTATACATAGAGACCTTATGAAAAGTAATTCCTGGCTCAGACACAGACCAGAATTAAACAATCCTGATCTAAATCTCAGGAAAGCCAGTCATCAGAGCTAATGTCTTAAGTTCTGAAAGTCTACTTTCTGTACAAATTGAGGCTATAACATTGTTGTTCACTCCATCCCCACCCCAGCTTACCTACCAAAGAAGGGCCCTTTCAAAGTGTTAAAGGCGCACACATTCCAAGCACAGGACATAGCTAGCCACTGGGATCATTATCAGATGCACGATACAGAACAAAAAATAAAGGTTGCAGGTGATGCCTAATTTTTAAAATTCTGTATTTAATATACATGAACATTAAAATCTGATTTGCTCAGCCTTTCCTTGTCACTGAAGTCTGTGGAAGTGTGGTCCTATGAATCATAATAGCATATTACTAAATAATGAAAAGGAACACTGACCAGAAGAAAAAGTAAGAAGAGAACTCTAACTTCTGTCAGAGCTGGGGCTCCAGATCACAAAGCAGTGTCACTTAAGACAGCATCCATGGATTGTACTGAGAACTTATGTTCTTGAACAAACTGAGCCAGCACATACTGGGAATTCCCATGCCACTGGCCTGTACAGTATCAGAGATTTCCTATGCCACTGGCCATTTCAGAATTTGAGTATAATTGTGGAGGAGAGACTGAGCACCTTAAGATGATGATCAGTAAACAAGATAACCAAATAACCACTGACACCATGAAAGTACACATAATACTGTTTTGTAAATATAAAGACATTATATCTTTATATTATATCATTATATTATCTTTATATATACATCAATATATATCTTTATATTATATCATTAACCCATGAAAGAAAGGATTAGTCTTAAATGAAACTAACAGTAACCCCTGTGGATTTACTAATTATTTCCCTTCTGTAAATAATAGCAATGTCTTTTGACGTTTGCCTACACATATTAACAACATAAGTATTTGTGTTACCTGCATTCACATACACTTATGTCATGGCAGTCCAACTGAATAGAGCAGAGCCTTTCCAGAGTACAAATCAACCTACTCACATGTTCTCTCATTTGGAACCAAGCATCTCCTGAGAAATAAAAGCAGAGACACTGAAATGTGATTCAGGAGTCTAATTATCAGCCCATCTCTGCTTCTGTAAATTGATATTTCCCTGGGTATTTTGTCCATCTTTTTTCAGTTTCCTGCACTTGTGTTCAGTTCTAAGTCCCCTTTTCTGTCACTCAATAACAGCAATTTTGTTCCAGATAGATAGAAAAATCTTGTGTTTTTCATTGTTTCAAAGAAATAAATGTGATATTTTTCTCTAAGTAAGGAGTATAAGAAACAGTACATTTATATAATTTTTTCTTCTAATAATTACTCAGAACTGAAAATACTGACCCTATAAAGCATATAAAGTTTAAAATAATATTTAATATTATCTTTCACCAAATATAATTTAACCATGCTTTATATTTACTGAATAGATATTGATTAAACTCCATAAGCATTTGTCCTAGAGTTTCTAATAGAAACCAAATATTCATAACTTTAGGACAGGATATAGGGGTTTCTTAGTTGTATGTTTGGAAAATTTCTATTTACCAAGTAATTGACAAACCAGTATTCTTAGATGTAGGAAGAAAAGTAAGAGAGCAACAGTTTTAAAGTAGATAACACTGTCAGACACAAAGCTTACAAATACTATAATTAGACTATCTAGATAGAACATGGGAGAACACGCTTAGTTACTCAAGTGAGAAATCAAAGACATGTGCTGGCAAGAGATGATATCTGGGGCATGTTCAAAAGCTAAATGAAAAAAATCAAACATAAAACTGTTATGGAAGATGATTATGCAAACAGAAATAATACATGTGAGAGACTGGGTCTTAGAACACAGATTTTGCCAAATTATAGGATTATCTATGAAGTGAGGGCACAGGTAAGTCTTCAGAGGGAAATGTCTGAGCCAAAGAAAGTTACTTAGTTTTTTAAGAAGCCCTAACTGTGTGGTGTGCCTATCTATGATAACACTGCAACTCTGGCAGCAGGTTTGTGAAAACTTAGCTTCTCAGACACCATTTCTTCAGCAACCAAACTAAAATAAAACAAAAAATGCAAACATTAAAATATTTGCTTAGTTTATTATGAAAAATAGTTCTTATGTTGGCATCTATAATAAACGCATGATCATCATAAATCCTTTATGTTCTTCTATTCAAAATAAATATTGTGCATTTTATAAATTGAAAGGTTGTAGCAACAAGGCATTGAACAAATTTAGTGGATATACTTCCAACATGTGCTCACTGCATATGCCTGCAATACTTTTTCAATTCTCAGAAAATGTCAAACTCACTATGATATTACAGGTATTATGACTTATTTCTGATTAGGGATCTTTGACATTATTATTGTCATTGTTTGGGTCAAACAGTGAACTTACAAAAAGGTGATGAACTCAATAGATGTTATACATGTCTGGCTCCTTGGCCATTAACCTACACGTCTGTGCTCTTTGCCTTGGATCTTCAAATTTCCTGAGCCCAGACAATAGTGAAATAGGTCAATAAATAATCATACATAGGCCAAATTATGCAAATTAAAGAAGACTCCTATGCCTATCTTAGAGCTTTTAAGCTTTTAGGTAAGCAAGACATGTCAAAATTTCCAGCCAACATCTAAGTTTCTTGAAAGAAGCCCTTATGTTATGATACTCAAGAATAATCTTCAAGGGAATTAAAGTCATTAAATGGCAAGGAAAATGAAATAGTATTATTGTATATTTGAAGAAGATTTTCTTAGTCTGAATTGACAAGCCGTAGCATCTCCTTAGGCTAAAGAGATGCAGAGAAAATGATCGTACCCTTTTCATATGAATGCTGAGAAGGGTAAAGAGGTCACAGCAAAAAAGATTGAAATTGGCAGAAGTTGTTTGATGAGGCTGAATGCAAGAAATCCTATCTGCAACATGAATGTACAACTTGAAGACAAACTATGACAAGAAGCTCCCCTAAGCTTCTGCAAAGATCTACCTAAAAAATGGAGGAAGGTGGCTGAACCAATTGACAGCTTTTTACTATAGAGAAATTATCTTTGTGTTTAAAGAAGATGCCATCTGGGAATCTCAACGCTGAAGAAAAGCCACTTTCTGAAATTGGGCTGATGCAGCTCCTGCCTGAATGCTTAACCCAGTGCATCCTTGAAATTCTTAAAACCCTAAGGGATGTTTTATGTGGCATTTTAAAAGTTGTACTTAAAAGTGTATTAAATCTAGACTTTATCTGTTTCATGAATTAAGGAAACTTTTTTATTTTTATAGAATATAATCTTCATTTACATTTCAAATGCTAAAAATTTTTTCTACTTTCCCCCTCCCCTAAAACTCCCAACCCCTTCTCCCACCCCCTGCATCCAAGTATATGCCCTTCTACCTGATCTACTCCCACTTCCCCCTGCCTTGATTTCCCTTTGTTGGAGCACCTATTGAGCCTTCATGAGACCAAGGACTTGTCCTTCTGATGACAGACAAGGCATTCTTCTGCCACAATTTTAGCTGGAACTATGTGTACCCCTTGCTTGATGGTTTAATCCCTGGGAATCCTGGGGTCTTTGGGTGACCATCCTCATTCTTCCCATGGGGCTGTAAACCCCTTCAGCTCCTCCAGTCTGTCCTCCAACTCCTCCATTGGGGAACCCACACTTAGTCCAATGGTTGGCTGCTAGCATCTGCCTCTGTATGTGTAAGGCTCTGGCAGGGCCCCTCCAGAGACAACCATAACAGGCTACTTTGCACACATTGCACCACACACAATAATAGTGGGAGACTTCAACACTCCACTCTCAACAATGGACAAATCATGGAAACATAAACTAAACAGAGACATAGTGAAACTAATTGAAGTTTTGGACAAAGTGGATCTAACAGATATTTATCAAACATTCTTTGTAAAGCAAAAGAATATACCCTTTCTCAGCACCTCCGAGTACCTTTTACAAAATTGACCATATAATTTGTCATAAAACAGGCATCAACAGATACAGAAAGGAAACTGTTATTGAAAGTTTTTAGATAGTACTATTCCCACAAGAATGAGTATAAAAACATTTTCCTATTTAAGGAGATGAAAACATGCCATTTCTTTCTGGTGACTATGCAGGCAAATAAGGCCAGGAGCACAGGAAACACAGGTGTGGCATAGCAGTTGGGACAGGGTCCTTCCAGGCTCCATCTAAACACAGGTGCTTTCTGTGCCAAGGGAGAGCTGGCCTCCCAGGGGTGCTGAGACAGGCATCCAGGCCCATAGGAGGGACAAGCTCAAGCCAGAGACAGCGGGACTATCTAACAGCAGAGATAACCAGACAGGAAATGGCAAACTCAAAACATTACCAACAAAGACTGAGGCAACATGGCATTATCCAAACTCAGCAAGTCCTGGACACCCCAACACACTGGAAAAGCAAGTTCTGGATTTCAAATTAAATCTCATGGTGCTAATAGAGGGCATCAAGAAGTGCATTAATAACTTCCTTAAAGAAATTCAGGAAAACATGGAACAACCGGTAGAAGCACTTAAAAAGGAAACACAAAAGTCCCTTAAAGACATATAGGAAAACTCAAAAAAGTGACAGAACTATACAAAACCATCCAGGAACTAAAAATCCAAGTAGAAACAATAAAGAAATCATAAAGGGAGAGAACTTTGGAGATAGACAACATTAGAAACAAATCAGGAGTTATAGATACAAGCATGAACAATAGAACACAAAAAAGCAAAAGAGAGGATCTCAGTTGTTGAAGTTACCATAGAAAATACTGATTCAACAGTCAAAGAAAATGCAAAATGCAAAAGCTTGTAACAGAAAACATCAAGGAAATCCAGCACACAATGAGAAGACCACACCTAAGGATTATATGTATAGAAGAGGGCAAGTATTTAAAACTTAATAATGGGCCAGTAAATAGCTTCAACAAAATTATAGAAGAAAACTTTGCTAACCTAAAGAAAGAGATGCCCATGAACATAAAAGAAGCCCACAGAACCCCAAACAGACTGGACGAGAGAAGAAATTCCTCCTGTCACTTAATAATAAAAACATGGAATGCACTAAACTAAATATTAAAAGCAATAAGGGGGAAATGTCAAATAACGTATAAGGCAGACCTATCAGAATTGCACGAGACTTCTTACCAAAGACTATAAAAGTCAGAATATCCTGGGCAGATGTCTTACAGACCCTAAGAGATTGCCAACCGAGGCTAGCATACCTAGCAAAACTCTCACTAACCGTAGATGTAGAAACCAAGATATTCCATGGCAAAACCAAATTTACACAATAGCTTTCCACAAATTCAGCCCTACAAAGGATAATAGATGGAAGACTGGAAGACATCAACATAAGAATGGAAACTACAACCTAGCAAAAACAAGAAAGTAATCTTCTTTAGATGAACCCAAAAGAAGATTACCACATAAACCTAAAAATAACATCAAAAATAACAGGATGCAACAATCACTATTCCTTAATATCTCTTAACAACAATGTATTTAATTCCCCAATAAAAGGCATAGACTAAGAGGCTGTATATATAAATAGGACCCAGCATTTTCCTGCATTCAGAAAACGTACCTCAGTGTGAAAGCAAACAATACTTCAGAATAAAAGGTTGGAAAAGAATTTTCCAAACAAATGGTCCCAGGAAACAAACTGGAATAGCAATTCTAGGTCAGATAAAATTGATTTTCAACCAAAAGTCATCAAAAATGGTAAGGAAGGATACTTCATATTTATCAAAGGAAAAATCTGCAAAGAACTCTCAATTCCACATACACATGTAAGCTGAATAATGCTCTACTCAATGATACCTTGATCAAGGAAGAAATAAAAAAAATAAAATTTAATAAAAATGAAGGCACAGAATACCCAAACTTATGGGATACAATGAAAGCAGTGGTAAGAGGAAAACTCATAGCTCTGAGTGTCTCCAAAAAGAAACTGGTAAGAACACACCCTAGCATCTTAACAGCACACCTGAAAGCTGTAGAAGAAAAAAAAGTGGATAATACACCAAAGAGAAGTAGACAGCAGGAAATAAACTCAGGGCTGAAATCAACTAAGTAGAAGCAAAAAGAACTATACTAAGGATCAAAAAAAACAGGAGCCGGTTCTTTGAGAAAATCAACAAGTGAGATAAACCCTTAGCCTGACTAACCAGAGGGCACAGAGACAGTATCAAGCTAAACAATATCAGAAATGAAAAGGGAGATATAACAACAGAAACTGAGAATATTAAAAAAAAAGAACAACAGATTCTACTAAAAAAGCCTATACTCAACACAACTGGAAATATGTGGATGATAAAATGGGTATTTTCCTAGACAAATACCAAATACCAAAGTTAAATCAGGATCAGATAGACCATCAAAACAGTCACATAGCCTCTAAAGATATAGGAGCAGTCATTGAAAGACCCCCAACCAAAAATAAAAACAGGACTAGATGGTTTTAGTTTAGCAATCTATCAGACCCTCAAAAAAGACCTAACATATTCTGTAAACTACTCCACAAAATAGAAACAAAAGGAACACTAACCAAGTTGTTCCATGAAGCCACAATTATATTGATAGGACAATTATACACTGATCCAAAAAAGAAAGAGAATTTCAGACCAATTTCCCATAGAAATATTGATGCAAAAATAATAAATAGCAGGGTCCTCCAAAAATGTCATGCCCAGTTTTCTGAGGAAGTGCCAGACTGATTTCCAGAGTGGTTGTACGAACTTGCATTCCCACCAGCAGTGGAGGAGTGTTTCTCTTTCTCCACATCCTCGCCAACACCTGCTGTCTCATGAGTTTTTAATCTTAGCCATTCTGACTGGTGTGAGGTGAAATATCAGGGTTGTTTTGATTTGCATTTCTCTAATGACTAAGGATGTTGAACATTCCTTAAGGTGCTTCACAGCCATCCAAAGTTCTTCAGGTGAAATTTCTTTGTTTATCTCTGTATCCCATTTTTAATAGGATTATTTGGTTCTCTGGAGTCTAACTTCTTGAGTTCTTTGGATATATTGGATATTAGCCCTCTGTCAGATGTAGGGTTGGTGAAGATGTTTTCCCAATTTGTTAGATGCAGTTTTGATCTTTTGACAATGTGCTTTGCCTTACAGAAACTTTGTAATTTTATGAGGTCCCATTTGGCAATTCTTGATCTTAGAGCATAAGCTATTGGTGTTCAGGAATTTTTCCCCTGTATCTTCAAGGTTCTTGCCCAGTTTCTTTTCGATTAGTTTCAGTGTGTCTCATTATATGTGGAGGTCCTTGATCCACGTCGAGTTGAGTTTAGTACAAGGAGATAATAAGGGATCAATTCACATTCTTCTACATGCTGACCTCCAATTGAACCAGCACCATTTGTTGAAAAGGCTTTCTTTTTTCCACTGGATGGTTTTAGCTCCTTTGTTGAAGTTCAAGTGACCATAAGTGTGTGGGTACATGTCTGGGTCTTCAATCCTATTCCATTGATCTACGTGCTTCTCACTGTACAAATACCATGCAGTTTTTAACACTATTGCTCTGTAGTACTGCTTGAGGTCCAGGATACTGATTTGCCCAGAAGTTCTTTTACTCTTCAGAATAGTTTTAGCTATGTTGGATTTTTTGTTATTCCAGATGAATTTGAGAATTGCTCTATGAAGAACTGAGTTGGGATTTTGATGGGGATTGCATTGAATCTGTATATTGCTTTTGGTAAGATGGCCATTTAAAATATATTAATCCTGCCAACCCACGAGCATGGAAGATTTTTCTCTTTTCTGAAGTCTTCTTCAATTTGCTTCTTCAGAGACCTGAAGTTCTTGTCACTTGTTTGGTCTTTCACTTGTTTGGTTAGAGTCACACCAAGATAAGTTATATTGTTTGTGGCTATTGTGAAGGCTGTCATTTCCATAATTTCTTTCTCAGCCTGATTATCCTTTGAGTATAGGAAGGCTACTGATTTGCTTGAGTTGATTTTACAACCAGCCACTTTGCTGAAGTTGTTTATCATTTAGTTCTAGGAGTTCTCTGGTGGAGTTTTTTGGGTCACTTAAGTATACTATCATATCATCTGCAAATAGTGATAGTTTGACTTCTTCCTTTCCAATTTGTATCTCTTTGACCTCATTATATTGTCTAATTTTTCTAGCTACAACTTCAAGTATTATATTGAAAAGGTATGGAGAGAGGGGGCAGCCTTGTCTAGTCCATGATTTTAGTGGGATTGCTTCAAGGTTCTCTCCATTTGGTTTGATGTTGACTACCAGTTTGCTGTATATTGCTTTTATTATGTTTAGGTGTGGGCCCTGAATTCCTGTTCTTTCCAAGGCTATTAGCATGAAAGGATGCTGAATTTTGTCAAGTGCTTTTTCAGCATCTAATGAAATGACCATGTGGTATTTTTCTTTAAATTTGTTTATGTAGTGGATTGCATTGATGGATTTCCCTATATTGAACCATCCCTGCATCCCTGGGATGAAGACTACTTGATCATGGTGAATGGTTGTTTTGATGTGTTCTTGGGCTGGGTTGGCAAGCATATCATTGAGTATCAGCATTATTGTGGCTTCTTAGAATGTGTCGTGTTCTTTCTGTTTCTATTTTGTGGAATAGTTTGAATAGTATTGGTGTTATGTCTTCTTTGAAGATCTGAAAGAATTCTGCACTAAAACCTGTGAATATTTTTGCTTGGAAGACTTTCTATGACCCCTTCTATTTCTTTAGGGGTTATGGGACTGTTTAGATGATCTATTTGTTCCTGATTTAATTTTGGTATTTGGTATCTGTCTAGGCAATTGTTCATTTTCTCCAGATTTTCCAGTGATATTTATTATAGGCTTTTGTAGTAGGATCAGATGATTTTTTTTTAATTTCCTCTGTTTCTGTTGTTATATCTCCCTTTTCATTTCTAATTTTGTTAATTTGGATACTGTCTCTGTGACCTCTGATTAGTCTGGGTAAGTGTTTATCTATCTTGCTGATTTTCTCAATGAACCAGCTCCTGGTTTTGTTGATTCTTTGTATGGTTCTATTTGATTCTACTTAATTGATTTCAGCCCTGAGTTTGAAGATTTCCTGCCTTCTACTCCTCTGGGGTGAATTAGCTTCTTTTTGGTCCAGGGCTTCCAGTGCTGTTAAGATGCTAGAGTATGTTCTCTCCAGTTTCTTTTTGGAGGCATTCAGGGCTATGAGTTTTCCTCTTAGCACTGCTTTCATTGTGCCCCACAAATTTGTGTATGTTGTGCCTTCATTTTCATTAAATTCTAAAAAGTCTTTGATTTTCTTCTTTATTTCTTTCTTGACCAATATATCATTGACTAGAGTATTGTTCAGCTTCCATGTATATATGGACTTTCTGTTGTTGTTGGTTTTTTGTTTGTTTGTCTGCTATTTAAGACCACTCTTACTCCATAGTGATCTGATAGTTGTCATGGGATTAGTTTGATCTTATATTTGTTGAGGCCTTTCTTGTGAGCAATTATATGGTTCATTTTGGAGAAGGTACCTTGAGATGCTGAGAAAAAGGCATATTCTTTTGCTTTAGGATAAAATGTTTTATATATATTTATACATATATATATATATATATGTGTGTGTACACACACACACACATATATATACATATATACATATGTATATATATACATATGCACACACACACACACACACACACACACACACACATATATATATATATATATATATATATATATATATATATATGTTAAATCCAATTGGTCCAGAGCTTCAATTAGTTTCATTGTGTCCCTGTTTATTTTCTGTTTTCCTGATGGGTCCATTGAGCAAAGTGTAGTATTGAAGTCACTCACAATTGTTGTGTTAAGCACAATGTGTGCTTTGAGCTTTAGTAAATTTTCTTTTACAAATTAGTGTGCTCTCATGCACCCAAGATTATCAGATCCTACTACAAAAGCCTATACTCCAAACAACTATAAAATCTGCAAAAAAATAGTAATGTACAACATCATTAGTCATTAGCGAAATGCAAATCAAAACAACCCTGAGATTTAACCTCACTCCAGTCAGAATGACTAAGTATAAAATCTGAGGAGACAGCAGGTGTTGGCTCGGATGTGCAGAATGAGGAACACTCCTCCACTGCTGGTGAGAATGCAAGTTGGTACAACCACTCTGGAATCAGTCTGGTGGTTCCTCAGTAAACTGGGCATGACACTTCTGGAGGACCCTGTTATACAACTCCTGGGCATACACCCTGACTTTCTCCAGCATTCAATAAGGACACATGCTTTACTGTGTTCATAGCAGCCTTATTTATAAGAGCCAGAAGCTGGAAATAACCCAGATGTTGCTCAGTGGAGGAATGGTACAGAAAAAGTGGTATACAATGGAATACTACAGAGCAATTAAAAATAATGAATTCATGAAATTCTTAGGCAAATGGTTGGAACTGAAAAATATCACCCTACGTGAAGTAACTCATTCATAAAAGAACCCAAATGGAATGTAGTCACTGATAAGTTGATATTAGTTCAGAAGCTCTGAATACCCAAGACACAAGTCACATATCAAAGCATTCCCAAGAAGAAGGAAGGAGAGGGCCCTGGTCCTGGAAAGACTTGATGCAGCAATGTAGGTGATTGCTAAGTCAGAGAAGTGGGAGGGGGTTGATTGGGGAATGGGCTGAGGGAAGAGGGCTTATGGGACTTATGGGGAGGGGGGAACTGGGAAAGGAAAAATCATTTGAAATGTAAACAAAGAATATATAAAATAATAAAAAAGAGAAATGCTCATGGATGAATCATTAAAACAGAAGGGAGTGAAGGTGGAGGTGAGGAATTATTCATACAAATGAGATGTAGAAAACATATCAAAGATGGACAATTCCAAGCTTGTCTTGTTTTTCTGTTTTTGTTGCCTTTCAAAATCCAGTTACCAGGAACATAGAAAAAACCAGGAAATCTGTAAGATACTGACATAGTTTCGGATCTTTCTTGGAACAAGCAGAGCTGTGAATGCTATCCAACTGAAGTGTAAATCATTCTGTGGCAGCAGTGAATGAATTAAATATCTTATTGAAAAGGAAGGGATTTTTATTATGAAGTTACTGCAGTAGCTCCAGATTTATGGTGGTTATACCTGACATCAGGCAGTAAAGAAGATTTGTTCCTTCTATATCCAGACATGAGATTTGAGAGATATTTTTAAAAGTGTGTTCAGACTATGATTACCAGTGTTGATATTTGTTGACTTAAGTTTTACAATTTTTATGATATTTAATCACTCTTTAGGCATTTATAAAGTATGATGTAAGAGTTCGTGGAGATGAATTTTCTAAGAAAAGTAAAAACTGTTTCTTGTATATATGTGTATGAAGGAGGAGACTGAGTACATCTTTGCATTTTGTTTCATATCTGGCAGGAAATATGCATACTTCAGTTTGTTTATTTCTCCTTTACAAGCATGCAAACATTAATTCTATTTAGCAATGATTGCCTTTTGAAAACTAATGATTCTTTTGCATTCATTATGGAACTGGGCATTTAATGCATTTCTTTCTTCCTTTCTTCTTTATCTTTTATTTGTGCAACTAAATGTATCATGGCTCCACATATAAAGGACAGAGGGGAAATTGCATGAATCAGTTTTCTCCACCTAGTGAGCTACTTTACATGATGAGTCATTTCTTTTGTCCAATGTTTTAGGAAAAATATTTATTATAGTTTAGCAGGGTTATAAATCATGTTCAATATACATTACTATGAAATAAACACAGTAAAGCTGATATATAATTTAAGTGAATGGTATCATTGATTGATTATTTTAATTATCACAATAACATTATACTTACATGAGAATATACTTACATGAGAATTATGTAGTTTCACATTTTTTTCTGTAACCAATGTATTACTATGAAGGACTTTTTCAACTCCCTATCTATTTTGTTACTTAATAAATGTGACAAAAGAGTAAAAGTCTTATATGAAATATCTAAACAGAGTATCATTGTTAAAATTAAAGTTACTTTCTCTAAACTGTCATCAATTTCAGTGGGACAGCATGATATATCTTATCTACCACAGAAACCTACTTTAGAAAGCATTAAACTATCACCTGAGCTGGACATCATTTTTCTTTATTTTATTGATGATGAGAGATGGGAGGTTTCAAAACATTGAAACCCTGGGTATTACCTGGAGATTTTAGGAGGATTTGTTGCTCAGTAGAGCTTAAAGAGAAGAAGATTGCAGCTACATGAGCTCTCATGTTCTTTTACTGAACTATGCAATGCAAAGTTATGTTAAGAGTAATGTGGAAGCTCAGGCCTTGCACTGAGGCAGCTGGCGGCAGGCAGCTCGCAGGCCCCTGGACCATCGGTAGCAGCGGGCCTCCATATTGCAACCAGGACACAGCTGGAGAGGCCAAGGTAGACAGACCCCACCCGGGGCTACCTTCACGGGGGATATGCTAGGCTCTCGCTGCCAGGCAGGCCCAGCTCCACCCGAGGCTCTGTGGGACTTCCCCGCACCCTCCAGCCTTGCACCAAGGGAGCAGGTGGCAGCCAGCTCCTGATCCCTTAGAGCAGCAGTCATGCATAATCACCAGCATAGAAACAACAGGAGAGTCAGCCTCACAGGAGATTCAAACACCAGCCAGTGACAACAAGGCCAACTAACACCAGAAATAACCAGATGGCAAAAGGAAAACGAAGGAACGTTACTAACAGAAATCAAGGCAACATGACAGTATCTGAACCCAGTTCGCAAACAACAGGAAGCTCTGGATACCCCAAAACACCAGAAAAACAAGACTTGGATATAAAATCACTAGTCAGGATGCTGGTAGCTGAACACATAGAAAAATCTCATAAAGAAATAGAGGAGAAAATGGATCAAAAGATAGAAGCCTTTACAAGGCAAATACAAATATCACTTCAAGAAATTCAGGAGAAGATGGATCAAAAAGAAGAAGACAATAAGGAAGAAAGACAAAAATCACTTAAAGAAATACAGAAGAACATGGGCCAACAAGTAGAAGCTATGAAAGAGGAAACACAAAAATCTCTTAAGGAAATACATGAAAACACAATCAAGCAAGCGAAAGATCTGAGCACATCCATCCAGGTACTAACAACAGAAGTAGAAACAACTAAGAAATTGCAGAGGGAGACAACATTGGAGATAGAAAACCTTGGGAAGAAATCAGGGCCATAGATGCAAATATCAACAATAGAATACAAGAGATAGAAGACAGAATATCAGAAGCCGAAGATACCATAGGAACCATTGATTCAACAGTCAAAGAAAATACTAAGTGCAAAAAGGTTGTAACCCAAAACATCCAGGAAATCCAGGACACAATGAGAAGACCAAACCTAAGGATTATAGGTATAGACGAGAGTGAAGATTTACAAGATAAAGGGCCAGCAAATATCTTCTACAAAATTATGGAAGAAAACTTTCCCAACCTAAAGAGAGAGATGCCCATGAATATACAAGAAGCCTATAGAACCCCAAACAGACTGGACCAGAACTGAAATACATCCTGTCACATAATAATCAAAACTCCAAATGTACTAAACAAAGAAAGAATATTAAAGGCAGCAAGAGAAAAAGGCCAAGTAACATATAAAGGAAGACCTATCAGAATAACACCAGACTTCTCACTTGAGACCATGAAAGCTAGAAGATCCTGGGCAGATATCATGCAAACTCTAAGAGAACACAAACTTCAGCCAAAACTACTTTATCCAGCAAAACTCTCAATCACCATAGATGGAGACATCAAAGTATTCCATGACAAAACCAAATTTGCACAATATCTTTCCACAAATCCAGCCCTACAAAGGATAATAGGGGGAAAACAGCAAGACAAGGATGGAAACTACACCCAGGAAGAAGCAAGATAGAAACCTCCTTTCATCAAACCCAAAAGAAGATAACCTCTCGAATATAAAAATAAATAAATAAATAAATAAATAAATAAATATAATTTCAAAAATGTCTGGAGGAAATAATTACCATTCCTTAATATCTCTTAACATCAATGGACTCAATTCCCCAATAAAAAGACATAGATTAACAGACTGGATGCGGAAACAGGACCCTACATTTTGCTGCATACAGGAAACACATCTCAGTGTTAAAGACAAACACTGCCTTAGAGTAAAAGGCTGGAAGACAATTTTACAAGCAAATGGTCTCAGGAAACAAGCTGGAGTAGCCATTCTAATATCAGATAAAATTGACTTCCAACATAAAAACCATCAAAAGAGACTCAGAAGGTCACTTCTTGCTGGCCAAAGGGAAAATCCACCAAGAAAAGCTCTCAATACTGAACATATATGCTCCAAATGCAAGGGCACCCTCATTCGTAAAAGAAACCTTACTAAAGCTTAAAGCATATATTACACCTAACACAATAATTGTGGGTGACTTCAATACTCCAATCTCCTCAATGGACCGATCAGGAAAGCAGAAATTAAACAGGGACACAGTGAAACTAGTTGAAACTTTGAGCCAATTGGATTTAACAGATATATACAGAACATTTCATCCTAAAGCTAAAGAATATACCTTTTTCTCAGCACCGCATGGTACCTTCTCCAAAATTGATGATATAATTGGTCACAAGACAGATGTCAACAAATACAAGAAGATCGAGATAATCCCATGCCTCCTATCAGAAGACCATGGAGCAAGAGTTGTCTTCAATAGCAACAAAAGCATCAGAAAGCCCACATACACATGGAAACTGAACAATACTGTACTCAGTGACACCTTGGTCAAGGAAGAAATAAAAAAAGAAATCAAAGACTTTTTAGAATTCAATGAAAATGAAGGTACAACCTACCCAAATCTATGGGACACAATGAAAGCAGTGCTAAGAGGAAAACTCATAGCTCTAAGTGCATCCAAAAAGAAACTGGAGAGAGCATACACTAGCAACTTAATGGCACACCTTAAAGCCCTGGAAGCAAAAGAAATTAATTCACCCAGGAGGAGTAGAAGACAAGAAATCATCAAACTCAGGGCTGAAATCAATCAAGTAGAAACAAAGAGAACCATACAAAGAATCAACAAGACCAGGAGCTGGTTCTTTGAGAAAATCAACAAGATAGATAAACCCTTAGGCAGACTAACCAAAGGACACAGAGACAGTATACAAATTAACAAAATTATAAATGAAAAGGGAGACATAACAACAGAAACTGAAGAAATTCAAAAGATCATCAGATCCTACTACAAAGGTCTATACTCAAAACAACTGGAGAATCTGGAGGAAATGGACAATGTCCTAGACAGATAGCAAATACCAAAAATAAATCAGCATCAAGTAGATCAGGTAAATAGTCCCATAACCCCTAAAGAAATAGAAGGGGTTATAGAAAGCCTCCAAACCAAAAAAAGTACAGGACCAGATGGTTTTAGTGCAGAATTCTACCAGACCTTCAAAGAAGACTTAACACCAATACTTTTCAAACTATTCCACAAAATAGATACAGGAGGGACACTGCCCAACTCATTCTTCAAAGCCACAATTATGCTAATACCTAAACCACAAAAAGATCCAACAAAGAAAGAGAACTACAGGCCAATTTCTCTTATGATTATCGATGCAAAAATACTAAATAAAATTCTTGCCAACCGAATCCAAGAGCACATCAAAACGATCATTCACCATGATCAAGTAGGCTTCATCCAGGCATGCAGGGATGGTTCAATATATGGAAATCCATCAATGTAATCCACTACATAAACAAACTAAAAGAAAAAAACCACATGGTCATCTCATTAGATGCTGAAAAAGCATTCAACAAAATTCAGCATCCTTTCATGCTAAAAGTCTTGGAAAGAGCAGGAATTCAAGGCCCATACCTAAACATAGTAAAAGCAATCTACAGCAAACCAGTAGCCAACATCAAAATAAATGGAGAGAAACATGAAGCAATCCCACTAAAATCAGGGACTAGACAAGTCTGCCCTCTCTCTCCATATCTTTTCAGTATAGTACTTGAAGTTCTAGTGAGAGCAATTAGACAACATAAGGAAGTCAAAGGGATACAAATTGGAAAGGAAGAAGTCAAACTATCATTATTTGCAGACGATATGATAGTTTACTTAAGTGACCCAAAAAACTCCACCAGAGAACTTCTACAGCTGATAAACAACTTCAGCAAAGTGGCTGGCTATAAAATTAACTCAAGCAAATCAGTAGCCTTCTTGTACTCAAAGGACAAGCAGGCTGAGAAAGAAGTTAGGGAAATAACACAACTCACAATAGCCACAAACAACATAAAGTACCTTGGCATAACTCTAACCAAACAAGCAAAAGATCTGTATGACAGGAACTTCAAGTCCTTGAAGAAAGAAATCGAAGAAGACCTCAGAAGATGGAAAAATATTTCTTGCTCCTGGATTTGCAGGATCAATATAGTAAAAATGGCCATCTTGCCAAAAGCAATCTACAGATTCCATGTGATCCCCATCAAAATCCCAACTCAATTCTTCATAGATCTAGAAAGAGCAATTCTCAAATTCATCTGGAGGAACAAAAAACCCAGGATAGCTAAAACTATTCTCAACAATAAAAGGACTTTTGGGGGAATCAATATCCCTGACCTTAAGCAGTACTACAGAGCTTGTGTTAAAAACTGCATGGTATTTACCTATGTACAGCAACAGGCATGTAGATCAATGGAATAGGATTGAAGACCCAGAAATGAACCCACAGACTTATGGTCACTTGATCTTTGATAAAGGAGCCACAACCATCCAGTGGAATAAAGATAGCCTTTTCAACAAATGGTGCTGGTTCAACTGGAGGTCAACATGCAGAAGAATGCAAATTGACCCACTCTTATCTCTTTGCACTAAGATCAACTCCAAGTGGATCAAGGACCTCCACATAAAACCAGACACACTGAAACTATTAGAAAAGAAATTTGGGAAGATCCTGGAGGACATGGGCACAGGGGAAAAGTTTCTGAACAGAACACCAATAGCTTACACACTAAGATCAAGAATTGACAAATGGGACCTCATAAAATTACCAAGTTTCTGCAAGGCAAAAGACACTCTCAGAAGGACAAAATGGCAACCAACAAAGTGGGAAAAGATCTTCACCAATCCCACATCCGACAGAGGGCTAATATCCAATATATACAAAGAACTCTAGAAGTTAGACTCCAAAGAACCAAATAACCATATCAAAAAATGGGGTACAGAGTTAAACAAAGTATTTTCACCAGAAGAAATTCAGATGGCCGAGAAACACGTTAAGAGATGTTCAACATTATTAGTCATCAGGGAAATGCAAATCAAAACAACCCTGAGATTCCACCTCATACCAGTCAGAATGGCTAAGATTAAAAACTCAAGAGACAACAAGTGCTGGTGAGGATGTGGAGAAAGAGGAACACTCTTCCACTGTTGGTGGCATTGCAAAATGGTAAAACCACTCTGGAAATCAGTTTGGTGGTTCCTCAGAAAATTGGGCATGTCATTTCCAGAGGACCTGGCATACCACTCCTGAGCATATACCCAAAGGATTCCCCTGCATACAATAAAGACACATGCTCCACTATGTTTATAGCAGCCTTGTTTATAATAGCCAGAAATTGGAATGAGCCCAAATATCCCTCAAAGGAGGAATGGATACAGAAAATGTGGTATATTTATACAATGGAATACTACTCAGCAATTACAAATAATGAATTTATGCAATTTGTAGGTAAATAGTTAGACCTGGAAAATGTCATCCTGAGTGAGGTAACCCAATCACAAAAGAATACACATGAAATGCAATCACTGATAAGTGGATATTAATGAGCCCAGAAGCCCTAAATACTCAAGGCACAATTAGCAAGTCAAATGATTCCCAAGAAGAAGAAAGGAGAGGACCCTGGGCCTGTAAACATTGGATCCAGTTTTGTAGAGAAACCATGGTGGGAGGGGGAATGATTGGGGAATAGTTGGGGGGGAGAGGAAATATGGGACGTATGGTGGGGAGGAACTGGGAAAGAGGAAAGCCTTTGGAATGTAAACATAGAATACATAAAATAAAAATTAAAAAAAAAGAAAAGGAAGTGGAGACATTTTCTGATAAATTTAATGATTTTGTATTGCATATTTCTAATAAAGTTAGGGAAATTCATAGGAAAACTTTAAAAAGAAGAGTAATGTGGTTTTTTTAATTAGCTGCATTTTAATACACTTATTTAGACATTGAGTTCTCCCATAACAGGTTTGGGTAGGAAGATCATTAGTGATACCTGTTTTAGATTCTGAGTGAATGAGAGGGTCTTCTCTTCTAGAAATTTCCTACATTGTATACAATGAACATTCGTATGCATTGATGCTCTTTCACACCCAGGGTGTATATGGCAGATGTGGTCTTCTGAAAATCTCTGGATATGACAGTCACTTAAGGTAGGGCTTTTTCTTACTCAGACTTATGTCACATACATACTACCTCTCATACCATCTGAGAAAACATGAATCCTATCCTGTTAAACAGCTCCTGCTGCTAAGTTTGATTCTAAATACTCGGTGTTGGCACAGTTACAAAACATGCAAGGATGTTTTCCATGGAAGGCAATCTTGTATTGTATAGGAGACAGGACCCACTCTTCCCAGTCAAGTTTCCCAGTCAAGTTTTAACTTAAGATAATAGCACATAGAATACTTGGAACAAAATTTTTCTGGCTGTTATGGGGTCAAAGCAGACATGATCCATGTTCTCTATCTCCCAGTATTACTGTATTCTGCTGGTTTTGTTGCCAGTTCACTTTCTCTCACTTGGTCTTCATGCTTTGTCCTCAAGCGTGTACTTCACTAGCAGTCTCTTTATTTCCAGGTATTTTGAATAATGCTGTTGTTTGATTCCAACTCCAGTTTTATGGAATAATGAAAAGTTTTCTGACCTGCCTCTATCACATGAAGTTTACACATAACGTTCCATTCTCTTTTCTCTGAACAGCTTTAAACATTGTCTACTTTCCCATTCTACAGAATCCTAAGTAATGGTATTACAGTAAAACTCCTGCTTTTGATGAGAGTTGTACAGCTCAATTATGTTCAGTGCTGTCAATATGTTTTTATAGAGAGAAAACAAATGAAATAATTTCAACATTATATTAAAATAAAATCTGTATGTGAATGAGAGTCAAGCTTATCTTTGCTCTAAGAAATGAAACAATTAGATAAGATTCTCTCAGTTTACAATAATTATCTTAACTAACATGGATATTTTTGACTACTTTCAAGATTTATATTTTTTAAGATGCATTTATTGGTATTTTATGTGTAAAATTGGTTTTCCAACATGCACATTTATTTACCTTTCAGGACTCTCAGAAGCTAGTAGTAGAATGTCAACTGTTAGCTGCCATTTGTATGTCAGGAACTCAAACTGAATACTTGATAAAAGTATATCTATATCTATCTATCTATCTATCTATCTATCTATCTATCTATAGAGAGAGAGATGATAGAGATATATAGCTATTTATTTACTAATTTTGGTTAGTTTTTCTACAACTTTGGTATTAAAGAATTGATATTTTGTTTCATGTATCAGGATCTTTCCTTTTCTCTCAAATTTTAAATTATTTTACCTTTACTCCTTGAATCATTAAGACTATTAATTTAAATTATTCATGACAGTTTAAAAGAACTTGGCATATTTTTATTATTTATGCTTTTATTTCTGTTTAAATTATGTATTTATTTATTTCATATATGTGGATAATTTGTATGTGTGTATATATATATATATATATATATATATACATATATACATATATAACCACCATATACATTTCTGGTGTCTCTGAAGCTCTGGGACTAGAATTACTGAAAGTTGCGAACTCTACTTGGATATTTCAAGTTGAATCCAGATCCTCTAGAAGAGCAGTGAGCTTTCATACCTGCTCAGTGATCCTTGTAGTTGTTTATTTTCATTTTAAACAGTTTTTGTATAGTTTGAGATTATAATGTATTTACATCATATTCCCTTTCCCTTGCTATGTCTAAATCCTCAAATATATACTTTCTAGCTGTCTTTCATGATAGAGTATTTTTCAATAATGTTGTTATATACATTTCAGAATGTCAGAAGATCCACCCATAAAGTTTCCCCAACATGACTGCTTATGTATGATGTGAACAATAACAATATTAGAAATTACAAAGTGGATGATGAATACCAGAGAGGCCTCAACACTGCACAAAGAACAAGAAACTCATAATTGCTGAGACCAGGAGAATCTGTCTTCCCCGGAGATAAGAACACAAACTGAGTATCTAATACCTAATGATTAGCCTTGATAACATGCATACAGGTAACAGATGGATTAAGTAGGTTGTATTTAGGAGTCTGTGTGTGTGTATGTATGTGTATGCATGTGTGAGTATTTATGCATTTTTAAATTATCATTTATTGTAATTAATCTGTGTGCATGTGTGGGAGTATATGTACAGTGAGAAGAAGGATTTGGATTCTTTGGAGTTGGAATTACTGATGGTTATGTATGCTCCAAAATGGGGACATGGAATCTAACTCAGGACATCTGAAAGAGCAGTGCATGCTGTTAACTACTAAGCAATCTTTCTATCCCCTTTTAATGATTTTGAATTATTATTATTATTTTTATTGGATATTTTCTTTATTTATATTTAAAATGGTATCCCCTTTCTCGATTTCTACCCTGGAAACTCTCTATTTTATTTCCCTTTCATCTGCTTCTATGAAGGTGTTCATCTACCTACCCACCCACTCCCTCCTCTCCCCCCTCACATTCCCTACACTGAGTCATAGAGACTTCACAGTAAAAAGGGCATCTTCTCCCATTGATGCCCTACAAGTCCATCCTCTACTACATATGTGGCTGCGGTCATGGGTCTCTCCATATGTATTCATTGGTTGGTGGATTAATGCCTGGGAGTTCTGGGGGTCTGGTTGGTTGATATTATTTTTCTTCCAATGGAGTTGAAAGCCCCTTCACCTCCTTCAGTCCTTTCTCTAGCTCTTCCATTTGGGTCCTCAAGCTCAGTCCAATGGTTGGCTGTGAGCATCTTCCTCTGTATTTGTCAGGATCTGGCAAAGCCTCTCAGGAGGCAGGTATATCAGACTTCTGTCAGCAGGCAGTTTTTGGCATCCACAATATTGTCTGTGTTTGGTGTCTTTATACTGGATAGATACTCATGTGGGGGCAATCTCTGAATGGCCTTCCCTTCAGTCTCTACTCCACACTTTTTCTCCACATTTCCTTCTGTGAGTATTTTGTTTCCCCTTCTATGAAAGAGTAAAACATCCATATTTTGGTATTCCTTCTTGATCTTCATGTAGTCTGTGAATTGTATCATGAGTATTCCGAGCTTTTGGGCTAACTAACATCCACTTATTAGTGAGTACATACCATAAGTGTTCCTTTGTGATTGGGTTACCTCACTCAGGATGATATTTTCTAGTTTCATTCATTTGCCAAAGAATTTTATGAAGTCATTGTTTTTAATAGTTGAGTTGTATAAATGTACCACATTTTCGGAATCCATTCCTATGATCATGTATGTGGTTTTGCATGTGTGCATGTCCATACACATGCATGTGAATATTTTCTTAGGCCAAAAGAGGGTGTCATATCTCTTAAAGCTGGAGTTACATGCCATTGTAAGTCTCTTGGTAGAGGTTCTGGGTTTTAAATTGCTCCTCTGAAAGAATAACAAATACTCTTAGCCAAAAGTTATGTTTCCAGTTCTTTTATGGACGTTTAGTGCCAACATCCTGAACTTCAAAATTCCACTCTAGAAAGCAGTTTTGGTATAATATTATGGTAATGGATAATTTCAATTTTTATTTGTTTCTAGAAAACTAAAAAAAAAAAATCTTCCTAATTTATTCAGTGATACATTGTTTTCCAATACATTGTTCATGTCCATGAGCTAATGAATTTTCTGTAGTTTCTGCTATTTTAAGTTGTATTGAGTGAAACCTTTGTTTTCCCCCAGAGATTCTTTCTACCTGAAGTGTGTTCACGTGTGTGTGTGTGTGTGTGTGTGTGTGTGTGTGTGTTTGTGAATATACATAGCCACTGAGTCATTTTCTTTCAAAACCCCAGTAAATGCTATGTGCAGGCTGAGGCCTGAACTATCTTTCGTGCCAAGGATGAGCAAGCATCTATGTTCCCTTCTAATAAAAATGCCTGATCCCCTTCCATTTACATAGACAGAGAAAGCTGGCAAGTGTAGGAAACAACCTCAAGTAGCCTCTGCCAGCCACACCTACAGTTTACACAGAGGAAATCTGCCAGGGCATGTGTGGATGTGGATAATGCCCCAGCAGCAGCTGTGATCCCATAAACATTTTTTGAGGTCTTGGTGTGTAGAAGCTGTCACAAAGTAACCTCTCCTGGGGCAATGCAGAGGGGTCGTCAAGGTGCAGAGTTTTCCTTAACATTTTCAGGCCTTAGCCCCAGTCTCCTCCCACATGCATACTCACTAAAGGCTCCTCTTTTTCCCTGCTTTGTTAAGAGTTGTGGAGAATCAGGGATGTGTTGAATGTCTAATTGGTCATCTGTCTTCTTTCCTATATTATTAAATTGTACTGTAAATTATACAAATATCTGACATGAGAATTGTGACAGGCCTCCATGCTGAACATAGTACTCCTTTAAAAAGTATATTCTCACTATGAATGCCCAAGATAAGGGTACTTATTAGATGCTATAATGGCGATTTTACAGGTGCACAAGCATGAGTGTCAGGCTGTTAAATAATAAAGATAATATTCCTAGTTACAATGATTATTACAGGATATTTGATTATTGTACATAGAAACGCAGGTGTTAAAAAGTGTTAGCAAAATATGAAACTTTAAATAGATATTGCATTTGTCAGATATAGTTATGTATATCTTAAGGAGATAAAATTTAGTTGTTCCTCTAGAAGCCTCTATAGATAAGAATGCTAAGGAATGGAAAGTTCCTGACTATTTCAAGGCAAGTTGCTTGTGTTCTTTGATCTATAACCTGAGGCCAAGTCAATTGTGTGGCCTTAAGTTACCCAACCCTAAAAGTGAAATAGTTCAGCTCCTACTGACTTGGCTTGGACTTGTAGTAGATATTTCTCTTTTTTCCTATTTTGTGTCCCCTCTCTGCTTGGAAGAGCCTTGAATGAAAAGCTCAAGAGAAAGGTAGACTACATCAATAGAATGAAACACATAAAATAAGAATTCTATAAAGCCTGAAAAGAGAAAAAGTTTAGAATGACTGGACTGTAAAAAATATAATATTAAAGGTATTTTTCAAACAAAATTACCTCACTGAGTTAGCAAGTTTTTACCTCAGTTTATGCCTCTTGTGTCCTTATTTATATAAATGTTTGATAATTTAAAGTTATAGGGGATGAATAATTTAACACATTCTAGAGATGGTTTAATAGTATTTGATAGTCTACTTGTTTAATATTCTAAGTTTTAGTTTTAATCAAGTTTTTCAGTCTCTCACATGGTCATTAAAAATCCTTTATTAAACATGATAAAATTCATTATGACATCATATCAGGTTCACTTTTCATTATTAATTTTCAAGCTCCTCCAAAAGCAAATCTTGGACATTTTGCCAACACATAGAATCAAGTTGTGTAGAATTAATGAATCACAAAAAAATGCATGTTTTAGGTATACATCTCAAGAGTTTTTCCTTGAGATGTAGTAATCCCACAGTATTGTATATGTTGTGGTTATTCTAGCATTATTAGTTGTAAGAAGGGAGACTCTATATGTGAAAATGTGTTTGCATGGATGAATCACTTGCTTCAGTTCCTATTTTGATTAGCTTAGGTTATTGAAACAAATTATACTGCAGTTTTAAAGTACACAATAACTTCTAGGTAATTTTATAAAAAAACAGTAGTTTGTTGTTATTCATTTTTAACTAAGTACTTCTAACATTAAGAAAAATTTCTTTTATTTCAGGTTATTGTAATGAATTTCATCCCATTATTTATTAGGGATATATCATTAAAATAATAAAAGTGACATTTTCATAAAATTAATAGTTTTTAATATTATTTAGTACTTTATGATATAAAAGTGTAAGAAAGAGGGAAGAGGACAATCAAGTACAGAGAAGTGAGATTGGCAGTGTTTGAGGACAAATATATAAAGAATGTAATTATGCATGCATATTTACAAAATGTGACAATGAAGCAACATCTTTTACATGTGAACAAAATAAAAAATTCAAATATAATTAAGTTCTGGTAAGAGTTCATAGGTATTTTATGAAGTTTCTTCTATATTTATTTTGCTATTAAATAGGGATGTAACTTCCTAGATTTACTTCATTTGTTTAAGATATTTTGGCTATAGAATGAGAGATATCCATGAAGATGGCTCAGTGGGGGAAATGACTCATTGTACAAGACAGAGGAGCTGAGTATAGATCTCGAAAATAGGACATCAAAACAAATATGTGTACTCCATTGGGCCTATGGAGAAATATTAAATGGAGGCAAAATGGCAGGTGAAGACAATGAGAGCTAGAGACAGGAGAATCTCCAGCATGATGACTTTATACGGTACAGGTAGCTTGGCATAGCCAACAGTAAACAACACTGGATCTTGTCTCAAACAATCTGAAATATAAAGACTAACAATAAAAGTTATTTTCTGACTTCTACAACAGCCATTACACCATTACATGCCCAAGCATGCATGTTCACAAAAAAACATACATGTATGCAAAAATATAAAATGACATACTTAATTTGTAACATAAATGCTTTTATTAAAGGGCTTTGCAAGAAAAATTCTTAATTCCATTAATAATTTATTTTATTTTTTACTTCATATGAAATAAGTTTTTAATAATATAATCTAATATCCTAGTAATTTGAATTTTACTCTTAATATCTTCCTGGTTCCAACAGTACTAAAGTATTTTTTATTCTTTTTTTTTTTAATTCTATATTCTTTGTTTACATTCCAAAGTCTTTCCCCTTTCCCAGTTTCCCCCCACCATACGTCCCATAAGTCCTCTCCCACCCCAACTATTCCCCAATCACCCCCTACCATTTCTCTGTTCTGATACTCTCCTACAAAACTGGATCCAAACTTTTCAGGCCCAAGGTCCTCTCCTTTCTTCTTCTTGGGAATCATTTGACTTGCTAATTGTGCCTTGAGTATTTAGGGCTTCTGGGCTCATTAATATCCACTTATCAGTGATTGCATTTCATGTGTATTCTTTTGTGATTGGGTTAACTCACTTAGGATGATATTTTCCAGATCTAATCATTTGCCTACAAATTGCATGAACTCATTATTTTTAATTGCTGAATAGTATTCCATTGTATATCTATATATCTATATATCTATATCTATATCTATATCTATATCTATATCTATATCTATATCTATATCTATATCTATATCTATATCTATATCTATATCTATATCTATATCTATATATCATATTTTCTGTATCCATTTCTCCTTTGAGGGATATCTGGGTTCCTTCCAACTTCTGGCTATTATAAACAAGGCTGCTATGAACATAGTAGAGCATGTGTCATTTATGTATGCAGGGGAATCCTCTGGGTATATGTCCAGGAGTGGTATGCCAGGGTCCTCTGGAAGTGACATGCCCAATTTTCTGAGGAACTGCCAGACTGATTTCCAGAGCGGTTGTACCAACTTGCAATCCCACCAACAGTGGAGGAGTGTTCCTCTTTCTCCACATCCTCCCCAGCACCTGTTGTCTCTTGAATTTTTAATCTTAGCCATTCTGACTGGTGTGAGGTGGTATCTCAGGGTTGTTTTGATTTGCATTTCCCTGATGACTAATGATGTTGAACATCTCTTAAGGTGCTTCTCAGCCATCCGAATTTCTTCTGGTGAAAATTTTTGTTTAGCTCTGTACCCCATTTTTTTGATAGGGTTATTTGGTTCTTTGGGGTCTAACTTCTTGAGTTCTTTGTATATATTGGATATTAGCCCTCTAGTAAGTAATAATTATTTTCTCTAAACATCCACTGATGATTTCCCAAGGTATATGCGAGAACAAAGTACATGTAATTTTAGTAAGATGAGGCACTTACCTTCATTTGAGGGAAATGTTCCTAAAAGCCAGCAAGAGTCAGAAACAACCCCTGTTCTGACTGTTAGGAATCCCATATGAAGTCCAAGATGTACAACTATAATTTATATGGAGAGGGCCTAATGATAGCTCTGTGAGGGCTCTTTAATTGCTGGTTTAGACTCTGCACGTCCCTATGAGACCATGTTACTTGATTATGTGGATTTTCTGGTGCTTTCCTCTGCACTGACCAACAATTCTTTCTCTCCTCTTCCTGAAATTTTACAAGCTAAGCCTAATGTGTAGCTATATGTGTCTGTATCTTTTTCTATCACTTTCTACATTAATCTTCTATGAGATGAATCCTCTATGATGACAGTTAGGAGAGATAACCATTTGAGAATAGCAGAATATTGTATATCACTTTAATAACTTTTCTGTCGTTTTTCCAATTGTATTTGGTTCTATCCTAGGTGTCTAGCCAATACACTTTCTGGGTCCTGAATTTCCAGGCAGTGTCAGAGGTGGGCTCCTTCTTGTGGCATAGATTTCCGACTTCAGCAGTTACAGGTTGTCTACCATTTCTGCAACACTTTTACCAAGCACATCTAGTATGAACGAAAAATTTTAAGTTGAAGGTTTTATTGTTGTGTTGGCATCCCAACTGTTTCACTGAACATCTTGTATGCTTTCAGAAGATTGTCAATTTGGGCTCTTTATCCCCCACTGCTCAGATTCTTAGCTAGGTTGACTCTCATATATTTCTGGGGGTTTCTATTTCACTAGGTTTATGTCTCATTCCAGAGATACACATCAGTTTCTGTTGTCTTTCCCAGTATTATATTCCTCTATCTTCCACCCATCTAATTCTTCCTGTCTGTTCCTTCCATTCACATACCTCTACTCCAGAAGCCATTGAGGCCTGGAGAACAGATTTTATCATTTTTAAGGTGCAATTCCTCACTAAATTATGCTACTATCTTATTAGATTTTCTTTTTACTTTTATAGCTTTCTATTTTATAATTAGGATTTTAATTCATCTAAATATCAGTATAGTGGGTACATTGCATTATAAATGGGACTATGATTAAAAGTTTTCAAGTGTCATATGGTAATAAACAATGCATTCAATCTAAATAAGTGAATAATTTTTAGTTGTACTGTTACTTGAACTATGTAATGTATGGAGATACTTTGTTCAACACCTGTTTGCAAAGATGAAGGAAGTTTTCCATTGGTGATTGGTATGGATTCTGCTTATATTCATGTGCTAAATTTTGTATTTCAAGATCTGATTGTCCCAAGATGAGAAACTTCTCACTACATAGGCCTTTATTTTCAAACCTTACCCCCTGCCCACAATTTAAAACTGTTGGCTAAATAAAGACAATAGCCAATTACAGGGATGGGGGGAATAGAGAGAGATGGGGTTTGTGATATTCTAGCTCAGGGTTACAGGTAGGAATCACAGAGGGAGAGAGAGAAGAAAGTGCCAGGAGCCAAACTGACATTACTTTATGTTTAGAGTCCATTTTAAAGATTGGCTTAGGTTTTGACTTCTCCTCAGCTACAGACCTTGGAGAAATCGGGTGGGTGATGGTTACTGTGCCCTCTGAAAAGAAGAAAACATCTTACAACTGCCAGAGATTCACCTTGGCTGAATGCCCAGGCTATGTGTAAAATCCCGCTTGCCTTACTTCTTTCCCTGCCTGTATAAGTTCCCTGAGAAAAGTCAGTTTTGGGGGCCTTGAACAAAGTTGGTCATGGCCTCGTTCTTTGCACTTCCTGACTCTATTTCTCTGCCTTGTCTCCTTGCCCTGTCAAAAATTCCCACAGCCTGGGGCAACTAGCACCCAACGTTGGGATCCCTTCCTGAGTAAGGATTACAGAGACCATCATCTTCAAGGAGTGGCCACTCATCATTTGGAACCATGGACTCATCAGGTCATGGCTGGTCACCATGGAAGCAGTTACTTGTGGGAGATCTGAAGTAATTGGTTACCACAGAACTGCTTGTCTGTGGGAGATCTTGGATAGTTGGTCACCATATTGCTGCTTGTTTGTGGGAGATCTGGGATAGTTGGTCACCACAGAAACACCCATCTGTGGGAGATCTGGGCTAATTCAGGTGATGAATTATGGGACAGGTATTAATTAAAGCAGGAGGTTTTTCTTTATGGACTCAAGGAGACACTCAAGGCACAAGGAATAAGGGTTATAAAGTAAGATCTTCCCAAATGTTTTATTTTTATATAAAATAAAATAAAAAGACTAAAAAAATAAATAAATAAAAACATGCTAGAAAGATTCTTCGCTCAAGTATATTTGTGCTATACATGGCCTTTGGAATTGAAATTGATGGGTATGTAAATAGAAGGTCTGTGCATGTTGAAGAGGGTTCTAGAAGGTTAGAAAAGCAGGGCACTGGGGAGCAACTGTGTGTAGCTCCCACTGTGCCTCCTTTCCCTTCTCTGGTAGAATTCCTAGAAGAAGAAGGAGATAAAGAATTAGGTCTTGAACAAGGGAGAGAGAGAGAGAGAGAGAGAGAGAGAGAGAGAGAGAGAGAGAGAGAGAGAGAGTAGGTTTCAGAAAAGCAGTTGTTCCATGTCTGGGACGTTGTATCAAAAGAAGGAAAATGGTTATAAGCTATGTCAGGTGTCTCCTGGGGATGAGAGGAAAGCGGGAGACATCCTGCTTCCTCTTTGGATCCTACTGGAGATACCCTTCATTCTGGTTAGGATATCTGGATCTCTTTAGGATTATTGTTCTGTGTTTCTTGTTTAAAAAAATGGTTAATAAGGACACATGCTCCACTATGTTTATAGCAGCCTTGTTTATAATAGCCAGAAATTGGAAGAAGCCCAAATATCCCTCAAAGGAGGAATGGATTCAGAAAATGTGGTATATTTATACAATGGAATACTACTCAGCAATTAAAAATAATGAATTCATGCAATTTGTAGGTAAATGGTTAGACCTGGAAAATATCATCCTGAGTGAATTAACCCAATCACAAAAGAATGCACATGAAATGCAATCACTGATAAGTGGATTTTAATGAGCCCAGAAGCCCTAAATACTCAAGACACTAATAACAAGTCAAATGATTCCCAAGAAGAAGAAAGGAGAGGACCCTGGGCCTGTAAAGATTGCATCCAGTTTAGTAAAGAAACCGAGGGGGGAGGGGGAATGATTGGGGAACAATTGGGGGGAGAGGAACTATGGGAACTATGGTGGGTGGGAACTGGGAAAGGGGAAAGCCTTTGGAATGTAAACATAGAATATAGAAAATAAAAAAAATTAAAAAAAATGGTTAAATCTGTATCTGTTGGCTGTCCAATGTTTGATTTAGTTTGACTTGTTTAAAAGACAGTCTCAATTTGAACAGCAAAAACTGATAAGTTACCCTACACTGTGGCTGGGAGGCAAGTGCAGCTGGAGAAGCCCTGCTAGGGGATGGTTAAATACACAAGCCACTCTTAAAGGGTCCAACAGATTTTCATCTTTGGTAAGAGAGCTGATGGCTGTTTTTTTTTTTTTCCTAGAAAACTTGGACTTCTTGTGGGATTCCTAGCAGTCAGAAAAGGGGTTATTTCTGACTCTTTTGCTGGCCTTTAGGAACATTTCCCTCAAAAGAAGGTAAGTGCCTCATCTTACTACAATTTCATATATTATGTTTGATTGATATCCTTAAGTGGTCTGAACTTTTCTGAATAGAAATTGAGGAGAAGTGATGTGAAGGGAAGATAGGGAAGTTGGAATGTGGAAACTGTGGTAGGTATGTAATTAATGAATAATTAATAATAATAATAATAATAATAAAATAATAAAAGAAAAATTAAATAAGGTTAACAATTTTAAGTTTCTTTAATCTATAAATACTTTATATCACAAAAATGAATTGTTTAGAAAAAATATTTTAGAGAAATATATTTTGAAAATGGTCCAAGACATAAACTTTTAAAAGCAAGAATCAACCAATCAATGCTTAAACTACTTTAAAACATACTGGGAATAATATAATCACATCTAGTCACTTCTTAAGTCAATCATTCAATAAATGAATCAAATTAACATTTGCATTTTATAATTAAAAATTGTGTTTAAGAATCTACCAGGAAAAGATCCAGGCCTGAAAGATGGCAGAAGAAACCTTAACTTGAAGTGAGCAGGTATGTTATCTATTAAAGTAACCTGGTAACTAGAAAATGGCCTTCAGGATGCAGAGATTTGCATATACCATGGACATGTCTTTAAAATATTAGCTGAGTTACAAGAGAAAGTACAATGTTCCTAAGTCAAACATTTTTAGTATTAAATTATAACATGAAATTGTAAAATTTTATATGTGCAAAATTTATTATATATTAAATATTGTATATGATATATAGCAATTATTAATTAAAAGTTTAAATATTATTATTTGTAATAAGTTAGAAAAATTAATGAAGTATGCAGAGACAAAATAATGTTTATGAACTTATATTAAACAGTAAACAATATTTTGTTTAGGGAAAGATAATGATGAAGATCCATGCCAAAATTTAGGCCTATTACCTAGAAATCAACATAAAATAAAGGAGGAAAGATTACATAGTAAAGAAATAAAGAAAGAGACCTTAGAAAGATGATGGTATCATTGAAATCCTTTTTTTTTCAAATATTAAATATTTATTTCCCAGAAAAATAGAAAAAAAACATTATACCTAAGAGGAGAGGATAAACATGTATTTAATAAGACATCTTGAAACAAAGTACAATTATTATACTATCATCATATATTTATGCAATTTCAATTTTAATTAGCTCAATTTTCATTCCAAGCATAGTAGGAAAGGGACACACAGAGGTAATGTGGCACCAACAACAAAAGACCTCTACTCAAGTGTTTCAACTTCTCAATACATAGATACAGCAAAGTGAATGTTTAGATGTAATGTGCTTTGATGAACATGGTCATCACAATTTTTATTTTGTAAATGAATCCAAGAACTGTTGAAGTCCAACAATGTCTTTTACTATTGGCAACAGATTGAGCCACCAGAAGAGACTGTTTTTCAGCCAATATCAATATATATAATTGTAAGTTCAATTTTTCTTTTTTTCTTTTCTTTTTTGTAATTGGATGTATTCTTTATTTACATTTCAAATTATTTCCCCTTTCCTGGTCCTCTCCCCAAAGTCCCATAAGCCGTCTCTCCTCCCCCATTCCCCAGTCAACCCCCTCCTGTTTCCCTGTCCTGGTATTCCCCTACACTTCTGCATCAAGCCTTTCTAGGACCAGGGGCTTCTCCTTTTGCCTTCCAACAAGGCCATTCTCTGCCGCTTATGTGTCTGGAGCCATGGATAATACCACGTGTACTATCTAGTTCATGGTTTTGTCCCTGGAAGCTCTGGGAGTACTGGGTGGATCATATTGTCAGGCAAATTTGGAAAGAAGCTTAAAACCATAAAAGCAAAATAACTTGGAGCTGTCTGAATGCTTATACATTTTGCAGTTACTCTCGGTTCAGTATAATCTTACTACTGGTCTTGAACATCATCATCATTGTCTGCTGTCTAGTTTTAATGTTTTTCTCCAGTTATAACTTTCAAAATCAATTAATGAAAAAAATGTCTTATTTGTTTACATACCTTGTACTGTTGAATTTCTGAGGTGTCACCTCAGGACAAATTCTACCTCTTTCTAAGGTTCTCTCCAACCCCATATCTCTCCTATTAATGACTGGTTCTTCAAGAACCTATCCTGAAGCCAAAAGTCAAAACCAGAAGTTTCTAGCTAGCTTAGGATTATGAGTATTTTACTTTTTATATTTTTTTCTAATTGGAGTTAACTGGCCATGGAAGCACTGAGACAGACTCTTTAGAATACCTGTAGTTAGCAACACACTATCTCTTGTCTCATGATAATTAGGTTTAGTTAACCCTGTCACTTTGTCAATTGAGTTCATTGCTTATTAGCTTGTAAAAACTAAAAGTTTTATAATACTTATAATAGCCTTGTGTTTAATCAAACTCTAATTGTGTCTCTCTTCTCTTATGGCAACCATGAATTTTGATTCAATAAAAATAAAATAAAATATTGGGTATACACTCCCGAGCAGGTTATGGAGGAACAACAGGAGTGCGGTCATCTCTAGTTCATTCCCTTCACTCTATGGACGCTTGAATCTTTTTTTTTAATTTTTATTTTCTATATTCTATGTTTACATTCCAAAGGCTTTCCCCTTTCCCAGTTCCCCCCTCCCTACGTCCCATAATTCCTCTCCCCTCCCCAACTATTCCCCAATCATTCCCCCTCCCCCCACGGTTTCTCTACAAAACTGGATCCAATCTTTACAGGCCTGGGGTCCTCTCCTTTCTTCTTCTTGGGAATCATTTGACTTGCTAATTGTGCCTTGAGTGGTTGCTTGAATCTTAACAATCAGAATAAGAGGTTCATTTTAGTTCAAACTCCATAGAATGTTATAAGAATATCCCCTGAGTTGTGATTTCAAGGCAGTTTTATGATTCTGGGGAAATGAAGGAATTTTCACACTTCTTTTGTCATATCCTATGGCCATAATTAATTCTATAATTACTAGAATCACACAATGAATTCTAGAAGAACTCAAAGGAGGGGATTTCTGGAACTCTGTAAACATTCTTTTTTTTTTTTTCTTACAATCTTTCTTCACATTCCTAATGATTTTCCTTTTCCTGGTTTTCCCCTCCCCAATAAGTCCCATAAGCCCTCTTCCCTCTGCCCATTTCCCAATCAACCCCCTTCCACTTCTCTGTCCTGGTAATCCCCTACAATGCTGCATCGAGCCTTCCCAGGACCAGGGTCCTCTCCTTCCTTCTTGGGAATGATTTGATATGTGAGTTGTGTCTTGGGTATTCAGAGTTTCTGGGCTAATATCCACTTATCAGTGACTGCATTCCATGTGTGTTCTTTTGTGAATGAGTTACCACACTTAGTATGATATTTTCCAGTTGCCTTTTTTTTTTTTTTTGCCTAAGAATTTCCAGTTGCCAACCATTTGCCTAAGAATTTCACGAATTTGTTGTTTTCAATTGCTGAGTAGTATTCCATTGTGTAAATATACCACATTTTCTGTAGCCATTCCTCCATTGAGGGAAATCTGTGTTCGTTCCAGCTTCTGGCTATTATAAATAGGACTGCTATGGACATTGTGGAGTACATGTCCTTATTGTATACCAGGGAGTTTGTCTCTCTGTTACTTTGTCTCTGTGAAAAGGACAGATCACTTAGAATAAATTTCACCTTCCAGTGTGGAGATGTTAAACCTATCAACTAACCATTAGTGGATCTTGTAGTGAACAGTACAATCCTTTGGAGGGTTCCATCATGGTAAGAACACTGCAATAATTCTAGAGTGACACCAGGTATTCTGCTTTAGTTACCAGGAACCTGTATTACTAAACCATACCTAGCTTCTTGTCACCAAAATACTATGTTAACAAGTCATCTATTGAAAACTAAGGTAGAATAGTTCTTTAGAGTGCTCACTCTAATGAATAATTCTAGCAAAAGTATTATTTACCACACTTTATTATTACTGTAGGGATCACTACATCTATGTTTTTGGACCTCCTCATCTCCATCATCAAAACTCATAAGTTCTCACACTCTACATATCTAGAGTGCTAAATTATTGCAATGTTAATTTATATTTATTAGACCATTGTCCTATTTCCATGGTGTTGAAAAATGGTTTTAATGCTTAACTCTTTTTATTAATTAATTAATTAACTAACTAATTTTTCACTCCATAATTTATTCCCTCCACCCCAGTCTACCCTCCAACTGTTCCACATCCCAAATCTTCTCCCAATGCCCTGTCTCCTTGTCGATGTCCCAACCCCACCCCTTCTTACCTCTAAACTCCAGTGGCCACCAGTTTCTCAAGGGTTAGGTGCATCAACTCTGAATGAACACAGACCCAGAAGTCCTCTACTATATGCATGTTGGGAGTCTCATCACCTAGTGTATGTTGTCTGTTTGGTGGTCTAGTGTTTGAGAGATCTCGGGTGTCCAGTTCAACTGAAGCTGTTGGTCTTTGTATAGGATTACCCTTCTCCTCAGCTTCTTTCGGCCTTTTCTAATTCAACAAAAAGGGTCAGCAGCTTCTGTCCATTGTTTAAGTGCAAATATCTGTATCTGACTCTTTCAGATGCTTGATGGGTTATCTGGAGTTAGGTCATGCTAGATCCCTTTGTGTGAGTGTTCCATAAAGTCAGTGATAGTGTCAATCCTTGGGACCTCCCCTTGAACTGGATCCCACTTTAGGCCTGTTGCTGGACCTTCTTTTCTTCAGTTTCTTCTCTATTTACATCCCTGTAATTCTTTCAGATAGGAATAATTATGGGTCAGAGTTATGACTGTGGGATTCCCCCCCCCCTGCCTTTTGATGCCCTTTCTACTGTAAGACAAAAGATATAGTCAATAAGACAAATCAGCAACCCACAGATTCGGAAAAAAAACTTCACTAACCCCACATCAGATAGAGAGCTAATGTCCAAAATATATAAAGAACTCAAGAAACTAATCACCAAAATACCAAACAACCCAATCAAAAAATGGGGTATAGAACTAAACTGAGATTTCATAACTGAGGAATCTTGAATGGCTGAGAAGCACCTAAAGAAATGTTCAAAGTCTTTAGTGATCAGAGAAATGCAAATCAAAACAACCCTGAGATTCCACCTTACAACAATCAGAATGGCTAAGATCAAAACTTCAGATGACAACACATGTTAGAGAGGATGTGGAGAAAGAGGAACACTCCTCCATTGCTGCTGGGATTACGAACTGGACAAACACCCTGGAAATCAGTCTGAAGGTTCCTCAGAAAATTAGAAATAGATCTACCTGAAGACACAGCTATACCACTCTTGGGAATACACACAAAAGATGCTTCACAATGCCACATGTATTCCACTATGTTCATAGTGCCCTTATTTGTGACAGCTAGAAACTGGAAACTGCCCAGATGTCCCACAACAGAAGATTGGATACAGAAAATGTGGTTCATTTACACAGTGGAACACTACTCAGCTATTAAAAACAAGGATATCCTGAGTTTTGCAGAGAAATGGATATAACTAGAAAATATCATCCTGAGTGAGGTTACTCAGTCTTAAAAGGACATTCATAATATGTACTCATTAATAAGTGGATATTAGCCATAGAACTCAAAAAGGCTAACAAGCTGAAGTGCCCAAGTGAAGACACCTCAGTTCCACTTGGGAAGGAGTAGAAAGCAATCACAATTCGAGAAGGAGGGAGGGACCTGGAAGGGAGGGGGATGGGGGTGATTTGGGAGGAGAAGGCAACCTGATATTGTGGAAGGGAAAGGACTGAAGACCTGAGGGCCAACAGAAAGACTGGAAACAGGCAACCTCAGGAGATAGGAGGTTGGGGTGACTCTGCAGGATGTACCAGTGTCCTGGCAAGTGAGAGAATCTAAAGACTCACAGGTAGGGACCTTAGATGAACAGTAGAGAGAGGAAATTTATAGAGTCATCTCTACCAGGAAGTAATGCTTAACTCTTTACTACCAACAACTATTAACTAAGAATTCCTCTCTTTAAAACCTGGCTTATAAAGTGCCAAAGCTTAATGTTTTCATGGTTCAGAAGAAAATCTTGTTGGTGTAGAATCACTGGTGTTTTTTTAACAACTATTCTGGGCTAGTAGGCACTTCAAGTAATTTTGTGGCATAGTGGTGGGACATAAATTATCTTATCTTAGGCAGATTAAAAATTTCAATTATTCATCCTAAATGTCTCCAATTCCTTCCTTGAAGAGCATGATTTTGTGTATAAACTTGACCAAATTATATGGTGACCTGGTTACTCTATGATTTCTCATATCCACATGAATCAAGTCCAAAATTGTTTATCTTTAAGTTCTAACATTTTCGATAAAAGTCAATACAAGACATATTAAAGTGGATGGAAAGCTTCCTATGCTATCGATTGGTAGTATGATTGGATAAACACAAAAATATAGTGTGAAATGACATGGCAAAAAGATTTATAGGAGGAGGATGGTAAGTTACTGATATCTCTTACCAAATTATGTCAAAGTCCAATAATAATAGTACATCCTATTTATATAGGATTAAATCTCTGTTTCAAATATTTTAAAGTTGGACAAGAAATCCTTAAATTAGGACAAGATATATAGATAGATATAGATATATGCACTACTTCTGCACATTTCTATCCCCACTGACCTCAAGCATTCTTTTTCTATCTAGAGGGTTTCATTACAATCCTGCATTATTTGGAGATTTAGAATTTCACTGACTTTTTAAAAATAATCCTGGAGGCAAACAACTCTCAAACCACAGAAGGAAAATATTAAGGATTTTGCTCATAATGAGACCAAAACAAGAGTAGCTACAGTAAAATCTTTGATGTTAACTGCTAATATGATATTGAAAATAGGACAAAATAGCAATTAAAAACACAACATATATACGTATATATACATACATACATATATAGAAATAGACACCTAAATTTGCAATGAAATACCTAGCAAATAATATTGTTTTAAAGACAAATGAGCAGTCATATTTACTCAGAGGCTTTCCTTTATTCTCAATACAGATTCCTTCTCTAACTTAGGGCAGGGGGGGCGGTTGGTGTTATAAATGGGATTTGGCAAAAATGCAACAATGGGGGAGTAAGCAATTACTAATAGTATAAATACTCATAAATTTATTTCTTAAACATATGTTGCCTACAGCAATTTTTCTCCGTCTGTTGAGCTAGAGTCAATTTATCATGTGGAGATTTCTGGAATGCAATTTTGTTCTCAAAGACTCACAGTCTAGAAGCAAGAATCTTTCTTATAAAGGTATATTAATTTCTTTAATAAAAACTGTTAAAGAATATTAATATTTTAGTACTTCCTCCTTCCACAAAGTAAATTAGTACTTATTTATATGTAAAATTTCTTTAAAAGAATATCAATGCTGAAACATCCATATCATCACTGCATATTAAATCTCTTGGCAAATTATTGATAGAAACAGAAAATCTTATATTGAAGTGAAAGAAGACACAAAATAGCCTACTTAATGGTGGGGATACAAGAAAAATGTTGGAGGACTTATAATATCCAATCAAAATTCTTTAGAAAATTATAGGAATCAAGAGATTGTAGAAATGGTTGGATAAAATGGGAAACAAAAATCAATGGAAGCAGATGGGCAACCAGGAATGCATCGATGTACACAAAGAAAATTAGTATTTTACAAAGGAACAAGGATGATAAAAACAGCAACAAAAGTCTTATCAGCTAATGGCAGAGGGACTATGAGCATCCTCCTGCACATATTAACTCAAAATGGTCCTAAATGTGAAGTACAAACTGAAAATTTTATATAAAAACATGGGAAAAACAGAATATGAAATATATACCTAATAACATCATTAAGATATGAAAGATCTTCCATGATTAGTTGAAAATAAACAAGAAATTAGCTTTGAGAACATCACATATCATGAAGTAAAGTTTACTTCATAGCAAAAATTCAAATCTTCAAAGCCTGGTTCCACATACCTCATGTAATAAAAAATAAAAAGCTATATAGATACAGAAAAAAATAGATAAACAGATAGGTGATAGAAAGGAAGGAAGAAAGAAAGGATGGAAGGAAGGAAGAAAGAAAGAAAGAAAAAGAAAGGAAGGAAGGAAGGGAGGAAGGAAGATAGATAATAGATAGATAAACAAAGAGATAGATAGACATAGAGATATATAGATAGATATAGATAGTGTTTGGCAGTGGTTTTTGTGGACATAAAGAGAAATGATTAGAGCTTAGAGGACTTTTAAAGCAGATAGCTATTCATCAGAATATCCCAGTACTACTTTAAGCCAAGATAGTTATCCCTAAGTTCACCATATATGCCCAAGAACAAATCTTAATGTCAGCAATTGATTTCACAAGATAGCATGTCAGTGGAAGTCTATTGATTTTATATCAAGTGGTGGATGGTGTCAATAGTTAACTGTGCTCTTTCAGTGTGGAGTTCTCTTACTTGCCATTTAATTGTATTATACATGTATTCTGTATTAAAATGATTTCCTAATAAAAATAAAAACTAAACTATAAAACATTCAGTTATTTTAAGGTAATTTGTATAAGAGAAAAGGTAATGATAGAGTTCAGAGTCACACATAGCTTCCCATGGTAACTTTCCTGATGCAGAACAAACAGGAAGAAAACTCTCTTGAAAATCCTGTCTGCATATACTGAAATCTAAAACATGATACTATATTTGATTTTTCTCATGGATTAAGGAAAATGCTGCATGTGGTGTGAGCTGGTCACAGATGAAATTATACAAGTTCATAAAGGAAACAATGATGTTGATATATTTGGCAGCCTGAGTGATACTCAAAATAAATTGAATCCTGTATGGCTCCATGGCATTTGCATTGTGATCTGATAGCTCAGTTGCAGTAGTTCCCTTGGGGGTGAAACAATAAACTTTTGACCTCCACAGACCTTCCAATCCTAAGACCCTATAATCTAGCAAAGTTATATATCTTCATTAAATTGTTTTATTACAGTTAAACTTCACAAATTCATTCAGTGTAACTTCTGTTATAAATAGGGACAGGGTCTTGAGACTTTTCAGACTTTAGGTTTTCTCCTGCTATGTCATACTAAACCATTGACAGCATGGTGTGCCGTCTTTCCCAGCAATGAACTTCACCTTTGGCTTATATGCCAGTGGCTTGTAATTCAAAAAGGAAAACTAAAATAAGGAAGGGAGAGTTGAAGGAAAGCTAATAAAGAAAGGAAAGGGGAGTAGAAGTATACTAAAGAACAATAACCCATGCATTATTTGACTTTTTATTTTCTTCCTTAAGATATAATTTGATCTTTGCATGTTAACTAAACATGGTGGTGCTCTGAGAGTGAGTACCATTGCTGAATATGAAATAAAACTCATATTTTAACTAATTTCAAGAAAATGCCTGAAATTGTTTCTATTGTTTTATGCAAGGAATCAGTTTATATGCATCTTTTTAAAATTTTCTATATTCCTTACATTCCAAAGGCTTTCCCCTTTCCAGTCCCCCCCCCCACCATATATCCCATAAGTCCTCTCCTCCCCCATTCCCCAATCACCCCGCCTCCCCACCATTTCTCTGTTCTGGTACTCTGCTACAAAAGCGGATTTAGTCTTTTCCGGACCAGGGTCCTCTCCATCCCTTTTCTTGGGAATCTTTTGCTTAGCTAATTGTGTCTTGATTATTCAGAGCTTCTGGACTCATCAAGATCCAACAAAGAAAGAGAACTACAGACCAATTTCCCTTATGAATATCGATGCAAAAATACTAAATATAATTCTTGCCAACCAAATCCAAGAGCACATTAAAACGATCATTCACCATGATCAACTAGGCTTCATCCCAGGGATGTAGGGATGGTTCAATATACAGAAATCCATCAATGTAATCCACTACATAAACAAACTAAAAGAGAAAACACATGGTCATCTCAGTAGATGCAGAAAAAGCATTTGACAAAATTCAGCATCCTTTCATGTTAAAAGTCCGGGAAAGAACAGGAATTCAAGGCCCATACCTAAACCATAGTAAAAGCAATATCCAGCAAACCAGTAGCCAACATCAAAATAAATGGAGAGAAACTTGAAGCAATCCTACATGCATATTTATGTATAACAATCAGATCTTATCCTTTCTCCTGTGTTTTGTCCTGGGAGCTATGTTTTACACCTTAAGATACAAATGCAATATAAATGGATAAGGCTTTAGTTGTTACAATGCAGGCAAAATAAGTGTTATTAGGGTATCAAAAATTACCTAAATATTTCTAAGTTACTATTTAATTTTGTTGAAAGGCTTTGAATGCTTCTATTGTGTTGTGAAGAATGAAAAGTTGATTATTCTTATAGTGGATGTGTTTCTTGGGATAATAATGGAACATCCTAGAGATTTTCTGATGAAATACTATGCATCAGGTACTTTTCATTAATTTTTAATTGAAAAGATGATAGTTTTATTATCAGTTTATTTACCAAATTCTGAAGAACTCAGGATTCTCTAGAGTAATACTACTTATAAAATGAATTTTTCTATGCATATGGGAATGGGATTGAATAGATTGGTTTAAAGGCTGCAGTCCATCTAGTGTAACAATTGGGGCCTATGAGTTGGAAGGTCCAAGAGTATAGTCATTTTGAGTCTATGAAGCTGGGAGTCTCAGCTGGTATTCAGTATATTCTGGAAAGCTGAGAAAGGAGACTCTAATGGCAGAAAAAAATGGACTTGTTAGAGAGGGTCAGAGCGAGCCTGCAAAGAGAGCTTCATTCTTCTGTGTCCTTATGATGTGTCTTCTGTGTCTTGGTTTCCAGAAGACAGTCGACCTTCCCACCTCAAAAGATTGAGAATACAGGTTTTTCTTCTAACTTCGAAAATCTGGATTAAAAGTGTGTCTTCTTAATTGTCATGATTTCATAAAGGGAAAAAAATCCCTCACAAGTATGGACAGTCATTTGAGTTTTAGTTATTTGCAGATGACAAACCAAACAACCAAGAAATGATACCATGCCAGATTTCACTCATTCAAATATACCAAATTATACTTGAGCCAAGGTGTATGTGACTCCCCTCAACCTCTCTCTACCTCACTTGTCCTACTGTCCTGTCTTTGTCCCTATTTCCCTAACAATTTTTTCCAGCTACAGAATATAAGCTTCAAAATTTTCAACCTTATAGGATATTGCAAATGTAGCTATTCACATTTCACTTGATATACAGTACTAAAGTCTGTAGTATTTAATTTATGTAAAATCTCTGGATTTTAAACCATAATACTGGATGCATAAAGGTCTATGATGTTAATAACATAGCAGGAGCTACAGTCAGAAAAATTCTCAGCCATCCAAGTTTCTTCTGATGAAAATAATTTGTTTAGCTCTGTGCCCCATTCTTTGATAGGGTCATTTGTTTCTATGGGGTCTAACTTCTTTAGTTCTGTATATATATTGGATATTAGGCCCCTGTTGGATGTAGGGTTGGTGAAGATCTTTTCCCAATTTGTTGATGGCTGTTTTGTCCTTTGTGTCCTGACTGTGTCCTTTGCCTTACAGAAACTTTGTAATTTTATGAGGTCCCATTTGTCAATTCTTTATCTTAGAGCATAAGCTACCAAATTATACTTGAGCCTAGGTGTATGTGACTCCCCTCAACCTCTCTCTACCTCACTTGTCCTACTGTCCTGTCTTCGCCCTATTTCCCTAACAATTTTTTCCAGCTACAGAATATAAGCTTCAAAATCTTCAACCTTATAGGATATTGCAAATGTAGCTATTCACATTTCACTTGATACACAGTACTAAAGTCTGTAGTAAAGCTATTGGTGTTCTGTTCAGAAACTTTCCCCCTGTGCCCATGTCCTCCAGGATCTTCCCCAGTTTCTTTTCTATTAGGTTCAATGTGTCTGGTTATATGTGGAGGTCCTTGATCCACTTGGAGTTGATCTTAGTACAAGGAGATAAGAGTGGGACAATTTGCATTCTGCATGTTGACCTCCAGTTGAACCAGCACCATTTGTTGAAAAGGCTATCTTTTTTTCCACTGAATGGTTATAGCTCCTTTATCAAAGATCAAGTGACCATAAGTCTGTGGGTTAATTTCTGGGTCTTCAATTCTATTCAACTGATCTACTTGCCTGATGCTGTACCAATACCATGCAGTTTTTAGCACAATTACTCTGTAGTACTGCTTGAGGTCAGGGATATTGATTCCCCCAGGTATCCTTTTATTATTGAGAATAGTTTTAGCTATCCTGGGTTTTTTGTTATTCCAGATGAATTTGAGAATTGCTCTTTCTAGATCTATGAAGAATTGCTTTGGGATTTTGATGGAGATTGCATTGAATCTGTAGATTGATTTTGGCAAGATGGCCGTTTTTACTATATTGATCCTCCCAATCGAAGAGCATGAAATATTTTTCCATTTCCTGAGGTCTTCTTTGATTTCTTTCTTCAAGGACTTGAAGTTCCTGTCATACAGATCTTTCACTTGTTTGGTTAGTGTCACTCCAAGATACTTTATACTGTTTGTGGCTATTGTGAAGGGTGTTACTTCCCTAACTTCTTTCTCAGCCTGCTTGTCTTTTGAGTAGAGGAAGGCTACTGATTTGCTTGGGTTGATTTTATAACCAGCTATTTTGCTGAAGTTGTTTATAAGCTGTAGGAGTTTTCTGGTGGAGTTTTTGGGTGGCTTAAGTATACTATCATGTCATCTGCAAATAGCGATAGTTTGACTTCTTCCTTTCCAATTTTTATCCCTTTGACTTCCTTATGTTGTCTAATTGTTCTCCCTAGAACTTCAAGTACTATATTGAAAAGATATGGAGAGAGAGGGCAGCCTTGTCTAATCCCTGATTTTAGTGAGATTGCTTCAACTTTCTCTCCATTTATTTTGATGTTGGCTACTGGTTTGCTGAATATTGCTTTTACTATATTCAGGTACGGGCCTTGAATTCCTGTTCTTTCCAGGACTTTTAGCATGAAAGGATACTGAATTTTTTCAAATGCTTTTTCAGCATCTAATGAGATGACCATGTGTTTTTTTTCTTTTAGTTTGTTTATATAGTGGATTACATTGATGGATTTCCATATATTGAGCCATCATTGCATCCCTGGGATGAAGCCTAATTGATCATGGTGAATGATTGTTTTCATGTGTTCTTGGATTCGGTTGGCAAGAATTTTATTTAGTATTTTTGCATCAATATTCATAAGGGAAATTGGTCTGTAGTTCTCTTTCTTTGTAGGATCTTTCTGTGGTTTTTGTATCAGCGTAATTGTGGCTTTTTAGAACGAGGTGGGCAGTGTTCCTTCTGTTTCTATTTTGTGGAATATTTTGAAGAGTATTGGTGTTAGGTCTCCTTAGTAGGTCTGATAGAATTCTGCACTAAAACCATCTGGTCCCGTACTTTTTTGGTTGGGAGACTTTCTATAACCCCTTATATTTCTCTTGGGGTTATGGGGCTGTTTAGTTGATCTAATTGATCCTGATTTAATTTTGGTATTTGGTATCTTTCTAGGAAATTGTCCATTTACTCCAGATTCTCCAGTTGTGGTGAGTATAGGCTTTTGTAGTAGGATCTGATGATTTTTTGAATTTCCTCAGTTTCTGTTGTTATATCCCCCTTTTCATTTCTAATTTTGTTACTTTGGATACTGTCTCTGTGCCCTCTGATTAGTCTGGGTAAGGGTTTATTTATCTTGCTGATTTTCTCAAAGAACCAGCTCTTGGTTTTGTTGATTCTTTGTATGGTTCCCTTTGTTTCTATTTGATTGATTTCAGCCCTTAGTTTGATGATTCCCTGTCTTCTACTCCTCCTGGGTGAATTGTTTTCTTTTTTCCAGGGCTTTCAGGTGTGCTGTTAAGCTGCTAGTGTATGCTCTCTCAAGCTTCTTCTTGGAGGCACTCAGGGCTATGAGTTTTCCTCTTAGCACTGCTTTCATTGTGTCCCATAGATTTGGGTAGGTTGTACTTTCATTTTCATTAAATTCTAAAAAGTCTTTGATTTCTTTCTTTATTTCTTCCTTGACTAAGGTGTTATGGAGTAGAGTATTATTCAGTTTCCATGTGTATGTAGGCTTTCTGTCATTTTTGTTGCTATTGAAAACCACTCTTACTCCATAGTGATCTGATAGTAGGCATGAGAGTAGTTCAATCTTCTTGTATTTGTTGACATCTGTCTTGTGATTTTTGAGAAGGTACCATGTGGTGCTGAGAAAAATGTATATTCTTTTGCTTTAGGATGAAATGTTCTATATATATCTGTTAAGTCCAATTGGTCCAAAGTTTCAATTAGTTTCACTGTGTCACTGTTTAGTTTCTGCTTTCCTGATCGGTCCATTGAGGAGAGTGGAGTGTTGAAGTCACCCACAATTATTGTGTTAGGTGTAATGTGTGCTTTAAGCTTTAGTAAGGTTTCTTTTATGAATGAGGATGCCCTTGCATTTGGAGCATAGATGTTCAGTATTGAGAGCTCTTCTTGGTGGATTTTCCCTTTGGCCAGCAAGAAGTGACCTTCTGAGTCTCTTTTGATGATTTTAGGTTGGAAGTCAATTTTATCTGATATTAGAATGGCTACTCCAGCTTGTTTCCTGAGACCATTTGCTTGTAAAATTGTCTTCTAGCCTTTTACTCTAAGGTAATGTTTGTCTTTGCCATTGAGATGTGTTTCCTCTATGCAGCAAATGTAGGGTCCTGTTTCCGTAGCCAGTCTGTTAGTGTATGTCTTTTTATTGGGTCATTGAGTCCATTGATGTTAAGAGATATTAAGGAATAATAATTATTACCTCCCGACATTTTGGAAATTAATTTTTATATTTGATAGGTTATCTTCTTTTGGATTTGATGAGAGGAGCAAAACAACCCTGAGATTCCACCTTACTCCAGTCAGAATGGCTAAGATTAAAACCTCAAGAGACAACAGGTGCTGGCGAGGGTATGGAGAAAGAGCAACACTCCTACACTGTTGGTGGGACTGCAAGATGGTACCACCACTCTGGAAATCAGTCTGGAGGTTCCTCAGAAAATTGGGCATGTCACTTCCAGAGGGACTCTGTCATACCACTCCTGGGTATATACCCAGGGGTGTCCCTTGCATACAATAAAGACACATGCGCCACTACATTCATTGCAGCTTTATTTATAATAGCCAGACGTCCCTCAATGGAAGAATGTATACAGAAAATGTGGTATATTTATACAATGGAATACTCCTCAACAATTAAAAATAATGAATTCATGCAATTTGTAGGCAAGTGGTTGGATCTGGAAAATATCATCCTAAGTGTGTGTTAACCCAATCACAGAAGAATACGCATGAAATGCAATCACTGATAAGTGGATATTAATGAGCCCAGAAGCTCTGAATACTCAAGGCACAATTAGCAAGTCAAAAGATTCCCAAGAAGAAGGAACGAAAGGACCTTGGACCTGAAAGAACTGGATCCAGTTTTGTAGGAGATTACCAGAACAGAACAGAGAAATGGTGGGGTGGTCATTGGGGAATAGGCGGGGGGTGGGGTGGGGAAGAGGACATATGAGACATATGGTGAGGAGAGAATTGGGAAAGGGGAAAGCCTTCAGAATGTAAACAAAGAATATAGAAAATAAAGAAAAAAGAAAAGAAACATTCTCAATGTTTTTATACTTGTATGTATATGCTTATCTACCTATCTAACTGATTTAGTATTCATTCTGTATCCCAAGTGAGAGTACTGAATATGTTCTATATGGAATGTATTCACTGATAAGTTAATCCATTCCATTCTTATTCTCATAAAGTTGCAGATTTCCTAGATCGGTAAAAATTATACTGGTTGAGAAATAGCTTATCGTCTTCACAGCTACAAGAACTAAACAAATACAAAACAAATGCTTATGGATAACATTACACACTTGGGATTTAATATTAACCACAAAATATCACTACTAGTAGTGGTATTAGATATAATTTCTAATGTTAGTTTTCACTTTTAAACTCTGGTCATTTCAGTTAGCAAAATTCCATAAATCAATTATTCAAATTACTAAAGGGTCAGGAAATCAGCTCTGCACTTGCTCAATTTACTCCATCAAAATAATTCCATATAATTCCATTTACTTATTAAGGCTTTGATTTCTGTGAATTTAAAGATACCTAGAAAGTAGTTGACAATGTATATTTCCTAAAGTTTCTTTGAAGAAGGAAGCATTGCTCAAAATTAGTAAGTGAAATGGATGCTTGGGAATAACATACACTAAGTAAATTGGAAATATTTAATCAAGAAACCAGACATTTCTGCAATGCTTTATTCCAAATGGGTCAAGACTAAGTAAGGATTTAATATTACTTGGCCTATTAGCATCATATATACATATTTTATTTTTGGGTTAGCATATGTATGTAGGTTTTTTATGTGAATGCATATAGACATATAAACATTAATATGGCTAGTAACGCAAAAGTCTCTCTCTCTGTATATGTGTACATATGTGTGTGTGTGCATGTGCATGCATACATATGTGTGTGTGTGTTTGTGTATGTAGTAATATGGAGTCCATATGTTGTTATGAGCTATTCTTTTTTTATCATTTCTCTTCACTTTATTTATTGAAGCAGACTCTCTTGTTGAATCTAGAACTCCATAATTCCAGCCAGTCAAGTAAATCATTCTGACCTGGTGACCCCTTGTCTCTGGTTCCTGGTGCTAGGAATGCAGGTGGCTGCCACAGTTGCCCAGTTGTTATGTGCTTCATGAGCAATCTAGTCTTTGATCCTCTTGTCTACACATCAAGAATTTACCCATTTTGTGAATGAGGCAAAAAACAGATGGAAAAATAACTCAAAGAATAGACTTTATCATATAAACTATGAGTGACTATCTCTAGGTACTAATGTGTTACTATGTAGACAAGAGATTGCCTGAGGTATTCTGTAGCCTCAGAGTATGTTTCAGTCTGACTGCTATCTCTCAATATATTTGTGCCTTGGACATTTTTTGTCTTGAGGCATCTTTGGCATAGTCTGAAAAATGAGATCTTTAGCCATAGTTTAAAGGCTCTTAAGAAAATTGATGAGGACATAGCTTGCTAAATGCCTAGGATAGGGTATGGTCCATAGGTTATTGCCATTAAATGGTATATATGATTTTCTTCATAGTGAGATTTTGATGATTTTGCAGGCTCTCTGATTACCACAGTATTGTCAGTATACCAAAAATACTTTCCAACAACACAAACATGTTTTCTACCACCTTATCATTGAAAACTACTCTAAAGGTTTCTTCCATAATCAGAAGCAATATAGTGTAGACAGTAGTTTTTCTTTTCCTTAAAAATTCTTCAATTCTCCTCCATATCCATGTTGCTTTCAGTTCTTAATTAAAAACAAACAAACCACCAATACATCAACAAAACCCAAAAACCTAAAAAGCAAACTACAATACCCCTGTTAAAAACAAAACAATATCAACTCACCAAGCTATAAACAAATACAGCCGAGTAGAAAGAACTTAAGGAGTTGAGGAGAGAGAAGAATATGATCAAACTATATTTTAAGTTAAGTATTGTTTTAATAATAAAAATATTATAAATTTGTTAATTATTTTATTTTTATTTTTATCCATTTAGTCCATCATTTTAGAACATCTATAATACATTAACTAATTTTTATGAAATGTATGCTGGCATGTAAAGATGAAATAACTAATACTGTCACTCACAGGTTACCTAGAAAGCAATTATAGTTCTACCTATTCTATAATGAGCTAACTGCTATAACATTAGGGTGCATGAATTTAAACAGAAATAAGAGTTGATTCTGGAGTATCATACAGGTTTACCACTTACTTAACCCATGAATGATTAATAAGAGACAAGGCTGTGCTCACAGGCAGGCCACTTGAATTGCCACATAGGAGTCCACATGTAGCACAACCCAAAGCTTGGGTTAATGCTCTCTAATAACCAAATTTTTAAGAATTTTAGCTTTTGAGATTTATAGGTAATGCCCAATGAAGAAAATAAATTTTGTATGAGCAGATAGGAGATGGCTGTATTATATTCCCACTGTTCTTTGACATCCTTTTACTTTTTCCAATAATTTATTTTTTATTCACTTTACATCCTTATTATAGCACCCCTCCTTTCTTCTCTTCCTAGCCCCGTCCTTAAACATCCTTCCTCCCATTTCCATCTCATCTCAACTTGAGGCAGATTTTGGTTGGTTGTTCTCTCAGTTCTGTTATAACTCTATACAAGCCCATCTTGTAGGAAAGACAAACCACATGCAGCACTGAACATTCCCAGTAAAGACAGAATCCAGGTTCTCTAAAATATCAATATCCAAAGGAATGTATATTAATACACTCACTATATCTGTGACTGATTGGAAACTGGAACATTCACAAGGAAAAACTTCCAGTTTTTGATTTAGTTTAAACATTTAATTCATCTGTGTACTTTAAAAAAATCACTTTACTTTATTAAATTAGCCAATGCCTAAGTCTGAGAAAGAAAATAAAAGGAAAGGAATAAGGCAATGTATAATTAATTCATTTCCTTCGTATATTTCCTTATGTATGATTAAGGACAAAACACAAATGCAAAGTTCTTCCAGTGGATGCTTGCAGAAGTTTATAGATTTACCTTAATTAGTACTTTTTTATATTATGTATATTAAAAAATACATGTGACATCTCAATTATGTGCAAATTAGTTTTCCAAGGAACTACATGCTACTGATGGCAACTGAATTATATTCAAAGTATTTTGGGTAAGTTATGTGCCTATTTAATAAAAATTTAAAATAGAAGTGAGGCAATTTTATGTAATCCTTACACAGCTTTTTAAAGAGAAAATATCCCTTTCTGCCTGGTACATTCTGCTGGGGCAGACTCTTAGATGGTCTGCTCTAGTGATGACAGCATGTCCTGACCCATCCTAGAGGACCCTCTGCAATCAGAGCAGTTGGTAAGAACCCCTGCCTCCTCCGGAGTCCCACAGATGCTGCTAGGACCCTAGTGGACTTGGGACCCATCACCCACCAAAACCCTTACCCTCCTGAATACCACTCCCCTTCCATTCCTTCTGCCCCTTCTGCCTGGTCCTTTCTGCTGGGGCAGACTCTTAGCTGGTCTGTTCCAGTGAAGACACCATATCCTGACCCATCCTAGAGAACGCTCTGCACTCAGAGAGGTTGGTAAGAACCCCTGCCTCCTCCGAAGTCCCACAGATGCTGCTGGAAGCCTGGTTGACTTGGGAACCATAACCCAACAAAACTACTATCCTCTCAAATACCACTCCCCTTCTGTTCCTTCCACCCCTTCTGCCTGGTTCTTTCTGCTGGGGCAGACTCCTAGCTGGTCTGCTCCAGTGAAGACACCATATTGGTTGTGGATAGCCCTCAGCTAATTGTAATTGATGCTAATTCCATTCTCCTGTGAGGGGCTTTGAACAAGGAATGAGTCAGCACTCAGGTGATTACCTGTAAACCTGTTTCCCACTTTAATTTATAAATAAAGATTGGGCAGGGATATCCAGAAATTCAGGAGAACATCAGTCAACAGGTAAATGCCTTTAAAGAGAAAACACAAAAATCCCTTAAAGAAATACAGGAGATCATGGGTCAACAGGCAGAAGCCCTTAAAGAAGAAACACAAAAAACCCTTAAAGAATTACAGTAAAACACAATCAAGTGAAGAAACTGAACAAAACCATCCAGGATCTAAAAGTGGAAGTAGAAATAATGAAGAAATCACAAAGCCAGACATCTCTGGATTTAGAAAACCTCAGAAAGAATTCAGGAGTCATAGGTTCAAGCATCAACAACAGAATTCAAGAGAAGAAAAACCTCAGGTGTTGAAAATACCATAGAAAATATTGAGGCAATAGTCGAAGAAAATACAAAATGCAAACAGCTTGTAACCTAATACATCCAGGAAATCCAGGACACAATGAGAAGACAAAACCTAAGGATTATATGTATAGAATATAACAAGGATTTACATCTTAAAGGGCCAGTAAATATCTTCAACAAAATTGTAAAGAAAATTTCCCTAATTTATAGCAAGAGATGCCCATGAACATACAAGAAGCCTTCAGAACTCCAAACAGACTGCACCAGAACAGAAAGTCCTCTTGGCACATAATAATCAAAACACCAAATTCACTAAACAAAGAAAGAATATTAAAAGCAGTAAGGGAAAAAAGGCAAGTAACTTATGAAGGCAGACCTATCAAAATTATGCCAGACTTCTCAACAGAGATAATGAAAGCTAGAAGATCCTGGGCAGACCTCATTCACCCCTATTTGAACACAAATGCCAGCCCAGGCTACTATACCCAGCAAAACTCTCAATCATCATAGATGGAGAAACCAAGATATTCAATGATAAAACAAAGTTTACACAATATCTGTCCACAAATCCAGCCCTATAAAGGATAATAGATGGAAAATGCCAACACAAGGAGGGAAACTACACCCTAGCAAAAGTAAGAAAGTAATTTTCCAATAGACCCAAAAGAAGATACCCACACAAACAGAAAAATAACATCAAAGATAACAAGAAACAACAATCACTATTCCTTAATATTTCTTAACAATGGATTCAACTCTCCAATAAAGACAGACTAATGAAATATTTCTCATGTAAATCTTCAATTTTATCAGAAAATGTTTGTAATTCCCCTTTTAATTAACGTAATGTTTTTTTCCTTTTTTCCTTTTTTTTTCTTTTTTCTTTTCTATATTTTTTGTTTACATTCCAAAGGCTTTCCCCTTTCCCAGTTCTGCCCTCACCATATGTCCCATAAGTCCTTTTCCCTCTACCCATTCCCCAATCACAACCCCTGTCCATTTCTCTGTTCTGGTACTCTCCTACAAAACTGGATCCAGTATTTTTAAGACCAGGGTCCTTTCCTTCCTTCTTCTTGGGAATCTTTTGATTTGCTAATTGCGCCTTGAGTATTCAGAGCTTTTGGGCTCATTAATATCCACTTATCGGTGATTGCATTTCATGTGTATTCTTTTGTGATTGGGTTAACTCAGTTAGGATGATATTTTCCAGATCCAACCATTTGCCTACAGATTGCATGAATTCATTATTTTTAATTGCTGAGTAGTATTCCATTGTATTTTTCATGATAATCTTCAATTTTAATGTCTTTCTATATACTTCCTCTATTTTATCAGAAATGTTTTCAATGTAAATCCTTGATTTTATCACAAATATTTCTAATTCTACCTTCAATTAATTTAGTTTTTATATCTACCATTGCATATATAAAAATTCCCATGAAATAGTAAATTTTAACATGTTTGTCTATATATTTCTTTAATTTTACCAGAAGTATTTTCCATGTAAATCTTCAATTTTATATGAAAATGTTTATAATTATACCTTCATTCAACTTAGAAGTATTTTTATGCCTATCATTTTATCTATATAATTCCATGATAATCTAATTTTAACATGTTTTTCTATATATTTCTTCAATTTAATCAGAAATATTTTCCAGGTAGATCTTCATGTTTATCAGAAAATGTTTATAATTCTACCTTTTATCAACTTAGGAATACTTTTATGCCTACAATTATTATATCAATATAAATTTTTTTATTATAATCTTCAATTCTAACATGTTTTTCTCCATTTTTCTACAATTTTATCAGAAATATTTTCCACCTAAATCTTCAATTCTATCATAAAATATTTCTATCGCATATTAATTTGGCAATGCTTTACATGTCTACCACTTTATTCTTTAATTTTCCATGAAAATTGTCAATTTTAACTAAGTGATTATCTGAAATATTTTTCATGTAAATCTTTAAATTTATCATAGTGTTTTTACTTTCCTTTTCAATAAATAAAAAAAATCCTTGAAAAATCAGAATAGAGGAGAATGAAGATTCCCTCCTAACTCAAAGGACCTGAAAATTTCTTCAATGAAATCATAGAAGAAACAAGAAACACACGGAACAAAGAAAAATATTAAAAGCTGCAAGGGAAAAGGGCCAAGGAACATACAAAGGTAGACCTAACAGAATTATACCAGATTTCTCAACAGAGACTATGAAATCCAGAGAGGATAGTCAGAGGTCATGCAAACTCTAAGAGAGCACAAATGCCAACCCAGGCTGGTATTGCCAGAAAAACTCCAATCAATATACATGGAGAAACCAAAATATTCCAGGACCAAATCAAATTCAAACAATATTTATTGGCCAATCCAGCCCTACAGAGGATTCTAGAAGTAAAACTCCAACACAAGGAAGGTACCTGCACCAAAGAAAGTACAAGATTCTAGGCATCTCACAACAAAGCCAAAAGGCGAGAACCACAAACACATTAAGTCACTTACAAAAACAAACATCAAGAACCAAAAATCATCCTCCTTAATATCTCTCAATATTAATGTACTCAACTCTCCTATAAAAAGACATAAACTAACAGACTGGATACACAAACAATATCCAGCATTTTGCTGCAGACAAAAAACACAGTTCAATAACAAAGACAGAAAATATTTCAGATTAAAAGGATGGAAAAAGTTCTTCCAAGCAAATGGTCCCAGGAAACAAGCAGGAGTTGCGATCCCAATATTCAACTAAAAGTTATCAAACATGATGAAGAAGGACACTTCATATTTCTGAAGGGTAAAATCCAGCAAGGGAACGTCTCAATACTAAATAACTATGCTCCACATGCAAAAGCATCCACATTCAAAAAAGTAACAGTACTAAAGCTCAAAACACACATTGAACCCCACTAAAAAATAGTGGGAGACTTCAACACACCACTCTAATCTATGGACAGGTCATTGAAACAGAAACTAAAGAGAGACACAGTAAAACTAAAAGAAGATATGAAATGAATGGATTTAACATATATCAACAGAACATTTTGCTCTAAATCCAAAGATTACACCTTCTTCTCAGTACCTCATAGTACCTTCTAAAAAATGGAAACTACAGTTGGTAGCAAAACAACCCACAACTAATACAAGAAGATTGCAATAATCCCATGAATCCTATCAGATCACAATAGCCTAAGGCTAGTTTTCAATAACAGTGAAAATAACATAGTTGCCACATATATGTGACAACCGAACAACTATTTACTCAATGATAACTTGGTCTGGGTAAAAATAAAGAAAGAAATTAAAGACTTCAAAGAATTTAAGGAAAATGTTTACACATCATACCTAAACTTATGGGTCACAATGAAAGCACTGCTAAAAGGAATGTTCATAGAACTAAATGTCCTGGTAAAGAAACTGAAGAGACATTACACCAACAATTTAACAGCACACATGAGATTTCTAGAACATAAAGAAGCTAACTCACCCTAGAGGAACAGAAGGCAGGAAATAGTCAAACTCGGGGATTAAATCAACCAAATAGAAACAAAGAAAACAATACAAAGAATAATTTAAAAAAAAACCCAGAAGCTTGTTCTTTGAAAGAATAAACAAGATAGATAAACTCCTAGCCAAAGTAAATAAAGAGCATATAGGCAGAATTCAAATTAACAAACTCAGAAATAAAAAGGGGAACATACAACAGAAATGGAGGAAATTAAAAAAAAAATCATCAGATCTTACTATAAAAGCATATACTCAACAAAACTCAAAAATCTAGATGATATGGAAGGTTTTCTAGACAGATACCATATACCAATATTAAATCAAGATCAGGTAAACTATCTTAACAGTCCCATATCACAGTAGGAAATAGAAAAAGTCATTACAAACTTCCCAACCAAAAAATGCCCAGGGCCAGAGTGCAGAATTCTTCCAGGCCTTCAAAGAAGAGCTGACAATAATTTTTCTCAAACCATTCCATACAATAGAAAGAGAAGGAACACTAGCTAACTCATTCTATGAAGCCACAATTACTCTGATACCTAAGACACACAAAGGCCCCACCAAAAAAGAGAACTTCAGATTGATTTCACCTGAAAATATTGATGCAAAAATACTCAGTAAAATTTTTGCAAACTGAATCCAAGAACACATAAAAACCATCATTCACCACAATCAATTAGGCTTCATCCCGGGGATGAAAGGTTGGTTTAATATATGAAAATCCATTAATGTAATCCATTATATAATTAAACTAAAAAAACAAAAGATCACATGATCATCTCCTTAGATATAGAAAAAGCATTTGACAAAATACAACACTCCTTCAAGTTAAAAGTATTGAATAGATCAGGAATTGAGGGCCCATACCTAACATAATGAAAGAAATTTTCTGAAAACCAACAGCCAATATCAAATTAAATGGAGACATGCTTGAAGCAATCTCACAGAAATCAGGGACAAGAGAAAGATGCCCATTCTTCACATAGCTATTAAATATAGTACTTGAAATTATTACTAGAACAATAAGACAACAAAAAGAGATCAAGTTAATAAAGATTGGCAAAAAAGAAATAAAGGTATCACTATTTGCAGTTGATATGATAGTATACATAAGCCACCCCAAAAATTCTGCCAGAGAACATCTCTAGCTTCCTTTATACAAATGATAAACAGGCTGAGAAAGAAATAAGAAAACAACTCCCTTCACAATAGCCACAAATAATATAAAATATCTTGCAGTAATTCTAACCAAACAAGTGAAAGACCAGTATGACAATAACTTCAAATCTCTTCGGAAAGAAATTGAAGATCTTAGAAAATAGAGAGATCACCCATGCTTATGAATTGGCAGAATTGATAAAGTAAAAATGGCCATCCTACCAAAGGCAATCTACAGATTCACTGCAATCCTGATCAAAATCTCAACACAATTCTTCAAAGACATGGAAAGAGCAATTATCAACTTCATCTGGAAGGGCAAAAACCCAGAATAGCAAAATAAATTCTAAACAAGGAAAGAACAGCTGGGGGAATCACCATCCCTGACCTCAAGATTTACTACATGCAATAGTGCTTAAAAACTGCTTGGTATTGGTACAGAGATAGACACATTGGTCAATGGAATAGAATTGAAGACCCAGAAATAAAACAACACACTTATGGAAACTTGATCTTTGACAAAGAAACCAAAAATATACAATGGAAAAAAGAAAGCATCTTTAATTGATGGTGCTGGTCTAACTGGCTGTCTTTATGTAGAAAAAGGAAAATAGACCCATAATTGTCACCTTGGACAAAGCTCAAGTCCAAGTGGATCAAGGACCCCAACATAAAAACAGATACACTGAATATAATAGAAGAGAAAGTAGGAAAAAGCTTTGAATTCATTGGCACAGAAGGGAAATTTCCTAAACAGAACTCCAATGGCTCATACTCTAAGATCAAAATTGATAAATGGGACCTCATGGAACTGGAAAGCTTCTGTAAGTCAAAAGACTTAGTCAATAAGACAAATCAGCAACCACGGATTGGGAAGAAATCTTCACTAACCCCATATCAGATAGAGGGCTAATATTCAAAATATATAAAGAACCCAAGAAGCTAATCAGTGGCTGTCTTTGCTCCTGTGACTGTAGCAGACTGGTAGGCAGGGATCACCAGAGTAGAGGATCACTTGGAACATACCACATCAGGACTCCACCTGTACCCAGGAGCTCCACAGTGCCATGGGCAGCCAGCTGGGCACCTATTCTGCTGGGGATCATCTCCCCTGCAGGGAGGCAGGTAGTTTGAGGGAATCTTGAACTTAGAGGTGAGCTGCCATCTTTGCTCCTATGACTGTGTGGAGGGGCAGACTGGTAGACAGGGCTCTCCAGAGTAGAGGTTCGCTTGGGACACACCACACCAGGACTCTGCCTGCACCCAGGAGCTGGCCAGCAACAGAGCCAGGCAGCTGGGCACCTACCCTGCCAGGAGTCATCTGCTCTGCAGGGAGGTAGGTAGAGGGAGTCTTGCATTTAGAGGTAAGGCACTGCTATCTGTGCTCCTGTAACTGTGTAGAGGGCCAGAATAGTAGGCAGGGATCACCAGCGCAGAGGATCATTGGGCACACCATGCCAAGACACCACTTGCACCCAGGCACTTGGCAGCACCACAGCAATCTGTGTAAGGGGAAAGCAGGTCACCCAGGGCTCCTGAGACAGGCCTTCAGGCACACAGGAGGGGCAAGCACCAGCCAGTAACAACAGGAACAACTAACAACCGAGATAACCAGATGGCAAAAGACAAATGTAGGAACATTACTACCAGAAATCAAGGCAATATGGCACCATCTGAACCCAATTATCCCGTAACAGCAAGTCCTGGATACCCCCAATACACCAAGAAAGCAAGAATTGGATTTAAAAATCACAGGTCATGATGCTGATGGAGGGCTTCATGGAGGGCTTCAAGAAGGACATAAATACCTCTCTTAAAGAAATACAAGAGAATACAAGTAAACAGGGAGAAGCCCTTAAAGAACTAAGGGAAAACACAACAAAACAAGTGAAGGAATTGAACAAAGCCATCCTGGATCTAAACATGGAGGTAGAAACAGTAATTAAATCACAAAGTGAAACAACTTGGGGCATAGAAAACTTAGGAAAGAAGCCAGGAGTCATGGATTCAAGCATAAACAACAGAATACAAGAGATAGAAGAGAGAATCTCCAATGCAGAAGATACCATAGGAAGCAGTGATATAACAGTCAAAGAAAATGCAAAATGCACAAGACTCCTGAACCAAAACATTTAGGAAATCTAGGAAAAAAAGAGAAGAACAAACGTAAGGATTATAGTTATAGAAGAGAGTGAAGATTTCCAACTTAAAGGGCCAGTAAAAGTCTTCAACAAAATTATAGAAGAAATCTTCACTAACCTAAAAAAAGAGATGCCTATGAACATACAAGAAGCCTACAGAACTCCAAATAAATTTGAACAGAAAAGAAATTCATCCAGTCACATAATAATTAAAACACAAAATATACTAAATGAAGAAAGGTGGTTAAAAGCAGTAAGGGGAAAAGGTCAAGTAAAATATAGAAATAGACCTATCAGAATTACACTGGACTTCTCACCAGAGACTATGAAGCCAGAAGATGTCATACTGGGCAGATGTCATACACACCATAAGGGAACACATATGCCAACCCAGACTGCTATATACAGCAAATCTCTCAATTATCATAGATGGACAAACCAAGGTATTTCATTATAAAAACAAATTTGCACAGTATCATTCCACAAATCCAGCCCTTCAAAGGATAATGAATGGAAAACACCAACAAAAGGAGGGAAACTATGCACTAGGAAAAGCAAGAAATTAATTTTCTTTCAACATACCCAAAAGAAGATAACCACACAAACATAAAAATGATATCAAAAAAAGCAAGAAGAAACAATCACTATTTATTAATCTCTCTTAAGATCAATGGACTCAATTTCCCAATAAAAAGACATAGACCAACAGATTGGATACTTAAACAAGACCCAACATTGTTCTGCACACAGAAAATAAATCTCAGTGTCAAAGACAAACACTACCTCAGAGTAAAATGCTGGAAAACAGTTTTCCAAGGAAATGGTATCAGGAAACAAGCTGGAGTAGACGATCTAATATCAAATTACAGACTTTCAACCAAAAGTCATCAAAAAAGACATGGAAAGACACCTTATACTCATCAAAGGAAAAATCTAACAGGAAGTACTCTCAATTCTGAACATCAATGCTCCAAAGACAAGGGCACTTGTCTTTGAAAAGGAAACTTTAATAGAGCTTAAAGCATACATCACACCCCACACCATAACTGTGGGTGACTTCAACACCCCAATCTCCTCAATGGACAGATCAGGGAAACACAAACTAAACAGAGACACAATGAAACTAACAGAAATTTTGGACCAAATGGAGTTAATAGATGTCTATAGAACATTTCATCCTAAATCAAAATAATATAACTTTTTCTCAGCACTTTATGGAAGCTTCTTCAAAACTGACCATATAATTGGTCAAAAAACAGACCTCAACTGATATAACAAGATCGAACTAATTCCATGCCTCCTATCAGATCACTATGGAATAAGGGTGGTCTTCCATTGCAACAAAAACAGGAGAAAGCCCACATAAATATGGAAGGTGACCAATGCTCTACTCAATGATACTTTGTACAAGGAAGAAATAAGAAGAGAAACCAAACCCTTATTGGAATTTAATGAAAATGAAAGCAAAACATACCCAAATAAATGTGACACAATGAAAACAGTGCTGAGAGGAAAACTCATAGCTCTGAGTGCCTCCAAAAAGAAGCTGGAGAGAGCATACACTAGCAGCTTAATAGCACACCTGAAAACTTTAGAACAGAAAGAAACTAATACACCCAAGAGGAGTAGAAGGCAGGAAGTCATCAAACTCAGGGCTGAAATCAACCAAGTAGAAACAAAAAGAACTATACAATTTCGCTGATACCAAATCCACACAAATATCCAACAAAAAAAGAGAACTTTAGAACAAATTCCCTTATGAATATCAATACAAAAATATTCAATAAAATTCTTGCCATCTGAATCCAAGAATACATCAAAAATATCTTTCACCATGACCAATTAGGCTTCATCCCAGGGAGGCAAGGATGGGTCAATATATGGAAATTCATCAATGTAATCTACTACATAAACAAACTCAAAGACAAAAACTGCATGGTCATTTCAGTGGATGCTGAAAAAGCATTTGAAGAAATTCAGCATCCTTTCATGTTAAAGGTCTTGAAAAGAACAGGAATTCACGTCCCATAACTAAATATAATAAAAGCAATTTACACCAAACCAGTAGCCAACATCAAACTAAATGGAGAGAAACTTGAAGCAATTCCACTAAAATCGGGGTCTATACAAGGCTGCCCTCTCTATATATACTTGTTCAATATAGTACTTGAAGTTCTAACTAGAGCATTTAGACAACAAAAGGAGGTCAAAGGGATACAAATTGGAAAGGAAAAAGTCAAATTATCACTATTTGCAGATGATATGATAGTATAATTCAGGGACTCAAAAAATTTCACCAGAGAACTCCTACAGCTGATAAACAACTTCAGCACAGTGGCTGGATATAAAATTAATGCAAGCAAATCAGTAGTCTTCCTATACTCAAATGATAAACAGGCTGAGAAAAAAAGTTGTGGAAATGATACCCTTCATAATAGCCATAAACAATATAAAGTATCTTTGTGGACTCTAATCAAACAAGTGAAAGATCTGTATGACAGGAACGTCAAGTCTTTGAAAAAAATCAAGACCTCAGAAGTTGGAAAAATCTTTCATGCTCTTAGATTGACAGGAATAATATAGTAAAAATGGCCATCTTGCCAAAAGCAATATACAAATTCAATGCAATCCGGACCAAAATCCCAACTCAGTTCTTCAGAGAGTTAGAAAGAGCAATTCTCAAATTCATCTGGAATGACAAAAACCCCAGGAGAGCTAAAACTATTCTCAATCATAAAAGAACTTCAGGGGAATCTGTATCCCAGACCTCAAGCTGTAATACAAAGCAATAGTGCTAAAAACTGCATGGTATTGGTACAGTGACTGGCAAGTAGATCAATGGAATAGAATTGAAGATCCAGAAATGAACCCCCACACCTATGGTCACTTGATCTTTGACAAAGGAGCTAAAACAATCCAGTGGATGAAAGATGACCTTTTCAACAAATGGTGCTGGCTCAACTGGAGGCTAGCATGCAGAAGAATGCAAATCAATCCATTCTTATCTCCTTCTACTAAGCTCAAGTCCAAGTTGATCCAGGACATCCACATAAAACTAGACACACTGAAACTAATAGAAAAGAAACTGGGGAAGAGTCTTGAGCACATGGGCACAGGGGAAAAGTTCCTGAAGAAAACACCAATAGTTTATGCTGTAAGATCAGGAATTGACAAATGGGACCTCATAAAATTACAAAGTTTCTGCAAGGAAAAGGACACTGTTGTTAAAAGGACAAAACGACAACCAACAAATTGGAGAAAAAGATCTTTACCAACCCTACATCTGACAGAGAGCTTATATCCAAGTTATACAAAGAACTCAAGAAGGTACACTTCAGAGAGCCAAATACCTCTATTAAAAATGGGGTACAGAACTAAAAAAAGAATTTTTACCTGACAAATTTTGAATGGTAGAAAAGCCCCTAAAGAAATCTTCTACATACTCAGTTATCAGGGAAATGAAAATCAAAACAACTCTGAGATTTCACCTCACACTAGTCAGAATGGCTAAGATCAAAACTCACGAGAAAACAGGTGCTAGCGAAGATGTGGAGAAAGGAACACTCATCTACTGCTTGTGGGATTGCAAGATGGTACAACCATTCTGGAAATCATTCCTCAGAAAACTTGACAAGATACTACTGGAGGACCCTGCTATACCACTCCTGGGCATATATATACCCACAGGATTCCCCAGCATGTAATAATGATACATGCTCCACTATGCTCATAGCAGCCCTGTTTATAATATACATAAGCTGGAAAGAGGCCCGATGTCCCTCAATGGAGGAATGGATAAAGAAAATGTGGTATATTTACATTATGGAGGCCGAGTTCTGCCTAGGCTCTGTGGGACTTCCCCGCGCCCTCTGGCCGTGCACCAAGGCTGTGGTCTACAACTAGCTCGTGGGCCACTGGACCAGCGATAGCAGCAGACCTCCATATTGCAAACAGGACACAGCTGGAAAGGCCCAGGTAGACACCCCTTCTAGGGCTACCCTCACGGGGGATCTGCTAGGCTCTCGGAGCCAAGCAGGCAGAGTTCCGCCTAGGCTCTGTGGGACATCCCCGCACCCTCTGGCCATGCACCAAGGTAGCGGTCTGCAACCAGCTTGCCGCCCCTGGACCAGCGATAGCGGCGGGCCTCCATATTGCAACCAGGACACAGCTGGAAAGGCCCAGGTAGACACCCCTTCCAGGGCTACCATCACAGGGGGATCTGCTAGGCTCTCGCCGCCAAGCAGGCCAAGTTCCGCCTAGGCTCTGCAGGACTTCCCCGTGCCCTCTGGCCATGCACCGAGGTAGTGGGCAGCAACCAGCTCGCAGGCTCCTGGACCAGCAATAGCGGCAGGCCTCCATATTGCAACCAGGACACAGCTGGAGAAGCCCAGGTAGACAGACTCCATCAGGGGCTACAATTGCATGGGTGGCAGCCAGATTACGATCCCTTAAAGCAGCAGTCACACATATTAACCAGTAAAGAAACAACAGGTGAGCCCAGCGTCACAGGAGATTCAAACACCAGCCATTGACAACAAGGCCAACTAACACCAGAAATAACCAGATGGCAAAAGGAAAACGAAGGAACGTTACTAACAAAAATCAAGGCAACATGACAGCATCTGAACCCAGTTCGCCAACAACAGGAAGCCCTGGATACCCCAAAACACCAGAAAAAACAAGACTTGGATATAAAATCACTGGTCAGGATGCTGGTAGCTGAACACATAGAAAAATCTCGTAAAGAAATAGAGGAGAAAATGGATCAAAAGTTAGAAGCCTTTACTAGGCAAATACAAAAATCACTTCAAGAAATTCAGGAGAAGATGGATCAAAAAGAAGAAGACAATAAGGAAGAAAAACAAAAGTCACTTAAAGAACTACAGAAGAACGTGGGCCAACAAGTAGAAGCTATGAAAGAGGAAGCACAAAAATCTATTAAAGAAATACATGAAAACACAATCAAGCAAGCGAAAGATCTGAGCACATCCATCCAGATACTAAAAACAGAAGTAGAAAAAACTAAGAAATCACAGAGGGAGACAACATTGGAGATAGAAAACCTTGGGAAGAAATCAGGGCCATAGATGCAAGTATCAACAATAGAATACAAGAGATAGAAGACAGAATATCAGAAGCCGAAGATACCATAGGAACCATTGATTCAACAGTCAAAGAAAATACTAAATGCAAAATGGTGGTAACCCAAAACATCCAGGAAATCCAAGACACTACGAGAAGACCAAACCTAAGGATTATAGGTATAGACGAGAGTGAAGATTTACAAGTTAAAGGGCCAGCTAATATCTTCTATAAAATTATGGAAGAAAACTTCCCCAACCTAAGGAGAGAGATGCCCATGAATATACAAGAAGCCTATAGAACCCCAAACAGACTGGACCAGAACAGAAATACATCCCGTCACATAATAATCAAAACTCCAAATGTAATAAACAAAGAAAGAGTACTAAAGGCAGCAAGAGAAAAAGGCCAAGTAACATATAAAGGAAGACCTATCAGAATAATACCAGACTTCTCACCTGAGACCATGAAAGCTAGAAGATCCTGGGCAGATATCATGCAAACTCTAAGAGAACACAAACTTCAGCCAAAACTACTTTAACCAGCAAAACTCTCAATCGCCATTGATGGAGACATCAAGGTATTCCATGACAAAACCAAATTTGCACGATATCTATCTACAAAGCCAGCCCTACAAAGGATAATAGGGGGAAAACACCAAGACAAGGACAGAAACTACACCCTGGAAGAAGCAAGATAGAAACCTCCTCTCATCAAACCCAAAAGAAAATAACCTCTCAAATATAAATATATATATATATATATATATATATATATATATATATAATTTCAAAAATGTCTGGAGGAAATAATTACCATTCCTTAATATCTCTTAACATCAATGGACTCAATTCCCCAATAAAAAGACATAGATTAACAGACTGGATATGGAAACAGGACCCTACATTTTGCTGCATACAGGAAACACATCTCAATGTTAAAGACAAACACTGCCTTAGAGTAAAAGGCTAGAAGACAATTTTATAAGCAAATGGTCTCAGGAAACAAGCAGGGGTAGCCATTCTAATATTAGATAAAATAGACTTCCAACCTAAAATCATCAAAAGAGACTCGGAAGGTCACTTCTTGCTGGCCAAAGGGAAAATCCACCAAGAAGAGCTCTCAATACTGAACATTTATGCTCCAAATACAAGGGCACCCTCCTTCGTAAAAGAAACCGTACTAAAGCTAAAAGCACACATTACACCTAACACAATAATTGTGGGGGACCTCAACACGCCACTCTCCTCAATGGACCGATCAGGAAAGCAGAAACTAAACAGGGACACAGTGAAACTAATTGAAACTTTGGACCAATTGGATTTAACAGATATATATAGCACTTTTCATCCTAAAGCTAAAGAATATACCTTTTTCTCAGCACCGCATGGTACCTTCTCCAAAATTGATCATATAATTGGTCACAAGACAGATATCAACAAATACAAGAAGATCGAGCTAATCCCATGCTTCCTATCAGATCTCCATGGAGTAAGAGTGGTCTTCAATAACAACAAAAACAACAGAAAGCCCACATACACATGGAAACTGAACAATACTCTACTCAATGACACCTTGGTCAAGGAAGAAATAAAAAAAGAAATCAAAGACTTTTTAGAATTCAATGAAAATGAAGGTACAACCTACCCAAATCTATGGGACACAATGAAAGCAGTGCTAAGAGGAAAACTCATAGCCCTAAGTGCATCCAAAAAAAAAAAAAAAAACTGGAGAGAGCATACACTAGCAACTTAACAGCACACCTAAAAGCCCTGGAAGAAAAAGAAGTTAATTCACCCAGGAGGAGTACAAGACAAGAAATCACCAAACTCAGGGCTGAAATCAATCAAGTAGAAATAAAGAGAACCATACAAAGAATCAACAAGACTAGGAGCTGGTTCTTTGAGAAAATCAACAAGATAGATAAACCCTTAGGCAGACTAACCAAAGGACACAGAGACAGTATACAAATTAACAAAATTAGAAATGAAAAGGGAGACATAACAACAGAAACTGAGGAAATTCAAAAGATCATCAGATCCTACTACAAAAGTCTATACTCAAAACAACTGGAGAATCTAGAGGAAATGAACAATTTCCTAGACAGATATCAAATACCAAAATTAAATCAGCATCAAGTAGATCAGCTAAATAGTCCCATAAGCCCTAAAGAAATAGAAGGGGTTATAGAAAGCCTCCCAACCAAAAAAAAAAGTACGGGACCAGATGGTTTTAATGCAGAATTCTACCAGACCTTCAAAGAAGACTTAACACCAATACTTTTCAAACTATTCCACAAAATAGAGACAGAAGGGACACTGCCCAACTCATTCTTCGAAGCCACAATTACGCTAATACCTAAACCACAAAATGATCCAACAAAGAAAGAGAACTACAGACCAATTTCTCTTATGAATATAGATGCAAAAATACTAAATAAAATTCTTGCTAACCGAATCCAAGAGCACATCAAAACTATCATCCACCATGATCAAGTAGGCTTCATCCCAGGGATGCAGGGATGGTTCAATATACAGAAATCCATCAATGTAATCCACTACATAAACAAACTGAAAGAAAAAAACCACATGGTCATCTCATTAGATGCTGAAAAAGCATTCGACAAAATTCAGCATCCTTTCATGCTAAAAGTCTTGGAAAGAGCAGGAATTCAAGGCCCATATCTAAACATAGTAAAAGCAATCTACAGCAAACCAGTAGCCAACATCAAAATAAATGGAGAGAAACTTGAAGCATTCCCACTAAAATCAGGGACTAGACAAGGCTGCCCTCTCTCTCCATATCTTTTCAATATAGTACTTGAAGTTCTAGCAAGAGCAATTAGACAACATAAGGAAGTCACAGGGATACAAATTGGAAAGGAAGAAGTGAAATTATCATTATTTGCAGACAATATGATAGTTTACCTAAGCGACCCAAAAAACTCCACCAGAGAACTTCTACAGCTGATAAACAACTTCAGCAAAGGAGCAGGTTATAAAATTAACTCAAGCAAGTCAGTGGCCTTCTTGTACTCAAAGGACAAGCAGGCTGAGAAAGAAATTAGGGAAATAACACCCTTCACAATAGCCACAAACAACATAAAGTATCTTGGCATAACTCTAACCAAACAAGCAAAAGATCTGTACGACAGGAACTTCAAGTCCTTGAAGAAAGAAATCGAAGAAGACCTCAGAAGATGGAATAATATTTCTTGCTCCTGGATTGGCAGGATCAATATAGTAAAAATGGCCATCTTGCCAAAAGCAATATGCAGATTCAATGTGATCCCCATCAAAATCCCAACTCAATTCTTCATAGATCTAGAAAGAGCAATTCTCAAATTCATCTGGAATAACAAAAAACCCAGTATAGCTAAAACTATGCTCAACAATAAAAGGACTTCTGGGGGAATCAATATCCCTGACCTCAAGCAGTACTACAGAGCAATTGTGTTAAAAACTGCATGGTATTGGTATAGCAACAGGCAAGCAGAACAATGGAACAGGATTGAAGACCCAAAAATTAACCCACAGACTTATGGTCACTTGATCTTTGATAAAGGAGCCACAACCATTCTGTGGAATAAAGATAGCCTTTTCAACAAATGGTGCTGGTTCAACTGGAGGTCAACATGCAGAAGAATGCGAATTGACCCACTCTTATCTCTTTGCACTAAGATCAACTCCAAGTGGATCAAGGACCTCCACATAAAACCAGACACAATGAAACTATTAGAAAAGAAACTTGGGAAGACCCTGGAGGACTTGGGCATAGGGGAAAAGTTCCTGAACAGAAAACCAATAGCTTACGCACTAAGATCAAGAATCGACAAATGGGACCTCATAAAATTACAAAGTTTCTGCAAAGCAAAGGACAGTGTCAGAAGGACAAAACGGCAACCAATAAAGTGGGAAAAGATCTTCACCAACCCCACATCTGACAGAGGGCTAATATCCAATATATACAAAGAACTCAAGAAGTTAGACTGCAAAGAACCAAATAACCCTATCAAAAAATGGGGCACAGAGCTAAACAAAGAATTTTCACCAGAAGAAATTCGGATGGCCGAGAAACACCTTAAAAGATGTTCAACATCATTAGTCATCAGGGAAATGCAAATCAAAACAAACCTGAGATTCCACCTCACACCAGTCAGAATGGCTAAGGTTAAGAACTCAAGAGACAACAAGTGGTGGTGAGGATGTGAAGAAAGAGGAACACTCCTCCACTGTTGGTGGGATTGCAAAATGGTAAAACCGCTCTGGAAATCTGTTTGGCGGTTCCTCAGAAAATTGGGCATGTCACTTCCAGAGGACCCTGGCATACCTCTCCTGGGCATATACCCAGAGGATTCCCCTTCATGCAATAAAGACACATGCTCCACTATGTTTATAACAGCCTTGTTTATAATAGCCAGAAATTGGACGGAGCCCAAATATCCCTCAAAGGAGGAATGGATACAGAAAATGTGGTATATTTATACAATGGAATACTACTCAGCAATTAAAAATAATGAATTCATGCAATTTGTAGGTAAATGGTTAGACCTGGAAAATATCATCCTGAGTGAATTAACCCAATCACAAAAGAATGCACATGAAATGCAATCACTGATAAGTGGATTTTAATGAGCCCAGAAGCCCTAAATACTCAAGACACAAATAGCAAGTCAAATGATTCCCAAGAAGAAGAAAGGAGAGGACCCTGGGCCTGTAAAGATTGCATCCAGTTTAGTAAAGAAACCGAGGGGGGAGGGGGAATGATTGGGAAATAGTTGGGGGGGGGGAGAGGAACTATGGGAAGTATGGTGGGTGGGAACTGGGAAAGGGGAAAGCCTTTGGAATGTAAACATAGAATATAGAAAATAAAAGTTAAAAAAAACAAAGAATTCATGAAATTCTTAGGCATGTGTGTGGAACTAGAAAATGTCATCCTGAGTGAGTTAACCCAATCACAAAAGAACACACATGTTATGCACTCATTGATAAGTGGATATTAACCCAGAAGCTCAGAATACCCAAGAAACAATTCACATATCAAATGATGCCCAAGAAGAAGGAAGGAGAGAACCCTATTCCTGGAAAGACTCAGTGCAGCAGTGTAGAAGAATACCAGTACAGTGAGGCAGGAAGGGGCTGATTGTGGAACAGGGGGAGAGAAGAGTACTTATGGGACTTTTGGGGAGAGGGAATCCAGGAAAGGGGAAATCATTTGAAATGTAAATAAAGAATATATCGAATTAAAACAAAGAAGCTAATCACCCAAAATATCAAACAATCCAATTTTAAAAAAAAATGGGTTATAGAACTAAATCGAGATTTTACAACTGAAGAATCTTCAATGGCTGAGAAGCACTTAAAGTAATGTTCAAAGTCTTAAGTGATCAGAGAAATGCAAATCACAACCGACCTGGAGATTCCAAGTTACACCAATCAGAATGGCTAAGTCAAAAACTTCAGGTGACATCCATTTTTAGAGAATGTTAAGAAAGATGAATACTCCTACAATGCTGGTGAGATTGCAAACTTATACAACCACTCTAGAAATCAATCTGGAATTTCCTCAGAGAATTGGAAATAGATCTACCGGAAGACCAAGCTATACCACTAGGGAATATACCCAAAAGATGCCCCACCATGCCACAGGGTGTTCTTAAAAGCATAGTTTGTGATAGCCAGAAGCAGGAGACAACTTAGATTTCCCAGGACAATAGAATGAATACAGAAAATATGGTTCATTTACACAATGGAATACTACCTAGCTATTAAGAATGAGGACATCCTGAATTTGTAGGCAAATAGGTAGAACTAGAAAATACCATTCTGAGCAAGTAACTTAGATACAAAAGGACATGCATGTTATGTACTCATTAATAAGTGGATATTAGCCAAAAAGAAAAAAGTAAAACATAAAAAGTACAAAATACCCAAGATACAGTTCACAAAACTCAACAAGCTGAAATTTCTCAGTCCCACTTAGGAGGGAGAAGAAAGTAATCAAAAGTGGGGAGGGGGAGGGACCTGAGAGGGAAAGTGAATGAGGGAGGGTGAGTCAGGTGGGGGGCAGAGGGGAATCTGATCTGATATTGGGTGAGGGAAAATGACGGAAGTTCTGGGGTCCAGCAAAAAGAATGAAAACAGACAACCTTGGGAGATAGGAGGTTTGTATGACCTTCCAGAATGCTACAGAGGCCTGGAAGGTGAGAGACACTTTGGACCCAAAGGGGGGAACCTTAGATGAAATATTAGACAAAAGGTGGAGAAAACTTAAAGAGCCCACCTCCAGCATGAAAACAGGGCATCAACTGAGTGAGATGGGTGTCATCCAACAGTCACAATTCTTACCCATAATTGTTCCTGTCTGAAAGAATTACAGGGATGGAAATGGAGAGGAGTCTGAAGAAAAGTAGGTCTAGTGACATGCCCAAAATTGGATCCAGCTCAAGGGGAGGTCCCAAGGCCTGACACTATTACTGAGGCTAGAGAACATTCACAAAGTGGGACCTAGAATGACCACACTCCAGAAGACCCAACAAGCAGCTGAATGAGTCAGATGCAGATATTTGCACCCTACCAATGGTCAGAAGCTGATGACCTCTGTTGTTGAATTAGGGAGGCCTGAAAGAAGATGAGGAGAAAGGTGACCCTGTAGGGGTCTCAATTGAGACTAGCAGTCTCAATTAACCTGGATCCCTGAGATCTCTTAATCACCGGACCATCAAATGGCAGCATACTCCCATAGATATGAACCAACACACATAGAGTGAAGGACTGCCAGGACTGTGTTCATTAACAGATGATACACCTAAACCTTAAGAGACTGGAGGTCCCAGGGAGTTTAGATGTGAGTTGGGATGGAGGGTAGGGCTTGGGAGTTGGGGACATTCACGTGGAGACAAGGGTTGGGGAGGAGGTGTGGGATGTAAAACATTTGGAGGGTGGAGGTGGGGAATTAACTATGGAGTGTAAAATAAATAATTTAATTAATCAATTTAAAAAAGGAAAAAATACATGTACAAACTACAAAAACTGCATAATTTCAGTTGTTCCACATTAATTCTGCATTTAATTTGAATTTAGAAAATGTCACTGAACAATATAAAGGCAAATGCTTTAATAACTCAACACATTATTTCCTTACTTTTTTTAAGTCATGAAACCACACAGTCTCAGTATTCATTTGATCTACACTTGTATAAATCATTCTTATTAAGAAAATATAATGAGTCAAAACATTCATAATACCAGTAGTAGGAAGCTGGGTTTATAAATGTGATGCTTTCAGTATCAGTCAGAAATGACAGAGGACAAGCTAAGTTCTCTAAAGCTACGAACTCTCCATTGCTGCTTTGGACTTTTATGCTAGGATTTAAGTTTCAGTACCAGATATGCACAAATGTTTATTATTGTCAGCCTGAGACAATTTCTCAGTGTCATTTGAAGGAAGTATGAGGATGTGGCTTTATTACCATAGAATCCTCTGACACCAGTCTCTTTGATGGGGCATAAATAACTACCATAAAGAAATTCAGCAGAACCCAGGTAAACAGGTAGAACTGCTTAGAGAGGAAACATATGAATCACTTAAAGAAATACAGGAAAGCAAAATCAAACAGGTGAAGGAATTGAAAAAAAAAACTGCCCAGGATCTAAAAATTGAAAAAGAAATAAATAATAAAGAAATAAAAAATGGAGGCAAACTTAGAAATGAATAACTTAGGAAGGAGATCAGGAGTTACAGAAGCAAGCATCACCAACAGAATACAAGAGATAGAAGAGAGAATCTGAGATGTAGAAGATACTATAGACAATATTGACACAACAATAAAGAAAATACAAAGTGGAAGAAGCTCCTAACCTGAAACTTCCAGGAAATGCAGAACACAGTGAAGACAACAAACCTAAGAATAATGGGAATAGATGAGAGAGAAGATACTCAAGGTAAGAGCCAGAAAACGTCTTCAACAAATCCATTGAAGAAATCTCCTGTAACTTAAAGGAGATTGTCAAATATGTAGAGGAACCCTACAGAAGACAAAATAGATTTGACCAGAAAAGAAATCCTCCGGTCAAATAATAATCAAATCACTAAATGCACAGAAAAAGAAAAAATGTGAAAATGATAAGGAAAAATGCTTAGTAACATATAAAAGCAAACCTGTCAGAATTACACCAGATTTCTCAACAGTAACCCAAAATGACAGATCTTTGATAGATGTAATACAGAACCGTACAGAAGAGAGATGTCAGTGCAGACTACTATACCTAACAAACTTTCAATCACCATAGATGGAGAATCCAAGATATTCCATGACAAAACCAAATTTAAACATTATCTTTCCACTAATACAGCCCTACAATGGGTAATAGAAGGAAAATTTCAAAACAAAGAGGGAAACTACATCCAAGAAATTATCTAACAACAAACCCAAAAGAAGTGAACAACAGAAACATAATACCACTACTACCAACAAAAATAACAGGAGTCAAAAATCATTTGTCTTTAATATCTCTCACGATCAATGGACTCGGTTACCCAATAAAAATCATAGGCTCACAGACTGGATATGTAAACAGGAACTAGCATTTTTTGTATACAGGAAACACATATCAGTGATAAACACAGACACTATTTCATACTAAAAGGCTGGAAAAATTTTCCATGAAATGGTTCCAAGAAACAAGCTTGGGTTGCCATTCTAATAGCCAATATAATATACTTTCAATCAAAATTTATCAAGAAATGGTGAAGGATAATTTATCCTAATAAAAGAAAAAGTCCAACAAGATGAACTCTGAATTCTGAACATCTATGCCCCAAATGTTAGGGCACCCACTTTTGTAAAAGAAACATTACTAAAGCTCAAAACACACATTGATTCTAACGCAATAATAGTGGGAGACTTCAATACTTCACTATTACCAATGGACAAACTATAGAGAAATTAAACACACACATACACTATCAGAAGTTATGAACCAAGTGGAATTAACAGATATCTAAAGAGCACTTCACCCTAAAATATAATAAAGTAATATACCTTCTTCTCAGCACCTCATGGTACCTTCTCAAAAACTGACCACACAATCAGACAAAAAAAAAGGCAAAACAAAACAAAACAAAACACACACACACACACACAAAAAAAAACAAAAACAAAGACTCAACAGATACAAGAAGACCCCAAAGGAAGAACAACAATATCAACCAACTAGAGTCCCTCTAGCTCCCAGGGACTATGCGAACAACCAAGTACACACAGTTCTGTTTGCAAATGCAACATAGGACAGCCTTGTCAGACATCAATGGGAGGAAAGGTCCTTGGTCTTATGAAGGTTCAATAGATGCCCCAGTGTAGGAGACTCTAGGGCAGGGAGGAGGGAGTGGATGGGTGGGTAGAGGAACACACTCATAGAAGCAGGGGGAAGGGGACATGAGATAAGGAGTTTCCAGGAGAGGGGTAAACCAGGTAAGGGGATATCACATGAGATATAAATAAATTAAAATAAATAGAAACAAAAAAGAAGATTGAAATAACCCCAAGCATTCTTTCACATCAACATGGACTAAGGCTGGTCTTCAATATCTACAAAAACAACAGAAAGCCCACATACTCATGGAAACTGAATAACATGCTACTTAATGACAACTTGGTCAGAAAATAAAGAAGGAAAGAAATTAACGTCTTTCTAGAATTTAATGAAAATGAAGGCATAGTATATCCAAACTTTTGGGACACTATGCAAGCAGTGATAAGAAGAAAATTACCTTCATAAAAATAATTGGAGAGCTCCTCCACTAGCAACTAGATAGCACTTTTGAAAGCTCCAGATCCAAAAGAAAACACACCTAAGAGGAATAGAGGCAGGAAATAATCATACTCGGAGCTGAAATCAACCAGTTAGAAACAAAGAAAACAATACAAAGAATCAAAAACAAACAAACAAACAAACAAACAAACAATAAAACAACCAAGAGCTGGTTATTTGAGAAAATCAACAAGATAAATAAACATTTAGCCTAATTGACTAAAGAACTCAGAGACAGTATCCAAATTAACATAATCAGAAATGAGAAAGGAAGGCATAAAAATAGAATGGAGGAAATTCAAAATATCATCAGATCCTACTACAAAAATCTATGCTCAACAAAACTGGGAAATCTAGATGAAATGGATGATTTTCTTAAAAGATACCAGATACCAATATTAAATGAGGACTGGATAAGCTATCTAAACAGTCCAATAACCCCTAAGGAAAAATAAGCAGTCATTAATATTCTCCCAACCAAAATAATCTCAAGGACTGATGGTTGTAAAATTTAGTGGAGAATTCTATCAGACCTTAAAATAAGATCTAATACCAATACTTCTCAAACTTTTCAAAAAATATAAACAGAACGAATCCTACCTAATTCACTCTATGAATCCACAGTTATGATGATACATAAAGAATACAAAGACGAAACAAAGAGAGAACTTCATACCTATTTAGCTTATGAATATCTATACAAAAAATACTCAATAAAATTCTCACTACCAGAATACAAGAACACATCAAAATGATCCTACACCACAAATAGTTTCCATCCCAGGAATAGAGGAATGATTCAATACACAAAAATCCATCAACATAATCCACTACATAAGCAAACTCAACAACAAAAATAATGACATGATTATCTTATCAGATACTAAAATTTTTTGACAAAATATAGCACCCCTTCATTTTAAAAGTCTTGGAAAGTTCAGGAATTCAAGTCATGTGCCTAAACAAAACAAAAGCAATATTCAGCAAACCAAAAGCCAACATCAAACTAAATGGAGAGTAACTGGAAGCAATCCCACTAAAATCAGGAGTAAGCAAGTCTACCTACTCTCTCTGTATTTATTCAATATAGTACTCAAAGTTCTAGCTAGAGAAATTAGACAGCAAAAGGAGGTCAAAGGGAGAAAAATCAGAAAGGAAAAAAATCAATGTATCACTATTTGCAGATGATATGATAGTATATATAAGTGACCCCAAAAATTCTGCCAGAAAACTCCTACATCTGATAAACAGCTTCAGCAAACTGGCTGAATATAAGGTAAACTCGAACAAATAATAGCTTTTCTCTACACAAAGAACAATCAGGCTGAGAAAGAAGTTGAGGAAACAGGATCCATTGACAATAGCTACGAATAACATAAAATATTTTTGTGAAACTAACCAATCAAATGAAAAATCTGTATGACAAGAACTTTAAGTCTCCGAAGAAAGAAATTCTCAGAAGATGGAAAGATTGGCCATTGCTCATGGATCAGTAGAATTAACATAGTAAAAATGGCCATCTTACCAAAAGCAATCTACAGATTCAATGCAATCCATATCAGCAGTCCAACTCAGGTCTTCACAGAGATAGAAAGAGCAATTCTCAACTTCATCTGGAAAAAAAAACCCAGGATAGTAAAAAACATTCTCAACAATAAAAGAATTTCTTGCCACTTTGCTGAAGTTGTTTATCAGGTGTAGGAGTACTCTGGCAGAATTTTTGGGGTCACTTATGTACACTATCATATCATCACCATCCCTGATCTCAAGCTATACTACTAAGATAAAACCTATCAAAACCTTATGGTATTAGTACAGAGACAGACAGGTAGATCAATGTAATAGAATTGTAGACCCACCAATAAACCCAAATAACTATGGACACCTGATCTTTGACAAATAAACCAAAACTATACGGTAGAAGAAAACACATTTTCAACAAATTGTCCTGGTCTAACTATTGCTCTGTATGTAGAAGAATGCAAATTGATCAATTTTTATCTCCTTGTACAAAGTTCAAATCTAAGTGGATCAAGGACCTCAACATAAAACCAGATATGCTGAATCTAATAGAAGAGAAAGTGTGAAAGAGCCTGGAACACATCAACCTAGAGAAAACAATTCCTGAACACTAATAGCTCAGGTTCTATGATCAACAATTAACAAATGAGACCTCATGAAACTGAAAAGCTTCTGTAAGGTAAGAACATTGGCAATAAAATAAAACAGCAACCTACAGATTGGGAAAAAGACCTTTACCTACCCTACATGTGATGGAGGGCTAATATCCAAAATATGCAAAAACTCAATAAATTAGATTCCAGAGAATCAAATAACCCTATTAAAAATTGGGAACAGAGCTAAACAAAGAATTTTACCTGAGGAATCTTGAATGGCTGAAAAGCGCCTAAAAAAGTTCAAAATCCTTAGTCATCAGGAAATGCAAATAAAGATGACATCTAGATTCCACATTACATGAATCAGGTTGGAGAAGATCAAACTCAGATGACAATAGATGCTGGAAAGAATATAGAGAATGAGCACTCCTCTGTTGCTGGTAGGATTGCAAGCTGTTACAACCACTATATATATCAATCTATCAGTTTCTCAGTAAATACCTCTATCTGAAGATCCAGCTTCATCACTCCTGGGCATATACTCAAGAGGTGTACCAACATATAACAAGGACATAATGTTTCCTTATGTTCATAGCAACCTTATATATAATAAGTCAGATGCTGGAAACACCCAGATGTCTCTGAATGAAAGAATGATTAAAGAAAACGTGGTACATTTACACAATGGAATTCTACTCAGCTTTTAAAATGATGACTTCATGAAATTTGTAGGCAAATGGATGGAACTAGAAAATATCCTGAATAAGGTAACCCAGACCCAAAATCACATACATAGCATGTACTCACTGCTAAATGTATATTAGCCCCAAAGCTCAGAATATCCATGATATAACTCACAGTCCATAATAAACTCAGCAAGAAGGAAGTTAAAAGTGAAGATGCTTCAAATCCACCTAGAAGGGGTAACAAAACAATCACAGGAGGCAGAGGGAGGAGGGCTCTGAGTGGGAGAAGGATGGGGGAGGAAAATTGGGGGTCAGGACCAGGTATGGGAAGAGACAGGAGAGAAATCCAGGCACCCAGGAGAAAGAATAGAAATAAGTAGCAGTTGGGGCATGAGGAATCTGGATAAGTCCCAGATGCCAGGGATTTGAGAGTCTCTCAGGACCCATTGGAGATAACCTTAGCCAAAATACCCAACAGCAGGGAGATAGAACCTGAAGAGGCCCCCGAGGGGAGGGTTGATGCTACCCACCCATCTCAAAAGATTTAACCCAGAATTGTCAAGGAAATACAGAGAACAAGTGAAAGAGGCTGAAGGAAAGACCACCTCGAGAGCATCCCACCATGAGATCTATTCCATCCAGTGACACCAAACCCAGATATTTTTGCTGATGCCATGATGTGTTTGTAGACAGGAACATGGCTGTCCTCTTAGAGGCTCTGCCAGCACTTGACGAAGATGGATGCAGATAGTTACATTAGACTGAGCCCAGGAACTCCAAATCAAGGAGTTGGGAGAAGGACTGAAGGAGCTGAAGGGGATTGTAACCCCATAGGAAAAACAACAGTACTGATTAACTGGGCCCCTCCGAGTTTCCAGGGACTAAAGCACCAACCAAAGAGTAGTCATGGGTGACTCCAGATACACATGTAGCTGAGAACTATCCCATCTGTCATCAGTTGGAGGGAAGGTGCTTGGACCTGTGTTTGCTTGATGTCCTAGAGAAGAGGGACACTAAAGGGGTGAGGCAGGGTGGGTGGAAGAGCACCCTCTTAGAGCCAAAGGGGAGGGAAATGGGGTGGGGAGTTTGTGGAGGGGAGACTGAAAGTGGGATAACATTTTAAATGTAAATAAATAAAATGAATAATAAATAAATAAAAATAAAATAAAGAGGAAGGATTGCCCTCATGTGCTCACTAGGGGACTCAAAGGAGAAAGAACTGCTATGTCCTCTTGTGCGCAAATGAACCACACAATTGAACCTAACATCTCCCATAAAAGTACATGACAGTTAGATTACGCATAAAACAATCAACAAAAGAAAACAAGAAGCAATTTTACCTCATCTTCTCTTATTTTATTTTTGAAGTCTTATAAGATAGGTGTTGCTATAATGTGTTTTAAATTAAGCCTTGTTTCTAAATTGTATATTCTAAGGTTAGGTTTCTGTTTTAAGAAAAATCATTGCCCCTTTCCAGAATTGAAAAATAAGTAAATTGTTCTTGTTTCTACATAGTGTCATTTATAATCATTTCTTTTCTGTTTAAAAGTTCTGGATTTTGTTTGTTTTGTTTCTTTTAACTGGAGTCTGTTTTTATCTTAACAAAGGGAAGATAAACTCCGCATTACTTTTCCTTTGAAACAGACCATTTCTAACAACCCAACAGTTGTTGAATTCCTATATATCTTACGTATAAGCCTGGATCTGTATCTTGCCTTTCACTTCTGTACTATTGAGAATTTATCTATCCCTAGCTCACATTGTGCTATTTTTATTACTTCATATTTTATTTAAATAGATGAAAGAGCTAATCTCTTACCATTATCCAGGGATGTCCTGAAACTGTATTTTCTTTATATGATTGCCTTTTGCATTTGAACAATGTAATCTAATATTTAAAAGCTCTACCAGGTTTTTAATCACTCCTGTCCATTACTTTGAATCCAAGACTGTTTTCAGCTCATGTATATAAGGCATGTGTCTTGTTGGGAACAGCATCATTGTTTCAGAGTTTGATTCTCCCATGATTATTGGCTCACTGCTTTGATCTTGGAATAAAAAAAAGTAAATTATTTTGTGCAATATAGTTTGCACATGTAAGTTGCAGCATGAGGAGAGCAGGCAATGGGAAAAACTGAAAATTATTGCAAAAAACCTTCAGGGCAATATATGTTTGGTTTTATAGCCATTTCTATTTCCCTTTCTCACATCAAATAAAAAGAGTTACTCCAGTTTTGCTTCATACAAATAGTTGGCAGGAAAATGAAAGTAAGTATAGATGAAGACTTTTAACTAAAACTGTATCCATGTTTTCATCAGAGGATTGGAAGCCTCTGGTAGCCTAGTGAGCCCATCTATTATTAATACCTATATCAACAAGGTATAGTAACCAAAATGACTTTTATCGTGTCAAGAATTAGAATACCTAGAACTACTGTTAAATTAAATTAAGAACTAATTTAGTACAATTAGTATGAGTTTATATTTGTAAATAATTAATGTTATATTGTTTTAGAAACATGAAGATATATTAATGCTGCAGATCCCAGTTGGAGTTCTACCATTTATGTGTGTGTCATTATATTATTATTATATTATGTTATGAAATATTTAAAAGCTCTACCAGTTTCTTCTACCATTTCTTCATTACAAATTCCTCCCTTACGATTGGGAAAGACAAGTTCAGTCTATACTCTGCACTAGACCAAAGCTGGGTTGAAGGACTTCCTTAGGGCCTTTCTGAATGGAGAAAGTCCTTCTAAGTAAATTTGTATGCAAAACATATGTGCTCATAATTTCAAATTTTCAGTTTTGCATTGTGGTGGTTATTGATAAAAAGGTACTGCCCACCAGGCCTCTGCACCAAGTTCTAGCAGGTCCAGCTCAGGGCGACTCTCACTGTCTCTTTCAGCTAGCTCTAGCAGCATCCCTAGACTCTGTAAATGGCAGGAGTCTCATATTCATGCTCTGCAACCAAATACCCAGTAAAGCATGACTCTTAACTTAAATAGTTAACCAAATATATTTAAGTATATAAGATTCCCAATTACATAATGCCAATTTACAATGATAAAGTATTATCCCAATACTTCTAACCTCTCAAAAACACCAGAAATATATCTGAAGCCATCTGGATATCTGCGCTTCCTTCCCTCTCTCCTCTGCTCCAGTGGTCCACCGAACCTCTTCCCTGCCTTAGCTCCTCCTCCTTTCTCCCCTCCAGTCGCTGGCCTCTCACTGCCTCAATGTGAATGGATAGGAAATATCTTGCAACACTGCATTGCATGTGAGCCACAGAATAAGTACACAGCATAACACACAGTAGGAAATCACACATGTGATTTCCTGAAATCTGCCAGGAATTAATGAAGAGAATCTAGAAAGCTTTGGGGGTTGCTGATTGCTCAAAGTGTCTGTGTTCTCACTTCTACCATCTCTGAATTTATTTTAAACTAATCCATTTACTTCCCATTAATCTAGTTTAATTAGCCAATTCTAATCAAGATGTATTTAGATGATACTCTCCAGGTGTGTCTAGGTAGCTGTTTGATCAATATTCCTTCAGGCTTAGGTTAATGTCTCAAACCTATGATTGGAGCAAATTACCCATTTAATTATTAAATGTTTTCAACAGGAGAATGAGAGTTAAAGACCTGGTTTATATTTTAAAAGAATATTACTATCTGCTGTGTTGAGGTCAGCTCTTACCAGCATTTCTGAGGTAAGAATGAAGGTTTTAAATTTCCCTAGTTTGTGGTTAATATTGATAATAATTTAATATTCTCAGTAGTAGGATGGTATACACAAAAATTGCATATACTATTAAAATGTGTTTTTTAAGTCTTCTTGTTTTCACTAGCATACTACTAAGTATAATAAAAGATATCAACACTAAATACACTTACTTGTTCACAAACTCTTTATAAAGTGGTATTATAAAATTAGACTGTATATTCCCAGTCAATGGAGTACAGCCATCTAATTGTTTGTCTTATGAGAATATATGGTCGATTAGAAAATAAAGAAACTATGGATAACCTAGTTTATTCAATCTGAAAAGAATGGAATCATTCTTACAAAGTAAGTATAAAATAATTATGGATGGACTGTGGTAGAACAATAGGTATCCCTCAGGAGTCTGTGAAGGCAAGAAGTGCCATCAATCTTCAGCTCAAAAGACTTTCTCAAGACTGAAGAAGAACTTGAAGATATCATCCTAAGTGAGGTAACCCAGTCACAAAACAAACAAAAAACAAACAAAAAAAACCAAACAAACAAAAAACCCTCACACAGTATGCACTCACCAATAAATGAATATTAGCCCAAATGTTCAGAATACACAAAATACAATTCATAGACCATACAAAGCACAAGGAAAAGGAAGAACAAAGTGTGGAGGTTTCAGTGTGTAGAAATGTGAACAAAATACTCACAGGAGGAAATATGCAGAGACTGAAGGAAAGGCCATCCAGAGACTATCCCACCAGGAGATCCATCCTATACACAGACACCAAACCCAGTCACTATTGCAGATGATAAGAAGAGCTTGCTGACAGGAACCTGATATGGCTGTTTCCTGAGAGGCTCTGCCAGAGCCTAACAAATACAAAGGCAGATGCTTGCAGCCAACCATTGGACTGGGCACAGGGTCACTGATGGAGGAGTTGGAGAAGAGACTGAAGAAGCTGAAGGGTTTCGTAGCACCATGGGGGAGAACAACAGTGTCAACTGGCCAGATGCTCTGGAGCTCCTGGGGACTAGACCTCCAAAAAAAAAGAGTACACATGGAGGGATCCATGGCTCTGGACCTCCACATAAAACCAGACACACTGAAACTAATAGAAAAGAAACTGGGGAAGATCCTTAAGGACATGGGCACAGGGGAAAAATTTCTGGACAGAACAATAGTAGCTTATGCTCTAAGATCAGGAATTGACAAATGGGACCTCATAATATTACAAAGTTTCTGTAAGGCAAGGAAACTATCAAAAGGACAAAATGGCAACTCACAAATTGAGAAAAGATCTTCACCAACCCTACATCCTACACAGGGCTAATATCCAATATATATAAAGAACTCAAGAAGTTAGACTCCAGAGAACCAAATAACCCTATTAAAAGATGGGATAAAGAGCTAAAGAAAGAATTTTCACCTGAAGAACTTCTAATGCCTGAGAAGCACCTTAAGAAATGTTCAACATCATTAGTTATTAGGGAAATGCAAATCAAAACAACCCTCACCTCACACCAGTCAGAATGGCAAAGATTAAAAACTTTGCCAGGTGTTGGCTAAATGGAGAATCTGGCTAATATGTTGGCTAATATGAAGAAAGAGGAATACTCCTCCATTGCTGGTGGGATTGCAAGCCGTTACTACCACTATAGAAATCAGTCTGGTGGTTCCTCAGAAAACTGGGCATGATACTTCTGGAGGACCCTGCTATACCACTCCTGGGCATATACCCAGAGGATTCACCAGCCTGCAAGTAGGACACATACTCCACTATGTTCATAGCAGCCTTATTTATGATAGGCAGAAGCTGGAAAGAACCCAGATGTCCCTCAGTGGAGAAATGGATACAGAAAATGTGGTATATTTACATAATGGAATACTACTCAGCAATTAAAAACAATGAATTCATAAAATTCTTAGGCAAATGATTGGAACTGTAAAATATCATCCTAAGTGAGGTAACTCATTTTCAAAAGAACACATATGGAATTCAGTCACTGATAAGTGGATATTAGCTCAGAAGCTCTGAATACCCAAAACACAATCCACATATCAATTCATTCCCAAGAAGAAGGAAGGAGAGGGCCCGGGTCTGGGAAAGGCTTGATGTAACATTGTAGGGGATAGCCAGGACAGAGGAGTGCGACGGGTTTGATTGGGGAATGGGTAGAAGGAAGAGGGCTTCTGGGACTTATGGGGAGGGGGGATCCAGGAAAGGGAAAATCATTTGGAATGTAAACAAAGAATATAGAAATTAATTTTTTCTTTTTTCTTTGGAAGCTGCAATAACTTCATTCCTTTCCTTCCTTTTCTTCTTTCTTTCCTTCATATCTTTCCATATACCTTCCAAATTCATTGCATTGATTTTTAAGTGTTATATATGTCTAATATACTAATGTATAAATGTTTTCATAGATATATAGGTACAACCTTCTCAACATGCATAATATTACTTGTATGTTTGTTTTGGGGTTTGACAATTTGGTACTGGGAAAACAAGTGGTTTACTCTTTCATAATTAGATAAAGAATTCTGACTTTGCTACATTTGAAGAGACTTAACTTGTTCTAATATTTATCATGTGTAAAAGTAATAATTGTAATGAGTAATTTTGGAATCTGCTTTCTTAAAAATGTGAATATTAACTCTTCGGCTCAGATGATCCCAATGTAATAGGCTAACAAAATAACAAAGAAAAAATTTTTTTTCCAGAATGTTTTTCTTAAACTTTAAGTGACTGTAGTAACTTTAGGTTCTTTTGGAATGGTGATGAAAAAAAAAATCTATGAAAGACCAATTCTGATTGCTATGAGATGTGCAGGAAAAAATGAAACAATAAGCCTTGGCTTGTTACTACATTGTGCTGTAGACTTGTAGCTTGAGGATTTTGGGCATCTGTGCTGGAGCACATTGACCTGTGCTTGCTTTCACAATATGTCCTAGAATTGTCTGTGTATTCACTGCTTCTCTCTGTTGCATCTTGATAGCCTGGTCCTTGCTCCATTGACCAGGCAGCCTCAAACTCACACAGTCTGCAGCTTCTGCCTCTTGAGAGCTAAGAGGACAGGTCTGAACCAAATCTGACACTTCCTTTTTGCAAGTGCCTTTTTCTTCTGATTATTTCATTATTTCAATTATGATACCATTTTATTGATATGTATCTGATACTAAAACGCATCTTTTTTATTTTTTTCTACCACCACTGCATGGACACACACATACAGACACACACACACACACACACACACACACACACGTCTCTGTGTGTGTGCCTCCCAAACACATACACAAACACATGCATGCACATATGCACACAGATACACATATGCAATGCACACACACATATGTACCCACACAGAGACACACAGACATACACAGACACATACACACAGAGACACACAGGAACAGACACAGACTCTTGCAGAAATATAGACACAGAGGCATACACACACATTGAGATTTTTTAAATTATCTCATTATTCAGCTTAAGTTATGAAGAATTTCATTTTTTAGAGGACAACATACAGAACTGGAAGAAAGAGCTTGTTAAGTGTGGTCCCTGTATCCTCACACATCCTATTTAATAACCTTTTCTACTAAACTAAGACATAAAAATCCAGCCTACACCAGAATTTATTCCCAAATTTATATCTAAAATATGCAATTTCCATTTCCTGCATATGTCTTCAATAGAAAATTGCATAGTGGTAGTACTAAACAAGTTTGTGAAATGATCAGTGAAAAAAATTAACTGTCTGGATTTTTCAATTTGCAAATGAACACGTGATCTTACAGATAGGCTCTGTGAAAGGACTATTTCCAGTTCAGTGATCCATGAAGGCTTCTGGTAAACATTCATGTCAAGTTAACTTCAGCCATCCCCCAGTGGCCAGATCCTCTGCTGATCTTCCTTCTTCACACTGAGGTCTGTCACAGTCTTTGCACTCATGCTATGCTCTTCTGTCTCACTCACTGAATTATATTTTAAATATAATATTGATCATAAACCAGAAGATGATAAGTAATATGATACATTGCAGATTTGATTAAGGACCAAAAATTTAAGTAATTAATACAAATTTCAAACATTCAGTAGGAAAAGCTTAATTCATAATTCTTGAAAATTTCTGATTATTAGTATTTGAACTTCTTACATTTAATGCTTTTAACTGGGTCACTTAATTAAATCTCACCTTCTCTAAAACAATCTCCATATCTTAAGAACAAGTTCATAATTTATTAATATTATCTTTAGTATTGAGTAGAAGGCAATGTTCTTGGTTTGAAGTAGTGGTAGTGGAACAGAGAAGCAAGGATGAAGGAACATTTAGGAGCCCCCTGAGGTAAACTAAAAAATTCAGAACCTTAGAATTTAGTCAGGAGCTTGGAAAGCTTCAATTCTAGCTCATCAGCAGAGGAAATTCGAACACAATAGTGAGTTCAAAGTGTGTAGTGGATCCCAGAAATGTGTTTTTACTGCTGTGGAGTGTACAGCTTACATTACATCCTGAAGTGTTTTGCTTCTACTAGATATTCTCAAATTATAAACTTCAAATTGGCAAGTGGGCTTTTCTCTGTAATAGCTTAAAATATTGCAAAGCAGCAGAGCCCATTGAACTACCAAAGTATTCCATAACCGAATTTATGTTGAAAGGATAGCATTTGTGCACATATGTATAAAAACAAAACATTTGCGTTTTGAATCTCTCTCTCTCTCTCTCTCTCTCTCTTTCTCTCTCTCTCTCTCCTTAGAGAAACAATACAATAGTATGTCTGGAGACATATAGGGAATGAAAGGTGATTCACAAAAGCATGTTTTAAAACTGAGAAGTTATATGCAAAAAAAAGGTTATCACAGCCTTGACCAGAATATTTTTTGTAAAAATGAGACAAAAATTATCACAGCTTCAGTGTGTTTTCCTGTATAATATCTCAGCAGATAGCACCTTGTGGTGTGTGTGTGTGTGTGTGTGTGTGTGTGTGTGTGTGTATAAGACCCTAAAAGAATGGGGAAACAAAATTACTAAGTGTGGCTGGTAAGAAATGTGCTCTGTAAGACTAGCAGGTCTAAACAGTGAAGGTCAGCTGTGAGCATGTCAGCTTATTTGATTCAGTGGGGCCTGCAAAATAACCTTCAGAAAGTTCCTTTAAATATATACAAAACACACATTTGATGTGTGAATTAGAAGGGCTTCTCCCTGGAATAAGCTCTCAAACAAAGTCCAAATAAAGCCACAAGATAGGGAGAGATTGTAGAGTTTCTAATTCAGGCATTACTCATTCAACCACGTGTCCATACACTGCTCTGGGTGAGCGGCTTGCAGATCAAGTGAAGCAGCAGCGGGCTCCAGATCCTGCTGCCAGTTCATATCCCTTCTGTTCACTTGCAGTTTGTAATGACCTGAACTAAAGTTACACGAAGAAGTCCCTTTTCCAAAGCTGTCTATGTAGAAAGACCAATAAATAAAGATGAGCAGATCACTCATCCTTAAATTCTCATTTAAACTTTAACTCCCAATTTTGTTTGTGTTGAGAAGCCAGGAAGCATCCAAATAAAAATGAAGAAATGGGTCAAGCTGTGGCAGAGCCTTGTGTTTCCACCAACATAGATTTAATTTCCTTTCAGTGAACTAAATAAAGTACCACCTTCCGTGTGGACACATTGGCGCCTTCACAGTGGCGATGGCAAACTCCTGCCACAGCGCCGGAGCCCTCGAGATAAAATGAGGAAAGAATGAGAGGTGAGCATGGATCTGATTTAATTGTGGTATTTTGGGGCCATTCACAAAATCAACCAGTTTTTTATTTGCTTCTTTAATGAATATTTGTACTCTTTTAAATTATAGTCACAATTAAAGCTGCTCTTTTGAGCACTTAGATGAATGTAAGTACATATTCATTGAGAATCTATATCTCAAGGGAAGTCATGTGGAAATTTATGGCACCTTGTGAGATTCTACTACACATAATGCTTTTTCTATATAAAAGTATATGACACTGAGAGAGAGAGAGAGAGAGAGAGAGAGAGAGAGAGAGAGAGAGATTGCAGGTTGCAGGTATTAGTCAATGCAAGTGGATTAAAAGAGAACTCTGTTTGCATAATAGCAAAAATAGAGTAACATATTAGCTAAAGGTAGAAAAACAGCATGGTATTATAAATGAAGTAACTTCTTACTAGTTAGTAACACACAATAATTCTACCTGATTCAATCTCATGTGATCAGAACTGTGACAATTTAATTTCTGGAGTGCAGTTTATCAAATGACAGAAGAGTTCACATACTCCTCTAACCTTCACCTAGTTCCAGCTGTCCTGCTGCCTATTTTCCCTAATTTCTCTATCAGATCTACAGATAGATCTATATTTGAAATATTTCAACCAGGGTTAATGAGGTTCATGGTTGAAAAAAAAACATGTTATATCAATTATGCAAAGGTCCCTCCCTATCTCCCTTTCTCAAGTGTCTTTTCAAGAAAATACAGACATATCAATGTAAAAAATACCTTTATATGTGTTACTGATAACTAGTAATAATATATAACAGTGCCCTTGAGAGCACATCTTCTCTCAGTGTGTAATCAGAGATAATTTATATTGTGTGTAGAAACTTCGCATGCATGCCAAACAGATTCTATATCCATCAATCCCTGAAGAAGTATGGGAGCTATTAACTAGCTACTAATCTCACCTCACAGCTAGCCAAAACTGTAAAGTATCCCTTGAGCATCATTTTATCTATTTCCTTCACCCTACTAGTACTGCATTACTGTTGGCAGGAGTGAGGGAAACCTGGGTTCTCATGCTGAACCAATATTAACTACAGCATACTTTGGCATTAACAACCACCTAGATTCTGCGACTCTCACAGATATCTTCTTCCAACTTGCATAAAGCCAAGCTATTACATTTTATTTTGAATACTGATTATCCTGTTGCTGATAAATAAAGCTCCAATCTAATTCTCCCTTCAGAGTACATCACTTAGTCATTTATGTGGACCATAAGGCCATCTATAATTTGCCTACTATATAGGTAGCCAGTATCATCAATTGGTGATGAAGTTCTTAGAGTTCATGAGAAATCCTTATATAATGATTCTTGCCTCTGAGATTTTATTATACTTTTTTTCTTACAGAAGAAAAAATTTTCATTCTACTTAATTTATTACTTTATGTCTTCAAATTTGTTATCTCTTGTCACATAATAATTAAAACACCAAATGTACTAAACATAGAAGAATATTAAAAGCAGTAAGGGAAAAAGGTCAAGTAACATATAAAGATAGACCTATCAGAATTATACCAGACTTCTCACCTGAGACTATGAAAGCCAGAAGAGCCTGGGAAGATGTCATACAGATACTAAGGAAACACAAATGTCAACCCAGACTGCTTTATCCAGCAAATCTTTCAATTGCCATAGAGGGAGAAACCAAGGTATTTCATTACAAAAACAAATTTACACAGTATCTTTCCACAAATCCAGCCCTTCAAAGGATAATGAATGGAAAACACCAACAAAAGGAGGGAAACTATACACTAGAAAAAGCAAGAAATTAATCTTCTTTCAACAAACCCAAAGAAGATAACCACACAAATATAAAAATTACATCAAAAATAGCAGGAAGCAACAATCATTACTCCTTAATATCTCTTAACATCATGGGACTCAATTCCTCAATAAAAAGACATAGACAAAAAGACTGGATACATAAACAGGACCCAACATTTTACTGCATACAGGAAATGCAACTCAGTGTCAAAGACAAACACTACCTCAGAGTAAAAGGTTGGAAAACAGTTTTCCAGTCAAATAGTACCAGCAAACAAGCTAGAGTAGCCATTCTAATATCCAATAAAATAGACTTTCAACCAAGAGTCATCAAAAAAATACACAGAATGACAAATTAATCTCATTAAAGGAAAAACTACCAGGAAGTACTCACAATTCTGAACATCTATGCTCGAAAGAAAAGGTTACCCTCATTCATAAAGGAAACTTTACTAAAACTTAAAGCACAGATTGCACCTCACACAATAATTGTGGGTGACTTCAATATTCCACACTCTTCAATGGACAGATCAGGGAAACACAAACTAAACAGAGACACAGTGAAACTAAGATAAGTATTGAATGAAATGGATTTAATAGATATGTATAGAACATTTCATCCAAAATTAAAAGAGTATACCTACTCCACAGCACCTCATGGTACCATCTCCAAAACTGGCCATATAATTGGTCACAAAACAGACCCCAATGGATATAAGATTCCATGCCTCTGATCAGTCACTATAAAGTAAGGGTGGTCTTCAATAGCAACAAAAACAACAGAAACTCACATACACATGGAAGCTGAACAATGTTCTACTCAATGATACCTTGGACAAAGAAGAATTAAAGAAAGAAATCAAAGACATTTTAGAATTTAATGAAAACGAAGATAAAACATAACCATATTTATGAGACACAATGCAAGCAGTGCTAAGAGAAAACCACATAGCTCTGACTGCCTTCAAAAAGAAGCTGGAGAGATCATGCACAAGTTACTTAACAGCACACGTGAAAGTTTAGAACAGAAGGAAGCTAATATACACATGTGGAATAGAAGCCAGGAAATCATCAAACTCAGGACTGAAATCAACCAAGTAGAAACAAAATAACTATAAAAAGAATCAACAAAACCAGGAGCTGTTTTGTTTTGTTTGTTTTGTTTTGTTTTGTTTTGTTTTTGTTTTTGTTTTTTAGAAAATCAAGATAGATAAACTTTTAGCTAGACTAAACAGAGGGCACAGAGACAGTATACAAATTAACAAAATCAAAAATGAAAAGGGAGATATAAAATCATCAACTGAGGAATTTAAAAAAATCATCAGATCCTAATACAAAAACCTATACTCAATACAACTGGAAAATCTGAATCAAATGGACAACGTCATAGGCAGATACCAAATACCAAACTTACATCAGGATCATATAGACCATCTAAATGTTCCCATAACCCCTAAAGAAATAGAAGTGGTTATTGACAATCTCCCAATGGACCAGATGGTTTTAGTGCAGAATTCTATCAGACTTTCAAAGAAATCTTACCACCAATACTCTTCAAACTATTCCACAAAATAGAAGCAGAAGGAATACTTCCCAACTCATTCTATGAAGGCACAATTTCACTGATACCAAAATCACACAAAGATCCAACAAAGAAACAGAATTTCAGACTAATTTCCCTTATGAATATCAATGCAAAAATACTCAATAAAATCCTTGCCAACTGAATTCAAGAACACTTCAAAAGGATCATTTGCTGTAATCAAGTAGAATTCATCCCAGGGATTTAGGGATGGTTCAATATATGGAAATCCATCAATGTAACCCACTACTTAAATAAACTCAAAGAATAAAAAAACCACATGATCATTTGATTAAATGCTGAAAAATTACTTGACAAAATTCAGCATCCTTTCATGTTAAAAGTCTTGGAAAGAACAGAAATTCAAGGCCAGTACCTAAACATAGGAAAATCAATATACAGCAAACCAATAGCCAACATCAAACTAAATGAAGAGAAACTTGAAGCACTCCTACTGAAATCAGAGACTAGATAAGGCTGCCCTCTCTCTCCATATTTATTCAATATAGTGCTTGAAGTTCTACCTAGAGCAATTAAAATACAAAGGAGGTCAAGTGGATACATACTGGAAAGGAAGAATTCAAATTATCACTATTTGTAGACTATATGATAGTATACTTAAGTGACCCAAAACTCTATCAGAGAACTCCTACAGCTGATAAACAACTTCAGCAAAGTTGCTGGACATAAAATTAACTCAAGTGTGGAGATCCTTACTGGGGTGCCGTGCTGCATGGCAGTAGCCTGACATTGACCAAGGACAAGGGCTCAAGCAGGAATCTGACATTAGGGCATAATAAGGAAATAGGTTAAGGCAGAAACAAGCTTCAGGCAAGATTCTGGGCTTGGACAAGGAAGTAGGCTCAGGTATTTTGGTCATCCTTACACACCCTTGGAAACAACCATCACTGAAGTGATGTAGGACTTTACTTACTGCCTTGCCAATTTTGTGTTTACTCTCTTGCTTATTCCTCATTGTACTACTTTTGACCTTAATTCCTGCATGTAATTAAATCAGTATAAAACTGGCTTGAGAATTATTAAACCCACCCTTCAATCTCAGAATTGACTGGGGCCATGCTGTCTCTTCCTCTTCAATCCTCACTTTTGCACTGGAAAACCTGTTGACTGACTGAGCAGGCTGGGTCACTCAAGCAAATTAGTAGCCTTCCTATACTCAAAGGATAAACAAAGTGAGAAAGAAATTATGTAAATGACACACTTCATAATAGCCACAAACAATATAAAGTATCTTGTGACTAACCAAACAAGTGAAACATCTGTAAGACTGGAGCTTCAAGTCTTTGAAGAAGACCTCAGAAGATGGAGAAAACTTTCATGCTCTTGGATTAGCAGGATTAATATAGTAAAAATGGCCATCTTTCCAAAAGCAATATACAGATTCAATGCAATATCCATTAAAATCCCAACTCAATTCTTCATAGAGTTAGAAAGAGCAATTCTCAAATTCATCTGGAATAACAAAAAACCCAGGAGCACTAAAACTATTCTCAACAATAAAAGAATTTCTAGGGGAATCAGTATACCAGACCTCAAGCAGTAATACAAAGCAATAGTGCTAAAAACTGCATATTATTGGTACAGTGACAGGCAAATAGATCAATGGAATAGAAGTGAAGACCCAGAAATGAACCCCATACCTATGGTCACTTGATCTTTGACAAATGAGCTAAAACAATCCAGTGGATGAAAGATGGCCTTTTCAACAAATGGTGCTGGTTCAACTGGAGGCTAGCATTCAGAAGAATGCAAATTGATCCATTCTTATCTTCTTCTACTATGCTCAAGTCCAAGTTGATCAAGAACCTCCACATAAAGCCAGATATTCTGAAACTAACAGAAAAAAACTAGAGAAGAGCCTTGAACACATGAGCACATGGAAAAATTTCATGAAGAACACCAATAGCTTATGCTCTAAGATCATGAACTGACAAATGGGACCTTATAAAATTACAAAGTTTCTGTAAGGCAAAGGACACTGTCAATGGGATAAAATAGCAACCAACAAATTGGAAAAAGATCTTTACCAACCCTACATTGAATAGAGGGCTAATATCCAATATATACAAAGAATGCAAGAAGTTAGACTCCAGAGAGCCAAATAACCCTATTAAAAATTGGGGTACAGAGCTAAACAAAAAATTTCCACCTGAGGAATATTGAATATCTGAGAAGCATCTAACAAAATGTTCAACAACCTCAGTCATCAGGGAAATGCAAATCAAAAAAATCCCGAGATTTCACCTCACACCAATCAGAATGGCTAAGATAAAAAAAATCAGGAGACAGCAGGTGCTGGAATGGATGTGGGAAGAGAGGAACACTCCTCCACTGCTGGGGGGGTTGCAAGCTGGCATAACCACACTGGAAATCAGTCTGGCGGTTCCTCAGAAAACTGGGTATGATACTACTGGGGGAACCTATTTTAACACTCCGGGGCATATACCCAGAGGATTCCCTAGCATGTAATAAGGACATATGTTCCACTATTTTCATAGCAGCCCCATTTATAATAGCCAGAAGCTGGAAAGAACCCAGATGTCCCTCAATGGAGGAATGGATACAGAAAATGTGTTATATTTACACTGTTGAATACTACTCTGCTATTAAAAACAATTAATTTATGAAATTCTTAGGCAAATGGGTGGAACTGGAAAATATCATCCTAAGTGAGTTAACCCAATCACAAAAGAACACACGTGGCATGCACTCGCTGATAAGTGGATATTAGCCCAGAAGCTTGGAATATCCAAGAAACAATTCACACATCAAATGATGCCCAAGAAGAAGTAAGGAGATGCCCTCGATCCTGGAAACGCTAGATGCAGCAGTGTAGGAGATTATCAGGAGAGGGAAGCAGATGGGGTTTGATTGGGTAACAGGGAGAGGTCAAAGGGCTTATGAGACTTTTGTGGAGGGGGGACCAGGAAAGGGGAAATCATTTGAAATGTAAATGACCGATATATCGAATTTTAAAGAAAAGGAAAAAATCTGATACTAAAAAAAATGTGATCATAAAAAGAGAAATTAATTGCCACAAATTAAATAGACAGTTTGGCATTTAATATTCTAAAATCAGAAAGAAGTAAAGTAAATTTGGCATGAAAATGATGAACAAAATATAAGGTAGCATTTTTGAAATGTGCATAGTTGGCAGATGCAGTGGTAAAAACACTTTGTCTCCTCTCATGACTGCTGCTTGTCCCTGGCTATACAGAAGACTGGGATGGTCATTCTATTCCCTTCAATCCCAGAGTGCTTACTAGGAACGGTCAGTTAGCCAACATTACTGACAGTATTATAGAACATGAGCGTCAGGTGGTTTGTGCTCTACATTCTGAATAAATGATCGACTTTAAAAAGATGTGTGTGAAAAGGGAAAGTTTGAGTTCTATTTAAGGGTCATGCCACTGAGTGTTTAACTATGCTCCAAATTGTACTTGCTTATATTTATTTTTATATCTTTTATTCTTATTTTATTCTTATTTTTACTTTTTGTGTGTGTGGGGAGGTCGTGTGTGTGTGTGTGTGTGTGTGTGTGTGTGTGTGTGTGGCAGACATGGAGAATACACCATGAATGTGATTCAAGTACATCATTGTGAAATTCCCAGAGAATCGATAAAAATGTTATGTTAAAGAAAAGAGACAGCTTCCCAGCTGTTCTGATCCAGCCTGCGGAACCAGGTACCCGAGTATAAGACCTTCGGGGACTCAGGCCTTGAGCAGGAGCTGTGCACAGAGCAGCAGTTGGGGGGGCCAGCCAAGCCTGGGCTCTGTGCCCTGAAGGCAGACCCCACACTCCCTGAAGCCCCTGCCATCTTCCCAGCTGTTTCGATCCAGCCTGCGGAACCAGCCACCACCATCTTTGCAGCTGTTCTGATCCAGCCTGAGGAACCAAGTAACCGAGATATCCCGAGTTTAAGACCTTTGGGGACTCAGGCCTTGAGCAGGAGCTGCGCACAGAGTAGAGGTTTGGGGGGCCCCAGCAAAGCCTGGGCTCTGTGCACTGAAGGTGGACCCCGCACTCCCTGCAGCCTCCGCCATCTTCCCAGCTGCTTTGAACCAGCCTACAGAACCAGGTTCCTGAGATACCCTGAGTTTAAGACCTCTGGGGACTCAGGACAACAGACAGCAATCCCTGAGCAGGAGCAGTGCAGAGCAGCAGGCCAGCAGGCAGAATCAAGTACCTGAGATATCCCGAGTTTAAGAATCGGGAGACTCAGGCCACCTATCAGCAATCTGTAAGTAGGAGCCCTGCAGGGCAGTGGTTCAGGTGTCCCAGTCGTGGGGAAACAGTCTTATGAGTCCACAGAAGGTTCAAGCACCAGCTAGTAACTACAGGACCAATACACCAGAGATAACCAGATGGCAAAAGGCAATCGTAAGATCATTAATAACAGAAATCAAGGCAATATGGCAGCATCCAAACCCACTCCCCCGACAGCAAAAAATCTCAGATACCCCAACACACCAGAAAAAACAGACTCAGACAGATCTAAAATCACTGGTCAGGATGCTGATAGAGGAACACTTAGAAAAATCTCTTACAGTAATACAGGAGAAAATAGATCAAAAACTAGAAGCCCTTACAAGGCAAACACAAATAAGTCTCAAATACCCCAACACACCAGAAAAATAAGACTTAGATCTAAAATCACTGGTCAGAATGCGGATAGAGGAATACTTAGATAAATCTCGTAAAGTAATACAGGAGAAAATGGATCAAAAGCTAGAAGCCCTTACAAGGCAAACACAAAAATCACTTAAAGAAATTGAGGAGAATATGGATGAAAAATGGATGCCAATAAGGGGGAAACACAAAACTCACTTAAAGAAATACAAGAGAATGTGGGTAGTAGAAGTCATAAAAGAGAAAACAAAAATCCCTTAAAGAATTATAGGAAAACACAAACAAGCAAGTCAAAGATCTGAGCAAAACCATCCAGAATCTAAAAACAGAAGTAGAAACAACTAAGAAATCGCAAAGGGAGACAACATTGGAGATAGAAAACCTTGGGAAGAAATCAGGAGTCATAGATGCAAATATCAACAATAGAATACAAGAGATAGAAGACAGAATCTCAGATGCTGAAGATACCATAGGAACCATGGATTCAACAATTAAAGAACATGCAAAATGCAAAAAGCTGGTAACCCAAAACATTCCGGAAATCCAGGACACAATGAGAAGGCCAAACCTAATGATTATAGGTATAGATGAGAGTGAAGATCTACAACTTAAAGGGCCAGCAAATATCTTCTACAAAATTATGGAAGAAAACTTCCCCAACCTAAAGAGAGAGATGCCATGAATATACAAGAAGCCTACAGAACCCCAAACATACTGGACCAGAACAGAAATACTTCCCATCACATAATAATCAAAACCCCAAATGTACTAAACAAAGAAAGAATATTAAAGGCAGTAAAAGAAAAAGGCCAAGTAACATATAAAGGAAGACCTATCAGAATTACACCAGACTTCTCACCTGAGACCATGAAAGCTAGAAGATCCTGGGCAGATATTATGCAGACTCTAAGAGAACACAAACTTCAGCTAAAACTACTATACCCAGCAAAACTCTCAATCGCCATAGATGGGGAAACCAAGGTATTCCATGACAAAACCAAATTTGCACGATATCTATCTACAAAGCCAGCCCTACAAAGGATAATAGGGGAAAATACCAACACAAGGGGGAAACTACACCCCAGGAGAAACAAGATAGAAACCCCCTCTCATCAAACCCAAAAGAAGAGAACCACTCAAATATGAAAAATAACACCCAAAATGTCAGGAAGTAAAAATTACTATTCCTTAATATCTCATCTCTTAACATCAATGGACTCAATTCACCAATAAAAAGACACAGACTAACAGACTGGATACAGAAACAGGACCCTACATTTCGCTGCATACAGGAAACACATCTCAGTGTCAAAGACAAACACTACCTTAGTGTAAAAGGCTGGAAGACAATTTACAAGCAAATGCTCCCAGGAAACAATCCGGAGTAGCAATTCTACTTAGCAGATAAAATTGACTTTCAACCTAAAGTCAAGGAAGGTCACTTCTTGCTTGTCAAAGGGAAAATCCACCAAGAAGAATTCTCAATACTGAACATCTATGCTCCAAATGTGAGGGCACCCTCATTCATAAAAGAAACCTTACTAAAGCTTAAAGCATACATTGCACCTAATACAATAATTGTAGGCGACTTCAACATTCCACTCTCCTCAATGGACTGATCAGGAAAGCAGAAACTAAACAGGGACACAGTGAAACTAATTGAAGCTTTGGACCATTTGGATTTAACAGATATATATAGAACATTTCATCCTAAAGCAAAAGAATATACCTTTTTCTCAGCGCCATACGGTACCTTCTCCAAAATTGATCATATAATTGGTCACAAGACAGACCTCAACAAATACAAGAAGACTGAACTAATCCCATGCCTCCTATCAGATCACTATGGAGTAAAAGTGGTCTTCAATAACAAGAACAACAAAAAGCCCACATACACATGGAAACTGAACAATAATCTCCTCGATGACACCTTCATCAAAGAAGAAATAAAGAAAGAAATCCAAGACTTTTTAGACTTCAATGAAAATGAAGGTACGACCTACCCAAATCTATGGGACATAGTGAAAGCAGTGCTAAGAGGAAAACTCATAGCCCTGAGAGCCTCTAAAAAGAAACTGGAGAGAGCATACACTAGCAACTTAACAGCACACCTGAAGGCCCTGGAACAAATAGAAGCCAATTCACCCAGGAGGAGTAGAAGACAGGAAATCATCAAACTAAGGGCTGAAATCAATCAAGTAGAAACAAAGAGAACCATACAAAAAAATCAATAAAACCAAGAGCTGGTTCTTTGAGAAAATCAACAAGATAGATAAACCCTTAGCCAGACTAACCTAAGGGCACAGAGACAGTATCCAAATGAACAAAATAAGAAATGAAAAGGGGGATATAACAAGAGAAACTGAGGAAATAAAAAAAATCATCAGATCCTACTACAAAAGCCTATAGTCACCACAACTGGAGAATCTGGAGGAAATGGACAATTTCCTAGACAGATACAAAATACCAAAATTAAACCAGGATCAATTAGATCAGCTAAACAGTCCCATAAACCCTAGAGAAATAGAAGGGGTTATAGAAAGTCTCCCAACCAAAAAAAGTAGAGGACCACATGGTTTTAGTGCAGAATTCTATCAGACCTTCAAAGAAGACCTAATACCAGTACTATTCAAACTATTCCACAAAATAGAAATAGAAGGAACACTGCCCAACTTGTTCTTTGAAGCCACAATAACACTGATACCAAATGCACAGAAAGATCCTACAAAGAAAGAGAACTACAGGACAATTTCAGTTATGAATATTGATGTAAAAATACTAAATAAAATTCTTGCCAACCGAATCCAAGAGCATATCAAAACGATCATTCACCATGATCAAGTAGGCTTCATCCCAGGGATGCAGGGATGGTTCAATATTAAAAAATCCATCAATGTAATCCACTACATAAACAAGCTAAAAGACAAAAACCACATGATCATCTCATTAGATGCTGAAAAACCATTTGACAAAATTCAGCATCCTTTCATGCTAAAAGTACTAGAAAGAACAGGAATTCAAGGCCCATACCTAAATATTGTAAAAGCAATAAACAGCAAACCAGTAGCCAACATCAAAATATATGGAGAGACACTTGAAGCAATCCCACTGAAATCAGGGACTAGACAAGGTTGTCCTCTCTCTACATATCTTTTCCATATAGTACTTGAAGTTCTAGCGAGAGCAATTAGACAACATAAGGAAGTCAAAGGGATACAAATTGGAAAAGAAGAAGTTAAACTATCATTTTTTGCAGATGATATGATAGTATACGAAAGTGACCCAAAAAACTCCACCAGAGAACTCCTACAGCTGATAACTCCAGCAAAGTGGCTAATTATAAAATCAACTCAAGCAAATCAGTAGCCTTCTTGTACTCAAAGGACAAGCAGGCTGAGAAAGAAATTGGGGAAATAACACCCTTCACAATAGCCACAAACAATATAAAGTATCTTGGTGTGACTTTAACCAAACAAGTGAAAGAACTGTATGACAGGAACTTCAAGTCCTTGAAGAAAGAAATCGAAGAAGACCTCAGGACATGGAAAAATATTGCATGCTCTTGGATTGGCAGGATCAATATAGTAAAAATGGCCATCTTGCCAAAAGCAATCTACATATTCAACGCAATCCCCATCAAAATCCCAAATCAATTCTTCATAGATCTAGAAAGAGCAATTCTCAAGTTTATCTGGAATAACAAAAAACCCAGGATAGCTAAACTATTCTCAACAACAAAAGGACTTCTGGGGGAATCAATATCCCTGACCTCCAGCAGTACTACAGAGCAATTGTGCTAAAAAGTTCATGGTATTGGTACAGCGACAGGCAAGTAGATCAATGGAAGAGAATTGAAGACCCAGAAATGAACCCAAAGACTTATGGTCACTTAATCTTTGATAAAGGAGCTACAACCATCCAGTGGAAAAAAGATAACTTGTTCAACAAATGGTGCTGGTTCAACTGGAGGTCAAAATGCAGACGAATGCAAATAGACCCACTCTTATCTCCTTGTACTAAGATCAACTCCAAGTGGATCCAGGACCTCCACATAAAAGCAGACACACTGAAACTAATAGAAAAGAAACTGGGGAAGACCCTGGAGGACTTGGGCACAGAGGACCCTTTCATACCACTCCTGGGAATATATCCAGAGGAATTCCCTGCATACAATAAAGACACATGCTCCACTATGTTCATAGCAGCCTTATTTATAATAGCCAGAAGTTGGAAGGAGCCCAGATGTACCTCAAAGGAGGAATGGATACAGAAAATGTGGTATATTTGGTATATTTATACAATGGAATACTACTCAGCAATTAAAAATAATGAATTCATGCAATTTGTAGGCAAATGGTTGGATCTGGAAAATATCCTAAGTGAGTTAACCCCATCACAAAAGATTACACATGAAATGCAATCACTGATAAGTGGATATTAATGAGCCCAAAAGCTTTGAATTCTCAAGGCACAATTAGCAAATCAAAAGATTCCCAAGAAGAAGGAAGGAAAGGACCCTGGTCCTGAAAAGACTGGATCCAGATTTGTAGTAGAGTATCAGAACAGAGAAAAGGGGGAGGATGATTGGGGAATGGTTGGAGGGAAGAGGACTTATGGACATATGGTGATGGGGGAACTGGGAAAGGGGAAAGTCTTTGGAATGTAAACAAAGAATAAAGAAAATAAATTTTAAAAAAAGGAAAAAAAAGAAAGACAATTGGAGTGTGGTCAACTGGGTATATCTTAGTACTATATGACTGACATCCTTTTGAGATTAGAATACAAACATTGACACAAAGAAAAATAACTGATAAAAGGGAAGAAAAGAGCAAGCCAAGAAAAAATTTTACACAAAACCTTGGACTTGATCTTCCAGCATCTAGGACTATTAAAAAAAATGTTTTTAAGCCACTTGAGCTGCAAACTTCATTAACAAATAAAAGGAACATGGAATTACAATAAGTGAAGTTACTGATACAACTTGAGTAACTAATATTATAAGAGATATCTCTGGTGAATTCTATTTTACAATAAAAAATGATATGTGATCTATATTTTCCCTTCATTACAACGTTCTGCTTTCTATGGTGTATGAGCTAGCTCTGAAGTGAAAATGGTGACAAATCAAAGTGAAATCAAAGGCTTCAAGTACATGTCTGCCCTTAAATAGCTCAGCTTAAAATGAACTGAAAGAGTATTTCTGTTCTCTTAACCCTGCCTTTTTCTTCTCCTGACTCTGCTACCAAGTAGCACACACTGCTTCTGTGCCCAAGACTTGCAGGGCTGCTGACCTTCTGGGAGAATGTTGTCCTTCTTAGATTTCCTTCGAAGGGAAATTTATTCTTCTAAGTTTAAGCCTCTGAAATGTTTTTGAATAATCTGGCTAAGAGCATTGCTGAAGTTTTAGACAAAAGTGTATTCAGTTTTTGTGAATAAGCTGGTCCCAATATTATGAAACATCTGTGCTTGTATGTGATATGGCCTGGAAATAAAGCAAGCTTAAATGAAGTCTTAATTATAAGATCCTACTACTTTGTTCAAACAACGCCTATAAACATATATCTTTGGTTTTCATTAATAAAACCTGTTGGAATTATATGGTAATATATTAAGTGATTCTTTAAAGTAGAATTTTATTTGTTTTCATCTATTTATGAGTATATTCTCAATATTAAAACATTGTCAGGACTAAATGTTTCAAAAGCCTTCTAGTTTGATTTATTTTACTCTTCAAAATATTTAGATGCATACCTTGTCTAACTTATTAATATTTTATTTCATTATTTATGTTCTTAATATCACACTTAAAATATTTTTTCATACTGACAAAATATTTCATGACATCTAGTACGCTTATTTTTATCACTTTAGAAATATATTGAAACTGTTAATTTATAAAAGCTGCAAATGATAACTGTAGGATAATATCATTGCTTTCAAGTGTTTAACATGCTATAAAATGTAGTAGACTTCTATTTCAACTTGTTATATATATTCTAATTAATCATATTGAAAATAGTTTTGTTTCTCTAAAGCAACAGAACATGAGACAGTTTTGGTACTAGAAGAGATATTGCACATTAGTTATTTTCTTTAATGAAATGTAACTGCAGGGTATTATGGTACAAACGAGCACTATGCAGGAAGAATTTTCTCTTTGCCATGAATTTGAGGACACCCTGGTGTATATAGTGAGATCTCTCAAAAGCATAAAACAAGTAAAAGTAATTATAATATTTTATTGACATTTACTAATTACCATTACCAGGAAAAAAAGTCTTCACTTTAATCTGTTTTCATATTTAAGGTTTTTAAATCGAAAGTATGATATGCTTAGGGAAATTTCCTTTTGAATATTGAGTTATTTTGGTGTGCACCTGTTATGCAAGCAGCAAACACAGTATACTCTTCATTACTAGTCTGAAATATTGTCATTAACAGCATTTGTCATGAAGATCATTTATATAGCATAATATATTTGTTGTAATGTGAATCAAGAATGTGTAAGCCTCATTTTAATTAATCAAGTATTGTGAGAAACATCTTTAATAAAGGAAATATTCCATGATATGGGAGGACAAAATAGTTCATTATTTAAGAACTGGAGAATTAAAACAAAAGAAGTTGTCTTAAATTTTGATGGTGGTAAGCATACATTCTAAAAATGCTCCTAAAAGGTCCTAATTGTAAAAACATATGGACAAAGTAAAACACTTCTCAAGGTAATTCATATGACACTATTCTCCTTAAATTAGGAAGACTGTTATCTAGGTTAAATATAATAATATGAGTCTCTAAAACAAGCCAACAAACAAGCTTTCTCTAGCAGGCAGCATGAAGGAGAGCAAAGCTTTTAGGGGGAGTGAGAACAGATCAGCATCGTGACTGGCTCAGAGACAGACAGATGGAAGTACAGCACAAGGACAGCCAGAGTTCCTGGTGGGCAAGACTAAGGAGCCAACAGTGAGAATGCTATAGGCCAAGCCACGCACTCATTTCAAAATCTTTCCACTTCGAAATATAATGAGATCAGGAGATAAAGCTCATCAAGAGAGGAGAGTAAGTAGAGTTAAATTGGGTTCTAATTTGCTTGCTCAAAAACTGTGATTTATATACAAAGGAGAGACCCTTGAGATGCAACACACTGAGGAACAATCATCTTAAGTGAGAAAGCTGGTCACATGAGATCAAGGCAGTTGGTGTCAGGAAAGAAAACCACAACAATACCACCCTGAAGTCCACAAAATAATATACCTTTTAGCACTTTACTGTTGGAACTCTAACTTCTAAAATTGTGGTATAATAAATTTTAGTTGTTCATACCTTCGTCATCGTATTTGGAATAGGAAACCCTAACAAAAACAGTATTTATTTAATTTCAGGATAAAGCCATATTTTAATGGAGAAAACAAAAGAACTGAAAAAGTTTAAGTAACCTTCTAAAAATACAAGCACTAGAATTTTTGGTCATAATTTCTTGGTTTTTGTGTCTCTAAGCTATATTATCTGCCATTAGAATTCTCTATTCATCATTGTCTAAGTCACTGTTTTATTGCTGTGAAGTGGCACAAGCAGTCCACTTCTGCACTGTCTCTCAGAACTTCCCATCCCCCTTGCGCCTTCTCTCAGCAAGCATGGACCCCCCCCCGCCCCCCGCCATGGCCAAAGGACCTGGTCTGGCACCATAATATCGCTATTTCTATTTTCATAGAGGCACCCCCTAACGACTGCCACCAGAGGAGATGCTGGCTCCAGAATAGACAAATGCAATCTTCCCAGTCTCCTTGTAGCCAAGGAGGCTGGCACTCTTACTGATAAATGTCTGAGCACTTCCCAAGGGCAGCTGGTGCCTGTCCATGATAGGAGTGTAATTACAGCTCACAGGTAGTTGTGGTAAGTTGCAAAAGCACACTAGTTCCTGAAAGCACCATAAGGTTACTTCCCCACTCAGAAGAGTTCCCCCTCCCAGTTGCACAATTCTGTCTTACTGCCTGAACAAACGGTACCATGTTTGAAAGATGATTATCCTTGTCACCTCCACTTGTCACCTTAAAACCCAAAGAATCCCTGACTCTGCTTTATAAGAATGCCAAAACCTCTAGGCGAAGAATCGCACTCCTCTCCTGCACAATGGTTCTGACTTGAACTAATAAAGGCTCTCTTGTCTTTTGGCATCAGGTCTAGCTGTTCTTAGTTTTCCTGGGGGTTCTGTGGTAACTCGGACACAACAGATGAAGAGACATCATAACCAAGGCAACTTTTATGAAAGAAAACATTTAATTAGGGTCTTGTTACCATTTTTAGAAGTTAGTCCATTATTATCCTGGTGGGAAACAGGAAGGCATGGTGCTGGAGCAGCAGCAGAGGATTATGCACTGATCAGCAGGCAGCTGGAAGAAAGAGAGTAAGCAAAGTCTTGACTTATGCTTTTGAATCCTTAAAGTTCATTGCCAGTGAAATGCTTCCAACAAGGTCATACTTTCTAATCCTTCTCAAACAGTTCCAAGCATTTAAACAAATGAGTCAGTGGGGCTGTTCCATTCAGTCTACCACAGTCATAATACAACCTGTATACTAATTAACTGTACCTTTTATAGATAAAGCAGGATATAAGATACTATTTCCCCAAACACAGAAAATAAATAGCTATTTGTAGATAATTTGAGTAATAGAATATCATAAAATTTACTAAGTTCTTAGTCTTTAATTTTAGGTTTCTATAATTTTCAAGTTTAAATCTAGAAACAACATTTATCTTAAAATACTAAATATTGACACAGACAAAAAACCTGATATTTTTAAACTATTTTTAACCATTTCTTACAGTTGAGTCTTTATCCCCCACCTTGCCCACTGTTTGACAGTTCTTCATCCCATTCCTTCTTCCTGAGCTCACATCACCAAGAGGGTGTCCTAACCTCATTTCCCCACCCTACCCCACCCCTCCAGACCTTCCCAATCCCTTGAGCCTCAAGTCTATCCAGTGTTAGGTGCTGCTTCTGTCACTGAGGCCAGACCAGGCAGTCCTCTGCTGCATATGTGTCAGGGGCCTCAGACCAGATGGCAAAATGGCAGCATATATATGGTTGGTGACTTCAGTGTCTGAGAGATCTCAGGGGTCCAGGTTAATTGAGACTATTGGGCTACTCATAGGGTTGACGTTTGCTCAACTTCTTTCAGCATTTCCCTAATTCAACTACAGGGGTCCCTGACATCAGTCTATTGGTTGGGTATAAGTAACTGCATTTGTCTAGGTCAGCTGCTTGTTGGGCCTCTCAGAGGGCAACCATGTTAGGCTCCTGTCTGTAAGCACACTGTACCATCATTAATAGTGACAGGTCTTGGAACCTCCTCGTGAACTAGATCCCAAGTTGGGCTAGTCAGCAGGCCTTATTTCACTCTGATACTTCTCCATTTTTTCCCTGTAGTTCTTTTAGACAGGAACAATTCTGGGTCAGAATTTTTTTACTATGGCATGGCAACCCTGTCTTTTCACTTGACGCCCCGTCTTTTCTACTGGAGGTAGACTCTACATGTTGCCTCTGCCCATTGTTGGGCACTTCATCTAAGGTTCCATGTTTTCAGACCTGAGAGTCTCTCACCTCTCAGGCCTCTGTTACATTGAAGAGGGTCCTCCCTCCTCCCACTACCTGCAGTTGCCTGTTTCCATTCATTCTGCTGGCTTCAGGGTTTCACTCCCATTCTCCCACCCAATATCTGATCATGTTCCAGCTTTCTCCTCCCCCCTCCCACCAAGGTTCTCCCCTTCTTCTGTATCCCATGATTGCTTTTCTCTTCCTTCAAAGTGGGATTGAACATTATCACTTGGGCTCTTCAGCTTGTTAGATTTCTTGAGTTCTGTGGATTGTATCCTGGGTATTCTGTACTTTTGACTAATATCCACTTATTAGTGACTACATACCATGCATGTACTTTTGGTTTTGAGATACATCATTCAGAATATTTTCTTGTTCCATCCATTTGCCTGTAAAACTCATATTTTATGTCTATAATTTCTTTGTATTTCAATGAAAGTTGTTTTTATTTTAAATGTTTCAAATTGAATAAAATATGTTAAACTAGTATTTTACTTGGAATTATACATATATAGACATATATATGTATTAAAGCAGAAATATTTATTACATTTCAAGGGAAATGTTTTCACCAATAATGTTTTATACTGCTTTTTTATGAGATATATTCTTTATTTACATTTTAAATGAATTCTCCTTTTCTGATCCCCCCACCCCCAGAAAATCCCATAATCCACCTCCTTTCTCTTTGTTCCCCAATCAACCTCCTCCTGCTTCCCTGTCCTGGTATTCCCCTACACTGCTACTCTGAGCCTTTCCAGGACCAGGAGCCTCTCCTCCTTTTGATATCCAACAAGGCCATCCTCTGCTGCCTATGCATCTGGAGCCATGGGTAACACCATTTGTACTATCTGTTTGATATTTTTGTCTCTCAGAGCACTAGGAGTACTGGAAAGCTGATATTGTTGTTCCTCCTATGGCAATGCAAGCCCCTTCAGCTCCTTGGGTCTTTTTTCTAGATCCCCCATTGTGGACCATTGTAACTACCTTAAAACAAATTTTGATAACAATTAAAACAAAACAGAACAGAAGAAAAGAAAAAAGCAGAAAGTAGAGGTGAATAAAAAGAGAACTTCATTCAAGAAATGATGGATGTTTGGAGCAAATAGCTAAGTGGAAAATGATCTCAGGGTTTACTAACATGTCAAGTAACCTTTTAAAAAAGGCAAGGTAGACCTGATTTTATAAGAAAAATTGCAAAATTTAGTCTTTGCAAGGGGCTCATTAAGGGAAAAATACTTTTCTTTCTAAGGAACAGAGATTATATTATGAAGCCATCTTTGAATTCAAGTTAAGGCCAAGATGAACACATTATTAGCTAAAAATTATAATGTGCTTATTCTTGGAATCTGAAAATAGAAACCTCCCCCACCCCAAAAGGAGATAGTGTATAAAATCTTTGAAGTGCATTTTGAGTTTATCAGAAAAAAGAAAGGAGCACTGCAAATATTTTTTTATATAAAATTCTATTATTTGATGAAATTGTTGAATTTCTTTCTTCTTACATTTATCTGTGTGCTATCTTCATCCCCATAGAATCAGCATATTATAGAAAATCATACATACCTTATAGGCTTCAACATTATTAAGACCTCAAGTCTTTTTAAAGTAAATGAGGATACTTTAGAGGCCGTAGAGTTGTAAAATAAAGGAAAGCTTTAGAATGGATAAATCATCTGGGTCCAACATCACCTGTATTAGGAAAATTAATGGTTATGATAGAAAGATGGCATGGAGGGTAAGAAAGGACCTATCTTCTTTTCCAGGAGATTTGGTACACTTGATTAAAATTAAGTTCAGATGAAATGTAAGAAAATCCATTAAACTAGGACAGTCAGTGGAAAAATGAAAAGTAGGAAGGAAAGATTTCCCCCTCCTTTTAGGCAGGTACTGGATATATTGATTCAAGTCCCATAAGGTGTGGAGGCCCTGAAATCCTGTTGATCAGCATGGTCAATAATCAAGATGATAGGCCAGGAACAGAAGAAAAACAGAGAATAATCAGGAATTGTCATGATCTTTTATATCCACATGACTATATGTAACCATTACTCCATTCTGAGATTAATAAGTTCAATTTACTCACATTACTATAGCTCATTATAACTAAATGTAGGTGAATTTAGTAAAATGTAGAGGATTGCACAGACTTGATGCCTGGTCCTGCCAATCCAGAAAGAAATGGTGGTGATTGAGTTGAGCACACAAATTTGCTCAAGTCTGTTAAATAAACCACAAAACTTTAGGTATATAGCATATAAGTATATACACTTAAATACGTATATGTGCATACTCATTCAAAATTGAATAAATACAATATGTGTAAACAGATGACATATTTAAGATTTCTCTCAGAACTCTTTTCTAAACTTATCTATTATTTTAGGGTACAAACAGAATGGCTCTCATTTTTATAAGATAAACTTTTATTCAATTATGAAATCTCTCATACACATAATTTTACATAACTGAAACAGTTCTCAATATTTTTCATTTAAATTTTATGTGTTTTCTATATATGTAATAAGAAAATATTCATGATTTATGAAAGCAAAGCACATCTCATTTATCCACTCTAAAAATAAATTAAATAAGTCCATTCTGTGCTGCCTATGCATCTGGAGCCATGGGCAACTCCATATATACTGATGGTTGATGGTTTTGTCCCTGGGAGCTCTGAGAGTACTGGGTGGCTCATATTATTATCCCTCCTATGGTGCTGCAAACGCCTTCTGCTCCCTGGGTCCTTTTTGTCGCTCCTCCATTGGGGACCCTGTACTCAGTTCAATGGATGACTGAGAGTGGCCCCCTTTGTATTTGTCATGCATTAGCAGGGCCTCTCAGGTGACATCAAAGAGAGGAGAGGTCCATGATCTGGGAAAGGCTCTATGCTGCAGTGTAGGGGAATACCAGGATAGGGAAGCTGCACAGGGTTGATTGAGGAACAGGGAGAGGGGAGATGGGTTATGAGACATTGAGGGGGGCAGGAAATGGGACAATATTTAAAATGTAAATAAAGATTATATCTAATAAAAAATAAATTATATAATCTGACTGATAGAAATGTTTATAGGTTTACACATATACAGCTGTATAAATGCATACTCATAAATTTACTGAGCCACAGTTATATAATAAAAATAAACAGGGACTTAACATTTTGAAATTGTCAAGAATAATTTTAATTGTTTTAAAAATTCTTGTACCAATTATAATCTGAGGAGATCGTCTTTCATTACTGGTATTTTGTAGAAATCATTGAAGCAAAAGTATTTGGAACACTGGCTCAGGGTCACACAGACCATGTGACTAGATTTGACTTCAAAGTCAAATTTAAACGTGGTGCCTTTAATTAATCAACTGTATTTCACTACTTTGATTAAGGGAGTTACACTGTAAAATAAGAATATCAAAGAGCAATGTTCTACATTTGGATGTAGAATAATCACTTCTTCACAGAGGTTGAGTCTTATTTGAGAAGAAAAGAATGAAAATAGATTCACTCCTTTGATGATGCCATTTCAGGCAAAGAGAAAAGTGTGTGGCAGTGATGTAGCTTCAAGTTTAGTTTCAAAGGAATTCTAAAAGAGGGATGGCTATACCAGAAACTAAAATATGAAATAATATTATCTCTTGCCTTTAAATATCTGAATGGAGACTATGAATTACATATTTCATTTGGCTGCATACAATGTAGGAAAATGGATAATAATAAAAAGTTATATATTTAAAATCATTAGACACATGCAAACTGTTAAACTTTTAAGCAAAGCAAAACAATTCTTTAGTTTTTGAAAAAAATGTTAGTTATGTAACCTTGTATCAATATATTGATCTTGTTTGGTCTATATTTTTTATATCTAGATAAAATAAAGATTTTAATCATTATTGATTAAATGAAATATATGAATCTTAAAACAAAAACTCATTGAAAAAGTAGCATCAAAAATTTAAGTTTTAGAGTTTGAAGCACATGGAGCAACATGTACAATGAATTCAAGGGGAGGACATAGGGCATTAAGCAAAAAGGTAATGCACAAATGGTAATCAACTCACTTTAAAAAACAACTCAAGGTGTAATAAGGTGTAAACATAAGCAGAATTCAGATATAGGCACAATAGAGATCCATGAGGAAGGAAATGCAAAGATGGAGGGAAGGATCTGGAAAGGAGGGAGGCAAGATAAAGACCAAATATGCTAAAATTTGAGACCCAAAATATTAAAAAGTAATACTCTGAGGCACTTAATATATAAAGGTCAAATAACCTAGATAAAATGAATCTTATGAATATGAAAATAATAATTCTACTCAACCAGAGCAATAAAATATAAAATACAATTTAAACTTAACTTAATAAAAAGAATTGGATATGCAAACGCCACAAAGAATTTTATAATCAATGTAATCTATACAATAATAAAAATATTAAACAAAAACTTAGAAATAATCTGTTTAATAATTATGCAATAGAGTCATCAATCTGCACCATCTTGGATCCTACAGTCCAACCTGGGGAGCTCACAATACACAGAGAGCCAGGCCTTAGACAGAGCTCCATGGCCCGACACTATCCTGGGGAGAACAGCTCAACCAGATGGAGCCCTGCCAACTGAGAGAGCCACTGCCTAGGCTTCAGCAGTCCAGCTAGGAAGCCCTGGGCCTGCAGGGATTCCTGTGGTTAAACAGACCCCTGAGACCAGCCACCATCTTGGAGCTGGTATCCTAGCAAGGTACAGTGGGCACCAGAGTGAAGGATTTCCCAGGGTATAGCCTGCCTGGGTGCCTTCTGCACTAGGGAGCTGGGCAGCATTACAGCTGCCTGGGCAGGTGGGGGAGCATCTGACCTGCAGAAGGTCCTGTAGATAGATGGAGACCCACAGACCGGGATCCGCACCATCTTGGATCATGCAGCCCAACCAGGGGAGCTACCGATCCACAGAGAGCCCCTTGGTTAGACAAAGCTCTGCAGTCTGCCACTATCCTGGTGAGAACAGCTCAACCAGGCAGAGCCCTGCTGACAGAAAGAGCCACTGTCTAGACTTCAGCAATCCAGCCAGGGAAGCCCCAGTCCTGCAGGGATTCCCACAGTCAGACAGAGCCCTGACACTTGCCACCATATTGGAACTGGTAGACTAACCAGGCAAATCAGGAGGAGACAACAGGAGGCCAGTTAAGCACACAGAGGCAAGCTGGGAGGAGACTTGAATCCAGCCCAGCAGAGCTGAGGAGGTAATTCAGAGCCCAGTGGTGGAAACCTTCTAGTCTCTGCCTCAGGAGCACAGACGCCCTTAGAGACAGGAACACCAAACACCAGGCTCTTGGGAGCTTTAAACACCAACCAGTAATAACAAGACCAACTATGTCTAGAAATAAACAAATGGCAAAAGGCAAACATAGCAACGTTACTAGCAGAAATCAAGGCAATATGGCAGTATCCGAACCCACTCCACCGACAGCAGTAAGTCCCGGATACCCCAACACACCAGAAAATCAAGATATAGATCTAAAAATCACTGGTCAGAATGCTCATACCAGAACACATGGATAAATCTCTTAAAGAAATACAGGAGAAAGTAGATCAAAAGTTAGAAGCCCTTACAAGGCAAACACAAAAATCACTTAAAGAAATTCAGGAGAATATGAATCAAAAAGCAGAAGCCAATAAGGAGGAAATACAAAAATCACTTAAAGAAATACAGGAGAACATGGGTCAACAAGTAGTAGTCATGAAAGAGGAAACACAAAAACATCTTAAAGAATTACATGAAAACACAAACAAGCAAGTGAAAGATCTGAACAAAACCATTCACAATCTAAAAACAGAAGTAGAAACAACTAAGAAATCTCAAAGGGAGACAGCTTTGGAGATAGAAAACATTGGGAAGAAATCAAGGGCCATAGATACAAATATCAACAATAGAATACAAGACATAGAAGAAAGAATCTCAGATGGCAAAGATACCATGGGAACTGTGGACTCAACAATCAAATAAAATGCAAAATGCAAAAAGCTTGTAAACCAAAACATCCAAGAAATCGAAGACACAATGAGAAGACCAAACCTAAGGACTATAGGTATATATGAGAGAGAAGATTTACAACTTAAAGGGCCAGCAAATATCTTCTACAAAAGTGTGGAAGAAAACTTCCCCAACCTAAAAAGAGAGATGCCCATGAATATATTAGAAGCCTACAGAACTCTAAACAGACTGGACCAGAACAGAAACACCTCCCGTCACATAATAATCAAAACCCCAAATGTACTAAACAAAGAAAGAATATTAAAGGCAGTAAGAGAAAAATTCCAAGTAACATATAAAGGAAGACTTATCAGAATTACACCAGACTTCTCACCAGAGACCATGAAAGCTAGAAGATCCTGGGCAGATATCATGCAGACTCTAAGAGAACAGCCAAAACTACTATACCCAACAAAACTCTCAATCACCATAGATGGGGAAACCAAAGTATTCCATGACAAAACCAAATTTGCAGAATATCTTTCAACAAATCCAGCCCTACAAAGAATAATAGGGGAAAAACACCAACACACGGAGGGAAACTACACCCCAGAAGAAGCAAGATAGAAGCCTCCTCTAATCAAACCTAAAAGAAGATAACCACTCAAATATAAAAAATTATTTCAAAAATGTCAGAGAACCATACAAAGAATCAACCAAACCAAGAGCTGGTTCTTTGAGAAAATCAACAAGATAGATAATTCCTTAGCCAGACTAACCAAAGGGCACAGAGACAGTATTCAAATTAACAAAATTAGAAATGAAAAGGGGAATATAACAACAGAAACTGAGGAAGTTCAAAAGATCATCAGATCCTACTACAAAAGCCTATACTCAAAACAACTGGAGAACCTGGAGGAAATGGACAATTTCCTAGAGAGATACCAAATACCAAAATTAAGCCAGGATGAATTAGATCAGCGAAACAGTCCCATAACACCTAGAGAAATATAAAGGTTTATAGAAAGTCTTCCAACCAAAAAAAGTATGGGACCAGATGGTTTTAGTGCAGAATTCTATCAGGCCTTCAAAGAAGACTTAACATCAATATTCTTCAAACTATTCCACAAAATAGATACAAAAGGAACACTACTCAACTGATTCTATGAAGCCACAATTACACGGATACCAAAACCACACAAAGATACAACAAAGAAAGAGAACTACAGGCCAATTTTCCTTATGAATATCGATGCAAAAATACTAAATAAAATTCTTGCCAACTGAATCCAATAGCACATCAAAATGATCATTCACTATAATCAAGTAGGCTTCATCCCAGGGCTGCAGGGATGGTTCAATATATGGGAATGCATGGATGTAATCCACTACATAAAATAAAAGAAAAAAACCACATAGTCATCTCATTAGTTGCAGAAAAAGGATTTGACAAAATTCAGCATCCTTTCATGCTAAAAGTCCTGGAAAGAACAGAAAAACATACAAAAAGCAATATACAGAAACTTTGTAATTTTATGAGGTCCCATTTGTCAATTCTTGACCTTAAAGCATAAGCTATTGGTGTTCTGTTCAGAAACTTTCCCCCTGTGCCCATGTCCTCCAGGGTCTTCCCCAGTTTCCTTTCTATTAGGTTCAGTGTGTCTGCTTTTATGTGGAGGTCCTGGATCCACTTGGAGTTGATCTTAGTACAAGGAGATAAGAATGGGTCAATTCGCATTCTTCTGCATGTTGACCTCCAGTTGAACCAGCACCATTTGTTGAACAGGTTATCTTTTTTCCACTGGATGGTTGTAGCTCCTTTATCAAAGATCAAGTGACCATAAGTCTTTGGGTTCATTTCTGGGTCTTCAATTCCACTGATCTACTTACCTGTCACTGTACCAATACCATGCAGTTTTTTATCACAATTGCTCTGTAGTACTGCTTGAGGTCAGGGATATTGATTCACCCAGAAGTCCTTTTATTGTTGAGAATAGTTTTAGCTATCCTGGGTTTTTTATAATTCCAGATGAATTTGAGAATTGCTCTTTCTAGATATATGAAGAATTGATTTGGGATTTTGATGGGGATTGCATTGAATCTATAGATTGCTTTTGGCAATATGGCCATTTTTGCTATATTGATCTTGCCAATCCAAGAGCATGAAATATTTTTCCATTTTCTGAGGTCTTCTTCGATTTCTTTCTTCAAGGACTTGAAGTTCCTGTCATACAGATCTTTTACTTGTTTGGTCAGTCATGCCCAGATACCTTATATTGTTTGTGGCTATTGTGAAGGGTGTTATTTCCCTAACTTCTTTCTCAGCCTGCTTGTCCATAGAGTACAAGAAGGCTACCGATTTCCTTGAGTTGATTTTATAACCAGCTATTTAGCTGAAGTTGTTTATCAGCTGTTGGAATTCTCTGGTGGAGTTTTTTGGGTCGCTTAAGTATACAATCATGTCATCTGCAAATAGTGATAGTTTGACTTCTTCCTTTCCAATTTCTATCCCTTTCACTTCCTTATGTTGTCTAATGGCTCTCGCTACAACTTCAAGTACTATATTGAAAAGATATGGAGAGAGAGGGCAGCCTTGTCTAGTCCCTGATTTTAGTGGGATTGCTTCAAGTTTCTCTCCATTTATATTGATGTTGGCTATTGGTTTGCTGTATATTGATTTTACTATATTTAGCTACGGGCCTTGAATTCCTGTTCTTTCCAGGAAAGTTTCTGTAAGGCAAAGGACATGGTCAGAAGGACAAAACAGCCATCAACAAATTGGGAAAAGATTTTCACCAACCCTACATCCGACAGGGAGCTAATATCCAATATATACTAAGAACTCAAGAAGTTAGACCCCAAAGAACCAAATAACCCTATTAAAATGGGGTACAGAGCTAAACAAAGAATTTTCACCAGAAGAAATTCAGATGGCCGAGAAACACCTTAAGAGATGTTCAACATCATTAGTCATCAGGGAAATGCAAATCAAAAAAACCCTGAGATTCCACCTCACACCACTCAGAATGGCTAAAATTAAAAACTCAAGAGACAACAGGTGCTGGCAAGGATGTGGAAAAAGAGAAACACTCCTCCACTGTTGGTGGGACGGCAAGTTGGTACTACCACTTTGGAAATCAGTCTGGCGGTTCCTCAGAAAATAGGGCATGTCACTTCCAGAGGACCCTGTCATACCACTCCTGGGCATATATCCAGAGGATTCCCCTGCATACAATAAAGACACATGCTCCACTATGTTCATAGCAGCCTTATTTATAATAGCCAGAAGTTGGAAGGAGCCCAAATGTCCCTCAAAGGAAGAATGGATACAGAAAATGTGGTATATTTATACAATGGAATACTACTCAGCAATTAAAAATAATGAATTCATGCAATTTGTAAGCAAATGGTTGGATCTAGAAAATATCATCCTGAGTTAATCCAACACAAAAGAATGCACATGAAATACAATCACTGGTAAGTGGTTATTAATGAGCCCAGAAGCTCTGAATACTCAAGGCACAATTAGTAAGTTAAAAGATTCCCAAGAAGAAGGAAGGAAAGGACCCTGGTCCTGAAAAGACTGGATCCAGTTTTGTAGGAGAGTATCAGTATAGAACAGAGAAATGATGGGGTGGTGATTGGGGAATAGGCGGGGGGAGGGAGGGGAAGGGGACATATGGGACAGAAACTGGGAAAGGGAAAGCCTTCAGAATGTAAACAAAGAATATAGAAAATAAAAAAAAAGACAAGACAAAAAAAGCAATATACAGCAAATCATATATCTCCATATCTTTTCAATATAGTACTTGAAGTTCTAGCGAGAGCAATTAGATAACATAAGGAAGTCAAAGGGATACAAATTGGAAAGTAAGAAGTCAAAATATCACTTTTTGCAGATAATATGATAGTATACGTAAGTGACCCAAAAAACTCCACCAGAGGACTCCTACAGCTGTTAATTTCAGCAAATTTGCTGGTTATAAAATTACCTCAAACAAATCAGTAGCCTTCCTGTACTCAAAAGACAAGTAGGCTGAGAAAGAAGTTAAGGAAATAACACCCTTCACAATAGCCACAAACAATATAAAGTATCTTGGTGTGACTCTAAACAAACAAGTGAAAGATCTGTATGACAGGAACTTCAAGTCCTTGAAGAAAGAAATCGAAGAAGACCTCAGAAGATGGAAAAATATTTCATGCTTTACATTGGCATTACATGCTTTAATACTGGCCATATAGCCAATAGTAATCTACAGATTAAATGCAATCCCCATCAAAATCCCAAAGCAATTCATCATGGATCTAGAATGAGCAACTCTCAAATTCATTTGGAGTAACAAAAAAACCAGGATAACAAAACTATTCTCAACAATAAAAGGACTTCTGGGGGAATCAATATCCCTGACCTCAAGCAGTACTACAGAGCAATTGTGTTAAAAACTGCATGGTATTGGCAATGCAGCAGGCAAGTAGATCAATGGAATAGAATTGAAGACCCAGAAATGAACCCACAGAGATATGGTCACTTGATCATTTATAAAGGAGCTACAAACATTCAGTGGAAAAAAGATAACCTTTTCAACAAATGGTGCTGGATCAACTGGAGGTCAACATGCAGAAGAATGCAAATTGACCCACTCTTATCTCCTTGTACTAAGATCAACTCCAAGTGGATCCAGGTTCTCCACATAAAACCAGACACACTGAAACTAATAGAAATAAAAAACTGGGGAAGACCCTGGAGGTCATGGGCACAGGGGGAAAATTCCTGAACAGAACACCAATAGCTTATGCTCTAAGATCAAGAATTGACAAATGGGACCTCATAAAATTACAAAGTTTCTGTAAGGCAAAATACACTGTCAGAAGGGAAAAATGGCAACTAACAAATTGGGAAAAGATCTTCACCAACCCCATGTCCGACAGAGGGCTAATATCCAATATATACAAAGAACTCAAGAAGTTAGACCCCAAAGAACCAAATAACCCTATTAAAAATGGGGTACAGAGATAAATAAAGAATTTTCACCAGAAGAAATTCAGATGGCAGAGAAACACTTTAAGAGATGTTCAACATCATTAGTCATCAGGGAAATCCAAATCAAACAACCCTGAGATTATACTTCACACCAGTCAGAATGGCTAAGATTACAAACTCAAGAAACAACAGGCGTTGGCAAGGATGTGGAGAAAGTGGAACACTCCTCCATTGTTGGTGGGATTGCAAGATGTTACAACTGCTCTGAAAATCAGTCTTGCAATTCCTCAAAAATTTGAGCATGACACTTCCAGAGGACCCTATCATACCACTCCTGGGCATATACCCAGAGGATTCCCCTGCATGCAACAAAGACACATGCTCCACTATGTTCATAGCAGCCTTATTTATAATAGCCAGAAGCTGGAAAGAACCCAGATGTCCCTCAAAGGAGGAATGGATACAGAAAATTTGGTATATTTATACAATGGAATACTACTCAGCAATTAAAAATGATGAATTCATGCAATTTGTAGGAAAATGGTTGGATCTGGAGAATATCATCCTAAGTGGGTTAACCCAATCACAAAAGAATACACATGAAATGCAATCACTGATAAGTGGATATTAATGAGCCCAGAAGCCCTAAATACTCAAGGCACAATTAGCAAGTCAAATGATTCCCAAGAAGAAGAAAGGAGAGGACCCTGGGCCTGAAAATATTGGATAATTTTGTAGATACAGAACAGAGAAATGGTAGGCGGGCTTGATTGGGGAATAGTTGGGGGGGAGAAGACTTATGGGTCGTATGGTGGGGGGGGGGGGAACTGGGAAAGGGGAAAGCCTTTGGAATATAAACAAAGAATATAGAAAATAAAATTTTAAAAAAGGTATAAAAAGAAGAATAATTAGTTGATTTTATGAAGTTCTGTTTGGATCCTTTCTCACCAGGGATCTCATCAACTTGAGAACAAGGCTGTGCTTACTGCTTCTCTGCTCCCAGAATCTGGCATGGGCCCTGTCAAAGGAGCAGCGTTCAGCAAATGTTGACCCTAGGCATGTTGCAGTGTAGTTCAAAGATCCTGAATAGAAGACTTCTCTGGAAAGCTGCTTCTCATTACTGGCATGAACCTTCAACAAAGACCATGGTTGCTGCAAATAAATACATAAATACATAAATAAATAAATAAATAAATAAATAAATAAAATAATGAACTCATGTAATTTGTATGCAAATGGTTGGATCTGGAAAATATCATCCTAAGTGAGTTAACCCAATCACAAAAGAATACACATGAATTGCAATCACTGATAAGTGGATATTAATGAGCCCAGAAGCTCTGAATATTCAAGGCCCAATTAGCTAAGCAAAAGATTCCCACGAAAAAGGAAGGAGAGGACCCTGGTCTGGAAAAGACTAAATCCAGTTTTGTAGGAGTGTAACAGAATAGAGAAATGGTGGGGAGGGTCGATTGGGGAATGGGCAGGGGTAAGGGGACTTATGGGACACATGGTGAGCGGGGGGACTGGGAAACGGGAAAGACTTTGGAATGTAAACAAAGAATATAGAAAAAAAAGATAATAATTATGCAGTAAATATGTATAAATACTAAAAATTTGGACTTAATTTTATCTTCAAATATAAATATGTCTTTTAAAGCATCTGCAATTTTTGGTAGAAGATTAAAACCTATTCTAAAATTTATATCTGAAAATAATGGATACAAAAATACCAAAAAGTATTTTTAAAGGACAAATTTTATAGATTTTATATCTTGATTTCCAAATTTATTCCTGACTTAAAATAACCAAGACTTTTCAATATCGTCCTAAAAATGGCAGTATGTAAATACGTGTAGAAGTCTAAAACTATGCTCAAACACATACAGTCAATTACCTTTGCAAGAATATTCTTTTAACTCTTTAAAAGGGAAAATGAGCAGTATTTTCCAGAAATGCCATGATGCAATCAGATATGAGCATACAAAAGTTTGAATTTGGGTGCTTCCAAACTTACAAGATACTTAAAGGAGTGTCTCAGCATCATTTGCACACAGAGAGATGTCCATCATTAGCAGGACAGAAAAAGAGGGCCAACCTCATTAGTCATCAGGACTGAAAACCAGCATTGGCTGAAATTCATTTCAAATTATATTTGAAATGTCCCAAATGAAAAAATTGTTCAAATGTAAAATAATGTGAGAATTATTTGCAAAAAAAAATGTGGGGAAAATTGGGAATATCTTCATTTTTTATATTTTTTTCTTTTCTTTTTTTTTTTTTTTTGAGAAGGAAAGAATTTATTTGATTTATACATTCCGATTACACTGCATCATGAAGAGAAGTCAGGGCAGGAATTCAAGGCAGGAACCTGAATGTAGAAACTGAACAAAGATGATGTAGAAATGTTGCTTATTGGCTTGTGCCCCATGACTTGTTCAGCCTGGTTTCTTTCTTTTTATTTTTTGTTTTCTATATCCTATGTTTACATACCAAAGGCTTTCCCCTTTCCCACCCCCCAATGTGTCCCATAATTTCTCTCCCACCCCAAGTATTCCCTAATCATTCCCCCCACACGATTTCTCTGTTCTGGGTCTACAAAACTGGATCCAATCTTTACAGGCCCAGGGTCCTCTCCTTTCTTCTTCTTGGAAGTCATTTGACTTGCTAATTGTGCCTTGAGCATTTAGGGCTTCTGGGCTCATTAATATCCACTTATCAGTGATTGCATTTCATGTGTATTCTTTTGTGATTGGGTTAGCTCACTTAGGATGATATTTTCCAGATCTATCCATTTACCTACAAATTGCATGAATTCATTATTTTTAATTGCTGAGTAGTATTCCATTGTATAAATATACCACATTTTCTGTATCCATTCCTCCTTTGAGGGATATTTGGGCTCCTTCCAATTTCTGGCTATTATAAACAAGGCTGCTATAAACATAGTAGAGCATGTGTCTTTATTTTATGCAGGAAAATCCTCTGGGTATATGCCTAGGATTGGTATGCCAGGGTCCTCTGGAAGGGACATGCCCAATTTTCTGAGGAACCTCCACACTGATTTCCAGAGAGGTTTTACCATTTTGCAATCCCACCAACAGTGGAGGAGTGTTCCTCTTTCTCCACATCCTCGCCAGCACTTGTTGTCTCTTGAGTTTTTAATCTTAGCCATTCTGTCTGGTGTGAGGTGGAATCTCAGGATTGTGTTGATTTGCATTTCCCTGATGACTAATGATGTTGAACATCTCTTAAGGTGTTTCTTGGCCATCTGAATTTCTTCTGGTGAAAATTCTTTGTTTAGCTCTGTACCCCATTTTTGATAGGGTTATTTGTTTCTTTGGGGTCTAACTTCTTGAGTTCTTTGTATATATTGGATATTAGCCCTCTGTCGGATGTGGGGTTGGTGAAGATCATTTCCCACTTTGTTGGTTGCCATTTTGTCCTTCTGACAGTGCCTTATAGGAACTTTGTTTTTTTTTTCCATTGGATATATTCTTTTTTTTTCATTGCTCATTTATTTTATTTTATTTTCTATATTCTATGTTTACATTCCAAAGGCTTTCCCCTTTCCCAGTTCCCACCCACCATAGTTCCCATAGTTCCTCTCCCCCCCATCTGTTCCCCAATAATTCCCCCTCCCCCCTCGGTTTCTTTACTAAACTGGATGCAATCTTTACAGGCCCAGGGTCCTCTCCTTTCTTCTTCTTGGGAATCATTTGACTTGCTATTTGTGTCTTGAGTATTTAGGGCTTCTGGGCTCATTAATATCCACTTATCAGTGATTGAGTTTCATGTGCATTCTTTTGTGATTGGGTTACTTCACTCAGGATGATATTTTCCAGGTCTAACCATTTACCTACAAATTGCATGAATTCATTATTTTTAATTGCTGAGTAGTATTCCATTGTATAAATATACCACATTTTCTGTATCCATTCCTCCTTTGAGGGATATTTGGGCTCCTTCCAATTTCTGGCTATTATAAACAAGGCTGCTATAAACATAGTGGAGCATGTGTCCTTATTGCATGCAGGGGAATCCTCTGGGTATATGCCCAGGAGTGGTATGCCAGGGTCCTCTGGAAGTGACATGCCCAATTTTCTGAGGAACCGCCAAACTGATTTCCAGAGCGGTTTTACCATTTTGCAATCCCACCAACAGTGGAGGAGTGTTCCTCTTTCTCCACATCCTCGCCAGCACTTGTTGTCTCTTGAGTTTTTAATCTTAGCCATTCTGACTGTTGTGTGGTGGAATCTCAGGGTTGTTTTAATTTGCACATCCCTGATGACTAATGATGTTGAACATCTTTTAAGGTGCTTCTCAGCCATCCAAATTTCTTCTGGTGAAAATTCTTTATTTATCTTTGTACCCCATTTTTAATAGGGTTATTTGGTTCTTTGGGGTCTAACTTCTTGAGTTCTTAGAATATATTTGATATTAGCCCTTTGACGGATGTGGGGTTGGTGAAGATCTTTTCCCAATTTGTTAGTTGCCATTTTCCCCTTCTGACAGTGTCTTTTGCCTTACAGAAACTTTGTAATTTTATGAGGTCCCATTTGTTAATTATTGATCTTAGAGCATAAGCTATTGGTGTTCTGTTCAGGAATTTTCCCCCTGTGCCCATGACCTCCAGGGTCTTCCCCAGTTTTTTTTCTATTAGTTTTAATGTGTCTGGATTTATGTGGAGGTCCTGGATCCACTTGGAGTTGATCTTAGTACAAGGAGATAAGAGTGGGTCAATTCGCATTCTTCTGCAAGTTGACCTCCAGTTGATCCAGCACCATTTCTTGAAAAATCTATCTTTTTTCCACTGAATGGTTGTAGCTCCTTTATCAAAGATCAAGTGACCATATCTCTTTGGGTTCATTTCTGCGTCTTCAATTCTGTTCCATTTTTTTATTTGCCTGTTGCTGTACCAATACCATGCAGTTTTTAACACAATTGCCCTGTAGTACTGCTTGAGGTCAGGGATATTGACAATATAAATATCTTGGCGTGATTCTAACTGAACAAGTGAAAGAATTGTATGACAGGAACTTCAAGTCCTAAAAGAAAGATATCAAAGAAGACCTTAGAAGATGGAAAAATATTTCATGCTCTTGGATTGGCAGGATCAATATAGTAAAAATGGCCATCTTGCCAAAAGCAATCTACAGATTCAATGCAATCCCCATCAAAATCCCAAATCAATTCTTCATAGATCTAGAACGAGCAATTCTCAAATTCATTTGGAGTAACAAAAAACCCAGGATAGCTAAAAATATTCTCAATAATAAAATTTCTTCTATTTAATCATTAAAATTTATCACTATAATGGAATAGACTCCAGAGAGCCCAATAACCCTATCAACAAATGGGGAATAGAGCTAAACAAAGAATTTTCACCTGAAGAATTTCAAATGGCTGAGAAGCACCTTAAGAAATGTTCAACATTATTAATCATTAAGGAAATGTAAATCAAAACAACCCTGAGATTTCACCTCACACCAGTCAGAATGGCTAAGATTAAAAACTCAGAGGACAGCCGGGCGTGGTTTCACACGCCTGTAATCCCAGCACTTGGGAGGCAGAGGCAGGCAGATTTCTGAGTTCGAGGCCTCTACAGAGTGAGTTCCAGGACAGCCAGAGCTATACAGAGAAATCCTGTCTTGAAAAAGCCAAAAAAACAAAAAAACAAACAAACAAACAAAAAAAAAAACAAAGCAAAAAAACCTCAGAAGACAGCAGGTGTTGGCAAGGATGTGGAGAAAGAAGAACATTCCTCCTCTACTGGTGGGATTGCAAGCTGGAAACAACACTCTGGAAATCAGTCTGGTGGTTCCTCAGAAAACTGGGCATGACATTCTGGAGAACCATGTTATACCACTCCTGGGTATATACCCAGAGCATTCCCTGACAGGCAATAGGGACACATTCTTCACTTTGTTCAAAGTAGCCTTATTTATAATAGCCAGAATCTGGAAAGAACCCAGATGTCCCTCAATAGAGAAATGGATACAGAATATGTGGTATATTTGCACAATGGAATATTACCCAACAATTAAAAACAATGAATTCATGAAATTCTTAGGCAAAGGGTTGGAACTGAAAAATATCATCCTAAATGAGGTAACTCAATCACAAAAAAATACACATGGAATGCAGTCACTGATAAGTGTATATTAGCCCAGAAGCTCTGAATACCCAAGACACAATTCACATATCAATTGATTTCCAAGAAGAAGGAAGGAGAGGGCCCTGGTCCTTGAAAGACTTGATGCAGCATTGTAGAGGATTATCAGGACAGAATAATGGGAGGGGGTTGATTGGGGAATGGGCAGAGGGAAGAAGGCTTATGGGACTTATAATGAGGGGGGAACCCGAAAAGTGGAAATCATTTGCAATGTAGACAAAGGATATAGAAAATAATAACAACAACAACAACAATAATAATAATAATAATAATAATAATAATGAAAATTACACAAAAAGCTTTACTTATATTTACGAAGTGATTGAATTGCACAATAGTTCTGTTGTGCCAGTGAAGTGTTAATAATCTAAAAGAGACTACAAAGGAACGGATTTAGATGTAATTACATTTTGGTCTCTTTATTTAAGCCCTAGGTTGGGCTACATCACTGTCTTTGATGCATGAGAATAGGAGGGAGCCCTGATACCACTTTCAGGCAAGCATTTATAGAAGCAAGAATGGGGTTATTTGGCCTGGAACAGTTTGGGGGAAATTATGGCTTTTAACATAATTGGTTCGTGTTGGGAGTCAAACTATAAATTTAGCTTTTTATTTCCTCCTGATTGGTGGTTGTTAGGAAGTGAAGTGTCAGGGACAATCTTTAAACCTGGAGTTTTAGATTTGTTGGGGGAATAATCTGGAAACTGATGCTAGACATGGGTCTTTTTGGAAATAGCCTGGAAATTGGTGCTGGTGCCAGTTTGTTAGTTAACTCAAGTTTAGCCTTTGGTAAGGTTCTCTAAGATGGAATCTGAACCCAAAATATGTGATCCTTCAGTTAAATATACATAAATGTCAAGGTGGTTTTATGTATATTTACTAAAATATAGATAAAACAAAATGCTAATAGTACAGGGTACTTATGACCAATGAGTGTATATCTACAGTGTGTTATGATTCATGGATTAAAAAAAAGTCATGACCTGATCCATGGTATAACACAGAAGAATCCTGAAGCCATTGTTTTAGGGAAAATTAGTCACAAATAAAAGGACACAAATGTAATTGCAGCTATACTAAATGTCAGAACCAGTAAGTCCAAAGAGAGAGAAAGTAGCGTAGTGGAGGCCCAGAGCTGGAGGGAGGTTTTAGAGCATAGTTATAACTACTAATACCCCTGAGGTCTCTTTAAGATAGAGTGTAAAACTATTGTGGAGTTAGTGCTGATGATGGAACATCCTTGTAAAAACATTAATAACATTTTTTTTGTGCTGCTAGAAGGCTGTTCTAGCTCTCAACTGTGTAACAAAACATGTGAAAGTTATTGTCTGTATTTGGCACACTCCAGGTTCAATGAGGTTAAACATTGTTTTGCCTCATTACTATTAACTCTATATAACATTGTCCAGAATTTAGAGCATCTCCATGCTCTGCCACTCACACTTATGGTAAATTATTCTATTTTCTATATTTCCTTCAGGGTCCTCTCAAAAAATAATATGTAAAACAGTTGTGAAATCATGGATACTATAAACCAGCTGATTGATATTTTTGTTTTTATGATTTCTTAATACTATGTGAAATACTGTTTTGCCTAGCATCTAGGTAGCAATAAAAATCAGTTGCAACTGGCTATTATTTTGTAGCTCAGAATAATTATGCAAATAGATGTAATGTTTTCAGCCTATTATACAAAGTAGAGATGGGAATTCTAAATAAGTAGAAAATTGAGCAAGGACAGTTTTATAGAATAAAAGCTATTCGGATTCACAGTCTGATGTAATAGCCCAAGACTGAATCATTGAAGTCAGCATACACTGAAGTATGACTTTATAAACATATTTAATCTCACCTTGTTGATAATACAGTTGTTAAATTAAAAATCAAACAATCTTTAAAGCAGCACATACTGTTTAAAAACAACAAAGAATAAATACAGAGATATGAAGGGAAAGCTAACATGGACAATCTATGCACTTACAGAGCTCATTATTCCCAAAGAACATCAATGAATGTCAAAACCATGCTCTAAAATATTTCTTTAAATCAAACCTATGTGGAGTAGTTATTATATGTAATACTAAGATATAATCGATTATAAACCATCACTTGAACTTACTTTTCAGTGTTCAGAGTGATAATGCTGGGGTGAAAAAAAATCTCTTCAAACCTTGCTGTAACATACATAATAAGCTTTTATAAATACTTTCTGAATTCATAATCCTCTTTTCCATAATATCCCTGCTAGCTAACAAGAACTGAAACCTCAAGTGATGTTTTATATAAAATTATTATGTAAAATGTTAAATATGTATTAAATAATGCCAAGGATTTAATAAATAATCATCCACCCAGAAAGGAATGAAATTAACACAGTCTACTTTGGAGAAAAACAACCATAAGCAATTATATGTAACCTAAGATAATAACATTGTACTTTATTATTGTTCTCTGTTGTTTATCAAAGAATAACTTTTGCAATGACAAATTTGACTTTGCAGAAAACCTCACCCATTTTCTAGAAAATGGTAGTGTGCTTTGAGTGAGAACTGTTCCCAATGAAGCCATGTGTTTGAGCATTTGCTTAATTGCTGATAATGCCACTTTGAAAGCCTGTGGAATCTTTAGAAGGTGGAGCTTCATTGGATTAAATGGATTACTGGAGTCAAATCTTAACGTTTTCTCTATATGCAGGTCCCACTTTTTGTCTGTTCTTGGCTTCATGGGTGTTGTGGCAATGTGAACAGCCACAACCTGAATCCATTGCAACACCTGTCACTATCATGATGAATGCTACCCTTTCAATCTGTTAGCCACAATAAGCCCTTCTACCCTTAAGTGGTTTCCTATCTGATATTCAGATATGTTTTAATGACAAAAGTAAAGTCACTAATATAGAATTTATACTATTGACATGTAGAATTACAGATATTGAACATAAAGCTTTTGTTCTTTCAGATGGAACAGGCAACAAATTATCAAAGTCTGATGTTCTAGACACTAATGAATTTCTGGGAAAAATAGTAACTTCTCAAATTGACAAGAAACAATAATTTCACTTCATGTCAAATTGCGGAAAACAGTATTATTTGTCTACAGAGGTAGACATATGTAACATATATGATATGAAAACAAGAGAAACTTTTTGAGAGGTTAGAAAAATAGAAAATAAATATTGGTAAAATTCAACAATATAAATGTTAAAAATGTTATTTATATACTACCTAAGATAAATTAAAATATAAGTTTTCTTTGCATATGAGATGGGAGTTAAATACTTTTTGGTGATATGTTTAGGGATCAGAATTTTGCCTATTTTACACATGCACATCTCAATCAACTTGAAGAAAGTTTGCTTTTCTTCTGGTCATGAGAAACCTAAACTATTCTACTTTATATATTCGTTGTACTCTTTTGTGACTGAATAAGAATGTCTACCCCCATATATTTGAATGCTAAGTCACTATGGAGTGGCACCATTTGAAAGATTATAAGGACTGGGAAGTGTGACATTGTTGGAGTAGTGTGACTTTTTGGAAGAAGTGTGTCACTAGTGGTAGGCTTTGAGATTTCATAAGTCCAACCCAGATCCAGTGTCATTTCTATCTCTCTTGGTCTGTGGACCAGGAGATAGCTCTCAGCCATACCAGGATGTTCCTGTCACAATGACAATGGACTAAGCCTCTGAAACTGTAATCAACCCTCCAATTGAATGTTTTGTTTTGTTTTTTCATAAAATTTTCCCTGGTCATGATGTATTTATGGCAATAGAACAGTAATTAAGACAGACTCAATGCTTCATTAACTTGGAAGTCTTTCCTCATCCTTTCAAAGATGTGATCACTTCTTCTTTGTTCTCTGTTCATTTTTGAGATTGTAATTTAGTCAGAGTATTTTCTTTCCCTTTGCTTCCTTCATCTGCATAACCTTTATAAGAGTTCTTAATGATTTTATTAATTATTTCCTTCATTCTCTTTGTCACTCCTTAATTAATTAACAATCCAGCTTCTTTGACAGCACAATTCTATACTGTCACTCTTTGTGGGTTCTCAGCCAGTAGCTTAATGGCAATTCATTATTAAGTATATTATATATATGGAAATATGTGCACATATTTACAGGCATGAATAAAAATTAGATCGCCTAATGCTTTTTGCAAAGGACCCAAGTTTCATCCATGCTACCTTCTTCAGATAACTCTCAAGTATTTTCAACTCCTACCCTAAGAGATCTGACACCCTATTCTACTCAACAGGAAAACTGTAGTGACATGCACATATGCACATAGAGAATCATGCTCACAATGTAAAAAAAAGTAAATTTTAAAGCATAATGCAATGTTTAAGGCTTATGATGTTCATATTCACCTTGATTTACATATTTAATTTTGGAACTATTTTTAAAAATTCTTCTAAATGGCATATATACATATAAGTATGTCAAAAAAATGTCAAGCTATTTATTCAACTCAGTAAAGAAAACAGAACAATAAAACACCTCTGTGTGGATTTGTATATTTTTATTTTCTGAGAAGACCAATAAATTGTCAGTGGAACCATAATGTATTTTAGAATGAATAGTGTACTTACTTTAGGGATGTGCCGATGTACTAAAAATCACCCCACATCTGTCTTTTCATACATTTTTCAGAGGTCACAGTTACCTCCATAATAGAGCATCAGAAAATAGGCTGGTGTATTCAAAATCTGTTCTGTTGAAAGAAATTGCACAGTTTTTCCTCATTAATTTATATGTTTATTCACTTTACATTTTGATCACAGCACCATCCTTCTCCCAGTCTTTCTCCCTTGCCCTCCCCTTTTATCCCCTCCCACTTTGTCTCTGCTGAGAGTAAAGTATGGAGAATTTTTCAAGAAGCAGGCTTGGGCTTGGAGCATATATTCTCATGGCTATTTAATACTCACCTCCAGGCCTAGTTTTCTATGCAGGCTTATCTGCATGGGATATCTGCATATCTTCATTCTCAGGATCCTCACATTTAGTAAGCAGAAAGAAATCTGACAAGTATATTACAGAAATTGATTCTAAGCCTGGAAATTGTTTTGTCCTCATTAATATGTGAGAGATATTTAATTATACTATATTTATAGACAAAGAACAAGATATATGGAAAACACTATCCACAAACAGTAATATTTGGAGGACTATAAAAAAGTATGAATGCTTTGAATTTAGTCCACAATTACTGTCAAAAAATAAATATAATAAATAAACACAGGAAGACCCTTGGTTATACGGAGCCCCACGGACTGAGATTGCTACCATCTTGGCTCCAGCAGTTCAGCCAGGGAAGTGCCTGACCTGCAGGGAATCCCCCAGTTAGACAGAGCTCAGCAGTCCACAACCATATTGGCCCTGGCAGCTCAACCAGGTACTCAGAGGCCACCAGAGTGAAAGATTGCCCAGGACACAGCCTGCCTGGGTTCTTTCAGCACCAGGGAGCCAGGCAGTTCTACAACTGCCTGGGCACGTATCTCACAGGGGAGTGTCTGACCTGCAGGAAGTCCCTTGGTTAGATGGAGCCCCTTGGGCTAAGATCGCCACCACATTGGCTCCAGCAGTTCAGTCAGGGAAGCACCTGACTTGCAGTGAGTCCCACGGTTAGTTGGACAAGGCACACTAGGGCTCCAACAACACCCAAGAAGGGCAGCATATGAGCAGTCTGTCCCAGGGGAAACCCAGTCATCCAGTGGTGCAGAAATAGCCTTAACAGAAATAGCACCACCCAGTGACTACAGGACCAACTAACATAAGCAATAACCAGATGGCAAAAGGCAAACGCAGGAACATTACTAACAGAAATCAAGGCAATATGGCAGCATTGGAACCCAATTCCCCAACAACAGCAAGTCCTGGATACACAAACTCACCAGAAAACAAGATTTGGATTTAAAATCACTGGTCATGATGCTGTTAGAGGAACACAAAAAGGACATAAGTAGAACCCTTAAGGAAATACAGGGGAACATGAAAAAGTTAGAAGCCCTTACAATGGAAACACAAAAATCACTCAAAGAAATTCAGGAGATTATGGGTCAACAGATAGAAGTCAATAAAGAGAAAATGCAAAAATCACTTAAAGAAGTGCAGGAGAAATTGAGTCAACAGGCAGAAGTCATGAAAGAGGAAACAGAGAAATCTATTAAAGAAATACAAGAAAAATACAAACAAACAAGTGAAGGAACTGAGCAAAACCATCCAGGATCTAAAAACAGAAGTAGAAACAACTAAGAAATCACAAAGGGAGACAAGTTTGGAGAAAGAAAACTTTGGGAAGAAATCAGGGGCCATAGATGCAAATATCAACAACAGAAAACAAGAGATAGAAGAAAGAATCTCAGATGCCAAAGATACCATAGAAACCACTGACTCAACAGTCAAAGAAAATGGAAAATGCCAAAAGCTTGTAACCCAAAACATCCAGGATTTACAGGACACAATGATAAGACCAAACCTAAGGATTATAGGTATACATGAGAGTGAAGATATACAACTTAAAGGGCCAGCAAATATCCTCAACAAAATTATGGAAGAAAACTTGCCTAACCTAAAGAGAGAGTTTCCCACGAATATAAAAGAAGCCTACAGAACTCCAAGCAGACTGGACCAGAACAGAAATACCTCCCATCACATAGTAATCAAAACCCCAAATGTACTAAACAAATGAAAATTATTAAGAGCAGTAAGAAAAAACCAAATAAGATATAAAGGTAGAACAATGAGAATTACACCAGACTTCTCCCCAGGGACAATGAAAGCTAGAAGATTCTGGGCAGATCTCATACAGATTTTAAGAGAACACAAATGTCAGCCAAGATTACTATACCCAGCAAAACTCTCAATCAACATAGAAGGAGAAACCAAGATATTCCATGCTAAAACCAAATTTACAAAATATCTTTCCACAAGCCCAGCACTACAAAGGATAATAGAAAACTCCAATACAAGGAGGGAAACTACACCCTGGAAAAAGCAAGATAGTAAACTTCTTTCATCAATCCCAAAAGAAGATAACCAATTAAACATAAAAATAACATCAAAAATAACAGGAAGTAATAATCACTACTCCTTAATATCTCTTAACATCATTGGACTCAATTCCTCAATAAAAACACATAGACAAACAGACTGGATAAATTAACAGGATCCTACAATTTGCTACTTACAGGAAACACATCTCAGGGACAAAGACAAACACTACCTCAGAGTAAAATGTTGGAAAACAATTTTACAAGAAAATGGTCTTATGAAATAAGCTGGAGTAGCCATCCTAATACCAATTAAAATTGACTTTCAACCTAAAGTCATCAGAAGAGACATAGAAGGTCTCTGGTCAAAGGAAAAATCCACCAAGAAGAACTCACAATTCATCCTAAACAAATGACTATACCTTTTTCTCAGCAACTCATGGTACCTTCTCCAAAATCAACCATATAATTGATCACAAGACAGACCTCAACAAATATAAGAAGAGCAAACTAATCCCATGCCTCCTATCTGATCATCATGGAGTAAGAGTGGTCATCAATAACAACAAAAACAAGAGAAAATCCTCATACACATGGAGGCTGAGCAATATTCTACTCAATGATACCTTAGTCAAGGAAGAAATAAAGAAAGAAATCAGACTTCTAGAATTTAATGAAAATGAAGGCACAACATACCCAAATCTATGGGACACAATGAAAGCAGTGCTAAAAGGAAAACTCATAGTCCTGAGTGCCTGCAAAAAGAAACAAGAGAGGTCATATACTAGCAACTTAATGGGACACCTGAAAGCTCTGGAACAAAAAGAAGCTATTTCACCTAGGAGTAGTAGAAGACAGGAACTCATCTAACTCAGGGATGAAATCAACCAAGTTGAAATAAAAAGAACCATACAAAAAGATACAGCAAAACCAGGAGATGCTTCTTTGAGAAAATAAACAAGATAGATAAACCCTTAGGCAGACTTACCAAAGGGCACAGACAGTATTCAAATTAACAAAATTAGAAATGAAAAGGGAGATATAAAACAGAAACTGAGGAAGTTCAAAAAATCATCAGATCCTACTACAAAAATCTATACTCAACACAACTGAAGAATCTGGAGGAAATGGACAATTTCCTAGACAGATACCAAATACCAAAATTAAATCAGGAATAAATAGATCGTATAAACAGTCCCATAACTCAGAAAGAAATAGGAGGGGTCATAGAACGTCTTCCAACCAAATAAAGCACAGGGCCAGATGGTTTTAGTACAGAATTCTATCAGACCTTCAAAGAAGACCTAATACCAATACTCTTCAAATTATTCCACAAAACAGAAACAGAAGGAACCCTAGCCAACACATTCTACTAAGCCATAATAACCCTGATACCAAAACCACACAAAGATCCATGTAAGAAAGAGAACTTCAGACCAATCTCCAGTATGAACATCGATGCAAAAATACTCAAAAAATTCTTGCCAACTGAATCATAGAACACATCAAAACAATCATTCACCATGATCAAGTTGGCTTCATCCCAGGGATGCAGGGATAGTAAAATATATGTAAATCCATCAACTTAATCCACTACATAAACAAACTCAAAGAAAAAAAATGGTCATCTCATTGGATGCTGAAGAAGCATTTGACAAAATTCAACATCCATTCATGTTAAAAGTCTTAGAAAGAACAGGAATTCAAGGCCCATACCTAAACATAATAAAAACAATTTACAGCAGACCAGTAGCCAACATTAAAGTAAACCGAGAAATTTGAAGCAATCCCACTAAAATCAGGGACTAGACAACCCTGCCCCCCTCACCATATCTTTTCAATATAGTACTTGAGGTATTAGCTAGAGCAATTCGACAACATAAGGAAGTCAAAGGGATACAAATTGGAAATTGAGAAGTCAAACTATCACTATTCACAGATGATATGATAGTAAAATTAAGTGACCCAAAAATCTCCACCAGAGAACTCCTACAGCTGATACACAACTTCAGCAAAGTGGCTGGTTATAAAATCAACTCAAGCAAATCAGTAGCCTTCCTATACTCAAAGGATAAGCAGGCTGAGAAAGAAATTAGGGAAATGACACCCTTCACAATAGCCACAAACATTATAAAGTAGTTTGGCGTGACTCTAACCAAACAAGTGAAAGATTTGTATGACAAAAACTTCAGGTCTCTGAAGAAGGAAATGGAAGAAGAACTCAGAAAATGGAAAAATCTTCCATACTCATGGGTTGGCAGGATGAATAAAGTTAAAATGGCAATTTGCCAAAAGCAATATACAGATTCAATGCAATCCCCATCAAAATCCCAACTCAGTTCTTCATAGAGTAAGAAAGAGCAATTCTCAAATTCATCTGGAATAACAAAAATCCCAGGATAGCTAAAACTATCATCATCAGTAAAAGAACTTCTGGGGGAATCAATATTGCGGACCTCAAACAATACTACAGAGCAGTAGTGTTAAAAACTGAATGGTATTGGTACAGTGACAGGGAGATGGATCAAGAAAATACAATTAAAGAAAAAGAATTGAACCCACACTATGGGCCAATTGATCTATGGCCAATTGATCTTTGACAAAGGAGCTGATAACATCCAGTGGAAAAAGATAGTTTTTCAAAAAAATGGTGCTGGCTCAACTGGAGGTCAACATGCAGAAGAATGAGAATTGATCCACTCTTATCTCCTTGTACTAAGCTCAACCCCAAGTGGATCAAGAACCTCCACATTAGACCAGACACACTAAAATTAATAGAAAAGAAACTGGGGAAGACCCTTGAGAACATGGGCTCAGGGGGAAAGTTCCTGAACAGAACACTAATAGCTTATGCTCTAAGGTCAAGAATAGACAAATGGGACCTCATAAAATTACAAAGTTTCTGCAAGGCAAAGACACTGTCAAAAGGACAAATCGGCAACCAACAAATTGGTAAAAGATCTTTACCAACCCTACATCTGACAGAGGGCTAATATTCAATGCATACAAAGAACTCAAGAAGTTAGACCGCAGAGAATAAAATAACCATATCAAACAATGAAGTACAGAGGTAAACAAAGACATTTCACTTGATGTAATTCAGATGGCTGAGAAACACCTTAAAAAATGTTCAACATCATTAGTAATTAGTGAAATGCAAATCAAAACAACCCTGAGATTTCACCTTACACCAGTCAGTGGCTAAGATTAAAAACTCAGGAAACAGCAGGTGTTGGTGAGGATGTGGAGAAAGAGGAACATTCCCCCACTGCTGGTGGAACTGCAAGCTGGAAATCAGTCTCGCGGTTCCTCAGAAACTGGACAGGATACTTCCTGAGGACCCAGCCATAGCACTCCTGAGCATATACCCAGAAGATTGCCCAGCACGCAATAAGAATACATGTTCCACTATTTCATAGCAGCCTTATTTATAATAGTCAGAATCTGGAAAGAACCCAGATTTCCCTCAACGGAAGAATGGATACAAAAAATGTAGTATATATACACAATGGAGTACTATTCAGCCATTAGAAATAATGAATTCATGAAATTCTTAGAGAAATGGATGGAGCTGGAGAACATCATACTAAGTGAGGTAACCCAGTCTGAAAAGAATACCCATGGTATGCACTCACTAATAAATGGATATTAGCCTAAAATCTTGGGACACCAAAGACACAATCCACATACCAAATGATGTTGGACAAGAAGGAAGGAGTGGACCCTGGGTCTGGAAAGGCTCAAAACATCAGTGTAGGGGAATACTAGAACATGGAAGTGGGAAAGGGTGGATGGTGAAACACAGAAAACAAGTGGGACCTTTGGGGGACAGGGAACCAGAAAAGGGGAAATGAAATGTAAATATAGAATATATCCAATAAAAAAAAAAAGAAAAAATCATCTGATCCTACTACAAAAGTCTGTACTCAACACAACTGGCAAATCTTTAGGAAATTGACAATTACCTAGACAGATACCAAATACCAAAATTAAATCAGGATCAAAAAGATCATCTAAACAGTCCCATAACCCCTAAAGAAATAGAACGGGTTGAAATTCTTCCAACCAAAAAAAAGCATGGGACCAGACTGTTTTAGTGCAGAATTCTATCAGACCTTCAAGGAAGATCTAACAACAATACTCTTCAAACTATTCCATAAAATAGAAACAGAAGGAATTCTACCCAACTTACTCAATACACCCCCCATAAAAATTCCAACTCAATTCTTCATAGACTTAGAAAGAGCAATTCACAAATTCATCTGGAATAACAAAAAGCTAATCACAATTGTAAAAGAACTGTTGAGGGAATCAATATCCCCAACCTCAAGCAGTACTACAGGACAATTTTGTTAAAAACTGCTTGGTATTGGTACAGCAACAGGGGAGCATATCAATGGAATAGAATTGAAGACATGAAAATGAACCCATAGAATTAGGGTCACTTGATCTTTGATAAAGGAGCTCCAACCATCCAGTGGAAAAAAGAATAGTCTCTTCAACAAATGGTGTTAGTCCAATTGGAGGTCAGCATGCAGAAGAATGCAAATTCATCCATTCTTATATTGTTGTACTAAGCTCAACTCCAAGTGGATCAAGGACCTCCACATAAAACCAGACACACTGAAACTAATAGAAAAGAAACTGGGGAAGACCCTTGAGGACATGGGCATAGGAGGGAGTTCCTGAACAGAACACCAATAGCTTATGCTCTGAGATCAAGCATTGACAAATGGGACCTCATAAAATTACAAAGTTTCTGTAAGGCAAAGGACACCATCAGAAGGAAAAAAAGTAACCAACAAACTGGGAAAAGATCTTCACCAACCCTACATCTAATAGAGAACTAGTATTGAATATATACAAAGAACTCAAGAAATTAGACCCCAGAGACTGAAAAAAAAAACTCTATTAAAAATAGGTTACAGATCTAAACAAAAATTTTCACCTGAAGAAATTCAGATGGCTGAGAAGCACCTTAAGAAATGTTCAACATCGTTAGTCATCAGGGAAATGCAAATCAAAAAACAGCCATGTGATTTCACCTTGCACCAGTCAGAATGGCAAAGATTAAAAACTGAGGAGGCAGCAGGTGTTGGAGTGGATGTGGAGAAACAGGAACACTCCTCCACTGCTGGTGGGATTACAAAATGTTACAACCACTCTGGAAATCAGTCTGGTGTTTCCTCAGAAAACTGGGCATGACACTTCCAAAGGACCCTGTTATACCACTCCTGGGCATATATCCAGAGGATTCCCCTGCATGCAACAAAGACACATGCTCCACTATGTTCATAGCAGACTTATTTATAATAGTCAGAAGCTGGACAGAACCCAGATGTCCCTCAACGGAGGAATGGATACACAAAATGTGGTATATTTACAAAATGGAATACTACTCGGCATTTAAAAACAGTGAATTCTTGAAATTTATAGGCAAATTGTTGGACTGGAAAATATCCTCCGAAGTGAGGTAAACCAATCACAAAAGAATACACATGAAATGCAATCACTGATAATTGTATATTAATTAGCCTAGGAGCTCTGAATACACAAGACACAATTAGCATATCAAATGATTTCCAAGAAGGAAGGAGAAGGCCATGGTCCTGAAAAGGCTTCATCCAGTACTGTAGGAGAGTACCAGGACAGAGAAATGGGAGTAGGGGTGACTGGGGAATGGGCAGAGAGAAGAGGACTGTGATGGTTTGTATATGCTTTCCCCAGGGAGAGGCACTACTAGGAGGTGTGGCCTTGTTAGAGTAGGTGTGTCACTGTGGGTGTACTTAAAAGCCTCATCCTAGTTGCCTGGAAGTCAGTCTTCCACTAGCTGCCTTCAGATGAAGAGATAGAACTCTCAGCTCCTCCTGCACCATATCTGCCTGGATGCTGCCATGTTTCTGCCTTGATGACAATAGACTGAACCTCTGAGACTGTAAGCCAGCCCCAATTAAATGTTGTCTTTTATAAAACTTGCATTGGTCATGGTGTCTGTTCACAGCAGTGAAACTGAAACTAAGACAAGGACTTATGGGACAGATGGTGAGGTGGGAACCGGGACAGGGGAAAGCATTTGCAATGTAAACAAAGAATATAGAAAAATAAAAAAATAAAAGTATTTATGGATGAAAAAATACAAATTGGAGAAGAAGTCAAACTATCACTATTTGCAGATGACATGATAGTATACTTAAGTGACCCAAAAAACTCCACCAGAGAACTCCTACAGCTGATACACAACTTCAGCAAAGTGGCTGGTTATAAAATCAACTCAAGCAAATCAGTAGCCTTCCTATAATTAAAGGATAAGCAGGCTGAGAAAGAAATTAGGGAAATGACACCCTTCACAATAGCCTCAAATTATATAAAGTATCTTGGTGTGACTCTAACTAAGCAAGTCAAAGATCTGTATGACAAGAACTTCAGGTCTCAGAAGAAGGAAATCAAAGAAGACCTCAGAAAATGGAAAAATCTCCATGCTCGGGGATTGGCAGGATTCATGTTGCAAAAATGGCCATCTTACCAAAAGCAATCTATAGATTTAATGCAATCCCCATCAAAATTACAACTCAGTTCTTTGTAGAGTTATAAAGAGCAATTCTCCCTCCAATTGAGCCAGCACCATTTGTTGAAAAGGCTATCTTTTTTCCACTGGATGTTTTGAGCTCCTTTGTCGAAGATTAATTGACCATAGATGTGTGGGTTCAATTCTGAGTCTTCGATCCTATTCCATTGATCCACCTCCCTGTCACTGTACCAATGCCATGCAGTTTTTAACACTACTGCTCTGTAGTATTGCTTGAGGTCTGGGATACTGATTCCCCCAGAAGTTTTTATACTGTTAATGATAGTTTTAGCTATCCTGGGATTTTTGTTATTCCAGATGAATTTCAGAATTGCTCTTTCTAATTCTATGAAGAACTGAGTTGGGATTTTGATGGGTATTGCATTGAATCTGTATATTGCTTTTGGCAAAATTTCCATTTTAACTATATTAATCCACCCATGAGCATGGAAGATTTTTCCATTTTCTGAGGTCTTCTTCCATTACTTTCTTCAAGGACTTGAAGTTCCTGTCATACAGATCCCTTCACTTGTTTGGTTAGAGTCACGCCAAGATACTTTATAATGTTTGTGGCTATTGCGAATGGTGTCATTTCCCTAATTTCTTTCTCAGCTGGCTTATCCTTTGAGTATAGGAAGGCTACTGATTTGCTTGACTTTATTTTATAACCAGCCACTTTGCTGAAGTTGTTTATCAGGTATAGTAGTTCTCTAGTTGGGTTTTTTGGAGAACATCATACTAAGTGAGGTAACCCTGTCTCCGAAGAATACCAATGGTATACATTCACTGATAAGTGGATATTTGCCTAGAATCTTGGAACACCAAAGACACAATCCACATGCCAAATGATGGCCGAGAAGAAGGAAGTAGTAGACCCTGGATCTGGAACAGCCAATGCATCAGTGTAGAAGAATACCAGAACAGGGAAGTGGGAAGGGGAGGATGGGGGAACAGGTGGAGAAAAGGGGGCATAGGGGACCTTTGGGGGACAGGGAACCAGGAAAGGGGAAATGAAATGTAAATAAAGAATATATCCAATAAAAAAAGAAATGCACATGAAATGCAATCACTGATAAGTGGATATTAATGAGCCCAGAAGCCCTAAATACTCAAGACACAAATAGCAAGTCAAATGATTCCCAAGAAGAAGAAAGGAGAGGACCCTGGGCCTGTAAAGATTGCATCCAGTTTAGTAAAGAAACCGAGGCGGGAGGGGGAATGATTGGGGAATAGTTGGGGGGGGAGAGGAACTATGGTGGGTGGGAACTGAGAAAGGGGAAAGCCTTTGGAATGTAAACATAGAATATAGAAAATAAAAATAAATAAATAAAAAAAAGACATTCAAAAAAAAGAAAAAGAAAGAGCAATTCTCAAATTCAGCTGGAATAACAAAAACCCAGGAGAGCTAAAACTATTCTCAACAGTAAAAGAACTTCCAGGGGAATCAGTATCCTGGATCTCAAGCAGTAGTACAGAGCAATAGTGTTAAAATGTGCATGGTATTTGTACAGTGACAGCCAGGTTGATCAATGGAATAGGATTGAAGACCCAGAAATGAACCCACACACCTATGGTCACTTGATCTTTGACAAAGGTGCTGAAACCATCCATTGGAAAAAAAGCCTTTTCAACAAATGGTGCTGGCTCAACTGGATGTTAGCTTGCAGAAGAATGCGATTTGATCCATACTTATCTCCTTGTAATAAGCTCAACTCCAAGTGGATCAAGGATCTCCACATAAAACCAGGCACGCTGAAACTAATAGAAGAGAAACTGGGGAAACCCTTGAGGACATGGGCACAAGGGAAAAGTTACTGAATAGAACACCAATAGCTTATGCTCTAAGATCAAGAATTGACAAATGGGACCTCATAAAACTACAAAACTTCTGTAAGGGAAAGGACACTCTCAAGTGGACAAAACGACAACCAAGAGATTGGGAAAAGATCTTCACCAACCCTATATCTGACAGAGGGCTAATTTCCAATATATAAAATGAACTCAAAAGTTAGACTCCAGAGAGTCAAACAACCCTATTAAAAATTGGGTACAGAGCCAAGCGGTGGTGGCACACACCTTTAATCCCAGCACTTGGGAGGCAGAGGCAGGTGGATTTCTGAGTTTGAGGCCAGCCTGGTCTACAGAGTGAGTTTCAGGACAGCCAGGACTACACAGAGAATCCCTGTCTCAAAAAACAAAAAAGAAAAAAGAAAAAAATGGGGTACAGAGCTGAACAAATCATTTTCACCTGAAGAATTTCGGATGACTGAGAAGCACCTTAAGAAATGTTCAACATCATTAGTCATTAGGGAAATGCAAATCAAAACAACCCTGAGATTTCACCTCACACCAGTCAGTATGGCTAAGATTAAAAACTCAGGAGAAAGCAGTTGTTGGCAAGGAGAAGGAAAAGGAGGAACACTCCTCCACTGCTGGTGGGATTGCAAGCTGGTACAACCACTCTGGAAATCAGTCTGGTGGCTACTCAGAAATCTGGGCATGACACTTCCAGAGGACCCTGCTATACCACTCCTGGGCATATGCCCAGAGGATTCCCCAGCATGTAATAGGGATACAGATTCTACTATGTTCATAGCAGCCCTATTTATAATAGCCAGAAGCTGGAAAGGACCCAGATGTCCCTCAAAGGAGGAATGGATACAAAAAATATGGTATATACACAATGGAGTACTATTAAGCCATTAGAAACAATGAATTCATGAGCTTCTTGGACAAATGGTTGGATCTGGAGAACATCATCCTAAGTGAGGTAGCAAAGTTTCAAAAGAGCACTCATTATATGCACTCACTGATATGTGGATATTAGCCTAGAAGACTGGAATACCCAAGACACAATCCACATATCAAATGATGTCCAAGAAGAATGAAGGAGTGGCCCCTGATTCTGGAAAGGCTCAGTGTAGCAGTGTAGGGAAATACCAGAACAGGGAAGAGGGAAGGGGTAGATGGGAGAACAGGGGGAGGAAAGAGGGCTTATGGGACTTTCTGGGAGGGGGGATCCAGGAAAGGGGAAAACATATGAAATGTAAATAAAGAATATATCGAATAAAAATAAATTAATTAAATAAAAGAGAAATAAATAAACATAAACAAACAAACATAAATAAAATTGCATTTCCTGAATTTAGTTCTTTTTTTTACTTTTTATTTTTTGAGACAAGGTTTCTCTCTGTAGCCCTGGCTGTCCTGGAACGCATTCTGTAGACCATGCTGGCCTCAAACTCAGAAATCGGCCTGCCTCTGCCTCCCAAGTGCTGGGATTAAAGGCATGCGCCACCATGCCCGGCTTGAATTTAATTCTTGTATGGAGCATTTCTTCCATGAATCTTAGTTCCTAGTCTACCATGTATCTATCCAGGCTTTTAGCTGGAAAATCTCATTTGTATTTTATATAGCCCATTCTCTTATAATACACAAACAACATTTTACCTGATAAAGCTGGATGCGCCAAAATTCCTGTCTACTGTTTATATCATAGTGATCAATACTTTTGGGCAAAAAACTATAATCATGTAGGAAATAAGTTAGCTGATTGAATACAAATAATTGTTGAATCTATAATTTCTTTGGGAAATTCAATCCTGTGTGTATGTGGTTGGCTTGATGTGTACCACCATGCACATATGGCAGTCAGAGAATAACTTACAGTAGTCAGTTCTTTCCTTCTGAAAGTTTTCTGGATATTGAACTGATATATTCAGTCTTAGTAGGAGAAATCCTTTTCCACTGTGCCACTTCTATATCCATGTATTCTCTAATTTATTAAAAGCACAGATATTTCTGCTGCTCATTTGTGTCTTAGTTCTAATCTACCATCAGCCATCACAAGGGGTGATATAGAGTTTAGGGTGATTAGGTTTATCCAAACTGCAGAAGAAATAACCCAACATACTTTTTTGAGTATTAAGAGCTTTTATAATTGGCACAGCTTGTGCTTCATGTTGTTTCACTTGAACAAAAGATATCAGTTCAGCTATGAAGACTAGTTAAGGTACTATTGATACAAATCAATTGCCTTTCAATTGATCTAAGAATATCAATAATAAATTTTATGAATATATAAAATAAAATAATAATTTAGTATGCATTATTAGCATGCATTTTGTATGAGTGCTTAGAAGTCATAAAATAAAAATTAACCAGTAATTTTCTGGTACAGTAAAAGAGATTAGAAAATGTTTAGATAAGGACCACTCTGATATAGATTATTTATAAGTTGTTTTATTTAAATTAAAGCCTCCATGGATGCTCTGATAAGCAGGCTATTAATTTTTCCATTTAGTCAGCAAATATTGACTCAGTGCCTACTTTATTCTGAACACCATAAAATAAAGGCAAATATAACAAGATGTCTGTCCAAATGTTCATAGCCTAATGTGATGTTGGACAAATAAACATTAGAGATATTCTACTACATGACAATTGTGACAACCAAGTTATAAGCAGAATGTAGAAGACACTGGAATACAAGCAGAGTCTGTAACTATTTGGGAGAAATGAGAACAGGATATAAGAACTTATTACCAAGGAATTTAGCTCATGTAATTAATAATTAAAGAACGAATGAGCAACAAAGCATAAAGGAAAACATCCCAGTGATTGTGGAATTAAAAATATATGGAATAAGTTAATAGAATATAGACTCTTTGAGGACATTAGATTCTCAAGTTTTTGGTAAAGAAGTTCAGAGTGATGGAAAATTAAACCACGGTGTTTCTATAAAGTTAATTTATTTTTCAATGGACCCAGAACTTTAATAGTGAGTGTTACACCACAGTACATGATACCATAGCATTGATACGCACAGAACAATTCATAAACATTGGTAGACTGGAGAAATGGAAGAAAACACTGAGATTTAGAACAGGAACAACAATTTATTTTATTTATTCATAAATCAAAGTCTGAAACAATTAGAGAGGAAAAATAAAACAAAAAATCATCAAATTTTACCAACTTATAAGACGAAAGTGTAGAGAATGCTTCTCAATGCAACAGGTACTTGTGTATTACCCTGGATAAAGGTATTACACAATATATTTTCCACTACAAGGACACATTACTTGCTTGCCTGTTGTATTTTGAATCACAAAATCCCCTAGAGACTTAAAAGAATTAACAGTCAGAAGTTCCGGAAATCCATGTAAGAAACATACATGTTGTATTAAGATTCACTTCATATTTGAGCAAATGCATTCACACACCAGAAATCCAATCTTCAGTCAAAACTTCATAACTTTTGTACAACTGTGTTCCAGTAATATTCTCCTTTTCTCAAAACACAGTGACAATAAGACAATAAGGTAGAATCAAATAAAGCTTTCAACAAGTCTTCCTTGAATTCTTAACTAGGAACAGTTTCTTGAAATCTTGAACAATATGCACCTGTCCTAAGTCCTCAGGTTCAGATATCAAGCGGCTTCACTCAGAGCACTACTCTGTAGCTAGTCCCAAGCCTCTTTATCTTGTTTCTGCAGCATCCTATGATAACCAACCCCCAAATACAAATGCCTACTTTATTAGGGCTGCTGGAGCTTGGGTCTTTGTTTCATAGCCAATGTCTAGGATAAACACACTAACAAAAACAAACAACAAAACTCTCTGGGATACATCCAAGAGAGACTGGAGGAACCGGTTTCAGGCCTGCAACATGTTTAAAATGCTGAATTCAGAAGTAACTAAAATACACAAATACAATCTGTGGTATTGGTGTTACTGAGCTACCCAGAACATGGCTTTAAATCAATCTACAATCTTTCTAGAAAGTATTTTAAGAGATAAAAGAAAACATGTGTGCCTGTTTATGCCACTGTAGGGAAAATAGTGACCCAGGAAGTTTGCTATGCACAGAAGATCAACAAAAAGCCCAAAGTTGGGGATGTTCCAACTATATGGAGCATTAAAAACAGCTTGAAGACCTATGTGTACAGGAAGGCATTAAATACTCCTGAACAATAAAGTCACAGGAGGAAATAATACTGGGAAATTGAATCTGGCTGAAATGTATTAGCTAATGTTCTACAGAGAAGTAAATATGACAGGGTCGATATATATTTTGGATTTATGCAATTGACTTATTTGATAAAGTGGACAAATTCTAATCTGCATCTGACAAAAGTAGACAGTAAATGTAATTGCCATCAAGAATGTATGGTGAGCATTCTAAAAACAAAATGCCTCCCTCTTCCCACAATCTGTTATTTAAATAACTACTAAAAGATGCTTCCCACATTTACAATGGGGTTTTACACACCATTTAATTTAATCAAGATAATCCACAGAGTTCCAATTCGATGTACATAATCTGTTACTGAGGCTCTCGTTTTTGATGATTCTATATTGAATCGAGTTGACAATTAACTCAGTACTCAATTACATGAGATAGGTTAATGTGGTAAGTCAAGAAGGTAGGTGTGAGAGGTGAGCTAGAATTTCACCAAGGATGAGACATGATGTTCTAGCGACCTGACGCTATGTGCCTGTAATGAGTGGATCTCATTCAGGTTCTGTCAAGGCCTGAACCATATACACATGACAGAGGATTTATTTTAATAGTACAATTTTCCATGGAAAATTTTACAAAGGAATGGCCCTATAAGCTTAGCTTCTGTCACTGACAGCAATACTAAACTTTCAAAACCACTGCAAAGGATAGTTTGTTTATATATTGAAAGTTTATATTTCTGCTGGAGATAATGTGCCTCATATACATATGACCCTAGCTTCCAAACTCAAGTACTTCAAATATAAAATGAAATGAAATGAAATAAAATAAAATAAAATAAAATAAAATAAAATAAAATAAAATAAAATAAAATAAAATAAAATAACCAAAATAAAGTTTGTGCCTGGCAAGATGGTTCCACAGATACAGGAGCAAGTTTAACACATTTGGCAATCTAAATTCAATTCCCAGAAACCACGATGAAGGTAGAATAAGATAACTTACCCTAGAAAATTTTCTTCTGACTCCCACACCTGTACTATGATATGATGTCTTAGTCTTTCTCATACTTGATATCACACAAACACACACACACACACACACACACACACACACACACACACACACACACAGAGACACACACACAAAACAATAAGTACATGGCTATGGTTATTTTGGTTATTTTTCCCCATCTCTGTTAGTTGGGTTCTTCCCTTCATCATAGAGTTTTCTTTTTTACTTTTAGGTTCCATACATAAAGACTTCAGAATAGCAAAGATTTATAACTAAATGCAAATAAAATTTATTTAAAATATATCAACATCAATGGTTAGGGTTTGTCCCCAAAATTTCTGTTAATGATATAGGACAATAAAACACCCACTATCACTGTTTCCTTCTTGCTTTTACAATTCTATCTAAATCTTGAATTAAATCTAGATTTATGACTAGATGCTAGTTAGAGGAAAAAAGTAACTTCTTATGTTACTTTTGAATCTTGTCACTATATTCAAAACATTTCCTTAATCTCTATCCTTAGAAGGGTTGCAGCTAAATACAGATGATGATATAAACTACAGAGATGAGTTGATTTTTAAATATAAATTCTTTTTATATAATTCTTTGATTTTTCTTTTGTCTGAATTGTTTCTCCTTGAAAGTATAACTAATAAAACAAACCTTCTCAATAAGCGGGAGTTGAGTTGAGATAAAAACTCTTCAAGCTGACAACATGATAGGACATAGGCTAGAATGGTAACCATACAGCTGACTAAGTTGTCAAGGTTTTAAATCATACTTGAGACAGAGCTAAAGGCTCAATACCTAAAATCCTTATTTAACTTGTTTAAAGAAAATAAAGGAGACAGATACAGAAAAAATAAAGAGCTTGGAGAAAAGGAAGAAAGGACATTTGAACAGGTGCTGAGGCTTTCTGCATTGCCATGTAGCCCATGAAAAGCCTCAAACTAAGAAAATAACTAATCAAATTATCAACCACAATTAACCCAAACATAGTTAGACCCTCAAATGATTATATACAAAGAAAACAATAAGAAATCTCTGTATTGGGCTGGAGAGATGGCTCAGAGGGCTAAGAGCACTGACTGCTCTTCCAAAGGTCCTGAGTTCAAATCCCAGCAAGCACATAGTGGCTCAAAGCCATCCGTAATGAGATCTGATGCCCTCTTCTGGAGTGTCTGAAGACAGCTACAGTGTACTTACATATAATAAAATAAATAATTTTTTTTTAAAAAAAGAAAGAAAGCTCTGTATTATTGAAGGTTTCCTTTTAAGTCTTATGACAGGTGCATAGTAATCCATGAGTGAATGAGAATTACTTTTTTTTCTTTTTCTTAAGATTATTAAATTTATTAGCTTGCTTTACAACCAAATATCAAACCTTCCTTTCTTCCCAGTACCCCACAGGCAAGTCCTCCCCGTTTCAACTTCCCCTAAGCACCCTCTGTATTGAATACCACCCCCACCTACACTCCTCACCATCCACCCACCTCTCCACTCTCCGCCCCTTCCCCCACATATCAAGTCGCAGCAGGACTAAGGGCAACCTCTCCCACTGAGGCCAGAAAAGGCTATCATTTTAAGGGGTGCTGGACCCAAAGATAGACAGTCATGCAACAAGCTCACAGACAGACAGCCTCTGTTTCAGTTGTTGGGGGAACCCCAGAAAGACCAAGTTTCTTATCTGCTACATATGTACAGAGGGGCCTAGGTCTAGCCTGTGCTTGCACTTTGGTTGGTGATTCATAACCTGGGAGCCTCTGAGGGTCCAGGTTAGTTGACTATGGTGGAGAAATTTACTTTTTTTAATTTTCTATATTCTTTGTTTACATTCCAAAGGCTTTTCCCATGCCCAGATCTCCCCTCACCATATGTCCCATAAGTACCCTTCCCATCCACCGCACGCCCCCCCCCCATATTCCCCAATCCACCGCACCACCATTTCTCTGTTCTGGTACTCTCCTACAAATCTGGATCCAATCTTTTCGGGACCAGGATCCTCTCCTTCCTTCTTCTTGGGAATCTTTTCATTTGCTAATTGTGCCTTGAGTATTCAGAGCTTTTGGGCTCATTAATATCCTCTTATCAGTGATTGCATTTCATGTGTATTCTTTTGTCATTGGGTTGACTCACTTAGAATGCTATTTTCCAGATCCAGCCATTTGCCTACAAATTGCATGAATTCATTATTTTTAATTGCAGAATAGTATTCCATTGTATAAATATACCACATTTTCTATATCCATTCCTCCTTTGAGGGACATCTAGTCTCATTCCAAGTTCTGGCTATTATAAATAAGGCTGCTATGAACATAGTGGAACATGTGTCTTTATTGCATGCAGGGGAATCCTCTGTGTATATGCTCAGGAGTGGTATGACAGGGTCCTCTGGAAGTGTCATGCCCAATTTTCTGAGGAACCGCCAAACTGATTTCCAGAGTGTTTGTAACATCTTGCAATCCCACCAGCAGTGTAGGAGTGTTCCTCTTTCTCCACATCCTCACCAACAACTGTTGCCTCTTGAGTTTTTAATCTTAGCCATTCTGACTGGTGTGAGGTGGAATCTCAGGGTTGTTTTGATATGCATTTCCCTGATGAATGATGATGTTGAACATCTCTTAAGGTGCTTCTCAGCCATCTGAATTTCTTCAGGAGAAAATTCTTTGTTTAGCTCTGTATCTCATTTTTTAATAGGGTTATTTGGTTCTTTGGGGTCTAACTTCTTGAGTTATTTGTATATATGGGATATTAGCCCTCTGAAGGATGTGGGGTTGGTGAAGATCTTTTCCCAATTTGTTGGTTGCTGTTTTGTCCTTCTGACAGTGTCCTTTGCCTTGCAGAATCTTTGTAATTTTATGAGGTCCCATTTGTCAATTCTTTTTTTTAAATTTTTTTAATTTTCTATATTCTTCATTTACATTCCAAAGACTTTCCTCTTTCCCAGTTCCCCCCTCACCATATGTCCCATAAGTCCTCTTCCTCCCCCCATTCCCCAATCACCCCCCACACACCATTTCTCTCCTCTGATACTCTCTTGCAAAACTGGATCCAGTCTTTTCAGGACCAGTGTCCCCTCCTTCCTCTTTCTTGGGATTCTTTTGATTTGCTAATTGTGCCTTAAGAATACAGAGCTTCTGGATTCATTAATATCCACTTATCAGTGATTGCAATTCATGTGTATTTTTTGTGATTGGGTTAATTCACTTAGGATAATATTTTCTAGATCAATTCTTGATCTTAGAGCATAAGCTATTGGTGTTCTGTTCAGGAACTTTCCCCCTGTGCCCATGTCCTCCAGGGTTTTCCCCAGTTTCTTTTCTATTAGTTTCAGTGTGTCTGGTTTTATGTGGAGGCCCTTGATCCACTTGGAGTTGATCTCAGTACAAAGAGATAAGAGTGGATCAATTTGCATTCTTCTGCATGTTGACCTCCAGTTGAACCAGCACCATTTGTTGAAAAGGCTATCTTTTTTCCTCTGGATGGTTGTAGCTCCTTTATCAAAGATCAAGTGACCATAAGTCTGTGGATTTATTTCTGGGTCTTCAATTCTATTCCATTGATCTACTTGCCTGTCGCTGTACCAATACCATGCAGTTTTTAACACAATTTCTCTGTAGTACTGCTTGAGGTCAGGGATATTGATTCCCCCCAAAAGTCCTTTTATGTTGAGAATAGTTTTAGCTATCCTGGGTTTTCTGTTATTCCAGATGAATTTGAGAATTGGTCTTTCTAGATCTATAAAGAATTGATTTGGGATTAATGGGGATTGCTTTGAATCTCTAGATTGCTTTTGGCAAGATCGTCATTTTTACTATATTGATCCGAGAGCATGAAATATTTTTAGATCTTATGAGGTCTTCTTTGATTTCTTTCTTCAAGAACTTGAAGTTCCTGTCATACAGATCTTTCACCTATTTGGTTAGAGTCACACCAAGATACTTTATATTGGTTGTGGCTATTGTGAAGGGTGTTATTTCCCTAACTTCTTTCACATCCTGCTTGTCCTTTGAGTGCAGGAAGGCTACTGATTTGCTTGAGTTGATTTTATAACCAGCCACTTTGCTGAAGTTGTTTATCAGTTGTAGGAGTTCTCTGGTAGAGTTTTTTGGGCCGCTTAAGTATACTATCATATCATCTGCTAATAATGATAGTTTGACTTCTTCCTTCCCAATTTGTATCCCTTTGACTTCCTTATGTTGTCTAATTGCTCGCATTAGAACTTCAGGTACTATATTGAAAAGGTATGGAGAGAGAGGGCAGCCTTATCTAGTCCCTGATTTTGGTGGGATTGCTTCAAGTTTCTCTCCATTTAGTTTGATGTTGGCTACTTGTTTGCTTTATATTGCTTTTACTATGTTTAGGTATGGGCCTTGAATTCCTGTTATTTCCAGGACTTTTAGCATGAAAGGATGCTGAATTTTTTCAAATGCTTTTTCAGTATCTAATAAGAAGACTCTGTGTTTTTTTCTTTTAGTTTGCTTATGTAGTAGCTGGCATTGATGGATTGCTGTATATTGAACCATCCCTGCATCCCTGGGAAAAAGCCTACTTGATCATGGTGAATGATCATTTTGATGTACACTTGGATTCGGTTGCCCAGAATTTTATTTAGTACTTTTGCATCGATATCCTTAAGGGGAATTGGCCTGTAGTTCTCTTTCTTTTTAGGATCTTTGTGTGGTTTTGTTATCAGTGTAATTGTGGCTTCTTAGAACGTGTTGGGATGGTCAAAGGGAAAATCCACCAAGAAGAATTTTTAATACTGAACATCTCTGCTCCAATTGCAACGGCACCCTCATTCATAAAAGAAACTTTACTAAAGCTTAAATCACACATTGTACCTAATACAATAATTCTAGGTGACTTCAAACTCGACTCTCCTCAATGGACTGATCAGGAAACCAGAAACTAAACAGGGATACAGTGAAATTAATTGAAGTTTTGGACCAATTGGATTTAATGGATATATGAAGAACAATTCATCCTAAAGCAAAAGAATATACCTTTTTCTCAGCACTGCATGGTACCTTCTCCAAAATCGATCATATGATTGGTCACAAGACAGACCTCAACAAATACAAGAAGATCGAACTAATCCCATGCCTCCTATCAGATCACTATGAAGTTAAAGTGGTCTTCAATAGCAAGAAAAACAAGAGAAAGCCCACATACACATGGAAACTGAATAATACTCTACTCAATGACACCTTGGTCCAGGAAGAAATAAAGAAAGAAATCAAAGACTTTTTAGAATTCAATGAAAATGAAGGTACAACCTACCAAATCTATGGGACACAATGAAAGCAGTGCTAAGAGGAAAACTCATAGCCCTGACTGCCTCCAAAAAGAAACAGGAGAGAGCATACACTAGTAGCTTAAAGGCACATTGAAAGCCCTGGAGCAAAAAGAAGCTAATTTACCCAGGAGGAGTAGAAGTTAGGAAATCATCAAACTCAGGGCTGAAATCAATCAAGTAGAAACAAAGATAACCATACAAAGAATCAACAAAACCAGGAGCTTGGTCTTTCAGAAAATCAACATAGATAAACCCTTAGCCAGACTAACAAATGGGCACAGAAACAGTATCCAAATTAACAAAATTAGAAATGAAAAGGGGAATATAACAACTTTGAGGAAGTTCAAAAGATCATCAGATCCTACTACAAAAACCTATACTCACCACAACTGGAGAATCTGGAGGAAATGGACAATTTCCTACACAGATACCAAATACCAAAATTAAAACAGGATTAATTAGATCAGCTAAACAGTCCCATAAACCCTAGAGAAATAGAAGGATTTATAGAAAGTCTTCCAACTAAAAAAAGTATGGGACCAGAGGTTTTAGTTCAGAATTCTATCAGATCTTCAAAGAAGACCTAACACCAATACTCTTCAAACTATTCCACAAAATAGAAACAGAAGAAACATTGCCAAACTCGTTCTGTATATGAGAATTATTAACATGAATATGGCCATACCAAATAGGATAGAGCGTGGACATACGGAAATTTGAAGAACATCAATCTCTCATGCCCTAAGATCAGCAATTAATAAATGGGACCTCTTAAAATTGAAAAGATTCTGTAAGACAAATGACACTGTCAACAGGACAAACCCACAGCTCACTGATTGGGAAAAGATCTTTACCAATCTGACAACAGATAAAGGGCTACTATCCAAAATATACAAAGAACTCAAGAATTTAGATAGCAGAGAAACAAATAACTCTCTTAAAAACGAGGTACAGAGCTAAACAAAGAATTCTCAACTGAGTAATCTCAAATCATTGAAAAGCACTTAAAGAAATATTCAACATCCTACATGATCAGGGAAATTCAAATCAAAATGACCCTAGACTCTACCTCACACTAGTCAGAAAGGCTAAGATGAAAACTGAGGTGACAGCAAATGCTGGCAAGGATGTAAAGAAATAGCAACACTTCTCCATTTTTGGTGGGATTGCAAGCTGGTACAACCTCTTTGGAAATCTGTCTGGCAATTCCTCATAAAATTGGACATAGTACTACCTGAGGACCCACCTATATCACTCCTGGACATATGACCAAAAGATGCTCCTACATATAACAAGGACACGTGTTTCACCATGCTAAATCATGCTTATTTATAGTAGCCAGAAGCTGGAAACAATCTAGATGTTCCTCAACTGAGGAATGGATACAGAAAGTGTGGTACATTTACAAAGTGGAGTACTATGCAGCTATTAAAAACAATGACTTCATGAAATTTACAGCCAAATGGATGGTGCTAGAAATTACTTTCCTAGGTAAGGTAACCAAGTCACAAAAGAATACACATGATATGTACTCACTAATAAGTTAATAGTAGCTTCATGGCTCAAAATACCCAGAAAATAACTCACAGTCCATGTGAAGCTCAAGTAGAACAAAAACAATAGTGTGGATATTTCAATAGTACTCAGAAGGGAGAACAAAATATTCACAGGATTTATAGAGAAGGAAGGGTTTGGGACGGACAACAGACAGGGAAGAGGAACAGGGGCAGGAACAGGTATTGGAAGGGACAGTAGGGAAGTAGAGAAGGTCTGGAAATTGAATAGAAACATGTAGCAGTGGAGGATTGTATCCACTAGAAAGTCCCAGAAAACAGAGAATCAAGAGGATCCCAGGACCCAGCTGGCATGACATGAGCTGAAATACCTAACAAAAGGGAGAGGGAACCCTGTAGAGACTGTATTCAAAGTCTAGACACATTCCTCCTGTTTAGGGGAGTTGGGGCCACCCACCCACCTAAAAACTCTTAACCCAGAATTGCTCCTATCTGAAGGAAATGAAGGGACAAAGAGTGGAGCAGAGACTAAAAGAAAGGCCATCTAGAGATTGTCCCACCTAGGGTTCCATCTCATTTGCAGACACCAAACCCAGAAACTATTGCTGATGGCATGAAGCATTTGTAAATTTCACCTCTCCTATTTTGACCACTACAGGGTATGTCATTATAAACATTGTTTTGTCTACGCTGTCCATTTTGATAACTATGATTATATTGCCACTGTCGATTCAATGTTGCCACCTGGCCCTTGTTATCTTGGGCCCAATTAAACTCATTGAATTTAATTCATCTAATTGAGCAGCACCATCTCCAACCCTAAGGTCTGGCACAAGGAAAAGGGCAAGAACAAAACTTGCCAAATGTGCCAGTGCCCCTCTCACCAGTTTTTGTCTTATAGGATTGGTGAAGGGGATATCTTCTGGACTGTCCCATTGTGGACAATTAGGTTTTACAGGATGTATGCACTCTAGCATTACAATTTCCCTAAGCCTTAAAATCCCTTCTTCAACACTAAGCCAAGGTATATCAGGCATCTCCAACTACTTTTCAGCAGGCAATCTTTTGATAAAGACTTCAGCCAACCATTCAAACAAGCTTCTAACAACTTTCTTAACTGTGCAAACTTCCATATTAAACCTAGAATCTCCACTTAGAGGACCCATGTCAATAAACTCAGCCTGCTCTAGTTTTATGTTCCTTCCACCATTGTTTCATACCCTTAAAGTCCATTCCTACACATATTCCCCAGATTTCTACTTGAAAGAATTAGCAAACTAATTAAGCTCAGTAGTGTACTACATTTCCTCATGGACTACACTTTCTACCTCCACTATAGGGGTCAGTTTTGCCTTGAGTCTTGTTATAGATAAAGAAACTATTGGCAGCCCTTGAAAAACACCAGTATTGGCTTGTCTGGCATTTTCTTCAGCAAACGTCATTTCTAATTTATCAGACACTGAGGGAATAATTTTTCCATGTGGGGAAGGCATTATTTCAACTGGTAGGGATGAGGGTACTACTTCCTCATGTGGAGCAAACACTAGAGAATCTGAAGATGCAAAACTTGGAGATTCTTATTTTTGTCTTTCACAAATTTTTATTGAATAAAAAAAGATTCATACAAAATTCCCAACACCTCCCACATCCTGCCACCCTCTCGATTAACACAATTCTAACATTTTTCTCTCTCTTTAGAACATAAATGCAAACAATAACAAACAAGTAATAAACATTAAAGAAAAATAGAATAAACGCACCCAGAGAATCCATTTAAACACAAAATTATAAATCATAATATATAAGCAAAAAGTCAATAATATTAAAATTTTCCTTTGCAAATAGTTATCAGTTACAGATAGCTTTATCAGATGGAAGCCCTGTCCACTCCCACCTCTCAGTCCTGAGACCTCATGCTACATAAACCTAGAAAGGCTCTATGCATGTTTCTAGTTTCGGTAAGTTCATATGTGTATCAGTTCTGTACTGTCTGGAAGACACCATTTGCTTGGTGTCATCTGTGCCCCTGGCTCTTACAATATTTCCATGTCCTTTTCGTAAGAGCTCCAAAAACCCTGAGTGGACAGGTTTCATAAAAAAAATCACAATTATGACTGAGTGTTCCAGGATACTACAACACATTGTCAAGTTGTTGGTCAGTCTTATATATTATCAATGCCAATAGGAAATTTCACTGATAATTGCACAGTAGCAAGACACTGGTCTATAGTTACCTCCAAAAAGAAACTGGAGAGAGCATACACTAGCAGCTTAACCTGAAAGCTCTGGAACAAAAAGAAGCTAATTCACCCAGGAGGAGTAGAAGACAGGAAATCATCAAACTCAGGGCTGAAATCAATCAAGTGGAAACAAAGAGAAGCATACAAAGAATCAACAAAACCAGGAGCTGGTTCTTTGAGAAAATCATCAAGATAGATATACCCTTAGCAAGACTAACCAAAGGCCACATAGATAGTATCCAAATTAACAAAATTAGAAATGAAAAGGGAGATATAACAGAAATTGAGGAAATTCAAAAAATCATCAAAAAAGCCTATACTCACCACCACTGGAGAATCTGGAGGAAATGGACAATTTCCTAGACAGAAACCAAATATCAAATTTAAATCAGGATCAAATAGATCATCTAAACAGTTCCATAACACCTAAAGAAATAGAAGGCATCACACAAAGACTTCCAACCAAAAAAAACACAGGACCAGATGGTTTTAGTGCAGAATTTCATCAGACCTTCAAAGAAGACCAAACACCAATACTCTTCAAATTATTTCACAAAATAGAAACAGAAGGAACACTACCCAACTCATTCAATGAAGCTACAATTACACTGATACCAAAACCACACAAAGATCCAACAAAGAAGGAGAACCTCAGACAAATTTCCCTAATGTACATCGATGCAAAAATACTAAGTAAAATTCTTGCCAACCTAATACAAGAACACATCATAGAATCATTCACCATGACCAAATAAGCTTCTCCCAGGGATGCAGAGATGGTTCAATATACAGAAATCAATCAATGCAAGCCACTACATAAACTAATTCAAAGAAAAAAGCCACATGGTCATTTCATTAGATGCTGAAAAGGCATTTGACAAAATTCAGCACCCTTTTATGCTAAAAATGTTGGAAAGAAGAGGAATTCAAGGCCCATATCTAAACATAGTAAAAACAATTTACAGCAAATCAGTAGCCAACATCAAACTAAATGGAGACAAACTTAAAGCAATCCCACTAAAATCAGGGACTAGACAACGCTGCCCCCTCTCTCCATATCTTTTCAATATAGTACTTGAGGTACTAGCTAGAGCAATTAGACAACATAAGGAGGTCAAAGTGATAAAAATTAGAAAGGAAGAAGCTAAACTATAACTATTTGCAGATGATATGATAGTATACTTAAGTGACCCCAAAAACTCCACCAGAAAACACCTACAGCTGATAAACAACTTCAGCAAAGTGGTTGGTTATAAAACCAACTCAAGCAAATCAGTAGCCTTCCTATTCTCAAAGGATAATCAGGCTGAGAAAGAAATTATGGAAACGACACCCTTCACAATAGCCACAAACAATATAAAGTATCTTGGTGTGACTCTAACAAAACAAGTGAAAGATCTGTATGAAAAGAACTTCAGGTCTCTGAAGAATGAAATGGAAGAAGACATCAGAAAATGGAAAAATCTTCCATGCTCATGGATTGGCAGGATTAATATAGTTAAAATGGCCATCTTGCTAAAAGCAATCTATAGATTCAATGCAATCCCCATTAAAATCCCAACTCAGATCTTCATAGAGTTAGAAAGAACAATTCTCAAATTCATCTGGAATAACAAAATAAGAACAAAAACAAACAAAACAAACAAACCAAAAAAAAAAAAAAAACAGGATAGCTAAAACTATTTTGAAGAGTAAAAGAACTTCTGGGGGAATCAGTTTCCCAGACCTCCAGCAATACTACAGAGCAATAGTGTTAAAAACTGCATGGTATTGGGACAGTGACAGGCAGGGGTATCAATGGAATAGGCTTGAAGACCCAGAAATGATCCCACACACGTATGGCCACTTGATCTTCGACAAAGGAGCTGAAAACATCCAGTAAAAAAAAAGATAGCCTTTTCAACATATGGTGCTGGTTCAATTGGAGGTCAGCATGCAGAAGAATGCAAATTGATCCATTCTTATCTCCTTCTACTAAGCTCAACTCCAAGTAGATCAAGGGCCTCCACATAAAACTAGACACACTGAAACTAATAGAAAAGAAATTGGGGAAGACCCTTGAGGACATCGGCACATGGGGAATGTTCCTGAACAGAACACCAATAGCTTATGCTCTAAGATCAAGAATTGACAAATGGGACCTCACAAAATTAAAAAACTCTCACATTCAATAGGTCTTCCCACATATCCTCATCTCAAGTTATAAGATCCCATTCTTTGCCACTTAGTGCCTTTCCTTTAACTGCTGACAACCTCTGATGCTGAGACTTGCATTTTCACTATAATTCAGCCAACCTATTAATGAGGGTTTCAGTTTGATTTTCTTCAGTTTGAGCTCTGTGGCTGCTGGAGAGAAGATTCTCTTCAAGGACTCAATTAGCAACTTTTAGATTGTTTACTTTTATCTGGAGACTTTTGATTTTATCCTATGACTCCTTTTTCTACATCATTTTTCCTGTGATGCTAAGTTCAACCAGCCAGCAAAATCATTTTCTGACTTTTTCCCCAACTTGTTGAAAGTTTTGTACACTGAATCACCTAATTCATCAAGATAACCAAAGGCATTAGTTTCTTTAAGCAATTTATAGTTTCAACCATTGGTCTTCAATATTCTCCAAGTTCCCAGGAGGGAGATTGTAGAGGGGTTTCAGTAGTTGAAAGTAGTGGTCAATTATCAAACCAGCTCCAGATTTTTAAAAATTCATCCTTTTACTTCTGCTCCTTTAGAACCATTCCAGGTACCATCTTTTGTGTTAGTCAGGGTTCCCTAGTGTCACAGAATGTATAGGTAGTCTCTATAGAGTAAGGAAATTTGTTTGTGTGATAACTTACAGTCTTTATTCCAACTCCCCAACAATGGTCAGCAGCAGCTGTGGATGGAAGTCCAAGAATTTAGCATTTGCTCAGTCCCACAAGGCAAGCAGGCAATGAGAGAGAGAGAGAGAGAGAGAGAGAGAGAGAGAGAGAGAGAGAGAGAGAGAGAGAGAGTTCCTCCAATGTCCTTATATAGGTCTCCAGCATAAGGTTTGGTCCAGATTAAAGTTGTGTACCACCACAGCTTTAATCCCAGATGATGTTTAACTCAGAGATCTATCTCTCTGTCATAATCTTCTGAAATTCCTAGCAACTATGCCCCAAGATATCCCTGCCAAGATCCAGATCAGGAACTTCTATCTCTCAGTCTCCAGATTAGGATCACAGGTGAGCCTTCCAATTCTAGATTGTAGTTCATTCCAGATATAGTCAAGTTGACAACCAGGAAGAGCCACTACAGTGGTGTCCTTGAACTCTTTAGGTTCTTTAACCCCTCCTACTGTTCTTTTACAGGATTTTCAAAGTCCTTCCAAATGAGTGGCTGTAGGTCTCTAAATCTGTTTCCATCAGTTGCTTGGTAAAGTCTCTCAAAAGACTGGCTCCTGTCTGAAAATACAGCAGAGTATCATTAATTTTGTCACTGGGGGACTTTCTCTCATGTCCCAGGTCTCAAGGTGGAAGAGTCATTAATTTCCCATTCCAAGAATTTCTGGTCCATCTTTACCCCTGAACATATTGTAAGCAGTACAAATCTAAGGTCTAAGATTTTTTTGTCTATGTTGATGTCCCAGTCTCTCCACTGGAAGACCTTTCTGGTTATAAGAAATGGCTATCTCAGGTTCCATATCCCCCATTACTAGGATTCTTAGCTAGAGTTATTCTCATAGCTTCCTGGGATTTTCTTTTGTTTTATGTTTCTAGCTCATCCCAGATGCCTCTCCACTGATTTCAGTTCTCTATCCCCCTAACTGTTTCCCTCCAATTTTCTCCCAATTTTATCTCTCCTGCTCCTCTCCATAACTCATTCTCCTTCCAATTACCCTCCTCTATCTGCACTTGATATTGATTCTATTTCCTGTCTCATTGAAATTTAAGCATTCTTCCTCAGGCCCTCCCTGTTATTTAGCTTCTTTGAGTCTGGGTTATAGCATGGTTATGCTTTAGTTAACAGCTATTATCCACTTATAAAGGAGTACACACCATTTTGTCTTTCTGCATCTATACTAACTCAGGATGATCTTTTCTAGTTCCATTAATTTGCATGAAGATTTTGTGTTCTTTTTTTAATGGCTGAATAATACCCCATTGTATAAATGTACCACATTTATTTTCTTCATTCACTCTTCAGTTGAAGGGAATCTAGGTTGTTTCCAGTTTCTAGTTATTATGATTAAAGATACGAATATAGTTGAACAGTTTTTTTTGTGGTATTCTGGGATATTTTGCGGGTATATTCCTAATAGTGGTATAACTGTATCTTGAAGATGAACTATTGCAAATTTTCTATGAAATCATCAAAATGATTTTCAAAGTTGTTGTATAAGTTTTCATTTGAGCTAGCAATGGAGGAGTGTTCCCTTTGCTCAACATCCTTGTCACCATGTACTGTCCCTTGAGATTTTGATCCTGGTCATTCTGATGGTTATAAGATGGAACATCAGAGTCATTTTTATTTTCATTGACTTAGTGGCTAAGGACATTGAACATTTCTCTAAGTGCTCCTCGGTCATCAGAGATTTCTCCTTGTCTTGTCTTTGTTTGGTTTAGGTATAAGTGTTATTGGGGCTTCATAGAATGAGCTGGGTTGTGTTCATTGAGTTTCTATTTCATGAAAAGGTTTTAAGAGTGTTGGTATTAACATTTCTGTGAAGATCTGATAGAATTCCCCGTTAAACCTAGTTGGACTTGGGTTGTTTTTTGTTTTTGATTTTGTTTTTGTTTTTTTATGGGAGACTATTAATGACTGCTTCTATTTCCTCAGGACTTATGAGACTATTTAAATGATTTATCTGATCCTGTTTTAACGTTGGCCCCTGGTATGTATCTAGTTGTCCATTTCATCCAGGTTTTCAAACCTTGTTGAGTATAAACTCTTATAGTAGGATCTGAGGTTTTTTTGAATTTCCAGTTTCTGATTTTATTAATTTGGATACAGTCCCTGTGCCCTCTGGTTAGTCTATCTAAGGGTTTATCTATTTTGTTGATAGAAATCAATGTATAATCTCATTAAGTGCTGAAAAAGCCTGTGACAAAATACAACACCCTTTCATGTTAAAACACATAGAAAGACCAGGAATTCAAGGAACAGTCCTAAACATAATAAAAGCAATATAGAAAAAAGCAATAGACAACATCAAATTAAATGGAGAGAAAGTTGAAGCAATCCCACTAAAATCATGGACTAGAAAAGACTGCCCACTCTCTCCTTATCTATACAATATACTATTCAATTTCTGGACAGAACAATTAGACAACAAATGGAGATCAACAGAATGGAATACAAACTGGAAAGGAAGAAGTCAAGATATCACCATTTGCAGATGATATGTTAGTATTCATAAATAATCCCAAAAATTCCACCAGAGAACTCCTATAACTGATATACAACTTCACCAAAGTGGCTAGATTTAAAACTAACTCAAACAAATCAGTAGCCTTCCTCTACTTATAGAATAAATGGGTTGAGAAAGAAATTAGGAAAATGATACCCTTCACAATAGTTAAAAATAATATTAAATATCTTCATCATTAACCGAGCAAGTGAAAGTTGACCTGTATGACAAGAACTTCAAGTCTCTGAAGAAAGATATCAAATAGACCTCAGAAGATGGAAATATCTTCTTTGCTCATGGATCAGCAGCATTAATGGAGCAAAAATGGCCATCTTACCAAAAACATTCTACAAATTCAACACAATCTTCATCTAGATTTCAATGCAATTCTTCACATAGATAGAAAATGCCATTTTAAAATTCATCTGGAATAACAACAACAACAACAAAACAAAAAAGCAAAAAACCAAAGATAGCAAAAACTATTCTCAACAATAGGAGAATTTCTGGGGGACTCATCATCCCTGACCTCAAGCTAAATTACAGAACAATCATGATAAAAAAAAAAACTCATGATATTGGTACAAAGATAGACAGGTAGAATAATGGAATAGAATTGAAGTCCCATAAATAAACCCAGACAGCTATGGACACTTTATCTTTGACAAAGAATCCCAAATCATCCAATGGAATTAAGACTGCATATTCAATGAATGGTGTTGGTTAAACTGGCAGCCAGCATGAAGAACAACCCAAAGTGATCCATTCTTATTTCCTTGTACAAAGCACAAATCTAGGTGGATCAAAGACCTGGAGAAAAATTTAGACACACAGAATCTAATAGAAGAGAAATTAGGAAAGATCCTTGAACATAACAGCACTGGAGAAAATATCTTGAACACAACCCCAATGACTCAGAATCTTTGGTCAAATACAGACAAATGGGATATCTTAAAATTGAATTTTTTTGTAATGCAAAGGACATTGTCAATACGACTAAATGGCAACCTACAGATTAACAAAAGGTCTTCACCAGCCTTACATCCGATAGAGGTCTAATATCTAGTATATGCAAAGAACTCAAGAACTTTGACTCCAGAGAATCAAATAACCCCATAAAAATTAGGTACAGAGGTAAACAAATGATTTTAAACTAAGGTATCTTGAATGCCCAAGAAGCTTCTAAAGAAATGTTCAGCATCCTTAGTGATCAGGGAAGTGCAAATCAAAATTACCATAAGATTCCACCTATACTAGCCAAAATGGGTAAAATCAAAAATGCAAGTGACATGATATTCTGGGGAGGAAATGGAGAAAGGGGAATACCATTCCATTGCTGGTAGAAATGCAAACTTGTACAACCATTCTGGAAATTACTCTGGCGTTTCCTCAGAATATTGGAAATAGTTTTACCTGAGGACCCAGTATACCCCTCATGGCCATATACTCAAAAGATGCTCCAACATATAACAAGGACACATGCTCCACTATGTTCATAGCAGTCTTATTTGTAATAGCCAGAAGCTAGAAACAACCCAGATGTCTCTCAACTGAGGAATGGATATAGAAAGTTTGCTACATTTATATAATGGAGTACTATGCAGCAATGAAAAACAATGACTTCATGAAATTCACAGGCAAATGGATGGAACTAGATAATATCATCCTGAATGAAATAACAAAGTCACAAATGAACACATGTGGTATATACTCACTGATAAGTGAATATAATCCTGAATGCTCAGAATACCCATGGTACAACTCACAGACCATGTGAAACTCAAGAAGAAGGAAGACAAAAATTTGCATGATTCAGTCCTACTTAGAAGGGGGAAGAACATATTTATGGGAGGTAGATGGAGGGAGGGTCTTGGAGAGTGAGTGTAAGGGGGATTAAAAGGGAAGGCAGGATCATGTGTGAGAGGGGACAAGGGAGAAGAATAGAGGGTCAAGAAATTGAACAGAGGTATTTAGCAGTGGGGATTGGTCTCTGGGGATAGACACTAGAAAGTTCCAGATGCCAGGAGAACAAAAGGCTCCCAGGACCCAACAGGGACAACAATAGCCAAAATACCCAACACAGCAGATAGAATTGTAGAGTCCATATACAGTGGATAGGCACAGCCTCCACTTGAGGGATGTGACCAGCTACACTCTCAAAATTTTAATGCAGACTTCCTCCTGTCTAAAGAAAATATAGGGACTCATAGTAGGGTAGAGATTGAAGGAAAGGGCATCCAGACACTGTTCAATCTAGGGATCCATCCCATCTACAGACACTAAACCCAGACCCCATTGCTGGTACCAAAAAGCACATGCTGATAGGAGCCTGGTATACTGGTTCCTTGAGGGGCTTTGCCAGAGGCTGACCAATACAGATGAGAATCATTACAGCCAACCATCTGACTGAACATGTGGACCCTGCTGAGAGCCAGCCCCAGCAGAGGTGTTCTTTCTTGATTCTTCTCAAGGAAGCTGAGAGGATAAGAGCATCGGTGGGATGTGTGTGTGTGTGGGGGGGGGTAAGACTCTGTCTTATGAAATTCTGAGGTAAGACTTTGTCTTACGGAAAATTTAGGGTAGCTGTATAATAAAAAGTTTTTTAATCTAAATCTAAGTTACACGTCAGAAGTCACAGGAAGAAAAATGGGACACTTAAAGAAGTGGTTAATAAGTTTATAACTAAGTTGTAAAGAGTTTCCTATGAAAGCTATCTAAGAGGGAAAAGTGGAAAGATCCTAAATGGAGAAAGGGAAAAATTCTTCTAAGTGGGAAAAGGTAAAAAGTGAGAGAAAGCAGAAGAGAGAGAGGAGGAAAAAAGGCAGATTCTCTCTATTGTGTTCAGTACTTACTCATCTTTTAGGATACATGATCACATGTTACAAAGTTCATCACAGGTTCACACAAAATACCAAGTCATAAATTGAAATAGAAGTTTACCACAGAGAATGTTTACATGCATATCCATTAGGAATAATTATTTAGATAGTAACGTCTATCACTTGTCTTCTCTACAGGTTTGTAGAAAGTTTAAAACCAAAACTAAGTTATAAGTGAAATTTGTATAGATAAACCCAGCCAATATTTTATCTTCTGTCCTGGCGCCTGTAATAAATCCTAGTTCACTTTTTACAACCTTTGTTTAATTGTTTTACAACTTCTTGGAATGTAGTCTGAGTAGGAGAAAGTTAATTGCCATCTAAGAGCAATTAATTTGTGACACTTGGGAGACTGGCGGAGTTTTCATTGAAATTTTGACTATAAGAATGGGACCTAGTAGCAGTCCTGTTATAAAAGAGCTTAATAATCACAAATATAATTTTAGGAATTCTTATAGGATCATCATTAAAACCTAAGTCATCTATTTGTCTACATAGCATCACTATAAGACAGTACATATTCATGGATCTGCAGAGATCTGTTCCAAAGGGGGTGCTATTACTTATTGATTACTGTAAATATATAATAATAACAACAGAAGAAGCATATTAATTGCAGGAATATTTCCTAAAATTAGTCCCCTACAGCCTTACTGAATGGGGGTTCACATGTTGCAGATTATGTAACAATCCAAAATAGACATTTCAGGATGATCACCTGCTAGTATTATAGCTTGTCCCATTGTGGCTCCTGACAGGACCCCAAGAGAAGAGTTAGGGGAAGGACTGATGGAGCTGAATGGGATTGCAACACTATAGGAAGAACAACAATATCAGCTAATCTATCTGAGCCACAGTGCTCGGTACCCAGATACCACTGGAAGAGAGCTAGTCTTCCAGGAGAATGAACAAGCCTGTGAGCACAGGTAAGACTACGATTGCTTCTCAGAAATACCCACCCAGAATCCTCAGGACACAGACAGGAACCTAGGAGAAGTCTGGCACAGGAGTCTTTCAGTTTTCACTCTGTAGCCAGAGCTGATCCTGTGCAACAGAGCTCCATACCCAAATACTGCCCAGAGAAAGCCAGCCTCCCAGGATTGCAGACAAGCCTGTGAGCATATGTAAGACCACCACTTCTGTTCAAATTTCTGGCCCAAGAGAGACACATCCAGAGCCATCAGAACACAGGAACCAAGGAACAGTTGAGGACAGGATCCTTCCTGTTTCTGTCTGTACCCCAAAACTGGCCCTGTGCCACAGATATCTATACCCAAATACTGGTGGGAGTGATCTGTTCTCCCAGGAGTACTGAGACTCGGGCTTGCAGGAAGGATAAGCCAGTCAGAGACAGGAAAACCAGTTAACACCAGAGAAAAGCATATATCCAGAGGCATGGGCAAGAACATAAGCAATGGAAACCAAGTCTACTTGGCATCATCAGAACCCAGTTCTCCCATAACAGTGAGCCCTGGATATTCCAACACTCCAGAAAATCTCAGGTGAAGAAGATGTCAAAGAAAACATTGACACACAGTCAAAGAAAATGCAAAATGCAAAAAGCTCCTAATCCAACACATTCAGGAAATCCAGGACACAATGAGAAGACCAAACCCAAGGATAATAAGTATAGAGGGGAGCAAAGTTTCCCAACTTGAGGGCCCTGTAAATATCTTCATCAAAATTCTAGAAGAAAACTTTCCTAACCTAAAGTAAGAGATGCACAGAAACATATAAGAATCCTACAGAACTGCCAAGTAGATTGGACCAGAAAAGAAATTCCTCCTGTCACATAATAGTCAAAGCACCAAATGCATAAAACAAAGAAATAATATCAACTCATCGGACCTCCCCAGAGTTCCTGGGGACTAAAACACTAACCAAAGTTTATATATCTAGGGACCCCATAGCTCTACCTGCACGTGTATAAGAGGATTGTCTTATCTGGAATCAATGGAAGCAGAGGTCAATGGTCCTGGGGAGGCTTGATGCCCCAGCCTAGTTGGATGCTATGCTGATGAGGTGGCAGTGGGTGGATGTATGAGGTAGCATCCCTCAAAGAACCAGAAAGGAGGGAGAATAGCATAGATAGTTTGCAGAGGGGAAACTAGGAATGGAGACAACATTTGAAATGTAAAAAATTAAATAACTAAAGTAAAATGAAGAAACAAACAAACAAACAAACACACCTAAAAGTAATAGACTGCAGGAAATAACCAAACTCAGCTCTGAAATAATTTAATTAGAAATAAAGAGAAGAGCCAGGCAGTGGTGGCACATGCCTTTAATCCCAGCACTTGGGAGGCAAAGGCAGGCAGATTTCTGAGTTTGAGGCCAGCCTGATCACAGTGAGTTCCTGGACAGGCAGAGCTATACAGAGAAGCCCTGTCTCGAAAAACAAACAAACAAACAAACAAACAAACAAGAAAAGAAATGAATACAAAAAAGTCAACATCAAAAGCAAGAGCTAGTCCCTTGGGAAAATCAACAAGATAGATATACCTTGAGCCAAACTAGCTAAAAGGCAGAAATATAGTACCAGAAATAACATAATCAGAAATTCAAAAAGAGACATTACAATATACACTGAGGAAATTAAAAAATACGTCTTATTTCAAAAGCCTGTTCTCCACAAAATTAAAAATTCTAAGTGAAATGGATTAACTATTTGGCATAACTATTACCAAAGTCAAATAAATATCAGGTAAACTAAATAGTCCTATAACTCTTAAAGAAACCATCATTAAAGTCACCCAAGAAAAAAGGTCCAGGACAAGTGGTTTTAGCAAAGATTTCTACCAGACTTTCAAAGAAGAGTTAATATCAAAAATCCTTAAACTATTCCACACAGTAGATAAAGAAGAAGCATTGCCAAACTCATTCCATGAGGCCATAGTCACCCTGATTCCTATACTACTCAAAGACTCAACAAAGAATATTTCAGACCATTTCCCCTATGAACTTCAATGAAATAATACATAATAGTATACTCAAAAATGCATCCAAGAATATACCAAAGGCACATCCACTATAATCAAGGAGGCTTAATCCCAGAGATACAGAGATGGTTCAATATACAAAAATATCAATAATCTACCATACAAACAAAGTGAAAAAGAAAACTATATGATCATTGCATTAGATGCTGTAAAAGCCTTTAAAAAAATGCAATACCCCTTTATGTTAAAAGTCATGGAGAGATCATGTATACAAGGCACATACATAAACACAATAAAGGCAATACGGCAAGCCAATAGCCAACATCAAATTAAATGGAGAGAAACTTAAAGCAATTCCACTGAAATTAGGGACAAAACAAGGCTGTTCAATATCATCCTATCTCTTTAATACAGGGCTTGAATTCCTAGCTAGACCAATTTAACACCTAAAGGAGATAAATGAGATACAAATTGGAAAGGAACTAGTCAAAGTATTGCCATTTGCACATGATGCAATAATATATATATATATATATATATGTATGTATGTATGTATGCATATATGTATACATACACACACATATATATGTGTGTGTAATATATATATATATATATATATATATATATATATATAATGTGCACCAGAGAATTTCTATAGCTAGATATAAAATAAACTCAAAGACATCAGTAGCACTTTTTATACAAATGATAAATGGGATGACAAAAAATTTGGAGAGATAACATGCTTCACAATCACCACTAATAATATAAAATATCTTAGTGTAACTCTACTCAACCAATTGAAAGACCTGAATGACAAGAACTTCAGGTCTCTGAAGAAAGGTCAAAGATATCAGAAAATGAAAAGATCCCCAATGTTCATGGATTGTATTGTAATCTCTAGATTACAATAATTAAAATGGCTATTTCTCCAAGGTCAATCTACAGATTCGATGTAATCCCCACCTAAATTGCAACATAATTGTTTATTGATCTTAAAAGATCAATTCTCAATCTCACATGGAATAGCAAAAAGCCACAGTAGCTAAAACCATATTGTACAATAAAAAATTCTAGAAGTATCGCTATCCCTGACTTCAAGTGGTACTACAGACAAATATTTATATTTTTTATATTTTTATATATACTGGTATATAAACAGATTTATCAGTGGAATTGAATTAAAGACTAGAAATAAACTGTCACATATACAGAAACTTGATTTTTAACAAAGAAGTCAAACCCATACTATGGAAAAAGGGGAAGATCTTCAATATATGGTGCTAGTCTAACTGGATGCCTCCATAGAATCATGCAAGTAGATTCGTATTAACTACCCGTCACAAAACTCAGGTCCAAGTGGCTCAAATATATTAACATTCAACCAGATACACTAAATCTAATAGAACAGAAAATGGAGAATAGCCCTGTACTTATTGGTGTAGGAGACAACCACCTGAATGGAACACCCATACCTCAGATCCTAAGATCAACAACTAAAAGAATAGGACCTCATGAAGCTGAAAAGCTTCTGTAAGGCAATGGACACTATCAAAGAAACAAAACAACAGCCTACATATTGGGATCTTCACAACCTATATCAGACAGAGGACTAATATCTAAAATATATGAAGAACTCAAGAAGTTAGATACCAACAATCTAAATAACCCAATTAAAAATGGAATACAGAGCTAATCAGAGATTTCACAATAGAGAAATCTCTAATGGCCAAGAAACAATTAGAGGGATGTTCAACATCCTTAGTCATCATATAAATGCCATACAAAATGACTCTGAGATTCCATGTTATACTCATCAGAATGGCTAAGATCAAAAACACAAAGGGCACATGCTGCTGAGGGTATCAAGAAATGGGAATATTCTTCCATTACTGGTATGAATGCAAACTTATACAACCACTTTGGAACTCAATTTTGCAGTTTCTCAGAAAACTGGGAATAGTTCTAACTCAAAACCTAGCTATACCACTCCTGAGCATATACCCAAAAGATGCTCTACCATGTGAAAGGACCCTTCCTCCACAATGTCCATAGCAGCTTTATTCATTATAGCCACAATATGGAAACAACCTAGATATCCTTCAATTGAAGAATGGTTAAAAAAATGTGGTTCATTTACACAATGCAATGCAACTCAGCTAATAAAAACGAGGGCATTGTAAATTATGCAGGCAAATGGATGGAACTAGAAAATATCATTTTATGTATTTCATGTATTTTCTTGAGTGTAGTTTACCTATTTGTCTTGGACATTTCCTTCTAATATCTTATGTAGGGCTAAATTTGTGGATATATGCTGTCTAAATTTGTTTTCATCATGAAGTATCTTGTTTTCTATAAGGTGGTCAAAATTTTTGCTGTGTATTGTTGTTTGTGCTCACAATTGTTGCCTATTAGAGACTACATGAAATCTTCCTAGGCCCTTCTGGCATTCAGAGTCTTTGTTCAGAGGTCAGCTGTAATCTTTTAGGTCTGCTATTATTTGTTACTTGGCATTTTTCCCTTGCAGCTTTGAATATTCCTTCTTTGTTCTGTCTATTTAGTATTTTGGTTTTTATGAGAAAAGAATCTGGATTTCTTTCCTGGTTCAATTGGTTCAATGTAATTGTTAGTCTATAAGCGTCTTTTTTTTTTTTTTTTTTTTTTTTTTTTTTTTGCTGTTGTTTATAGATACCCCTTTCTTTAGGTTGTAAGTTTCTTGTTGAATTTTTTTGTCGAAAATATTTTCTGGGTCTTTGAGCAGGGTAATCTTATTTCTATTATTAGTTTGTTTTTTTCATAGTGCCTCAGATGTCCTGAATATTTGTGTCAGATATTTTTTATACTTAATATTTACTTTGACCAAAATATTGAATTTTTTATTGTATCTTCTATGCCTGAGATTCTCTCTCCAACTCTTATATTCTGTTTTTGATGTTTGCATCTATAGTTCCTATTCTCTTTCTTAAATTCTAACTCTAGGTCTTTAACAGTTTAATTATTTTTTGTCACATGTTTAATTGTATTTTCTTGCATTTTAAGGGATTAATTCATTTCCTCTTTAAAGGCCACTATCATCTTCATGAGATTGCATTTAATGTTAATTTTTAGTGCTTCAATTATGTTAGAATATCCAGGTGTTGATATAGTAGGATAGGTGGGCTCTGGTAGTGCCATATTTCTGTGATGTTGTTGATTATATTTTTATACTCGGCTTTAGGCATAAAGATTTTTCAGTTATTATAGGTTTAGATATTTTTTGAGTTTTTAAAGTCTATCTCTGTTGGATGGATGATTTGGGGACTTTTTCCACTTGATTTCTGTTTCCTTCTTTTTTTTTTTTGCATTTTTTTTGAGGTTGATAGCTCCACGGTGCCTCTTTTTCTTTCTTTTTTTTTAATTTAATTTTTATTTTCTATATTCTATGTTTACATTCCAAAGGCTTTCCCCTTTCCCAGTTCCCCCCCCACCATATGTCCCATAATTCCTCTCCCCCCCAGCTATTCCCCAATCATCCCCCCCCCACACACACACACACGATTTCTCCATTCTGGGTCTACAATACTGCATCCAATCTTTACAGGCCCAGGGTCCTTTCCTTTCTTCTTCTTGGGAGTCATTTGACTTGCTAATTGTGCCTTGAGTACTTAGGGCTTCTGGGCTCATTAATATCCACTTATCAGTGATTCCTTCTTTTTATACTGCCTGAGTACCCTGTGGTTCTAGTGACTGGAAAGTCTTAAGGTCTGGTAGGATGTCTTCCCAGGAGTTTGGTGTCTTGTGAGGTCTCTGAAGTTTGGGGTGTTAACCTTGCTTCTGGGGTTTATAGTATCAGTATTGCCTGCATTCTCTAGTGTCACTAGGACTCCAGGACAACAGTTAGTCTATGAAGTAGAAAATGAAATCAGGGTGTGCAGTTTTAAGTATGATGGGGGTGTGGTTTAGGGGAATATGGAAGGCAAGGTCATAGGTCAGGTTCTTATTTTTTTCTGCTGCTTGCAGACCCCTGAGAATGGAGTTGTGTGTTGGGAAATGGAGGCAGGGTATGGGGTGCAGCTTGCGGCTGTTTGGTCTGCTTCAGGGGAGTTGCCAGTAAGGGATTGGGGTAGGGCATACCAGGCATTACTCGTGCAGGCAGAAGTCTAGGAAAGCAGGCAGGAAATGGAGAACAGGGTATGGGGTGCAGTTTACCAATATTATGGGTGTTTTCGCACTATGACAGCACTAGTTTGTTTGCTTTTTTTATTTGATAACTCATGGTGTCTAGAAAAGGTATTGTTTCCCATTGTAGGGTAAAGTAATTTAAACCCATTTTTTAAAGTATATGTAGTTATACATATGTATGTTATATCATATGATGTTTCTAGAGTAGCAGTTTTCTATTTGGGTTTTTAAAGTCATTAGTGTTAATTACATCTATCTATAGTCCCTCTTCTATCACCCTTCTCATAATTCACCATATATTTGGTTGCCCATTATAATCACCGTAAGGAATGCAGGTTTCAAGGTTTCCCTAAATTTCAATACAAATTATGAATTGTGATAAGTTGCAAAGTTTTGTGGTTATATTTCTCTTTAAATATGGTTGATATATTGACTCTTTGCCTATACACCACTTTTAACACACTGTTCTGCCTCTGCACCACGAATGCAAGGCCTCGTTCTTCTCTGAGTGCTGTGTGCCCCCCCTTCTCTCACCCTGCTCTTCTTTTCTTCGCTCTGGGTGATGTCTTTGTTGTTTATATTCATTCTCAGCCTTCTGTTTCCCATGTTCTCAAAGCCAACAGAATTTGTGTGCAGAACTAATTGGTGGAAGTTGGCAGCTGTTCTTTAAATATGAAGTTCCGTCCGGTATCCAAGAGTTTCTGAGATGGGGGTATGCAAATACATTTTTCTCAGAACTATGGCATTGGTTCCTTTTCAGATCTGTTTTTGTTCTCTTCATCTCTGCTGTGCATGGAAGTTAGAGTCTTGAATCCTGCCCCTGTAATTTCTAGGAGAAAGTTTCCTCTTAAAGATAGCAAAAAATTGTTTTCTGTGAAAAAACACAAAAAGATAATTTCCATATTGGCATTTTGTCTCCTTAGTTTTGGACAAACAGGTAATATAACTATAATAAATATGCAGAAGAAAGCCACATATTTAAGTACTAGTTACATACATAGAAAACAATCTTCTTTAAGTAACCTATTCATGCCATATATAATCCACATTATATGCGTATATAATTTATCAAGGTAAGTCAGAGATGGGACAGTGCCACACAGATAAATCATTGTTCTCTCCATAGTATATAACAGGCTTTACATTTTTGTTTTATATCTAGACTACTAAGTAACTACTGCTTACTTCTAACTGGCTTAGCAGTCTGCTGTAGGACCTTGAAAGGCAGTCTGTGTTCTGGTTGAGTGAGGCTTAACCTCTCGAGACCCACTAGATATTCTACAGTTGATGGACCCTTTGTCCATGCTCCCAGACACTAGGCTTCTGACATGAGGCCCTCAACTCCATATTCCTGTGGCCCGCAGTCACATAGGACAATGTGCGAAGCCCCTAGTACTCTGTCTGGACTTCACCCATACAGTCACCTGGTATGTTTCGCTCCATGGTTGCCTGGCAACAGCGAGGTAGTTTCCACCCACTATAAAAGGGAGTGTTTGCACTCTCCCCTCTTTCTTGCTCTCTTCTCATACTCTCTTGTTCTTTTTCTTGTCTCCTTGCTCCCCCTTTCTCCCCATTCCCTTACCCCCTCTCTCTAAGTGGCTATGGCCCACTTCTACTTCTCTACTTTCTCCCTCTCTCTACTTGTCTATTATAAACTTTCAAAAACCATTAACTGTGTCTCCTTATCTGGACCTGCAGTGCTGGAACAATGGGGCAGGTCTTCCCCCTAAATAGCTGTGCTGGCAGCTTCTAGTCTCCCTCTGAAAGGCCTCCAAATAATTCCAGCCATGGCTGCGATCAACCCAAGCCACACACCTAGCAAGCTGCCCAAGCTAGCCAAGGACACTGCTCCCTGTGGGACCCAGCCAAAGATCTCCCCTGCTCCTTTCCCTTCAACTCCAGACCCCAGCCCAGCCCCGGGGCCCCTATATAGTTCTCAGCTCTTCCAGACATCCAGGAGCATCTGGGAAGTTCAATACTGAGACCCCTAAGGGCTGCCCTTTCCCATTCCCCAGAGCAATGTCCCTTGACCACCAAAATACAATGACTGCCTGGCAGTCCCTTGGTGATATGCACAGTCCAACTGCCCACATCAACCTAGCCCAGCTGCCCAAGCTCTGGTCAGGAAGCAGGCCATCCGTCCCACAGTCTGCTGTGTTGCACCTAGCAAGATGAGTATGGTAATTCAGGGATTTTAAGGTAGTTCCACATCTTTGCAACATCCAAACAAAATACCAAATACCAAATCCAAACAAATGTAGTAAGAGTCTCCCCTCCATCCCCCCCCCCCAGTTTAAGCATCAATGTCTATTCAAATGTGTTACATTCTACCTCCCCAGCCCAGGGTTAATATATTCACATTTCTAGACAGGCTAAGAAGCATGGGATAGAGAAAATAAATGCAGTGACACCATCCAAATAGCTGTTCATCTTTCTGATCCCATGCATGAAGAGTCAAGGGGAGCAAGTGGGAGGGGAGATGTCATGCCTGTCAGACTCTACCTACATGTTCAAGCTGTTCACTTCCCCAATCAGCAATCAAACTGTTTAGAATTTTGTCAGTATAACACTGCTTTAAAAATTCTCCTTCAATATTATATTATTCTTCATACTTCTCAATAAAATATTAAAATCAATTAATTGATATTAAATTAAAGGAAAACTTTCTGAGATGTTGAGTCAGGTTATATTAAATCTATTGAAGTCAGAGTAAGTGACTTACTAAAAGTGGTGAGATGTCTTAATTCATGAACATATTGTGTGCTTTCATGTGTTTTAATTTGTATTTTAAAATCTTACTTGTATACATACATTTCATTATTTGATTTCATCAATGAATAATTTCTTAAATTTCTTATAGGCTGTGAACATGTTTTACTTGGCTTATATTTAAGTATTTCATTGTAGAAGATACTGATATAACTGTTACAGCATTTTTAATTTCAAATATGGCTTGTTGATTGATATTGTATGGGAAAGTGATGTCCTTTGTGTATTAAACTTTTGTTGGATCCAAGTACTGGGTTAGTGGTTGTAACCTCAGAATTTGAAAGTCTGCAGTAGAAAGACTACAATGAAGACAAGTACAAACTGAGCTGCACTGTGAGACCCTGTTTCAAAGAAACAATAACAAGATAAACAGATGAATGAAAGTGAATAATAATATATCTTTCCATCTTTCTTTTATTTAAGTTGTTATTGATTTGTTGTGGATTTAACAAAATGTACCCCAATTGTATTCATCTCCCTGTCTCTTTGCACCCAGCTTCTGCCCTTGTAACCTCCCTTCACAAAAGAAAAATAAAGAAAAAATTTCATTATGGAAGCTGTAGTGTTTCACAGGGTACCCTTTTGTTCACACTTGTTTTTTGCAAATGTTCATTGCAAAGAGTCCTTGGTCTTGTCTGAGCCCTCTATCTTCTGCTACATTATCAATATTGGGTCCTCACGAGGAATTCTTCTGGTTATCCTGCTGCTACCTGGTGTCATAGAAATTCTGCAGCTTTGGACATGAAGGATGGGCTCTTTCATGTGCTCCAGCAGATTATAGATAAGGTAGCTGGTTGGATGGGCTATCTCAAAGCCCTGGATCTGGGCCTGGTTGGTAGCTGAGCTCGTCAGCCCACCAGCTTTCCCACATTCACACCACGAGGGTAAATGCTCCAGTCCTGCCTCAGCTAGCATACTCAATGCTGCAGAGAGCAAAGGGCAGTGCTACTGCTCTCAAAATTTTATGGCTAGTTCTCTTACATGCTGTAAACGGTAAGGAATGTAGTAGCCAGGGGCATCTCTTCTTCCTACTCCCCAACATACAGCAGATATGTTAAGGACAGCTCTTCCATGCTCATGTCCTCAAGGTCAGCTCAGCCCCACTTCCAACTACCAGAGTTAACTCTACTGTTCTGCCTAGGTGAGGTGCAGGGCCCAGTCACAATGTGTGCAGTTAGAGACGGGCAGGACCAGCTCTTCTACAAGGTCCAGGTGAGGGATGGGGCCAGTCCTACAAAGTCCTCAGATGTCAACATGATCCCAGGGAGCAAACCAGACCAAGTACTTCCACCTGGCCTTTGGTGGAAACAAATCACTTCTGCCTTAGGGTCACACACCAAGACAGGGCAATCTAGGCCAGAACCCTACCATGATCCCAGGTAGTCTCAGTAACTACTTCTATCAGGCAGTTCCTCACTATTTATGCCTCTCTTCATTGTGTACACATCCTTCTATGTTTCTTTCTCTTTCTTCTCTCTACCATCTCTTGTCTGTCTTAGTGTTGCCAAGGGCCTCTGGGTGCCCAAAGTCATCTCAAGAAATGTTTTTCCCTACAGGGGAAGGGGTGATCTACGTCATACTCTCCTATCTTTTTATAACCATGTGTTCATTATCTTTTCAACATTTTTTTCATAGTAACCCAGCCAAAATACCTATTTTACTAGTTCATTCAAAGGCTTTATAAGATGTTTGAATGGAATTATGGGCTGAAACTCCTTTCTCCTGTTTTACCAAAGCCTAGACACTTGTTTTTGCATTAATAGCTTGCATTCTTTTGTTTTTATAAACCAGTGTGTATCACTGCAGTTACTTACAGAAATAGATAAATATCTTATTAGAGGAAAAATTTGAAATAGAGAAATATTTCAAAGGCAGTCACATTACCAACCCCCGCTCCCACCAAGAAAGCAAAGAATTTGAGGTATGCTGTGCAGCATGCCAAATACTCTTCATGGTATAGAGTGTCCTTTCTTGCTTTTCCAGTTAGTCTGAGGCTCATCCAGGAAGCAAAGATTCTCTGCTTCTTCCAGGAAGCTCAGTTGGTTCTGAGAATGTCTCTGTTCAGTCCATACACCTCAGGGAAAGAGAGGCTTGGAACATCTGGCCTTCTTTTCTACTTTTTCTAAAGCCTTATAGGTTTTACTCCATGAGTTTAAGTTACTAAACCTTGTTGAGCTCCTTGCAGGCTGTGTGGTAGCCAAGTATATTGCTTTCTCTTAGAATATGCTGCATATCAGTGAACTTTCCTTCAAATTGTAGACTTAATCTTGGAGAAAATTGCTAATCAGTATACAAGAAGCACTTAGTAGAATCAGAGAAATGAAAACCAGAGCATCTGTGTGTATTCATACACACTCCCCACACACATATCTAGCTTCTCACATGGAAAGATTCTTGTTTGCTTGTTTTTCTTTCCACTTATAGATTGAAGTCCTTAGAGAAGCAGTCAAACAGCACAGAAAAAGTATGTGTTTTTTTTTTCTAGTTTATCACTGAAGAACAAGGTGTATGCTACTGTACATTCAATAACAATGTTGTATGTGATATTGGTGTGATACATAGCATTTTTGTTTGAATACTATGAAAATTTTCCTTATTTCAAAGAAAATGTCACATTCTATCTAAAATACAAGCACTTTGTATTAGTTTCTATATATGCCAGGAATAGAAAGAAGATGTATAGAAGAGATGTTATGACCAAGGTAAATTTCAGAAGAAAGAGTATTAGGGGATTAAAATTTCAGAGTATTAGTCTGGCCATCCTGGCAGCAGGCAGGCAAACAGGCATGACTCTAAGCTAGTACTCCAAGAAAGAGATTATATCCTTCCCATAACACTAGACACTCACAGAAAGCAAGAGCTACAGATACAGATAGAGTGAAGGAGGGAGAGAGAGAAAGAGAGGGAAGGAGAAGGAGAGGGAGAGGAAGAGGGAGAGGCAGGGAGAGGGAGATAGAGGGAGAAAGAGAAGGAGAGAGAGAGAGAGAGAGGGAGAGAGGAGAGGGAGAGAGAGAGAGAGAGAGAGAGAGAGAGAGAGAGAGAGAGAGAGAGAGAGAGAGAGAAGATGAGAACAGTGTGGCCATTTGAACCTCCATGCCTACTTCCACTAAGACACCCCTTCCAACAATGCCAAGCTTCTAAAGGTTTCCCAAACAGTTCCACAAACTATGGAACAAGCATTCAGATATGTGAGACAATGAGGACCATTCTCATCCAAACCACAGTGCGGATATTTCAGAAGTGAGTATAACATAAAACAAGAATAGATACATCAGCTGTGGATAGAGAAAACTTAAATCTGATATGTTGAGTCTGAAGTTTCCACGGACACCTTAGGTAGTATTTAATACCCTCTTCTATTTCACTACTCTTATCCTTCACTATGTGCCTCCTGACTTAAACGATGATAGGTAGCAAAACAAATGAATTTTTAATGAAATCAGGTTTTGAATGAAGCCATTTATTTAGCTTTCTTATCTGTTTTCAGAAGTTTTGAGTGCTGCAAAGTCACTGTCAGTATCTCTAAAGTGAGCACAACAACCAAACAACCAAAAAATCCAGAACAAAAAAAAACAAGTTAAGAACACAAAACAACCCCCCCAATAAAACAAACAACAACAAAAATCCTCCAAAACTGTTTTCTTTGATCTGTTTCTTGTTACTAAAAGTTATCTGCAAGAAGTATCTCATGATCCGGGTGGTGGTGGCGCACCCCTTTAATTCCAGTACTTGGGAGGCAGAGGCAGGCAGATTTCTGAGTTTGAGGCCAGCCTGGCCTACAGAGTGAGTTCCAGGACAGCCAGGACTACACAGAAAAACCCTGTCTGGAAAAACAAAAAAAAAAAAAAACAAAACAAAACAAAAAAAAAGAGTATCTCATGAGAAATTCTCCATATGAGTGTTATTATGATACTAAGAAATGCAGACTTTTGGGGGGTCTTTTGTTTACAGGCAGGAATTCACTCTATATTCTTAGCTCTTGAGCTTTATCTAACAAAGCCTTGCTAGGTATAAATATCCACGAAGAATTTCAGGTAATGTCTGCCCTTTTGTCTCTTGTATTAGATATTAAGTGCTTCACTGATGAGAAAGTTCTTTAGCTCATCTAAAATTTAGAGTTAAATGTCTTTTAAGAAGCATGTAAACCAAGCATATTGGATTGCCCTGCAGAAAACATGCTATTATTCTATTAATATCAAACTGGTGAATGGTAAGCTATAGACTGAAGGCTAATGCTTCTACATTTACCACTGTAAATCCTGCATAATTCAGATAGTATGTACCATTATTTTCAGCTGTCACACCCCTTTCATGTACATGCTCCTGAAGTGATCTCAGCAGGATATTTAAGCTGCCTCCATTATTTAAAACTGGTCCTTATGTAAATCACATTGACTCTAAAATTCCTTTGGAAGTACTGTCTTTTTAGGCTCATAGAGAATATAAGTTCACTCTAGAAATAGAGTTGATAAGCTGTTTCTAATTTTAGTCAGAAGATAATTCAGCAAGGAGAATAAAGTTAAGTAAGCTAAAACAGTGAAATTCTGAGCATTTGCTTGCTGCTACTATCAGGTCTTATTCTGCTATGAAAGAGCACCACAGATGGAACATTTTAACCATAGTTTTTTTCCTTATAGTGAAGTGTATGGAGATACAAAATCAGGCTGCCAAAACAAGATTCCACTGAAACCCTCCCTTTATATATAGCTACCATCTAAATGTATCCTTATATTGAAGTGAAGCTCAGATTCTCAGTCTGCTTATAATGGCAGGGATCAATCAAGTGGCATAATTACATCTCAAAGTTAGACTTTCATGGCACAGATTTGTGGGATATGTAAACAATCATTCCTCAGTGGGTTAAAGCTTTTGAAGATTATAAGCATCTGTCAGCAGAGTGTTTACCATTCAGGATTTTGTATTTATTAAAGAAATGTATAAAATAACTAAAAGCAAAACCTCTCTCTTTTTAAATCAGTGTTTTAGAAAAACAGGCAAAGTAAAATCCTGATTCAGGTGAAGGGGGAAAAGAAACAAGATATTGCTCTCATTGAATATCAGTGGTTTCTACATAGTGGTATTTGATAGAACTATATGTTCATATAATAAATACAAGCAAACTAAGCTTTAGAATTTTAAAGAAATAAAGTATGTAACAAATTGTTATAAAATTCAGGCTCCCTAGTCTTTATGTTACATTAGATGGGTTGTCCTATTTGAGGAAATAGAAACTCTTGGAAGAATGAAAGGGAACGGATTGAAACAGGAAAACAAGGAGACTGACAATAATATCAGCAAATGAAAAAGGCACAGATATACAGAAATAAAAATATGGACACTGGGCTCTGCAAGTTCCCTCTCCCCAGTGTATGGCATTTCATCTAAGGTCCCTATCTTTGAGTTCTGAGAATCTCTCACATCCCAGGTCACTGGTACATTTTGGATGGTCCTCCCAAAATCCTACCTCCCCAAATCCTACCTCCTGAGGTTGCATGTTTCCATTCCTTCTACTAGCCCTCAGGGATTTGAGTCCTCCCCCCACCATAACAAATCACCCCAATCCTCAATTCCCTTTCCCTCTCAGGTCTCTCCCTGCCCCTTTGTGATTGCTTTCTTTTCCCTTCTCCTTCCAAAGTGGGACAGAGGCATTCTCACTTGGGCCCTTCAGCTTGTTTAACTTTTGGAGTTCTGTGGACTGTATCTTGGGTATTCAGCACTTTTTTATTTTTTGAATAATATCCACATATTAGTGAGTACATACTGTGCAAGTCCTTTTGGGTCTGAGTTACAACACTCAGGATGATATTTTTCTAGTTCCATCCATTTGCCTGCAAATCTCAGGATGTCCTCTTTAATTTTTTATTATTTTTTATTTTGTTATATATTGGGTTTATTTATATTTCAAATGGTATCAGCTTTCCTTGTAACTCCTCCCCTTTATCCCATCAACCTCCCCCTGCTAACCAACCCCTCTCCCACTTTCCTGACCTGGCATTGCTCTACACTCAGGCTTCTAGACTTCAAAGAACCAATGGCCTCTCCTCTCAATGATATCTAAAGTATATCCTCTGCTACATATGAAGCTGGAGACATCTGTCCCTCCGTGTGTACTCTTTGGTTGGTGGTTTACTCCCAGGGAGCTCTGGGGGGATACTGGTTGATATGTTATTGTTCCTCCTATGGGACTGCAATCCTCCTTACCTCCTAGGGTCCTTTCTTTAGCTCCTCCATTGGGGAAGCTATGCTCAGAATATTGGTTGGCTGTGAGCCATGAGTACTTTGATCCACAGTTTGGTTTTCCTTCTTCTTGAGCTCTATGTGGTCTGTGAGTTGTATCTTGGATATTCCAAGCTTTTGGGTTAATATCCATTTATCAGTGAGTGCATAACATGTGTGTTCTTTTATGATTGGGTTACACTCATGATGATAGTTTCTAGCTCCATTCATTTACCTAAGAATTTCATGAAATCATTTTTTTAATAGCTGAGTAGTACTCCATTGTGTAAATGTACCACATTTTTGTATCCATTCCTCTGCTGAGGGACATCTAGGTTCTTTCCAGCTTCTGGCTATTATAAATAAGCTGCTATGAACAAAGTGGAGCATGTGTCCTTATTACTTGTTGGAGCATCTTCTGGGTATATATGCCCAGGAGTGGTATAGCTGTGTCATCAGTAAGTACTTTGTCCAATTTTCTGAGGAGCCACCAACTGATTTCTAGGGTGGTTTTGCCAACTTGCAATCCCACCAACAATGGAGGACTGTTCCTCTTTCTCCACATCCTCTCCAGAATCTGCAGTCTGCTGTGTTTTAGATCTTAGCCATTCTGACTGGTATGAGGTGGAATTTCAGGGATCTTTTGATTTACATTTCCCTGATAATTACAGATGTTGAACATTTCTTTTCGCGCTTCTCAGCCATTTGGTATTCCCCAGTCAAGAATTCTTTGTTTAGCTCTGTATCCCATTTCTTAAATAGGGTCATTTGGTTCTCTGGAGTCTAACTTTCTGAGTTCTTTGCCTATATTGGATATTAGTCCTCTATCAGATGTAGGAGTGGTAAAGATCGCCTCAAAATCTTTTAGTTGCCATTTTGTTCTATTGACAGTGTTTTTTGCCTTACAGAAGCTTTGAAGTTTTATGAGGCCCCATTTGTCAATTCTTGATTTTAGAACATAAGCTATTGGTGTTCTTTTTAGGAAATCTTTCCCTGTGCCCATGTGCTCCAGATTCTTCCCTACTTTCTCTTCTATTAGATACAGTGTATCTCGTTTTATGTGGAGGCCCTTGATCCACTTGGATTTGAGGTTGCATAGAGATAAGATTGGATCAATTTGCAACCTTCTACATTTTGACTGCTAGTTGAAACAGCACCATTTGTTGAAAATGCTGTCTTTTTCCACTGGATGGTTTTAGCTCTTTTGTCAAAGATCAAGTGACTATAAGTGTGTGGTGTTGTTACTGTGTCATCAGTTCTATACCATAGTAGAGATACCTGTCTCTACTAATACCATGCAGTTTTTATCACTGTTGTTCTGTAGTTTGGCTTGAAGTCAGGAATGGTGATTCTGCCAGAGGTTCTTTTATTAATGAGAAGAGTTTTAGCTATGCTGGGTTATTTGCTATTCCATAAGAATTTGGAAATTGCTCTTTCTAACTCTATGAAGAATTGAGTTGGAATTTTGATGGGGATTGCATTGAATCAGTATTTTGCTTTAGGCAAGATGGCCATTTTTACTATATCAACCCCACTAATCCATGAACTTGGGAGATATTTCCATTTTCTGAGACCTTCTTCCATTTCTTTCTTCGGAGACTTTAAGATCTTGTCGTACAGATCTTTCACTTGCTTGGTTAGAATCACACAAAAGTATTTTACATTATTTGTGACTATTGGGAAGGTTGTTGTTTCCCTAATTTCTTTCTCAACTTCTTTAGTCTTTGAGTAAAGAAAGGCTTCTGATTTCTTTGAGTTAATTTTATATACATCCACTTTGCTGAAGTGTTTTATCAAGTTTAGGATATCTTTGGAGAAAATTTTTGGGTCACTTAAGTGTACTATGATTTCATCTGCAAATAGTGATACTTTGATTTTTTCATTTCCAGTTTGCATTCTTTGACCTCCTTTTGTTGTCTAATTGCACTGGTTAGGACTTAAAGTACTATATTGAACAGGTAGGGAGAGAGTGGACAGCCTTGTGATTTCAGTGGGATTGCTCCAAGTTTCTCTGCATTTAGATTGATGTTGGCTACTTGCTTTCTGTATATTGCTTTTACTATGTTTAGGTATGGGCCTTGAATTCCTGATCTTTCCAAGACTTTTATCAGGAAGAGATGTGGGATTTTGTCAAATGCTTTCACAATATCTAATGAAATGGTCATGTGTTTTTTTTTTCCTTTGAGTTTGTTTATATAGTGTACTACATTGATGGATTTCCATATATTGAATGATCCCTGCATCCCTGGGATGAAGCTTATTTGATCATGGTAGATGATCATTTTGATGTGTTCCTGGATTTCATTAGCAAGAATTTTATTGAGTATTTTGCATAGATATTCATAAGGGAAAGTGGTCTAAGGTTCTCTTTCTTTATTGGGTCTTTGTGTGGTTTAGGTATCAGAGTTATTGGGCATCATAGAATAAATTGGGTAGTGTTCCTTCTGTTTCTAATTTGCTGAAGAGTTTGAAGAGTATTGGTATATAAGGTCTTCTTTGAAGGTCTCGTGGAACTCTGTATTAAACTCTTCTGATCCTGGGAAATTTTTTGGTTGGGAGAATATTAAGATTGCTTCTATTCCTTTAGGGGTTATGGGATTGTTTAGATCATTTATCTGATCCTGACTTAACTTTGGCACCTGGTATCTGTCTATAAAATTATCCATTTTATCTGGATTTTTCAGGTTTTTTTTTTTTTTTTTTTTTTTTTTTTTTTTTTTTAGTATAGGCTTTTTCTAGTAGGATCTTATGATTCTTTGGATTTTCTCATTATCTGTTGTTATGTCTCCCTTTTCATTTCTGATTTTGTTGATTTGGAGCCTCTCTCTGTGCCCTCTGGTTAGTTTGGATAATGGTTTATCTATCTTGTTTTTTTGTTTTTTTGTTTTTTTGTTTTGTTTTGTTTTTTGTTTTTTTCTTTAAACAAAGAGCCAAGTTGATTTTGGTTGATTCTTTGTATTGTTCATGTTGTTTCTACTTGGTTGATTTCAGCTCTTAGTTTGATTATTTCTAGCCATCTACTCCTCTTCAATTTATTTCTTTTTGTTTTAGAACCTTAAGATGTACTATCAAATTGCTAATGTATGCTCTTTCTAGTTTTTTTTGGAGGCACTAAGAGCTATGAGTTTCCTTTTAGCATTGCTTTCACTGTTTCCTATAAGATTGGGTATGTAGTACCTTCATTTTCATTAAATTCTAAAAAGTCTTTAATTTCTTTATCTCTTCCTTGACCAAGTTATCATTGGGTAGAATGTTCAGTTTCCATGGGTATGTGGGTTTTCTTTTTTCTTTTTCTTTTTTTCTATATTCTTTGTTTGCATTCCAAATGGTTTTCCCTTTCTTGGTTCCCCCCTCCCCATAAGACCATTCTCCAATCAACCTCCTCCTTCTGTTCTGTCCTGGTACTCCCCTTCATTGCTGGGTCAAGCCTTTCGAGGACCAGGGACCTCTCCTTCCTTCTTCTTGGGAATCATTTGATATGCAAATTGTCTTGGGTATTCAGAACTTCTGGGCTAATCTTCACTTATTAGTGACTGCATTCCATGTGTTCTTTTGTGATTGGGTTACCTTACTTAGGATGATATTTTCCAGTTCCATCCACTTGCCTAAGAACTTCATGAACTCATTGTTTTTAATTGCTGAGTAGTATTCCATTGTGTAGATATACCACATTTTCTGTATCCATTCCTCCACTGAGGGACATCTGGGTTCTTTCCAGCCTCTGGCTATTACAAATAAGGCTGCTATGAACATAGTGGAGCATGTGTTCTTATTGCATGCCAAGGAATTGAAGACCAGCCTTAATTCCTGTTGATCGTATATGGTACATGGGATTACTTCAATCATTTTTATATCTGTTGAGGTCTGTATATGATCAGTTTTGGAGAAGATTCTGTGAGGTGCTGAGGAGAAAGTATATTTTCTTGTTTTAGGGTAAAATATTCTATAGATACCTGTTAAATCCATTTCATTCATAACTTCTGTTAGTTTTACTATGTCTCTGTCTAGTTTCTGTTTCCATGATCTGTTCTTTGATGAGAGTGGGATTTTGAAGTCTGTCACTATTATTGTGTGCAGTGCAATGTGTGCTTTAAGCTTAGTAAAGTTTCTTGTATGAATGTGGGTACCCTTGTACTTGGAGCATAGATGTTAAGAACTGAGGGTTCACCTTGGTAGATTTTTCCTTTGATGAATATGAAGTGCCTTTCTTTATATTTTTGATTACTTTAGGTTGAAACTCAATTTTATTCAATTTTACAATGGTTGTACCAGCTTGTTTCTTGGTGACATTTGCTTGGAAAATTGTTTTCCAGTCTTTTACTTTGAGATAGTGTCAGTCTTTGTGCCTATGGTGAGTTTCTTGTATGCAGAAAAATGTTGGATCCTTTTTATGAATCCAGTCTGTTAGTCTATGCTTTTATATTGGAGAATTGAGTCCATTGATATTGAGATATTAAGGAAAAGTGACTATTGCTTCCTGTTATTTTTGTTATTAGAGGTGGAGTTATGTTTGTGTGGCTCTCTTCTTTTTAGTTTGCTAAAAGAAGATTATTTTCTTTCTTTTCTAGGGTGTAGTTTCCCTCCATTTGTTGATGTTTTCCATTAATTATCTTTGAAGGTTTGGATTTGTGGAAAGATATTGTGTAAATTTGGTTTTGTCATGGAATACCTTAGTTTCTCCATTTATGGTAATTGAGAGTTTTACTTGGTATAGTAGCCTGGGTTGTCATTTGTGTTCCATTAGGGTCTGTATGATATCTTCCCAGGATCTTCTCTCTTTCATTGTCTCTGATGAGATGCCTGGTGCAATTCTGATAGGTCTACCTTTATATGTTTGTTACCTGAGCATTTTCCCTTACTGCTTTTAATATTCTTTCTTTGTTTAGTGCATTTGATGTTTTGATTATTATGTGACAAGAGGAATTTCTTTTCTGGTCCAATCTATTTGGAGTTCTGTAGGCTTCTTTTTTTTATTTTCTATATTCTATGTTTACATTCCAAAGGCTTGCCCCTTGTCCAGTTCCCCCCCACCATATGTCCCATAATTCCTCTCGCCCCCTCAGCTATTCCCCAATCATTCCCCCCCCCACAATTTCTCTGTTCTGGGTCTACAATACTGTATCCAATCTTTACAGGCCCAGGGTCCCTCCTTTCTTCTTCTTGGGAGTCATTTGACTTGCTAATTGTGCCTTGAGCATTTAGGGCTTCTGGGCTCATTAATATCCACTTATCAGTGATTGCATTTCATGTGTATTCTTTTGTGATTGGGTTAGCTCACTTAGGATGATATTTTCCAGATCTAACCATTTACCTACAAATTGCATGAGTTCATTATTTTTAATTGCTGAGTAGTACTCCATTGTATAAATATACCACATTTTCTGTATCCATTCCTCTTTTGAGGGATATCTGGGCTCCTTCCAATTTCTGGCTATTATAAACAAGGCTGCTATAAACATAGTGGAGCATGTGTCTTTATTGTATGCAGGGGAATCCTCTGGGTATATGCCCAGGAGTGGTATGACAGGGTCCTCTGGAAGTGACATGCCCAATTTTCTGAGGAACCGCCACACTGATTTCCAGAGCGGTTTTACCATTTTTGCAATCCCACCAACAGTGGAGGAGTGTTCCTCTTTCTCCACATCTTTGCCAGAACCTGTTGTCTCTTGAGTTTTTAATCTTAGCCATTCTGAGTGGTGTGAGGTGGAATCTCAGGGTTGTTTTGATTTGCATTTCTCTGATGACTAATGATATTGAACATCTCTTAAGGTGTTTCTTGGCCATCCAAATTTCTTCTGGTGAAAATTCTTTGTTTAGCTCTGTACCCCATTTTTTGATAGGGTTATTTGGTTCTTTGGGGTCTAACTTCTTGAGTTCTTTGTATATACTGGATATTAGCCCTCTGTCGGATGTGGGCTTGGTTAAAATCATTTCCCACTTTGTTGGTTGCTGTTTTGTCCTTCTGATGGTGTCCTTTGCCTTACAGAAACTTTGTAATTTTATGAGGTCCCATTTGTCAATTCTTGATCTTAGAGCATAAGCTATTGGTGTTCTGTTCAGGAACTTTCCCCCTGTGCCCATGTCCTCCAGGGTCTTCCCAGTTTCTTTTCTAATAGTTTCAGTGTGTCTGGTTTTATGTGGAGGTCCTTGATCCACTTGGAGTTGATCTTAGTACAAGGAGATAAGAGTGGGTCAATTCGCATTCTTCTGCATGTTGACCTCCAGTTGAACCAGCACCATTTGTTGAAAAGGCTATCATTTTTCCACTGGATGGTTGTGGCTCCTTTATCAAAGATCTGTTTCTTGTAAGTTCATGGGCATCCCTTTCTTTAGGTTAGGGAGGTTTTCTTCTATAATTTTTAAGACATTTACTGGCTCTTTAAGTTATACATTTTTGCTCTCTTCTATACCTATAATCCTTAGGTTTGGTCTTCTCGTTGTATCCTGAATTTCTTGGATGTTTTGGATTAGAAGCTTTTTGCATTTTGCATTTTCTTTGACTGTCATGTCAATGTTTTCTATGGTTTCTTCTGCACTTTATTTATTTTTTATTTTTTGGGGGGGCTTTGTTGGGACAGGGATTCTCTATGTAGCCTTGGCAGTCCTGGAACTTACTCTGTAGACCAGGCTGGCTTGGAACTCAGAAATTCACCTGCCTCTGCCTCTCAAGTGCTGGGATTACAGGCATGTGCCACCACCTCCCAGCCTCTTCTGCACTTTAGATTCTCTCTTCCATCTCTTGTATTTTGTTATTGACACTTATATCTATGAATCCTGACTTCTTTCCTAGGTTTTTATATCTCCATATTTGTTTCCCTTTGTGATTTCTTTATTATTCCTACTTCCATTTTTAGATCCTGGATGGTTTTGTTCAATTCCTTCATCTGTTTGGTTGTGTTTACCTCTTTTTCTTTAAGGAAGTTATTTATATCCTTCTTGCAGTCTTCTATAAGCATCATGAGTTGTGATTTTAAATTGAAATCTTGCTTTTTCAGTGTGTTATGGTATCTCGGACCTGCTGTTGTGGGAGAACTGGGTTTGGGTGGTGTCATTTTGCCTTGTTTCTGTTGGTAACATTCTTGCCTTTGCCTTTTAGTATCTAGTTATCTCTGGTGTTAGTTGGTCCTGCAGTCTCTGGCTGGAGCTTGTCCCTCTAGTGGGCCTGTAAGCCTGTCTCAGCACCCCTGGGAGATCAGCTCTCCCTCTGACACAATGGGCTGTGGCTCAGCCCAGCTCCTGGGTGCATATGGAGCCTGCAAGGACCCTGTTTCAGCCTCTCTGCCACTCCTATGCTCCCTGTGATCCTTTCAGTACCTGCCTTGGACAGTCATCAGAGAGAAAATGGTGATCTAGCCTCCCAACCTGGGAGTCAATGGACTCCCTGTAGACCAGTTCTCTTCCTGTATGACTGGTGCACAGACTATAGAAGAGTGTAGCTTCTGGGTGTAGATGGAGCTTGGAAGGATGCTGGTCCTATTGCTCTGCCACTCCTGTGTTCCCTGCTCTCCTAGTCTTACCTGCCTTGCCCTGTCACCAGAGTAAGAATGGGTTCCTCATTCTTTTTTTTTTTTTTTTGGTGCAAAAAGCAAGAGAAATTTTATTTAATCTAGCATGCTGTGTTCTCCCTATACATGGGAAAAGAAGGACCATGTGCAGCCTGTACAGCAGCCCCTTATACATTCCTCAAGACAGCCACCATTAGGCACAATGTGATTGGCAGAACAGTGTTACCTTTAAACTAATTGGTTATTAGAGAATGAGGTAGGTGACCAACTCTTGCCCTTCCCTAGCTGCAGAGACCTCCTTCTGGTCTGAAGAAAGTAACTTAGCCTCTCCCTTCTGGGAGGTGCAAGTGTTTCATGACCTTTCCAAAGTTCCTGAGCTGATCCTTTCATCCCTCCATTTTCTTTGTCCTTGCTTCAATCCTGAAGCAATTGTAGGTATTCTGATAGCTCATACTCCTGGTTTTCTGTATCTAATTCTTTGTATTGCTGTTTTAAGCTCATTAGCTATACTGTACCTAAGTGTTTCTTAGCAATAGAGGCCAAGTGGTTCAAAATGTAGGGGCCAAAAGTCAACAATAGCAGGAGAACTAAGGGTCCTTACAGGTGGATATGCAGGTAGTTAACCAAGGAGAGGAGATAAACCAAAACTCAAACCAGTCCTGAATCCATTCTCTCTCTTTTTAGCTTGGGTAGCCCTTTCCTTACCTTGGCCACTGACTCTTTAAGAACCCTGAAATAATCTATGTAAAAGTAACACTCCTTAGCTAAGGCAACACATAGCCCCCCACCCCCCATTCTGCAGTACTACATCTGATAATGAAGTCAGTGATTCTTGGAGGTGACTGATGAAAGTTTCTATTTTCTCTATATCTAAATTAATGGCTGCCCTCAGACTGTCATAATTTAACCCTTGTAAGACTACAGCAGAAGCAATAGTAGCTGCCCCAGCCATCCCCAATCCTAACAGAAGGGAAAGAGTGAGTGCTGTAATAGGTTTAATAGGCAGGCACATACGATGGGCAAGGGAACAAGAATCCAAGGTATTACCAGGCAGTCATCAAGGTCGAGTGATCTTGAGCTTGAACAGACTGTCCATCTTCTGTACCATCCAGTGAGGCCTCTGGAGGGCCTCATTCTTAATAGCTTAGTAGTATTCCATTGTGTAAATGAACCACATTTTCTATATCCATTCTTCTGTCATGGGACATCTGGCTTGTTTGCAGCTTCTGGCTCTCACAAATAAGGCCACTATGCACATAGTGGAACACATGCCCTTGTGGCATGGTGGGGCATCTTTTGGGTATACTCCCAAGAATGGTATTTCTGGGTTTTCAGGTAGATCTATTTTTTCTGAGGAACCTCCAGATTGATTTCCTGAGTGGTTGTACCAGTCTGCAAACCCACCAGCAATGAAGGAATGTTCTAATTTGTCCACATACTCTCCGACATGTGTTGGGGGTTTTGAACTTAGCCATGCTGATTGGGGTAAGATAGAATCTTAGGGTAGTTTTGATTTGGATTTCTTTGATCAGTAAGGACTTTGAACATATCTTTAGGTTATTGTCAGCAAGCCCACCTCCAGCAGAAAGATAGGGCATCCAGTAACGGATGGGTTGCCAAACCACAGTCAAAACTTTGACCCATAATTGTTCCTGTCTGAAAGAACTGCAGGATGGAAATGGAGAAGAGCCTGAGGAAAAGAAGGGGCAGAGATATTCACAAAGTGAGATCCAATTTAAGGGGTGGCCCCAAGACCTGACACTATTACAGAGGCTACGGAGTGTTCACACAAAGGGACCTATCATTACTGCCCTCTAAAAGGCCAAACAGGCAACAGAAAGATTTATATGCAGCTCCTGTGCTTGAATTAGGGAAAGCTGGAAGAAGCTGAGGAGGAGGGTGACCCTGTAGGAGGACCAGCAGTCTCAATTAATCTGGATCCCTGAGATTTCTCAGATACTGGAACACCAACCCATACACCAGCCGATATGAAGCCCCAAACACATATATAGTAGAGTACTGCTATGTCTGGGTTTAGTCAGAGAAGATGTACCGTACCCTTAAGAGACTGGAGGCCCTAAGGAATTTAGAGGTCTGGTAGGGAGGGGATTATGGGTGGAGATACCCTCCTGGAGGCAGGATGTCAGGCAGGAAGGAGGTATAGGATGTGTTAGAGGGTCTACAGGGAGGGGAATATAGAGTTTAAAATAAATAAATAATTAATTAATTAATAAAAATGCATACTGTACAAAAGGGAGTAGAGCATCAATAACACTCTCTGAACCTGTGCTCTTTCTGCTGCTACTAGTGAAAGAGAACACTGTTTTGCAACTGTTTACATTTGTAGGTGAAATATATATACATATATATGTATATATATATATGTATATATACATATATATATATGTATATATATATTTTTTGTGATTTGCTTTAATCCTGTTAGTAATGTATTAAAGTCAAAGATACTTTTGCCAACACCCCTTCCTGCCCTCAGTGAAAAGCTCTCTGAGATCTGCACATTCATAGTGAGATAGGACAGTTGTAAAATATAAATTTTTCAATGCCAAGTCCATACGTTTTCAAGTAATTTGGAAATACATGTCATTGCAAGGATATTTCAGCCAAGGAATGATGAGGGAAGTTTGTCTCTCAGAAAATTACTAAATAGCATTATGCTAGTTTTGCAAACCATGCACTAGAATCTAGAATGTGAGAAAAAATGCAAACACGGGCTGGGCAATGGTTCTGTACATAAAGGGCTTGGTGCATAAGCACAAGGATACCAAGTATGGATTTCAAATCCATGGTGCCCAGGTACAAATCCAACATGATTGCACATGCCTGAAAGCACAACCTTGAGGTTGTGAAGACACACAGATACTTTAGACTCTGTTTAGGCAATATATGAGCTTCAAGCTCTAAACAATAATACCGGAAGGCAACTTAAGAAAATCACCCACCCACCAACTCCCACCTCACCGGGTTGAGGAACATCCTCTTAGAGGCAAAGGAGGGGAGCTAGTGGTAGGGTGTTCATGGAGGGGGACCGGAAAGGAAGACAGCATTTGAAATATACATAAAGAAAAAAAAAAACTTCGCCAATCCCACATCTGACAGAGGGCTAATATTCAATATATACAAAGAACTCAAGAAGTTAGACCCCAAAGAACCAAATAACCCTATCAAAAAATGGGGTATAGAGCTAAACAAAGAATTTTCATCAGAAGAAATTCGAATGGCCGAGAAACACCTTAAGAGATGTTCAACATTATTAGTCATCAGGGAAATGCAAGTCAAAACAACCCTGAGATTCCACCTCACACCACTCAGAATGGCTAAGATTAAAAACTCAAGAGACAACAGGTGCTGGCAAGGATGTGGAGAAAGAGGAACACTCCTCCACTGTTGGTGGGATTGCAAAATGGTAAAACCGCTCTGGAAATCAGTTTGGTGGTTCCTCAGAAAATTGGGCATGTCACTTCCAGAGGACCCTGTCATACCACTCCTGGGCATATACCCAGAGGATTCCCCTGCATACAATAAAGACACATGCTCCACTATGTTTATAGCAGCCTTGTTTATAATAGCCAGAAGTTGGAAGGAACCCAGATATTCCTCAAAGGAGGAATGGATACAGAAAATATGGTATATTTATACAATGGAATACTACTCAGCAATTAAAAATAATGAATTCAAGCAATTTGTAGGCACATGGTTAGATCTGGAAAATATCATCCTAAGTGAGTTAACCCAATCACAAAAGAATACACAAGAAATGCAATCACTGATAAGTGGATATTAATGAGCCCAGAAGCCATAAATTCTCAAGGCACAATTAGAAAGTCAAATGATTCCCAAGAAGAAGAAAGGAGAGGACCCTGTGCCTGAACAGTTTGGGTCCAGTTTTGTAGATCCAGAAGAGAGAAATGATGCGGGGGTGATTGGGGAATAGTTGGGGGGGAGAGGACTTATGGGACATATGGTATACATATGTATACCAACACACACACACACACACACACACACACACACACATTAGGAAAAGAAAGTTGCAAAGTGATGAGCAATATTGTTTAAGGAATTTTCTTGATCTTTCCCCTTTAAATTTCAGAATGCTAGAGAGAAGCATAGTTGCCTGGGTAAGTGCCAGAGTTCTTCTCTGTGTCAGAAAATGCCAGCTTCCTGACTGGAACTTTGATCATCTATCAGGGGCAGAAAATCTTTGTAGTAAGGCTACACTTCCAAGGTACTACATGGTCCAACAAACACACAAATACATATGCACAACTTTGAAAGACATGTAATCAACAAAAGAGAAAAAGTCACAGTAATAATTGTATCCACAATTCTGAGCTGAGAGAGCCTGCTACTACATAGGTAACTCATAACAATTGTTTTATAAGTATTTCTTACATTTATATATCCAATTAAAAGAAGATATGTATTTACTTTTTCCTTAATTATAATGCGATTCTGGAGAAATATCTTTTAATTGGGTTATATTGATTTTTAGAAGTATATGTATTACATTATACAGTATTTAATATCATTATATTATATAAATTATATTATATTGTACCTAATTATATTTCATACATATTCCTCCTGTAATTCAGTCCTCAGTGCCTTGTCTTCTCAGTCCCATTTATTCTGATTCTTAGCATTCCTCAAATATCTCTCTTTCTATGCTCATAAAAAATATATGTATATACCTCTCTCTGGTCAGGTGATATATTCATGTGTGGGGGTGTGTGTGTTTGTGTATGTGTGTGCACATATGACCCTAATCTTAATGGTGTTGCCTTGGCTTTTTCCTACACTTAGGATAATGTTCCCTGTGATTTTGGTTGTCATACATAACCATTACTATGTTGATGTTTGTTCTCTCCAGTTCTACTTTCTTTAGAACTTTTGTCATAAAGTTATGTTGGATTTTGTCAAATGCTTTTCCTATACCTATTCAGATGGATCACATGAATTTTGTTTTTTAATTTTACTTCTACGATTTGTTGTATTAATTGATGTATATGTGTTAGACAACACACACATACACACACATATGTATCTTAAAATTTTCAACACATAAGAATTTGTTAACATTTTTGTGGCATGCTCTGTTGTTATGCTGATGACTTTAAAATTCCAAATGATACCAAATACACAGTATGTATATCAAATCTATATAGTTATGTATTCCTTAATGCATCAGTAAATTTCTTCACTACTTTCATTTGTTCAGGCAGTCATTTCCAAGAGTCTCATTATCTGTTCCTCAAGGTTGCTCTTTTCAGGAGAGATGTGCAGATTATTTTATTACCAGAAAAAAAGGAAAGAATCTGGAGATGGTAAGAAGAGACACCTGATAATACCCAAAATTATGTTTAAAAATTAATATAAAATTTAAGGCTGACAGAAGTATTTAAAGACCATTGGTCATGAGAAAGTACTGTAAAACTAATTTGGTATATTGTTAGATCTTTTGAAATATGTAAATTATGTGTCCTGTGCCTTCAGTGGTCAGTGTCAATCAGTTGCACTCAAATATAGGGGACACAGGCTTGGGGAAAATATTCCCTTCCTTAACATTGTACGATTTATTTCTCTCATTATAAATCAGAAGATAACTGTACCTGTCACCCAGCGCTTTGGTTGTTGTAAGATGAGTAATCTTTGAATATGTCTATGTGACCCAATATATAAGAGATACAATAGAAGAGCTAGTATTCAAACTACCTCTCCTCTATCTCCTCTTCACTCTTCTCATGTGATAAAAGTAATGAGCAAGTTATGAAGACTACAATGATGTCCTCTTCAGCATGGTCAACTAGATGATTTAGCAAGGATGCAAATCAAGACATTGTAGAAAAGCCACCACATATAAGTATTTATCTTGTATCTTTAGAGATAGGGCACTTGTATAAAACACAGAATTCCTAGTCTTCAGTAGAATGCAAAGGTTAATGATGATTCATTATCATTTTTACACTTAATAATATATCAAAAAATTTTAATTCATACTACAAAGAATGGCACAGAAGATAACAAGAGCATGAAGTCCCTACATCCACTATTTAAATGAATCAACATAAATTAATAAGGAATAAAAATAATAAATGTCAGTGAAATAAAAATACTTACATGTTAAATGTAGACATTTATTAATAATTGACTTAATGTACCCAAATCATGCTACATATTAACATCAATGAGTGGAGAGGCCATTGGTCTTGTGAAGGCTCAAATCCTCAGAATAGGAAAATACAAGTCAGAAAATTGGGGGTCGTGGTGAGCAGGGTTAGGGGGAATGGGATAGTGGGTTTTCAGTTGGGTAACTTGGAAAGGGATTAATATTTGAAGTGCAAATAAAGTAATTATCTGATAAAATATTTACAACTGTTATTTATTTGAAGGATGTATAAATATATAAAACAGAATATTTCCAAATTTTGGGGTACTTTTTTTAGTGAATGAATTTGTAAATGTTCTATTTACGGAATATAGTTGTAAAACCTGGGTATTCCTAAGACATACAAATGTATATCACATGTGTGTGTGTGTGTGTGTGTGTGTGTGTGTGTGTGTGTGTGGTATATATATATATATATATATATATATATATATATATATATATATATACATATATATAATATACACATATATACGTATATATACATATATAAAATAGATAATGAAATCAAATCCTCTATTATTTTTAGCAGAGCAAAAAAATCATGTTAATACATGTGTACAGGAACAATAGTAGCATGAAGTTCATGGAAGAAACAACCATTTTCTGGTTAATCCTTTTTCATAAGGTGAAATCTATACCTTGCTCTGAATGTAAAGAAATAAAGTAATTTTTAAAAATTATTTTCTGTATAATACCACAGAGAGTATAAGAACAATTGAGTTCAGGATGAATTCAAAGAGATCTGATAAAGTAGGTTAAATACTATCTTAAAATTGGATATTTAGTCATTTAAGATGATAAAGAAAGTGATGGAGCTGTTGTCTCCAAACAAGTCAGAGCTCTCTGCAATATTTAGAGCAATGCAGGTGAGAAGTTCCTGTAGGAGAACAGTCTAAATTGTATTTGACAAGTGACATGAACAATAGATTTGTAAGAATATATTTTTCAAATACATTTTTTCTTTACATGGTCCAGGAGTGTATCAATCTTTCTTTTCTGGTTTAATGTTTGATAATCCCTCATATTATGACAAGCAGATTTGCCACATATTTTCTAAACTTGGAATATTAAATCAACAGAGATAAGCATGGTCTCTCTCCTTTTCTCCAGTTTACACATTCAGGTTACATAAGCAAAACAAAAATAAACGAGAGAGCAACTGAAAAAGGCTGAGGTGGCAGCCCTAAGCACTGTTTAATTTATTTTGAAGACCTTCTCTTTACACTTTAAATGTTATTCTATTATGGTTCTAGGTTAAGAAAAAAAAGTGCCACCTGACTGAACTTTGGCAGGTTATAAAACATTGTGCAAAGTATGTTACTTCATTCTCCAGAGGTCTTGTTTGAATCTTTTTCTTCTGCTAAACTTCAAAATGTCCTTCCAAATTTGAGAAAAACTACATGCTTTTCCTATTTATAATCAGATAAAAGTGACTTATTTTGTCATAATTATAGTTTGTCAACAGAAGAGTTACTTATGTTTAGATGTACTTTAAAATACTTCAGATATTTATCAAGAAATTAAAGTAAAACATTGAAGGAGCTATAGAAGTTAAACTCTGGAATAGAAACTCTAGTTCTTACAACTACATTTCAAAGTAGTTCTCTCAGGTAAATATGAATATACTTTTTTCCAACTTTTCTCAAATCAGAGCATAATTTCCTTCAAATGAAAAACTCATCATTAGAGATGTTAGTACAGGTACTATAAAGGTAATCCAGCCGTAAAAGAGTTGCTTAGGATGAGCAAGGCAAAAGACAATTTTTTCTGGTGTACATCATTCACAGTAAACAGAATCATAACTCTCTCAAGGAACTATTATACTCTACGCCTCCTTTGTGACCACAGAAGCTATCTAGAAGCAGCTGCAGTTTTGTTAAGAATAAATGCTATTATTTTGAATATGGGGTTTCTGTTATAGTCTTACATGTTGAATGCTCTGAGCCTGTCCCTATTCAAATCATAACAAAATCATGGATAGTGCAAAATTTATGAGAAGGTAAATATCAGTGCAATAGTCAAGAAATCACAGTTATTGTTTTATGAAGCTATTATTTCCACTTGGATATGATTAGTTTCAATATAAAATATATTTCTTAAAGTTGATCATGTTAGAAACATTTGAGAGACAAAAGCCTGATCTGTGATTCCATGCAATTTTCTGGTAATAGTATGTGGATATTTAAATATTAGGACCATAAATGTGTTTCAGATAAATCATCCATTTAATTTTTCTACCTTTTTATATTACTCCTCCTAAAAATTGGCCAAAGCCATCTTTTTGAAAATAATAAAATTAATATTTGTAAAATTATTGTCTGCAGAGGTAATGGTATTTCCTGATATTTTTCTAAGAGGTGACTCAGAAACCAGTTGAGAAATTCTGAAAGGGAAACCAATGCTGGTCATGCACTCTTTTCATAAATATTCCAGATGTTCCCCCATTCCAGGTACCCCTTCCCTCAGTTCCGCTTCACATTGCTCCACACTCTTGCCTCTGAGTGGATGCTCCCTCCCTCCAGACTTCACACTTCCCTGGGGCCTTGCTTCTCTCAAGAATTAAACTCATATTCTCACACAGAGGCCAGACCAGGCAGTCCTCCACTGTGTGTGTATCACAAGCCTCAGACCAGCCAGATATGCTGCCTTGTTGGTGGCTTCGAAGAGCCCAAGTGGGACTACTGATCGTCCTATGGGGTCAAACCCCTACAGCTTCTTCTATCTTCCCACTAATTTTCAACCACCTGTGGCTTAAAAGAGCCTTTGCTGTGTAAATTTAAAACAGTGTCACTCAGAAAAAAACCTTTCTTGTAACTATAGACCTAACCTTTTAATGATGGTGGGACAAATCCAGGTCTAAAAATACAGTGTCAGTTATGTTCACTGTTACAACTTTTAGTTTTTAATAAGAATAAATTGTCTGTATATGTCAACTTTTTACTCATAACTAATACTATAAACATTAAAAATTGTTTCCCTAAAGCTACATGTTAAAATGTTAGAAAAATAGAAGAAAATGCATTATTTTTTTAAATTTTTTCTGTATTCTTTCTTTACATTCCAAAATATATCCCCTTTCCCAGTCCCCCCTCACTATGTGTCCCAGAGGTCCTCTTCCTACCCCATTCCCCAATCAACAACCCCCCCCCCACACACACCATTTCTCTGTTCTGGTTCTCTCCTACAAAACTGGAACCAGTCTTTTCAGGACCAGGGTACTCTCTTTCCTTCCTCTTGGGAATCTTTTGATTTGCTAATTGTGCCTTGAGTATTCAGATCTCCTGTGCTCATTAATATCCACTTATCAGTGATTGCATTTCAGGTGTATTCTTTTGTGATTGGGTTAGCTCACTTAGGATGATATTTTTCAGATACAACCATTTGCCTACAAATTGCATGAAAGGATGCTGAATTTTATCAAATGCTTTTTCATCATCTAATTAAATGATCATATGGATTTTTCATTGAGTTTGTTTATGTAGTAGATTGCATTGATGGATTTCCATATATTGAATCATTCCTGCATCGCTGGGATGAAGCCTACCTGATCATGGTCGATGATTGTTTTGATGTGTTCTTGGATTAGTTTGGCAAGAATTTTATTGAGTATTTTTTCATGGATATTCATAAGGGAAATTGGCCTGTAGTTCTCTTTGTTGGATCTTTTTGTGGTTTTGATATCAGCAGAATTGTGGCTTCATAAAAAGAGTTGGGCAGTGTTCTTTCTGTTTCTATTTTGTGAAATAGTTTGGTGAAATGGGTGTTAGGCCTGCATTGAAGGTCTGATAGAATTCTGCACTAAAACCATCTGGTCCTGTACTTTTTTTGGTTGGAAGACTTTTTATAACCCCTTCCATTTCTTTAGGGGTTAGTGGATTGTTTAGCTGATCTAACTGATCCTGATTTAATTTTGGTATTTGGTATCTGTCTAGGAAATTACCCATTTCCTCCAGATTCTCCACTTGTTTTGAGTAAAGGTTTTATAGTATGATCTGATGATTTTTTTAAATTTCCTCAGTTTCTGTTGTTATATCCCCCTTTTCATTTCTAATTTTGTTAATTTGGATACTATCTCTGTGCCCATTGGTTAGTCTGGCTAGGGGTTTATCTATCTTGTTGATTTTCTCAAAGAACCAGCTCCTGGTTTTGTTGATTCTTTGTATGATTCTCTTTGTTTCTACTTGATTGATTTCAAGCCTAAGTTTGATGATTTCCTGTCTTCTATTCCTCCTGGGTGCATTAACTTCTTTTTATTCCAGGGCTTTCAGGTGTGGGTTAAGCTGCTACTGTATGCTTTCTCCAGTTTCTTTTGGGAGGCACTCAGTGCAATGAGTTTTCCTCTTAGCACTGTTTTCATTGTGTTCCATAGATTCGGGTAGGTTGTATCTTCATTTTCATTGAATTCTAAAAAGTCTTTGATTTCTTTCTTTATTTCTTCCCTGACCAAGGTGTCATGGAGTAGAGTATTGTCTAGTTTCCATGTGTATGTGGGCTTTCTGTTGTTTTTCTTGCTATTGAAGACCACTTTTACTCTATAGTGATCTGAGAGGAGGCATGGGATTAATTCAATGTTCTTGTATTTGTTGAGGTCTGTCTTGTGACCAATTATATGATCGATTTTGGAGAAGGTACCATGAAGTGCTGAGAAAAAGGTATATTCTTTTGCTTTAGGATGAAATGTTCTCTCTGTCTCTATCTCTGTCTCTGTCTCTGTCTCTGTCTCTGTCTCTCTGTCTCTCTCTCTCTCTCTTTAACATATATATATATATATATATATATATATATATATATATATATTAAATGCAATTGGTCCAAAGCTTCAATTAGTTTCACTGTGTCCCTGTTTAGTTTCTGGTTTCCTGATCGGTCCATTGAGGAGAGTGGAGTGTTGAAGTCACCCATAATGATTGTGTTAGGTGCAATATTTGGTTGAGCTTTAGTAAAGTTTCTTTTATGAATGAGGGTGACCTTGCATTTGGGGCATAGACGTTCAGAATTGAGAGTTCTTCTTGGTGGATTTTTCCTTGTACCAGCATGAATTTTCTTCCCCCCACAAAAAAAGTAGGATACAGAACTAAGCAGGCAATTCTCAACAGAGGAGTCTTGAACAGCTAAGAAATATCTAAAAACATATTCAAAGTTCTTAGTAATCAGAGAATCACAAATCAAAATGACCCTGAGATTCCACCACACACCAATCAGAATGGCTAAGAATAAAACTACAGTTGACAACACATGTTGTAGAGGATATGGAGAAAGAGGAACACTCATCCATTGCTGGTAGGGTTGCATACTGGAACAACTACTCTGGAAATCAATCTGGAGGTTCCTCAGAAACATGGAAATAGATCTCCCTGAAGACCTGGCTATACCACTCTTGGGAATATACACAAAATATACCCTACCATGCCACAGGGGAAGATGTTGCACTATGTTCATAACAGCCTTATTTGTGATAGCCAGAAGCTGGAAATAACCTAGATGTCCTACAACAGAAGAATGGATACAGAAAATGTGGTTTGTTTATACAACTCCTCAGCTATTAAGAACAAGGACATCCTGAGTTTTGCAGGCAAATGGATGGAACTAGAAAATATCATCCTGAGTGATATAACTCAGTCCCAAAAACATGTATGGAATGTCCTCACTGATAAGTGGATATTAGCCAAAAAATGTACAGAATATTCAAGGTACAGTCTGCAGAACTCAAAAAGGTTAACAAGGTAAAGTGACCAAGTAAGGACACCTCAGTCCCACTTGGAAGGGAGAGGAAAGCAATCACAAATGGGTCGGGAGGAAGGGACGTGGAAGGGAAAGTGGATGGGGCAGGGGAGTAGGAGGGAAGATGGGGTACCTGAGCTGACATTTGGGGAGGGAAACAGACTGAAGCCCTGGGTGCCAGCAGAAAGAATGGAAACAGGCAACCTAGGGAGATAAGAGGTTGGGGGTGGGACCCTCCAGAATGCACCAGAGATCTCAGAGGTGAGAAACTCACAGGAATAAAAGGGAGGAATCTTAGATGAAATGCCTGATAGTAGGGAGAGGGGACTTATAGAACCTACCTCCAGCATGAAGGTGGGCTTCAACTGAGGTGGGGCAATACCACAGTCATAACTCTGAACCATAATTTTTCCTTTCTGAAAGAATTATAGGCATGGACATGGAAAGGAGCCTGAGTAAAGAAGGACTAGTGACAGGACCAACATGGGATCCAGATCAATGGGAGGTCCCAAGGCCTGAAACTGTTACTGAGGCTATGGAGCGTCCACAAAAAGATAAATAAATAAATAAATAAATAAATAAATAAATAAATAAATAAATAAATTTAAATCAACCTTTGTTTCTAGAAACAATATTTCACTATGGTTATACTTTAAGTTCTTCATAATAAAAAACATGTATACTATGTGTGTACACATATGTGTGTAAACATGTGTGTGTGTGTGTGTGTGTGTGTGTGTTTGTTTCCACTTTTCCAGGATGATGTAGAAGGCAGAGAAGTGCAAACCTAAAATTATAGTTGTTAGACTGAGTTCAAACATTTTAAATAAAGGAAAAAAATTAAATAACCTATTTGTTTCTGTTCAGTCACATATGGGGACAGAAAGTGTATCATCTTAACAGAGATAAGAATTTATTACCTCAGATAATGGTATGAAACATAACTCAGAAATGACTAACAATGCTTATCAGAAAACAATCAGCACAAAGTTTCTAACTAATTTTCTCATCATGAGAACTAGAAGAAGAAACCTCAGTAGGCTTTTAAAGCCATTGGTTACTGGGGTGTTGCTTTCATGAAGGGACAAGAATTTGGCCAATTCAAGACAGATTTGTGACTGTTAAAAAACTCAACGAGTGCTGGGCAGTGGTGGTGCACACTTTTAATCCCAGCACTTGGGAGGCAGAGGCAGGCGGATTTCTGAGTTCGAGGCCAGCCTGGTTTAAAGTGAGTTCCAGGACAGCCAGGACTATAGAGAGAAACCCTGTCTCAAAAACAAAAACAAAAACAAAAACAAAAACAAAAACAAACAAACAACAACAACAACAACAACAAAACAAAAAACCAAACCAAACCAAAACAAAACAAAACAAAAAACTCAACTATCCACATCTATAGGAGAGGCTTTCCCTAGAGATGAGTGGGGATAAGAACTGTCTTACATATGCTTTCTCTGAACCCATACATATGCAGAAGACTTGGTCCTTGAAGACTTATAAGGAGTGTTCACATTCCTTGGGGGAAGTGGATGAAATGGAAAGATAGGTATAAAGTTCATCAATGCACACAGAATGTTTTCCTTTGTGTTGTTTTAGAGATGAGTTGCCCTTTGGGAATAGCTATAAGTCATCCTTTAGAACCTTATTCAAGTCATGCACACAGAGAAAGTAAGTGTGCCAGCTTTTACAGGCTGATTGGGAGAGGACTTTACTTGCATACTGGTTTTGAATTTTCCTTAAAGCAAAGAATATTAGAAACAGAACCAGCAAGGAACAGAGAAAATAACTCTATTAAGTGGTATTGAAACAATGTTTGAGGTCTCGTAATTATACTGAAATATGAATGCAAATGCACTTATATATTATAATGTTAAAGAAAACTGATTTTACAGGCACTAGCAATCTCTCGCCAGTTAAGAGTACAAACAAGTACTTTCAGAAAACCCATGTTCTATTCTTAGAACTGAGCTAGGAAGTTCTTAACTCTCTAACTCCAGCTATACAAGATCTGCCTCCTTGTTCTATACAATGTGGGTATATCAATATAGACTTGGAACGATACACAAATAGACATATACACTTGAAAATAAAATCTGTATAGAAAAGAAAATCAATTTTAAATTCAACTGGGATAATTTATGTTACAATTTTTTTAAAAAAATAATGGTCTTAGTAACATCCTTAATAGTGTGTAATTATTTTTAAAAAAGTATGGCAGAAATAAGTGAGGATATGCCTCAGTTGGTTGAGTGTCTATCATGTGCAAAGTCCTACATTTTATCTATGATATTATATAAAATGTGTCAGGTGACCATTATCTGTAATCCCAGAACTTGAAAAGTAAACACAGAAAATTGATAGCTAAATGTCATCCTTTCAACAAGACTAGGAGCTGGTTCTTTGAGAAAATCAACAAGATAGATAAACCCTTAGCCAGACTAACCAAAGGACACAGAGACAAAATTAGAAATGAAAAGGGAGACATAACAACAGAAACTGAGGAAATTCAAAAGATCATCAGATCCTACTACAAAGGTCTATACTCAAAACAACTGGAGAATCTGGAGGAAATGGACGATTTCCTAGACAGATATCAAATACCAAAATTAAATCAGCATCAAGTAGACCAGCTAAATAGTCCCATAACCCCTAAAGAAATAGAAGGGGTTATAGAAAGCCTCCCAACCAAAAAAAGTACGGGACCAGATGGTTTTAGTGCAGAATTCTACCAGACCTTCAAAGAAGACTTAACACCAAGACTCTTCAAACTATTCCACAAAATAGAGACAGAAGGGACACTGCCCAACTCATTCTTCGAAGCCACAATTACGCTAATACCTAAACCACAAAAAGATCCAAAAAAGAAAGAGAACTTCAGGCCAATTTCTCTGATGAATATAGATGCAAAAATACTAAATAAAATTCTTGCTAACCGAATCCAAGAGCACATCAAAACGATCATCCACCATGATCAAGTAGGCTTCATCCCAGGGATGCAGGGATGGTTCAATATACGGAAATCCATCAATGTAATCCACTACATAAACAAACTGAAAGAAAAAAACCACATGGTCATCTCATTAGATGCTGAAAAATCATTCGACAAAATTCAGCATCCTTTCATGCTAAAAGTCTTGGAAAGAGCAGGAATTCAAGGCCCATACCTAAACATAGTAAAAGCAATCTACAGCAAACCAGTAGCCAACATCAAAATAAATGGAGAGAAACTTGAAGCATTCCCACTAAAATCAGGGACTAGACAAGGCTGCCCTCTCTCTCCATATCTTTTCAATATAGTACTTGAAGTTCTAGCAAGAGCAATTAGACAACATAAGGAAGTCAAAGGGATACAAATTGGAAAGGAAGAAGTGAAACTATCATTATTTGCAGACAATATGATAGTTTACCTAAGCAACCCAAAAAACTCCACCAGAGAACTTCTACAGCTGATAAACAACTTCAGCAAAGTGGCAGGTTATAAAATTAACTCAAGCAAGTCAGTGGCCTTCTTGTACTCAAGGGACAAGCAGGCTGAGAAAGAAATTAGGGAAACAACACCCTTCACAATAGCCACAAACAACATAAAGTATCTTGGCGTAACTCTAACCAAACAAGCGAAAGATCTGTACAACAGGAACTTCAAGTCCTTGAAGAAAGAAATCGAAGAAGACCTCAGAAGATGGAAAAATATTTCTTGCTCCTGGATTGGCAGGATCAATATAGTAAAAATAGCCATCTTGCCAAAAGCAATCTACAGATTCAATGCAATCCCCATCAAAATCCCAACTCAATTCTTCATAGATCTAGAAAGAGCAATTCTCAAATTCATCTGGAGCAACAAAAAACACAGGATAGCTAAAACTATTCTCAACAATAAAAGGACTTCTGGGGGAATCAATATCCCTGACCTCAAGCAGTACTACAGAGCAATTGTGTTAAAAACTGCATGGTATTGGTATAGCAACAGGCAAACAGATCAATGGAACAGGATTGAAGACCCAGAAATGAACCCACAGACTTATGGTCACTTGATCTTTGATAAAGGAGCCACAACCATCCGATGGAATAAAGATAGCCTTTTCAACAAATGGTGCTGGTTCAACTGGAGGTCAACATGCAGAAGAATGCAAATTGACCCACTCTTATCTCTTTGCTCTAAGATCAACTCCAAGTGGATCAAGGACCTCCACATAAAACCAGACACACTGAAACTATTAGAAAAGAAACTTGGGAAGACCCTGGAGGACTTGGGCACAGGGGAAAAGTTCCTGAACATAACACCAATAGCGTACGCACTAAGATCAAGAATCGACAAATGGGACCTCATAAAATTACAAAGTTTCTGCAAAGCAAAGACACTGTCCGAAGGACAAAACGGCAACCAACAAAGTGGGAAAAGATCTTCACCAACCCCACATCCGATAGAGGGCTAATATCCAATATATACAAAGAACTCAAGAAGTTAGACCCCAAAGAACCAAATAACCCTATCAAAAAATGGGGCACAGAGCTAAACAAAGAATTTTCACCAGAAGAAATTCGGATGGCTGAGAAACACCTTAAGAGATGTTCAACATCATTAGTCATCAGGGAAATGCAAATCAAAACAACCCTGAGATTCCACCTCACACCAGTCAGAATGGCTAAGATTAAAAACTCAAGAGACAACAAGTGCTGGCGAGGATGTGGAGAAAGAGGAACACTCCTCCACTGTTGGTGGGATTGCAAAATGGTAAAACCGCTCTGGAAATCAGTTTGGCGGTTCCTCAGAAAATTGGGCATGGCACTTCCAGAGGACCCTGGCATACCACTCCTGGGCATATACCCAGAGGATTCCCCTGCATGCAATAAGGACACATGCTCCACTATGTTTATAGCAGCCTTGTTTATAATAGCCAGAAATTGGAAGGAGCCCAAATATCCCTCAAAGGAGGAATTGATACAGAAAATGTGGTATATTTATACAATGGAATACTACTCAGCAATTAAAAATAATGAATTCATGCAATTTGTAGGTAAATGGTTAGACCTGGAAAATATCATCCTGAGTGAGCTAACCCAATCACAAAAGAATGCGCATGAAATGCAATCACTGATAAGTGGATATTAATGAGCCCAGAAGCACTAAATACTCAAGACACAAATAGCAAGTCAAATGATTCCCAAGAAGAAGAAAGGAGAGGACCCTGGGCATGTAAAGATTGCATCCAGTTTAGTAAAGAAACCGAGGGGGGAGGGGGAATGATTGGGGAATAGTTGGGGCGGAGAAGAACTATGGGAACTATGGTGGGTGGGAACTGGGAAAGGGGAAAGCCTTTGAAATGTAAACATAGAATATAGAAAATAAAAATAACTAAAAAAAAAGAAGTATGAGCTTAAGGAAATCATTGATAACATAAAATCTAGTCTCAAGAAAAAATAACTCTAATGATGCATCTAATAATAGTTTAAATAAAGTATGTAAGTATGTGAGCAAACAATTCCTTGTTGTTACTGAAACTCATGATATGACTCTTATTTTGTGGGATCAAACTATAAGAAACCATACAACATACTGACTGCCAATTGAAGCAGCACCGTTTGCTAAAAATGGGCTCTTTTATCCACTGGATGGTTTTACCTCCTTTCTCAAAGATTAAGTGACCATGGGTATGTTGACTCATTTTTGGATCTTCAGTTCTATTCCACTGATCTACCTGCCTGTCTCTACACTGATAGCCTGCAGCTTATATCAAAATTGCTCTGTAATGCAGCTTGTGGTTAGGGATAGTGATTCCACCTGAAGTTCTTTTATTGTTGAGAATAGTTTAACTATCCTGGGTTTTTGGTTATTCCAAATGAATTTGCCAATTGTTCTTTCTATCTCTATGAAGAATTGAGTTGGATTTTGGTGGGGGGTTACATTGAATCTTTAGATTGCATTCAGCAAGATAGGCACTCTTACTATATTAATCCTTTCAATCCATGAGCATAGGAAATTTTTCCATCTACTGAGATCTTATTCAATTTCTATCTTGAGAGACTTGATGCTCTTTTTATACAGATCTTTCACTTGTTTGGTTAGAGTCACACCAAAGTATTTTGTATTGTTTGTGACTATAGTGAAGGGTGTTGCTTCTGTAATTTCTTTGTCAGCCTGTTTATCCTTTGAGTAGAGGAAGACTACTGATATCTTTGAGTTAATTTTATATCCAGCCATTTTGCTGAAGTTGTTTATCAGGCGTAGGAGTTTTCTGGTGGAATTTTTGAGTACACGTAAGTATACTTTCATATCATCTGTAAATAGTGATACTTTGTCTTCTTTCTTTCCAGTTTGTATCCTTTGACCTCCTTTTATTATTGAATTGCTCTGGCTAGGACTTCAAGTACTATATTGAATAGGTAGGGAGAGAGTGTGCAGCCATGTCTACTCCATGATTTTAGTGGAATTGCTTCAAATTTCTCTGCATTTAGTTTGACGTTGGCTACTGGTTTACTGCTTATTGCTTTTTCAATATTTAGGTATGGGCCTTAAATTCCTGATCTTTGCAAAACTTTTTCCCTGAAGGGTTGTTGAATTTTTCAAATGCTTTCTCAGCATCTATTGAGATGATATTGTAGGTTTTTTTTCTTTGAATAATGTTGATTACTTTGATGAATATCTGTACATTGAATCTTCCCTGCATCCCTGGGATGAAGCCTACTTGGTCATGAGGAATGATACCTTTTATGCATTCTTGGATTTGGTTTGCAAGAATTTTATTAAGTATTTTTGTATCAATATTCATAAGGAAAAATGGTTGGAAGATCTCTTTATTTATTGGATCTTTGTGTTGTGTGGTTTAGGTATCGGTGTAATTGTGAGTCCTTCAAGCAAACTGGGTAGTGTTCCTTCTGTTTTTATTTTGTGGAATAGTTTGAAAAGTGTTGGTATTAGGTCTTCTTTGAAGGTCTAATATAATTCTGTACTAAACCTGTTTGGTCTTAGGGTTTTCTTTCTTGGGGGGGGGAGAATATGAATGACTGCTTCTATTTCCTTAGGGGTTATGGGAGTGTTTAAATGGTTTATCTAAATTGACTTTCAACATGTAGAAAAATGCAAATTGATCCTCTCTTATCTCCCTGGACAAAGCTCAAGACCAAGTTGATCTAGGTCCTCCACATAAAACCAGATTCACTGAAACTAATAGAAGAGAAAGTGGGGAAGAACCTTCAACACATTGGCACAAACAAAGAGATCATGAAATTGTTAAGCAAATAGATGGAACTAGAAATATCATGAGTGAAGTAATCTAGTCTCAAGAGAACACACATAGTATGTAGTCACTTAAACGTGGATATTAGCCTAAAAGCTTGGAATACCCAAGATACAATTCATACACCATATGAAGCTCAAGAAGAAGGAAGACCAAAGTGTACATGCTTCTGCCCTTCTTAGAAGGGCTATAGAAGGAAGTAGAGGGTGGAAGGAATTTGGAGGAAGAAAGGAGGGGTAAGGGGAAAGGTGGGGCAGGATCAAATATGGTAGGAGATGGGAATGATACATGAAGGGTCAGGTATTTGAACAAAGGTGTGTAGCAATGAGGGATGAGCAAGTGGGCATATCCAACGATAAGATGCCAGGTGCCAGGAAAGCAAGATACTCCCAGGACCTAACAGGGATGAGATTGGCTGAAATGCCAAACAAAGGGGAGGCAGAACCTGTAGAGAACATTTCCAGAGGTTAGGCAATGATCCCAGTTGGTGAACAGAGCTTATCTCCAAATTTTTAATCCAGAGTTGCTCCTGTCTAAAGAAATACGAGGACAAAGTGTAGAGCACAGACTGAAGGAAAGGCCATCCAGAGACTGGCCGGCCCACTTGGAGATCCATCAGACACCAAACTCAGACACTATTTTAGATCAAAAGAAGTACTTGCTGACCAGATCCTGATATAACTGCCTCCTAAGAGGCCCTGCCAGAGCCTGACAAAAACAGAGGTGATACTTGCAGCCAACCATTGGACTGAGCATGGGGACCCCAATGGAGCAAAAGATTGAAGAAGCTGATGGGGTTTGCACATCCATAGTAAGAACAACAATATAAACCTTCCAGACCCCCCAGAGCTCCCAGAGACTAAACCACCAACCAAAGAGTACATATGGAGGGACCCATGACTCCAGCAGCATATGCAGCAGAGGATGGACCTGTAGGGCATGAGGAGAGGCCCTTGATCCAAGGAAGGCTTGATGCTCCAGGATAGGGAGAATGGCAGAGCAGTGAGGTGTGAGTCAGTGGGTAGGAGAAAGATCACCCTCATAGAAGCAGGCTAGGGTTGTGGGTTTCCAGAGAAGAAACCAGGAAAGGGGATAACATTTGAAATGTAACTAAATATATTACCCAAGTTAAAAAAATACACACGACAGAAGACACTCAGATAGTGTCTGGGCTCTGTGTTGACTTATAAATTTGAAAGAATGATTACTAATAGAATAAAAATCAGAAGTGGGAGGGAGTTGATTGGGGAACAGGTGGAGGGAAGGGGGCTTATGGGACTTATGGGGAGGGAGGAACCAGGAAAAGAGAAATCATTTGGAATGTAAACAAAGAATATAGAAAATTTTTAAAAAAATCTTGATGTAATCATATTCTTAACTATAGTTCATAGATGGTAATATATATACATATATACACCATATATATATATATATATATATGTGTGTGTGTGTGTGTGTGTGTGTGTGTGTGTGTGTGTGTGTGTGTAGAGAGAGAGAGAGGGCGGGAGAGAGAGAGAGAGAGAGAGAGAGAGAGAGAGAGAGAGAGAGAGAGAGAGAGAGACAGTTGCTACCAATGCCATTTTAGTTCAATCTGTTGTGATCTGACACTTATAGAGTGTAAACATTCATTTGGGGGGCATAAAGACAACAATTTAGTCATCTTTTACATCTATATAGAACTGAATTGTGTGTATAAAACATGTGTTATTTATGTGTCCATTTCTCAATTCCTCAATCAGTAGTCAGACTTACTTCATAATTGCACTCTCATATTGTACCTCATAAATATGTACAATAAATATAATAGTAATAATAATTAGTATTAGTAGTATTTGTATTACTCCTTAAGAGATTATTTAATGAAATATTCTACCCTAATTCTTTGTGGAGGATCTAATTCCAGATTTAGATGAGTGATTATCAGCTATCCATATGTTTATTCATCTTCTTTTAGAAGTATCAGATTGAGTCATAAGTAAGGCATCTGACAGAGTGTCACAGGATACCTTTCATCACATCTTTAACTGCCATCTGTAACTGTCCAAAGGAAGAGGTTTCATTATGACATTTACATAGATTCATAGGATGTGTTTTAGCATGTCAACCTCACCTATTACACTTGTATTCTCTCTCCAGTCTCTATTTCTCATAATCCTTCCAGATTCTTGTAGTTATTTAAATTCCAACTCCTTTTTATCATTTGTATTATGTACATGAGAGAAAATACTTCATGTTTGTCTTTCTGAAATATGCTTAATTTGACATTATGAAAAATTATCCCCCCTTTATTTTCAGCTTTCATTTTTCTTTATTTTTCATTATTTTAAAGTCCAGATTTTAATCCCTTCCTAGTACACCCTCCAATTTTTCCACATCCCATACCTCCTCCCCACACCCCTGGCTCCACAAGATTACTCAATCCCACAACCCCACCCCTCCAGACCTCTAAACTCCCTGGGACCTCCAGTCTCTTGAGGGTTAGGTGCATCTTTTTGGACTAAACCCAGACACAGCAGTCCTCTACTCTATATGCGTTGGGGGCCTCATATCAGCTGGTGTATGCTGCCTGGTTGGTGTTTCAGTATCTGAGAAATCTGGGGATCCAGGTTAAGTGAGACTGGTCCTCCGACAGGGTTGTCCTCCTTTTCAGCTTCTTCCAGCTTTCCCCTAATTCAATCACAGTAGTCAGTAGGTTTTGTCCATTGTTTGGGTATAAATATCTGCATCTAACTCTTTCAGCTGCTCATTGGGATCTTTCAGAGAACAGTCATGATAGGTCCTTTTTGTGAGCACTCCATGGCCTCTATAATAGTGTCAGGTCTTGGGCCTCCCCTTGAGCTGGATATCACTTTGGGCCTGTCACTGGACCTTCTTTTCCTGAAGCTCCTCTCCATTTCCATCCCTGAAGTTCTTTCAGACAGGAACAATGTTAGCACCATCAAAATCCCAACAAAAATCTTCAAAGACATGGAAAGAGTAGTTCTCAGATTTATCTGGAAAGGAAAAAAAAACCAGAATATTGAAAACAATTCTTAACAATGAAAGAATGACTGGAGGATTCATCATCCCTGACATCAAGTTTTACTACAGAGCAATAGTGTTAAAAACTGCATGATACTGGTACAGCGACAGACATGTTGATTAATAGAAGAGAATTGAAGACCCAGAAATAAAAGGAAAAGAATTACAGACACTTGATCTTTGACAAAGAAGCCAAACATATACAATGGATAAAAGAAAGTAACTGACAAATGGTGCTGGTCTAACTGGCTGTTGATATGTAGAAAAAATGAAAATAGACCCATATTTGTCACCTTGCACAAAGTTCAAGTCCAAGTGGATCAAGGACCTCAAGATACAACCTGATACACTGAATCTAATAAAAGAGAGAATGGGAAAGAGCCTTGGACTCATTGGCACAGGGGGAAATTTCATAAACAGAACTCCAATGGCTCACGCTCTATGATTAAGAATTGATAAATGGGACCTCATGAAACTGGAAGCTTGTGTAAGCTAAAAGACATAACCAACAAGACAAATCAGCAACCTACAGATTGGTAAAAAATAATCTTCACTAATCCGACATCTGTTAGAGGGCTAATATATATATTAGGCCCAATGTGACAGGCCCAAAGTGATATCCATACATATATATACATGTATATATATGTATGTATGTATATATATATACTAACTAACTAACAAAAATCAAACTGGAGTATTTTAAATTTTCTTAATGATAGACATTCTGAGACTAGCAGAAATCTCACTTCAGTTTTAATTTGCATTTTCTGATGGCTAAAACGCTAACCATTCTTTTTCATATGGTACTGGCTATTTTCTTTCTCTGTTTAAAAACTGGGATTTTTAAGTTCATTATCCAATTCATTTATTTATTGGAGTATTCTCTCTTTTGCTATTTAACTTTTTAGCTTTCCATGTGTTTTGACAGCAGTCTAGTCAAATGTCTTTGGCTTATGTTTTTTCTCATTATATAGGATGTGGCTTCACCATGTTAGTGAGATCTATCAATGTAAAAAGCCTTTTCATTTCATGCATCCTCATTCATTAATTCTTACTTCTAGTCCAATAGTACATTAGAATTGAAATAAGAAAGTCCAAACTATGCCTAGATGTGATTGTCTGTGTATCACTGGTATTCAGAAATGTAGATCTTTGGGTTTTTTGGTTTGATCCTTTCATAACTTTTTTTGTTATTATTTGTTTTTATTTAATGATAATTCTAATCTTATATATAATGATATTTATCTTTAGTACTACTTGTTAATGAGAGTATCTATTTTCAAAAGAACATTCTTGAAGTCCTAGAAATAAAACGAGTTTATTGTAGCTGTTTTGAATTATTATTTATTATTTGTGTCATTTTTGGGTGAAATTGACACTACCACATTACCACTTTGTTGATGGCTGCATTGAGTCGAGGCATTGCTTTTGGTAAATGGTCCTTTCCACAACATAGACTGAACATGGGGTGTCATTTCCATTCTCTAGTGTCTCTCATAATGACTTCTTTGGGACATTATAGTATTTATTTTCAGAATCTTTACTAACTTCAGTTGTTACCTAGGAATTTCATGTGATTTTACAATATTGTTGAAGCTATTGTGAAGAGGACTGTGTGGTTAACTTTCTTTTCAGAGAGTTTGAGGCTTGTGTATGGAGAAGCTATAAATCTTTGCTTGTTGTTCTATACTGTTACTTTAGTGACAGCCATTGTCAGATCTAAAATGCTTTATATAGAGCTGTTTTTCTGTCTATTTGATGTTTGAGATTACATTATCTAAACAGAGGGATGACCTGACGTCTTCATTTATGATTATATTCCCCTGTGTTTCTTTCACTTGCACCATTGATGTTCTTTGTTCTATACTGAACAAGGCTGTTGCTTTGGAAAGACTTTCCCCTGGTTTTATTTTAGAAGTTCTGCTTCCGTTTCCAAAATTCAGTCAATAGTAGCTGCAGGTATGCCATATGCAGCAGCCTTTGTTATAAGGAAAATTGATTCCTCTTTTTTGGTTGTTTTGTTTTGTTTTGTTTTGTTTTGTTTTGTTTTGTTTTGTTCTTTTGAGACAGGGTTTTTCTGTATACCCCTGGCTGTCCTGGAACTCACTCTAGACCAGGCTGACCTGGAACTTAGAAACCTGCCTGCCTCTGTCTCCTGAGTACTGGGATTAAAGGCATGCACCACCATTGCCCAGCTTGAAAATTGCCACCTTGTATGTCCAGTTTCAGCAGTCTTAGATTAACTTACTAAATTGACTTCACATGCTATCACATGGTGATAGTAAGAGGCTATCGTAAATGTTAAATTCATTTGTTACTGGACTAGAATACAGAAGCATTAAGAGGCTTCACAGTCAAATCACTGCATTCAAAGTGAAACAAACCATGTTACAACCTGATAAGGTCCACTGTTTAAAGGTATAAAAGGAAAATAGATATGCTTTAACTTTAAAAGGAAGAGATATCACTTAAGAGAATGAGTTGTGGATGCTTATAAATGAGACTCTTTAGTATATAGATTTAAAATGTATTGATTTTTAAAGACAAATATTACATGAAGTTCAAATCACTCTGGCCTTTTAGAACTGAATTATACCTAGAGTATAGGTGTTGATCTCTCATCTTCAATGCAACAAGGTTTAGCAATGAGTGACATTTAAAGCTGTAATCTTATCAATAGATGAGTCTACTGATAGCTTCAACACAATATGCTTAAAGAAGGTAACATCTAATTAAAGAATGTGAGTTTTAGAAGGAGCATGTCTTGGGACGTGTATCTCTTCCCTGGCTCCTGCTCCACTTCTTGACACCATGAGATGGTAGCTTTCACCCATTCCACACACCTTACTGTAACATGCTGCCCCCTACTTCCTGGACAAAGAATAGCCAGGAGACCATGGAGAAGAATTTATAAACTTTAATCAAATAAACTCTCTCTTCTCTCACTTTAATTCTCTTAGGATTTGGCTAACTAATGTAAGTTGAATGTGATAATAATGAGAGCACCTTCTTAAATGTCTATTTTGAACTCAACACTACCTTTTAGCCAGTATGGAGTATATTGTTAATCAAATGACAATCTGATCAAAGGGCTGTGGGTACCTCTTGGGCAGGTGATATCCAACTAGAGTCCCCATGGAGCATTTCCTTTTTACAGCAGATTCTTACACTGATATATTCAACAAAATGACTATCCATGCCATCCAGCCTCACCACCAGCTCTTTTAATTGTAAGCTATGGAAATGTCTATTTTCATATTTTTATAAAATAATTTCAAATTACTACTTTAGCTGCTTGTATGTGTAAAGTTATAGGCAATTGAAGGTTCACAATGATATGTTGTCATTACCAAGATCTAGTTCTCGAACTCGAGCCTCACCTGAAAGCCAAATCCCCTCTAAGTACTCATTCCCTATTCCTTTCACTCTTCAATTCCTCATGTGCCCTATCAGTGACTCTATGATTTTGCTCACAAAGAATGAATGTGCTGAATAAAAATGAATTGATACAATAAATAGTACTTAAGTTTGGCCTTTTTTCATGTAGCCTTACTTTGTCATTCTTTACCATTATGTTTATAGTCAAATAGTATTGCTTTCTATAAATACACCTTATATTAGCCCTTAATTATTTGATAGATGCTGGTATTGTTTCCACATGGCCAATTTTTATTAGTATCATGAATTTTCAGTAAGTCTAGATTGAAGTAACAATGAAAGTTCTGCTTTCTCTGATATGGTATACTGAGTATATTTCTCTGGTTATGGTATATGGGGAGAGTCCATTTACCTCTCTTATTACAATATCTAATTTGTTCATATTACACAGTTATTGTACTCCAGTGTGCTTTTGCCATAAAATATTCTCATCAGTTCTGCTTCCAATGAATATCCCAGATATTGATCTCTATAGGGTCATTACTAGGCTACCTTTTGCATTTCTGCGTACCCTCTTAACTGGTTTCACTAGACAGTTGGGAAATTTTGTTTAATGTGACTATAGGGCTCAGTGCTAAACAACTCCAACAGACAGACTATAATAATTTTAAATAGAACAGTAACTTTTCAGACCACTCTGTCCCAGAAAGTCAGCGTGTGATTTCTAGTTACATATTCATTTCACTCAATTGTCAATGGAAGTTAAAAAGATATTTTTATTCCATAAATTCAAATATATTCAGAGAACATTTATTCCATCATCAGCTAGCTCTTAATTGGTTATGCTAATAAGAGACAAAGCTGCATATTTTATTTCTAGTGTGAAACTGTTCTACATCCTCATTCAACGAAATTACATCTTCAAGAAAAAGAAACATTATTAAGTTCAAAACCCTAAGAAGTGATCCTTGTTATTTTTAATTTAAATATCCTAGTAACTGCCATGGGGGTACCTCTCACCTCTTTCTGCTATAACATTTGTTCTGTGAGAATGGTCGTATCTTTTCTGTTTTCTGGCAAGTGATAGGTCTTATGATAGTGTGAACCATGCTTTATCTACAATAGTTACTACATTGCTATGGACATGGAAGCTTCTAAATAATTTCTGTCAAATAAATGCCACGTGTATTTAGTTACTTTTGAAAAATCTTCATAAACTGAGTAAAACGGGAAACAATCAGATGGCAATGAACATTCAATTTAACCAGGATAGCATAATAATGAGGAGGTCTGAAAAATATTTTGCTATTAAAATCTGTAGAAAAATAGAGTTTAATCACAATTGGCCTTCTCATTCTGGGGTAGTTGAAAAGCTGACTGGCTTATAGCTGGGCGTGGTGGTGCACGCCTGTAGTCCCAGCACTTGGGAGGCAGAGGCAGGCAGAATTCTGAGTTCTGAGGCCAGCCTGGTCTACAGAGTGAGTTCCAGGACAGCCTGGGCTATACAGAGAAACCCTGTCTCAAAAACAAACAAACAAACAAACAAACAAACAAACAAAAGCTGACTGGCCCAGGCACAATACAAGAGCTGGCCCAAATCCCCAATACATGTGCAGCAGAGAATAGCCTTGTCTGTTCTCAGTGGGAAAAGATGACCCTATGCCTGGAGAGACTTGAATTCCCAAGGAGTGGGAAGGCCTGGCAGGGAAAGGGTGGGGGGGGTCATCCTGTTTGAGACCTGGAGAAGATGTCCCCAAAGAGAATAACATAGACAAACAAAATATTCCAGGACAAAAGCAAATTTGAGCCCTTTCTATCTACCAATCCATGCCTACAGAGGATTCGAAAAGGAAAATTCAAACAGATGGAGGGTTGGTACACTAAAGGAAAAAAAAAACAATATAGTGATCATCTCACAACAAAGATAGGAGAGAATGACATATACATAATGCTACCTACAACAACAAACATATCAGGAACTAACAATAATCTGTTTTTAATATCTCTCAACATCAATGGACCCTATTCCCTTAATAAAAATAAGTAAGCTAACAGACTGGATATGCAAACCAGATCCAGAATTTTGCTGCACACATCTATGGATACTGAACAACTCTCTTCTTAATGAGAAGTTGGTCAAGGAAGAAATAAAGAAATTTAAGACTTCCTGGAATTCAATGATAATGAAGACACCACATACCCAAATTTAAAGTACACAATGAAAGCATTGCTAAGAGTAAAGTTGATAGCACTAAATGTCCTAGCAAAGGAATTAGAGAGATCCTATTCTAACAACTTAACAACAATAAACCCCAATAACAATGACAGACAATACCTCCGAGTAAAAGACTTTAAAAAGTCTTCCAAGCAAATCTACCCAAGAAACAAACTGAAGTTGCCATTCTAATATCCAATAAAATAGACTTTCAGCCAAAAGTTATCAAGGGAGATGGGGAAGAACATTTTATATTCATCAAAGTAAAAATCTACCAAGAGAGTGTCTTAATTCTGAAAATCAATACCCCAAATGCAAAGACATCCACATTCATAAAAGAAACTTTACTAAAGCTCAAAACACACTTTGAACCCCACATGATAATAGAGAGATAATTCAACACCCCCACTCTCACTAATGAACAGGTCATTGAAATGAAAACTAAACAGGCACTGTGAAACAAATAGAGATTATGAACCAGCATTTAGCAATATATACAAATATTTCACGGTAAAACAAAAGACCATAATTTTTCTCAGCATTTCACTGTATTTCTACAAATTTAACCAAATAATTGGCTATAAAACAAGCCTCAAATGATGCAAGATGATTGAAATAATCCCATGCACCTTATTCAATCACCAAAGACTAAGGCTATATTTCAACAACAACAAAAACAACAGAAAACCACACATCTATGGATACTGAACACCTCTCTTCTTAATGAGAAGTTAGCCAAGGAAGAAATAAAGAAATTTAAGACTTCCTGGAATTCAATGATAATGAAGACACCACATACCCAAATTTAAAGTACACAATGGAAGCATTGCTAAGAGTAAAGTTGATAGCACTAAATGTCCTAGCAAAGAAATTGGAGAGATCCTATTCTAACAACTTAACAGCACAACTGAAAGCCCTACAGCAAAAAGAAGTAAACACACTCAAGAGCAATAAAATGCAGGAAATAGTCAAACTCAGGGCCAAAATCAACCAAATCAAAACAAAGAAAACAATGCAAAGAATCATCAAAACCAAAGCTGTTTCTTTGAGAACAACAAGCTAGATAAACCCCTAGTCAAACTAATTAAAGGTCATAGAGACTATCCAAATTAACAAAATCAGAAATGAAAATGGAGACATAACAACAGAAACTGAGGAAATTTTTAAAAACTTAGATCCGATTACAAAAGCCTATATTCAAAAACTGGAAAATCTACATGAAATGGATTATTTTCTAGACAGATGACAAATACCAAAGTTAAGCCATGTGAAGATGAACTATCTAAACAGGCCTATATCCCCAAATGAAATAGGAGTTGTTAAAAATTTCCCAACCAAAAAGGCCCAGGGCCAGGTGGCTTTAGTGCATAATTCTACTAAACCTTCAAAAAAGAGCTAATAGTAAGACTAGTCAAACCATTCCATAAAACAGAAATAGAAGGAATACTAACCAGTTCATTCTATGGAGCCACTTTTGGTATTCTGTTCAAGCTCCACCCCTCAGTTACCTGTCAATAGCCAGGTATGCCCCGCCCCACATGCCTGGCCCACTATAAGAGGGGCTGCCTGCCCCTCCCTCGCTCTCTTTTCCCCTCTCTTTCCCTGCTCTTTTCCCCTCTCTTTCCCCTCTCATCCTCTCACCTCTCTGCCCCTCTTGGGCTCCACTCCCCCCTCTCTCCACGTGGTCATGGCTGGCCTCCACTCTCTCTCTCTCTCTCTCTCTCTCTCTCTCTCTCTCTCTCTCTCTCCCTCCCTCCCTCTACTATACCATTGACTCTCATCCTCTTCTCTAAATTAACTCTATTCTATACCATGTTGGTGTGTGTGTGGTCCTTTAGGGGAAAGGGGATGCCTGGGCATGGGCCCGCTTAGGTACCCCCTTTCCCCACGTTGCCAAGCCATACTCACTAACACCCTTTCTCTCTTTTAAATCCCATCAGCCACAATTACACTTATACCTAAACCACAAAAAGATCCAACAAAGAGAGAGAACTTCAGACCATGAATACTGAAACTAAAATACTCAATAAAATCCTCACCAACCAAATCCAAGAATACATCAAACTGTCATTCACCACAATCAAGTAGCCTTCATCTCAGGAATACAAAATTAGTTCAATATAAGAAAAGCCATTAACACAACCCACTATATAAACAAACTCAAAGAAAAAAATTACATGATCATTATATTAGATGCTGAAAAGCATTTGACAAAATATAACACCCCTTCATATTAAATGCATTGGAGACATCAGGAATTCGAGACCCATAATGAATCATAATAAAAGCAATATACAGCAAACCAAGAGCCAATATCAAATTAAATGGAAAGATATTTGAAATATTCCCACCAAAATTAGGGATAAGGATGCCCACTCTCCCCATATGTATTCAATATAGTAATGGGAAATCTAGCTAGAGCAATAAAGTAACAAGAGGAGATTACGGGGATTTAAATTGACAATGCAGAAGTAAAGATATCACTATTTGCAGACGATATGACAATAACTCCAAAAGTTTAACCAGAGAACTTCTACAGCTGATAAGCAACTTCAGAAAAGCAGCTGGATATAAAATTAACTCTAACAAATCAGTAGCATACCTCTACTCAAAGGAAAAAACTGTGCTGAGAAAGAAATTAGGGAAACCACACCCTTCAAAATAGTCATTAATAATATAAAATATCTTGGGTTAACTCCAACAAAGAAGTGAAAGATCTATATGAAAGAAGTTCAAGTCTCAAGAAAGAAATCAAAGAAAACCTCAGATGGAGAGATCTGCAATGCTCATGGATTAGTGGAATTAACATAGTAAAAATGGCTGTCCTATTAAACGAAATCTACAGATTAAATGAAAATCCCATCAAAATTCTCACACAATTGTTCAAAGACATGGAAAGAGAAATTTCCAATTTTATATGGAATAACAGCAAGCCCAGAATATCAATAACAATTCTTAACAATAAATAAACTTCTGGGGAAATCTTCATCCCTGATCTCAAGCTATACTGCAGAGCAGTAGTGATAGACAGCATGGTATTGGTACAAAGATAGAGAGGTTGATCAGTGGAACTGAATTGAAGACCCAGAAACACAATGGCACATGTATGCACATACAAGTTTTGACACAGAAATCAAAAATATACAATGGAACAAAGAAAGCAACTTCAACAGTGTTGGTCTAACTGGCTGTCTGTATCTAGAAAAGTGAAAATTGATTCAAATCTGTCACTTTGCACAAAACTCAAGTTCAAGTGCAACAAGAACTTCAACATAAAATCAGGTACACTGACTGTAATAGAAAAGAAAGTAGAAAAAAGCCTCAAGTTCATTGGAACAGGGTGAAATTCCAGTGGCTCAGGCTCTAAGATCAAGAATTGATAAATGGGACTTCATGAAACTGGAAAACTTCTGTAAGGCAAAGGACATAGACAATTGGACAAATTGGTCACCTAAAGAACGGGAAATAATTTTCACTAACCCACATCTGATAGGTAACTAATATTCAAGTTATGTAGGTATTATCATCAGCAATGGCATCTCACACTAATTTGTGAAGAAATATCTCTGCTCTTGGCAACAACCTTTGTTGTTCAGGGCATTACCATGGGATATTTTGGCCCAGAACACAATTGGATGTAACCCAATCCCTGTATTACAAGTGTTATTTGGTAGTAGCAGATGTCTCCCCCATGATCTGGTCATTTCATTTCAGTCACCTTGATATATGGATATATATTAGAAAGCTTCTGCTGTGTTAGGTTTCCATACTACACCTCAAATACTACTTAATTATAGCTGTCTCTTCATTATTACCTCACTCGTTCCACTTGATTTGACCATTTAAGATCTATCAATAAAAGGTTATCTATTCTATTTCTCTTTCCTGAAGAGATCCATTGGACACTCAACCTAGTCCTTTACTCTATGCTTAACCTTCATGGTGCTAAAAATTATAGCTTGGTTATTCTTGAATTCATAGTTAATATTGACATATAAACAAATGCATAACATGGATATCTATCTGGGTACAGACTACCTCACTCAGGATATTTTTACTTTTAAATTCATTTAATTGTGAATTTCATTAGTTCATATTTTTAACACCTGTGTAGTACTCCATTGTATAAATATACCACATTTTACTTATCTGTTATTCTATTGGGGGACATTTAAGTTGCTTCTAATTTCTGGATACTACGAATATAGCTGCAATGTACTCACTTGAGCAAGTGTCTCAATGGTAGGGAGAAGTGACCTTTTGGATATATGCCTGTGATGGTTTGTATATTCTCAGCCAAGGGAGTGGCACTGTTAGAAGTGTGGTCCTGTGAGAGTAGATCTGTCACTGTGGGCATGGCCTTTAAGACCCTAGTCCTAGCTGTCTAGAAGCCAGTATTCTCCTAACAGCCTTCGGATGAAGATGTGGAACTCTCAGCTCCTCCTGCACCATACCAGCATCAATGCTGCCATATTTCTGCCTTGAGGATAGTATACTGAACCTCTGAACCTGTAAGTCAGTCCCAATTAAATGTTGTCATTCATAAGATTTGCCTTGGTCATATTGTCTGTTCACAGCAGTAAAACCCTATCTAAGACAATGCTCAAAGTTGTATAGCTGGATCTTGAGGTAGATTAATTTCATTATTTACTGGACAAATTTGTACTCCCACTAGCAATATATGGATGATGCCTTTAGTCCACATCCTTGCCAACATGAGCTGTCATTTTTTAATTGATTTTAGTCATTCTGAAAAATATAACATGAAATATCAAAGTAACTTTGGTTTTCAATTTCCCGATGACTAAGGATATTGAATATTTCTTAGTACTTCTCAGCCATTTGAGTTTCTTCTTTAGAAAACATTCTCTGTTTATATCTTTATTCCACTTTTAGATGATTGTTTCTTGATGTTCAGATTTTTCAATTCATTATATATTTTAGAAATTAACCTTTTTTGGTATATTAAAACCTTTTAGGAAGCTTCTTCTGTATTAGGTTTCCATACTACTCAAATACTTTTAATTTTAGTTGACTCTCCCATAGTCCCTCTTTCATCTCCCTCTTTCTTCCCCATCTTCACTCAATCATTCCATTTATGTCCCATCAATCCATAATTATCTATTCTACTTCCCTTTTCTGATGGGAATCATTTGTTACTTCAGTCTACAGGTAAAAGTAAGTTCTTAAAAATCTTTTCCCATTCTGTATTTTACCTTTATTCCCTGAGTGACCGTATGATTTGATTTCCATGAACTAGCTTTTCAATTTCATGAGGTCCAATTTATTAGTTCTTGATCTTAGAGCCTGTGCTAATGGTATTCATTTTAGAAATCTTGTCCTGTGCTTATAAGTTCAAAGATATTCCCTGCTTTCTTTTCTACCATGTGCAGTATAACTATTTATATTGAGGTCTGTGATCCATTTGGACTTGAGTTTGTAAAGGGTGATGAGTAGGCATGAATTTGGACTTTTCTACATGCAGTTGTCTGGTTTGACCAGCATCATTTGTTGAAGATTCTATCTTTTTCCATTGTGTATTTCTGGCTTCTTTACCAAACATTAGGTATTCTTAGGTGTGTAGGTTTATGTCTGGTTCTTCAATTCTATTCTGTATATTCATGGGTCTGTCTTTGTACCAATATGATGTTGTCTTTATAGCTGTTTCTCTGGAATACAATCTGATGTCAGAAATGATGACACCTCTAGTATATCTTTGTTATTCAGGATTGGTTTAACAATACTGCTGTGTGTGTGTGTGTGTGTGTGTGTGTGTGTGTGTGTTTCCATAACCATTTCTATTATTTTAATCCTACCAATTCACATTTATGTGAAATATTTTTATCTCTGTGGTTCTTAGAATCTTAGAAGAGTATGGAACGTGTGAGTGTTGCCTGGTGAGAACTTCTTCTGGGATACTGATAGGTATGGCCACTGGAGGTTCCATGTAAAATTTGTTCCTAAGTACTGGGGACTGATAATTTAAAATGGTGATAGGCAAAGAGGGAGCATTGATAGAGCCTACAAGCAAGACCTGTAGTCTGCTATAGAGTTCACAATAAGACTTTGAGGATAGTATGAAGGAGAGTGAAGAGCCAAAGTTTGCCTACCTGCTTTTCTGCCCTTCTTCCTTCTTTCCGGGCTTGGCTGGCAGTTTCCCAGAGAAAACCAGCTTGAGTTTGGAGCTGGGATAAAGAAATGTGTTGGAAGAAAGGTTGGAGGAGATTTTCATGATCTGATGGAGATGGAGACAGAATGAAGTGGATGGCCACAGCAACTGGGCTGGTACAGAGCTATGGGTTAAATTATGGAACTGTATTTGGAGGAGAAGAGGGAGTGGTGAAAATTTGCATTTAGGCTGCCTGCTTCCAATACCAGAGTAGCTTAAGGGTTCCCAGGTAGTGCCTGCTGAACTGGAGGATGGGGTAAAATAATGAGTAGAAAAAAATGATGTGTGATCAATCTCATTTATAGATAGGTGTCATGGATTAGAGTTCCATATTCTGTATCTTGTTGAAAAGTTGCTGATAAGATTAGTGGATTTGGATTTGGAGGAATGGAGGGAGAGTAAGCTTAGCTGTTTTCCTGGCCTGAGTCACAAACCATTTTTCAATCTATACTTTTCAAATAACAATGTATTGAAGGCGAAACTCAGAGAATTAGATCAATTATTAAATTATTCTATAGACCTATCATGGTAGTGGAAGGGAAAGGTGAAAAATGATTAACTAAACTTGGATCTTATATCTCTTCTCTATAAATGTAAACTTTGCATTAATATTTTATAATAAATGTCTAAGTTTCTCAAATGGAGCATATAAGTATAAGTTCAAAATTACAGTTACTGTATAATTGCTAGTAGATTTAACCTCTAAGCTTTGAAATAAACCTTCATAGTCTTAACTTATTTAAGAATTTACCAACACATGGAAAAAAATCTTACAGTCCTCAAATTCTTTCCCATGAATTGTCTATATAAATAAAACATACAAAAGGAAATGAGTTGTTGGGAAAAGGTTAGTTCAGCATTGATGTTTGTATTATAAGTTTTTATTTGTGATGAGTTTCAGAGTTCATCTTACTTTTCATCATCCAAAAAACAAAAGTTCCAGAGAACTTTTACTATTGTTTCCCTGCCAGGAAAGAGCTTTCATATTAATGACCCATCACCAGCATTAGAAATCATTTTATGCAAAAGCAGGTCACCTAACTTTGGCTCAAGATTTCACGTTTGGGTCCTTTGCTCTTCTGATGATGTAAAAAAATTTAAATTCCATGTGATTCTCACATCCAGAAGATTAATTTTACATCATTCACACCTGTTCTTCTTTACAGAAAATTCATGGGTGCTCTTACAATTTCACAAAAGTAACAGCAAATATAGCTGCACTTTCTGCTTATCTCATGACTCAGGAATCTGAGGCAGAAGGATATTAAGTTTGAATCCAACACAGATTTAATAAAGATAAACTGTCTTAAAAATAATACCATTTAAAGAAACAGCCATGGTCATTCAAACAACCACATCTTTATACAGGGAAAAAAATTAGAAGGATGTGAATATTTGGAGAGATGTGGGGAGTATAAGAGAAGACTGAGGGAAGGGGCAGGAGGCAAGGCTATGCTGAAATTACATGGTTTACATGTATGGAATTCATGGTTTATATGTATAAAATAATTTTTAAAATAAAAATATTAAATTATTGGTGGTTTTGATCTGTCATTGACATTTTTGGTCACATCTTAACATGTAAGTATTTTCCATGTTTCCACTTCAGTATTTGATATACTATTGACTTCATAAATGATCTTTGGTTTGTGGCATAAAGTGTTCTTTTGAGTTTATTCTAATTGCCTTCTCAGGGAAAGTCCTAAGACAAACCGCAACATCATTATAAAAATCAGAGTACATTTACCTACCTTCTCTGTGCAGAGAATATACAACCTGTTTCTACACTTAAAGGAGTTGTAGAACACATGCCATCGCTATGTGATAATATACACATAGAGAGTGAAAGTTAGAAGCAATCATCTTACATATACTAAATTGTCTCAAGGTGTAAGAAATACATCTTTATGGGTTAGAAAGACAAAATTTCTAAGAACCCATGGAAAAATATAAAAGAGGACGTTTTTAATTAAACCCCAGAAACTACATCATGCAGTCACAGCTGTTATATTTTCATTTAAATTCCATGAATACTAAAAACAGGATCTATTATCACATGCTGATATTCCTGTCCATATCACTGATCTCTAATCCTTAGTCTGGTGAATTTGTTGTGGATATCTTTTTTTTTTTTTTTTGCTTTCTTCTCTCCATTGAATTCTGCCATTCCCTACCTATATCCTATCCCTGCTTGTTTGTTTTTCTCTGTCTTCTATGGCTTGTGAAAAACATAGATGCATGTGTAGATCTGGATATGTACATATAGAGAACCGTCGGGAAGGAAAGAATGAATTTCTTTCTATTTTTATTAATTTCTGAAGTTGTCCTTCCAAAACCCAAGAACTAATTAACTATTCTGAGACTGAGTCATCCATTTTTTTCAATGCTTCACCAAGTTTTAAGTTGAAACAAGTTAGTATTATAACAAGTAACAAGTAATAATACTGTCTATCCCTGATACTTTTCTCCCAACTTCCTCAATTAAAAAGTTCTTAGCAGAAACATTATATTTTTATGTACATAAAGTAAATAGAAGATGCCTTATATTTTTAGCCTTGCAATTATCTTACATGCAGCTTTTTGAACATCTAGTTATTATTGCCCACCTTTGAGACTCTTATAGTATACTCAGCAAACTACAATTTTAGAATTTGTGTTGTTTTGCAGTTGTTATCATTTGTGTGTATGTGTGTGTATCTGTGTGTGTGTGTGTGTGTGTGTGTGTGTGTGTCTGTGTGTGTTTGAGTTTGCATAGATATATACCATAACATAGATGTGTGCATCAGAATACATCTTGCTGGAGTCAGTTCTAGCTCTCTATGTTATTCTGGAGGATCAAATTCCATTGTAAAATTTGGAGTCAGGGACTCCTATAATCTGAATTATTTTACTGATCCAAAATTTCTTCTTTCTTAAAGAGTGAGGATCCACAGTCCTGGCCTGTCAAGTGATAATTATATTTAGGGTTTATAGGTTCAATAGATAGCTGAATTGAAATAACAAGTAGTTCTGTCAGAAATTAAACAGGGGGAAGTAAATAAGTATATTACTGTCAATTATAAATGATTAGTGCAATGTATCCAACCCAGCCATGCTCCTTCCAGTTTTCACCTGTGCCATGAACAGAGCCTCTGCAGTTGATCCCTAAACACAAGTTGTAGCTCACAAGTGTTCTGACACATCCAGGATCAGAGGTGAGACCCCCTAACTCTGTCCTAATAACTGTCATAATCAGGACTACCAGGACCCAAAGACCAAGGTGCACTGCCCAGCCAGAGATCAACAATTTTTCTGATTTGCAACTGTGCCTAGAGCAGATCCTCTGTTCTGGATCCCACTTACTCAGCCCACATACAGCTTCACCACAACAACCAGGAGATCTGATACATCCAGGATAATAGGATCACAGGATCACAGAATCACAGGATCACAGTTCCCAGAGGGGACAAGCTCCAATCAGAGACAGTGAGGCCAGTTAACACCAGTAAAATAACCAGATAGTGACAGGCAATCACAAGAACATAAGAAAAGGAAACCAATAATACTTGGAAACATCAGGACCCAGTTTTCCAAACACAGAAAATGCCAAATGTAGAGATGTAAAACCTAGGAAAGAGAGCAGGAGTCACAGATGCAAGCATCACCAAAAAAATTAAAGAGATAGAAGAGAGAATCTCAGTTGTAGAAGATACCATAGAAGACATTGACACAATAGTCAAGGAAAACATAAAAAGCAAAAAGCTTCTAACTCAATGCATTCAAGAATTGTGGGACACAATGAGAAATACAAAGCTAAGAATTAGAGGTGTAGAAGAGAGTGATGATTTCCAACTCAAATGGCCAGTAAACATTTTCAACAAAATTATAGAAGAAAACTTCCCTAATCTTAAGAAAGAGATGCCCATAAAAATGCAAGAAGCCTACAGGATACCAAACACATGCAAACAGAAATAAACCCACCCCCCCAATCAAAATACCAAATGCACAGAATAAAGAATATTGAAAATGGTAAGGGAAAAATGTCAAGTAACATATAAAGGCAGACCTATCAGAATTATACAAGACCTCTCAACAGAGATTTTAAAAGCCAAAAAATCTTGGGCAGACATCATATAGACCCTAAGACAACAAAAATGCCAGCCCAGGATATTGTACCCAGCAAAATTCTCAAATTCCGTAGTTGGAGAAACAGAGGCATTCCAAGACAAAACCAAATTTAAACAATATCTTTCCATTAATCCAGCTCTACAGAGGATAATAGAAAGAAAATTCAAACACACGAAGGGAAAATACACCAAAGAAAAAGCAAGATAGTAATCTTCTTACAAAATCCCATATGTATGTATGTATATATATATATATATATATATATATATATATATATGTATATATATGTTAAATCCAATTGGTCCAAACCTTCAATAAGTTCCCCTGTGTCCCTGTTTAGTTTCTGTATTTCTGATCAGTCCATTGAGGATAGTGGAGTGTTGAGGTCCCCCACAATTATTGTGTTAGGTGTAATGTGTGCTTTGAGTTTTAGTAAAGTTCCTTTTACGAATGAGGGTGCCCTTGCATTTGGAGCATAGATGTTCAGAATTGTGAGTGCTTCTTGGTGGATTTTTCCCTTGACCCACAAGAAGTGAACTTCTGTGCCTCTTTTGATGTCTTTACATTGAAAGTCAATTTTATCTGATATTAGAATGGCTATTCCAGCTCGTTTCCTGAGACCATTTGCTTGTAAAATTCTCTTCCAGCCTTTTTCTCTAAGGTAGTGTTTGTCTTCGACACTGAGGTGTGTTTCCTGTATGCAGCAAAATGTAGGGTCCTGTTTTCATATCCAGACTGTTAGTCTATGTCTTTTTATTGGGGAATTGAGTCCATTGATCTTAAGAGATATTAAGGAATAGTGATTATTTCTTCCTGTCGTTTTTGACGTTATTATTGTTTTTGATTGGTTATCTTCTTTTGTGTTTGATGGAAGAAGGTTACTATCTTGCTATTTCCATGGTCTAGTTTCCCTCCTTCTATTGGAGTTTTCCTCCTATTATCCTTTGTAGGGCTGGGTTTGTGGAAAGATAATGTGTAAATTTGGTTTATGGTGCTGGCTCAACTGGAGGTCAGCATGCAGAAGAATGAGAATTGATCCACTTTTATCTCCTTGTACTAAGCTCAACTCCAAGTGGATCAAGGACCTCCACATAAAGCCCGACACACTGAAAGTAATAGAAAAGAAACTGGGGGAAGACCTTTGAGGACATTGGTTCAGGGGGAAAGTTTCTGAACAGAACATCAATTGCTTATACTCTAAGATCAAGAATAGAGAAATGTCAACAGACATTGTCAAAAGGAAAAAAAACAGCAACTCGCAGATTGATCAAAATATCAAAATATCTTTATCAATCCTATATTCGATAGAGAGCTTATATCCAAAACATATAATGAAACCAAGAAGTTACACTCCATAGAACCACATCAACTTATTAAAAATGTGGTAGAGAGCTAAACATAGAATTCTCAACTGAGGAATATCAAATGGCTGAGGTGTACTTAAAGAAATCAAAAAGACCCAAAGATTCTACCTCACACCAATAAGAATAACTAAGATCAATATTGCAGGAGACAGTAGGTGGTGGCAAGGTTGTTGAGAAGGAGGAACACTGATCCATTGCTGGTGGGCCTGCAAGCTGGTAAACAACTTTGAAAATCAATCTGGTTGTTCCTAAGAAAATTACAAAGAGTTCTACCTAAGGACCCTGCTATGCCACTCCTGGGCATATACCCAAAAGGTGATCTAACATATAACAAGGACATATGTTCCACTATGCTTCTAGCAGCCTTATTTATAATAACCCGAAGCTGGAAACAACCCAGATGTCCCTCAACTAAAGAATGTATATGGAAAATGTGGTACATTTACACCATTCAGCTTTTTAAAACAATGACTTCATGAAATTTGCAGTCAAATGAATAGAACTAGAAAGTATCATCCTGAGTAAGCCAACCCAGACACAAAGGAACACACATATTATGTATTCACTGATAAGTGGATGATATCCCAGAAGCTCAAAATTCCCATGTTACAACCCCTAGACCATATGGAGCTCATGAGGAAGAAAGACCAGGGTGTGGATGCTTCAGTCCTGCATTAAGCAGGGGGACTGTTTAAGGGGGATAGTATCAAATACTGGAGAGGAATGGGAGAGATGTACAGATGGTCACGAAATTGAATAACAATATGTAGCAATGGGGGATGAGTAACTAGGGATAGCCACAATAGTGTCCCAGACACCAGAGAAGTGAAAAGCTTCCAGGACCAAACAGGGATGACTTTAGCTGAAATGGGAAGCAAAGGAGTCGATAGAATCTGCAGAGACCACCTCCAGTAGATAGGCATGGCTGCTGGTCGAGGGATGGGGCCACTGACCCATCTCAAAGATTTTAACACAGAAATGTTCCTGTCCAAAGAAAAGACAGGGAAAAATGGAGCAAAGTCTGAATGAACAGTCATCTGGGGACCATCCCACCTGGACATGCATCCTGTCAGCAGACACTAAACCTGATGCTTTTGCCAAGAGGCACTTGCTGACAGGAACTTGGTGTGGATGTTTCTTGGAAGGTTTTACCAGGAACTGACCAATGAAGATGTATTTAGTTGGAGCCAATCATCAGACTGAACTCAGGGACCCTAGTAAGGGAAATGGAGGAAGAACTGTAGGAGTGAAGAGAGATCGCCACCCCATAGGAAGAACAATTTCAGCTGACTGGACCACCAAGTGCTCCCAAAGACTAGATCACCAACTAGCATATATGGAGGGATCCATGGTTCCAGGCACATATGTAGCAGAGGATGGCCTTCTCTGATATCGATGAATGTGGAGGCCCTTGATCTTGTGAAGATTTGATGTCTCATCAAAGGAGGAGGCTGGGACAGTGGGATGGTATGCACCCAGAATACATGGGTGAAGGAACACCATCATAGAGGCAAAGGGGAGGGAGGAGAAGGCAGATGTGGGAGAGGGGCTTGGGAAGGGGTAAGCAGGAAGTGGGATATCATTTGAGAGTAAATAAATAGAATGATTAAATAAATAAAAAATAAATGAATAAATAAACAAATAAATAGTACAGTTGTATAATTCAGTAGACCTGGGAGGGGAAACTACTATATTTTCATATTAAGGTCATTTTGAAAATATATCCTAGTTTGGGATAAAGCAGAGACAGTATATCTCCATGTTACTGATAGCATAAACATAGTGCTCACAGTACCTAAACTCAACTATAACACCCAAGTAAATAATAAAAATAGAAAGTCTTATGATTCCATAAGAGCATATAAGATTTATCAAAAATTTATAAAGAAATGAAAACTTTTAAAACATGCTAATCTTTACAGATATCTAAAATTTAATTATGCTTAGAAATATCTGTAAACCTAAAATTCTCTATATTGGGCATAACTTAGATTGTCAAGTTTAGCTATTGGTTCTTTGATTCAATATATTTTCATTTACTCTCTTTAAATGTCTATGATTTTTTTTGCAATGACTTACAGGTTTAAAGTTCCAGGAAGAACTCTTCAGTAAACAATAAAAAGTGCAGGTCACAAAATTTAGTGGATATTAGCCTAGAATCTTGGGACACCAAAGACACAATTCACATACCAAATGATGTCTGACAAAAAGAAAGGAGTGGACACTGGTGCTGGAAAGGATCAACGCATCAGTGTAGGGGAATACCAGAACAGGGAAGTGGGAAGGGGTGGATGAGCGAGCATGGAGAGGGAAAAGGGCATGTGGGACTTTTGGGGGGTGGGTAACCAGAAAAGGGAAATGAAATGTAAATATAGAATATATCCAATAAAAAAGAAAGAAAAAAAGAAAGAAAGAAAATCTCGAGCCCACCTGGCTTGCAGCAAGGCCGCCATCTTGCCTTGGGTCACTGAGAGCAGCTGGCAGCTGGGGTCAGGTGCATGGACAGAGACCTAGCCAAACATCGACTACCCTGTCAGGCTCTTGCCTGCACCCAGAACCAGAGCAACTCGGCAGGAGTTCTATGCACTAACAGCTAGGCAGCTGTTGCAGACTGCTATGGGATAGCCTGGTAGGCTTGCAGCGAGGCCTCCATCTTGCCTTGGGTCACTGAAGATGGCTGGCAGATGGGGCCAGGTTTGTGGACAAGTGCTAGCCTAACATCAACTACCCCGTCAGGCCCTTACCTCCACCCAGAACCAGATCAGCTCGGTGGGTGGTCTCTGCAACAAGGTGCATGGGCACCAACCTTCTCATGGGTCTGTGCCTGTAGTACAGCCAGAGGACAACATCTTGCCTCAGGGCACCACAGACATTTAACAAAACAAAGTCCTGTGGACTGAGAATGCCACCATCTAGGCTCCAGCAGTCCAACCAGGGAACCTCCAGTCCTGCAGGGAATCCGGCAGTTAGACAGAGCCCCAAGACCCTCAAACATATTGGAGCTGGTGGCCTGAACAGGTCACCATAGTGAACCAACAGAGGAGCCCAGGTCACCATAAAGATCTAACAGATGAGCCCAGATCTGTGGAAAAAAAAGATCTGAATCTTAAACGCTGGCAACTAGGCAGGCAAGGAGGAGATGGCGGGAGGCCAGTTGTGCATCCTGCAGCAAGCCAGGGGAAGACTTGGGTCTGGCCCAGAAGAGCTAGGAGGTAATTCGGAGCCCAGTAGCAGAAAACTTCCTGTCTCCACCTCGGGAGCATGAATGCCCACTATTACGGCAGCACCAAACACCAGGCACACAGGAGCTTCAAACACCAACCAGTAACAATAAGACCAACTAACTCCAGAGAAAAACAGATGGCAAATGGCAAACGTAGGAACATTACTAACAGAAATCAAGGCAATATGGCAGCATCTGAACCCAATTCACCAACCACAGCAAGTCCTGGATACCCCAACACACCAGAAAAACAAGAGTTGGATTTAAAAGCACTGGTCATGATGCTGGTAGAGGAACACAAAAAAGACATAAACAAATCTCTTAAAGAACTGCAGGGGAACATGAATAGGGTAGAAGCCCTTACAATGCAAACACAAAAATCACTTAAAGAATTCCAGGAAAATATGTATCAACAGACAGAAGCCAAAAAAGAGGAAATGAAAAAAATCACTTAAAGAAATGCAGGAGAAAGTGAGTCAACAGGCAGAAGTCATGAAAGAGGAAACACAAAAATCTCTTAAAGAATTGCAGGAAAACACGAACAAACAAGTGAAGGAACTGAGCAAAACCATCCAAGATCTGAACACAGAGGTAGAAACAGCTAAGAAATCACAAAGGGAGACAACTGTTGAGATAGAAAACCTTGGGAAGAAATCAGGGGTTGTAGATGCAAATATCAACAACAGAATACAAGAGATAGAAGAAAAAAATCTCAGATGCTGAAGATACCATAGTAACCAATGACTCCACAGTTAAAGAAAATGCAAAATGGAAAAGGCTTGTAACTCAAAACATCCAGGAGATTCAGGACACAATGAGAAGACCAAATCTAAGGATTATAGGTATAGATGAGAGTGAAGATCTACAATGTAAAGGGCCAGGAAATATCTTCAACAAAATTATGGAAAAAAACTTTCCTAACCTAAAAGAAGAGATGCCCATGAATATACAAGAAGCCTACAGAACTACAAACAGAATGGACCAGAACAGAAATAACACCTGTCACATAATAATCAAAACCCCAAATGTAGTAAACAAAGAAAGAATATTAAAGGCAGTAAGAGAAAAAGGCCAAGTAACATAAAAAGGAAGACCTATCAGAATCAAGCCAGACTTCTCACCAGGGACCAGGAAAGCTAGGAGAACCTGGGCAGATCTCATGCAGACTCTAAGAGAACACAAATGTCAGCCAAGACTACTATACCCAGCAAAACTCTCAATCAACATAGATGGAAAAATCAAAATATTCCATGACAAGACCAAATTTACACAATATCTTTCCACTAACCCAGCTCTACAATGGATAATAGGAGGAAAACTCCAATACAAGGAGGGAAACTATACCCTGGAAATAGGAAGATGGTAACCTTCTTCCATCAAACTCAAAAGAAGATAACCACTCAAAAACAAAAATAACATCAAAAAGAAAGAATAAAAGAAGAAATAATCACTATTCCTTAATACCTCTTAATATCAATGGACTCAATTCCCCAATAAACACATAGACTAACAGACTGGATACGGAAACAAAACGCTACATTTTGCTGCATACAGGAAACACACCTAAGGGTGAAAGACAAACACTACCTTAGAGTGAAAGGCTGGAAGACAATTTTACAAGCAAATGGTCTCAGGAAGCCAGCTGGCATAGCCATTCTAATATCAGATAAAATTGACTTTCAACCTAAAGTCATAAAAAGAGATAAACAAGGTCACTTATTGGTCAAAGGAAAAATCCACCAAGAAGAACTCACAATTCTAAACATCTATGCTCCAAATGCAAGGGCAACCTAATTTGTAAAAGAAACTTTACTAAAGCTCAAAGCACACATTGCACCTAAAACAATAATTATGGGGGACCTCAACACTCCACTATCCTCAACGGACTGATCAGAAAAACAGAAACTAAACAGGGACACAGGGAAACTCATAGAAACTTTGGACCAATTGTATTTAACATATATATATATATATATATATATATATATATATATATATATAACATTTCATCCTAAAGCAAAAGACTATACCTTTTTCTCAGCATCTCATGGTACCTCCTCCAAAATCAACCATATAATTGGTCATAAGACAGACCTCAAAAAATATAAGAAGATTGAACTAATCCCATGCCTCCTATTGGATCACCATGGAGTAAGAGTGGTCTTCAATAGCAAGAAAAACAACAGAAAGTCCACATCCACATAGAGGCTGAAGAATATTCTACTCAATGATGCCTTAGTCAAGGAAGAATAAAGAAAGAAATCAAAGACTTTTAGAAGTTAATGAAAATGAAGGCACAACATATCGAAATCTATGGGACACAATGAAAGCAGTTGTAAGAGGAAAACTCATAGCCCTGAGTGCCTCCAAACAGAAACAGGAGAGAGCATATACTAGCAATTAATGGCACACATGAAAGCTCTGGAACACAAAGAAGCTCATTCACTCAGGAGGAGTAGAAGACAGGAAATCATCAAACACAGGGCTGAAATCAATCAAGTAGAAACAAAGAGAACCATACAAAGAATCAACAAAACCGGGAGCTGGTTCTTTGAGAAAATCAACAAGCTAGATAAACCTTTAGCCAGGCTAACCAAAGGGCACAGAGACAGTATCCAAATTAACATAATTAGAAATTAAAAGGGAAATATAACAACAGAAATTGAGGAAATTAAAAAAAAATCAGATACTACTACAAAAGCCTATGCTCAACACAACTGGAGAATCTGGAGGAAATAGACAATTTCCTAGACATATAACAAATACCAAAATTAAATCAGTATCAAATACATCATCTAAACAGTCCCATTACCCCCATAGAAGTAGAAGGGTTCATAGAAAGTCTTCCAACCAAAAAAAGCACAGAACCAGATGGTTTTAGTACAGAATTCTATCAGACCTTCAAAGAAGACATAATACCAATACTCTTCAAACTACTCCACAAAATAGAAACAGAAGGAACACTACCCATCTCATTCTATGAAACCACAATTACCCTGATACCAAAAGCACACAAACATCCAACTAAGAAAGAGAACTTCGGACCAATCTCCCTTATGAACATCGATGCAAAAATACTGAATAAAATTCTTGCCAACAGAATCCAAGAACACATCAAAATGGTCATTCACCGTGATCAAATTGGCTTCATCTCAGGGATGCAGGGACTGTTCAATATATGGAAATCCATCAACATAATCTACTACAAAAACAAACTCAAAGAAAAAACCACATGGTGATCTCATTGGATGCTGAAAAGCATTTGACAAAATTCAGCATCCTTTCATGCTAAAAGTCTTGGAAAGAACAGGAATTCAAGGCCCATACATAAACATAGTAAAAGCAATTTACAGCAGACCAGTAGCCAACATCAAAGTAAACGGAGGGAAAGTTGAAGCAGTCCCACTAAAATAAGGGACTAGACAGGCTGCCTCCTCTTGCCATATCTTTTAAATATATTACTTGAGGTACTAGCTAGAGCAATTAGACAACATCAGGAAGTCAAAGGGATACAAATTGGAAAGGAAAATATCAAACTATCACTATTCACAGATGATATGATAGTATACTTAAGTGACCCAAAAAACTCCACCAGAGAACTCCTACAACTGATAAACAACTTCAGCAAAGTGACTGGTTATAAAATCAACTCAAGCAAATCAGTAGCCTTCCTATACTCAATGGATAAGCAGGCTGAGAAAGAAATTAGGGAAATGACACTCTTCACAATAGCCACAAACAATATAAAGTATCTTGGTGTGACTCTAACCAAACATGTGAAAGATTTATGTGATAAAAACTTCAGGTCTCTGAAGAAGTAAATGGAAGAAGACCTCAGAAAATGGAAAATCTTCCATGCTTCTGGGTTGGCAGGATTAATATAGTTAAAATGGCAATCTTGCCAAAAGCAATATACAGATTCAATGCAATCCCCATCAAAATCCCAACTCAGTTCTTCATAGAGTTGGAAAGAGCAATTCTCAAATTCATCTGGAATAACAAAAAACCCAGGATAGCTAAAACTATCATCAACAGTAAAAGAACTTCTGTGGGAATCAGTATCCAGGACCTCAAGAAATACTACGGAGCACTAGTGTTAAAAACTGCATGGTATTTGCACAGTGACAGGTAGGTGGATCAATGGAATAAGATTGAAGACCCAGAATTGAACCCACACATCTATGGCCAATTGATCTTCGACAAAGGAGCTGAAAACATCCAGTGGAAAAAAGATAGCCTTTTCAACAAATGGCGCTGGCTCAAATGGATGTCAACATGCAGAAGAATGAGAATTGATCCACTGTTATCTCCTCCTACTAACCTCAACTCCATGTGGATCAAGGACCTCCACATAAAACCAGACACACTAAAATTAATAAAAATGAGACTGGGGAAGACCCTTGAGGACACTGGCTCAGGGGGAAAGTTCCTGAACAGTACACCAATTGCTTATACTCTAAGATCAAGAATAGACAAATGGGACCACATAAAATTACAAAGTTTCTGTAAGGCAAAAGACACTGTCAAAAGGACAAATTGGCAACCAACAAATTGGGAAAAGATCTTCACCAACCCTTCATCAGACAGAGGGCTAATATCTAATGTATACAAAGAACTCAAGAAGTTAGACCCCAGAAAACCAAATAACTCTATCAAAATATGGGGTATAGATCTAAACACTTTTCACCTTTAGAACTTCAGATGGCTGAGAAACACCTTAAAAATGTTCAATATCATTAGTCTTTAGAGAAATGCAAATCAAAACAACCCTGAGTTTTAACCTCACAGCAGTCAGAATGGCTAAGATTAAAAACAGGAAACAGAAGGTGTTGGCGAGGATGTGGAGAAAGAGGAACACTCCTCCACTGTTGGTGGGACTGCAAGCTGGTACAACCACTCGCGAAATCAGTCTGGCAGTTCCTCAGAAAACTGGACATGATACTTCTGGAGGACTCAGCCATACCACTCCTGGGCATATACCCAAAAAATTCCCCAGTATGCAATAAGGGTACTTGCTCCACTATGTTCATAGCAGCCTTATTTATAATAGCCAGAAGCTGGAAAGAAGCCAGATGTCCCTCAACAAAAGAATGGATACAAAAAATGTGGTATATATACACAATGGAGTACTATTCAGCCATTAGAAATAATGAATTCGTGAAATTCTCGAGAAATGGATGGAGCTGGAGAACATCATACTGAGTGAGGTAACCATGTCTCAAAAGAATACCCATGGTATGCATTCACTGATAAGTGGATATTAGCCTAGAATCTTGGGACACCAAATACACAATCCATATACCAAATGATGTCCGACAAGAAGGAAGGAGTAGACCCTGGTTCTGGAAATGATCAAAGGATCAGTGTAGGGAAATAACAGAACATGGAAGTGAGAATAGGTGTATGGGGGAACACGGGGAGGGAAAGGGGCATGTGGAACCTTTGTGGGGCAGGGAACCAGAAAAAAAGGAAATGAAATGTAAATATAGTATATATCCAATCAAAATATTTTTTAAAAGATAAAAAATAAATACTATAAAAAAACAAAACAAAAAATAAATAAAGAAAGAAAATCTCTCTAGGTGAAATTTAGTTAGAGTGATCTTAATACCACCTCACGAGACACAAGCACCATTAGATTTCAGTGAATTCCATAGTTATATAAAATGTGAATTGTTCTTGCACTGGAATTTCCTTCTTGATGTTTTTTCTTTTTTAAATTTTATTTTATTTCTTTTTTACTTATTCACTTCACATCCGAATCACTTTATTCCTCCTGGTATTTACTCCCACAGTCTTCCTCTCATGTCCCCTTCCCTATCCTCTGAGTGGTTGGGGACCACCTGGGCATCCTGTGACTCTGTCACTTTAAGTCACATGACAGCCAAGCTAAAGAAAATATGAAGAGACTCCGGAGAGTTTTAATAAATGAATGTTAAATTAATTAATTAATTAATTAATTGCCACATGATGTTTGAAGAGGAAAGTAGTGGGAAAAGGGAGTAAAGGACATAGCAGAGAGGCAGCTAAATTTGGAGGTAATTCATCAAGACACATTATATGAATGAATAAATATTATATAAATATTTAATAGAATACTATTTAATAATTATAAAATTATTTAATTTTATAAACTTTTAATAACATTTTAATTATTAGTAAGACAAATTAAAAAGATATACTAAGGTTACAATTTTATAAACCAACATATGATGTGTTTTCTGAGGCAAAAAGAATCTACAAATACTATCAGTGGTTTCTACAGGAATATGGACTGGCCAGAAAGATGGCAAAATGACAGACATACTCATGAGTGAAGGAAATATTATATATCATGTATAATGAGTACATGGCTAAATGAATGAATTTCATCATAATCTATGTGTCAAATGGTGTTATTATAATGGATAATAAATTGTAATTAATATAACATAAAGAGATATTTATGGTTTTATTTCTAAAATAAACTTTAATAATAATAAAATACTGATACAGTATTGATGGACTTAGAATACTTATACTCTTACAAAATCCTCCTGCTTGGTGTCTTTCACTGTGATGGAGTCCTTACTGTCACTATTCTTATAGACATATATATTAACTGTTAGTATTTTAGGTAATTTTTTCACCAAAGTTTAGTGATTAGCTTGTGAGATAACCAGGGTTCAGATGTAACCCTATTGAACTTCACTTAGAAAACTATAGTGGAAGCAGGGTTAGTCTCTGAAGAGTAAATGTAGAAGTTGAAATCTCACTCTCAAAATATATGGAAATTGGATGGAATAATTTTAATTTTTCTGAGACATTTTGCTTAATTCTCATTAGCACAAAAGTGATACACTTGAAAGTATCTAGGACAATACTAAGCACATTATATATTCTCAGATTATTAGTGCAGGTCTTTTACCTTTTCTATCAAAAAACATCCCAATAGCCAATGTTGAATAGATAATACCACACTTCATTCACTGACATATTTTATGCCTTCAATTCAAGATTCTTAGAGACAGAACCATACCTCACACATTCATTTGGAAGCAAGTGTTGAAATTCTTTTCATAATGTCTTGGGGTTTCTCTGGTAATGCCTTTAGTCTACAAAATCCCCTGAGGTCACATTTGAGTATCCCTGAGAACTTTCTTCATTACAAAGTAAACTCACTATTTGACCTCAAAACTTAAATTCCATCTACGTGTATCTAGCATGCCTGGATTTTACTCAACATTGGAAACTGTTTGATGGTAACCTCACTGGCCATAATCATAATATCGAAATTTCTAATTATTCTTATGAGCCTAAATAATTTGTTTAAAGCTTAATGGAAAGAAGGGCCTAGAGAGATGTCCTAGTAGTTAATACCATTAGCTGATTTTGCATAAGAATTCTGGTTCAGTTCCTTGAACTTAAGTGGTGATTGCAACCCTTCTGAAACTCTAGATGCTGTGACTCCAACTCCTTCTGGTCTCTGCAGGCACCAGTGACCCAAGTGGTGCACTAAGATTCATGCAGGAAAAACACCTTACTCATAAATAAAATTTGAAAATAATAAAAATTTAACATAGAAGTAAATATATGCTATTTATAAATAAAAATATATATAATATAATATATATATGCAGTAGTTTAGACTATAAGTGTATGGTCATAGTTTTCTTTTAAAATGAATTTTAAAATAAAAAATTAAAACAAATGTAAAAGAACATAAAATACAGTTTAGTCACAAATCCATAAACTGCCAATAAAAAGTGAAGAGTAAAGTAACTTCAAAAATGTGAAACATATTTTGTCTTTTAATAGTGTCAGGGATTGGTGCTTGCACATGTGACAGGTCTCAAGATGGGCTGGTTATTGGTTGGTTATTTTCTCAGGCTCTGCCCCATCCCCATGCCATGCCTGTACTTATTTTAGACAGAATAAATTTAAATTTGTGGTTGAATGATTCAAGTGTGTCTATATTGCTCCACTGGTGTTCCTGCCTGGCTACAGGACATGGCCGCTTCAGGTTCAATATTGCAATATTGTGAATCATGGTTAAGGTGGTATCTCCCTTATCCCAGCCCCCTTTGTTTCCTCCACCTCCTCAACCCTGTCAGTTGCAGATTTCCATTCATTTTCGTGGCTATCTATCTATCTCTCCTGTCCTTCCCCTCCCCTGACCTTGAACCCCCTATTCCCCTTTCCCCCAGTTCCCTCCATTAGTTTGGCCCTTATGACTATATTCTTCCTTCTTCTAAGTGTGATTCTAGCTTCCATACTTGGGCCTTCCTTCTTGTTTAGCTTCCTTGGGTCTTTGGAGCATAAAATAGTGCTTGAATTTTATTGCTAATATCAACTTATAAGTAAATAGATAATATACATGTCCTTGCCTCCAAATATACAGTGGGTTACCTCACTCAGGATGACATTCTTATGTCACACATATTTCATACAAAATTCCTGACATTTTTAATAGATGAATAGTATTCTATTGTGCAGATGTACCACATTTTCTTTATCCATTCTTAAGTTAAGGGACATCTAGATTGTTTACAGCTGTATACAAATTTTAAAAGAAATAGAAGGAACATAAGGTAATACAAAGAATCAAAACAGAACCCAGCCCCAGAAACAAATAGTTTATTGGTGTTTAGAAGAAATATCACTCAAATCATGTATTTAATGAACTAAGACTGAAGATAGCCTTACTCTAGGAACAAGAGACTACAAACAGAAGATAAAGACATTTTATAAATTTGTCTATTCATAAAGAATCTCGAAACCTTTTTAAGTAAGTAATAAATAATTCCATATTTTACCATTGTATTATTCAGTTTAAACAAAAAAAGGAGTTAAATGAATTGATAACACTTAAAAAAATTCATGAACTTTAGTGTAAGAATTGTAAAGATAAAGATAAAAATTTGAATTTCATCATTAAGAAATATTTACAATTGATAATTTATATTCACACATATATAATGTGGAATATGTACATATAAAATAAGTTTTAACTACAGAATGTAACTGTATTATAGAGAACTTCATTATAGAGAAAATCATTGTGATTTGACAGACATAGTTCAGAAAATGCAGTGTATTTTAAGCAGTAACACCATACCATATTATAAGTAAGAGTTATCATAGTAACCACAAATAGCCCACAGGAAAATGAAAGCAAAGAAATTTAGATGAGTTTCAACTGGGAGAAAAAATGTTTAAATATCACAGCAATATTACTCAACATTGAAAACCAGAAACATGATGTATTATATTATAGTAATTCCTTAAATTTTTATTGAGCTACCTTAATCCCTTTCTTAAACTCATAAGTTTCTTAAAAAATTTTCACTGAAATATTTATACAAACAGGAGCTAAACAGTTCTTCAAACAATAACCTGTGTGGGACCTGTGACTGTGTACATGTGTATTAATCAAGTAAGAAATTGGATTATACTTGGATAAACAAGTTCTAAGATGCAAATGGTGTTTTTGTTGATATTGTTATCTCAAGATAATAAGTGAACATAGAAAGAAATGTAAATGTCAGCAGAATGGACAATTAAATTCATAAATGAGTTGAAGAAACAGACATATAGATAGATCGCCAGACATGTAGATTGTGGATGGACCTAATAAGAAATCTTCCAGTGAAAATCAAGAATCTAGAACAAAGATTTAGACTGTTTACTGAACTACATATTCCAAGAACCCAAATTTATAAGTGTCAAATTATCAAGAAAACAATTCTACAAAAGTTAATGAAAAAAAAGAGGGCTGGATTAGAAACAATAAATTCATGAACTTCTTAGACAAATGGATGGAGCTGGAGAACATCATCCTAAGTGAGGTAATCCAATCTCAAAAGAACACTCATGGTATGCACTCACTGATAAGCAGATATTATCCTAGAAGACTGGAATACCTAAGACACAATCCACATATCAAATGATGTCCAAGAAGAAGGAAGGAAGGGCCCCTGACTCTGGAAAGGCTTAATGCAGCAGTGTAAGGAAATACCAGAACAGGGAAGAGGGAAGGGGTGAATGGGGGAACAGGGGGAGGGAAGAGGGCTTATGGGACTTGAGGGGAGGGGGGAGCCTAGAAAGGGGGAAATCATATGAAATGTAAATTAATACATTGAATAAAAAAAGAGGGCTGGGTATGTAGAAAATCATTGCTCACTTTTGAAAGTTGTTATATTCAAACATACACATATGTGTTTGTGTGTGTGTGTGTGTGTATATATATATATATATATATATACATATATATATATATATATAATCTATCTGTCTGCATATCATGTACATACACTGAGGGGTATGTACCTCAGGTTTGCTCCAGTCTTATCATTTTTTCAGAGAATATTAATGTAATTAATCTAGAAAAGCTCCTTGCACAGACCAGGCTCTGTTCTCAAAATATGTACTGCTTAATCATAAAAGAACAACTGGAAGTTACTAGGTTTATCTCTATTTCAAATCTCCTAAAGCTTAAAAACAAAGAGACAGTTAAAAAAATATTATTTCAGGAAATATCTTTTGAAAATAAAATTGTGTAAATCAACATAAAATAATTTTCCTTTCATGTATCAGTTCATTATTATCTTACTCTTTAAAGAGACTAAAGACTGAACATTTTCTTTATACTTTTGAGACATTTCATTCCATGAATTTTGGTCATATTTATCCTCTTACCTTGATCTCCTCCTAGGTCCATCTCACCTTTCCTAACCATTCAACAGTTTGTACTTATTTTATTAAAACAAAATCAAAATCAAAAACAAAAAATCTTCAGCCCAATTTGTGTTGTGCATTTACCTTTGAGTATCTGAACTTCCACTGGACCCTGGCTGTATTACAGGGTATCACACTTTCAAACAACAAACCAAAACAATCAAATAAACAAACTGACTCCCCATTTTTTAGTAGTTATCAATTGCCAATAAATCCTCAGGCAGACGTGAAACTTCATATGCAACTTCCCTCTCCATGCTGAGATGATTTTCTGTCTTGAGTTTCTCAGGTCTTGTGTTTGCTATCACATCTTCTGTGAGTTCATATAGGTAACATTCCGGCTGTGTCCATAAAGCACTGTTTCCCTTGAAAGCCCCTATGTCTGACACTGTTTTCACCATCTCTTTTGCAGTGTCACTGAGGCTTAAGAGGAGGGTGTGTGTAAATGTCTTCTTTTCTGTACTTTAAATTCAATTTATTTAATATTTTTGTAGGTATACTTAAACGTACATTTTATTTTTAAGATTGATTTTGTTCTTTTAATTATATGTATTTGTATCCATAGTTGTGTGATTGGATACATACACAAGAGTGGAGGTGCAGTGTGCAGAAGGGGGTCTAAGATTCCCCTGCAATTGGAATCATCAGCCGGTGTGATCTGCCTGATATAGGTGCCAGAAACTGAATTCACATTTTCTATAAGAGTAGTCTGAACTCTTAACTCCTGAAACATTTTGAAAGCACATAAACATGAATATTTTTAAAAGAACTATTTTTATTAATGCTACAATTAGACAATTGAAAAGAACTCTAAAAAAGATATTTTTTGTTTTAAAACATGTTAAAATATTCAATATAACACAAAAGAAGTCACAGCAACATCTATATTGGAAAAAAAGAATTCACAGCATGTGACTATCTTTAAATTCTCTGAGAAATATTTAAAAACTTGTTCAATAGATGAGCTAATAATATTCCACTAATTGGAAATGCTAAATTGTGTGTAGATAATTAACCTGGAATGAGTATTTTCCAAAACATAAGAATTTAATTCTGCTTCACAGGTAGTATGCTTTGTAGTATAAATATAATATTTCTGAGTCAACACATATGAATTTACATATAAGTAATTTTTGGTCAGGCTGTATTAGTCACATAAGTGAGCAACATTTTATTCTCAAAACAACAAATTGAAAAATATTTACTTCATTAAGCAAAAGGATATTTATATGAAATTTACTGGGAATACTTTATGTGTGATGTGGATATGAAACATTTTAAGAGCTAATTTCCATCAGCAAAGAAAAATTAAGCCAATATATAAATTTAGGTATCATTTATGTACCTGTCATTCAAAAACTTATAAATATAAGTAAAAATTCAATTTCTATATTAAAGGGCAGGTAAGAAGTTTACTCCTGTAACAACTATATCATCAATGGAAACACAATTCCAATTCAGCAATTTCAAAAGGAAAAATTTGTTCTACAAAATATGGCTGAGGTGAGAGATTTTACTGTAGTCATAAGAGAGATTATAGCCAGAGGCACCTGGAATAGTGCAGAGAGAGAAAGTAGCAAATTGTTCATAGCCAGAAGACTGGATGGGGCCATGAGAGACGAGAACACTTGGCAGAGTAACAAAGGAAGAGAAAAAGATGAGAGATGAGTTGGGTAAGAAAGTACAAGAGAACATATTAAAATAGTAGAATGAGACCAAGGGAGGGAAGCTTTTGTATTGGAGAAGTTTAAGGTAAGGGTTGAAATTCCCCTAGCTTCTCTATGCAATACAGTTCAAAGGGCTACTGGTTTCCTGATCTCCTAATCTCCTGGTCTCCAAGTCTGCTGATTTATTGGTGCCCTAATTTCTTGGCTTCTGGATCTCTCCTCTCCTCATCCCCTTTCTACACACTGTTAACTTTGCCAGTCACATTTCAGTCTGGATTATCCTGTCTGTTTCTGAATTTGCCTGTATTCTTCCTTATATCTATAATTAAAATCCCCATACTTTCAGGAGCAGGTCTGACTTCCTATTCCTTTTTCCTCCCTTCCTCCCTTCTTCTCTCCCTCTCTCCTTTCTTTCTCTCCCTTCCTTCCTTTCTTTCTTTCTTTCTTTCTTTCTTTCTTTCTTTCTTTTCTTCTTTCTTTCTTTCCTTCTTCCTAACTGACAGATTCTAGATATAGCAATAAGAAAAGTAATTAAAGAAAATGGATTACATGGTTTCTTAATTTAGATTTGTAAGTCTTTAAGGAACTTATAATACTTTTCACATATTGGAACTTCAATTTTCAAAACATAGTATATTCATGGTTTCCTTTCTTTTAATAATTTTCTTTAATTGTTGATATACACATCCCTAAATAAATTAACTTAAAAATGAAAAAGGGTATGGAGGTATACAGGAATACTAGAGAAAGTGGGTGAAAATGGAAAAGTGATGAAATCATAATATAATTTCCCAAAGTATAAAAATAGGCATACATGCATTAAATGCATAATATCATTTCAAAAGTGATTAAAATAAGATAATAATTTCTGGCATCTAGTATTTTGTAATATCTCCACAAAACTCATTAAGAGTGATACTTTTATCAGATATTTTAATCAGGTTTTAATGATGTAAATATATTTGAGAAATCTATGTAACATATGCACTTAGTGTGACATAGTTCTTTGTACCAAGAACATACTGGGTATATACTAATGCTAGCATGCTAGCCTATATTTTATATTTATATAGTAATCCAAGAAACATGGGCATTCATGTTATATGAGCAAAGGTAGTGGAAAAAATAAAGTCATATCTATATCATATGGCCATCATTAACAAAAGAAAGAAGAGAAAATGGTATTCTGTGGTGTAAACAATAATAAGCATGAACACTGACTTCTATGGAATCAAGTAACTACTTGTACTCCTTCACTGAGGGGATATTGACAGATACTGGATTTGCCTTGGTGCTATCTTCTTTTGGCTTTTCTCTGTGGCATAGTTGGCTCATGAGTCAGAACTTCTTAAGAGGGCATCTGCACCCCAGTGATTGCAGATTCCCTTTTAGTGTAATTTGAAGCCATCAGCCAGGACTTTTAAGAATTACTTTTAGGACTCACAACTTTGGGGTCAGTCCATCACCATCTTCATTCACTTCAGTGACCAATCTGGCAGGTACAGTAAGGAGGCAGGGACCAAGAGCAACAGAACAGCTGGGTCAGTCCAGGCTCTGCCTACACAAAGGGGCTGGGCATCTCCAAGGTCCGCTGTACACCAATTCTGCAAGGGGAGTACCTCTCTGCAGGGAGTGAGTAGACTCCCTGCTTTGAAGGTCAGGCTGCCTCAATCTTCTCTCCTTTGACCAAGCAGGCAGGTACAGCCAGGAGGCAGAGTGCAGGATCAGCAGAACAACTGGCACAGAGTCAGTCTGTGCTCCACCAGCACTCAGAAGCTGGGCATTGCCACAGCACTCTGTGCCTGAGAAGAGCTGGTCAACCAGCAGTGCAGAGTGAGGCTTGCAGCACACAGGAAGGACAAGTACCTGCCAGAAATAGCAGGACCAACTAACACCAGAGATAACCAGATGGCAAAAGGCAAAGATAGGGATGTTGCTAAAACCATCCAGGATCTAAAAATGGAGGTAGAAACAATAAATAAATTACAAAGAGAAACAACTCTGGACATAGAAAACCTAGAAAAGAAGTCAGGAGTCTTGGATACACATATCAAAAACAGAATACAAGAAATAGAAGAGAGAATCTCAGATGCAGAAGATACCATATAGAGCATTAAAACAACAGTCAAAGAAAATGAGAAACACAGATAGGATCTAACCCAAACCTTCCTGGAAATCCAGGAAAAAATGAGAAGCCCAAACCTAAGGATTATAGGTGTAAAAGAGTGAAGAATTCCAACTTAAAGGACCAGTAAATGTCCCCAACAAAATTATAGAAGAAAACTTCCCTAACCTAAAGAAATAGATACCCATGAACACACAAGAAGCCTATGGAACTCCAAATAGTTTGGACCAGAAGATAAATTCTTCCTGTCACATAATAATTAAAATACCAAATGCACTAAACAACAAAAGAATATTTAAAGCAGTAAGGGAAAAAGGTCAAGTAACATATAAAGGAAGACCTATCAGAATTTCAACAAACTTCTCACAAGAGACTATGAAATCCAGAAGATCATGGGCAGATGACATACAGACCCTAATGGAACACAAATACCAACCCAGGCTGCTCTACCCAGGAAAGCACTCAATTACCATGACTGAAGAAAAAAAGGTATTCCACAACAAAAACAATTAACAATATCTTTTTACAAATCCAGCCCTCCATATGGTAATGAATGGAAAACACTAACAAGGACTTGGTGGGGAGTGGGGTGAGGGGAGGGAACTACACCCAAGAAAAAGCAATTTAACAAATCAAAAACAGAGCCACACAAATATCACTCCACCTGTAATAACAAAAGTAACAGGAAGCAACAATCACTTCTTAGTAACTTAAAATCAACAGACTCAATTCTCCAATGAAAGGACACAGACAGACTGGATACATATGCAGGACCCAGCATTTTCCTGCATACAGGAAACTCACCTCAGGCACAAAAATAAACTACCTCAAAGTAAAATGCTGGAAATCAATATTCTAAGCTAATGGTCAAAAGAAACGAGCTGGTATAGCTATTCTAATATCAAAGAAAATTGACTTTCAAACTAAAGTATTCAAAAAAAGATAAGGAAGGACACTTAATACTCATCTAAGGAAAAATCTACCAAGATAAACTCTCAATTCTGAACATATATGCTCCAAATACAAGAGTACCTACACTCATAAAAGAAACTTTACTAAAGCTCAAAACACACATTGTACCCCACACAAAAATAGTGGGACACTTCAACACCCCACGCTCATCAATGGACAGATCAGGGTAACACAAACTAAAGAGAGAAACAGTGAAAGTAACAAGTTATGAACCAAATGGATTTGACAAAAATCTATAGTACATTTTATCCTAAAACAAAAGAAGATACCTTCTTCCCAGCACCTCATAGTACATTCTCCAAAATTGAAAATATACTCGATCACAAAACAGACCTCAGCAGATATAAGAAGATTGAAATAATTCCATTAACCCTATCATACCAGGAAGTCAAAGGCTGGTCGTCAATAATAACAAAAACAACAGAAAGCCCACTGAAAACATTCTACTCAATGATAACTTGGTCAAGGAAGAAATAAATAAGGAACGTAATGACTTTTTATAATTTAATGAAAATGAAGACACAACATACCCAAACTTATGGAATCCGATGAACGCAGACGTATTATAAAAATTCATAGCTCTGAGTGCCTCCAAAAAGAAATTGAAAAGAGCATACACTAACAGTTTAACCACCAAGACAGATAAACGATTAGCCATACTAACCAGAGGACACAGAGACAGTACCCAAATCAACAAAATGAGAAATGAAAAGGGAGGCATAACAACAGATACTGAGGAAATCCAAAAATCATCAGATCCTACAACAAAAGCCTATACTCAACAAAAGTGGAAAATCTAGAGGAAATGGCCAATTTTCTAGACAAATTCCTGGTACCAAAGTTAAGTCAGGATGAGATAAATGATATAAACAGTCACATAACACCTAAAGAAATAAAAACAGTTATTAATAATCTCCCAACCAAAAAAAGCCCAGTAACAGATGGGCTCAATGCAAAGTTCTATCAGACCTTCAAAGAAGACCTAATACCAATACTTTTCAAACTACTCTGCAAAATATAAACACAGAGAATAAGGCCCGATTTGTTTTATGAAGCCACAATTACTCTGATACCTAAACCACACAAAGATCCAATAAAGGAGAAATTTAGAACAATTTCCCTTACAAATATCGATGGAAAAATACTCAACAAAATTGCCAACCGAATCAAAGAACACAACAAAATGATCATCTACCATGATCAAGTAGGTTTCATCCCAGAGATGCAGGGATGGTTCAATATATGGACATCCATCAGTGTAATCCACTGTATAAACAAACTCAGAGAAAAAGAAACACATAAACCTTTCATGAGATGCTGAGAAAGCATTGAACAATATACAACATCTCTTCATGATAAAAGTCATGGAAATATCAGGAATTCAAGGCCCATACCTAAACATAGCAAAAGCAATATACAGAAAACCAGTAGCCAACAAAAACTAAATGGAGAAAAACTTGAAGGAGCTCCACTGAAATCAGGGACTAGACAAGACTGTCCACTCTCTCCCTACCTGTTCAATATACTTCTCAAAGGCCTAGCCAGAGCAATTGACATTAAAAAAAGATCAAGGGCCAATGTCCTCAAGGGTCTTCCCCAGTTTCTTTTCTATTAGTTTTAGTGTGTCTGGTTTTATATGGAGGTCCTTGATCCACTTGGAGTTGAGCTTAGTGCAAGGAGATAAGAGTGGATCAATTCTCATTCTTCTGCATGTTGATCTCCAGTTGAGCCAGCACCATCTGTTGAAAAGGCTATCTTTTTTCCACTGGATGTTTTCAGCTCCTTTGTTGAAGATCAATTGGCCATAGATATGTGGGTTCAATTCTGGGTCTTTGATCCTATTCCATTGATCTGCCTCCCTGTCACTGAACCAATACCATGCAGTTTTTAATACTACTGCTCTGTAGTATTGCTTGAGGTCTGGGATATTGATTCCCCCAGAAGTTCTTTTGCTGTTGATGATAGTTTTAGCTATCCTGAGTTTTTTGTTATTCCAGATGAATTTGAGAATTGCTCTTTCTAACTCTATGAAGAACTGAGTTGGGATTTGAACACTCCTCCACTGCTGGTGGGAATGCAAGCTGGTACAACCACTCTGGAAATCAGTATGGTGGTTCCTCAGAAAACTGGACATGATACTTCCGGAGGACCCAGCCATACCACTCCTGGGAATATACCCAGACGATTCCCCAACATGCAATAAGGATACATGCTCCACTATGTTCGTAGCAGCCTTATATATAATAGCCAGAAGCTGGAAAGAACCCAGATGTCCCTCAACAGAGGAATGGATACAAAAAATCTGGTATATATGCACAATGGAGTACTATTCAGCCATTAGAAACAATGAATTCATGAAATTCTTAGAGAAATGGATGGAGCTGGAGAACGTCATACTAAATGAGATGATCCAGTCTCAAAAGAATACCCATGGTATGCAGTCACTGATAGGTGGATATTAGCCTAGAATCTTGGAACACCAAAGACATAAATCACATACCAAGTGATGTCTGACAAGAAGAAAGGAGTGGACACTGGTGCTAGAATGGACCAAAGCATCATTGTGAGGGAGTACAAGAACAGTGAGGTGGGAGGGGGTGGATGAGGGAGCAGGGGGAGGGAAAAGGGCATGTGGGACCTTTGGGGGTGGGGAACCAGAAAAAGGGAAATGAATTGTAAATATAGAATATATCCAATTAAAAAAAAGATCAAGGGGATTCAAATTGAAAAGGAAGAAGTCAAAGTGTCACTATTTGAAGATGATATGATGGTATAATTATGTGACCCCAAAAATTCTACCAGAGAACTTCTAAACCTGAGAAACAACTTCAACAAAGTGGCTGGATATAAAATTAACTCAAAAAAATAAGTAGCCTTCCTATATACAAAGGATAAGAGGCTGAGAAAGAAATTAGGGAAATGACACCCTTCAAAATAGCCACAAATAATATAAAATACCTGGGTGTGACTCTAAGCAAGAAAGTGAAAGATCTGTATAACAAGAATTTCAAGTCTTTGAAGAAAGCAATTGAAGATCTCAGAAGATGGAAAGATCTCCAATGTTCATGGATTGGCAGGGCTAATAGAGTAAAAATGGCCATCTTGCCTAAAGCAATCTATAGGATCAATGCAATTCCCATCAAAATTCCAACTCAATTCTTCATAGAGTTAGAAAGAGCAACTTCCAAATTTATCTGGAATAATAAAAAAACTCAGGATATCCAAAGCTATTCTCAATAATGAAAGAACTTCTGGCAGAATCACCGTCTCTGACCTCAAGCTATACTACAGAGCAATAGTGATAAAAACTGCATGGTATTGGTCCAGGGACAGGCAGGTAGATCAATGGAAAAGAATTGAAGATCAAGAAATGAATCCGCACACCTGTGGTCACTTGATCTTTGACAAAGGAGCTAAGAACATACAGTAGAAAAAAGACAGCATTTTCAACAAATGGTGCTGGGTCAACTGAAAATCAACATGTAAAAGGATGCAATTGATCCATACTTAGCTCCCTCTAAAAGCTCAAGTCCATATAGATCAAGGACTGCCACAAAAATAAATAAATAAAAATTAAAAACAAGCAAACAAAAAACAGATACACTAAATCCATTAGAAGAAAATTTGGGGAAGAACCTTGAGCAAATGGGCACAGGGGAAGTTTTCCTTAACAGAACACCCATAGCTTATGCTCTAAGATCAAGAATTAACAAATGGGACCTCACCAAACTGCAAAGCTCCAGTAAAGCAAAGGACACTGTCAGTAGGACAAAATGCAAATCAAAAGATTGGAAAAAAATCTTTATCAATCCTACATCTGATAGAGGATTAATATCAATACAGATAAAGAACTCAAGAAGTTAGACTATAGAGAATCAAATAACCCTATTAAAAATGGGGTACCATAGCTAAACAGAGAATTCTCAACTGAGGATTACTGGATGGCTGAGAAAATCCTTAAGAAATGTTCAACATACTTAATCGTCAGGGGAATGTAAATCAAAACAACCCTGAGATTACATCTTACACCAGTAAGAATGGCCAAGATCAAGAACTCAGGGGACAGCAAATGCTGGAGAGGATGTGGAGAAAGAGGAACACTCCTCCACTGCAGATGGATTGCAAGCTGGTAATACTATTTTGGAAATAATTTTGGAGGTTCTTCAGAAAACTGGGCATAGCACTACCTGAGGACCCAGCGATACTATTCCTGGGCATATACCCAGAAGATGCTCCAACATGAAATAATAATGTAATAGCTGCTCCACTATGTTCATAGCAGCCTTATTTATAATAGCCAGAAACTGGAAAGAGCACAGATGTCCCTCAAAATAGGAATGGATACAGAAAATGTGATACATTTACACAATGGAGTACTACTCAGCTATTAAAAATGATGAATTCATGAAATCCTTAGGCAAATGGATGGAGCTAGAAACTATCATCCTGAGTGAGGTAACCCAATCACAAAATAACACACATGGCAAACAATCGCTGATAAGTGGATATTAGACCAAAAGCACAGGATACCCAAGCTACAACTCACAGGCAGCATGAAGCTCAAGATGAAGGAAAATCAAAGTATGGATACTTTGATCCTTATTGGAAAGTGGGTCTAAACACCCATGGCTCACAGCCAACCAATAGTATGAGAATAGGGTCCCCAATAGAACAGCTAGAGAGATGACCCAAGAGCTGAAGAGGTTTGGGGCTCCTGAAGGAGAAACAATAATATGTACCAATCAGTACCCCCAGAGCTCCCAGAGACTAAAATACCAACCAAAGAGTGCATATGGAGGGTCCCATGAATCCAGGTACATATGAAGCAGAAGATGACCATTTCAGACATCAATGACAGGAGAGGCCTTTGGTCTTGTGAAGGCTCAATTCCCCAGAATAGGGGAATGCAAGTCAGGAAATTGGGGGAGAGTGAGCAGGGACAGCAGGCATGGGATAAGGGGACTTTCAATGGGGTAACATGGAAAGGGTTAACATGAGAAATGTAAACAAAGCAAATATCTAATTAAAAAAGAAAAAAATATTTGCATTTCAACACTCTGAAGTGGTAAAGATTTTTAATGTTACAATTTTAAAACTTAATTTATAGATTTGGAAGATATACATACTTTTAAAAATTATAGGACTCAATTTATAACCATGTGCCCAGTGAGGAGCATCTCTGCCCCTCAGCTACAGTTACAGGTCTATGAAAAATGTTGGCAAAGATGTGTCATGAATTTAAAAGTTCACTGAAATATTTTGTGTCAAAGAGAAACTCCATAATCTTTCCTCAATCAAATCCTGGAGCTGAGAAAGTAGTTTGCTTGCTACAGAGAGTGCCTTTGTTATCTATTCCCAAGGACCCAATTTCTAATCCATGTCTTATGCAAAAACAGGATAATGTATATTCATAATTCTAGTGCTCCTATGGTAAGATGAGAGGCAGAGACAAAGAAGTACCTAGAAAATTGCTAGCCAGATAGTCAAGATTACACATATATGAAAATATTTCCCTGCCTCAAACAAAAAACTTTGAGGACTAATAATTAAAGTTAATTTCTTCCACGCTTATGTCATGACAAGTTTTATTTGAAATTTTAAATTGAGTAACACAACACACACACAAAGACAAGTATGTGCAGATGCATGCACATGCACACACATGCAGACAGGCACACACACACACATACACACACACACACACACACACACACAGGAATATGTATGCACTTGCATATAAATGGACAAGAGAGAAGTTCTACTCATTCCAAATAGAGAAACTATATCAGACCAAAGTATCAAGTTTCTTAAAGTCTAACTTGGTGAACCAGGGAATTTATTGGAGTTAACAATAGGAACATGGAACTGGGATTACTTAAAATTACAAGAGTAACTCAATGCAGGTGCACCACTAGAAGGCTCACACCAACAAACGTTAGTATGCATGAGCCTGCAGCCCAGAAGCACAGTGTGTTTGGGTTTAAGAATCTCTTCTCAGATGAATTTAAGAATTGCTCTTTCTAACTCTATGAAGAACTGAGTTGCGATTTTGATGGAGATTGTGTTGAATCTGTATATTGCTTTTGGCAAGATTGCCATTTTAACTATATTAATCCTGCCAACCCACGAGCATGGAAGATTTTCCCATTTTCTGATGTCTTCTTCAATTTCCCTCTTCAGAGACCTGAAGATTTTGTCATATAAATCTTTCACATGTTTGGTTAGAGTCACTCCAAGATACTTTATATCATTTGTGGCTATTGTGAAGGGTGTCATTTCCGTAGTTTCTTTCTTGGCCTGCTTATCCTTCGCGTATAGGAAGGCTACTGATTTGCTTGAGTTGATTTTATGGCCCGCCACTTTGCTGAAGTTGTTTATCAGTTGCAGGAGTTCTCTGGTGGAGTTTTTTGGGTCACTTAAGTATACTATCATATCATCTGCGAATAGTGATAGTTTGACTTCTTCCTTTCTGATTTGTTTCCTTTTGACTTCCCTCTGTTGTTGAATTGCTCTAGCTAGTACCTCAAGTACTATATTGAAGAGATATGGTGAGAGGGGACAGCCTTGTCTAGTCCCTGATTTTAGGGGGATTGCTTCAAGTTTTTCTCCATTGACCTTGATGTTGGCTACTGGTCTGCTGTATATTGCTTTTACTATGTTTAGATATCGGACTTGAATTCCTGCTCTTTCCAAGACCTTTAGCATAAAAGGATGCTGAATTTTGTCAAATGCTTTTTCAGCATCCAATGAGATGACCATGTGGTTTTTTTCTTTGAGTTTGTTTATGTAGTGGATTACATTGATGGATTTCTGTATATTGAACCATCCTTTTATCCCTGGGATGAAGCCAACTTGATCATGGTGAATGATCGTTTTGATGTGTTCTTGGATTCGGTTGGCAAGTATTTCGTTTAGTATTTTTACATCGATATTCCTAAGAGAAATTGGCCTGTAGTTCTCTTTCTTAGTTGGATCTTTGTGTGGTTTTGGTATCAGGGTAATTGTGGCTTCATAGAATGAGTTGGGTAGTGTTCCTTCTGTTTCTATTTTGTTCATCTGGAATAACAAAAAACCCAGGATAGCTAAAACTATCATCAACAGCAAAAGAACTTCTGGGGGAATCAATATCCCGGACCTCAAGCAATACTACAGAGCAGTAGTGTTAAAAACTGCATCGTATTGGTTCAGTGACAGGGAGGCAGATCAATGGAATAGGATCAAAGACCCAGAATTGAACCCACACATCCATGGCCAATTGATCTTCGAAAAAGGAGCTGAAAACCTCCAGTGGAAAAAAGATAGCCTTTTCAACAGATGGTGCTGGCTCAACTGGAGGTCAACATGCAGAAGAATGAGAATTGATCCACTCTTATCTCCTTGCACTAAGCTCAACTCCAAGTGGATCAAGGACCTCCACATAAAACCAGACACACGAAAACTAATAGAAAAGAAACTGGGGAAGACCCTTGTGGACATTGGCTCAGGGGAAAAATTCCTGAACAGAACACGAATTGCTTATGCTCTAAGAGCAAGAATAGACAAATAGGACCTCATAAAATTACGAAGTTTCTGTAAGGCAAAAGACACTGTCAAAAGGATAAATCGGCAACCCACAAATTGGGAAAAGATCTTCACCAACCCCACATCTGACAGAGGGCTAATATCCAATGTATACAAAGAACTCAAGATGTTAGAGCCCAGAAAACCAAATAACCCTATCCAAAAATGGGGTACAGTGCTAAACAGAGACTTTTCACCTGAAGAAATTCGGATGGCTGAGAAACACTTTAAAAAATGTTCAACACCATTAGTCATTAGGGAAATGCAAATCAAAACAACCCTGTGATTTCACCTCACACCAGTCAGAATGGCTAAGATTAAAATCTCAGAAGACATCAGGTGTTGGCGAGGATGTGGAGAAAGAAGAACACTCCCCCACTGCTGGTGGGAATGCAAGCTGGTACAACCACTCTGGAAATCAGTATGGCGGTTCCTCAGAAAACTGGACATGATATTTCCGGAGGACCCAGCCATACCACTCCTGGGAATATACCCAGAAGATTCCCCAGCATGCAATAAGGATACATGCTCCACTATGTTCATAGCAGCCTTATATATAATAGCCAGAAGCTGGAAAGAACCCAGATGTCCCTCAACAGAGGAATGGATACAAAAAATCTGGTATATATGCACAATGGAGTACTATTCAGCCATTAGAAACAATGAATTCATGAAATTCTTAGAGAAATGGATGGAGCTGGAGAATGTCATACTAAGTGAGGTGACCCAGTCTTAAAAGAATACCCATGGTATGCAGTCACTGATAAGTGGATATTAGCCTAGAATCTTGGAACACCAAAGACACAAATCACATACCAATTGATGTCTTACAAGAAGAAAGTAGTGGACACTCGTGCTAGAATGGACCAAAGCATCATTGTGAGGGAGTACAAGAACAGGGAGGTGGGAAGGGGTGAATGAGGGAGCAGGGGGAGGGAAAAGGGCATGTGGGACCTTTGGGGGTGGGGAACCAGAAAAAGGGAAATGAATTGTAAATAGAATATATCCAATAAAAATAAATAAATAAAAAAAGAATCTCTTCTCAGCAACTCTTCATCTCATACTATAACTCCTAGCAATTTATCCCTGGGAAGGAATTTCCATACATGTGAAATTTGTTCACTTTCTGTGTTCCATGTGACCCCCATCTCCACACACAGACTCCATTCTAAAGAAAATCTTTATGTAAATATATCGATATCTCCTTTCTGACTCTTTCTCTTTCTGTCTGTCTGTCTTTCTTTCTCTCTTCACTCACCTCTGTCTGACTGTTTCTATGTCTGTATTTCTATTTTATTTTTCTGTCTCTTTCTCAGACACAGACACATTTCTCACACACACACACACACACACACACACACACACACACTATAAACCTTAATTATAGTAAATTCTTTACTTGCCAGTCATGGAGTAAATGAATTTTGTCTTGATATAAATCCAAACCATATTTCCTAAATCCTGTGCTTGCTTATTTTTCAAATGTTTTCCTCCTTCATTTCTATTCTTTATCAGTTGCCATGTAACTTGAAATATTTATCATGAGTTGAGTCCTTTGTGGACCACCAAGCCATAAAATTGAAAATGGGTACAAACATCCATCATCATATGAAAACAGCATATATCGACTTCAGCATTTCAGATTGTAGGAACTGATACTGATATAGAATAAAATTTTTGAGAAAATAGCATGAATTCTCTTAGGAAAGCAACCACTCTTTGCATTTAAAAATAAGTACTCATATAGATTTTTTTCAATTTAATTAGGAAAAACCAATGGTGGATTTTCTTTAGTATTTTGTAAATATTTTCTTATAATGCATATTCAATGTTTTTATTAAGCAACAAGTAATATATTTAAAAAATTAATTTTTGTACTTAAATTTTTAATCAAATTTTCTCTTTACATAACAAAAATTGGATTATAGATTTTAACCTGCAATGATTTTTCATTGCACAGAGAAATTTAAAATACATTTAATAAAAATTAAAAATAATTATAAATCATAATTATGAACTCAAACATACAATAAATTAATCTGAAGCAGATTAGAAAGATCCCATATTCCTTTAAGAGTTTTTGTAACTTAGTGGTTAGGTCTAAAATTTTTTGTGGAGGATCAATGATATCTTATATGCAAAGATCTTAAAAACTAAACTTCTGCAAAAGTAAAGTACAGTTTGTGACATATAAGCATTAGTGGTAGACACCTTAGCTACATTTTCAAATGTCTTCAAATTCTGTGCAAAATAACATACAGTACGGAATCTATCTAAAACTCATCTCACAATGTTGTGTGCTTCTCATACACAGAAATCACCAGCTGTCTTTCAATAAGTAGAATAAGTCTACTCAATATACTTTTGGAGAGTAGCATGTGTTGCTGTGCCTTTCTTCCTATTTTCTTTTAGATGATTTGATATTGTAGCAGCATTAATAAGTTGTAAATATTTTATTAATTTACAAATGAATCTTTCATATGTTATATCGCTAATGTTGTTTCCCTCCCTCCACTACTCTAAATAAGCCTCGCATTTATTCCTCCCTGTTCCTCTTCACAAAAAGGCTTGTAGCACAGGTATATTAACCAAACATGGTATATCAAGTTGCTATACAACTAGGCACCCCCTCTCATATTAAAGCTGGAGAAGGCAACCCAGTACAAAGAAAAAGGTCTCAAAATAAGTCAAGAATAAGTCCTATGCAGTCTCCTTGGTTTTAGGTTCAGTCTTCATGAGCCTTTATAAGCCCAGGTGAGATGATTTTATGGGTTTTCTTCTGATGTCCTTGACCCCTTTGGCTCAAGCAATATTTCTTCTCACATTACCTCAGGATTTCTTCAGTTCTGTCTAATGTTTGACTGTGGATCTCTGCATGTTTCAGTCAGTTGCTAGGTAAAGACTATGATGATTTTGCTAGGCTTCTGTCTACAAGGATAGCAGAATATTATTAGGGTTCATTTAATTGACTTGCTTGTTTATTTACATTGTTTTTGCCAGTCCTGATTAGTTCTATCATAGGTCTCTGGGACATTCTGCCTCTAATTCCTACCCCTCCAGACAGGGTCAGGGTTTGTGTCCCTCTCTTAGTGTAGGTGAGTATGCAGCTGAACACATCATTAGTTGGACCCTCCCCCCTTTCTGCATCATAATTATGTCAGCACATCCTGAAAGTAAGAAAAGATTTTGTAGCTGGGTTGGTGTCCCAAGCAATCCACTGGAAGTCTTGCCTAGTTTCAGAAGATGACCTATTCAGGCTTCTTATCCCCCATTCCTATTCATCTTAGATAGTCACCATCATAGATTCCTGGTTTACTTGAGATGCCCCTCTCCCAATCCCTGTTGTCTCTCCAAGTATATTTTTCACCTTATGTCTACCTGTTCCTTCCTGTTGCAGTAAACACCTAATCCCGGTCTACCCAGAATATCTATTTTAATTTTTCTTCACAGGGTAAAACCATGATATTGATTTCCAAAGTTGCTGTACAAGTTTACATTCCAACTAGCAATGGAGGAGAATTGTTGTTCTTACTCTACAGTATCACCAGCATTAGCTCATACTTGTGGGTTTTATTTTCTGTTTTGCTCCACTTGGAATTCAGTCTTCTGTAGGGTGATGAATATGGAACTATTTATATTCTTCTTCATGTAAACATATAGTCAGACCAGGACCATTTCTGAAGTTGTTGTCCTTTAACATTGAATACTTCTAGCTACTTTGTCAATAATCAGGTGTCCATAAGTGTGTGGATTTATATCTGGGTTTTTTATTTGATTCTCTTAATCAACCTATCTGTCTTTATGTCAACACTATGAAGTTTTCATTACTATAACTCTGTAGCACTGCTTGAAATTAGGGATAGGGATACATTCAGAAAATCTTATTGTACAGGATTATTTTTAGATAGCCTGGGTGTTGGTTTGTTTGGTTAGTTTATTTATCTTGTATCCAACCACTTTGCTTTTCTTTTTGCTTCCTTTTTCAATAAAAGAACATGCTTTTCAAAAAAAGAAAAGAATTTCCAAATGGCTACTGAAGTAATTTTAGAGAACACAGAAACAAATCTTGAGTAAAAGAAACTATTTAACATGGCTTGTTCTTTCTTTTTTGTTTTTTCATTTTTATGATTTCATTTTTCATACTCTATATGCCTATTCCATATTTCTCTAATCATCCGGCATTATCTCCCTCCTACAAAACAAAATGGTAGAGAAATAATACCAAAAGCTTCCCGAAAATACAACCCACAAAATGAAAATTAAAACAAACAAAAGCACAATAAAAATTGCAAAATTAAATCAAAAGATAGAAAATGTTTAAAAATAACCTTGAGCATATTTTGTTCCCTGAAGTGTAGTTTATGTATTCAATGAAACTTCATTGGAGAAAACTGCTATTTTCTTTGTCAATGGATATCTTGCTGCAGTAATAATTTATTAGTATCTATGGATGCATAGATACAAATTAGAAGAAAAACACTTCTCTTTTTCTATTCTACAATTATTATCTAATGGCTAATTTTGAGTGCAAACACATTTTATGGCAATTGGTTTATTTCATCTTCAAATGAATATTTAAACAATAGTTACATTTATCATTCTACTGGAAGAAAAAGGTGTACAAACAATTCTTCTGATAGTCTTTGTATCCTAGTGTACTAAGAATTTCTTATGATGAAAAGAATCAAATTACATCAAATCTAATCCAGAGAAGATTATTTCTGTTCCTTGAAAACTAGTGTTCCCTAAAATAAATTTTTCACATTGGTCCATAGAAAAGAAGAGCTAAAGTTCAAAAGCTAACAGTAGTTAAAACAGACATGGAATAAAATTATTAATTAACTAGGTTTTGCAAGTTGAACTTCTGGTTAATTGATTTGGTATTTTCATTTATATTGAAGAAAAAAAACAGAATAAAAGAAGAAAAGAAACTAACAAAATAATAAATAAATAAATATAATGTATATCTAATCTTTATTTAACTTTGCTAACTAGTATCTATCAAGAAAAATGGTTAATTTTTTAGAAGTTTCATTTTGTGGTGTACAGGTTTTTGAAGTATGATATATAATGATTTTTTAATTCCTAATTGTCTGTTGTTATATCCCCTTTTCATTTCTGCTTTTGTTGATTTGAATGTTTTCTTTCTGTCGCAGTATTGGAAAGTGTTTATCTTACTGGTTTTCAAAAAATAAAACAAAAACAAAAACAAACAAAACAAAAAAGTCTTTGTTTCATTGTTTCATTGTTTCTTTGCATTGTTCCCTTTGCTTTCACTTTGCTGATTCCAGGCTTGTGCTGATTCCAGGCTTGAGTTTGATCATTTCCTGCCTTTACTCCTCTTGTGTGTTCACTTCTTTTGGCTCTGGAGCTTTAAGGAATTGCTATTTGCTGTAATATGGTAGTATACATCTAAGTGACCTCAAAAATTGTACCAGAGTACTTCTAGGGTTGACATACACATTTCATGAAGTCTCTGAATATAAGATTAACTAAAACAGGTTCATTTTCCTCATATGTATAAAAACTAAGAGGGCTAAGAAGTAAACCAGGGAAACAACATCCTTCACAATAGCTACAAATAATATAAATTGACTTGGTATAAATTCAATCTAGCAAATGAAAAACATAAAAACATCAGAAAAGAGAAAATTTTTATATGCTCATAGATCAATAGAATTACATAAGAAAAGTGGCCAACTAAAGAATTGCAATCTATAGTCAATGAAATTCAAATAAAAATGAGAACACATTTTTAAAATCCTTGAAAATTCTAATAATCAAATTCATATGCAAAAACAAAAATAGACCTATGGATATTTTTGCAATTTTGCACAATGAAATAACTTCCAGAGGTATTATCATCCTTATTTCAAGCAGTACTAATGAAGAATAGTAACAAAAAACCCCAAAATTTCTTGGCATAAAAAGTGATGAAATCACCAAGGGAATTAAATCAAAGATACAGTATAAACTCACATAGCTACCGACTGTTGATAAGTGACAAAGAAGACAAAACTATACATTAGAAAAAAGAAAGCATCTTCAATGAATGATGCTGATCTAACTGGACAAATGCATGTAGAAGATTGCAAATACATTCATATCTATTAATCTAAACTCAAGCCCAAATGAATCAAAGACTTCATCATAATCTGATACCCTAAATCTGATAGAAGAGAAAGCAAATGGCTAAGATTAAAAAGTCAGGTTACAACAAATGCCTTGGCAATTCTGGAACTTGATATAACGACCACACTGGCCTTAGAATCAGAGAAATTTACCTGCCTTTTCCTCTCAAATGCTGGGATTAAAGCTGTGTGCCACTATTGACCAGCTTTGTATAAATTCTAAAAATAAAAATGAAATTAAAAATTTGGAGTCAAATTCTGCTTGTAAAATGGAATGTTTAGGGAAAATGCAGCAGTGAGTAACTTAGATCAGAGCACTGCCTGATCTCAAGTATGATAAGAGGGTAAAACACATTTTTCACAAATTCGTGTGAAATACAATATTATTAAATGATAACTTTAGGTATGCTATTATTTATTTGAATGGTCATATGTTTACCCATTTCTTTTTATACCTTATGTTATTTTTGTCAGAATAACTACCTTTTGTATATTTGCAAGATGGTATAGCATTTAGGGGAAACCTGGGCTTTGATATCATCTTCCCAGAATGAAAACATAAATAAAATATATACAAATATTTTGAGACATGCATCTTATTTGTGCCTGGGTGAGTTCTTTAGTGGTTTGTTGTTTTTAACATTTTCTTTCAATGCTGTAATATCTCAGAATTTCATCACAGCTTCTATGGTCTTAAATGTCTTTTACCAATCTTCTACTTATAATATCTTGACTCCTGATATACTTTCTACCCTAAGGTAACTGTACTTTTTATGTACAGATCCTCCTTCTATGTTCTACAGCTTTCAATACATTGTGTTCCAAACTAAGTCAGCATTGGAGCTCAAGGTCAGACAAGTTTTTTTTCATAGAAAGTCCAAAATACTGCAAACATAGTATTTTCTGTTCCTGCACAAAGGTAAAAAAATAGATTTTGACTGTCATTTCCCAGTCATTCTACCATATTATTTATGGGATTTTTGTTTCTTTGTTTTATCATTGTGGTATTTATGTTGTCATGTTAGCTGTAGATATTTCATTAGTACAGCTCACTAAAAAAATTGTGGCTCTTATTAGCATTTAAATTACTCTAGATGGTTTTGTTTGTTTGTTTGTATGTTTTGGAATCAGTATCTAGAACATTTTGGGCCACACTCTTCCTAATGTTTTTCTGTAAAGTGGCTACTGCTACTGACTTTTCTAGACAAATCACATTTTACTTTTGTTAAAAAGAAGAAAGTCATGTTATTATTTGAATCAACTCAAAACTATTTGAATATTCAGGATAATATCCCAAGAGAACTACAAAATTTCTATCTGATTAAAACCTTTTATTTTTTCTTTGCATTTCCTTCTGTATTGAGGCTGGTGCTATTTTTAAAATATTTTATTTAATACTCACATGTGTATGTTGTGTTTGGCTCTAATACATCCATTATTCTTTCTCTAATTCTTCCTATTTCCTTTGATCCTAACATTCATTTTACTCAAAATTTCTTGTGTATGCTCTCTCTCTCTCTCTCTCTCTCTCTATATATATATATATATATATATATATATATATATATACATATATATCCCTCTCTCTCACTCATTCATTATGTTAATTCCATTCAGTATTCTTTATTGTATATAGATATGGGTCTTTCTTTCTTTTGGAACATTGGTTGCCCCCTGGGGATTACACCCCTCAAGAAAGTTACTCTTCATTTCCCAATACAAAACCAACAATCTTTTTTTTTTTGAGAGAGAGAGAGAGAGAGAAGGAGTTGATTAGACAATTATTGATTCATGTTGGGGTTGAGACTGAATTTACCTTGTATGAGTCATGTGTGTGCAGTCTTGGTCAGTGAGTTTGAATGTATATCTGTGCTGTCATATCTGGCAAATATGGATTTCCTATAGACATCTATTCTCTCTTGCTCTTATGATCATCCTCTTCCATGGTTATCCGTGAACAATGGTAGCACGAGGTGTGGTATAAACTTTTCATTTAGAAATGAACATTGTGAATTGTCTTATTTTCTGCATATTTATAGGTTGCTGGTCTCCATGTTAATTAGCATGTAAGTTAATCACCAAATAAAAGAAGTTTGTCTGATTAGGTTTGAAAACTGAACAAATCTAGAGATATAAAAATAATTATTTAGAGAAAAGATTTTATCTGTCTCCATTTAGAAGATTAGTATTAAGTGCACCCATAGTCTATGACTTAAGCCCTCATATAATTTTTGGCCCAGTTAATGACTCTGGCTATGGATCCATTTTATGGAATGGACTTTAAAATCATTAAAAAATTAGTTGTCTACTACTACAAAATTGATACCATTTTCCGCCTATCAGTGGAAACCCTCTGAAAGAAAATGACTTTTCCTTTTCTCCTGTCCATGCATGATTTTTTGATCTTGCTTGAATTCTTGTAATGTCCTTGCAGATAAGCATGACTATTGTAAGTTCATGTATTTGAAAATTATGTCATGTACCGAAAATAGCATTTCATAGTACTTCTACCTACCTCCTTGCTCTTATTTTATTTATGGACCCTTTATCACAACATTCCCTGAAACTATAATTGAATGTTGAATATAGATGTCCCATATACAGCTAAATATATTCACAGGACTATTTGGACTTAGTGTACAGCAAGAAAAAAAGAGGAGTGGGAGTGTTTTGGAAGGAGCTTAAGGTGTTGGGGAAGGATTTTAGGAAGTTGAGGGTGGATATGACCTGTATATTGTACACATTTAAGACATGTTCAGAGAATAAAAATCACTAAAAAATAGTACATAGGCTATAAATTCTCTATCAAATTGACATTTGGAAACACTTTCTTATGGCTAAGTAATTTATATTTCTGTTTGTGGGGGGAGGGCAAGGGAAATATATCTTCAGATTTTGGCAAAAGAAACTGAAGCTCTTTAGAAATATGACTACAGACCTATTTTTATTCTCTATTGTGATTTAGGAGAGGAGTGAACTTTGGGATTAACCTCCATGTGTTGTTGTAAAGTGCATGTGAGGTGAGCACTCACATTTCCTGATCTGGAGACAGAGTCTGCTTAAGTAGCCTCTTTTCATGCCACCAAATCACAGTATTTATCATTCATTTGAGATAGAAAGTTTTTGAAAAAATTCTCTCTATTCTCAGGGTTAGTAATTATAAAATAAATACTTTATAACTCCAGTTTTAAAATTCAAAGATTAGAAGGTACTATGACTGTTCTTAATAAGGATTTATTTGAAATCCGGTACTAAATATGAGAATAGCTGATGATTTTCATAATTCTACTCAGTACTCTCACACATGCACACACACACACAAAAACAGACACAGAGAGACAAAAATGGGGATACAATTGAATATAGCTATGAAATTAATGACACTCATTATTTTAATTTAGATATAATAAAATTTGTTATAGTATAAACTTTTGTACAAGATTTGGTGTGATAAAAACTCCACTAAGCAAAACCTTAATAATATTGGAGATGTTGAGTTTAGTCCCTGGAATGAAAATGACATTTTGTTCAATGGAATTCATAATGCCCTTGAAAGTTCTTGAGGCATTTTTGAAAAGATACATTGGTAAAATTTGTTAGAAAGCCAAGTAGCCAGAACTGTTTGTCATATATTTCAGATGACATAATGTAGTAGGAAATATATTTTTAGAAAGAAAGAAAGAAAGAAAGAAAGAAAGAAAGAAAGAAAAAACTGGTTTATTTCCTGCATTACTACTGGAAATGAGTTGACCACATGGCTCCAGCTGGGTGATCTTACCTCAACAGTCTTTCTAGGCTGAAACTCCCCAGTCCCTTGGCAGAACACTGACATGTCATCATCACGCAATGACTGTCCACCCACGGTCAGCCACTAAAATTTCATGTAGAAACAAAACTCTAGAAGCTTATAATTAACCAATCAGACAGAATTATGTAACAATAAAATCTCAATACAGAAGATGCCCAAATAATAGTATAAAGCCAATTAATAATGGTACAAGCTGCCCACCTAGATTAAATAAATTATCCCAATATTCTAGCCTTCATGATATCATTACTAACTGTGGCTGGTTAAAACCATGCTGGTTCAGGTCTGCCTCCATTTTGGCTTTTTTCTTTCTCCCCCTAGATAGTTTCTGTCTTTGTAACTCCTAGCTCTGCCTTCCTTTATCCTGTGCAATCTCAGGCCTCCTGCTGCCCTACTATTTTAGTGTGATTAGACAGGGGAAATGCTATCATAACACAATATATATTTAGAATGGTTTTGCCATTTTCATAGTCTATCAAAATACCTTTGATAGAATATTTTTGATATGTCTTTGAGAACAGGTCACTAAGGATATACAATTTATACATAAATGCATTTTATACACATTATACATTATAATAAGGACCCAAAATATAATTATCTTCAACTTGCTATATAATCACCAAATAATTTAATCTGAGGCTGAAAATATAAAATATATGCAATATAGAGAGGTCAAGACAGCAAATAGGATTCCATGGTTCTAGAATACCATGAACGAAAATTGGGAACCATGTAGGATATGGACAGGGAAACGATTGGAACAAGCTAGTTCAGTCCAATTCTACACTATGCATAAAGTCTGATTTCTAATTATTTTCTGTAAGTAGTATACCACCTAAATTGATCATTTTTTTCTTGTTGTAACAAAATATCTTATAGGATAGAGCTTAGGTAGAAAATCTTTATATTTTTAATTGTCCAAGAGAGATTATTGTGATGATTTGAATGAAAATGGCCCTCATAGGAATATGTAGTTGAATATTTGGTCCCCAGCTTTAGGACAGTAAAGAAACAGAGAAAACAACAAAAGGACTAGAACAAGCCATACATGAATTTAATAATCAGTATTAGCCTGAAAATGAAATTCTCAAGATCAGATAAATTTATACTAACTGTATGAAATGTAAATTAATATTTTAACCTTCCTTAAATGTTTCCCAAATATTATATATTATATATTATATTCCCAAAGATTATATATTATATGGCAGCTATATATTTAACAAAATCAGTGGATAATACGTAAAGAAATCCTAAGAATAAAAAGTTATTAAAAGTGAGAATGAACACCACACACAGAGTGGTCAATGATATAATGTGACACACTTTTGAAGAAACATGCCCAGCCACAGAAGGCACTGACCTAGGGATCAACTGCATCACTATCTCTAGTCAACAGCTCGTTTGACACTACAGACACACTTGCTTCTAAACTGCCTGGAACTCCAAGGACATCAAACTGTTAAAATGATTCTGAAAACAGAATTCATACTTCCCTAACTCAAAAATTCACTATCATTGGCATAATTTCAAAACTGAGGATCAATAAAGTCTAGAAATTAACATTTAAAGAAAATTTATTTTTGATAAAAGTAATTAGTTTGGTAAGTAATCTACAGAGAAATCTTTTCAACATTTCCTGTTCTTACACACCTGCTTCAGATATTAGGGGAATAAAATGAAAGCTCATTTCATATCATATTGAAAAAACTAGCACAAGCACTACTGTGTGTACACAATTCCATGGTCCACATGTTGTGCCTAGAGAATAACTGTTATTGTAATCTTCCACCATGTGCCAAATAGGAATCCAAGAAAAGTCAACAGACTGGGTGACAAGTGTCTTCACTTGCTGAGCTCTCTGTCAATCACCTAAAATGATCAGTTAAAATAACAAAGTTCTCATAGGACAATGTAGGATGATAAGTGTTGGTATCTGTCAATTTGGCAATGTCCCAAAGCTCTAAAACACAAGAAACAAAGAACTTGACAATTTTGTTTTAATTCTAATTAAAAACTTGTACAAAATGTTTTCATAAAGTCTAATGATGAAGAATGAAAATAAACTGTTAATAATTCATATTTATGGGATAATATATAATATACACATATATGAAATAGATACTTAATAGATACTACATTTGTTTATTTAATGAAAATATTTTAGAAGATTTGCATTTGTTTTGAGTGTCCTAAACTTAGTAGATCATTCCTTTTACACTGGTGACATTAGTAGCATATGAATTTTGTATGAATTGTTGAAAATTTTATATGAAAATTCTCTATAAAGTGATTGTAATAAGATAACACATTCTAATTATAGTTATAAATATATCTATAACTATTAAAATAAGGATTCTGCTTTTATAAATTAATATAGTTTATCCTGTTTCCTAATTCTTCTTGAGACAATTTGAGAAAATATAATATTCATAAGTTATCTACTTTATCTTGTTTTATTATAAATATAAATAAATGTTTGAATTTGTCTTTGGATATAAAATTCATGATTTCTGAAAGGCAAGCACAGCCAGATTTCCTGGGCTGGTATTGTCAATCTCTCTTGTGTCTGTGTTCTTTGTCCTCTTGTAAAACTCTGTTTTAGTCCAGGTCAATGATTTGATTTATGCTCTTCAGCATTTTTTTTATTTCTAATTTATTATTAATGTATAATTGTGAAACTAACAATATTCATATATATTGTTTATTGCCTTTTACTTTCTTGTTTCCATTTGTTTTCCCTCTTCTTTAGGTAAGTACTTGTCATGTAGTCCTGTGTGCCTAGTAATGGCTACTTAACCCAATCTTGTTTCAGATTGTATGTGTTTCCTCTCTCACATCAACCTGAGTGATAGGATTATAGACATGAGCTATCATGTGTTCCTTTTCTGTACATTTTCTAAATGTTTTTTAAATATTCAATATTTCTTGTCCTTAATTTTGGATTATCTATAGGAAAATGAATTAAGGAGATAAATATCTCATGTAAAATATAACAACGAATACAAAATACTTTAGAAAAGGAAACTAACTAAAGATTTGAATTTAAATGACAAAAGAAACACAGGAGAGTATTCTCAAGATCTGGACATTAAACAATTATAAATAAAGGAAAAATTGATGGACGTGACATCATTAAAATTAAAAACTTGTTTGTGCAGATGTAAGTTGTCTCTATGTCTAGGTATTTTGACTTTTGTATTAATTCATTCAATAATAACATTATTCTGAACACCATGTACTTTTGTTTTCCTTTACTTAACCTGCATAAACATTCCTCAGGGTCAGTAGCAGCCAAGCAGATATCCATGTGGTTAGGATTCTTTCCATCTCTTTCTGAGATCCACAGCACTTCAAATAACATGTTGTGATTGGCAGCTGTTCAAACTTCAGTTTTGCTGTAGCTGTGTTTGTTTACAAATTTGGTTTTTATTAAAATACTAAAGCAGTATCTTCTTTCTCCATCTCTTGTTTTTGCATATCATCTTTCCTTATATTTGTCCTTGATATATCTTTTTATATTTATTTATTTATTGTTAATTTTCTATATTTTTTGTTTACATTTCAAATGCTTTCCCCTTTCTCAGTTCCCCCCTCATCATATGTCCCATAAGTCCTATTCCTTCTGCCCATTCCCCAATCATCCCCTCCCCTTTCTCTGTCCTGGTACTTCCCTACAATACTGGATCAAGCCTTTCAGGAACAGGGCCCTCTCCTTCCTTCTTCTTGGGAACCATTTGATATGCTAACTGTGTCTTGAGTGTTCAGAGCTTCTAGACTGATTAACATCCACTTATCAGTGATTGCATTTCATATGTATTCTTCTGTGATTGGGTTACCTCACTTAGGATGATATTTTCCAGTTCCAACCATTTACCTAAAAATTTCATGAATTCGCTGTGTTGGCCAGGATGTGGAGAAAGAGGAACACTCCTCCACTGCTGGTGGGATTGCAAGATGGTACAACCACTATGGAAATCAGTCTGGCGGTTCCTCAGAAAATTGGGCATGACACTTCCAGAGGACCCTGCCATAACACTCCTGGGCATATACCCAGAGGATTCCCCTGCAGGCAACAAGGACACATGCTCCATTATGTTAATAGGAGTCTTATTTATAATAGCCAGAAGCTGGAAAGAACCCAGATGTCCCTCAGTGGAGGAATGGATACAGAAAGTGTGGTATATTTATACAATGGAATACTACTCTGCAATTAAAAACAATGAATTCATGAAATTTGTAGGTAAATGGTTGGAACTGGAAAATATCATCCTAAGTGAGCTATCCCAATCACAAAAGAATACACATAAAATGCAATCACTGATAAGTGGATATTAATTAGCCCAGAAACTCTGAATACTCAAGACACAATTAGCTAAGCATATGATTCCCAAGAAGAAGAAAGGAAAAGGCCCTGGTCCTGAGAAGACTAGATCCAGTATCATAGGGGAGTACCAGAACAGAGAAATGGGAGGGAGGTGATTGGGGAATGGGAGAAGGGAAGAGGACTTATGGGACATATGGTGAGGGGGGGACTGGAAAAGGGGAAAGCATTTGGAATATAAACAAAGAATATAGAAAATTTAAAAAAAAGCAAAAAAAAAAAAAAGAATTGTGAGCAATAAACCCTTTAATGATTAAAACATAAATAAATATACCACATTTTGTGTATCTATTCCTCCATTGAGGGACATCTGGGTTCTTTTCAGGTTCTGGTTATTATAAACAAGGCTGCAATGAGCATAGTAGAGCATGTGACTTTGTTGCATGCAGGGAAATCCTCTGGGTATATGCCCAGGAGTGGTATGGCAGGGTTCTCTGCAAGTGTCATGCCCAATTTTCTGAGGAACTGCCAGACTGATTTCCTGAACGGTTGTACCATTTTGTAATCCCACCAGCAGTGGAGGAGTGTTCCTGTTTCTCCACATCCTTGCTAACACCTGCTGTCTCCTGAGTTTTTAATCTTAGCCATTTTCACTGGTGTGAGGTGAAACCTCAGGGTTGTTTTGATTTGCATTTCCCTGATGACTAATGATGTTGAACATTTCTTAAGATGCTTCTCAGCCAGTTAAGAAAGAAGGAAAGAAATCAACGACGTTTTAGAATTTAATGAAAATGAAGGCCAAAACATACCTAAATTTATGGGACACAATGAAATCAGTGCTAAGAGGAAAACTCATAGCCCTGAGTGCTTCAAAAAAGAAACTGGAGAGAGCATACAATAGCAGCTTAAGGGTACACATAAAAGCCCTGGAACAAAAAGAAGCTAATTCACCCAAGAGGAGTAGAAGACAGGAAATCATCACACTCAAGGCTGAAATCAATCAAGTAGAAACCAAGAGAACCATACAAAGAATCAACAAAACCAGGAGCTGGTTCTTTGAGAAAATCAAAAAGATAGATAAACCCATAGCCAGACTAACCAAAGTGCACAGAGACAGTATCCAATTATATTTATTTCATAGACATATCTTAAATAGTGTCTCATAATTTGTAACATAGCTTTATAACACCTTCGTGATATTTGCTTTAGCTTTCAACTTTTAAAATAACCTTGTCAATTATTATCTTTTTATATTTTAATAATTATTTGTAGCCTTGAGGGGAAAACAATCTTCCTATAATAATATTAAATGAAAAAATTTACTGCCCCACCCAATTGTCCATCTAGGTTTCAAAACTTAATACAGTTCCGAGTTCATTTCCTGCCCCTACTCTAAACTCCAGGAGCTAAAGATTAGTGTTATGATGACTTCTATGTTAGACATTCACTGAAAGTTCATTTTATACCTTTGAATTGGCTGTAATTGGGAATATATACTATATATATATATATATTTATATATATATATTATGAGCTCTATCTTTATATTAAGTAAGGTGTTTCAGATATTTGCTCTTAGGACTGAGCAGAATGGTGCATCCATGTACACAGAAAACACCTGCATGTAAGATCACTTGGGATATGGACCTCAAGGTCCACACCTGCACCCAGGAGTTGAACAGTGCCAAAACCTTCTGGGCAGCTATCCTGCCAGGGAACATCTACCCTGCAGGGTGTTCCGCATTTAGAGGGAGTCCTGCATGTATAAGTGAGGTGACCGTCTTCACTCCTGCAACTGAGCAAGTTAGAGCCAGGAACTCAGAAAACACTGGCATGTAAAATTACATGGGACTTCCACCTGGGCCCCACCTACACCCAGAAGCTGGGCAGTGCCACAGTACTCTGTACCAGGGGAGAGTCGATCACCCAGGGGTGCTGAGACAGGCTTGCAGGCACATAAGAGGGACGAGCACCAGCCTTAGAAAGTAGGACCAGCTAACACCAGAGATAACCACATGGCAAAAGGCAAATATAGGAACATTACTAACATAAATCAAAGAAACATGGCACCATCTGAACTCAATTCTCCCACAACAGCAAGACCTGGATACCCAAGCACACCAGAAAAGCAAGATTTGGATTTAAAATCACAGCTCATGATGCTGACAGAAGGCTTCAAGAAGGACATTAATAACTACCTTAAAGATATACAGGAGAACACAGATAAACAGGGAGAATCCCTTAAAGAACTATAGGAAAACACAACAAAACACGTGAACATTGAAGATATTGAACAAAACCATCCAGCATCTAAAACTGGAGGTAGAAACAATAAAGACATCACAGAGGGAAACAACTCCAGACATAGAAAACCTAGGAAAGAAGTCAGGAGACATGGATGCAGGCATCAAAAACAGAATACAAGAGATAGAAGAGAGAACTTCAAATGTAGAAAATACCATAGAAAGCACTGATATAACAGTCAAATAAAATGCAAAATGTAAAAAACTCCAGATCTAAAACATCCAGGAAATCCAGAACAAAATGAGAACACTAAACCTAAGGATTATAGGTAAAGAAAAAAGTATAGAAGAGAGTAAAGATTTCAACTTAAATGCCCAGCAAATGAATATATCTTCTTCTCAAAACCTCATGGTTCCATCTCCAAAATTGACCATACAATCAGTCACAAAACAGATCTCATCAGATATAAGAAGATTGAACTAATCCCATGTGTCCTAGCAGGTCACTATGGAGTAAAGGGGGTCTTCAATAGCAAAAAAATAAAAATAAAAAATAAAATAAAATAAAAAACAACAGAAAGCCCACATACACATGGAAGTGAAGATTTCCAGTTTAAAGGGTCAACAAAATTATAGAAGAAAACTTCCCTAACCTAAAGAAAGAGATGCCCATGAACATACAAGAAGCCTACATAACTCCAAATAAATTTGACCAGAAAAGAAATTTCTCCCATCACATAATAATTAAATGCCAAATGCACTAAACAAAGAAAGAATATTAAAAGCAGTAAGGGAAAAGGGTCAAGTAACATATAAAGGTAGACCTATCAGAATTACATCAGACTTTTCACCAGAGACTTTGAAAACCAGAAGAGCCTGGGCAGATGTCATACAGACACTAAGGGAACACAAATGCCAACCCAGGCTGCTACACCCAGTAAATCTTTCAACTACCATTGATGGAAAAACCAAGGAATTCCAAAAACATATTTATACAATATATTCCACAAATCCAGCCCTTCAAAGGATACTGAATGGAAAACACCAACAAAAGAAGGGAAACTACACACTAGGAAAAGCAAGAAATTAATCTTCTTTCAAAAAACTCAAAAGAAGATAACCACACAAACATAAAAATAACATAAAATATAACAGGAAGCAGCAACGACTATTCCATCATACCTCTTAACTTCAATAGAATCAATTCCTCAATAAAAAGACATTGGGTAAATGAATGGATACATAAACAGAACCCAACATTTTGCTTAATACAGGAAACACATCTCAGTATCAAAGACAAATACTACCTCAGAGTAAAGGGCTGGAAAACAATTTTTCCAAACAAATGGTCCCAGGAACAATCTGGAGTAGCCATTAATATCCAATAAAATAGACTTTCAACCAAACTTCAACAAAAAAGACACCGAAGGACACTTTATGCTCATCAAAGAAAAAATCAACCAAAAGAACTCTCAATTCTGAACATCTATGCTCCACATACAAGGATATGCTCATTTTAAAGAGAAACTTTATTAAAGCCTAAAGCACACATTGCACTTCACGCAATAATTGTGCATGACTTCAACATACCACTCTTCTCAGTAAACAGATCAGGGAAACACAAACTAAACAGTGACATAGTGTAACTAACAAGGGTTTTGGACAAAGTGGATTTAATAGATATCTATAGATCATTTCATCCTAAATCAAAAGAATATATCTTCTTCTCAAAACCTCATGGTGGTACCATCTCCAAAATTGACCATATAATCAGTCACAAAACAGACCTCATCAGATATAAGAAGATTGAACTAATCTCATGCCTCCTATCAGGTCACTATGGAGTAAGGGTGGTCTTCAATGGCAACAAAACAATTCACCAAGAAGAACTCTCAATACTGAACATCTATGCTCCAAATACAAGGGCAACCTCATTTGTAAAGAAACTCTACTAGAGCTTAAAGCACACATTACACCTAACACAATAATTGTGGGTGACTTCAACACTCCACTCTCCTCAATGGACAGATCAGGAAAGCAGAAGCTAAACAGGGACATAGTGAAACTAATTGAAACTTTGGACCAATTGGATTTAACAGATATATATAGAACATTTCATCCTAAAGCTAAAGAATATACCTTTTTCTCAGCACCTCATAGTACCTTCTCCAAAATTGATCATATAATTGGTCACAAGACAGATGTCAACAAATACAAGAAGATTGAGCTAATCCCATGCCTCCTATCAGATCACCATGGAGTAAGAGTGGTCTTCAACAGCAACAAAAACAACAGAAAGCCCACATGCACATGGAAGCTGAACTCAATCATATTTTGGTCAAGGAAGAAATAAGGAAAGAAATCAAAGATATTTTAAAATTTAATGAAATTGAATCCACAACATATCCAAATTTATGGGACACAATGAAAGCAGTGCTAAGAGGAAAACAGAAACAGTAAATTGAAAAAATCCTCAGATCCTACTACAAAATCCCATACTCAACACAGCTGGAAAATCTGAATGAAATGGACAGCTTACTAGACAGATATCAAATACCAAAGTTAAATAAGGATCAGATAGACCATCTAAACTGTCTGATAACCCTTAAAGAAAGAGAAGTGTTGATTGAAAGCCTACCAACCAAAAGAAGCACAAGACCAGATGGCTTTAGTGAAAAATTCTATCAGACCTTCAAAGAAGACATAACACCAATACTCTTCCAACTATTCCACAACACAAAAACAGAAGGAACACTACCCAATTCATTTTATGAAGACACAATTAACCTGATACCTAAACCACAGACACCCAACAAAGAAAGACATCTTCAGAACAATTTTCCTTATGAATATAGGTGCAAAAATACTCAAATTATTGTCAACCAAATCTAAGAACACATCAAAATGATCATTTACCAAGATTAAGTGTAATTTACTACAGAAAAAAACTCAATTTCTTTCTTCAGGGACTTGAAGTTCCTGTCATACAGATCTTTCACTTGTTTGGTTAGAGTTACACCAAGGTACTTTATGTTGTTTGTGGCTATTGTGAAGGGTGTTATTTCCCTAACTTCTTTCTCAGCCTGCTTGTCCTTGGAGTACAAGAAGGCTACTGATTTGCTTGAGTTAATTTTATAACCAGCCACTTTGCTGAAGTTGTTTATCAGCTGTAGAAGTTCTCTGGTGGAGTTTTTTGGATCGCTTAAGTAGACTATCATATCATCTGCAAATAATGATAATTTGACTTCTTCCTTTCCAATTTGTATCCTTTTGACTTCCTTATGTTGTCTAATTGCTCTCGCTAGAACTTCAAGTACTATATTGAAAAGATATGGAGAGAGAGGCCAGCCTTGTCTAGTCCCTGATTTTAGTGGGATTGCTTCAAGTTTCTCTCCATTTATTTTGATGTTGACTACTGGTTTGCTGTAGATTGCTTTTACTATGTTTAGGTATGGGCCTTGAATTCCTGCTCTTTCCAAGACTTTTAGCATGAAAGGATGCTGAATTTTGTCGAATGGTTTTTCAGCATCTAATGAGATGACCATGTGGTTTTTTTCTTTTAATTTGTTTATGTAGTGGATTACATTGATGGATTTCTGTATATTGAACCATCCCTGCATCCCTGGAATGAAGCCTACTTGATCATGGTGAATGATCGTTTTGATATGCTCTTGGATTCGGTTGGCAAGAATTTTATTTAGGGACTTGCACCGAGGCAGCCGGACCCACCCAGCTCCCCAGGACCCCGGACCAGAGATAGCGGCAGGCCTCCATATTGCAACCAGGACACAGCTGGAAAGGCGCAGGTAGGGACTGCATCTGGGACAAGGACTAGAACAGGGAGCGCTGCTAAGCTCCCGCCCAGAGGCGGGCACAGGCGCCTAGGCTCTGCAGCACGTCCCTGTGAGCTTAGGACTTGCACCGAGGCAGCCGGACCCACCGAGCTCCCCAGGACCCCGGACCAGCAATAGCAGCAGGCCTCCATATTGCAACCAGGACACAGCTGGAAAGGCACAGGTAGATAGATTCCATCAGGGGCTACCACGTGAGGGGATCTGCTAGGCTCTCCCTACTAGGCAGGCCCAGCAGCGCCTACCGAGGCTCTGCTGCACTCCCCCACACTTCCCAGAGACCTCAGGCCGTGCACAAAGTCAGCCGGTGGCAGCCAGCTCGTGATCCCGTTGAGCAGCAATCACGCATAACCACCAGTAGAGAAACAACAGGTAAGCCCAGCCTCGCAGGAGATTCAAACACCAGCCAGTGACAAGGTCAACTAACACCAGAAATAACCAGATGGCAAAAGGTAAACGAAGGAATGTCACTAACAGAAATCAAGGCAACATGACAGCATCTGAACCCAGTTCGCCAACAACAGGAAGCCCTGGATACCCCCAAAACACCAGAAAAACAAGACTTGGATATAAAATCACTGGTCAGGATGCTGGTAGCTGAACACATAGAAAAATCTCGTAAAGAAATAGAGGAGAAAATGGATCAAAAGTTAGAAGCCTTTACAAGGCAAATACAAAAATCACTTCAAGAAATGCAGGAGAAGATGGATCAAAAAGAAGAAGACAGTAAGGAAGAAAGACAAAAATCACTTAAAGAAATACAGAAGAACGTGGGCCAACAAGTAGAAGCTATGAAAGAGGAAACACAAAAATCTATTAAAGAAATACATGAAAACACAATCAAGCAAGCGAAAGATCTGAGCACATCCATCCAGATACTAAAAACAGAAGTAGAAACAACTAAGAAATCTCAGAGGGAGACAACATTGGAGATAGAAAACCTTGGGAAGAAATCAGGGGCCATAGATGCAAATATCAACAATAGAATACAAGAGATAGAAGACAGAATATCAGAAGCCGAAGATACCATAGGAACCATTGATTCAACAGTCAAAGAAAATACTAAATGCAAAAAGGCTGTAACCCAAAACATCCAGGAAATCCAGGACGCAATGAGAAGACCAAACCTAAGGATCATAGGTATAGACGAGAAGGAAGACGTACTAGTTAAAGGGCCAGCAAATATCTTCTACAAAATTATGGAAGAAAACTTCCCCAACCTAAAGAGAGAGATGCCCATGAATATACAAGAAGACTATAGAACCCCAAACAGACTGGACCAGAACAGAAACACATCCCGTCACATAATAATCAAAACTCCAAATGTACTAAACAAAGAAAGAATATTAAAGGCAGCAAGAGAAAAAGGCCAAGTAACTTATAAAGGAAAACCTATCAGAATAACACCAGACTTCTCACCTGAGACCATGAAAGCTAGAAGATCCTGGGCAGATATAATGCAAGCTCTAAGAGAACACAAACTCCAGGCAAAACTACTTTACCCAGCAAAGCTCTCAATCGCCATAGATGGAGACATCAAGGTATTCCATGACAAAACCAAATTTGCACGATATCTGTCCACAAATCCAGCCCTACAAAGGATAATAGGGGGAAAACACCAAGACAAGGACGGAAACTACACCCGGGAAGAAACAAGATAGAAACCTCCTCTCATCAAACCTAAAAGAAGGTAACCTCTCAAATATAAAAAAATAAATAAATATAATTTCAAAAATGTCTGAAGGATATAATTACTATTCCTTAATATCTCTTAACATCAATGGACTCAATTCCCCAATAAAAAGACATAGATTAACAGACTGGATAAGGAAACAGGACCCTACATTTTGCTGCATACAGGAAACCCATCTCAGTGTTAAAGACCAATACTGCCTTAGAGTAAAAGGCTGGAAGACAATTTTACAAGCAAATGGTCTCAGGAAACAAGCTGGAGTAGCCATTCTAATATCAGATAAAATTGACTTCCAACCTAAAATCATCAAAAGAGACTCAGAAGGTCACTTCTTGCTGGCCAAAGGGAAAATCCACCAAGAAAAGCTCTCAATACTGAACATCTATGCTCCAAATGCAAGGGCACCCTCATTCGTAAAAGAAACCTTACTAAAGCTGAAAGCACACATTAAACCTAACACAATAATTGTGGGTGACTTCAACACTCCACTCTCCTCAATGGACAGATCAGGAAAGCAGAAACTAAACAGGGACACAGTGAAACTAATTGAAACTCTGGACCAATTGGATTTAACAGATATATATATAGAACATTTCATCCTAAAGCTAAAGAATATACCTTTTTCTCAGCTCCACATGGTACCTTCTCCAAAATAGACCATATAATTGGTCACAAGACAGATGTCAACAAATACAAGAAGATCGAGCTAATCCCATGCCTCCTATCAGATCAACAGGGAGTAAGAGTGGTCTTCAATAACAACAAAAACAACAGAAAGCCCACATACACATGGAAATTGAACAATACTCTACTCAATGACAACTTGGTCAAGGAAGAAATAAAAAAAAAAATCAAAGACTTTTTAGAATTCAATGAAAATGAAGGTACAACCTACCCAAATCTATGGGACACAATGAAAGCAGTGCTAAGAGGAAAACTCATAGCTCTAAGTGCATCCAAAAAGAAACTGGAGAGAGCATACACTAGCAACTTAATGGCACACCTTAAAGCCCTGGAAGAAAAACAAGTTAATTCACCCAGGAGGAGTAGAAGACAAGAAATCATCAAACTCAGGGCTGAAATCAATCAAATAGAAACAAAGAGAACCATACAAAGAATCAACAAGACCAGGAGCTGGTTCTTTGAGAAAATCAACAAGATAGATAAACCCTTAGCCAGACTAACCAAAGGACACAGAGACAGTATACAAATTAACAAAATTAGAAATGAAAAGGGAGACATAACAACAGAAACTGAGGAAATTCAAAAGATCATCAGATCCTACTACAAAGGTCTATACTCAAAACAACTGGAGAATCTGGAGGAAATGGACAATTTCCTAGACAGATATCAAATACCAAAATTAAATCAGCATCAAGTAGATCAGCTAAATAGTCCCATAACCCCTAAAGAAATAGAAGGGGTTATAGAAAGCCTCCCAACCAAAAAAAGTACGGGACCAGATGGTTTTAGTGCAGAATTCTACCAGACCTTCAAAGAAGACTTAACACCAATACTTTTCAAACTATTCCACAAAATAGAGACAGAAGGGACACTGCCCAACTCATTCTTCGAAGCCACAATTACGCTAATACCTAAACCACAAAAAGATCCAACAAAGAAAGAGAACTACAGGCCAATTTCTCTTATGAATATAGATGCAAAAATACTAAATAAAATTCTTGCTAACCGAATCCAAGAGCACATTAAAACGATCATCCACCATGATCAAGTAGGCTTCATCCCAGGGATGCAGGGATGGTTCAATATATGGAAATCCATCAATGTAATCCACTACATAAACAAACTGAAAGAAAAAAACCACATGGTCATCTCATTAGATGCTGAAAAAGCATTCGACAAAATTCAGCATCCTTTCATGCTAAAAGTCTTGGAAAGAGCAGGAATTCAAGGCCCATACCTAAACATAGTAAAAGCAATCTACAGCAAACCAGTAGCCAACATCAAAATAAATGGAGAGAAACTTGAAGCAATCCCACTAAAATCAGGGACTAGACAAGGCTGCCCTTTATCTCCATATCTTTTCAATATAGTACTTGAAGTTCTAGCAAGAGCAATTAGACAACATAAGGAAGTCAAAGGGATACAAATTGGAAAGGAAGAAGTGAAACTATCATTATTTGCAGATGATATGATAGTTTACCTAAGCGACCCAAAAAACTCCACACGAGAACTTCTACAGCTGATAAACAGCTTCAGCAAAGTGGCAGGTTATAAAATTAACTCAAGCAAGTCAGTGGCCTTCCTGTACTCAAAGGACAAGCAGGCTGAGAAAGAAATTAGGGAAATAACACCCTTCACAATAGCCACAAACAACATAAAGTATCTTGGCATAACTCTAACCAAACAAGCAAAAGATCTGTACAACAGGAACTTCAAGTCCTTGAAGAAAGAAATCGAAGAAGACCTCAGAAGATGAAAAATATTTCTTGCTCCTGGATTGGCAGAATCAATATAGTAAAAATGGCCATCTTGCCAAAAGCAATATACAGATTCAATGCGATCCCCATCAAAATCCCAAATGAATTCTTCATAGATCTAGAAAGAGCAATTCTCAAATTCATCTGGAGCAACAAAAAACCCAGGATAGCAAAAACTATTCTCAACAATAAAAGGACTTCTGGGGGAATCAATATCCCTGACCTCAAGCAGTACTACAGAGCAATTGTGTTAAAAACTGCATGGTATTGGTACAGCAACAGGCAGGTAGATCAATGGAATAGGATTGAAGACCCAGAAATGAACCCACAGACTTATGGTCACTTGATCTTTGATAAAGGAGCCACAACCATCCAGTGGAAAAAAGACAGCCTTTTCAACAAATGGTGCTGGTTCAACTGGAGGTCAACCTGCAGAAGAATGCGAATTGACCCACTCTTATCTCCTTGTACTAAGATCAACTCCAAGTGGATCAAGGACCTCCACATAAAACCAGACACACTGAAACTATTAGAAAAGAAACTTGGGAAGACCCTGGAGGACATGGGCACAGGGGTAAAGTTCCTGAACAGAACACCAATAGCTTATGCTCTAAGATCAAGAATTGACAAATGGGACCTCATAAAATTACAAAGTTTCTGTAAGGCAAAGGACACTATCAGAAGGACAAAACCGCAAGCAACAAAGTGGGAAATGATCTTCACCAACCCCATGTCCGAAAGAGGGCTAATATCCAATATATACAAAGAACTCAAGAAGTTAGACCCCAAAGAACCAAATAACCCTATCAAAAAATGGGGTACAGAGCTAAACAAAGAATTTTCATCAGAAGAAATTCAGATGGCCGAGAAACACCTTAAGAGATGTTCAACATCATTAGTCATCAGGGAAATGCAAATCAAAACAACCCTGAGATTCCACCTCACTCCAGTCAGAATGGCTAAGATTAAAAACTCGAGAGACAACAAGTGCTGGCAAGGATGTGGAGAAAGAGGAACACTCCTCCACTGTTGGTGGGATTGCAAAATGGTAAAACCACTCTGGAAATCAGTGTGGCGGTTCCTCAGAAAATTGGGCATGTCACTTCCAGAGGACCCTGGCATACCACTTCTGGGCATATACCCAGAGGATTCCTCTGCATACAACAAAGACACATGCTCCACTATGTTTATAGCAGCCGTGTTTATAATAGCCAGAAATTGGAAGGAGCCCAGATATCCCTCAAAAGAGGAATGGATACAGAAAATGTGGTATATTTATACAATGGAGTACTACTCAGCAATTAAAAATAATGAATTCATGCAATTTGTCGGTAAATGGTTAGATCTGGAAAATATCATCCTAAGTGAGCTAACCCAATCACAAAAGAATACACATGAAATGCAATCACTGATAAGTGGATATTAATGAGCCCAGAAGCCCTAATTATTCAAGGCACAAATAGCAAGTCAAATGACTCTCAAGAAAAAAAAAAAAAGGAGAGGACCCTGGGCCTGTAAAGATTCGATCCAGTATTGTAGACCCAGAACAGAGAAATCATGGGGGGGGAAGAGTGGGGAATAGCATGGGGGGGAAGAGGAATTATGGGACATATTGTGGGGGGTAACTGGGAAAGGGGAAAGCCTTTGGAATATAAACAAAGAATAGAGAAAATTAAAAAAAAAGAAAAATATATATAAAAAAAAGAAAAAAACTCAAGGAAAAAAACCACATGGTCATTTTATTAAATGCTGAAAAAGCATTTGACAAAATTCAACATGATTTCATGTTAAAAGTCTTGGAAAGAACAGGAATTCAAGGCCCATACTTAAACTTAGTAAAAGCAATATATAGCAAACTAGTAGCCATCATCAAACTAAATGGAGAGGAACTTGAAGCAATTCTACTAAAATTAGGGACTAGACAAGGTTGCCCTCTCTCTCCATATTTATTCAATATACTACTCAAATTCTAGCTAGAGCAATTAGACAACAAAAGGAGGTCAAAGGGATACAAATTAGAAAGGAAGAAGTCAAATCATCACTATTTGCAGATGATATGATAGTATTCTTAAGCAAACCAAAAACTCCACCAGAGGACTCCTACAACTGATAACTTCAGCAAAGTAGCCAGATATAAAATTAACTCAAGCAAATCAGTAGCCTCCCTATACTCAAAGGATAAACAGGCTGAGAAAGAAATTAGGGAAATGACCCCCTCACAACAGCCACAAACAATATAAAGTATCTTGGTGTGACTCTAACCAAACAAGTGAAAGACCCATATGACAAGAACTTCAAGTCCCTGAAGAAAGAAATCGAAGGAGACCTCAGAAGATGCAAAGATGTCCCATGCTCATGGATTGGCAGTATTAAATATAGTAAAAATGGTCATTTTGCCAAAAGCAATCTAAAGATTCAATGCAATCCCCATCAAGATTCCAACTCAACTCTTCATAGAGTTAGAAAGAGCAATTTCCAAATTTGTCTGGAATAACAAAAATATGCAGGCTAGCCCAAACTATTCTGTATGATGAAAGTACTTCTGGGGGAATCAGTATCCCAGACCTCAAGCAGTACTACAAAGCAATAGTGTTAAAAAAAAACTGGATGAAATTGGTATAGTGACAGACAGGTAGACCAATGGAATAGAATTTAAGACCCAGAAATGAACCTCCACACCTATGGTCACTTGACCTTTGACAAAGGAACTAAAACTATTCAGTGGAAAAAAGATAGCCTTTTCAACAAATGGTGCTGGTTCAACTGGCAGCTAGCATGCAGAATGCAAATCAATCCATTCATCTTCTTGTACGAAGCTCAAGTCCAAGTGGATAAAGGACCTCCACAGAAAACCAGACACACTGAAACTAATAGAAAAGAAACTGAGAAAGAACCTTGAGCACATGGGCCCAGGGGAAAATTTCCTGAACAGAACACCAACAGTGTATGCTCTAAGATCAAGAATTGATAATTGGAAACTCATAAAATTACATAGTTTCTTTAAGGCAAAGGATACCATCAATAGGACAAAACGGCAACCAACAAATTGGGAAAAAATCTTTACCAAACATACATCTGACAGAGGGCTAATATCCACTATATACAGAGAAATCAAGAAGTTAGACACCAGAGAGCCAAATAACCCTATTAAAAATAGGGTACAGACCAAAACAGCGAATTTTCAACTGAGGAAACTCGAATGGCTCTGAAGCACCTAAAGAAATGTTCAACATCCTTAGTTACCAGGAAAATGCAAATCAAAACATCCAGAGATTTCATCTCACACCAGTCAGAATGGCTAATATTAAAAACTCAGGAGACAACAGGTGCTGGGCAAGGATATGGAGAAAGAGGAACACATCTCCACTGCTGGTGGAATTACAAGCTGGGACAACCACTCTGGAAATCAGTCTGGTGGTTCCTCAGAAAACTGGGCACAATACTACTGGAGGACTCTGTTATACCACTCCTGGGTATATACCCAGAGGATCCCCTAGCATGTAATAAGGACACATGTTCCACTATTTTCATAGCAGGCATATTTGTAATAGCCAGAAGCTGGAAAGAATCCAAATGTCCCTCAAGAGAGGAATAGATGCAATAAATGTGGTATATTTACACAACGGAATACTACCCAGCTATTAAAAACAATGAATTTATCACATTTTTAGGCAAATGGATGGACCTGGAATATATCATCCTAAGCGAGGTAATCCAATCACAAAAGAACATACATTATATGCACTCACTGATAAGTAGATATTAGCCCAGAAGCTTGGAATACCTAAGACACAATTCTCATATCAAATGATGCCCAAGAAGAAGGAAGAACAAAGTATGGATACTCTGGTCATTCTTAAAAGGGGAAACAAAATACCCACAGAAGGAGGTAGAAAGTGTGGAACAGAGACTGAGGGAAAGACCATCCAGAGACTACCCCACCTAGTGATCCATACCATATCCAGTTACAAAACCCTGACACTATTATTGATGCTGACAAGTTCTTGCTGAATGAAGCTGGATATTGCTGTCACCGGAGAGGCTCTGCTAGTGCATGACAAGTACAGAGGGGGACACCCTTGGCCAGCCATTGCACTGAGCACAGTTTTTTCTCTTTTATGTACTGAGTAAACAGCATCCCTTATTTCGTTCTTTATTTTGAGAACTGTATCCTTTTACAGATTTTACCAACACTACTTCTTCACCACTGTTGCTTCCTAATACTTAGTTTCAAATTATAAGTCACCTTTATATATTAAATTTAGTATTTTGACAACATTTTCAAGGTGTGATACATGGTGTAAAGAATTTCAATATTTAATTATTTCTCTTTTGTGGAATGTTTAAAGTTTTCTTGTTTTACTTTCCCCTTTTAATTGTATACAAATTTTCCATTATTTATAATTGCTTATATCAACATTTTCAAGGCACATTATTAATGTCTCTATCTTTCTTTGTAATATAAGGTTTTTTTTTTGCTTTTGAGTTTCTTTTTTATTAGATATTTGCTTTATTTATATCTCAAATGTTATCCACTTTCCTTGTTAACCCTCTGACAACCCCCTATCCCATTACCCTGCCCCTGCTTATCAACCCCACCCCACACTTTCCTGACCTGACATTCCCCTACACTGGGGCATCAAGTCTTCACATAACCAATGGCCTCTCCTTTCACTGATATCTGAAGAGGCCATTCTCTGCTACATATATATATATATATATATGGATCTATGGGTCCCTCCAGGTGTACTCTGTGGTTGGTGATTTAGTCCCTGGGAGCACTGGGGATAATGTTTGGTACATATGATTGTGCCTCCTATGGGGGCTGCAAAACTCTTCAGCTCCCTGGGACCTTTCTCTAACTCCTCCATTGGGAACCCTATGATCTGTCCATTGGTAGGCTGTGAGCCATGGGTATTTTGATATCCCTTTTAAGAAGAACCAAAGTATCCACACTTTGTCTTCCTTCTTCTTGAGCTTCATGTGGTCCTTGAATTATATCTTGGGTATTCTGTGATTTTATGGCTAATATCCACTTATCAACAAGTACATACGATGTATGTTCTTTTGTGATTGGGTTACCTAGATTAGGATGATAGTTTCTAGCTCCATCCATTTACCCAAGAATTTCATGAATTCATTGTCTTTAATAGCTGAGTAAATGTCTCATGTTTTATGTATCCATTTCTCTGTTGAGGGACATCTGGATTCTTTCCAGCTTCTGGCTATTATAAATAAGGCTCCCATGAACATAGTGGAGAATGTGTCCATATTACATGTTGGAGCACCTCTGTGCATATGCCCAGGAGTGGTATAGTTGTGTCCTCAGGTAGTGCTATGTCCAATTTCTGAAGAATTGCCAAACTGGATTTCCAGAGTGGATTTACTGTCTTGCAATCCCACCAGGAATGGAGGAGTGTTCCTCTTTCTCCACATCCTCTCTAGCATCTGCTGTCCCCTGAGTTTTTCATCTTAGCCATTCTGACTGTTGTGAGGTAGAATCTCAGGGTTCTTTTGGTTTGCATTTCCCTGATGATTAAGGATGTTGAACATTTCTTTGGTGTTTCTCAGCCATCTAGTATTCCTTAGTTGAGAATTTTTTGTACTATACCCCACTTTTAATAGGGTTTTTAGTTTATCTGAAGTCTAACTTCTTGAGGACTTTGTCTGTGTTGGATATTAGCCCTCTATCAGATGTAGGATTGGTAAAGATCTTTTCCCAATTTGTTGGTTGCTATTGTGTCCTATTGACAGTGCCCTTTGCCTTACAGAAGCTTTGCAATTTTATGAGATCCCATTTGTCAAATCTTGATTTTTAGAGCATAGGCCATTTGTGTTCTGTTCAGGAAATTTCCCCTTGTGTCCATGTGCTCCAGGCTTTTCCCTACTTTCTCTTCTATTAGATTCAGTATATCTCATTTTATATAGAGGTCCTTTTTCCACTTGGATTTGTGTTTTGTACAGGGAGATAAGAATGGATAAATTTAAATTATTTTACATATTGACTGCGAGTTGATCCAGCATAATTTGTTGAAAATGCTGTCTTTTTTCCATTGGATGGTTTTAGCTCCTTTGTCAAAGATCAGTTGACCATGGATATTTGGGGGTGATTTTAGGGTATTCAATTCTATTCTATTGATCTACCTGCCTGTAATTGTACTAATACCATGCAGCTTTTATCACTATTGCTCTGTAGCATAGCTTGAGCTCAGGAATGGTGATTCTGCCAGGGGTTCTTTTATAGTTGAAAATAGTTTTCACAATCCTGGTGTTTTTTGTTATTCCAGATACATTTGGAAATTGCTCTTTCTTCCTCTATGAGGAATTGAGCTCAAATTTTGATAGGGATTGCATTGAATCTGTAGATTGCTTTAGGCAATATGCCACTTTTGCTACATTAACCCTGTAAATCCATGAGCATTGGAGATCTTTTCATTTTCTGAGATCTTCAATTTCTTTCTTCAGAGATTTGAAGTTCTTTTCATACAGATCTTTAACTTGTTTGGTTAAAATCACAGCAAGGTATTTTGTATTATTTGTGAATATTGGGAAGGGTGTCATATCCATAATTTCTCAATCTCTTTATCCATTGAGTAAAGGAAGACTACTGATATCTTTGATTTAATTTTATAATCTAGCCACTTTGCTGAAGTTTCTTTCAGGTTTTGGAGATCTCTGGTGGAATTTTTGGGAATACTTAATTGTACTATCATGTCATCTACAAATAGTGATACTTTGACTTTTTCCTTTCCAGTTTGTTTCTCAATGACCTCCTTTTGTTGTCTATTTGCTCTGGTCAGGATATTGAGTACTATATTGAACAGGTAGGGAGAGAGTGGACAGACTTGGCTAGTGCCTGATTTCAGTGGGATTGCTTCAAATTTCTCTACATTTAGTTTGATGTTGACTCCTGGTTTGTTCAATATTGCTTTTACTAGGTTTAGGTATGGGCCTTGAATTCCTGATCTTGCTAAGACTTTTATCATGAAGGGGTTTTAGATTTTGTCAAATGCTTTCTCAGCATCTAATGAAATGATCATGTGGATTTTTTTCTTTGAGTTTATGTAGTAGATTACATTAATGGATTTCCATATATTGAACCATCCCTGGATCCCAGAGATGAAGCCTAAGTGATCTTGTTGGGTAATCATTTTGATGTGTTCTTGGATATGCTTGGCAAGAATTTTGTGGTATTTTTCCATCAATATTCATAAGGGAAATTGGTCTAAAGTTCTCTTTTTTTAATTAAATTTTATTTTCTTTCTTATTCACTTTATATCCTGCTCACTGCCCCCCTTGACACCCCTCCCACAATCCTCCTCCTCTTCCCCTCCCCTCCTCCTGAGGGTGGGCTCCCCACTGGGTGTCCCCCTATCCCAGGCACATCAAGTCTCTGCGAGGTGACATGCTTCCTCTCACTGAGGCCACATAAGACAGCTCAGATAGGACGTATCCCACTCATATACAGGCAACAGTTTTTGGGATAGCCCCCCTCCAGTTGTTTGGGATCCACATGAAGACCAAGTTGTATATCTGCTACATGTGTGTACTATTCCCGTTGCTTCCACATCTCTTCTTTTTCTCTCAGAAACCGCGCTGTGCATGAGTGTACCCCTTAAACTCTAACCCATTCTTCCTGGAGAGATGCAGATGAAGAAACAAGCATGGATGTCTCCTATGGGCAAGCACCAATCCCTAACACATTTACCTAGGCCTGTATGCAGTAAATGTTGGGTCCTGTTTATGGATCCAGTCTGTTGGTCTAAGTCTTTTTATTGGAGAATTGAGTCCATTGATATTAATAAATATTAAGGAAAAGTGATTGTTTCTTCCTGTTATTTTGTTATTAGATGTAGAATTACGTTTATGTGGCTATCTTCTTTTTGATTTGTTAAAAGAAGATTATTTTCATGCTTTTTCTAGGGTGTAGTTTCCCTCCTTTTGTTGATGCGTTCCATTCATTATCCTTTGAAGGGTAGAATGACCCTGTCTCTGCCATTCCTGTGCTCCCTGCACTCCTGTCTGTACTTGCCTTGGACAGTCACCGGAGAGAAAAATCAGTTTATTTTTATAGACACCACCCTTTCCTTCATTGCTATAAATGTTATATTTACTTTCTAAAAATCCTTTTATTTCTATAATAGATATTTTTATTGATGTTAAGATCTCAAATAGGGTTATTTGTTAAGTAACTTGGGTTTTTGAATTTTTTCACATTTTTTGGTTATGTTATGTACTTACATTTCAAATGTTATCCCCCTTCCCAATTTCCTCTCCCCAAGCTTCCTATTCCCACCTCCCTTCCCCTGCCTCTATGAGGGTCCTCCTCCTCCCGCCCACCATTCCTGTCTCAGTGCCCTAGTGTTCTTCTGTCCTGAGTCATCAAGCCTCCACAGGACCCTTCCAGTGATGCCAGATGAAGCAATATTCTTCTACATATCAAGCTGGAGCCAGGGGTACCCCCTGTGTACTCCTTGGTTCATAGTTTAGTACCTGGGAACTTTAAGGGTTCTAGTTAGTAATGGCTGTTCTTCCTCTGAGGTTGTAAACCCCATCAGCTCCTACAGTCCTTGTTCTAACTTCTCCACTGGGGTCCCTGTACTCAGTTCAAAGTGTGGCTGTGTACATCAGCTTCTGTGTTGGTTGGGCTCTGGCTGAGCTTCTCAGTGGACACGTATACCAGGCTCCTGTCAGTAAGCTTTTCTTGGCATCAATAATAGTGTCTGTGTTTGGTGTTAGGAGTTGGGATGGATCCATAGGTGAGGCAGTCTCTGGATGGCCTTTTCTTCAGTTTCTGCTCCAGTCTTTGTCCTTCCATTTTGTTTTAACAGCAAGAATACTGAAGTAGTATTTGTGAGGTGGATGGGTGGCCCTATTCCTCAACTGGGGTCTGTCCCTAACCTCTGTATATGGTATCAACAGGTTCTATATACCCTTTGTTTGGGTATTTAAGTTAATGCCCTTCCTGTTGGGTCATGGGAACCTCTTGCATCCGTGGCATCTGGGACTTTTCTAGGGGAACCCCTATTCCCCCTCCCCCACTGCTAGACACCTACTATCAAATTTCTGACCGACTTTATTTCTCCTCTATCTCCTCTCATAGCTGAACTGACCCCCCTTTCCATCATGCTCTTTTCTTCCTCCCATATCCCTCTTTCCCTTTACTTCCCAGAGATTGTTCTCTTCCCCTTCCTCTTACTAAGTAGGACTATAATATCCACACTTTGGCATGGTTCTTTTTATTTTGGGGTTTCATATACTATGTGGTTTATGCCTTGGGTATTTAGAGCTTCTTTTGTGCTAATATCCACTTATCAGTGAGTACATACCATGGCTGTTCTTTTGTGACTGGGTTACCATATTCAGTTCTATCCATTTTCTAGTTACCATTTTCTAGTTCTATCCACTTGCATAAGAATTTCATGAAATCATTGTTTTAAATAGCTGAGTAGTACAAGGTAGGGTAAATGTACCACATTTTCTATATCCATTCCTCTGCTGAAGGACATCTGTGTTCTTTCCAGCTTCTAGCTATTATAAATAAGGCTACTATGAACATAGTACAACATGTGTCTTTGTTATATGGTGGGAAATCTTTTGGGTATATGCACAGGAGTGGTATATCTGGATCCTCAGGTAGAACTATTTCTAATTTCCTGAAGAACTGGCAGAGTGTTTTCCAGATTGGTTGTACCAGCTTGCAATCCCAGAGACAATTCTGTGAATATTCTTGGTTCCTACTATTTCCCTGATTTCTTTCTGATATCATTTCCCTCTAATGTAAACATTTTGATTACTCCTTCTTGACCCATTGGACTGCACAGGTCAGGACAAGGTCAACTATGGACAAACCAAGTACATAAATGTCTCAGCCTAGGCCTTAGATATTTGTTATGTCTGATTAATCTCACCCAGGTAAGCATTATTAACTCAATACAGGCCTCAAGCCAATAAATTAGTATAGGTTATATTCTTGGCATGCTACAGTTTATGACAGGATTATTCAGTTGTATTTTCTTTTACTCTGAATTTCTGAGTACTTCATTTACCCTATTTCCTAGACACTAGTATTTCACACCCTTAGGCCTTCTTTTTTGTGGTTTTCTGTATTTTGTTTGTTTGTTTGGATTTTTTCAGTTCTATATCTGGTCTATAATAATATATTAGGTTTTAAAGTAGTAGAACTTTAAACTTTGTATGGCATTTTTTAATATGTGGATTTGAAGTTCACCTAAAATTTGAGCTTATGTTTCCATTAAGAATAACATGTTCCAGCAGGGTGGTGGTGGCACATGCCTTTAATCTCAGCACTTAGAAGGCAGAGGCAGGCAGATTTCTGAGTTCAAGGCCAGCCTGGTCTACAGAGTGAGTTCCCGGACAGCCAGGACTACACAAAGAAACCCTGTCTCAAAAAACAAAAACAAAACAACAACAACAACAAAAGAATAACATGTTTCTGAGTAACTGCCAAACTGATTTCCAGAGCAGTTTTACAAGCTTGTAATCCCACCAGCAATGGGGAACTGTTCCTCTTTCTCCAAATCCTCTCCAGCATCTACTGTCCCCTGAGTTTTTCATCTTAGCCATTCTGACTGGTATGAAGTGGGATCTCAGGGTTGTTTTGATTTGCATTTCCCTGATCACTAAGGATGCTGAACATTTCTTTATGTGTTTAAGAGCCATCTGAGTTTCCTTAGTTGAAAATTCCCTGTTTGCTCTGTACCCCATTTTTAATAGGGTTATTTGACACTCTGGAGTCACACTTCTTGAGTTTTTTGTATACATTAGATATTAGACCTCTATCAGATGTAGCATTAGTAAAGATCATTTCTCGATCTGTTGGTTTCCCTTTTTTCCTATTGACAGTGTTCTTTGCCTTACAGAAGCTTTACAGTTTTATGAGGTCTCATTTCTTGATTCTTGTTCTTAGAACATAAGCCATCGGAGTTCTATTCAGGAAAATTTCCTCTGTGTCCATGTGTTCAAGGTTCTTCCCCATTTTCTCCTCTATAAGTTTCAGTGTATCTGGTTTTAGGTGGAGGTCCTTGATCCACTTGGACTTGAGCTTTGTACAAGGAGATAATAATGGGTTGATTTGCAATTTTCTGCATGCTGACCTCCAGTTGATCCAGCACCATTTGTTAAAAATGCTGCCCCCCCCATTGGAAGTTTTTAGCTTCTTTGTCAAATACCAAGTGACCATAGGTGTTTGGGTTCATATCTGAGTCTTCAATTCTATTCCATTGATCTTCCTGACTGTCTCTGATCAATACCATAGAGTTTTTTATCACTATTGCTCTGTAGTAGAGCTTGAGGTCAGGAATGGTGATTCCCCAGTAGATCTTTTGTTTTGGAGAATAGTTTTTGATATCCTGGGTTTTTTGTTATTCCAAATGAATTTGCACATTGCTCTTTCTAGCTCTATGAAGAATTGATTTGGACTTTTGATGGGAATTGCATTGAATCTGTAGATTGATTTTTGCAAGATGTCCATGTTATTCTTTTTTATTGAATATATTCTTCATTTATATTCTCAAAGCCTCTTTCTTTAGAGGCTTGACATTCTTGTCATACAGATCTTTCACTTGCTTGGTTAGAGTCACACCACGGTATATAATATTATTTGTGACTATTGTGAAGGGTGTCAATTCCCTAATTTCTTTCTCAAATTGTTTATCATTTGAGTAGAGGAAGGCTACCGATTTTTTAAGTTAATTTTATTTCCAGCCAAATGGATGAAACTAGAAAGTGTCATCCTGAGTGAGGTATCCCAATCACAAAAGAACATACATGGTATGCATTCACTGATAAGTGAATATTAACCCAAAAGCTCAAAATAATATGGTACAATTCACAGACCACAGGAAGCTCAAGAAGAAGGAAGACCAAAGTGGGGGTGCTTTGTTTCCACTGAGAAAGGGAACAAAATATTCACAGGAACAACTATGGAGACAAAGTGGGCCATAGAGACTGAAGGAAATGCCACCCAGAGACTATGCTACTTGAGGATTCATCCTATATACAGTCACCAAACCCCAAAACTACTATGGATGACAAGAAGTCCAAACCGAAAGGAGCCTGTTATGATTGTCTTTTGGAGGGGCCCAGCCAGAGTCTTACAGAAACAGAGGTGAATACTAGCAGCCAACCATTGAATTGAGTGCAGGTTTTATAATGGAGGAGTTGGAGAGCAGACTGGAGGAACTGGGGGGATATGTTTGCAGCCTCATTTCAGGAACAAAGAAGTTTGCCAACTAGATGCCCCTGGGCTCCCAGGGGCTAAGCCATCAACCAAGGGGTACACATGGTTCCAGCCAAAAAGAGTGGTAGAGGAATGCCTTGGGAGGAGAGGTCCTTGGTCCTGTGAAGGCTCAATAGAGGCCCCAGGTGGGGGGGGAGATCTAGTGGAGGTAATGGGAGTGGGTTGGGTGGAAGAACATATTCTTGGAGGCAAGGTGTGAGAGGATGGGTTGGCAGTTTTCCTGGAGAAGGGAAACTGGGAAGGGGTGTAACCTTTGAAATGTAAATGAAGAATACATTCTATAAAAAAAGAATAACATGTTTGTGACAATTGATCTTGGTAATTTGAAAGAAAGAATTTAAAGTGACCTAGGAGAAGATCATAGGGATATGAATGTGAGGCTATTCCTAGAAAGAAAGAGGTTGGAAGGTAGTGTGCAGTTACCACAAGTAGTTTCAATCCATGGGCTTGAATTCAAGAGAGAAGAGATGGTAGGGAAGAAGGAAAAAAGGAAGGTAGGAAGGAAGGAAGGTAGGAAGGAAGGAAGGAAGAAAGAAAGGAAGAAAGGAAGGAAGGAAGGAAGAAAGAAAGAAAGAAAGAAAGAAAGAAAGAAGGAAAGAAGGAAAGAACGGCCAGACTAAGGAATCCTTGGATACTTAAAAGTATCCAATTGCTTTACACCACACCAATGCTTTCCTTGTCAGGACAGACTAAACAGGATGACAAACACATCTACTTATGCCAAGAATAATTCTTAATATCTTAAGGAAGGGAAGAAAAATATGTAAGTCCCAATACCTATCACTCTGGATAAGAAATTTAAAAATATTGTGCTTTGATATCTTCAGTTTCCCTATCACAAGATTAACTAAAAAAGAAGAAAAGAAACTTTCCTGGATCTAGCTCACCTTCTGTCCAGACATATTAAAATTGGAGTATGGACTATGACCAAGAAGCTATATTTAATAGTGGCAAATAAGTGTCTTGTCCCACAAAAACATTCTTCCTTGCCTATATTGATGTCCTAGCACCTTACTGAGTAGGATGCATGCTCTCTGAGTGCTTTTAGAGTCTCTTTTCTTTGCTAACAGCATTCAATTAGGAGCATAGAAATTATTTTCATTACAAAGCTGTCTTTCCCCTTTCCCAGTTCCCCCACCACCATATGTCCCATAATTCCTCTCCCCCCCAACTATTCCCCAATCATTCCCCCCCACACACGATTTCTCTGTTCTGGGTCTACAAAACTGGATCCAATCTTTAAAGGCCCAGGGTCCTCTCCTTTCTTCTTCTTGGGAGTAATTTGACTTGCTAATTGTGCCTTGAGTATTTAGGGCTTCTGGGCTCATTAATATCCACTTATCAGTGATTGCATTTCATGTGTATTCTTTTGTGATTGGGTTAGCTCACTTAGGATGATATTTTCCAGATCTAACCATTTACCTACAAATTGCATGAATTCATTATTTTTAATTGTTGAGTAGTACTCCATTGTATAAATATACCACATTTTCTGTATCCATTCCTCTTTTGAGGGATATCTGGGCTCCTTCCAATTTCTGGCTATTATAAACAAGGCTGCTATAAACATAGTGGAGCATGTGTCTATATTGTATGCAGGGGAATCCTCTGGGTATATGCCCAGGAGTGGTATGCCAGGGTCCTCTGGAAATGACATGCCCAATTTTCTGAGGAGCAGCCACACTGATCTCCAGAGCGGTTTTAACATTTTGCAAACCCACCAAACAGTGGAGGAGTGTTCCTCTTTCTCCACATCCTCGCCAGCACTTGTTGTCTCTTGAGTTTTTAATCTTAGCAATTCTGACTGGTGTAAGGTGGAATCTCAGGGTTGTTTTGATTTGCATTTCCCTGATGACTAATGATGTTGAACATCTCTTAAGTTGTTTCTCGGCCATCCGAATTTTGGCTGGTAAAAATTCTTTGTTTAGCTCTGTTGGAATGTAAACATAGATTATAGAAAATAAAAATTAAATAAAAAAACAGAAAAAAGAAGATACACTCAAATGTGTAGGAGAATCTGTGTGTGTGTGTGTGTATGTGTTGTGCATACTAGTGGTCCAATTTTAATGTTATTTGATTGATACCTGAAAGCTTCTAAAGTATATTAAAAGACACCATTCCAGCCAAATCCTTCTATAATATTTGTTAAATATCAAATTTGTCAAATAATCATTTGAGAATAAAAGATGATTTTAATATTGTATTTTGCATACAAAAATAAATTTCACAAGAAGTAAAAAAAAAAAAGCCGTCTTTGATCAAACTGAAAATTTATGGGTGTTATCTGTAAGAAAATATGTCCTCTTAAACACCAGCCTCTCCATAAGAAAAGAAACAAATTTGGTTTACATCTTTGTTATTGAAGAGAAATAAAGATTATTGACTTTTCTTAATATAGGATAGTGAAGGAATACTAAATATTGGAGATAATTTGCTAATGTAGTAAGAGAATGTGATGAAAATATTGTGGATGGAACAGAATCTGTGTTTTTTGCTACTGTTATGTATGATTTATGCCTGCATGACTTCAATAAAATTTTAATGATATATAAAATCATTATAGTTCTAAATTACTACAGAATTAAATAATATTTAGCAATTTATTCAAAGATCAGTTGAGCAGCTGTCATTTGTATCAGTGAGCCCAGAAACTCCACAGCCTTCTGTGTACAGCCTGCCAGGTGAGAGATCCCCCAGCAGTGCTTTCACTTCTGAGCTCAGAGGTGAGATCTCCAACTTCTCTCTGGAGGAGAAGAGCTAGGAGCACACAGGGCATAAGATCAGTGGAGCAGCTGGGATGGAAATCTTCCTGCAGCCATTTACACCAGAGAACCAGGAAACTATACAACCTTCTGTGCATAGCCTGCCAGGAGAGAGTGATCTCCCAGCATTTTTCACTTCTGAGTTCAGAGGTGTAAGGACACAAGCTTACAGGCACACAGAAGGAACAAAGTCCAGCCAGAAACAACAATACTAAATAGCACTAGAGATAACCAGATGGGGAAAGGCAAGCACAAGAACCCTACAAACAGAAACCAAGGCCACATAGCAACATCAGAACCCAGTTCTCCCACCACAACAAGTCCTGGATATCCAGACACACTGGAAAAGCAAGAGTCAGAGTTAAAATCATATCTCATGATGCTGATAGAGGGTTTCAAGAAAGACTTAAATAGCTCCCTTAAAGAAATACAGGAGAACATGGGTCAACAGGTAAAAGCCTTGAAAGAGGAAACACAATAATCACTTAAAGAAATACAGGAGATCATGGGTCCAAAGACTAGAAGCCCTTAAAGAAGAAACACAAAAATCCCCTAAAGAATTTACAGGAAAACACAAATAATCAAGTGAAGGAACTGAACAAAACCATCTAGAATCTAAAAGTGGAAGTAGAAACAATAAAGAAATCACAAAGTGAGTCATCTCTGGAGATAGGAAACTTTGGAAGGAATTCAGGAGTCATGGATGCAAGCATCAACAATAGAATACAAGAGAGAGAAGAAAGGACCTCAGGTGCTAAAGATACCATAGAAAACATTGATTTAACAGTCAAAGAAAATGAAAAATGCATGAAGCTGGAAACCCAAAAAACATCCAGGAACACCAGGACACAATGAGAAAACCAAACCTAAGGATTATAGGTATAGGCAAAAGTGACGATTTCCAACTTAAACGGCCAGTAAATGTCTTCAAAAAAAATTGTTGAAGAAAACTTCCCTAACCTAGAGAAAGAGATGTCCATGAACATACAAGAAGCCTTCAGAACTCCAAACAGACTGGGCCAGAACAGAAACTCCTCCTGGAACATAATAATCAAAACACCAATTTCACTATACAAAGAAAGAATATTAAAAGGCAGTAAGGGAAAAAGGGCAAGTAACTTATGAAGGAAGACCTATCAGAATTACACCAGACTTCTTACCAGAGACGATGAAAGCTAGAAGATCCAGGGCAGACCTCATACAAACCCTAAGAGAACACAAATGCCAGCCCAGGCTACTATACCCAGCAAAACTCTCAAGCATCATAGATGGAGAAACCAAGATATTCCATGGTAAAACCAAATTTGCACAATATCTGTCCATAATCCAGCCCTACAAAAGATAGTAGATGGAAAATACCAACACAAGGTGGGAAACTATACCCTGGAAAAAACAAGAAAGTAATCTTCCAAAAACCCAAAAGAATATACCCACACAAATATAAAAATAACAAAAAATGACAGGAAGCAACAATCACTATTCCTTAATATCTCTTAACAACAATGGACTCAACTCCCCAATAAAAAGACATAGACTAACAAAATATTTCTCATGTCAATCTTCAATTTTATCAGAAAATGTTTGTAATTCCCCTTTTAATTAATTTAGTAATGTTTTTTATTTCTAACATTTTATCTGCATTATTTTTCATGATAATCTTCAATTTTAATGCCTTTCCATATATTTTCTCTATTTTATCAGAAATGTTTTCAATGTAAATCTTTGATTTTATCACAAATGTTTCAAATTCCACCTTCAATTAATTTAGAGCTTTTGTATCTACCACTTTATATGTAAATTTTTCCATAAAATGATCAATTTGAACATGTTTGTCTATATATTTCTTGAATTTTACCAGAAATATTTTCCATGTAAATCTGGAATTTTATCTGAAAATGTTTATAATTTCACCTTCAATCAACTTAGAATTATCTTTATATATCATTTTATCTGTATAATTTCCATCATAATCTTTAATTTTAACATGCTTTTATATATATTTCTTCAATTTTATCAGAAATATTTCCCATGTAAATCTTAGTTTATCAGAAAATGTTTATGTCTCAGTTAATTTTTACTTTTTTCCAGTAACTCTAGACTTTCTCAAGTTGAAAAATATAATCAACACAACAACCCCATATGCTTCAACAACTTTTTTCATTTTTTAAAATAGCAAACATAAAGCTGATTTCCAAAAATGATACTTCTTTTAAACTAGACAGTATTTGGTTCCATGTCTGTTTGTCATGGAGTTATGTTTTTAATGTTCTTACCTGCTTTAGACAAATGCTATATGTAATAAAAGGAAACACACTGAGTTAGGATTCTGTCCAGTAATTGGTAGGTACCTTCTTAGTATGGACGAGACCCTGGTTCCAAGTCCTGACAACTAAATGAATGAATAACAAATAAGCAAGGAGAGATAGTAAGAGTCATTCTCAGCAACAGCTCATAGTTTATAATAGCAGGGTGAGTAAAACACCATGTTCAGAGTCTCTTGAAGTGGTACCAATCCAAAATAAACATATTTGAGTTTCCCCACTAATGGAACACTCTACAATTTTAGTTGAATCTGCTTTATGGAATTCCTTGGGTGTGAACATGCTTGTTTCTGTGTCTGTACCAATTTCTTGTGCCTTTTTTGTTTGGATCTTTTTTTTGTTTTGTTTTGTTGTTTTTTCTTGTTTTTGTTTGTTTTTCATCTCATTTTATTTTATTTTATATTTATTGTTTAGATGTCTGCTTGTTTTAATAAAAATAAAAAGAGGATGAGCATCCAGATGAGAGGGGATGTGCCATGGAACTGGAAGGGAAAGGAAAAGCTTAATCAGACTATATTATATAAAAATGTGTTTTAATAAAAGAAAAATCCACTAAGCATATATTTTCTTTGTTTTGTTTTTATTTTAAAGCTTTGTCTCCATATTTATTTTATAATGCTTACCCAAAAATTGGTAGCCCTGAGCTCCAATTTGGTGTGAACGCCAACTCCTACTGTGGCTAAGCAAATCCTGGTTAAACACCCTGTCTTCCTCCCTCCTGTCAATGAACTTACTCCCATCCACCCATATACATGTCAACTCCCAATGCTTAGTAATGCATTTTATGTGGAACCATCAATAGGCACACCTATCATGACCCCCAAAATGTTCAAAATATTTATTATCCTATTTGATATCAGTGGGAGTAGCAGCCCTTGAGCCTGAGGGGTTCAATGCCTCAGTGTAGGGGAATGCCAAGGTAGGAAGACAAGGGTGGGTAGGTATGTGTGGGAGCACCCCCTTAAAGCAGGGGGAGGGAGGTGGAAAAGGGGGTTTCTGGAGTGGAGACCTGGAAAGGGAATAATATTGGAAAAGGGAAATACCCATAAAAAAAAAGAGATAAAAAAGTAACATACAGCCATCACATTTTCTTAAGTACTAGAAAGGAAACAAAGCCAAGGAATAAAACACCCACCTAACAAAGACAAAGCCAGATATCAGTACCTAGAAATAATGTATTCCCATTCCGTAATTCCTAGATGCCAGAACAAAAACACAATCACACCAAAAGTCTACACTAGAGATGACCAACCCTACTACAGCAGACCATGAATATTCCCGCATAGTTGAAACACAAGAAAAATACCTTTAGGAATATAATTGAGGTCCTTACAGAGGAAATATAAATCCCTTTTTTAAAAAGTCTATGTAAACCTCAAGAAATAGCACCTTAGATAAAAATGAATGAAAGAGTTAAACTGAATGTGAAAATAAAATCAATAAGAAAAATGTACACTGAAGGAAATCTAGAAACAAAAAAAAATTAGAAACTGGACAGGAACAGCAGCAGACATTAAAATTCTTAACATCTATGTCACAAACACAAGGGCACCCACGTTTGTAAAAGCATCATCTTTAATTACATATTAACCCTCACACACTGATAGTGGGAAACTTCAATTCCACTCTCACTAACAGACAAGGCTGCCCTGACAATAATTAAACAGACAAATAATTGAGCTAATAGATATTACAAACAAAATAGAATTAACTGAAATTTATAGAATATTTCAGTCAAACACAGCAAATATATCTTCTTCCCAGGACCTCAGGGTTTTTCTTTACAAATGACCGCAGACTTGGATAAAAAGCAAACCACAGCAGATAAAAGAAAATTGACATAACACCATGTATCCTATATGACCCCCACAGATTAAGATGGATGTCAACAAAATCAGAAACAAGAGAAAGCTAGCAAACTCATGGAAACTGAACAACTCTCCTAAGTGAGGAATGGGTCAAGACAGAAACTAAGAAATTAAAGACCTTCTAGTATTGAGATTAAACCTATACCAGACACGTGTCAACAAGAACAAGATACTAGATAAAACAGGGACCTAGACTAAACCCATACTGTTCTTTAAAAAGAAAAACATAAGAAATAAAGAAAAAGATAGTTATTAAATGAGTACGAAACACATCCTGCTCTTCTCATTGACTTACACACTTTTTAGCCTTCATCAGAGAAGCTTACTTGGCAACAAATGAGAAAAAAAATTCAGAGACGCACAGCAAGACATTTGATTGGAAAACTCTGCACTAAATGGAGTGTCTCCATCGGATCACTTCCCTCAGTGCTCAAGAAACATAATAGAGGAGGAAAAAGAAAGAGTTTAAGAGCCAGAGAGTACAGAGGACACCAGGAAAAGAAGGACTGCTAAATCAACCTGAGAAAAGTGCATATGAACTCACAGAGACTCAGGCAACATGCACAGGTCCTGCATGAATCTGCACCGTCTTCTGCTTATATGTTATGGTTTCCTGCTTAGTGATTTTGGAATTCCTGAGATTGTGAATGAGTGTGTTTCTGATACTTGTGCTTTTTCTTGGCCTCTTCCCTTCTTAGTTTGTCTCTTCTATCTTTGATATGGTGTTTTATTTTGTTTTATCTTGTTAGAGTTTATTATTTTTGCTCAGATGTCTACTCTGGACTAATAAGAGACAGAAAGAACATAGATCTGGATTGTAGGTCAGCTGGGGAGGAACTGGGAGGAGTAGTGAGACGAAACCATAATCAGGATATCGTATAGCAGAAATTAATCTATTTTCAATAAAAGAAAAAAGTAAAAAGAATACATAGTGATTTCATGTTGTATAAACTGAAGTCATTCTGTCCCCCCCCCCATAGGAACCATGGATAAGACTATATTTGGCAGTTATCCAGATGATCCATTTCATTTTATAATTTTTTTTATATTCCTGAAATTTGGGTAACTGTAATAAAGCTTTAGCCTGCTAAGACAGTCTTCTTCTTCTTCTTTTTTTAATGGGAAGAGCACAAATTTTTAAGATATATCGCTGTGACTTTCTGATCCATTGTGCTTTTTATGTCCCATTTTAATTTTTTTTAATTTTTATTTTCTATATTCTATGTTTAAATTACAAAGGCTTTCCCCTTCCCAGTTCCCCCCCACACCTTATGTCGCATAATTCCTCTCCCCTCCAACTATTCCCCAATCATCCCCCCCCCACGATTTCTCTGTTCTGGGTCTACAAAACTGGATCCAATCTTTAAAGGCCCAGGGTCCTCTCCTTTCTTCTTCTTGGGAGTAATTTGACTTGCTAATTGCCTTGAGTATTTAGGGCTTCTGGGCTCATTAATATCCACTTATCAGTGATTGCATTTCATGTGTATTCTTTTGTGATTGGGTTAGCTCACTTAGGATGATATTTTCCAGGTCTAACCATTTACCTACAAATTGCATGAGTTCATTATTTTTAATTGCTGAGTAGTACTCCATTGTATAAATATACCACATTTTCTGTATCCATCCCTTTTTTGAGGGATATCTGGGCTCCTTCCAATTTCTGGCTATTATAAACAAGGCTGTTATAAACATAGTGGAGCATGTGTCTTTATTGTATGCAGGGGATTCCTCTGGGTATATGCCCAGGAGTGGTATGCCAGGGTCCTCTGGAAGTGACTTGCCCAATTTTCTGAGGAACCGCCACACTGATTTCCAGAGCAGTTTTACCATTTTGCAATCCCACCAACAGTGGAGGAGTGTTCCTCTTTCTCCACATCCTCGCCAGCACTTGTTGTCTCTTGAGTTTTTAATCGTAGCCAGTCTGACTGGTGTGAGGAGGAATCTCAGGGTTGTTTTGATTTGCATTTCCCTGATGACTAATGATGTTGAACATCTCTTAAGGTGTTTCTCGACCATCCGAATGTCAGTTAGTGAAAATTCTTTGTTTAGCTCTGTACCCCATTTTTTGATAGGGTTATTTGGTTCTTTGGGGTCTAACTTCTTGAGTTCTTTGTATATATTGGATATTAGTACTCTGTCGGATGTGGGGTTGGTGAAGATCATTTCCCACTTTGTTGGTTGCCATTTTGTCCTTCTGACAGAGTCCTTTCTCTTACAGAAACTTTATAATTTTATGAGGTCCCAGTTGTCAATTATTGATCTTAGAGCATAAGCTATTGTTGTTCTGTTCAGGAACTTTCCCACTGTGCCCATGTCCTCCAGGGTCTTCCCAAGGTTCTTTTCTAATAGTTTCAGTGTGTCTGGTTTTAGGTGGAGGTCCTTGATCCACTTGGAGTTGATCTTAGTACAAGGAGATAAGAGTGGGTCAATTCGCATTCTTCTGCATGTTGACCTTCAGTTGAACCAGCACCATTTATTGAAAAGGCTATCTTTTTTCCACTGGATGGTTGTGGCTCCTTTATCAAAGATCAAGTGACCATAAGCTTGTGGGTTCATTTCTGGGTCTTCAATCCTATTCCATTGATCTACTTGCCTGTTGCTGTACCAATACCATGCAGTTTTTAACACAATTGCTCTGTAGTACTGCTTGAGGTCAGGGATATTGATTTCCCCCAGAAGTCCTTTTATTGTTGAGAATAGTTTTAGCTATCCTGGGTTTTTTGTTGCTCCAGATGAATTTGAGAATTGATCTTTCTAGATCTATGAAGAATTCATTTGGGATTTTGATGGGGATTGCATTGAATCTGTATATTGCTTTTGGCAAGATGGCCATTTTTACTATATTGATCCTGCCAATCCAGGAACAAGAAATATTTTTCCATCTTCTGAGGTCTTCTTCGATTTCTTTCTTCAAGGACTTGAAGTTCCTGTCATACAGATCTTTCGCTTGTTTGGTTAGAGTTACACCAAGGTACTTTATGTTGTTTGTGGTTATTGTGAATAGTGTTATTTCCCTAACTTCTTTCTCAGCCTGCTTGTCCTTTGAGTACAAGAAGGCTACTGATTTGCTTGAGTTAATTTTATACCAGCCACTTTGCTGAAGTTGTTTATCAGCTGTAGAATTTCTCTGGTGGAGTTTTTTGGGTCACTTAAGTAAACTATCATATTGTCTGCAAATAATGATACTTTGACTTCTTCCTTTTCAATTTGTATCCCTGTGACTCCCTTATGTTGTCTAATGGCACTCACTAGAACTTCAAGTACTATATTGAAAAGATATGGAGAGAGAGGTCAGCCTTGTCTAGTCCCTGATTTTAGTGGGATTGCTTCAAGTTTCTCTCCATTTATTTTGATGTTGGCTACTGGTTTGCTGTAGATTGCTTTTACTATGTTTAGGTATGGGCCTTGAATTCCTGCTCTTTCCAAGACTTTTAGCATGAAGGATGCTGAATTTTGTCAAATGCATTTTCAGCATCTAATGAGATGACCATGAGGTTTTTTTCTTTTAGTTTGTTTATGTAGTGGATTACATTGATGGATTTCTGTATATTGAACCATCCCTGCATCCCTGGAATGAAGCCTACTTGATCATGGTGAATGATCGTTTTGATATGCTCTTGGATTCGGTTGGCAAGAATTTTATTTAGTATTTTTGCATCGATATTCATAAGAGAAATTGGCCTGTAGTTCTCTTTCTTTGTTGGATCTTTTTCTGGTTTAGGTATCAGTGTAATTGTGGTTTCAAAGAATGAGTTGGGCAGTGTCCCTTCTGTCTCTATTTTGTGGAATAGTTTGAAGAGTGTTGGTGTTGTCTTCTTTGAAGGTCTGGTAGAATTCTGCACTAAAACCATCTGGTCCCATACTTTTTTTGGTTGGGAGGGTTTTTATGACCCCTTCTATTTCTTTAGGGGTTATGGGACTGTTTAGCTGATCTACTTGATGCTGATTTAATTTTGGTATTTGGTATCTGTCTAGGAAATTGTCCATTTCCTCCAGATTCTCCAGTTGTTTTGAGTATAGGCCTTTGTAGTAGGATCTGATGATTTGTTGAATTTCCTCAGTTTCTGTTGTTATATCCCCCTTTTCATTTCTAATTTTGTTAATTTGGATACTGTTTCTGTGCCCTTTGGTTAGTCTAGGTAAGGGTTTACCTATCTTGTTGATTTTCTCAAAGAACCAGCTCTTGGATTTGTTGATTCTTTGTATGGTTCTCTTTGTTTCTACTTGATTGATTTCAGCCCTTAGTTTGATGATTTCCTTTCTTCTACTCCTCCTGGTGAATTAGCTTCTTTTTGTTCCAGGGCCTTCAGGTGTGCTGTTAAGTTGGTAGTGTATGCTCTCTCCATTTTCTTTTTGGAGGCACTCAGGACTATGAGTTTTCCTCTTAGCACTGCTTTCATTGTGTCCCAAAGATTTGGGTAGGTCATACCTTCATTTTCATTGAAGTCTAAAAAGTCTTTGATTTCTTTCTTTATTTCTTCCTTGACCAAGGTGTCATTGAGTAGAGTATTGTTCAGTTTCCATGTACATGTGGGCTTTCTGTTGTTCTTTTTGATATTGAAGACCACTTTTACTCCATAGTGATCTGAAAGGACACATGGTATTAGTTCAGTCTTCTTGTATTTGTTGAGGTCTGTCTTGTGACCGATTATATGATCAAATTTTGAGAAGGTACCGTGCAGTGCTGAGAAAAAGGTATACTCTTTTGCTTTAGGATGGAATGTTCTGTATATATCTGTTAAATCCAATTGGTCCAAAGCTTCAATTAGTTTCACTGTGTCCCTGTTTAGTTTCTGCTTTCCTGATCGGTCCATTGAGGAGAGTGGAGTGTTGAAGTCACCTATAATTATTGTGTTAGGTGCAATGTGTGCTTTAAGCTTTAGTAAAGTTTCTTTTACAAATGAGGGTGCCCTTACATTTGGTGCATAGATGTTCAGTATTGAGAATTCTTCTTGGTGGATTTTCCCTTTGACAGGCAAGAAGTGACCTTCTGAGTCTCTTTTGATGACTTTAGGTTGAAAGTCAATTTTATCTGATATTAGAATGGCTACTCCGGCTTGTTTCCTGAGACCATTTGCTTGTAAAATTGTCTTCCAGCCTTTTACTCTAAGGTGGTGTTTGTCTTTGACACTGAGATGTGTTTCCTCTATGCAGCAAAATGTAGGGTCCTGTTTCTGTATCCAGTCTGTTAGTCTGTGTCTTTTTATTGGGGAATTGAGTCCATTGATATTAACAGATATTAAGGAATAGTAATTATTACTTCCTGACATTTTGGGCGTTTATTTATTTATTTATTTATTTATTTATTTTTGTATTTGAGTGGTTCTCTTCTTTTGGGTTGGATGAGAGGGGATTTCTATCTTGTTTCTTCTGGGGTGTAGTTTCCCCCCTTGTGTTGGTATTTTTCCCCTATTATCCTTTGTAGGGCTGGGTTTGTAGATAAATATCATGCAAATTTGGTTTTGTCTTGGAATACCTTGGTTTCCCCATCTATGGCAATTGAGGGTTTGCTGGGTATAGTAGTTTTGGCTGAAGTTTGTGTTCTCTTAGAGTCTGCATGTGGTCTGCCCAGGATCTTCTAGCTTTCATGGTCTCAGGTGAGAAGTCTGGTGTAATTCTGATAGGTCTTCCTTTATATGTTACTTGTCCTTTTTCTCTTACTGCCTTTAATATTCTTTCTTTGTTTAGTACATTGGGGTTTTGATTATTATGTGATGGGAAGTGTTTCTGTTCTGGTCCAGTCTATTTGGGGTTCTATAGGCTTCTTGTATATTCATGGGCATCTCTCTCTTTAGGTTGGGGAAGTTTTCTTCCATAATTTTGTAGAAGATATTTGCTGGCCCTTTAAGTTGTAGATCTTCATTCTCATCTATCCCTATAATCCTTAGGTTTGGTCTTCTCATTGTGTCCTGGATTTCCTGAATGTTTTGGGTTACCAGCTTTTTGCATTTTGCATTTTCTTTAATTGTTGAATCCATGGTTCCTATGGTATCTTCAGCATCTGAGATTCTGTCTTCTATCTCTTGTGTTCTATTGTTGATATTTGCATCTATGACTCCGGATTTCTTCCCAAGGTTTTCTATCTCCAACGTTGTCTCCCTTTGCGATTTCTTAGTTGTTTCTACTTCTGTTTTTAAGATTCTCTATGGTTTTGCTCAGATCTTTCAATTGCTTGTTTGTGTTTTCCTGTAATTCTTTAAGGGATTTTTGTGTTTCCTGTTTTATGACTTCTACTTGTTGACCCATGTTCTCTTGTATTTCTTTAAGTGATTTTTGTTTCTCCCCCTTATTGGGATTCATTTTTTGCTCTATATTCTCCTGGATTTCTTTAATTTATTTTTGTTTTTGCTGTGTATGGGCTTCTAGCTTTTGATCTATTTTCTCCTCTATTACTTTAAGAAATTTATCTAAGTGATCCTCTATCAGCATCCTTACCAGTGATTTTAGATCTGAGTCTTGTTTTTTCTGGTGTGGTGAGATATCTGAGATTTATTTGTGTTTGCCTTGTAAGGGCTTTTAGCTTTTGATCTATTTTCTCATGTATTACTTTAAGAGATTTATCTAAGTGTTCCTTTATCAGCATCCTGACCAGTGATTTTAGATCTGAGTCTTGTTTTTCTGGTGTTTCGGGGTATCCAAGATTTATTGCTGTCAGGGAACTGGGTTCGGATGCTGCCATACTGCCTTGATTTCTGTTAGTAATGATCTTACGTTTGCCTTTTGCCATCTGGTTAACTCTGGTGTTAGTTGGTCCTGTAGTTACTAGCTGGTGCATGAACCTCCTGTGGGCTCGTAAGGCTATTTCCCCGAGATTGGGACACCTGAACCACTGCCCTGCAGGGCTCCTGATCACAGATTGCTGACAGGTGGCCTGAGTCCCCCGAGGTCTTAAACTCAGGATATCCCAGGTACTTGGTTCTGCCTGTTGGGCAGCTGCTCTGCACTGCTCCTGCTCAGGGTTTGCTGTCTGGTGTCCTGATTCCCCAGAGGTCTTAAACTCGGGGTATCTCAGTTATCTGGTTCTGCCTGCTGGTCCAAAGCTGCTAGGAATCTGGCTGAGGCTGGCTCCCCTGCTGGCTGGCTGGGAAACAGCTGGGAAGATGGTGCTGACTGCAGGGAGTTCGGGGTCCGCCCTGTGAGTGCAGAGCACAGGCTGGGCTTGGCTGCTGTCCCCCAAACTGCTACTCTGTGCGCAGCTCCAGCTCCAGGCCTGAATCCCCGAAGGTCTTAAACTCGGGATATCTTGGGTACCTGGTTCCACAGGCTGGGTCTGAGCACCTGGGACTCTGGCTGAGGCTGGCTCCCCCACTGGCTGGATGGGAAACAGCTGGGAAGATGGTGCTGACTGCAGGGAGTTTGGGGTCTGCCCTGCGAGCACAGAGCCCAGGCTCAGCTGGTGTCCCCCAAACCGCTACTCTGTGCGCAGCTCCAGCTCCAGGCCTGAGTTCCTGAAGGTCTTAAACTCGGGATATCTCGGGTACCTGGTTCCGCAGGCTGGGTCTAAGACAGTCTTCTTATATAATGCCCTTTGACCTTTAACTCTTAAGGATCAGGTTTCTTAAGTGCAATGGTTATTGCTATGGGCCACTACGACTCTACATCATGCATAATCTATCAAAAATAAACACAATTTAGTACCTGATTTCAAAGGCACTACTAGCCTCTTTATGTTTTGTATACAAACGCAATTTCATTCAGGAGAACACTCAAATAAGGCACTGATCTATGGGAGCAAAACAGGAGGTATTTAAATGCTACTCTGATATCATAGGAAGGAAATATGACATGGCAATGCCAAGAGTGTGAGAGTTCAAACAGTGTGTTTAGTGACTGTCCCTTCCTTAGAAATGTTAGCCAACAAAATTACAGAACACTGTGCATGCACTCCATGCAGATTTAAGGCTGTACAAAATAGATGATTAAATCAGGAACTTGTCTTTTGTGTGCCTTCTGAAAACAAAACAGCCTACAAGGAAGTCATGCAGAATAGTTAAACAGTGTGCCATCCAGATATTCATTCTGTAACCACACTCATTGGTGGACTTTAATTAGAATTTAAGATAATCCCACACCTGTTAAAATGTGACAATTACTTCAGCAGTGCTGAGGATTATTTAGGATTAAATGCTAATAAAACTCTGTAAGCAGAGTCTATACTTACTTTGTCTTCCTTAATTAGTTATTTGAAATTAAAATACTTCAACTAACTTAATTTTTACTAAAATGAGTTATGTGTTCAATTCTAATTCACTTTTTAGCAAATAATTTTAAAATCAAAATTTAAAAAAATAAAAATTAAAACAATTTTAAAATAATATTAAAAATATATATCTATGAGCATAATTATGTCACTTTCAACTGAATCTTATTTGTTATGACTCTTGTGATAAAATACTATCACCAATGTACCTGAAAGTACCCACGTTTTTTGGGTCTCATAATTCTGAGAGCTAAGTGGCCATCATTATCACAATGAGTAGAGCAGGAGTAGGCATGCAGGTATGACTCTGAGACAGCATCTGAGATACTCAGGCAGGAAGCAGAGACTGTACACTGGGAATGGCACAAGTATTTTAAGCCTCAAGCCCATGCCCAGTGGCACATGTTCTTCTAAGTTGCACACCTAATCCTTGTCAAAGGATTACATCAAAGAAAGAACAACTGCTAAAACATGAGCCAATAGGAGCCATTCTGATACAAACCATAAAATGCAAAGATACATATAAACACACACACACACACACACACACACACACACACACAATTGTAATCTCTAAACACATTTTTCCAAAGTTTCAAGGCTGCATGTTTACCATAAGGAAGGCCTCTACTGTGTTCATAGTGGCATTAAGTTTGTACTTAAAATATTTCCATTCAAATAACAGTAATACATAAACTAAAGCATCAGGTTTTATTTATTTATTTATTTATTTATTTATTTATTTATTTATAACTCCAAATTTTATTCCTCTCCTGGTCCACCCTCCAACTGTTTCACATCCTATGCCTCCTCCCTGCTTAATGTCTTCAGAGGAATGTCCCAAACTTCTACCCCCCACCCCAAGAGACCTCTAAGTCCCTGGGGTCTCCAGTCTCTTGAAAATTAGGTGCATCTTCCCTGACTAAACCCAGCAATCCTCTGCCTTATATGTGCTGGGGGCCTCATATCAGCTGGTGTACGCTGCCTGGTTGGTGGTCGAGTGTCTGAGAGATCTCAGGGGCACAGGTTAATTGAGACTGCTGGTTGTCCTACAGGGTTGCCTTCCTCTTCAGCTTCTTCCAGATTTCCCCTAATTCAAACACAGAGGTCAGGAGCTTTTGTCTATTCGCTGGATGCAAATATCTGCATCTGATTCTTTCATCTCAGTCTTTCATGACTCAGTCATGATAGGTCCCTTTTTGTTAGTGTTCAATAGCCTCAGTAATAGTGTCAGGTCTTGAGGCCTCCCCTTGAGCTGGATCCAACTTTTAGCCTGTTGCTGGCCTCCTTTCCTTGGCCTCTTTCCATTTCCATCCCTGTAGTACTTTGAGAGAGTAACGATTATGCGTTTTTACTATGAGATGGCAATCCCATCCTTCACTTGATGACCTGTTTTTCTGCTTGACTTGGGCTCTACATTTTCCTTTCCTTGTAGGTCATTTCATCTAAGATCCCTTCTTTTGTAGTCCTGAGAGTCTCTCACCTCCCAGGTTTCTAATACATGCTGGAGGGTCCCTGTACCTCCACCCTCCCGAGGGTGCCTGTTTCCTTTCTCTCCCTTGGCCTTCAGGGCTTCAGTCCTTTCCCCTCATCCAATACCAGATCATGTTCCCCTCTTCCCCAAATCCCCTTTGCCTCTCAGATACCTCCCTCCCACCTTGTGGTTGCTTTCTTCTCCCTCCCAAGTGAGACTGAGGCATTCTCACTTCAGCCCTTTTGCTTGTTAACCTTATTGAGTTCTGTGGACTGTATCTCTAGTCTGTACTATTTTGTTTTGTTTTGGGCTAATTTGAATTATTTGTGAGTATATACCATGCATGTCCTTTTGGGTCTGAGTTACCTCATTCAGGATGATATTTTCTAGTTCCATCCATTTGCCTACAAAACTCAGGATGTCCTTGTTCTTAATAGCTGAGAGGTATTCCATTGTGTAAATGAATCACATTTTCTGTACCCATTCTTGTGTAGTGGGGCATCTGAGCTGTTTCCAGCTTCTGGCTATCACAAATAGGGCTGCTATGAACATACAGAAACATGTGCCCCTGTGATATGGTGGGGGCATCTTTTGGGTATTGCTGAGTCTTCAGGTATATCTATTTCTAATTTTCTGAGGAACCTCCACATTGATTTCCAGAGTGGTTGTACCAGTTTGCAATCCCACCAGCAATGGAGGAGTTTTCCTCTTTCTCCACATCCATGCCAACATGTGTTGTTCCCTGAGGTTTGTGATTTAGCCATTCTGATTGATGGAATATCAACATGGTAGCTACTACTACCACTAAAGACCATGAAGACATTGCTGACCTGGGTTACTCCCTGAGACTATGTTAATGCCCAAGAGAAGTGCAGGACTGGCCCAGCTCTCAATGGCTGTGGCATTCTGGAAAGTTGCCCCCTGTTATGGTTTGTATATGCTTTTCCCAGGGAGTGGCACTATTAGGAGGTGTGGCCTTGTTGGATTAGGTGTGTTGCTGTGGGTGTGGGCTTAAGACCTTCTCCCTAGTTGCCTGGAAGTCAGTCTTCCACTTGCAGCCTTCAGATGAAGTTGTAAAACTCTCAGCTTCTCCTGCACCATATCTGCCTGGATGCTGCCATGTTTTTTTCTTGATGACAAAGGACTGAACCTCTGAGCTTGTAAGCCAACCCCAATTAAATGTTGTTTTTTATAAAACTTGCATTGGTCATGGTGTCTGTTCACAGCAGTGAAAGCCTAACTAAGACACCCCCATTAGTAAATATGGTGCTTGGAAAATGTATACTGTCAAACAATTAAAGTGTCATTGAGCATAAGAGAATGCTCAGTCAACTCTAGTCATAAAGCAAAGGACAACAAATGGGCTTTGAAAAATAGCTAAAGTCCAAAGGAAAGGAAGAAAAGAAGTAGAAAGCCAGGATGTAATGACATGAAGCTGTCTCCCCTTTCTTCCTTTTTTCATCATTCCTTCCCCCTCCAATTTTTTCTCTCCTTCTTCTCTTCTATTCATTTTCTTGGGTTAAAATACTACCTCTTCCATATAAAACAAAAAAAGAATAATTTGTCAATCTGCTACAAACCACTTCCTTTCCAATCAGAGAACTGAAACCATTATGATATAATTGTAAAGCAATAAGCAACACTTTGAAATCATTTGTAAAAAGCTAGTTTTATACTTGAAAGTGATAAATTCTTATTTCCCCAGTCAAAGGTTAAGAAGGATTGAAAGTTCTATTTTTCTCCATCTTTCATTAAACATTTATTGAGCATCTACAAGAGATCAAACATGTTTAAGAATATTATTTAATTACTAATATTAGTAATTAAATAATAAATGTCAACCTTCTAGCAGGATTAGGCCATTCATCATTTGTGATATAGAAAAGTACCATATACAAATCGTCATTCAACACCTTATACACAACAATGGAGTTATATACTATTACATTTAATAAATCTACAAGAAACTTGTCCAACATTTTACAACTCATGAAAAGTTTAAATATAATCATTTGGAAACCTGGCCTCTTGTTGCTATGCAATCAACCATTATAATTCTCTGAATGAATGTTCACATGAAATAAAAGTAAAATGAAAATTTTTATCCCAATCGAATAATTTTGATGTATTTTAAGATAATTAAAATATGTTACTGTCCAAGAGGTGAATAAAGGGAAGAGAGAGAGAGAGAGAGAGAGAGAGAGAGAGAGAGAGACTAATAGACAGAGACAGACAGAGGCAAAGAGAGACAGAGAAAAAAGAGCTGTGTTGCTCATGAAACATCCTTTTCCATTCAGTTTAACAACACAGCTCTGTTCTCCACTCTAACCAGATAGTATTGTTCTCAGGGTTGACACAATAAAGACTAGTCTTTCTTTGAAACTTTGGGAATCATAAGCTAGTCAATTTCTTTGAGAAAGGTGTAATTCAAAAACTCTCATTGTTTTCTCTTACAAAGAAAAGAAATAATTTTTTCTTTAGATTAAGATCTGTCTTTGTGTCTCAAAATATGCTAAGAAGTCATTCAAAATGATTTTAAGAACCTGACACTTCCATAAATATTACATGTCTCAGATTTTACTGAAATAAGGTAATTTTCAAATCTCAGGATTAAATCACTTTAGGTCTAAATATATTGGAGCCTTGACTCAAGGCATACTTCAAATATAATTTTAAAAGTTTGATTTTAACTCAGAAGAGAATAGAGGGTTTTATGATTAGACAATAAAAGTTTTCTGCCTTTAAAGCAATTATTGAAAATCAGCTAAGTTAGAGATTGGGAAGAGGAATTATTAGGCTATCTATGATAGTCTAAAAGCTGGATTCTGATCAAATAATTCATTTCTACAAAATGCACTAGAGGGGAAAAATAGCCTGATTAAAACATTTTTATTGCATATTTAGTTATCCATTTATACTTTGTGTATGAACTAATCAGCAGTGTTATGTTTCTACATGTTTATATATTGTAGTAATATTTCGTAGATTAAAAGTGCATTACTGTTATGAATAATGCAATGATATAAGATACATTCCAATATTTTATTCAGAGAGTGATGTAAAAGCAAATGTTATCACATATAAGAATTACTCTTTTCTTGAAGAATGTAAAATATCATGTCCTCATGTCTGTTTCTGATACCTTAACTTGACAAACTTCCTGCCATGTTCTTGGAGGATCATCTAGTTTAAGGTTAGATTCTGAGAAAATATTTGATAAATTATCTTCTCTATGTTAATTAACATGGAAAAAAGATTCCTCAATTAGGGGCAGGACTATTCCTGGAGCAGAGGCCCTAGACTATATAATGCCTTTTATATATAATGTTCATTTATTCGTCACTCTGTTTCCTCTTTATAGATGCAGTTTGACCAGTTATGTCAAGCTCTTGCCATTTGGTTTCACTACCATGATGGAATATACACTTGAAGTGTGAGTCAGAATCATTTTCTCTCTCTCTCTCTCTCTCTCTCTCTCTCTCTCTCTCTCTCTCTTATATTTCTTTTGTCAAAATATTTTATCTCAACAACAGGAAAAGCAACTGTGACAGTAATTGAATGGGGGGTTTTCTATGCTATCTCCCTTTCCCATGAAGATCAGAAACCAGCTTCTTCAGTCATTCAACACTCACTTTATATCAGCAACTCTCTAGGAAGCTGACAGAACTTTAGTGTCTTAATAGAGCATAGACCAGTTTTTCTTCTCTGGAACACAGATAGTTATTGCTAGACCACCTAGTCTCTTGTTTAGCAAATCAATTGAATAACCGCCTCTTTATATGTAAAATGTGTTCTATTTGCTTCTGAATTGATCATATGACACATGAATGAAGTTCATTCATTACACATTTATGTTTCTCCAAATTATTGAAAACCTAACTATATGTCAAACTATCTATGCCATACTGTATTTTTTTAAGACATGACAATGCAAAGCTGAACAAGACACATAACTTCTGATTTTCATGGAGCATATGTTCTAATGAAACAAGACAGAATATAGGTAGATGGTTAATATACAAAGATACTTCAGCAACAGTCATTGTAATAATGAAAACCCATTTAGTTCAATAGCAGTGCAGAGCTTAATTATGAGTTCAGAGAATAGTGCTGAAAAGATAACTCATAATAATATTATAATTGAAAGTTAAGAACCATGGAGAGTAAGGTAAGGGTATATATCTTGGACAATGAAAGGTACACTCAAACATCCCTGAATTGAGTCAGATCATCACAGAGCTAACTGAAAGAAGCCTTGAAAACAGTTTTCCTACCCTGCTTCTTTGAAACTTTCTTCTGTTTTTTAGTGCTGATCTACAAATGAAATTTTGACCCATCCTGTTTAAAACGTACGTGTTTAAGAGCCTTAAATTGACATTGGGAGATAACTCCACAGGCAGCCCTGCTACTCTCAGAGAAACCTCTACTCCTAGGCACTCTAACATGCCCAGGATAAAAGAAGCAGGGGTGAAGAATTGAGTTGGGATTTTGATGGGGATCGCATTGAATCTGTATATTGCTTTTGGCAAGATGGCCATTTTTACTATATTGATCCTGCCAATCCAGGAGCAAGAAATATTTTTCCATCTTCTGAGGTCTTCTTCGATTTCTTTCTTCAAGGACTTGAAGTTCCTGTTGTACAGATCTTTCACTTGTTTGGTTAGAGTTACGCCAAGATACTTTATGTTGTTTGTGGCTATTGTGAAGGGTGTTATTTCCCTAATTTCTTTCTCTGCCTGCTTGTCCTTTGAGTACAAGAAGGCCACTGACTTGCTTGAGTTAATTTTATAACCTGCCACTTTGCTGAAGTTGTTTATCAGCTGTAGAAGTTCTCTGGTGGAGTTTTTTGGGTCGCTTAGGTAAACTATCATATCGTCTGCAAATAATGATAGTTTCACTTCTTCCTTTCCAATTCGTATCCCTTTGACTTCCTTATGTTGTCTAATTGCTCTTGCTAGAACTTCAAGTACTATATTGAGAAGATATGGAGAGAGAGGGCAGCCTTGTCTAGTCCCTGATTTTAGTGGGAATGCTTCAAGTTTCTCTCCATTTATTTTGATGTTGGCTACTGGTTTGCTGTAGATTGCTTTTACTATGTCAATGGACATTGTCAAAAGGAAAAAAAAAGCAACTCGCAGATTGATCAAAATATCAAAATATCTTTATCAATCCTATATTCGATAGAGAGCTTATATCCAAAACATATAATGAAACCAAGAAGTTACACTCCATAGAACCACATCAACTTATTAAAAATGTGGTAGAGAGCTAAACATAGAATTCTCAACTGAGGAATATCAAATGGCTGAGGAGTACTTAAAGAAATAAAAAAGACCCAAAGATTCTATCTCACACCAATAAGAATAGCTAAGATCAATATTGCAGGAGAGAGTAGGTGGTGATTGGCAGGATCAACATAGTTAAAATGGCCATCTTGCCAAAAGCAATATACAGATTCAATGCAATCCCCATCAAAATCCCAACTCAATTCTTTATAGATCTAGAAAGAGCAATTCTCAAATTCATCTGGAGCAACAAAAAACCCAGGATAGCAAAAACTATTCTCAACAATAAAAGGACTTCTGGGGGAATCAATATCCCTGACCTCAAGCAGTACTACAGAGCAATTGTGTTAAAAACTGCATGGTATTGGTATAGCAACAGGCAAGCAGATCAATGGAACAGGATTGAAGACCCAGAAATTAACCCACAGACTTATGGTCACTTGATCTTTGATAAAGGAGCCACAACCATCCGGTGGAATAAAGATAGCCTTTTCAACAAATGGTGCTGGTTCAACTGGAAGTCAACATGCAGAAGAATGCGAATTGACCCACTCTTATCTCTTTGCACTAAGATCAACTCCAAGTGGATCAAGGACCTCCACATAAAACCAGACACACTGAAACTATTAGAAAAGAAACTTGGGAAGACCCTGGAGGACTTGGGCACAGGGGAAAAGTTCCTGAACAGAACACCAATAGCTTATGCTCTAAGATCAAGAATCGACAAATGGGATCTCATAAAATTACAAAGTTTCTGCAAAGCAAAGGACACTGTCAGAAGGACAAAACGGCAACCAACAAAGTGGGAAAAGATCTTCACCAACTCCACATCCGACAGAGGGCTAATATCCAATATATACAAAGAACTCAAGAAGTTAGACCGCAAAGAAACAAATAATCAAAAAATGGGGCACAGAGCTAAACAAAGAATTTTCACCAGAAGAAATTTGGATGGCTGAGAAACACCTTAAAAGATGTTCAACATCATTAGTCATCAGGGAAATGCAAATCAAAACAACCCTGAGATTCCACCTCATACCAGTCAGAATGGCTAAGATTAAAAACTCAAGAGACAACAAGTGCTGGTGAGGATGTGGAGAAAGAGGAACACTCCTCCACTGTTGGTGGGATTGCAAAATGGTAAAACCGCTCTAGAAATCAGTTTGGCGGTTCCTCAGAAAATTGGGCATGTCACTTCCAGAGGACCCTGGCATACCACTCCTGGGCATATACCCAGAGGATTCCCCTGCATGCAATAAGGACACATGCTCCACTATGTTTATAGCAGCCTTGTTTATAATAGCCAGAAATTGGAAGGAGCCCAAATATCCCTCAAAGGAGGAATGGATACAGAAAATGTGGTATATTTATACAATGGAATACTACTCAGCAATTAAAAATAATGAATTCATGCAATTTGTAGGTAAATGGTTAGACCTGGAAAATATCATCCTGAGTGGATTAACCCAATCACAAAAGAATGCACATGAAATGCAATCACTGATAAGTGGATATTAATGAGCCCAGAAGCCCTAAATACTCAAGACACAAATAGCAAGTCAAATGATTCCCAAGAAGAAGAACGGAGAGGTCCCTGGGCCTGTAAAGATTGCATCCAGTTTAGTAAAGAAACCGAGGGGGGAGGGGGAATGATTGGGGAACAGTTGGGAGGGGAGAGGAACTATGGGAACTATGGTGGGTGGGAACTGGGAAAGGGGAAAGCCTTTGGAATGTAAACATAGAATATAGAAAATAAAAAAAAAATTAAAAAAAAAGAAAAAAAAAGAAGCAGGGGTGAGGAGGATTTAATATATGTCTCAACACCACTAGGAGTAACTGTGACCAGAGGGACACATGAACCCTGCCCAACCAGGGGCACGGGGGTTCCTTCTGGTTTGCGCTGGTTTACCTTGGGAGCAAACTCCCCAGCCAACTCCACAGCACCTGAATGAACCTCGACTCATAGCATCCCAGGATCCCAGGATCCCAGGAACTTGGTCATACTGAGATCCTATGTTGCCAGAGGCAGCTTGACTCCAAGAAGCTCTGATTCCCTCAGGATCTCAGTATCACAGGATCTCAAAATCACAGGGACAGCTGGATACTAAGGAGTTCTGACATAACCAGGATCACATGAAGGACAGGCTATAGTCACATATAGTTAGGGCAGGTAGCATTAGATACAATAAGATGGTGGGAGGCAAGTGTAAGAACATAAACAACAGAAACCCAGGGAAGATCTCAGCATCAGAACCCAATTCCCCCCACCATAGCAAGTCCTGGATACACCATCACACCAGAAAAGCAACATTTAGATCTAAAATCACTTCTCATGATGATGATAGAGGACTTTAAGAAGGATATAAATAACTCCCTGAGAGAAATACAAGAAAACAGAGGTAAACAGGTAAAAGACTTTAAAGAGGATACATGAAAATCTCTTAAAGAATTAGAGAAAACACAATATGTCAGGCAAAGAAAAGACCTGTTCTTTGCCAGGCAAAGAACAAAATAAACCAAGAATTAAAAAGGGCTAAGTCATCGTATAGAAGGAATGGGTTATTTAAGTATTAAAAATCCAGAGGAATAAAATCCATGACTATCAAAGCAAGGAACATAGCACCTTGTGTAAGCACACTTGGTGCTGGAACTTTAAATAAGAACTCATATTTGGATATACAAACAGGAAGCAGAATGCACACTGGAAATGACCTGTTTTCTGAATTCTCAAACCATAATTTCAACAATATCATACTTCCTAGTCCTTTCCAAAGAGTTCTACCACCTGAGGACCAAATATTCAAATATACCAACCTTGGGGTTTTCTCATTCAAACTGCATGCTTACGAAATGGGACAATATTTATAGCACCGTAGAATTTGTCTTCCATAATGTCAAAACATACTAACAAAATGAAATGTGAGGGAAATTCTTATTTAAACATATGAAAAGATGTCCATTGTGAGCATGTGCTTTGTACATTCATAATCTTTGATTGAGAAAGAGATGCACTTTTCAATCCTTAAACCCAGCAGTCCATCAGCCTTCACTGACAAATGTCTCTCTATGCTAGACTACTACCTTAAGTTTTTCTAAATTCATAAAACTTGAAATTTTAAATGCAAAATTGGGACTAGGAAATATATTATTAGCTTGACTTTCTTGGATAGCAAATATTTTATACAAAATATTCAGAAACGTCATAGCAGTAAAAGAGGGTAAGAAGACATATGGTTGAGGACAAATTGGATAAATGACAACTATAGTTCAAGGAAGAATTAGGAAAAGAGCACATTTTACTGGACCCCAATTTTAGACATAAAATGTAAACTCAAGGCTGACTTCAATGGCCAGGAGACAAGCTGAAAATAAACTCAAGCATGACATGGTTGTCATAAACAAGATTGTTGAGAAAACATTGTCACTCAAAACAGAGGAAATATCAGGTGAAGAATATAAGTAGACTTTAAAGACAAAAAGACAAGAGTTCATTCCTATTATTCCTCAGACGATAAGAAAGTTTCTGCTATATGCACATTAACAACTTCTACTCACCCAATTTCTCATTTCTCTACCCTATCTCTTTTTTGCATAAGAAAATAAAAAGTAATAGTTCTAGTAACAACAAAGTAATATTTTACATACATTATGTCTGGTACACACCTAGTAATATACACATGCTCAAAATTTAAATAGATACATGACATACTTTATGCTCTCCAAAGACTATATATCATTCTTCAATTTTGTGAGCTTCCATTATAATTTCCAAATCAAGACTAATTTTCCTATTCTGCCTATAAATGTCTTTTTAACAGAAGTCATTATTCAGAAAGACATCCCTAGTCTCCCTAGATTAGCTTCCAAGACCTTACAAGTCCTGACAATGAGTTTTATCTTATGCAAAGGTGTCCTTCAGACAGATTATTCTCAGTTCCACACTAAATATATCCTCTTACGGAACAACTCCTATAATTTTTTCTTTAAATTAAAACTATCCATAAAATCTTTTATATATTTTACAATCATTTGTTTATAGCATTATTATATCATTGCTTAACTAAGAAGCATTTTGAAAGGAGACACTTTTAGCATGCTAAAACAATAAATATTGTTTTTTATTATCTGAAACTATGAGTTTCAAATAAAAGCTTAAACATTTCTTCAATTATCAAATATATTCATGATTAAACATACCATGTGTTGATAGGTAATTACTCCCATCTAACTGGTAGCTGTGTAATACCCATTTGAACATTAACCAATAAAGCACCAAGTATGACGAAGACAAAAATAGATGATTATTGGAAATAATTGCTAACTTTGTAGATGTACATGTTTAATAAGTCAATCTGAGAGAGACTTTGATCAAAGGAAACTTCAAAATTTTCTAGACAGGCTGTTAAGATGGCTCAGCAATAAAGATACATGCCATCAACCCTAAAAATCTGAATTTGATCTTTGAGACCTTTGAGAAAGTATTTGTCCTCTGAGCTCGAATTGCACAAACGTATGCAAGCCTAGACCATATAGATCATACACATATGCACACACACACACACACACACACACACACACACACACACATTAATAAAATTACTAAAATTAATTGAATAGACCATATGAAAGTCAAAATGTGGTAGTCAACTACTCTTCCCACAAGAGCTACATTATAAATTTTAGCCAATTCCTGGTAAACTATGACTTTATTATGCCCAGTTTTCATACAAATTTCAATTATTGTGTTTTACTAAGATTCTATTTAATAAACACAGTGACAGGAACAGATGAATCAAAAGTGGGTATATGAGTTCTACTGGATGAAAGAAAGTTAGTAACCTATAAGACATATGAACATCCCCTTTACATTACAAGTGTTGTTATTTGTACTCATAGTAACTGCTACATATCTCATTTTAGAGTCTAAGTACCAGGTTTTCACATTCACTGCATTGTGTATATAAACTGTTCTCAGTGAGTATATTAAAGACTTTGATCAGATTGTCACTGTACAAGTGGGCTATTTTTACAGTATATCAAACACAAACAAGATATTTGTATGTTTTAATCAAAATGCTTATCAACTTCTTTAGCAAAGCAGATCTGCATACACTCAAATACACCTTGATATTACTATTTTATGTACATTCATTTCTTCTGCTATTATTTATATTTTTATTTTTAAAACTTTTTTTTACACTCCAGTCTTTATGCCCCTCCATGTCTACCCTCTGACTGTTCCACATCCCATACCTCCTCCACCTGTCTCCAAGGGGTTGTCTCCATGCGCGCAACCCCCTAGCCCACCAGACTTCACTACTCCCTGGGGCCTCAAGTCTCTTGAAGGTTAAGTGCATCTTTGACTGAGTCCAGACCTGGCAGTCTTCTCCTGTATATGAGTTAGGGGCTTCATACCAGCTGCCATATGCTGTCTGGTTGGTGGTTAAGTATCTGAGTGATCTCAGGTGTCCAGGTTAGTTGAGACTGCTGGTCTAATTATAGGATTGCCCTCATCCTCAGCTTCTTCCAGCTTTTCCCTAATTCAATCGCAAGGATCACCAGCTTCTGTCCATTGGTTAGGTGTAAACATCTGAATCTGACTCTGCTTGTGGGTCTTTCAGAGGGCAGCTATGATAGGCTCATTTTTCTGTGTACACCATAGTATCAGTAACAGTGTCAGGCCTCGGGGCCTGCCCTTGAGCTGGATCCAAATTTGGCTCTGTCACTGGATCTTCTTTTCATCAGGCTCTTCTCCATTTTTGTCCCTGAAGTTCCTCCAGACAGAAACAATTCTGTGTCAGAGTTGTTTTATTGTGTGATGGCAACCCCATCCCTCTACTTGATGCCCAATCTTTTTTATTGGAGGTGGGCTCTACAAGTTCCATCTCCCCACCATAGGGTATTTCATCTAAGGTCCCTCCATTTGAATCCTGATCGTCTGTCAACTCCCAGGTCTCTGGAACTTTCTAGAGAGTCCTCCTCACTGCCTACCTCCTGAGGTTGCCTGATTCCATTATTTCTGATGGCCCTCAAGGGCTTGATCCCAGTTTCCCCCAACTAATACCTGATCATGTTACACCTTCTGCTCCGTGTCCCCATTCCCGCCCAGACCTCTCCCTCCCTCCCCCCTCCTGTAATTGGTTTCTTCTCCATCTCAAGTGGAACTGAGACACCCTTGCTTGGGTCCTTTGGCTTGTTAACCTTCTTGAGTTGTGTGGATTGTATCCTGGAAATTCTGTACTTCTTTGACTAATATCAACTTATGAATAAATACATACCATGCATGTAGATTTATTTCCAATTTTATGAAGAACCTCCAGATTGATTTCCAGAGTGGTCGTACCAGTTTTCATTCCCACCAGCAATAAAGGAGTGTTCCTCTTTCTCCACATTGTTGACAACATGTGCTGTCACCTGATGTTTTGATTTTAGCCATTCTGATTGGCATAAGGTGGAATCTCAGGGTCATTTTGATTTGCATTTCCCTGATCACTAAGGACTCTGAACATTCCTTTAAGTGTTTCTCAGTGATTTGAGATTCCTCTGTTTTTAATTGTCTATTTATTACCATACCCCATTTTTTGATAGAGTTCTTTGGTTTCTTGGTGCTTAGCTTCTTGAGTTCCTTATATAATTTGAATATTAGCCCTTTATCAGATGTAGAGTCTGTTATTATATTTTTACAAGAATTCTATTCACTGTTATGTAAAATGCTGTGGTTACTATTAATGTTTATTCTGTTTGTTCTTAATTTAATATTTTTAATTTACATATAAAATCTTTTGATATTGATCACAACCCTAGCCACATGTTCTCATGTTGCTACCTTGTCATAAACATCTTCATCATAATCTTCATCTCTTCATCTTCATTATTATTACTGCAGAGTATATACAGGTACCAAAGCATGCATATATATATATATATATATATATATATATATATATATATATGTCAATAGAAAAATTTTGAGCATCAGTTTTGTCTTTACACTTTGAGATATGATCATTAGGTTTATGTGGCAACAGCTTCACCCGCTGAGCCATCTTGAATACCCATAAATGCTCTTGTTTAAAATTCTTCTCTCTCTGAAAGGATAATGTTTGTGTTGTTCAGTAAAATCTGGATATAATCTTGATGAAATATCACTTCCAGAAGCTTTTAAGGGAACAGAGAAATTCTTTGAATGCTTGATTAAAAGAAAAATCATGTGCCAAAATCGACGCAATGTTGAAACCTGGAACTAGGAGATCACAGGTTCCTTGGATTTGGTTGTCCACTCCAATTACATAGGAGTCTGGGAAACTACACTCTGCAGCAAAATAAGACAGGTTTTAATTCAGACTTTATCTTTTAGATTTCAGCGACTTTAGGTAGGTTAATTACAGCTTTTATCTTTTATTCTATTTTCTTTCTTTGCTTCTTTTTCCCTAATCTATCCTTTGTTTACTTTCTGAGAGTCAGGGTGCCATCTTAACTCCCTAGTAACACCTCTATTTATTTCTTCTTTCCTCTGTACTTTCAATTATACTTTTTCTTTCCTTTCCCTCCATATATTTGAAACAGGTTTATGCATTAACACTCAGACTAGCTTCAATCTTACACTCTTCTTGCTTCAACCCTCCAAGTGCTGATATTACACATATTCCTCATCACATCTGGTTTTGGATGTGAATAAGAGAGAGAAGAGGAAGTTGGAAAAGAGGAAGCAAGGGAGGGAACTGACCTAAGGGAAGGAGAAAGAGGAGATAGGAGAGGAATGGAAGAAAGTGGGGCAGGAGCAGAGTAGGAAAGGAAATGGATATCATGTATACTATTATGGCATTTCATAGAATGATTACATGTGTGGAATGAATGGCATTTGTATGGGAGAATGAAAGGTTGTTTCATGTATTTTAGCGTCTGGATATAAAATAAAATAAGAGCGGTGTTTTGAAGGAAGACGGTAAAACACATCAGCAAAATTGAATGATGTGAAAGCCACAAGAAAACAAAAAGGATTACTGGGTTTGGGGTATATGAAAAGATTGGATCCAGTTTTGTAGGAGAGTACCAGAACAGAGAAATGGTGGAGGTATGACTGGGGAATAGGTGTGGGGGTGGGAGGACTTATGGGACATATGGTGAGGGGGAACTGGGAAAGGGGAAAGCCTTTGGAATGTAAACAAAGACTACAGAATAAATAAATTAATAATAATAATAATAATAATAATAATAATAAGCACCTAAAGCTGACACTGGAAAGCAAATGGATCTAGTTGCCAGCATAGGAACTAATGGACTTATATCCTGCTGATGACATTCATAGCAGGTATCTAAGGATAAATAAGTTTCATGAAGTTTCTGACAAGCTCTTGGCCTCAGGACATTTCTCATCCTTCAAGGAAGTAGCATTGGGTCAGTATCAAAGTGAATAGGAGGATGAGTAAGACTCACCACATTTCATGCAGCCTCCCAGAACACAGAAAGTGAAAAGGACTATTCATCCTCATCTGTCTTTTTACAGGGTGTGATTTCTTCTAGCCTCCAGCTCTTCCTTCACCTACAGTCAGCTACTGTTTCACCCAATTTGTTTCTCTGAAAATTCTCTCAGCACATTACATAACACTAACAAGAACAAGATATCCAAAAAGAATATTGCAAAAGAAGGTGTGACCTGGCACAGAACAGGGCACACTTAGTATTTTAGTGTATGAGTGAAAAAAAGTGGGAAGAAAAGTTCAGAAGTTGCAGCTAAAGCTGAAACCATCTATTTGTGCAGATTAAAATCAGCATTTTATAGAATTTTTAACTACACTAGGGAATAGCCATGGCAGAGTACATCTTCACTGCTAGCATGAAGAGATCAGGTTGCTCATAAATGAGGATTCAAACAACAAGGACAAGAAGCAGGTTTCCCATGAGTTACCTGAGCAAATGGACTTTGACTCTAACTTGAAGCTGCAATGTTTTTCTGAAGTTACATATGTGTTCACAACACTCAAAGGGAGACAGTAATGCCCATATCAAGCTTGTACTTTATTAATTCTAGATTATATAGATCTGTCGGTTTCAGCTAAATGTAATTGTCTTGTAGCTTCTTTTTGGATCAAAGGTTGGCATGTCCTTAACTTCAGTATCTCTTATTACTATCTGGGCCTTTTACCAAATCAGAGTCCACCAACTAACCACCCTACTGAAGTGGAAACTTCTGGTTTTATCATGTGATACAGATTCATGTGGTGTTTTGCTGAAGCATACTTCTGTGATATTTTGCTGAGACCAGACCTGTAGGAGGATATGTGATATCTGTAGAGTATAAGTAGCAGTCAACAGTAGAGACAGAGCACTTGTATAATGGAACTGGTCTCAGGGCAGTTGCTAATCTTCACTTTGTTGAGAGAAGAAGCATTACATAGAACTCCTGGCATTCTTGCTGGTTCATTGTCCCTCTTGCTGACTTTCAAAAATTCAGCAGAGGCCTTAAAGTTTCTTCTGGATCATGCCACTGTTGCTTATATGTGTTTGGTGATACTTTAGAACTGGATTGTTGGTATCCTGATGCTACTGAACTAAACTACTGGTATCCAGATGAACTGAGATTGGTATTGACCCAAAAAACTATTTCTAAACAGATTCCCTTGCCCTATTTACCATCTATTCTCCACTATATTCAGGTGTTAGACTGGAAGTAGGGTCAAAGCATTTGAGAACCCTTATTAAAGTAGGTTTTGAAAACTCTTATAGTCCCTAAAAAGCACATTCAAACTATATCAGGAAAGAAAGCTACAATATCTACCACTTGTTACTACTTGAGTCCATGTATATCAGTGACCACCAGATGTACCCGGAAGTCCTTGCTGTGATCAGCTTTAGGTTCAGTCTTGCCCAGTTGCCAGATCCTATGATCTAGGAAAGATGAATGTGACTTAGATCACATATGACTACTGCTAAATAATGACTTTAATATAAGAAGAAAAAATTAAGAAAAGCATAATGTCATATGTATTAGAAATATCATATTAGCAAGGAGAGGCACAATCATAAGTTGATAAATCTCATGACATACCTGGATGTAGATAGTAACAAAGATATTGATATATGAATATAATCTCTTCATGTTTATCTTGATGATTTTTATTCTTCTTAAGTTATTGACAGTTTTCATTACAAGATTTTCAAACTATTGAATATTTCTTTTTTAAATAATTTCTTTGTTTAAATTCCAGACATTGATTGTTCTCCTCGATGTCCCCTCTCGTACAATTCCTCATCCCATTCCTCCTCCCCCTGTCTCCAGGGTGCTCCCCACACCATCCTCCCCTTCCTTGGGCCTCAAGTCTCTCTAGGATTAGGCACATCTTCCACTGAGTTTAGACGAGGCAGTCCTCTGCTATATATGTGTCATGGGCCTCAGACCAGCTTGTGTATGCTCTCTGGTTGGTGGCACAATTACTGGGACCTCGGCTGGGTCCGGTTTATTTGAGACTGCTGATCTTCCTATGGGGTCACCCTCCTTTTCTGCTTCCTTCATCTTTCCCCTAATTCAAGCATAGGGGTTTCCAACTTCAGCCCATGTTTGGATGTAAGTATCTGTGACTGTCCTAGTCAGCTGCTGATTGTTCCTCTCAGAAGACAGCCATGCTAGGCTCCTGTCCATAAGCATATCATAGCATCAGTAATAGTGGCAGGCACTGGTGTCTCCCCATGAGATGGATCCCTAGTTTGGCAGGTCAATGGACCAACTTTCCCTTAGTCTCTTCTCTATTTTTGTCACTGAAGTTCTTTTAAACAGCAATACTTCTGTGTCAGAAATTTTGACAGTTGGTTGGTAACACAATCTCTCCTCCTGAGGCCCTGTCTATATACTTGACAACCCATATGTCCCATAATGGAAGAGTAGATATAGAAAATATGGTTCATTTACTCAATGAAATATTACTCATCTATTAAGAATGAGGGTATCGTTAGTTTTGCAGGCAAATGGATGGAACTAGAAATTATCACCCTGAGTGAGATATTCTAGACCCAAAAGGACATATATGGTATGTACTCACAAACAAGTGAATATTAGCCAAAAAGTACAGGATACTTAGGATACAACCCACAGAATTTAAGACCTTTAACAAGCAGAAAAGATAAGAGAGGATGCTTTAATCCCACTTAGAAGAGGAAAGTTCATAATCAAGGGAGGCAGAGAAAGGTAGTGATTTAGGTGGGAGAGGGGAGGAGGAGAGAAAAAAGGGAACTGGATTAGGTATGTTGTGATAAGGGGCAGGAGAGAAGACCACAGGGTCATCAGATGAACAGAAATATGCAGACTCAGAAGGTAAGAGGTCAGGGGAGACCTTCAAAAGTACCAGAGGCCTGGGAGATGAGAGGCCCTCAAGAATCAATGGAAATGACCCTAGATGAAATGCCAACAGTGGGGAGAGGGAACTTGAAGAGTCCTTTTTCTTTTTTTTAAACCTAGTTTCAGTGTTTAATATAAATAAAAAAGTTGCAAGTGAGGTAACATGGTAGCCTGACTCTTAGATTTAAAACTGAAAGCATTTTTCTATATTTTGTCCCCTAGGTTTGCAATCTATTAGTTATATGTGGTAGGTAGCACAGAAAGCAGGGTGCAAATATGAAATGACTGTATTAGTTACTTTTCTGTTGCTGTGATAAAAAAATCCTGTGCAAGGAAACTTAAGGGTGACCTTTTTGGCTTATGTCTCCAGAGTGGATAAGACTCCATGACAGCTGAACATTAGATTGGCTATGAGCTGAAATACAAGGGCTTACCACTCCACACCACAGGCACTAAGTAAATAATCAAACTAGAAATGCCATGAGGCTTTTAATTTTCAAATCCATTTACATAATTTCTCTAACAGGAAACCTTTCTTAAACTTCCCCAAATACTCTCATTACTGGGACCCAAGATTTCCAATATGTGAGCTTATGAGTAGCATTTTTATTCAAACTACCGCATTGTTCTAGTTTGTTTTCTGTTTCGATGATAAAATACTATGACCAAACACAATTTGGGGAAGAGAAGCCTTATTTTCCACCTCACAATTTGGTAACCATAGTCTTTCATTGAGCGAGGGCATAATAGTAACCTAAAGAAGAAATCTAGAGGCAGAGACCACAAAGCAATATTGCTTATAGGCTTTATCCCAAATGGCTTAGTCAACTAACATTCTTTATAGCCCAGGAATACCTTCAAAGACATGGTACTTCTTACAGTGGGTTGGACACTCTCATATCAATTAGAAATAAGGAAAATGCATTTATAAGCATGCCTACAGACCAGCCAAATGGAGACAAATCAAAAGTTGAGGTTTGCCTCTTTGCAGATGACATTAGTTTGTGTTGTTGACAAAACTCAACCAGTACTGAGGCCCTCGGCACTTTGTTCACTGAGGCCCAAAATCTTGTATTCACAGCCTTATCCAGAAACATTTATTTTAAACATTATTTTACATTTTAGTGGGGAATTATGGATCTCCTCTGGTCTAGTTGCCTTGACAGGATTGTGTCATAGGTATTTTAGGTTAGAGTCTATGGCTTCTGTGGCAAAATGTGTCTAGCAGCTCCTCAGAGACCAATGCATCCCTGAATTGGTAAAGAATTTGGGCCACCTTGTGTTTCTCTGAATGTCTCCTTACTAGTCAAGGACACATGGAAGCTTGAGAAATCAATTGGTCTTAGGACCACTGGTCCAATAAAGTTGTAAAATGCCCAATTGCACTCAATAAGATTGCTACAGCCTCAGGTTTAGTGTGGACCCTCCAAATATCCTGATTTAATTATTCCATAGTTACATCAGGTAACCTTGGCCCAGTGTGTAAGCAGGCATTTAAACGTTTATACACATCAATTCTTATATCTATAAATCTGTAAAATATTGTAGCTTTTCTTTTGTTTCCCCTTTCCTTCCTTCCTTTCTTTCTTTCTTTCCTTCTTTCTTTCTTTCTTTCTTTCTTTCTTTCTTTCTTCCTTTGTTCCTTTCTTTCTTTTACTTTTATTTTTCCTTTTTCTTTTTTTTTATTTTTCCAAGACAGGGTTTCTCTGTATATAGCCCTGACTATCCTGGAACTTACTCTGGAGAACTGCCTGGCCTCTAACTCAGAAATCTATCTGCCTCTGCCTCACAAGAGCTGGGATTAAAGGTATGCTCCATCACTGCCTGGCTATATTTTTTCCTTTTTCCTTTTATTTTTGTAAAATGGTTTTCTTAATAACTGATTACTGTGAAAAATTGGAGAAAACCCTTGAAAAGTTAGTTTCCTACTCTCCTTACTTAAAATAAACCAAACACAAAAGAACACACATGGTATGTACTCACTAATAAGTAGATATCTGTTGCAAAGCTGGTAATGCCTATGATACAATCCATAGACCATATAGAGCATAGAAGGAAGACCAGGGTATGAATGTTTCAGTCCTGCATTGATGTGGGAGGACAGAATGATTAGTAGGATGTGGAAGGAGAGGGGGATCTAAGAGGGGAAAAGGTAGGGGAGGAAATAAGGGGATAGTATAAAGAACTGTAGGATACATGAGAGAGGTACAGAGTGATCAGGAAATCAAACAACAATTGCAGCAGGGGACATAAGGAACAGGGGATAGTCATTGGAGCTTCTCAGACACCGGGGAAACATGAGGCTTTCAGGACTCAACTGGGATGACTTTAGCCAAAATACACTGTGAGGGGGGAAGATAGAACCTGTTAAGATCACCACTAGTAGATAGTCATGTCTGGCCCCATCTCAAGGACTTTTACCCAGAAATGTTCTTGTTCAAAGGAAGAACAGTAACAAAAAAAAATGGAACAGAGACTGAAGGAAGGGCCAACTATGGACTGCCCCACCTGGGGATCCATCATGTCTGCAGACAACAAACCCAACACTCTTCCCATGGTCAAGAGGAGCTTGCTGACAGGAATCTAGTGTGGCAGTTCCTTGGGAGTTCTGGCCAGTAACTGACCAATACAGATGTGGATGCTTGGAGCCAGCCATCAGACTGAGGTCAGGGAATTTGGTGGGGGAGCTGACAGAAGGACTGGAGGAGTGGAGGAGGATTGCAACCTCATTGGAAGAACAACATAGGCTGCCCTGACCACCAGGTTTTCTGAGAGTGAAGACCACCAACCAAAGAGTGTACCTGGAGGGATTCATGGCTCCAGATTCATATGTAGCAGAGAATGGCCTGGCCTGACAGCAATAGAAGGGAGGCCCTTGGTCCTGGGGAGGTCTGATGCCTTAGAGTAGGGTTATGCTGGAGAAGAAGTGGGTGGGGAATTGTGGGTGGGTGGGGGAGCACCCTCATTCAGGCAAAGGGGAGGAAGGAGGGTAGATGTGGGATGAGGGGTTAGTGGAGGCGTAACTGAGAAGTGGAATATCATTTGAGATATAAATTAATGTAATGATTAATAAAAAAGGATGTTTGTTACAAATTAAAAATCAAACAAAAATAGAAACCAAACCTTAAAATTTACTTCTAGATATTTTAGAGATTCAGTAACTCCATCCCTTTCTTCAATGTTATAACATCTGTTTAGAACATCACTGTCAGCTCTCTCTCTGGAATGATTACATAAGACGGTCAACCCTGAACAGTACCTCTGTTTTTCAAGAAACTCCCATAGAGTGGGAGCTCCATACCCAACACATTCTGGAAGGAAAAAAATACCCTCATTGCCTCTTTTTTTATGTGAACTCTCCATTAATTTAACTCTTGCAAGATAGTTCTGAATCTGCCAGAAGGAAGCTTTAGAGATACTTACAACCTCCATAATTATGTTTATATGCCCAACATTTTCATACATAAACTTTAAACTCCATTAAATGAATAAACATACTTGGCAATTGTGGGTCTTTAGTATTATTGTTGGTAACATGCTTATCTGTCCATCTTTTGTATCATTTAAAAAAATTAAAATAACAATAATAGTTATCATATGGTTCTCAAAGACCTTATTTCTTGACAAAAGGTAATTACTAAAAAAATTAGTTGTTATACATTTGGTTTTTTTTATTCATTTTCTTTATACATGTGAGAGAATCCTCCCCTCCCTCCAGTTCTTCCTCCAGGTCCCCTTTCCCCTATTTCTACTTCTCATGTGTTTTCCTTCAGAAAAGATCAGGTTTCCCAATCATATAAATAAAACACAGCATAGCAAGATGCATTAAGACTAGACATACATCTTCATATTAAGGCTGGATGGAGCAACCCAGTAGAAGGTAAATGGACCCAAGAGAAGGCAAAGTAGTCAGGTACATTCTTACTCCCACGGTTAGGAGTCCCACAAAAACTCCAAGTTAAAAATCTGCAGCATGAAGGCTGGGCGGTGGTGGCACATGCCTTTAATCCCAGCACTTGGGAGGCAGAGGCAGGTGGATTTCTAAGTTCGAGGCCAGCCTGGTCTTCAGAGTGAGTTCCAGGACAGCCAGGGCTATATAGAGAAACCCTGCCTCAAAAAAATCAAAAACATAAAAAAATAAAAAACTACAGCATGTATGAAAAGCATGTAGTAGAGACACATATAGGTTCTGTGATTGCCTCAATTGCTATAGGTATAGTATATGTAAGTCACAAACAGAACATTGCTTATGATCAGTCTTTGTTTTTCATATTTTATTCTATTTATAGTTAGGAAAGGTCAAGTAGAGAGGGTAGGCTTATGTGAGATAATGCAGTAGGTAATGATAGAGTGAGAATTTAAAGGTGTGTATTTCTATTATTGGTTATTACTTTATAACTTACCTCCACATCAAAGGTGTTAGTTATTCAAGTCATTTCCTTTTTGTCCAGGAACAATTTACCTAAAGATTTTAGTGATTTTTTTAAAATAACCTGTATAGTGAAAATAGTTCAATCTATCTCATAGACATTATGTGGAGGTTTTATAAATGAAAATATAGATGTAATATTTAGACAGGATATGGCACAATATGAATTATCAGTACATAATGACAGCAACAAAAAGAAGGTAAGTTACAGATTGTATCATATATATTATATTAGATAGCATTAAGTAATATGATGAAAACTTTAAAGGATCTGGAGAGGGTATGGAGAAATGGTTCAGGAGTTACAAGCACTAGATACTTTTACAGAGGACCCAGATTAGATTTTCAGAATCCATATAATGCCTAAAAAACATCTTTTGCTTCTGTTCCAAGAATTCTGATACCCTCATTCTGGCCTGCGCAGAAACCAGATATTTATGTGACTGGGTGATGAACAATCATACATGTAGACATATAAATAAAACATTCACATATTAAAGGATGTGATAGAGACATGTGAGGAAATTAACAGTGAAATGTTTATCAGATAGACATAAAATTTGCATAAAATATATAATAATATAATTTCAGAAAAAGACCCCAACACAGTAAGAAATGAAACCTTATGGCTCCATTGAAATATTTCTATGCCTAGAAAAATTTATACACATAACATGAGAAAGATTGGTACTCATTGTGTCTGAAAAAGCACCTATGTGCATTATATGTCAGGAATTGATATAGAATGAGGAAGGTGAGAGAATGAATTCAAATAAAATCAGGGAGTCACAGGGTAAAAGTTCTCTAGACAACTGTAAAAGTGTCAAATTTCATTTAAATCAAATGGCAAACAACTTGAGCAAGGATTATAGTTTGAACAGAAAATTCAGATGTTTATTTACGCTTCTGTAAAAAAAATAGTAGAATTATAAAGGAAGAAAAGAGAATCAATAAAGATATGTTTTGTTACAATAAGAAATAATGAGATTCTGGCAATAAAATAATAAAGAGCAATGACATATTTGTAGATATAAATACAGTGTATTTTGACATAAAAGATTGGCTTACATCTGTCAGAGGAGAGAAAAGTTTGTCAGTGGAAAGAATGGAACAGTTTTTACAAGATAAGAATTCAGGAAGAAAAATTGTGAGTTATGAATAATAGTTTAGAAAATGTAAAACATGGTGTCAATGTTCATAAATATCAGATACATGAAATGTGAAGATAGGCTTGGGGTGTCATAATGCTTCATTATGCAAAGTGACAAATGACACCCAAAGCTTGCAGCAGTCAGCAGAACGCATACTCAACTCCAACTTGTTCTACATGGCCATTTCTGGGCTTTTACTCTGAGACCCAGAATCATAGAGTGCAAGTAATTAAAACCCTTTCCAATTACATGTCCAAAGAATAAGAAAGCATGACTCTCATAATGGCTAAATGTTCTTCCCTTCAACATGTCTTTGGGTAAATTAACTCAAATGGTCAATTCTGGCATTTATTGTTAGAGTGAATGTCATTTAAATGTGGGTAGAGTAATCTTTTTCACATGCTATCTGTATAGTAGGCTTCCAGGGAAACACTATCAGATTAAGGGCACTTCTGATGAGGGCACTAACAGTACACTAACTTTAGTGGAACATCTTCTAAAAGCTTTAGACATCTGCCTATTTGAAAATAAGTCTACAATAGAAGTAGCCATAGTATAGGAGGCAGAAGTTTGTATTCCGAATGCCAAGAAATTTAGTGTTCGAAAGAAGAAAGGAAAAGATGACAAAAACTATTTTCAAATACATCGAGGGTGGAAAGAGACTATTATACCAGCATTATTTCTTATCTTGTAAGGGAAATTGTGGAAATGGAGGAAGAGGTCTGATTCAGGTGAGTTGAAAACTGAAAGAGGGAAGAAAGGGAGGGAAATACACTCTAGGAGTTTCATTATAAGTAACAAAACACAATTTCACTAGTAACATGCTTTTCCTTTCTCAGTGGGGTAAAAAATATGCTATTATAATGAATAACCCCTACTGATATATGTTACTAGTTCTTAAAAGAGTAAAAGGTGGAAACATTAGCAGCCATTCGTGTTGTAAATTCTGGGAAGACAGAAAAAATAATCTGAACAACTCTCGGAAATAACAAGAATCTTTAAATCTGAAGAGTCTCACCCATTCTTTAATACCAATTATAACAAGAATCTTTAAACCTGAAGAATCCCGTCCATTCTTTAATACCAATCCCTTCACATTGGCAGCAGGTGAACTTGTCATTCCGTCCTCCTCCTAAATCTCTGTTTTTGCTTTTGTTCATTCTGGGAAAATTCCATTTTTTTTAAACAAAATTGGCATGTATTTCTGTTCACTTCTTAAATTAGGCATGAATGTAAGATATTATGGTGATTAAGTCTATTATATAAAATCTTTTGAGCATTATTGCTTATGCAATTTTCAATCTAGAGATGTGAAGATTATCTAAAATTCAGTTGTATGCATATGGGGTGTTTTCACAGAACTGGACATATCAGTGTGCACACCAAATGAGGTTTTGTACCCTCTGTGTCTTTGGGCACTTAAAAATTGCTACATAATTCGGTATTTGTCACCATTTAGTTAAAAAGAGACATCCTTCATCTTTACTCCCATGTTTGCATCTTTATGTGGAGATAAGAAGAGCCAATACTAAACAAAACTAGAGTAATAACTTAGGTACTTATACTATGCAATATTTTTGAGTAATTTGCTATGTTTTAATGTACATGTGAAATTAATTATTGCTCCTTGACTTGATATTCAGGAGTGACAAAGCTCTACTGTTCAAATATATGTTGAAGTACAGTCTCTTTTGCTTTCTCAATATGCAAAATGAATGTGGTTCTCAGAAACCAATGTTTGTATAGATAGGTGTTGTTATTCTGAAATCACTCCAAATTGAAATAGTAAAATGATCAACTTAACTGAAACTTGGTAGTATAAGAAAACAGTTTGCTCATTATAATCACTTGCTTTCATTAATGATACAGCTCTTTGATCGGTTATCAGCAAACAATTTGTAGGATCAAATAATAAATTAGTTCTAATCTTCTCAGTTTTATCATGATGACTATAAGAGATGACCAGAATGTGGTAAACACAATTTGGGACATTGTCATCAATATGCAGATAGTTTTATGAAATACCCTGTTTTATAAAGATGTCTTACGTAAAACATGCTAAATACCATAATAATACCATATATTATATAATTTGTCACCTTTTGTATTAGTTGTAATATGAATTGGTTTTAGTATATACAATATTTGGCTTTTTATGTTTAAAGGTTTATATCACTTAAAACCTATGACTTCCCCCCAAGTATTATCAGTTTTTGCATTATTGAAGTATCCCGAAATTGAACACTTAAAATTTAATGGCTTCTCTCCTTCACACACTCCTATAAGTCGTCTGGACATTGTATCAGTGTTGAGCTAGCCATTTTCACTTTGAGTATTTATGATTATTTGGGAAAGTACAAATACTTAAAGTGCTGCTAGACTCATTCCTAAAATATCAAGATAAAGATGGAATTGCTATTAAACCATTATTTGAATGTTTCTATTCAGAAATACTGTAAGAATCTAATTCACAATTCAGAAAAAAATAGTTTTATAAGACAAATCATTGGTTTTAATGATTTTGGTTTTCACTCCACTAAAGAGTTTAATAGTCCAAAGTTGTCATATGTAAATTAGTTAAGAAATGGAGAAATGATAGAGAAATAGTAAAAAGTGAGATATTTACTGTAGCTTATATAAGTTTATGAAATATGTGCTTATACAAATAAAAATGAAAAGTATATGTATCATACATGATGATGAGGTTAAGTAGCTGAGTAATTTTCTCAACTATTAAATATTTTTCTAAATATTATTCTGAGGGTGACTATATCAATATGCACACACAGAGAGATATATATGGTTCCTAGATTATGTAAAACAAATCAATAAGCTGTCATTGTATTTTTAATGAGCAAAATTTTTAATTTGTTGTTTTCTTTCACTTGAAGTACACTATGATGATTCCCTGGGCTTAAGTTTTTTAAAATTAAGTGTTTTATTTATTTATATTTTAAATATTGCCCTACTCCTGTTCTCCCCTCTTAGAATTCTTTACCCTATCCTCCCTCTCCTCATCTGAGAGGATCCTCCTGCTCAACCCATTGATACTTCCTTTCCTCTGGTGCATCAAGTCTCTACAGGATTAGGCACATCCTCTCCCACTGAGGCTAGAGAAGTCAGACCACTGGTACATATATGTCATGGGCCACAGACCCGCTCATGTATACTCTTTGGTTGGTGGCTTAGTCTCTGGGAGTACCCAGGGTTCCTGCTTGGTCTTCCTATGGGGTAGGCATTCTCTTCAGGTCCTTTAATCCTTCCTCTAATTTTTCCATAGAAGTCCCTGACCACATTCCAAGGGTTGGCTGTAAGTATCTGCATGCTAGTAACTGAATGAACTTTTCTTCAGTCTCTTCTCTATTTTGGCTCCTGCATTTCTTTTAGACCAGAACAATTGTGGGTCAAAAATTTCGAAGGTAGTTTGGTGACCCCATCCCTCCAAAGAGGGACCTATCTATCTACTGGAGGTTGTGTCTTCAGTTTATATCTCTCCACTGTTAGATATACCAACTAAGATCACCCCCATTGAGTCCTGGGAGCCTCTTACATCTCAGTTCTCTGGGACATTTTAGAGGTTCCCCCAACCTGTTCTCCAGCTCCTGTGGATGTCCATTCATTCTCCTGGCCCTATGGGCTTCTTTTTTTGTCCTTCCATACCTGATATTTCCCTTTATTCTCCCATCTCCCAACTGTACAGAAGAAAAAAGTTGCAGAAAATTGTTGTTGTTCCACTTTTTACTTGGTAAACTCTATAATAAAAAATATCTGTTAGAGCACAGTTTGTATGCAAGTGTATGGTTCTGCTCATAAACTGAAGTATATAGCTATACACACAGATGTGAATATATATACATATTTAAAATTATTTATTTCTTTTAATTAATTATATATTACATAGTCTGAACCTCATGTCTTACATGACATGAGGTTCATACCTCATGTCATGTAAGACATGATGTAAGGTTGTCATACATGTAAGGTTGTCATACATGTCAGGTTGTCATACATCCCACTTGAAATGGTATCATAAGGATTAATTTATAAAAGTACATGGAAAATCTTTCACATTGCATTTATGAAGTCCACAAACCAAATGCAATAATGGGGAAGAAAATAGTTGTAACACTAAAAATGAATTCAGCATCATAATTAAAATAATTACTCATTTGTAGGATAATAAAGAATGCTCACTAATTCCTGCAGTTACCACCTAGATTGTGAAACATAATGGTAATCTTAAGATATTCTTTGGCCCTGGAAGCCTTGTGAGTATCTGAATAAAAAGGTCAGTTGCACTACAGAGATAATAAATATCTTTCTCTAAAATATTGTAAGGACAGAGATTTGAGAATTGCACCAGTCCCACTCCACAATACAGATCTAAATCCATTCTATACCTCACTTGTGCAATAATGAAAATACAAACATAAAAATTAATCACTGTATGAGCAGAAATAAAACAGCATGGAGTCTGCTTTCTAGGTTACCCAGACTGTAAGAGAACCAAATAGTATTGGTATTGCTAAAAATATGTATAAAATGTACAGTAACAATTGAGAAACATTTCATATTTATAATAATATTCTAAAAGTCATAGTGTTCTAATTTTACCATATTGTACCTTTAAATCAGTAAATGAAAACCTCAAAATGAATATTGACTTAAATTACATATGACAATATAGAGAGAGGTATTAAGCCTACAAATTTAAAATTTTTCTATGTCACTATATTTTCAAAGTAGACACTTATATACCAGTGACTGTATAATCACCAGAATTGTCTATTATGTTTCTTAAATTAAATCATTTAGTTTACTTATTTTGTTTACATACAACTCACTGACCCCCTCCAGGTCACTCCCTCCCATAATCCTTTCCCCATTTCTTCTCCCCTTCTCCTCTGGACAGGTATCTATCCTGACAACTTCAAATTTCTGTGAGGCTAAATGGTTCCTCTCCCACTGAGACAAACAAGGCGGGCCAGCTTGTAGAATATACCCCACGACTTATAGGCAACAGCTTTTGGGATAACCCTGCTCCAGTTGTTCAGGGTCCACATTAAGCTCAAGCCATATATCTCTTGCATAGTAGCTGCGAGGCCGAAGTTCAGCCCTTGTATCTTCTTTGTAGCTCAGACTGAGTCGCCCAAAATTCCTGGAGAGTTGACTCTGATGGATATCCTATAGAGTTCCTATTCCCTTCAGGACCCACAATCATTCTTCCTATTCTCCCCTAGGAATCCCCAAGCTCCATCCACTGTTTGGTTATGGCTTTCTGTATTTGTCTGAGTCAGCTGATAGGTGGAACCTCTCAGAAAACAGCATGCTCCTGTCTACAAGCATAACAGAGTATCATTAATAGAGTTAGGGGTTAGTGCTTACCCATAGGATGATGGGTCTCAAGTTGGGCTAGTTATTGCTTGGTAATCCCCTCAGTCTCTACTCCCATTTCCATGTTTGCATGCTTGTAGTCAGGATAAATTTGGGGCTTAATATTTTGGAGTGGGTTGGTGTCTCTATTGCTCCACTGGGGTTCCTGTCTGAATATAAGAGGTAGCCTCTTCAGGTATCATATCACCATTGTAGTGAATCAAAGCTAAGGTCACCTCCATTGATTCTTGGACACCTCCCTTGTCAGGGGACACTTCTTCTCCTGGAGATTCTCCTACATCTTCACCCCAGTCTGTTGCAAATTTCCATTCATTCTCATGGCCATCTAGCCATCTCTTCTGTTCTTCCCCATGCCTGATCCTTAATTCCTCAATGCCCTCCAAATTATGTCCATCCATCTGCATCTTATGACTAATTTATTCTCCCTCATATGTGAGATTCAAGCTTCCTTGATTGAGTTTTGTTTCTTGTTTAGCTTATGGTGATCAGTGGGCTGTAATGTGGTACCTGTATTTTATGGCTATTATACACATAAAAGTGAATAAATACCATGCATATCCTTTTGGGATTGGGATACCTCACTTAGGATGATATTCACAAGTTCTATTAATTTGCCTACAAAATTCATGATGTCTTGGTTTTTAATATCTGAATAGTATTCCATTGTATACATGTACCACATTATTTTATCCATTCTTCAATTGAGAGACATCTCATTTTTCTAGTTTCTACCTATTACAAATAAAGCTTCTGTGAATATACTTAAGTGTCTTTGTGGGATTGTGGAACATTTGTGGTATGTGCCCAGTATTATTATACCTTGTTCTTAAGAACTATCTACAGTTTTCTGAAAACTTGCCAAATTGTTTTCCAAAGAGGTTATACAAGTTTTTTCTTCCAACCAGAAATCGAGGAATAGTCCCTTTGATACCCATGCTCCTCTCTACCATGGGCTATCTCTTAAACTTCGCTATTCTGATGGGTATGTAATGGAACCTTAAACTTGTTTTGATTTGTGTTTCCCTGAGTACTAAGTACTTTGGACATTTTCTAAGTGCATCTCTGTGACTCAAGATTCCTATGTTGAGAACTCTTCTTAGTTCTATATCCCATTTTTAATTGGGATATTTTGGTTGTTTGTGTCTATCTTCTTGAATTCTTTGTAAATTTTGGTTATTAACCCTCTGTCAGATTTTGGGTTTGTGAAGATCCTTTCCAAGTCTCTGGAATGACAAATTATCCTATTGAGAGTGTTCATTGTCTTACAAAGAGTTTGCAGTTTCATGAGGTCCAAATTATTTGTTGATCTTAGAGTCTGAGCAATGGGTGTTCTCTTCAGGAACATGTCTCTGTGTCAATGCACAGGAGGTTATTTCTCACTTCCTCTTCCATGAGATTTAGTATATCCCATTTTATATTGAGATCCTTGATCCACTTGGACTTGAGTTTTGTGCAGGGTGATAAGTATGGATCTATTTCCATTCTTCTACATGTAGACATACAGTTAGTTCTGCATCATTTTCTGGAGATGATATCATTTTTACTGAATTGGTTTCTTTATCAAAAATAAAGTGTCCTTAGGTATATGTGTTTATTTCTGGGTCTTTGGTTCAATGTTACTGATCAACATACTTTTTTATGTACAAATACCATGCAGTTACTTTTTTATCATTATTGATCTGTAGTACAGGTTCAGGTCATGGATAGTGATTCATCCTGAAGTTCTTTTATTGTTCAGGATTGTCTTGGCTATCCTGGGATTTTTGTTCTTTCATATGAAGTTGAGAATTGCTCTTTTAAGATCTACAAAAATTGTATTGGAATTGTGATGGGGATTGCACTGCATCTGTAGATTGCTTTTGTTAGGATAGCCAGTTTCACTATGTTAATTCTACCTATCCATGAACATGGGAAGTCTTTTTGTCTTCAGAGATTTTTTTTCAACTTCTTTCTTCAGGCACTTGAAGTTCTTCTCATACAGATCTGTCACTTGATTGGCTAGAGTTATATCAAGTTACTTTATATTATTCATGGCAATAGTAAAGGGTGTTTTTACTCTAATTTCTTTTATGGACTGTTTATCATTTTTATAAAAGTGGGGGTAGTGATTTGCTTGAATTAATTTTGTATCCAGCCATATTACTGAAGTTGTATCAACATAGGAGTTCTATGGTCAATTTTTGGTGGCTTATGTATACCACCATACAATCCACATAGAGTGATACTTTGACTTCTCTTTCAGTTTCTATATACTTATTATATACACAAATTATATATACTTGATCTCTTTTAGCTGTTTTATTGGTTGGATAGAACTTCAAATACTATGTTGAATAAATAGAGAGAGATTGGTCAGCTCTAACTTGTCCCTAATTTTAGTGAAATTACTTAAGTTTCTCCCCATTGTGTTTCATGTTGGCTATTGGTTTGCTGTATAATTGTTTTATTATATTTAGATATGTGCACAATATCCCTGATTTCTCTAATACCTTTAACATTAAAGGGTGTTGAATTTTATTAAAGTCTATTTAGCATTTAATGAGAGAATCATGTGAATATACTTTCTTTCCGTTTGTTTATATGGTGAAATACATTGATGGATTATTGTATATAGAATCATCCCTACAACCCTGTGAAGAAGCCTTCTTGATTATGGTGAATGGTGTTTTTCATGTGTACCTGGCTGAAGCTTGTGAATATTCTATTAGTATTTTGAATCAACATTCCTGAGAGAAATCAGTCTGAAATTTTATTTCTTTGTTGAGTCTTTGTATGTCTTAGTTATGAGGATGACTGTGATCTCATAGGATGAGTTTGTGCATGTTGTCTGTTTCTATTTTTTGTTATATTTTGAGGAGTTTTGGAATTAGCTTCTGTTGAAAAATCTACTAGAATTTTATATCAAAACTGCCTGACCCTGGGAATTTTTTTCATTGGGTAATTTTAATGACTGCTTTGATTTGTTTAGGGAATATAGAGCTATTTAATTTCTTTACCTGAGCTTGATATAACTTTGGGAAGTGGTATCTGTCTAGAAAATCATCCATTTCATTAAGATTTTTCAATTTTCTTGAGCTTCATGTGGTCTGTGGATTAGTGTAGATCCTTTGATCCTTACTGGAAGGTGGGTCAAAATACCCATGGCTCACACTCAACCAATAGACTGAGCATAGGGTCCTCAGTGGAAGAGGTAGAGAAAGGACCCAAGGAGGTAAAGATGTTTGCAGCCAAGAAGGAGGAAAAATAATATGTACCAACCCGTACCCCCAGAGCTCCCAGGGAATAAACCACCCACCAACGTGTACACATGGATGGACCCATGGCTCCAGCTACATATGTAGCAGATGATGGCCATTTCAGACATCAATAAGAAGAGAGGTCATTGGCCCTGTGAAGACTTGATTCCCCAAAATAGGGGAATTCAAGTCAGGAAATTGGGGGTAGGGAGTTAGCAGGGAAAGGAGGAATGGGATATGGGGTTTTTAGAGGAGTAAGACAGAAGGAGGATACCATTTGAAATGTAAATAAAGCAAATATCTAATAAAAATATTTTCTTTTTTCTTTTTCCTTTTTTTTTTCTTTTTTTAAAATTATTTATTGTATATTCTTTGTTTACATTCCAAAGGCTTTCCCCTTTCCCATTTTCCCCCAACCATATGTCCCATAAGTCCTCTCACCTCCCCAATCACCCCTCCCACCACCACCACCATTTCTCTGTTCTGGTACTCTCCTACAAAACTAGATCCAATCTTTTCAGGGCCAGGGTCCTCTCCTCCCTTCTTCTTGGGAATCATTTGACTTGCTAATTATGCCTTGAGTATTCAGAGCTTCTGGGCTCATTAATATCCACTTATCAGTAATTGCATTTCATGTGTATTCTTTTGTGATTGGGTTAACTAGCTCAGGATAATATTTTCCAGATCTAACCATTTGCCTACAAATTGCAAGAATTCGTTAATTTTAATTGCTGAGTAGTATTCCATTGTATAAATATTTTATGTATCCATTCCTTCTTTGAGGGACATCTGGGCTCCTTCCAACTTCTGGCTATTATAAATAAGGCTGCTATGAACATAGTGGAGCATGTGTCTTTATTGAATGCAGGGGAATGCTCTGGGTATATGCCCAGGAGTGGTATGACACCATCCTCTGGAAGTGCCATGCCCAATTTTATGAGGAACCACCAGACTGATTTCCAGAGCGGTTGTACCATTTTGCAATCCCACCAACAGTGAAGGAGTGTTCCTCTTTCTCCACATCCTCTCACATACCTGATGTCTCCTGAGTTTTTAATCTTAGCCATTCTGACTGGTGTGAGGTGGAATCTCAGGGTTGTTTTGATTTGCATTTCCCTGATGACTAATGATGTTGAACATCTCTTAAGGTGCTTCTCAGCCATCCAAATTTCTTCTGGTGAAAATTCTTTGTTTAGCTCTGTACCCCATTTTTAATAGGGTTATTTGGTTCTTTGGGGTCTAACTTCTTGAGTTCTTTGTATATATTGGATATTAGCCCTCTGTTGGATGTGGGGTTGATGAAGATCTTTTCCCAATTTGTTGGTGGCCATTTTGTCCTTCTGGCAATGTACTTTGCCTTACAGAAACTTTGTAATTTTATGAGGTCCCATTTGTCAATTCTTGATCTTAGAGCATAAGCTATTGTTGTTCTGTTCAGGAACTTTCCCCCTGTGCCCATGTCCTCCAGGGTCTTCCCAAGTTTCTTTTCTATTAGTTTCAGTGTGTCTGATTTTATTTGAAGGTCCTTGGAGAAAATTCAAAAAATATTTTCAATTTTGTGCCGTACAAGTTTTGAAATAAGACCCAATGATTCTTTGAACTTCTTCAGTGTCAGTTGTTATATCTCCCTTTTGATTACTGATTTTTATCTGGATAGTGCCTCTTTTTTAGTTTGGGTAAGGGTTTGTCTATCTTGTTGATTTTATAAAAAAAAAAAAACAGCTCATGGTTTTATCATTCTTTGTTTTGCTGTCTTTGTTTCTAAATGATTTCAGCCCTGAATTTTATTTATTCCTGCTTTCTCCTCCTCTCCGGTGTGCTTGTTTCTTCTTTTTTCTAAAGACTTCAGATACACCTTTAAATTCCTGAAATGAGAATTTTCTAATTTCCTTTTGGAAGCAATTAGTGCTATGAACTGTCCTCTTAGCACTTCTTTCATTGTGTCTTATATATCTGAGTATGTTGTGCCTTCATTTTCATTGAACTCTAGAATGTCATTAATTTTTTATTGCTTCCCTGACCCAGAATTCATTAATATGAGAGTTGTTCAATTTCCATGAGTGTGTATGCTTTCTAGTGTTTCTGGTGTTGTAGTTTTATCCATGGTAGTATGATAAGATGCAAGGCATTATTTCAATTTTCTTCTATCCGTTAAGGCTTGCTTTTGACTGACAATATGGTCAGTTTTGGAGAAAGATCCATAAGGTGTTGAGATAAAGGTATATTCTCTTTTGTTTGGGTGAAATATTCTATAGATGTCTGTTATATACCTTTGATTCATAATGTCTCTTAGTTTTCTTTATTTATTCATTTAATTTTTGTTTGAGTATCCTGACAATTGGTGAAAGTGCGGTGTTAAGTCTTCCAATATTATTTGGGATTAAATGGGGTTTGGTGTCTGATTTACACTTGCACAATGTTTCTTTTACATATGCGAGCACAATTGTGTTTAGGGAATAAATATTCATAATGGAGAAATAATTTCATCTGTCTCTTGATTAATTTTGTTAGAAAGTATATATAATTAGATATTAAGATGGCTATTCCAGCTTGCTTCTTTGAATCATTTGCTTAAAAAACTTTTTTCCAACCCTTTCCTCTGAGGTAATGTCTACCTTTATGCCTGAGGTGTGTTTCTTGTATTCAACAGAATGATGAATCCTGTTTTCATTCTGTTAGCCTCTGTCTTTTATTGGGGAATTTAGTTCATTGATTTTGAGAGATATTAATGACCAGTGATAGTTCTTTCCTATTATTTTGATGTTGGTGGTATTAGCATTTGTGTGTATTTGTGTGTGTGTGTGTGTGTGTGTGTGTGAGAGAGAGAGAGAGAGAGAGAGAGAGAGAGAGAGAGAGAGGTTGTGTGTGTTTTCCTTGTTTTTGCTGGAATAATATTACTTATTTTCTATGTTGTCCTGCATACATTTATCCTTCTTGGCTCAGTTTTCCTTCTAGTATTTTCCGTATTTTGGGGGGGGGGAGTACAAGATAACCTAACTAGGCCTCTCTAGCGTTTAGTGTCTCTCTTAAGAAGTCAAGAGAGACTTATCCACTTATTAGTGAGTACAGAGCATGCATGTCTTTTTGGGTCTGAGTTACCATACTCAGGATGATATTTTCCAGTTATATCCATTTGCCTGCAAAACTCAGGATGTCGTCATACTTAATAGCTGAATAATATTCCATTGTGTAAAGGAACAACATTTTCTGTATTCATTCTTCTGTCAGGGGATATTTAGACTGTTTCTAGTTTCTATCACAAAGAAGGCTGCTATGAACATAATGGAAAATGTGCCCTTGTGGCATGGTGGGGCATTTTTGGGGTATATACCCAAGAATGGTATAATTGGGTCTTCAGGAAGATCTATTTCCAATTTTCTGAGGAATGTCCAGATTGATTTCCAGAGTGGTTGTACCAGCTGACATTCCCATCAGCAGTGGAGGAGTGTTCCTTTTACCACATCCTTTCCAAAGTGTGTTGTTACCTGAGGTTCTGATTTTAGTCATTCTGATTGGTGTAAGGTGGAATCTTAGGGTTGTTTTGATTTTCATTTCTTTTATCACTAAGGACTTCGGACATTTTTAGGTGCTTTTCAGTCATTTAAGACTCCTCTCTTGTGACTTTTAGGTTTAGTTCTATACTCCATTTTTTTATTAGGTTGTTTGGGTTTTTTGGTGATTAGCTTTTTGAGTTCTTTATAAATTTTGGTTATTATCCCTCTATCTGATGTGGGGTTGTGTTATTGAGTATGTTCCTTTGCCTTACAGAAGCTTTCCAGTTTCATGAGATCCCATTTATCAATAACTGATCATAGAGCAGGAGACATTGGAGTTTTGTTTAGGAAGTTTCCCCCTGTGCTAATGAGTTCAAGGCTTTCCCAACTTTCTCTTCCACTAGATTCAGCGCATCTGGTTTTGTGTTGAGGTCCTTGATCCATTTTGACTTGAGCTTTGTGCAAGGTAACAAATATGGGTCTATTTTCATGTTTCTACATAGAGCCATCCAGTTAGACCAGCACCATTTATTGAAGATTTTTTTTTCCGTTGTATATTTTTGGCTCCTTTGTCAAAGATGAAATGTCCATAAGTGTGTAGTTGGCTTTTTTCCCTTGAGATTTGATTTCTCTGTGTACCCTTGACTGTCCTGCCTGTCTTCAGTCAGAATTCTAGACTCTTTCTCTTACCCATCTTTGGAAATGCATGTGCAGTTTGTTTGTATTTACTTGCACAAATATGGCCTTTAGCATTTATTATAAGTAAATGTGGCCTATAGGCACAATTTCCTGCCTTAGGTTGATGAAAATTCATAGAATTTCATTTCTGGCTTTCAGGCCTTCAGAGCATACGTTTTCCCCAATATCAGACCAAAGCCACATGGACCTAAATATATGCACTCAGGAAAATTGTCATGATGAGTCACAGAGCCAGGTAAGCCTGGGTGGAAACAACCAGCCTGCTTAAAATACAATGTCAGAAGTTAGAAGCAAAACAGGATTAATTTGTCTGTGGATGTACCAAGGTATACAATTCAATTGAAAATTAGCAACTATCAGACACAAAGCCTGGCTTCCCAATGTAGGGATAGTGGCTTTGAGAATCAACAGGGAGAATGTTTTGTTCTGTTCTGTTCTGTTCTGTTCTGTTCTGTTCTGTTCTGTTCTGTTCTGTTCTGTTCTGTTCTGTTTTGTTTTGATTTGATTTCAGGTAAATGCCAGATAAGCCAGCTGATAAAGTTTTTTTAGCCATCCTTAGTGATTGGAATCATACTTACTAGAAGATCTAGGATCTGTTTCCATTTGGCAAACCAATCTTTCCAGCAGCCATTTGGGCCAAGTCTTCTTTTTGTGAAAAAACACAAACAGAACCTCTTCTCCATAATAAAACAGGGTTTGGACCATTCCATGTGTTAGTTTGAGGGACCTGCCATTTAACCATCTCATAAGAACTGGAAGTGACTGTATGCCAATGGTAAGCCACTGAAGACTGATGTTTAGCATCAGTTTGCAAAAAATTCATAACAAATAAGATGAGCTTTGGTGATATTAAAGGGTGTAATTCCCCCTTTTCCTTTGTAAAAGCCATTTTTTTTCAGAGTGAGATGTGCATGCACAACAATTCTTTGATCCATTGGGTTATAAGGAATTCCAGTTTTATGTTCAATGCCAAATTCTTTACAAAATGATGTAAAGTTTTTGCTAGTATAATCTGGCCTATTATGTCTTAATGACTTTAGGTAATCCCATGGTATTAAAGGCTTGTAAACAATGTTCAATTACATTTCTAGAGGCCTTTCTGTATGCAGCAAAGCAAAAAGTAATCCTGAACAAGTATTAAAGCAAACATGTATATATTTTAATTTTCCAAATTCAGCATAGTGAGTTATATCTATTTGCCAAATATGATTGGGCATCATGCTTCGTCGATTAACCCTTAAATGAGGAACTGGAGATAATGTAAGGCAGTTAGGTCATTGTTTCACAGTCATTCTTGTTTGCTCCTTAGTGATATTATGTCAGAGCCTTAAGGTGTGGCTATAAAGATGAAACTTATTATGATAACTTCTAGCCAATGCAACAGGATCTGGAACTAAGGCCTCTCCTATAGAGTTCTGTCTATGCAATCATTGCCTGTAGCTAAAGGTAAAGGACCAAACCAGAGTGATCTCATATATGGCCAATATAAAAGGCATTTTTTTTGCATGAATGGTGTTTTGTAAATGTGTAATCAAAGATCCTGCTCGAGTATTAAACTTAAATATGCCACAAGTTTCCAACAGTGCAACACATTAGGCAATATACAAACTATCAGTAAAAAAGATTCAAAGTATTATCTACAGATTGAAAAACATTTAGTACTGCTATCAGTTCTGCTAACTGGACTGAGAGCCCAGGGGTCTCTATTACCACCTGTTGATTATTCATAAGATATCCAGCTTGACATTTAAAGGAGCCATCCATAAAAATCAAAAGAGCATTATGCAGTGGCTATAAAGATGTCATATTAGATAATACAACCTTATGCAAATTTAAAAAATTTATCAACCAAACTTGAGGATAATGATTATCTATAGTTCCTTTAAATCCTATTTGAGCAAGCAACTAATCCATACTATGCTGCTTCAGCCAAGTATCTTGATCTATGTTAAAAGGCTGAATAATGATATCTTGTTCTTTGCTAAAATAAGTCATCACCTGCTTCCTTCCAAGTATAATCATCTGGGCTACTGCCTCATAATATGGCAGAATATTATGTTTAGGAGACACTCACAAATGAATCCACAAAAGAGGAGACCTTTGCCACAATAATCCTGTAGGTGTATGAGTAGTATTAAAAATCAACCGATGTAAAGGCAAATAATAATTTATATAGGTAACAAATTGTTTTTCAATAGCTCTTTCTACTTGCTGTAAGGCCAGCAGCCCTTCGGGGTTAAAGATCTAAGGGAGGTAGGATCAGCCCTATCTTTTAGAATATCAAATAAAGGTCATAATTCTCCTGCAGTAAGCTTTAAATAGGGATGAAGCCAATTAATGTGACCTAACAACTTTTTTTCTATATTCTATGTTTACATTCCAAAGGCTTTCCCCTTTCCCAGTTCCCACCCACCATAGTTCCCATAGTTCCTCTCCCCCCCCCAACTGTTCCCCAATCATTCCCCCTCCCCCCTCGGTTTCTTTACTAAACTGGATGCAATCTTTACAGGCCCAGGGTCCTCTCCTTTCTTCTTCTTGGGAATCATTTGACTTGCTATTTGTGTCTTGAGTATTTAGGGCTTCTGGGCTCATTAATATCCACTTATCAGTGATTGCATTTCATGTGCATTCTTTTGTGATTGGGTTAATTCACTCAGGATGATATTTTACAGGTCTAACCATTTACCTACAAATTGCATGAATTCATTATTTTTAATTGCTGAGTAGTATTCCATTGTATAAATATACCACATTTTCTGTATCCATTCCTCCTTTGAGGGATATTTGGGCTCCTTCCAATTTCTGGCTATTATAAACAAGGCTGCTATAAACATAGTGGAGCATGTGTCCTTATTGCATGCAGGGGAATCCTCTGGGTATATGCCCAGGAGTGGTATGCCAGGGTCCTCTGGAAGTGACATGCCCAATTTTCTGAGGAACCGCCAAACTGATTTCCAGAGCGGTTTTACCATTTTGCAATCCCACCAACAGTGGAGGAGTGTTCCTCTTTCTCCACATCTTCGCCAGCACTTGTTGTCTCTTCAGTTTTTAATCTTAGCCATTCTGACTGGTGTGAGGTGGAATCTCAGGGTTGTTTTGATTTGCATTTCCCTGATGACTAATGATGTTGAACATCTTTTAAGGTGTTTCTCGGCCATCCGAATTTCTTCTGGTGAAAATTCTTTGTTTAGCTCTGTGCCCCATTTTTTGATAGTGACCTAACAACTTTTGAAAATCATTTAAAGTTTTTAAACTGTCCCTGAGAATATTTTCTTGGGAAATATGGCTTGATCTGTAAGTCTGAAGCCCAAATAATTATAAGGATCCCGAGTTTGCACTTTTTCTGGAGCTATTTGCAGTCCTTTATCAGCTAAAGCCTGTTGTAAATCTCTATAACATAACAGCAAGTCCTGAGTATCTTTTCCTGCTATTAGGATGTCTTCTGTGTAATGAATAAGGTATATCATTGTTCATTGCTGTCTTACAGGCTGAATGGCCTCTGTCACAAACTTTTGACATAAGGTGGGACTGTTGGCCATCCCCTAAGGAAGAACTGTCCATTGGTATCTTTTCATAGGTTCCATGAAGTTAATGGAAAAAACACTGAAAGTGAATCTTTCCCAATACTCAGGGTACAAAGGAATAGTAAAGAAACAATCTTTCAAATCTACCACTATTTTATAATATCTTCTAGGAATAGACACCAGTGAAGGAAGGCAAGTTTGTAAAGCTCCCATACATTCCATAGTTTCATTAACCTTTCTTAGATTTTGTAAAAATCTCCATTTACCAGATTTTTTTCTTGATAACAAATATTGGAGTATTCCATGGTTACTGAGATTCGTTTAGCTGTGCTTTCTCTAGCTGCTCCTGCACTAGCAAAAAGGCAACTTCTATTTTTTCTTTAGAGAAAGACCACTGATCAACCCCCACTTGGTTATCATTAATCCATTGAATCGTATCAGCAGGGGAGGCAAGCAAGTTAGTGGCCATTACGGAAAATGCCCCAAACCTCTAGTACCAGAGAAAGGCTTAGGATTTTCAAACCTTTAAACACCTTGTCCTTGTTTTCCTAGCCCCTGACCAGGCAAAAATCCTTGCTCTAGCAATTGCTTAGTTACTACCTCATTAGGACTACACATTATAAGACCCATCTGAGACAAGAGATATCTTCCCCAAAGCGTAACAGGTAAAATTGGCATAACATAAGACTGAATTTGTCCTGAATTGCCTTCTTCATCTTTCCAGGTAAGAAGTTTAGCATTCTGCTTTGGGTTATTGGCATAACTGATCCCTTGGAGGTGAGTGAGCATATCTGACAAGGGCCAAGTTGAAGGCCAATCTTGTCCTCTAATAATTGTCACATCAGCTCCAGTATCTTTCAATCCTTCAAGGCTTTTTCCCTCAATCGCTAATTTAAGGATAGGTATTACTTGTAATAGATTGAACCCAATACACATCAGAGGAAGCAAAGCCACTCTGTCCTCTCTTACTCAATGAATCTGGAAGGTAGCAGATGCAAGGGAACTAAGATAAGTTGAGCAATTCTTTGGTTAGCAGGTACAGTTATAATGTACAATGAAGAGAAGATGCCATAATTTTAATTTTTTCCTCATAATCATTATCTATGGCACCTGGATAAATCTGTAGTTCTTTTATAATAGTACTACTTTGTCCTAGAAGTAATCCCCAGGTTTCTGCAGGCAAAGGTCCAAAAACCCCTGTATGCAGGTTCTGAACTCCCATTTCTGGGGTTAATACTCCATGGGATATGGAACAGAGGTCCAGTCCTGAGCTTCCTGATGTTGCCATGATGAGTTCAAAAACAGATTTCCCTGGCATGGCAGCAGCTTCATAGTCCCATAAACTGCTTGCTGTGGACATCTTGGGCCTTGAGGGTGGCCCCTCTGCCCTTTTTCTGACACGGGGCAGCCCTGAATATCTGTCTTAGATTTAAAGTCCCTGGCCCAGTGATTACCGTTCCTGCATCAAGGACAAACTCCTGGGGTATAACCTGATTGCCCACTTATGGTGTCTCTGTTCCTAGATTAATCATTTTGAAAATGACCCAGAGCTCCACATTTAAAACACACTTTATTCCCTCATCTCTGTGAGAATATGGCTTGCACAGTGGTTCTTTGCAAAGCTGCAGTTATGTATAGACCTTGATTGTAGGAAGGTCCAGTCTCTGAACAAAGGTGAATAGACCCAGCTAAGTCTGTCTGTCCCTTGTAAGGTAAAGCTACATTAGCATTCTCATAAACCAATTATGTGACAAAAGGATTCCTGATTGAAAATCTCCAAAAATTCTATTAGATGATTTCAGTAGCCTATCCACAAAATTCTGAAAAATTTCATCCGGAGTCTGTCTACTGCTAGCTAAACTTTCACTGAGATCCCTTTATTCGGTAATTGATTCCACAAGAGGTGGGCAGCCATTACAACTTGCGCATACACTACAACAGGAAACCCAATCTGATTAGCATTACCTTCATATTGACCTTCTCCTAGTAGCATGTTAGTATCTCAATCTGGATTACATGCCTGAACATTCATCGTGGCAGTTCTCTTACCAGATTCATACCATTTGAAACTCCAAAGCAAGAAATCTTCTCCTGACAAAGTAGCCTTACATAGAGCCTTCCAATTTAGTAGGGTTAAATTTGACTCCCTCACAGTATCCAACAAACTTCTGTAAAAGGAGCATAGGGCCAGACTGTGCCACAGCTGTTTTAATTCTTTTTTTTTTTTTTTTGGTGTTTCTCTTGTTTTAATTCTTTTATCACTTTGAACTCCAAGGTCTGATATTGTCTAACTCTATTGTTCTGCTGGCCATGATCTCAACAGCAGGGAAGGCCAGCACATCAGATATAACCTCTCCTTTTCTGTGGGCCTGTGCCACAGCTCTTTCTAGCAGCAATTGGTGTATCTCAGAATTACTGCTCCTTCCTGCACTTGATACCATTTTTAGCTTCTGTAGCTCATTAGTTAATTCCTGCAACTTAATTTCAAACTCCAATTTAAGTAGTTGCATATCCATCTGGGTATCATCTTGTACAGTAGAGGCAATAGGTGGAGCAGAAGAAGGGCTAGGAGGCCAATCCTTACCATAATATTTGGCAGCACCTTCATCTGAATGAGCTTCCTCCTCCTTAACTCATAAGTAGTATCTCTATGTCTTTCTAATTTAGGGTTGAGAGGACCCTTTTCTGAGAGAGTCCTCTCTGGCAGGCTTCCTTCTTGAGATTCCTCAAGTTCTCCCTGGGTGCTGTCTGATGCTTGTGAGGTTTCTCCATCAGTATCATCTTTTATAAGCATCCAGAGGCAAAGGGTAGTATTATCTGGTCCAGTGACTCTTAATGCTTTTCCAATTTTTCCTATGTTCTCTTATCTAAAGTTCTTTTTTCTAGGAACCATGGGCAAAAATAATGTATCTTATCTAAATGGTCTTCTAACCATCATTTTTCAAACTCTACTCCTCCTGCCTGAAGCAGCTCTTGAAGGCTGATGACAAATGCATGTTTAGAAGTTTCCTTTCCCATTTTCCACTGTCAACCCCTAAGTGAGCTCAGCATTAGGTAGATGCTGTTCCACCTAGCCCATGTCCCTCTTAACCTACAATAACAGCTTCAAAAGGATGAAATTTATGACTAGTGCTAGTATTTAGTGCTGTAGTTGCTCACCATGCAGGATACCATCTGTGATGGTTTGTATATGATTGGCCCAGGGAGTGACCCTATTAGGAGGTATGGCCTTGTTGGAGTAGATGTGCCACTGTGGGTATTGGCTTAAGACTCTTACCCTAGTTGCCTGGAAGTCAGTCTTCTACTAGCAGCCTTCAGATGAAAATATAGAACTCTTAGCTCCTTCTGCACCATATCTGCCTGGATGATGCCATGTTTCTGCACTGATGACAATGGACTGAACCTCTGAACCTGTAAGCCATCCCCAATTAAATGTTGTCTTTTATAAAACGTACATTGTTCATGGTGTCTGTTCACAGCAGTGAAAGCCTAACTAAGACACCATCTTTTTCTGTTTTCTGCAAAGCTCCACCAACACAGGGTCCAGACACACTTTTGGGCACCAATCTGTATCTGCCTGCAGTTACATCAAATGGGTTACCTGGAAGGGAAGCAGGTGATGTGTAGGAAGTCAGAGAGAGAAGAAGGAGACGAAGACAACAGTTGCTGATCAAGGTCACAGTTTTAATGGAGTACTCAGAACTTAAAGTTTCAGGTGAGACCCCCTCTCCCAATTCCAAGGTCTGTTCAAAACTGGTCTGATTGCTCAGCAGGCATTGGCTCCACTGCTCAGGTGGCTGGGCTGGTCACCTGGTTAATTCAGCAATTTATAGATCTGGGCAAGCAATGAACTTCAACTTGGTCCAAGCGCTCCACCCTAGGTGGGTGAGATTATAGCTAACACAGGTCTGGAATCACTGCTCAAGTGCTAGGAGGGGAATGCATCATTTATATGTCCATTGCACAAGTCCATTATTCATTACAAATATTTTCTCTCTGTCAGTGACTTTTTAATTGCATCTTTGAAGAAATTTCTATATAAAGAAATGTACTGTGTTCATGTGTGTATGTGTGTGCTTGTGTGGTGCAATTCTTTTGTATTTATGAAAAAATTCTTAGAAATAAGAATTTCAAACTTGTATCAATGTCTGTCTATGATTTATTTTTTTGCTAATTAGTAATAAGTTCTTTTATGCTGAATGTATTTATTCACTTTATACCCTGAATGATGCCCCACCTCCTATTCCCCCTCATACATTCCCTCCCCACTCTTCCATCTCCTTCTTTTCTGAGAGTGTGGAGCCATCTTCACCCCCTGGATAACCTCTACCCTGGCATATCAAGTCTCTGCAGAACTTGGTACATACTTTTCCACTGAGACCAGATAAGGTTGCCCATAGGCTCCTTAGGGCGATAGGATTTTTGACAGAGTCAAGAGTCCCACAAGAAGAAAAAGCTAAACCTTTTTAATATTGTGATTTATATACAGAGGAGTTAGGTCAGTCCCATCCTGTCTCTCTGGTTTCCAGTTTGTTCTCTGTGAGCCTCTGTGAGTGCAGGTTATTTTATTCTATGGGTTTTTATGTGCTTAATTCTTCAAATCTATTTGACAACATTGTATTGTAATTTTGTATGTATTAGCTTCATTATTCCAGAATCCAAGAAATAGATATCATTCTATTTTTGTGAAAATTCTTTTGTATATTGTTTCCAAAGCTTGTTTCTAATATGTACAATGTGACATTTTATTGTGAGCTCTCTAGTCTTATTGGAATTGTGTGGGGTAAAAATTTATTGGTTTTGTTTGATACAATACACTGATGTGATTACCTGCCAACCAAGGAGCATTTTAAATTAAATTATTTCCTTAATATTGTTTAAAACAAATATGTGTTACAAATTCAGATAGGCCAAGAATGAACAATTCCTTATAAAAACATTCAATAGACATCGTCCTCAAGTCATACATATAATTATATATTATTAAAACTCATAAACCTCAGAGTTTCTTGCTTACCATTCCCTTCGGAATATGGAATTCTAGCTTTAAAGAAACAGTTACATTGATATTATAGCTTGTTTGTGTCCAATTTTCTCCATTTTCTATGTGTGGAAAACAGTGAAATCCCCCCCCATAATGTCCACAAGTTCAACCCAAGAGTGTGATAGAAAATTCACTGAAAAGAAGAATGACTTAGCTGAATGATTAACAAGAGTTTTTGTCTTTCTTTGTTTAAATTCTCTGTAGAATTGTTCCTTTCCCATGAGATCATAAGTGTGTCTTAGCTGTGTTATGTATCCTTGAGGGTACCTCTGACTTTCTGTAGATATGCAATATTCTGCTACATTAAAAGAGGTAGATTCCTAGTTGTCTTCAGTAGATATTTTTTCTCATAGTTCCAGACATTTTAATCATCAGGTCTCTTCTAGGAAATCTCACCATTCCATCTACATCAGGAACAGTAACTTTAATGCTTACATTCTAGATTGCAGTTAATATTCAGGTGGGCTCAGTTCCTACTATATTGTTGGATCCCTTGAGAAAGAACTCAAAGAAATCACAGAATGCTAGGAATACACTACTGATTCTAAATTAAGCTGACCTTTCAGTTTCTTTATTTAAAACTTGCATGATACTGAATCATTCTTCTTTTCAAGGTAATAAGGGTTTGAGCTTGAGTTATCTGTAATGTCTTAACTTGCCCTCAACTCATTTTGACAGTTTTCCTCTGGAACTCTGGCAGACCTTAAACATATGATCCATTCTTCTTCTTCCAGAGTGAAAGCATTATAGGCACTTACCACCATGACTGGTTAGACCATAGCTTTGTTTCCAATCTTAAATTTAGTTGACTTTTCACTAGCATCTGTTACCTCCTGCTATCTCCATGTTTTAAAATTCTGTACCTTACCTCAGAAGCAACTATAGTAACATCTTAGAGGCATTGATTCATCAAAAGTTCATATTCTCGTTTAATGTTGACCAGTCTCTCTAAAATAGTTCAGAGAAAGACTAGGACACATATGAAATTAAGAAAAAAATATGTACAAAAATATTTTGGGAAAAGTCCCAGAATAAATGTTCTTAAGGCAGCATTTCATTTCCCTATAAAATAAAATTCTTCTGATTATTCCAATTAAGTGAATTAATCTAAAACATTATACTGGACAATTAAATTTTATTGTAAAGTTCAGGAAAACTTGCCTTCATGCTTATGTCTCCTTTCTTCTCTCCCACAAAATGTTTAAGAAAATTGATCCCATATTAATACCAAGGATGTTCACATCATATTAGCCCCAGAACTTGAAGTTGGAAAATAAATGAGGCATTTATACAAACTACAGTAAAGCAATATAACTACAATCTTCTACCTCTCATGATATGCTCTTATGATAGAGGACAGACAGCAAAGACAATCCTTAACCCATGGATAAATCCAAACTGTCACATACCCACCAAGTGTTAAAGGTTGTGCAGGGTACCGAGATTAACTCAGCAAATCTCTTAATATTTGTCAATTTCAGAGTGCGTACTTGTAAACTAGGGAGTGGGAACAAGGTAGCAGGAGCAATAAATTCTAAATTATGAGGTTATAGATTAGATTAAAGTGAAGAAAATAAGAAGCACATATCACAATACCTGGCATGAAATACATGTTGAACATTATTATTATTATTATTATTATTATTATTAATCAGTATCAGTGGGAACTGGAATCATAGTTGTCATATAAGGTATAACAATCTTTGTTACAGCTATTATATTTTTAGTTGGATATTAGGAATGATGCTCTTATAGAATTATAGGTTCCATAATCTCAGTAAAACAAATTTCATTCCTCCACTTCTTCCATGACACAGTATAGAATACATTCATATCAGAATGATCATAAGTAGAGAAGTCCTATTGATATCTGATATTTTATTAACAATAACTTATTAGAGACAACTAATTTAGAAAGCATATTCAAAATCACTGTAGCTGGAAGTGAATTGTTTTTATGAACCAAGAATATTCAGTATCATACTGGCTTTTCTACCCCCAATCAAGATGGAGGGCAGAGATCTGGTGAGAAAAATCTTTTTAAAAAGTATTTAGGCAAAGATTCTTCAGCAAATCAAATGTCACCACAGGGAAACCAAAGAGAAACAGTGAATTCTTTTGTGAATGTGTGTTCTAAGAAACATATGCCAGGACTTCTTACTCTCTTTTCACCAGTGTCTACACTCAGCACGGTGACACAAGAGTGAGCTGCTGTGCCTCAGCATCTTTCTCAGTCATGTTTAATGCTTTGGGGTTGGTATCAAGCTGCTTCCATCATGTGCCATCATTTAGTCCAATCTTTATCTCATCATGTCCTGGGTCTACATGGATGCCTAGAAAAAAGGCACTTTTCTCTTAAGCCTCTTGCATCCACACTAGGACCCATGTTCATCAGTTTCCTTCAAATATAAGATATATGCTTTGCTGACCTTCAATTTAACTGTTTCCCATTCTTCTTGCAACTTCTCTAGACAATTCCCCAAGTCTACATGAAAAAAATCACCTTTTCTTTAATCACTCCCCAAAGAAATTCCATTTGAAAACAAAATGTTACCCATAACCTTAGGGCACCTAACGTCTAAATCAGTTTATCCACACCCATTTCTTGGCATGGACATTAGTCACTCACTCCAGTCATACATTGGTTCTTGTCAAAACCAATATTACCACTCATATCTGATGCTCTAATATTTAACTCCAGGTACATTTCTCTCCCAAAGAGTATTTCATGATGCAGAATGAAGAGTTATTATAACACATACTTAAAAAAAAAAAAAAAAACAGGCACTAGCATTTATCAACCCTGTCAGTAGATAAGGTCTGATTTACTGTAATAAAGGTTAGGCTGTAATGAAAATGCATTTTTTAAATATAGAGGGTATACTTAACTTCACTATTAATTCTAAATGTTCAGAGTACTGCTGCATAGTCACGGATGTGAATTTAGGTGTTTTAAGATAGAGTGAATATAAAACTGGAAAAGATTTATAGGCAATAAAAGGAATTGTGCTCATAACTCACAACTGCTTGTGAGAGCCTGGCTCCAGTCTGGAGCTACAAAGCAGTTCATTAGCCTTGCCAGACAGCCTGGAATTGAAACAGACTTCTCAGCCATCACTAAAGCAATCAAAGCTCTTGATTTCATTCGTTTTATAAAAATAGATTAGCTGACCCAAATGTGATGTTTAGACCTTTCTTTGTGCATGAGTGGGGTGAAGGGGGGAAACACCTGATTATTGACAGGAAATACATTAACCTTGAGATGTTAGCAAGATATTGAGATTATAGTTTCAAGAAAGGCTTCTGCATACTTGTGTTTCCTTTGACAATGGACCTAACCGTCCCACTGAAACAAGCGAAGCAATTGCCTGGAATGACAGAACAATCCTATGTGGTAAACACAGGTAGTGATCATTCTCACCCAGTGAATCCCACATAAATTCCTCTTTCAAATATTAAATGTGACAGCTGGAATTTAAGAAAGTTCCTCAATTAAACTTTCTACTATTCTTTTTGCAACAGTAATCTTTTGAACACATGGAAAAAGCAATCATTTAAATTTCAGTAAACATGATAGCTATATATCTATCAGCCGACTCTAGGCTCATTTTTTATTAACCCCTCCTGATCAATTTCCAATTAATTTTAATCAGTATCACAAAGATCTGGATAAGAAAATCTTTGATGTTTAATAAGTAAATCACATTTTAGAACATAGTGATAACCATGGAAACTACTTATGTTGCCCATTTAGAAACATGACCTCCTTCCTTTTGGTTGCCATCAGTCATATTGAAATACCTGTAAATCACTAACCTGTATTATGTTTCCAAACTTCTGTCATTCAAAATATGTAATACCAATTACATTTGCACTATGAATACCCAAGTGTTCTCATTTGCACTCAGCAAATGAATAGACACTTTGGGGAAGTACATTTATTTTTTACATTCTTGGCTCCTACAACAAAATATCCGACAAAAGCAACTTTAAAAAGGAGAAGTTTAATTTGATTCATTGTTGGCAGTACAGACTCTCACAGAGGGAATGTGTGGTGGCAGGTATGTAAAGTTTCTGGTTAGATTACCCAAAGTCAAGAAGCAGAGAGAGTTGAGTAGTTGCAGGAAGGTGATTTTCTCCCTTTTATTCAGTTCTTGATGTCAGCTCATGACATCAAGTCATGTCTTCCCACCTCAATTAATCCAATCTAGAAATTCCTTGACAAATAAGTACATACATTTCTGTCTTGTCAATATTTCTAGTCATTGAGATAAATGCCCCTTATATAATATGGATGCAATTTTTGCATGTTCATTTTTTATAAGAAGGATGAAAGTATCCCCAACCACCTTAAGACTTCATGGTTATAGGATTAGAATATTCAATTTCTTAATGGTTCATTTTGAACTGTTTTTCATCTTTGGAAATTGATCTATTTTTACCTAGGTTGCTAAATGTGATAATGTACAGTTGTTCATAATATTCAATTGTTGCTTTTTAGTTGTGTGAGAATTTAGATTAATGCAGCTTTGTCATTACTGGGATTAGTGATTTATGGTGCATGTCATTATTATTTTTGATTTATCAGTAATTTACAAACTTCACTCAGTTTTGCTTAGCTGGTTGGTTTGTGATGTTGGGGGCAGAATACAGAGTAGTGTGAATGCAGGACAAGTACTGTACCATTGAACAATATCCCCAGCTCTAACCTATTTCTTTTCAATACGGAACATCAAATTGAATTTCTTAAATGAAGAACTAGCTTTTTTATTGAATATATTCTATATTTACATTTCATTTTCCTTTTTCTGGTTTGCCGCCTTCTGAAGGTCCCACATGCTCTTTACACTCCCCCTGCTCCCTCATCCAACCCTTCCCACTACCCTGTTCTGGTATTCCCCTACACTGATGCTTTGATCTTTTCCAGCAACAGTGTCCACTCTTTTCTTCTTGTCAGACATCATTTGGTATGTAAATTGTGTCTTTGGTGTCCCAAGATTCTAGGCTAATAACCACTTATCAGTGAGTGCATACCACAGGTATTCTTTTGAGACTGGGTTACCTCACTTAGTAGGATGTTCTCCATCTTCATCAATTTTTCTAAGAATTTCATGAATTCATTGTTTCTAATGGCTGAATAGTATTCCATTGTGTATATATACCTCATTTTTTGTATCCATTCCTCCGTTGAGGGACATCTAGGTTCTTTCCAGATTCTGGCTATTATAAATAAGGCTGCTATGAACATAGTGGAGCATGTATCCATATTGCATGCTGGGGAATCCTCTGGGTATATTCCCAGGAGTGGTATGGCTGGGTCCTCAGGAGGTATCATGTCCACTTTTCTGAGGAACCGCCAGACTGATTTCCAGAGTGGTTGTACCAGCTTGCAGTTCCACCAGCAGTGAAGGAGTGTTCCTCTATATCCACATCCTCGCCAACACCTGATGTCTCCAGAATTTTTAATCTTAGACATTCTAACTTGTGTGAGGTGAAATCTCAGGGTTGTTTTGATTTGCATTTCTCTAATGACTGATGATATTGAACATTTTTAAGGTGTTTCTCACCATCTGAATTTCTTCAGGTGAAAAGTCTTTGTTTACCTCTGTACCCCATTTTTGGATAAGGTTATTTGTATTTCTGGGGTCTAACTTCTTGAGTTCTTTGTATACATTGGATATTTGCCCTCTGTCAGATGTGGGGTTGGTGAAAATCTTTTCCCAATTTGTTGGTTGCTGATTTGTCCTTTTGACAGGGTCTTTTGCCTTACAGAAACTTTGTAATTTTTGAGGTCCCATTTGACTATTCTTGCTCTTAGAGCATAAGAAATTGGTGTTCTGTTCAGGAATTTTCCCCCTTAGCCAATGTCCTCAATGGCCCTCCCCAGTTTCCTTTCTATTAGTCTTAGTGTATCTGGTTTTATGTGGAGGTCCTTGATCCACTTGGAGTTGAGCTTAGTGCAAGGAGATAAGAGTGGATCAATTCTCACTCTTCTACATGTTGACCTCCAGTTGAGCCAGCACTCTCTGTTGAAAAGGCTATCTTGTTTCCACTGGATGTTTTCAGCACCTTTGTCAAAGATCAATTGGCCATAGATGTGTGGGTTCAATTCTGGGTCTTCAATAATATTCCATTGATCCACTTCCCTGTCACTGTACCAATACCATGCAGTTTTTAACACTACTGCTCTGTAGTATTGCTTGAGGTCCGGGATATTGATTCCCCCAGAAGTTCTTTTACTGTTGGTGATAGTTTTTGCTATCCTGTTTTTTTTGTTATTCCAGATGAATTTGAGAATTGCTCTTTCTAACTCTATGAAGAACTGAGTTGGGATTTTGATGGGGATTGTGTTGAATCTGTATATTGCTTTTGGCAAGATTGCCATTTTAATTATATTAATCCTGCCAACCCACGAGCATGGAAAAATTTTCCATTTTCTGATGTCTTCTTCAATTTCCTTCTTCAGATACCTGAAGTTTTTGTCATATAAATCTTTCACTTGTTTGGTTACAGTCACACCAAGATACTTCATATTGTTTTGTGGCTATTGTGAAGGGTGTCATTTCCCTAATTTCTTTCTCGGCCTCCTTATCCTTTGCAGATAAGAAGGCTACTGATTTGCTTGAGTTGATTTTATAACCAGTCACTTTGCTGAAGTTGTTTATCAGCTGTAGGAGTTCTCTGGTGGAGTTTTTTGGCTCACTTAAATATACTATCATATCATCTGCCAATAGTGATAGTTTGACTTCTTCCTTTCCAGTTTGGATCCTTTTGACTTCCTTATGTTCTCGAATTGCTCTAGGTAGTACCTCAAGCACTATATTGAAGAGATGTGGTGAGAGGGGGCAGCCTTGTCTAGTCCTTGATTTTAGTGGGATTACTTCAACTTTCTCTCCATTTACATTGATGTTGGCTACTGGTCTGCTGTAGACTGCTTTTACTATGTTTAGGTAATGGCCTTGTATTCCTGTTCTTTCCAAGACTTTTAACATGAAAGGATGCTGAATTTTGTCAAATGCTTTTTCAGCATCCAATGAGATATCCATGTTGTTTTATTTCTTTGAGTTTGTTTATGTAGTGGATTACGTTGATGAATTTCCATATGTTGAAACATCCCTGCATCACTGGGATGAAGCCAACTTGATCATGGTAAATGATTGTTTTAATGTGTTCTTGGATTCGGTTGGCAGGAATTTCATTGAGTATTTTTTCATAAGGGAGATTGCTCTGAAGTTCTCTTTCGTCGGTGGATCTTTGTGTGGTTTTGGTATCAGGGTAATTGTGGCTTTGTAGAGTGAGTTGGGTAGTGTTCCTTCTGATTCTATTTTGTGGAATAGTTTATGAGCATTGGTATTAGGTCTTCTTTGAAGGGCTGATAGAATTCTGCACTAAAACCATCTGGTCCTGTGCTTTTTTTGGTTGGAAGACTTTCTATGAACCCTTCTATTACTTTGGGGTATTTGGGTCTGTTTAGACTATCTATTTGATCCTGATTTAATTTTGGTATTTGGTATCTGTCTAGAAAATTGTCCATTTTCTCCAGATTCTCCAGTTGTGTTGAGTATAGGCTTTTGTAGTACGATCTGATGATTTTTTGAATTTCCTCAGTTTCTCTTGTTATATCTCGCTTTTCATTTCTAATTTTGTTAATTTGAATACTGTCTCTGTGCCCTTTGGTAAGTCTGGCTAGGGGTTTATCTATCTTGTTGATTTTCTCAAAGAACCAGCTCTTGGTTTTGTTGATTCTTTGTATAGTTCTCTTTGTTTCTACTTGATTGATTTCAGCCTTGAGTTTGATGATTTCCTGTCCTTTACTCCTCCTGGGTGAAATAGCTTCTTTTTGTTCTAGAGCTTTCAGGTGTGCCATTAAGTTGCTAGTATATGCTCTCTCCTGTTTCTTTTTGGAGACACTCAAGGCTATGAGTTTTCCTCTTAGCACTGCTTTCATTGTGTCCCATAGATTTAGTTATGTTGTGCCTTCATTTTCATTAAATTCTAAAAAGTCTTTGATTTCTTTCTTTATTACTTCCTTTATAAAGGAATCATTGAGTAGAATATTGTTCAGCCTCCAACTACATGAGGATTTTCTGTTGTTTTTGTTGCTATTGAAGACCACTCTTACTCCATGGTGATCCCATAGGAGGCATGGGATTAGTTAGATCTTTTTATATTTGTTGAGGTCTGTTTTGTGAACAATTATATGGTCGATTTTGGAGAAAATACCATGAGGTGCTAAGAAAAAGATATATATAGTCTTTTGCTTTAGGATGAAATGTCATATATATATATATATATATATATATATATATATATATGTTAAATCCAATTTGTCCAATGTTTCAATGAGTTTCCCTGTGTCCCTGTTTAGTTTCTGTTTTCCTGATCGGTCCATTGAGGATAGTGGAGGGTTGAGGTCCCCCACAATTATTGTGTTAGGTGCAATGTGTGCTTTGTGCTTTAGTAAATTTTCTTTTATGAATGTGTGTGCCCTTGCATTTGGAGCATAGATGTTTCGAATTGTGAGTTCTTCTTGGTGGATTCTTCCTTTGACTAGCAAGAAGTGACTTTCTGTGTCTCTTTTGATGACTTTGGGTTGAAAGTCAATTTTATCTGATATTAGAATGGCTATTCCAGCTCACTTCCTGTGACCATTTGCTTGCAAAATTGTCTTCCAGCCTTTTACTCTAAGGTAATGTTTGTCTTTGACTCTTAGGTGTGTTTCCTGTATGCAGCAAAATGTAGGGTCTTGTTTCTGTATCCAGTCTGTTAGTCTATGTCTTTTTATTGTGGAATTGAGTCCATTGATGTTAAGAGATATTAAGGAATAGTGATTATTTCTTCCTGTTATTTTTGATGTTATTTTTGTTTTTGAGTGGTTATCTTCTTTTGAGTTTGAGAGAAGACGGTTACTATCTTGCTTTTTCTTGGGTGCAGTTTCCCTCCTTGTCTGAGTGATTTCCTCCTATTATCCTTTGTAGTGCTGGGTTAGTGGAAAGATATTGTGTAAATTTGGTCCTGTCATGGAATATTTTGATTTCTCCATTTTTGTTGATTGAGAGATTTGCTGGGTATAGTAGTCTTGGCTGACATTTGTGTTCTCTTAGGGTCTGCATGAGATCCTCCCAGGATCTTCTAACTTTCATGGTTTCTGGAGAGAAGTCTGGTTTGATTCTGATAGGTCTTCCTTTATATGTTACTTGGCCTTTTTCTCTTACTGCCTTTAATATTCTTTCTTTGTTTAGTACATTTGGGGTTTAATTATTATGTGATGGGAGGTATTTCTGTTCTGGTTCAGTCTGTTTGGAGTTCTGTAGGCTTCTTATATATTCACGGGCATCTCTCTCTTTAGGTTAGGGAAGTTTTCTTCCATAATTTTGTTGAAGATATTTGCTGGCCCTTTAAATTGGAGATCTTCACTCTCATCTATGCCTATAATCCTTAGGTTTGGTCTTCTCATTGTGTCTTTGATTTCCTGGATGTTTGGGGTTATAAGCCTTTTGCCTTTTGCATTTTCTTTGACTGTGGAGTCAATGGTTACTATGGTATCTTCAGCATCTGAGATTCTTACCTCTATCTCTTGTATTCTGTTGTTGATATTTGCATCTAGAACCCCTGATTTCTTCCCAAGGTTTTCTATCTCTAAAGTTGTCTCCTTTTGTGATTTCTTAATTGTTTCTACTTCTGTGTTCAGATCTTGGATGGTTTTGCTCAGTTCCTTCATTTGTTTGTTTATGTTTTCTTGCAATTCTTTAAGAGATTTATGTGTTTCCTCTTTCATGAATTCTGCCTGTTGATTCAAGTTCTCCTGCATTTCTTTAAGTGATTTTCTCATTTCCTCTTTATTGGCTTCTGTCTGTTGGTCCATATTCTCCTGGAATTCTTTAAGTGATTTTTGTGTTTGCATTGTAAGGGCTTCTAACCTATTGATGTTCCCCTGCATTTCTTTAAGAGATTTGTTTATGTCTTTTTTTGTGTTCCTCTAGCAGCATCATGACTAGTGCTTTTAAATCCAGCTCTTGTTTTTGTGGTGTGTTGGGGTATCCAGGACTTGCTGTGTTCAGTGAATTGGGTTCAGATGCTGCCATATTGCCTTGATTTCTGTTTGCAATGTTCCTACGTTTTTCTTTTGCCATCTGTTTATCTTTGGAGTTAGTTGGTCTTGTTGTTACTGGTTGGTGTTTGAAGCTCCTGTGAGCCTGGCGTTTGGCGCTGCTGTCATAGAGGGTGTCTGAGCTCCCGAGGTAGAAACTGGGAGGTTTCAGTTACTGGGCTCTGAATTACCTCCTCAGCTTTGCTGGGCCGGATCCAAGTCTTCCCCAGGCTCGCTGCTGGACTTGCAATTGGCCTCCTGCAGTATCCTCCTGGCCTGCCTAGTTGACAACTCTTAAGAATCAGATCTTTTTTTTTTTTCCTCCACCAATCTGGGCTCGTCTGTTAGATCTTTATGGTGACCTGGGCTCCTCTGTTGGTCCTCTATGGTGACCTGTTCAGGCCCCCAGCGCCAATATGGTAGCAGGTCTCAGGGCTCTGTCTAACCACTGGATTCCCTGTAGGACTGGAGGTTCCATGGTTGGGCTTCTAGAACCTAGGTGGTGGTGCTCTCAGTCCACAGGGCTCTGTCTTGTTAGCTGTCTGTGGTGTCCTAAGGCAAGATGTTGGCCTCTGGCTGTACTCCAGGCACAGACCCACTAGCAGGTTGGTGCCCACGCGGTTTGGTGCAGAGACCGCCCGCCAACCTGCTCTGGCTCTAGGCGCAAGCAAGTAGCTGATGCTAGGCTAGATCTCTGTCCACCCACCTGAACCTAGCCACCGGCAGGCAGTCCACTGTGACCCGAGGGAATATGGTGGCCTGGCTGCAAGCCTGTGAGCCGCTGGTCCCCAGCAGTCAGAGAAAGCTTCTGAGCTGTAGGTGCATGGACTTCCTGCTCACCTGCTCTGGCTCTGGGTGCAAGCAAGAGCCTGACAGGGTAGTAGTTGCTAGGCTAGGTCTCTGTCCACGCATCTGAACCTAGCCGCTGGCAGGCAGTCCGCAGTGACCCGAGGGAAGATGGCGGCATGGCTGCAAGCCTAAGAGCTGGTCCCCAGCGGTCAGAGACAGCCTCTGAGCTGTAGGTGCACAGACCTCCCACCAACCTCCTTTGGCTCTGGGTATGAGCAAGAGCCTGACCAGGTAGTCATTGCTAGGCTAGGTCTCTGTCCATGTACCTCAACCCAGCTGCTGGCAGGCAGTCTGCAGTGGCCCAAGGGAAGATGGCAGCCTCAAGAACTAGCTTTTAACTTAATAGAATTTAGCTATTTTCCTCTCAATTTCAATATTATCTTAGGATTTTGAAATAATTTTTTTCTTTTCTGTTTGCTGTAGACTTCATTTGCTGTTCTTGACAATTCCTTTGAAATAGTAACATAAATTATAGTTTTGAGACTTTTGTGCCTCCTAACGTAAAGTAGGAAATTATATGCAATGTCTTCCCATGCAGTATGGCTTTATATCTGCTTCCATTCTGGTCTATACATTTATTTTTCCTTTGACATCATCCGATGCTTGTGAAATATTTACCAGTGTGTTATTTAATTTTCATATGTGCCAAGATGTCCTTTTGCCTTTAGGCTGTTAAATGTGTATTTTATTTTAAGGAAGATTCTCTGAGATATGCTAATGTTTTGTTCTTGATTCTAGGAGTGGAACCCAAAGTCTTACATCTAAAATATTTTAACATTCCAAGATGATGATATCTATATGTTTCATGAACATTTGGGAATTAGGGCTTCTCAAATAAGGAACACTTGAGAAAATGAACATTTGAGAACTGAGAAATAATATATCTATAACCCAGTTTTGAGAGAGTTATGAAGGTTATTACTATGATTGCAGAATTTTACCCCATCTATTATGTTTTAAAACTTCTGTATTCATTTCCAATAGTTTTTTTAAATTTAAACTATTTTTTCATCATGATGAACTACTGCATAAGTCTATAATAATTTCTTTATAATATATTTGTTTTAATAAAGGGAGAAAAACATGTTTCTTATTCCTGAACAAACCTTGGGCTAAAATTGAGGTCAGCAATTTTACCTCCGCACACTTAGTGCTTACAGAACCATAGCTCATCTGCTATTACTTTGCTTTTGTACCGACTAGGCTCTCTGCTCACATTCCTGTTCAAACAGTTATACCATGGTGACATAACTCCTAGGGACAGGTGTATCTTTGAGTTCAAGGACAGCCTGGTCTATATAGAGTTCCAGGACATCCAGGGCTACATAGAAAAACTCTGTCCTTAAGAAACAGCAAAACAAAATAAAGAACAACCAAATAAACATAGAAACAAATAAACAAAAAAGGTTGTATAATGACATGCTTGCAAGCATTCATCACATCTTCATCAACAAAAAATAGCCTGCTTTACAGCGTCAGAGCCACACCTTTAGATTTGCAGTCAAAAGATTTGTAACCCCAGCAATGTCTCTGTGGTTCAAAAACTTCAGATTCATAAAGAACTCATTCTGGTATCCTTGTCTTGGGTGAAAACAGCCTGACTACAACATTAATGGGTACTAACATAGCTCCTCATATTTTTAAATGAAAGTAAATATAGTACATTTATTCATTAATATTGATAACAATATTACTTACTTGCATATTCATTCTCAATCTCTGACCTGTATGTAAAATATTTAGAAGCATTAGAATCAAGTGAATTATTTGTATGTATAGATTCAGTCTACATAGAAGTGGATCATTATTTTTCTAGTACTTGCAAAATAGTCTAGTTTTTCCTATCTTCTCTCATTTCAGGTAAAAACTTCTATCATTTGAAAAACTATCCTCTGAAGGAAATGTGTCATGTCTTTCTGGCTATTATAAATATGTTAGAAACTAGATGTTTAATTGTGACTTTTCATTGCATTGACTTGAGAGTGTTATTTTATGTTGGTTTCACTAACTCCTTAAACCTGTGGGTTTTTGCCTTTAGCAAAATGTGAAAAGTGCCTTACCATGCTTTCAAAGATTCTTTCCATGTTACTTGTTAATACTTTCTTTTTAGAACTCCAGAAATTGGAGTATGGCGTCTTTTTTTTTCCTTGCTATTTCATAGGTCAGGACACTAAGGGCCATTTTATTTATTTACTGCCGAAAATTGGTTGAACACATCTGCTCTATCCTCACATTTGCTCACTTGGTTTCTAGTCACACAATGATATAGCACAGAAGTGCTTTTTAAAATTTTATTTTTATATTTTATTTACATATAAAGTGTAAGCAATGGGATTGCTGTTATTTTCAAGCAAGTAGTCAGCACATAGCCACAAATGACAATTACTCCTTCCTTCTATCTCCTCTGTCCCTTTACACTTCTCTCTCTTGGAGGTTTTCCTTTATTTTTTAAAAACCTATTTATGCAAATTCATTTTTATTGCAAAGGAATTGAAGGATGAGAATGTAAAACCAGAGATGAAACTTTACAGGCCTCTATGAAGAACCAGTCTGGAGAACATGACCATCCTGTACAGGATTTTTTAACATATTAAAAGACTATGTTCTTTTGCTTATTGCATGCACATGCATGTGCACATACATATGCATGTGTGTGTGTGCTTGTGTGTGTGTGTGTGTGTGTGTGTGTGTGTGTATGTGTGAAGTCTGATAACTGGGTTGTACACAGCAGAAAAAAATTATAGAATGTCAAGCATAACATGTTAGTAACTGTCAGGTTTTTTCCAGTACTGGGGATTTCATATGAATGCCACCAACTCATTAGATAAAAAACTTCACCCCATCACTAATCATTGTTTTATTTATGAATCAAATTTTGCTTTTTATCAACTTTCATTAGTTCTTTATAATAGAACCCTGTCTTTACAGATAGTGTCAGTTGTGTTGGCTTAGTAATAATTAAAGGTTGAAAAAATGGCTCAGATGTTAGGAGTACTTACTGGTTCATAAAAGAACTGGCTTTGATTCCCAGCACCCACATGGCATATCACTCATGTCTGACTCCAGTCTCCATGGACATGATTTACTTTTTTGATACCTATAGGTATCAGACAGGCACTTGGTATTTATCCTGGCAAAATACCTACAAAACAGGTATATATGAAATACTTTAAGTATATTCAATTATTTTGTGACAATTACTTAATGATAGATCTCACATGATTCAAAGTCTTATTTTAATTGTGAATCATAATCTTTTCTCATTTTAATTGTAATTCTACTAATTTTTAAAATATTTATTATGTATGTTTGTCTGTGTATGTGTTTTATGTTTGTGTGTTTCCATGTGTAGTGTGTCCTTGTATGTGTTTGTATATGCATATATGTACATGTGAGTATGCATGCATATGTGTGTGTACATGTGTAATACATGGGTATGTGTGTGGATGTGAGAACCATGCATAGTATGATCATAAGGCAGTTTTTGAAGAATTGGTTCTTCTGCCATTTCTTGGAAGCTGATTATCAAACTTGGGTTCCCAAGAATATAAGACAAATACCTTTACCCACTGAGACATGCATGTCATAGTCTAATTTTAGTATTGTACTCATCATGGCATATTTTATTTCATTCCTACATATTTGAGATATAATGCCAGAAGACACGAAGTCATCCCACTTTCCCGTACGACTATAGTCCTATAATTTTGTGTTTTCTTTTGTGACAGTCTCATTTCCAGAGCCAATGGTATACTGCTTGAGTTGTCTCATCCCACTGAAAAGTGCTCAGTAGTCCCTTCTGCTACTATCTGAGATGCAGAAAGACTTTGCTAAGATAACCCAGCTTTTGTTTCCTGTTGAGAGAGAAGCAGCAAGACCAGACAAATCTAAGCATGTACCTGGGCACTCTATAGGTTGTCATTTTCAGAGTAGATGAAGGAATGTAAGACACACAAAGAAAAACTAATTGATATTTGTGGTAGAATATCATTTTACCCCTTCTCTTGCATTGACTCCACATTTCCTCATTTAGGGGAAAGGACTTTCAAGCAGAGGAACTAAAAGAGTATTTCTGGCAGTAGTTGCTTATTTTGACAAGATTCTAATTTAATCTCCACCATAGTTAAGTCATATTGAATCTTTATGTCAAAAGGATGAATTCTCTATACTTCTGTGAATAATAACTAGTAATATAATATTTGAATTACAGAATTTAGAGTTTTCACAGAGTACATAGATAGTATTAATGAAATATCTATGGAATAGTACAACTTGTATCAGATCACACATTTAGCTCAATATAACTATATTTACAGTGGTCCATTTTATGTCCAGTGCACATGAGGTGCTCATGGTTACCAATAATTTTTTCATACTTAATGCTGTTCAATTATTTACCTACAACTCTTAAATTCACTCGTTTACTTATTGGGATAATAATACATACATTTACACTTAGACTGGTTTTATTTAGGATAAGCTAAAATCTATGCTTTAAAAATGCCTGCTACCAGTAGTATGTCATACACACAACACATATCACACACACACACACACACACACACACACACACGGACTTGACAAACTTCTCTGTGTCCTGTGATTCAAGATAATCAAATTAGTCTTAGAGTATACCTATGCCAAAAACTGTTGACCAAAATGAAGCAGTATTCCAGGTGGCTCAATAAGAAAGGATGGAACATCATGGCAGAACCAGTCACATATCATAACTACTACAGATGCAGATATATAACATTAACAGAACATTTTGCCCAGATTCAGAAAGTCCACATGGCCAAATGATGATTCATTAGTGTTATTCCAGAAACAGCATAGTGAACACCCCATGCTTTAGAACAAAAGACACAGCAATCTCTCATACAAAGTAATTCCCAGTAAATTTAGGAAAGATTCACATTTTGCTTTGGAAATTTCCATTTGTTTTATTTTATTTAATCTTTTATTTTAATGCTCCAGATTTTATTCTCCTCCCATTTCACCCTATGACTGTTCCACCTCCCATACCTCTTCCACCCCCTGCTGTCCCCATTACCATGAAAATATCTCCACACACACCCCGCCTACCACTTCCTTCAGACCTCTCCACACCCTGGGGCCTCCAGTGTTTTGATGATTAGGTGCATCTTCTCTGACAGAACCCAGACCCAGCATCCCTCTACTGTATATGTGTTGGGGCCCTCATATCAGTTAGTGTATGCTGCCTGGTTGGTTGTCCACTGTCTGAAAGATCTCAGGGGTACAGGTAAGTTGAGACTGCTAGTCCTCCTAAAGGGTCCTCACCTTCTTCCAACTTTTCCCTAATTCAACCACAAGGATCAGCAGCTTCTCTCCACTGTCTTCATCTGCTTTTTGGGTCTTTCCAAGGGCAGTCATGACAGGTCACATTTTATGAGCACTCCATAGCCTCAGTGTTAGGCCTTGGAGCATCTCCTTGAGCTGGATCACACTTTGGGCTTGTCACTGGATATTTTTTATCCATTTTTGTCCCTGCAGATCAAGTTTCTAAAAATTATGTAGCAGGTAGTAATTGTTCTCAAGATAGAAGCAGAAAATATTTTCTTCTCACATGAGAAGAAAAAACAGAATCTCTAAACACAACTGAAACTTGAAATTTAAAGTAAGCAGTAAAGATAACAAAACAAACTTAAAATGGTGTTCTAATTTAACAATTTGTTAACTTTACAGTGACATAGGGTTGTTCTCAATTTGGTGAAGCAGAAGAATCATCATACTGTTGAGTCTTTAGATGCCATTTAAATTTATTGCTGAAGTTTATTCAACAAAACAGTGGCAGCATCTATATGTGAATTACCGATTGCTTATTACAGAATACCCCGATGCTCAAGGGCTGAGTTACATATATTATAAATTGTACTGCTGTAAAAATAGGTTAGGAATTTGGTGGTCCTCATATTGAATACATTTCCCCATTTTAATCCTCATGGGCATTTCTTAAAGGATATATCATCTTATTAATAAATAGCTCTTTAGTCAGAATAAAGAGAAGGAACTTCATAATGGAGTAAAAATTCAACACTTTCTAAAAGTTCATTTTTCTCTGTAGGTATAAATCAAAGTCTAAACAATGGTGCCATGTCTTAATTCCTTTGCAAAATAGTTATGTTGTATATACTTTGTACTAAACAATTTTCTAAGTGAATAAAATAGGCAAATTCTCTTTCTTAACCTAAAATTTGTTAAGTTTCCTAAGCAGGAAAAGAGATATCAAACAGACAATAAAATAGTCACTAGTGAGAAATAGTAACAAACAAGGAAATATTAGTCATGAGGAAATGGTTCAGACAGTAAAGTATCAAACATGCAAACACTTACAGAAAGTGAGGAACTAGGCCAGAAGCCAAGATCCCCTAAAAATCTGGACATGGTGGCAAATAACTATAACCTAAGATGCAGGGTTAGCTGTAGAGACAGAGCATTCTTGGAGTTGATTGGATAGATTAGCCAAACGGATTAGTCTGTTTCAGTGAGAAATCTTGCTTCAAAAGTTAAGGGTGCAAAGAACCTGAGGAAAGCACCAAGCATCAATCATAAGATTCAACACACATGAGCACAAATGTGCATACATTATGCACATACACTCTACAACAAAAACACATATATACGAAGTTAAAACTTTTGTGGAACAGACTAGAAAAATGATGGTTACAGAATATTAGAGAAATGGTACTGCCAAGAAATAATGTTTTCTATAATCTAAAGTTCAATACAATGGTTAAACTCCTCCCACTACAACTATCCCAGCATATAGAGGGAAGTAATGTAAACACATGGTTTATTATAGAAGGAATAAAATGCAGATCAAGAAAAGTTCTTGGCTGTTGAATATATACTTTTTTTCCAAATATAAATTTCAATTTTAAAGATTTATTCATTTTTATATTATGTATATGGGTATTTTGCCTACATGTTTCATCATACCCCAATGTCTACACTCTGCATGGAGTTCAGAAAAAGTCATCATATCCTTCTGAACTGAAATTGCAAGTGGTTACAAATTTCCATGTGAGTACTGATAACCAAACTTGGGTCATCTTTAAATTCAATAAGTGCTCAAACTAAGGTTTTCCTCCAGCCCGATGTTTCTTTTTAAATCCTTTTTATTAACAATATTTAGAGTTTTATATACATATATTCATACATACATATATATGTACAGCAAACTTTAAAATTTTTGAATGCCATTATTAAATGAGAGAGAAATCGTGCATGTACATCACACAGCCTTTCACATTCTTCCACTGATGTAGAATTTGGAAATAATAAGCCTAAAACATCTCAAATTTTTATAAGGCATGATGGTGAAGATAATAATGCAATATCAGTTTGTGTTGCCTACACAAGACTCTCACATGTAAAGTAATTTGCTGATAGAGTACAATAACTAATTTCAACATATGACTAATTAATGAAGCACCCTTTAGATTTTTGCTCCATAATAAAAGTAATGAGGCAGACTTCCTTTGGTTCCTTTGTAGAATGAGCAAGAAATGATATTAACTTTAATGTTGTGACATACTAGTTGCTTTGTCCACTAATTCCAAAATAATTGTAGTTTTGTAAAGTAATTTTGTGAATAATTTGAGTATATTTTTCATTTCAATTTTCAATAAAAATCCATCTAAAACTCTCCTTCTAATTTTGCTTTGCTGATGTAATTCAACATTTTTTCTAACAAACTGAATGGATATAGACGCATAGGGCTTAGTAATGTCTCAATTTTTTAAAAGAATGCTTATATCTAACAAAAGAAAAAAGATAGTATTACATTAATTACTTTCTATATTTTTATTCATTTAATAGAGACTTCTTTGTTTAAATGCTTGTTTTTCTCCTTAACAGAAACACCAAAAATTGTTCTTTCTTTTTAACTTAAAATTGTTCTAAAATTTTTCAATTTTTATTAGATATATTCTTTATTTACATTTCAAATGTTGTCCCCTTTCCTGGTCCTCCCCCAAAATATCCCATAAACCCCTTTCAAAATCAACCCTCTCCCACTTCCCTGTAGATTTTTTTAAAAAAATTCTTTTAAGGTTAAATTAATCATATTAGATCTCCCTCACACAGGTCAAACCAACTATGTTAATAGCTATTATTTAATCCTTAATTAATAAAATAATACTATCTACTTAAGCCAGTTTCCTTTTTACAGACAAGTTGTTATTTCCTATCTCAAACACATTATCAGCATGGTATTTTCTTCCTCAGCTACATAACACAGATAAATTCTCAACTCTATGCTTTGCTTTCCTTAATGCAACACGGGTATCTCTCAGTTAAAGCATTCCTTCCAAAACTGAAATTCCCTGACCAAAGTTGCTTTTTTCCTAGGGCTATAGTAACAGACCACTGACATGGTCCCAAACTGCAATAGGTTTAACATGTGTACTACTCCTTAAGATATGTGTGTGTGTGTGTGTGTGTGTGTGTGTGTGTGTATGCCCCTCTGCAGACAATTTCCCTTTCAGAGTTCTGCTCACCCCTTACAATTATTCCACAGGTTTATCTCTATAAGAAAGAAAGAAAGAAAGAAAGAAAGAAAGAAAGAAAGAAAGAAAGAAAAGAGAAAGAAAGAAAAAAGAAAGAAAGGAGAGAGGAGGGAGGGAGGGAGAGAGGGAGGGAGGGAGGAAGGAAGGAAGGAAGGAAGGAAGGAAGGAAGGAAGGAGGAGAATGAAGGCAAAACATACCCAAATTTATGGACACAATGAAAGCAGTGCTAAAAGGAAAACTCATAGTCCTGAGTGCCTCCAAAAAGAAACTGGAGAGAGCATACACTAGCAGCGTAAAGGCACACCTGGAAGCCCTGGAACAAAAAGAAACTAATTCACCCAAGAGAAGTAGAGGACAGAAAATCGTCAAACTCAGGGCTGAAATCAATCAAGTAGAAACAAGCCTACGGGGGTCTGGAGAGATGGCTATGGTTAAGAGGTCTGATTGTTCTTCCAGAGGATCTGAGATCAATTCCCAGCAAAACCATGGCAGCTCACATCTGTAATGGAATCTAATAGCCTCTTATCATGACTGAAGGCAGCCATACTGTACTCATATACAATTGATATTAACAGCAACAATAAAAAAAGGACAGTGTTGCTGTTGCAGTCCAAACTTGCATGGGGTGATAATGCTGCCATTGTTCAGATACATTATCTGACTGGAGACTTTTGAGATAAGAAGACACAGACACACATGACATGATCCTTACCAACATTCTACAAATATATGAGATGGATGTCAAAGGCAAAGCAATCACAGCTTCCTAGACTGGAGACTAATGCCAGGTGATATATATGAGAAAGAGGACACTAGATGACTTATGGCAGCTTCTATATAGATTATTTGAGTCTAATAACAGCAATGCTATAGATGATTACAGTAGTTCTATAATTCCTAATGCTGAGAGTAATCAACACTTGGAGGCACTCCCTGCTGCTATCTTTGCTCCCAGACAAAGACAGGCAGCTCCAGGTACAGAGTTATCCTAAATTTGACATTTGGGATACAGACCCCCAGACTTCTCATGTGCCCAAGACATGGGCAGCTCTGGGGTTCATCTGTGTGGCAGCCTGTCATTGGTCATTTGCCCTGCAGAGTAATCGGCACTTGGAGGGGCTCCCCGTAGCCATTTTTACTCCCAGACTGACAAGACAGGCAGCTCCAGGTACACAGAGACAACCCCAAGTATAACATTGCTTTGGACAAGGCACACCAGGATTCCAACAGTACCCAAGAGTAGGACAGCCCATCAGCAGTCTGTGCCAAGGAAACCCAGTCATCCAGAGGAGCAGAAATAGCTTAACAGGCTTACAGGAGGTTCAAGCACCAGACAGTGACAACAGGACCAACTAAGGACAGAGATACCCAGAGGGCAAAAGGCAAACATAGGGATGTTACTAACAGAAATTCAAGGCAATATGGCAGCATCTGAACTGAATCCTCCAACAACAGCAAATCCTGGATACCCCAACACACCAGAAAAACAACGTATGGATTAAATCACTGGTCATGATGCTGCTAGAGGAACACACAAAAAAGACATAAACAAATCTCTTAAAGAAATGCAGGGGAACATCAATAGGTTAGAAGTCCTTACAATGCAAACACAAAAACCACTTAAAGAATTTGAGGAGAATATGGACCAACAGACAGAAGGCAATAAAGAGGAAATGAGAAAATAACTTAAAGAAATGCAGGAGAACTTGAATCAACAGGCAGAAGTCATGAAAGAGGAAACACAAAAATCTCTTAAAGAATAACAGGAAAACACAAACAAACAAAGCCATCCAGGATCTAAAAACAGAAGTAGAAACAACTAAGTAATCAGAAAGGAAGACAACTTTGGAGATAGAAAACCTTGGGAAGAAATCAGGGACCATAGATGCAAATATCAACAACAGTATACAAGAGATAGAAGAAAAAAATCACATATGACGAAAACACTATAGAAAGCACCAACTCAACAGTCAAAGAAAATGTAAAATGCAAAAAGCTTGTAGCCCAAACATACAGGAAATCCAGGACATAATGAGAAGACCAAACCTAAGGATTATAGGTATAGATGAGAGGGAAGATTTACATACTTACATACAACTTAAAGGGCCAGCAAATATCTTCAAGAAAATTCTAGAAGAAACCTCCCATAACATAGAGAGATGTGCATGAACATATAAGAAGTCTACAGATCTCCAAACAGAATAGACCAGAACAGAAATACCTACCTTCACATAATAATAAAAACCCCAAATATACTAAACAAATAAATAATATTAAAGGCAGTAAGAGAAAAAAGCCAAGTAACATATAAAGGAAGACCTATCAGAATTATACTAGAGTTCTTACCAGAGACCATGAAAGCTAGAAGATCCTGGGCAGATCTCATGCAGACACTAAGAGAACACAAATGCCAGGAAGGCTTCTATACCCACCAAAACTCTCAATCACCATAGATGGAGAATCCAAGATATTCCATGATAAAACCAAATTTACACAATATCTTTCCACAAACCCAGCCCTACAAAGGATAATAGGTGAAAACGCAAATACAAGGAGGGAAATTACACCCTGGAAAAAGGATAGTAACCTTCTTTCATCAAACCCCAAATAAGTTAAACAATCAAACATAAAAATAGCATCAAAGCAGGAAGTAATAATCACTATTCCTTAATATCTCTTAACATCAGTGCACTCAATTACCCAATAAAAAAAGCATAGATTAACAGACTGGATATATAAACAGGACCCTACCTTCTGCTGCATACAGGAAACACACCTCAGTGCCAAAGACAAACACTACATCAAAGTAAAAGAATGGAAAACAATTTTACAAGGAAATGGTCTCAAGAAACAAGCCAGAGTAGCCATCCTAATCTTGGATAAAATTGACTTTCAACCTAAAGTCATCAAAAGGGACGCAGAAGGACACTTCTTAATGGTTAAAGGAAAAATCCACCAAGAAGAACTCTATTCTGAACATCTATGCTCCAAATGCAAGGGCACCCTCATTCATAAAAGAAACTTTTCTAAAGCTCAAAGCAGACATTTAAACCTAACACAAAAATTGTGGGTGATTTCAACACTCCACTCTCCTCAATGGACAAGTCAGGAAAACAGAAAGTAAAGTGGGACACAGTGAAACTAAGTGAAATTTTGGACCAATTGGATTTAACAGATATATATAACATTTCATCCTAAAGCAAAAGAACATACCTTTTTCTCAGCACCTCATGGTACCTTCTCGAAAATCAACCAGATAATTGGTCATAAGAAAGACCTCAACAAATATAAGAAGATCGAACTAATTCCATGCCTCCTATCAGATCACTATGGAGTAAGAATGGTCTTCAATAGCAACAAAAACAACAGAAAGCCCACATACACATGGAGGCTGACCAATACTCTCCTCAATCATACCATGGTCAAGGAAGAAAAAGAAAAATACTTTTAGAATTTAATGAAAATGAAGGCATAACATACCCAAATTTATGGGACACGATGAAAGCAGTGTCAAGAGAAAAAATTATAGCCCTGAGTGACTCCAAAAAGAAACTGGAGAGAGCATACACTAGCAGCTTAATGGCACACCTGAAAGTCCTGGAACAAAAAGAAGCTAATTCACACAAGAGGAGTAGAAGACAGGAAATCATCAAACTCAGGGCTGAAAACAATCAAGTAGAAAAAAAAGAGAAACATACAAAGAATCAACAAAACCAGGAGTGGGTTCTTCGAGAAAATCAACAAGATAGATAAACCTTTAGACTAATCAGAGGTCACAGAGACATTATCAAAATTAACAAAATTAGAAATGAAAAGTGAGATATACAACAGAAATTGAGGAAATTCAAAGAGATCTTCAGATCCTACTACAAAAACCTATACTCAACACAACTGGAGAATCTGGATGAAATGGGCAGTTTCCTAGACAGATACCAAATGCCAAAATTATATCAGGATCAAATAGATCATCTAAACAGTCCCATAACCCCTAAAGAAATTGAAGTGGTCATTGAAAGTCTTCCAACCAAAAAAGCACTGAACTAGATGATTTTAGTGCAGAATTCTATCATACGTTCCATACGTTCAAAGAAGACCTAACACCAATATTCTTGAAATTATTCTGCAAAATAGAAACAGAAGGAATACTACCCAACTTACTCTATGAAGAGACAATTACACAAATACCTAAACCACATAAAGTTCCAAAGAAGAAAGCGAATTTCAGACCAATTTCCCTAATGAATATCGATGCAAATATACTCAATAAAATTCTTGCCAATTGTGTCCAAGAACATATCAAAATGATCATTCACCATGATCAAGTAGGTTTCATCCCAGAGATTCAGAGATGGTTTTTAAATACAGAAATCCATCAATGCAATTCAGAACATAAACAAACTCAAAGAAAAAAACCACATAGTCCATTCATTAGATGGATAAAAAGCACTTGAAAAAAATTCAGCATCCTTTCAAACTAAATGTCTTAGAAAGAACAGAAATTCAAAGGCCCATACCTAAACATAGTAAAAGCAATATACAGCAAACCGGTAGCCAACAACAAATTAAATGGAGAGAATTGCTTGAAGCAATCCCACTAAAATCATGGACTAGAAAAGGCTGCACCCTTTCTCCATATCTTTTCAATATAGTACTTGAAGTTCTAGCTAGAACAATTAGACAACATAAGGAGGTCAAGGGGATAAAAATTGGAAAGGAAGAAGTCAAACTATCACTATTTACAGATATGATAATATAATTTTGTGACCCAAAAAACTCCACCAGAGAACTCCTTACAGCTGATAAACAACTTCAGCCAAGTGGCTGGTTATAAAATCAACTCAAGCAAATGAGTAGCCTTCCTGTACTCAAAGGATAAGCAGGCTGAGAAAGAAACTAGAGAAATGTCACCCTTCACAATAGCCACAAACAATATAAAGTATCTTGGTGTGACTCTAACCAAACAAGTGAAAGATCTGAATGACAAGAATTTCAGGTGTCTGAAGAAGAAAATTGCAGAAGACCTCAGAAAATGGAAAAATCCTCCATGCTCTTGGATTGGCAGGAATAATATAGTAAAAATGTCCATTTTGCCATAAGCAATATACAGATTCAATGCAATCGCCGTCAAAATCCAAACTCAGTTCTTTATAGAGTTAGAAAGAGCAATTCTCAAGTTCATCTGAAATAACAAAAAAAACAAGATAGCTAAAAATATTCTCTACAGTAAAAAAAAAAAAAAAAAAAAAAAAAAAAAAAAAAAACTTCTAGGGAAATCAGTATCCCAGACCTCAAGAAGTACTACAGAGCAATAGCAATAGTGTTAAAAACTGCATGGTACTTTATATTGTTTGTGGCTATTTTGAAGGGTGTCATTTTACTAATTTCTTTCTCAGCCTGCTTATCCTTTGAGTATAGGAAGGCTACGGATTCGCTTGAGTTGATTTTATAACCAGCCACTTTGCTGAAGTTGTTTATCAGCTGTAGGAGTTCTCTGGTGGAGTTTTTTGGGTCACTTAAATATACTATCATATCATCTTCGAATAGTGATAGTTTGACTTCTTCCTTTCCAGTTTGGATCCCTTTGACTTCCTTATGTTGTCGAATTGCTCTAGCTAATACCTCAAGTACTATATTGAAAAGATATGGTGAGAGGGGGCAGCCTTGTCTAGTACCTGATTTTAGTAGGTTTGCTTAAAGTTTCTCTCTGTTTACTTTGATGTTGGCTACCAGTCTGCTGTAAATTGCTTTTACTATGTTTAGGTATGAGCCTTGAATTCCTGTTCTCTCTAAGACTTTTATCATGAAAGTATGCTGAATTTTTTCAAATGCTTTTTTAGCATCCAATGAGATGACTATGTGGTTTTTTTCTTTGAGTTTGTCTATGTAGTGGATTATGTTGATGGATTTCCATATATTGAACCATTCCTGCATCACTGGGATGAAACCAACTTGATCATGGTGAATGATCATTTTAATGTGTTCTTGGATTTGGTTGGCAGAAATTTTATTGAGTATTTTTGCATTGATGTTCATAAAGGTGATTGGTCTGACGTTCTCTTTATTAGTTGGATCTTTGTGTCATTTTGGTATCAGGGTAATTGTGACTTCGTAGAATGAGTTGGGTAGTGTTCCTTCTGTTTCTATTTTGTGGAATAGTTTGAAGAGTATTGGTATTAGGTCTTCTTTGAAGGTCTGATAGAATTCTGCACTAAAACCATCTGGTCCTGTGCTTTTTTTGGTTGGAAGACTTTCTATGACCCCTTCTATTTCTTTGGGAGTTATGGGACTGTTTAGACGATCTATTTGATCCTGATTTCATTTTGGTATTTGGTAAATGTCTAGGTAAATGTCCATTTCCTCCAAATTCTCCAGTTGTGTTGAGTATAGGCTTTTGTAGTAGGATAAACATTAGAATTCAACAGAAATACCAGAAAGCCTATACACACAGAGAAACTGGACAACTCTCTACTCAATGATCCCTGGGTCAGGAAAGAAGTAAAGAAAGAAATGGAAGATTTTCTAGAATTCAATGAAAGTGAAGGCACAATGTACCCCCAAATTATAGGACAAAATGTAGACATCCATGCAAAGATGAACATGCATAGCATATTTCTTTTTAAAAAATTAAAGAGTTCTCATAACAGCAATCTACAATAGAGTAAAATAAAAGCAGCTAGGTAGATATTTCTAAAGAGGAAACAAAAAAGACATCTGTTTATAATAGCTTAGTAGTATTCCATGATATAAATGTTCTAAATTTTCTGTATCCATTCCTCTGATAAAGGAAACGTGGGTTCTTTCCAGCTTCCCCCTATTATAAATAAGCTTACTATAAACATGGTAGAGCATGTGTCTTAGTTATATGATGGAGCACCAATTGGCAATATGCCCAGAAGTGGTATAGCTATGTCCTCAAATAATACTATATCCAATTTTCTGATTTCCAGAATTATTGTACCAGCTTGCAATTCTACCAAAAATAGAGAAGTGTTCCCTTTTGCCACATCCTCCACTGTAACAGTTGTCAGCAGAGTTTTTGATCTTAGCCATTCTTACTGTTATGAGGTGGAATCTCAGGGTTGTTTTGATTTGCATTTGCCTGATGACTAAAGATGTTGAACATATCTTTTGATGCTTCTTGGCTATTTGATATTTCTCAGTTAAGAATTGTTTTTTTTAACACTGTACTCCATTTTTAATAGGGTTATTTTATTCTCTTGAGTCTCTCTTGAGTTCTTTTTATATATTGGATATTAGCCCTCTATCGGATATAAGATTGTTAAAAATCTTTTCCCATTATGTTGGTTTCCATTTTATCCTATTCACTTTGCTTTTCAGAAGCTGTGCAGTTTTATGAGGTTCCATTTGTCTATTGTTGATCTTAGAGCATAAATCATTAGTGTTCTGTTCATGAAAATTTCCTCTGTGCCCATGTGTTCAAGGTTCTTCCCCACTTCATCTTCTACTAGTTTCACAGTATCTGGTTTTATGAGGAGGTCCTTGATTGACTTAGACTTGAGTTTTGTACAAGGATATAAGAATGAATAAATTTGCATTCTTCTACATGCTGACCTCCAGTTGAACCAGAATTATTTGTTGAAAATGCTAGATGTTTTCCCACTGGATGGTTTGGCTTCTTTACCAAAGATAATAGTGATGTGGGTTCATTTCTGGGTCTTCAGTTCTTTTCCATTGATAATAGTGATGTGGGTTCATTTCTGGGTCTTCAGTTCTTTTCCATTGATCTACCTCCCTGTCTCTGTACCAATATCATACACTTTTTATCATTCTCGCTCTGTAATAAAATACACAAGTCAGGGATTGTGATTCCTCCAGGTTTCCTTAATTGTTGAGAATAACTTTTGCTATCCTGGGATTTTTGTTATCCCAAATGAATTTGCAAATTGCTCTTTCTAACTCTATGAAGAATTGAGATGAAATTTGGATGGGGATTGCATTGAATTTGTAGAATGCTTTTGGCAAGGCCACTTTTACTATATTAATCCTGCCAATTTGTGAACATGGGAGATGGTCACAGTTGTGATTGTCTAAATAGGGACTGAACACACAGTCATCTCTGTAGAGAAAGATACAGCAGATAAATTACAGGACAGAAAAAAGGCAAATACTTATTCAAATACTATCATGTACAAAGTGAGGCCGGTACATATGTTGTGCATGGGTCATTTGAAACAGCAAAAGGAGATTACATTGTCTGGAACTTCTGACTGAAGGAAGTCTGAGAAGATTGCTGAGACACAAAGGAAGTACCAGGGAGAGGGTTCATTTAACTTATCCAAATTATTAAACAACTGTCTGACTAGTGTTGAATGACTATAAAACAATAGGGTGGGATGCATGGAACAGAAACATAGGAATCAGAAGTTATTTTCTATGTGAACTGAACATCAACTTTTCTCGAGACTATTTCTTCAGAAATGGTAATAGGCCAGGTAAATACTTCTGATCTACCTTCTCAGTGGTTATTATATTGTTATTGTCAACAATGTGTTTCAGAATCTTTTGTAGGTCTTCTGCATAACCTGGACAATCATATTTCTCTTTCTTGATCTGGACATTGAAGCCAAGACTTCTCTGTTTTTCCTTCCACACCCAAAATCAGTCTAGTATTCATCTAACCATTTTATTTATATAATAAATTTAATTGAACAGAATAAATTAATGATTTAAGGACATTTGACACTGATCATTCACATTCTAATATTTTAAAATATGGGTTTGACTTTGCTACATGTTTAATTCAGGGTATTTTATCTCAGTTCTCAAGCATACAACAGAACACTTAAAGGGGAAGCCCTTGAGAACCTTTGTTGAGGGGAGAGAATGAAGGAACAGGTCTGGTGCCAGCACTTTGTCTTCTTCAATAGCTTGAACAGATGCTCAGGGGTTATTTAGAGTCTATACATGCTAACAGATAAGTGTACTGGGGTAGATAATCTAAGCTGCCATTATATGCTGTGACAGTTTGTCTCCCTGGGAGATGAGAACTATGTTGAAAGGTTTAACAGTCATTTGAGTCCTGTCCTTAGAATCTCAGACATAGCACTTCCCACTCCCCGCGGCCACCGCCACCATCCTTGCAGCTGTCTGGACTAAGCGACCTGAACAAGGTACCCATAATATCCAGAACTTGTTATCTCTGTGGACTCAAGACCCCAGGCAGTGATCTGGGCAGAGCAGCGGTTCCTGGGACCCAACTAGGCTTGGGCTCTGCACCCTGAGGGGAACCCTGCACTCCGCACAACCACAGCCATCTTGGTGGAGGCTGCTTGGATTGAGCAGGCAGAACGAGATACCTGAGATATCCCAAGCCTAAGATCTCCGGGGAATCAGGTCACCAGCCAGTCATCTAAGAACAGGAGGGTTCTCTGCCCTGTGGGAGAACCTGCATTCAACACTCCCCACTCCCTGCGGCCCGCTGCCAGCATCCTTGCTGCTGACTGGACTAAACAATCAGAACCAGAGAAGACAAGCAGCATCAGGTCCACAGAGATAACTGAATATAACATTGCTTGGAGCAAGATACACCAGGGGTCCAACAGCACCCAAGAGGAGAACAACACATCAGCAGTCTGTGCCAGGGGAAACCCAGTCATCTAGTGGTGGGGAAATAGTCTTACTAGCCCACAGGAGGTTCAAGCACCAGTTAGTGACTACAGGATGACTAAGGCCAGAGATAACCAGATGGCAAAAGGCAAATGTAGGATGTAACTAACAGAAATCAAGGCAATATGGCAGCATCCGAACCCATTTCCCCTGCAGCAGTAAGTCCCAGATACCTCAACACAACAGAAAAACAAGATTTGGATCTAAAATCACAGTTCAGGATGCTGATAGCAGGAACACATAGATAAATCTCTTAAAGAAATACAGGAGAAAACAGATCAAAAATAAGAAGCCCTTACAAGGCAAACACAAAAATCACTTAAAGAAATTCAGGAGAATATGGAATAAAAAAATAGAAACCAATAAGGAGGAATTATAAAAATCACTTAAAGAAATACAGGAGAATGTGGGTCAACAAGTAGAAGTCATGAAAGAGGAAACACAAAAATCTCTTAAAGAAATACATGAAAATACAAAGAAGCAAGTGGAATATCTGAGCAAACCATCCAGGATCAAAAAACAGAAATAGAAAAAACTAAGAAACTGCAAAGGGAGACAACTTTAGAGATAGAAAATCTCAGGAAGAAATCAGGGACCATAGATGCAAATATCAATAATTGAATACAAGAGATAGAAGAAAGAATCTCAGATGCCGAAGATACCATAGAATCCATTGATTCAACAATCCAAGAAAATGCAAAATGCAAAAAGCTTGTAACCCAAAACATCCAGGAAATCCAGGACACAATGAGAAGAACAAACCTAGGGGTTATAGGCATAGATGAGAGGGAAGATATACAACTTAAAGGGCCAGCAAATATCTTCTACAAAATTATGGAAGAAAACTTCCCCAAGCTAAAGAGAGAGATGCCCATGAATATACAAGAAGCCTACAGAACTCCAAACAGACTAGACCAGAACAAAAATACCTCCTGTCGCATAATAATCAAAACCCCAAATGTACTAAACAAAGAAAGAATATTAAAGGCAGCAAGAGAAAAAGGCCAAGTAACATATAAAGGAAGACCTATCAGGATTACTCCAGACTTCTCACCTGACACCATGAAAGCTAGAAGATCCTGGGCAGATTTCATGCAGACTCTAAGAGAACACAAATTTCTGTCAAATCTACTTTACCCAGCAAAGCTCTCAATTGTCATAGATGGAGAAACTGAAGTATTCCATGACAAAACCAAATTTGCACATTATCTTTCCACAAACCCAGCCATACAAAGGATAATTGGGGAAAAACACCAACAAAGAAGGGAAACCACACCCCAGAAGAAGCAAGATAGAAACCCCCACTCATCAAACACAAAAGAAGATAACCACTCAAATATAAGAAAAAAAAGTCAAAAATATCAGGAAGTAATAATTACTATTCCTTAATATCTCTTAACATCAATGGACTCAATTCCCCAATAAAAAGACATAGATTAACAGACTGGATACAGAAACAAGACCCTAAAATTTGCTGCATAGAGGAAACACATCTCAGTGTAAAAGACAAATTCTACCTTACAGTAAAAGGCTGGAAGACAATTTTACAAGCAAATGCTGTCAGGAAACAAGCTGTAGTAGCCATTCTAATATCAGATAAAATTGCCCTTACAACCTAAAGTTATTAAAAGAGACACAGAAGTTCACTTCTTGCTGGTCAAAGGAAAAATTAACCAAGAAGAACTCTCAATACTGAACATCTATGCTCCAAAGGTAAGGGCACCTTCATTCATAAAAGAAATTCTACTAGAGCTTAAAGCACACCTTACACCTAACACAATAATTTTGGGTGACTTAAACACTCCACTCTCCTCAACGGACCAATCAGGAAACCAGAAACTAAACAGGGACACAGTGAAACTAATTGAAGCTTTGGACCAATTGGATTTAACATATATACATACATATATATGTTAAATGTGTGTGTGTGTGTATATATATATATATATATATATATATATATATATATAGAGAGAGAGAGAGAGAGAACATTTCATCGCAAAGCAAAAGAATATACCTTTTCTCAGCACCACATGGTACCTTCTCCAAAATCGATCATATAATTGGTCAGAAGGCAGATGTCAGCAAATACAAGAAAATCGAACTAATCCCATGCCTCCTATCAGATGTCTGTTGAGTAAAGGTGTCTTCAATAGCAAGAAAAACACAGAAAGCCCACAAACACATGGAAACGGAATAATATTCTACTCAATGACACCTTGTTCAAGGAAGAAAAAAAGAAAGAAATCAAAGACTTTTTAGAATTCAATGAAAATGAAGGTACAACCTACCCAATTCTATGGGACACAATGAAAGCAGTGCTAAGAGGAAAACTCATTGCACTGAGGGCCTTCAAAAAGAAACTGGAGACAGCATACACTAGCAGCTTAACAGTACACCTGAAAGCCTGGAACAAAAAGAAGCTAATTCACCAAGGAGGAGTAGAAGACACAAACTCATCAAAATAAGGGCTGAAATCAATCAAGTAGAAGTAAAGCAAACCATATAAAGAATCAACAAAACCAAGAGCTGGTTCTTTGAGAAAATCAACAAGATAGATAAACCCTTAGCCAGACTAACCAATGGGCACAGAGACAGTATCCAAAGTAACAAAATTAGAAATGAAAAAGGGGATATAACAACAGAAACTGAGGAAATTCAAAAGAACATCAGATCCTACTACAAAAGCCATTACTCAACAAAACCGGAGAATCTGGAGGAAAGGGACAATTTTCTAGACAGATACCAAATACCAAAATTAAATCAGGATCAATTAGATCAACTAAACAGTCCCATAACCCCTAAAGAAATAGAAGGGGTTACAGAAAGTCTCCCAACCAAAAAAAGTATGGGACCAGATGGTTTTAGTGCAGAATTTTATCAGACTTTCAAAGAAGACCTAACACCAATACTCTTCAAACTATACCCCAAAATAGAAACAGAAGGAACACTGCCCAACTCTTTCTACAAAGCCACAATCACGCTAATACCAAAACCACACAAAGATCCAACAAATAAAGAGAACTATAGGACAATTTCCCCTTATGAATATCGATGCAAAAATACTAAATCAAATCCTTGCCAACTGAATCAAAGAGTACATCAAAACGATCATTCACCATGATCAAGTAGACTTCATCCCAGGGATGCAGAGATGGTTCAATATATGGAAATCCATCAATGTAATCCACTAAATAAACAAACTCAAAGAAAAAAACCACATGGTCGCCTCATTAGATGCTGCAAAAAAAAACATTTGACAAAATTCAGCATCATTTCATGCTAAAAGTCCTGGAAAGAACAGGAACTCAAGGCCCATACATAAACATAATAAAAGCGATATACAGCAAACCAGTAGCCAACATCAAAATAAATGGAAAGAAAGTTGAAGCAATCCCACTAAAATCAGGGACTAGACAAGGCTGACCTCTCTCTCCATATCTTTTCAATATAGTACTTGAATTTCTAGCGAGAACAATTAGACAACATAAGGAAGTCAAAGGGATACAAATTAGAAAGGAAGAAGTCAAACTATCATTATTTTCAGATGATATGATAGTATACTTAAGCGACCCAAAAAACTCCACCAAAGAATTCCTACAGCTGATAAACAACTTCAGCAAAGTGGCTGGTTATAAAATCAACTCAAGCAAATCAGTAGCCTTCCTGTACTCAAAGGACAAGCAGGCTGAGAAAGATGTTAGGGAAACAACATCCTTCACAATAGCCACAAACAATATGAAGTATCTTGGTGTGACTTTAGCCAAGCAAGTGAAAGATCTGTATGACAAGAACTTCAGGTCTTTGAAGGAAGAAATCAAAGAAGACCTCAGAAGATGGAAAATTATTTCTTGCTCTTGGATTGGCAGGTAAATATAGTAAAAATGGCCATCCTGCTAAAAGCAATCCACAGATTCAATGCAATCCCCATCAAAATTCCAAATCAATTCTTTATAGATATAGAAAGAGCAATTCTTAAATTCATCCGGAGTATCAAAAAACCCAGGATAGCTAAAACTCTTCTGAACAATAAAAGGACTTCTGGGGGAATCAATGACCCTGACCTCAAACAGTACTACAGAGCAACTGTGTTAAAAACTGCATGGTATTGGTACAGCGACAGGCAAGTAGATCAATGGAATAGAATTGAAGATCCAGAAATGAACCCACAGACCAATGGTCACTTGATCTTTGATAAAGTAGCTACAACCATCTAGTGGAGAAAAGATAGCATTTTCAACAAATGGTGTTGTTTCAACTAGAGGTCAATATGCAGAAAAATGCAAATTGACCCACACTTATCACCTTGTACTAAGTGGATCAAGGACCTCCACATAAAGCCAGACACACTGAAACTAATAAAAAAGAAACTAGGGAAGACCCTGGAGGACATGGGCACAGGGGTAAAGTTCCTGAACAGAACTCCAATAGCTTATGCTCTAAGATCAAGAATTGACAAATGGGACCTCATAAAAGTAGTTTCTGTAAGGCAAAGAACACTATCAGGACAAAACGACAACCAACAAATTGGGAAAAGATCTTTACGAACTCCACATCCAACAGAGGGCTAATATCCAATATATACAAAGAACTCATGAAGTTAGACCCCAAAGAACCAAATAACCCTATTAAAAATGGGGTACAGATCTAAACAAAGAATTTTCACCAGAAGAAATTGAAATGGCTGAGAAGCACCTTAAGAGATGTTCAACATCATTAGTCATCAGGGAAATGCAAATCAAAACAACCCTGAGATTATACCTCACACCAGTCAGAATAGCTAAGATTAAAAACTCAAGAGACAGCCGGGCAGTGGTGGTGCACGCCTTTAATCCCAGCACTTGGGGACAGAGACAGGTGGATTTCTGAGTGCAAGTCCAGCCTGGTCTACAGAGTGAGTTTCAGGAGAGCCAGGACTACACAGAGAAACCCTGTCCCGAAAAACCAAAAAAAAAAAAAAAAAAAAAAAAAAAAAACCAAAAAACAACAAAAAAAAAAACCTTAAAAAAAGAAACTCAAGAGACAACAGGTGCTGGCAAGGATGTGGAAAAAGAGGAACACTCCTACACTCCTACACTGTTGGTGGGATTGCAAGATGGTAAAACCGCTCTGGAAATCAGCCTGGTGGTTCCTCAGAAAATTGGGCATGATACTTCCAGAGGACCCTGTCATACCACTACTGCACATATACCCAGAGGATTCCCCTACATGCAATAAAGACACATGCTCCACTATGTTCATAGCAGCCTTATTTATAAAAGCCAGAAGCTAGAAGGAGCCCAGATGTCCCTCAAAGGAGGAATGGATACCGAAAATGTGGTATATTTATACAATGGAATACTACTCAGCAACTAAAAAGAATAAATTCATGCAATTTGTAGGCAAATGGTTGGATCTGGAAAATATCATCCTAATTGAGTTAGCCCAGTCACAAAAGAATACACATGAATTGCAATCACTGATAAGTGGATATTAATGAGCCCAAAAGCTCTGAATACTCAAGGCACAATTAGCAAATCAAAAGATTCCCAAGAAGAAGGAAGGAGAGGATACTGGTACCGAAGACTCTGGTTCCAGTTTTGCAGGAGAGTACCAGAACAGAAAAAGGGTTGGGGGGAGGTGATTGGGGACTGGGCATGGGGAAGAGGACTTATGGGACACATGGTGAGCAGGGAACTGGGAAAGGGGAAGGCCTTTGAATGTAAACAAAGAATATAGAAAATAAAATGAAGGTTCCAGTCCCGCCTGCGGAACCAGGTACCTGAGATATCTTGTGTTTAAGACCTTCGGGGACTCAGGCCTTGAGCCGGAGCTGTGCACAGAGCTGTGGTTCGGGGGTGGGCAGCCAAGCGTGGGCTCTGTGCCCTGAAGGCGGACCCAGCACTCCCTGCAGCCTCCACCATCTTCCCAGCTGCTCTGAACCAGCAGGCAGAACCAGGTACATGAGATATCCCAAATTTAAGACCCCTGGGGTCTCAGGACACCAGACAGCAATCCCTGAGCACGAGCAGTGCAGAGCAGCGGCCAAGCAGGTGGAACCAAGTACCTGAGATATCCCAAGTTTAAGACCTCAGGGGACTCAGGCCACCTGTCAGCAATCTGTGAGCAGGAGCCCTGCAGGTCAGTGGTTCAGGTGTCCCAGTTGTGGGGAAATAGCCTTATGAGCCCACAGGAGGTTCAAGCACCAGCTAGTAACTACAGGACCAACTAACATCAGAGATAACCAGATGGCAAAAGGCAGACATAAGATCATTACTAACAGAAATCAAGGCAATATGGCAGCATCCGAACCCAGTTCCCCGACAGCAATAAATCTTGGATACCCCAACACACCAGAAAAACAAGACTCAGATCTAAAATCACTGGTCAGAATGCTGATAGAGGAACACTTAGAAAAATCTCTTAAAGTAATACAGGAAAAAAAATGGATCAAAAGCTAGAAGCCCTTACAAGGCAAACATAAAAATCACTTAAAGAAATTCAGGAGAATATGGATCAAAAAATGAATGCCAATAAGGGGAAAACAGAAAAATCACTTAAAGAAATACAAGAGAGCATGGGTCAACAAGCAGAAGTCATAAAAGAGGAAACACAAAAATCCCTTAAAGAATTACAGGAAAACACAAACAAGCAATTGAAAGATCTGAGCAAAACCATCCAGAATCTAAAAACAGAACTGGAAAAAATTAAGAAATCGAAAAGGGAGACAACATTGGAGATAGAAAACCTTGAGAAGAAATCAGGAGTCATAGATGCAAATATTAACAATAGAATACAAGAAATAGAAGACAGAATCTCAGATGCTGAAGATACCATAGGAACCATGGATTGACCAATTAAAGAAAATGCAAAATGCAAAAAGCTGGTAACTCAAAACATTCAGGAAATCCAGGACACAATGAGAAGACCAAACCTAAGAATTATAGGTATAGATGAGAGTGAAGATTTACATCTTAAAGGGCCAGCAAATATCTTCTACAAAATTATGGAAGAAAATTTCCCCAACCTAAAGAGAGTGATGCCCAGGAATATACAAGAAGCCTACAGAACGCCAAACAGACTGGACCAGAACAGAAATACTTCCCGTCACATAATAATCAAAACCCCAAATGTACTCAACAAAGAAAGAATATTAAAGGCAGTAAGAGAAAAAGTCCAAGTAACATATAAAGGAAGACCTATCAGAATTATACCAGACTTCTCACCTGAGACCATGAAAGCTAGAAGATCCTGGGTAGACCTCATGCAAACTCTAAGAGAACACTGTCATTGAGTAGAGTATTGTTCAGTTTCATCAAAAGAGACATAGAAGGTCACTTATTGCTTGTCAAAGAGAAAACCCTCCAAGAAGAATTCTCAATACTGAACATTTATGCTCCAAATGTAAGGGCACCCTCATTTGTAAAAGAAACTTTACTAAAGCTTAAAGCACACATTGCACCTAACACAATAATTGTAGGTGAGTTCAACACTCCACTCTCCTCAATGGACCGATCAGGAAAGCAGAAACTAAACAGGGACACAGTGAAACTAATTGAAGCTTTGGACCAATTGGATTTAACATATATATATATATATATATATATATATATATATATATATATATATAACATTTCATCCTAAAGCAAAAGAATATACCTTTTTCTCAGCACCTCATGGTACCTTCTCCAAAATCGATCATATAATTGGTCACAAGTCAGACCTCAACAAATACAAGAAGACTGAACTAATCCCATGCCTCCTATCAGATCACTACGGAGTAAAAGTGGTCTTCAGTAGCAAGAAGAACAAGAGAAAGCCCACATACACATGGAAACTGAACAATACTCTACTCAATGACACCTTGGTCAAGCAAGAAATAAAAAAAGAAATCAAAGACTTTTTAGAATTCAATGATACTGAAGGTATGACCTATCCAAATCTATGGGACACAATGAAAGCAGTGCTAAGAGGAAAACTCATAGCCCTGAGTGCCTCCAAAAAGAAAGTGGAGAGAGCATGCACTAGCAACTTAACAGCACACTTGAAGGTCCTGGAACAAAAAGAAGCTAATTCACCCAGGAGGAGTAGAAGACAGGAAATCATCAAACTAAGGGCTGAAATCAATCAAGTAAAAACAAAGAGAACCATACAAAGAATCAACAAAACCAAGAGCTGGCTCTTTGAGAAAATCAACAAGATAGAAAAACCTTTAGCTAGACTAACCAAAGGGCACAGAGACAGTATCCAAATCAACAAAATTAGAAATGAAAAGGGGGATATAACAACATAAACTGAGGAAATTAAAAAAATCATCAGATCATACTACAAAAGCCTATACTCAACACAACTGGAGAATCTGGATGAAATGGACAATTTCCTACACAGATACCAAATACCAAAATTAAACCAGGATCAATTAGACCAGCTAAACAGTCCCATAACCCCAAGGGAAATAGAAGGGGTTATAGAAAGTCTCCCAACCAAAAAAAAAGGATGAGACCAGATGGTTTTAGTGCAGAATTCTATCAGACCGTCAATGAAGACCTAATACCAATACTCTTCAAACTATTCCACAAAATAGAAACAAAAGGAACAATGCCCAACTCGTTTTACGAAGCCACAATAACACTTATACCAAAATCACTAATATCACACTATTATCCTACAAAGAAAGAGAACTACAGGCCAATTTCACTTATGAATATTGATGAAAAAAATACTAAATAAAATTCTTGCCAACCGAATGCAAGAGCACATCAAAACGTTCATTCACCATGATAAAGTAGGCTTCATCCCAGGGATGCAGGGATGGTTCAATATATGAAAATCCATCAATGTAATCCACTATATAAACAAACTAAAAAAAAAAACAAAAAAACACATGATCATCTCATTAGATGCTGCAAAAGCATTTGTCAAAATTCAGCATCCTTTCATGCTAAAAGTCCTGGAAAGAACAGGAATTCAAGGTCCATACCTAAATATAGTAAAAGCAATATACAGCCAACCAGTAGACAACATCAAAATAAATGGAGAGAAACTTGAAGCAATCCCACTAAAATCAGGGACTAGACAAGGCTGCCCTCTCTCTCCATATCTTTTCAATATAGTACTTGAAGTTCTAGCAAGAGCAATTAGACAACATAAGGAAGTCAAAGGGATACAGATTGGAAAAGAAGAAGTCAAACTCTCATTTTTTGCAGATGATATGATAGTATACGTAAGTGACCCAAAAAACTCCACCAGAGAATTCCTACAGCTGATAAACAACTTCAGCAAAGTGGCTGGTTATAAAATCAACTTAAGCAAATCAGTAGCCTTCTTGTACTCAAAGGACAAGCAGGCTGAGAAAGACCTTAGGGAAATAACACCCTTCTCAATAGCCACAAACAATATAAAGTAGCTTGGCATGACTTTAATCAAACAAGTGAAAGATCTGTATGACAGAAACTTCAAATCCTTGAAGAAAGAAATAGAAGAAGACCTCAGGAGATGGAAAAATATTCCGTGCTCTTGGATTGGCAGGATCAATATAGTAAAAATGACCATCTTGCCAAAAGCAATCTACAGATTCTATGAAATCCCCATCAAAATCCCAAATCAATTCTTCATAGATCTAGAAAGAGCAATTCTCAAATTCATCTGGAATAACAAAAAACCCATGATAGCTAAAACTATTCTCAACAATAAAAGCTCTTCTGGGGGAATCAATATCCCTGACCTCAAACAGTACTACAGAGCAATTGTGCTAAAAATTGCATGGTATTGGTAGAGAGACAGGCAAGTAGATCAATGGAATAGAAATGAAGACCCAGAAATGAACCTACAGACTTATGGTCACTTGATCTTTGATAAAGGAGCCACAACCATCCAGTGGAAAAAAGATAGCCTTTTCAACAAATGGTGCTGGTTCAACTGGAGGGCAATGTGCAGAAGGATGCAAATTGACCCACTCTTATCTCCTTGTCCTAAGATCAACTCCAAGTAGATCAAGGACCTCCACATAAAACCAGACACACTGAAACTAATTGAAAAGAAACTGGGGAAGACCCTGGAGGACATGGGCAAAGGGGGAAAGTTCCTGAACAGAACACCAATAGCTTATGCTCTAAGATCAAGAATTGACAAATGGGACCTCATAAAATTGCAAAATTTCTGTAAGGTAAAGGACACTGTCAGAAGGACAAAACAGTAACCAACAAAGTGGGAAAAGATCTTCACCAACCCCACATCTGACAGAGGGCTAATATCCAAAATATACAAAGAGCTCAAGAAGTTAGACCCCAAGAACCAAATAACCCTATCAAAAATGGGGTACAGAGCTAAACAAAGAATTTTCACTAGAAGAAATTTGGATGGCTGAGAAGCACCTTAAGAGATGTTCAACATCATTAGTCATCAGGGAAATGCAAATCAAAACAACCCTGAGATTCCACCTCACACCAGTCAGAATGGCTAAGATTATAAACTCAAGGGACAACAGGTGCTGGTGAAGATGTGGAGAAAAAGGAACACTCCTTTTTGTGGGATTGCAAGATGGTACAACTGCTCTGGAAATCAGTCTGGCGGTTCCTCAGAAAACTGGGCATAATACTTCCAGAGGACCCTGTCATACCACTCCTGGACATATACCCAGCAGAATCCCCTGCATACAATAAAGACACATGCTCCACTATGTTCATAGCAGCCTTATTTATAATAGCCAGAAGTTGGAAGGAGCTCAGATGTCCCTCAAAGGAAGAATGGGTACAGAAAATGTGGTGTATTTATACAATGGAATACTATTCAGCAATTAAAAATAATGAATTCATGCAATTTGTTGGCAAATGGTTGGATCTGGATAATATCATCCTAAGTGAGTTAACCCAATCACAAATGAATACACATGAATTGCCTTCACTGATAAGTGGATATCAATGAGCCCAAAAGCTATGAATACTCAAGGCACAATTAGCAAATCAAAAGATTCCCAAGAAGGAAGGAAAGGACCCTAATTCTGAAAAGACTGGATCCAGATTTGTAGGAGAGTATCAGAACAGAAAAAGGGTTGGGGGGGTGATTGGGGAATGGGCATGGGGAAGAGGACTTATGGGACACATGGTAAGCAGGGAACTGGGAAAGGGGAAGGCCTTTGGAATGTAAACAAAGAATATAGAAAATAAAAAGAATTTTAAAAAATATACAAAAGAAAAAGAAAAAGAAGAAAAAAAATTTAACAGATAAAAAAATAATATAGAAAATAAAAAAAAAGAATCTCAGACACTTGGGATGGACAATTCATCTGGTCTTGGATGGATAACTCAAAGATCAAGTCAAGGATATAAATATATAATAAAAATCTACTTGACTACATGCCATTTGCATACCATCTAATGCAGATACCATATTGGAAGATTAAAATATAAAAATATGAGTGAAGATGGGCTGAGGTAGTGTAGCCCAGAAAGAGTTATCAGAGAAGGTTTCACTGAAGGAAAATAGTCTTCTGGGAATTTGAAAACACACACAAACATATACCCCAGAAAGAGAGAAGGGGGTAAAAGGGAGAAAGAGACAGAGAATGAGAATGAGAGAGGGGGGTCCTTCAGAGAATAAAATGATGGCATGGCTAGAAAATATTGAGTCAAGAAACAAAAGTGATGAAGATATGTTGTACAGGGTCACTGAGTGAAGATAATAGGAGATTTTAAAGCAGGTAAATACTGAGCTGAGTGTCACTTTAGAAGCAGAAAACTTGCTATTAGACAGTAAGGTCTATATGCAAAATAGAGTCAGGAAGAAATGTGATGAGACTAGTAGGTGACCTAAAGCTGTATTATAGCTTAAATATAATGCAAACTTGTCTTGCTCTCGTTGCATTTAAAATAATAAAAGTTAAACTTGTAATATAACAGTTTAGAGGCATATCTCTAACTGAACAATGTATAAATGAAATTAAGAATTTTATGTGAATAATCTTCAGGGTTTACTTTTGAAAGAATGTCCTATAAATTAAATAAAAGTGCCATATCATGTATGGATGCTCATTATAAGACTTTTAACAGAAGTCATCTGCTTTTATAAATCATTGTGGATCCTGGTCTTAACCCTTAAGAGTTAATTTTTCACATTACCTAAGCACGAGGAAGAAACATACTTCAACCTTCTGCAGTTATATGATGGTGATGTGCCTATCATATAGTATAACTCTGGCTATAAGCATCATGAGTTATCTGAAGTGGAAAGACTGTAATTGTTCCAAAAATGTGAGTGTTTGAAAAGATAAAATTACAGCTATTTTAAGATTATTTAGTGGTAAAATACACTATCTCACTCAATTATTATCTCACTATCACACGTTCATGATAAGGAACACAATCCTCCATATTTAAAATGTTGGTTCCCTAGCATGTAATAAGGACACATGTTCCACTATGTTTATAGCAGCCCTATTTATAATAGACAGAAGCTGGAAAGAACCCAGATGTCCCTCAACAGAGGAATGGATACAGAAACTGTGGTATATTTACACTATGGAATACTACTCAGCTGCTAAAAACAATGAATTCATGAAATTCTTAGGCAAATGAATGGGTGGAATTAGAGAATGTTATCCTAAGTGAAGTGACCCAATCACAAAAGAACACACATGGTATGTACTTACTGATAAGCAGATATTAGCTCAGAAGCTCTGAATACCCAAGAAGCAATTCACATATCAAATGATGCCCAAGAAGGATGAAGGAGAGTCCCCTTGTCCTGGAAAGGCTCAGTGCAGCAGTGTAGGGGAATACCAGGCCTGGGAAGCAGGAAGGGGTTGACTGTGGAACAGGAGGAGGGAAGAGTGGTTATGGGACTTTTGGGGAGGGGGAATCCAGGAAACGGGAAATCATTTGAAATGTAAATAAAGAATATATCGAATAAAAATAAAATGTAGGTTTTTATTATTCAGATGCCAAAAATAAGACCTGACCTACAACAGAGTTTCTTGTATATTTCTTTAAATTTAAGAGAAATACTTCCAGACAGCAGTATAATTCTTTATTTGAGAGGCTTTCCTTTCAATTTAGATACTGATTCTGGAATAGCATGAGTTAGAGCATAAGTTAGAAAATTGTCTGACAATAAAACAGTACCATTTGGGAAGGTAACATTTTGCTCTTCAAATAAAAAGTATATTGTCATATAATGTCTTATTAGGACACATCCAAAGAAAATAATTCAGGCTTGAGATTGTAGAGATTATTAAATGACTCAGTGGTTTGCATATAATATGTTGGTATAGAAAGTATTTCTCTCCAATATTTTTAATCAGGTATCAAAGTTATTTTTTGGTTCCTTAACCTTATCACTTGCTATATCAGAAAATTTACACCCACTTCTCCTGGAAAGAATTTCTGCAATGTTTTAAATAAAATTTTGTATAAACATAATATTCAATTAATGCTTTTAGATTTTTTTTTCTTTTTTTTTTTTTTAGTTATTTTTATTTTCTATATTCTATGTTTACATTTCAAAGGCTTATTAATTCATTTCAAAGTCCATGAACTTCACATTTACTTAAGGGTATTGTGTAGAGGACTTTTAATCTAGCAACATAGTTGCTCTGGCAAAAGATCACATCCAAAGAACTAAGTCTGTCTGAAACACCTGGAAATGTGGAATGTTTGCCTCCTCTTCCCCCCAAAGAAGATGAGTAGAACATACATACTGGGTAGAACTGAATCAGGGGAGGAAACATGTATGCTTCAGGTAACAATGTCAAATAGGTCTGCTTTCCTAACTATGTCACTCAAAGAATACCACTTCTGACCATTCCTAACTATGTCATTCAAAGAATACCACTTCTGACCATCTCTCTTATTCTTCATACACTCTATCCATATGCATGGATGTCTTGCACTCAATTCAACCTAACTGCACTTGGCATTTTCTCTTATTCATGACTCCAAAATCCTGGTTCAGTCCAATATAATCCTGTAACCCTTGATTCTTTTTGTTCACAAAATGAGCATCACATAATGACCCAGGTTTTCATACTAGGTTGTGAAGTAACTGTTAGAACACCTAGAAGCAGAAAAGAGATAATATTCACCTTTTCCATGATAAAGTTGCTGCAGTTTTTAATCATTTCATGGGCCTCCATTTCCTATGCAGATACCTACAATGGGCAAGTCATATTCAAACCACAGTACCAAATTTTCATTTCATATACTTTGAAGGTTACACATGAAGTAAAATATATTTCAGTTAAATATTTCCCACAATTCTTTATCAAATAGAAAACAATGAAATAATTACTATTACATTTTTATAAAGGACAAGACCAAGAAAATGCTGCAAATGTTTTTGGTTTGTGACTGGGGTTCTTTATTGTATTTATTTCTGTGTCATGAGGGATTTAACTCAGGTTGCTGTTAGTATTAGTCTCTACTACCAAGCCCTATGTCTACCAAAATTTAATTTGTATTGGATTCTCTGAAACCTATATTTACTACACTAATGTACAGATTAGAATGTTTTAATTTTGTTTTTCCTTTCATATTTTAATTTGTTTTCTTTTTCTACCCTTCTTTCAAAGTATCAGTTCTGTTTAAAATGCATTTGGTGATCCCATTTAGGCCACACTTATTTTGTAACCTGTTTTTTTTTTATTTAATCTGACCTTATTCATAGGTCTGAAGCAATGGAATTGTGCATTTATGCATTTTACCTTCTGTGCCACTAGAATAGAAGGAGACAGATTTGACTGATAAGTCTCATGGTAACCTCCTATTTCTTTATTCTCAACTATCTACTACATCTTTCTATAGAAGACTTTTCCAACTTTCTACAGGCCTTGTCAAATTCAGCTTGTATTTTGGTTAGAATACTGAAAGTATTGTTTTGGTTTTTTGTTTTGTTTTGTTTGTTTGTTTGTTTGTTATAGTAAATCATAACACAGTGGTTCTCAAACTTCCTAATGCTGCGACACTTTAGTAAAGTTCTTCGTGTTATCATGATGCCCCCAACCATTAAATTATTTTTCTGCTACTTCATAAATATGTTTTTCACTGTAAATATCTGATATGTGGGATGATATGTTAAACTGCTTACTGATCTAAAGATAGCCTAAAGAGCAGTAGATTTTTATGACAAACTTATCAGAAAATGCATCATGTTTTCCTGTATTCCAACCCATTACTGTGTAATCATCATATATTTTGTAAAGTTAACTAAAAGATGTGAGTAAAATTTCAGTAGAAAAATACTCTTAAATTATTCTAATGGAAATGAAAGTAGAGCTAAATCAGCAAATCTCTTAGACAAGCACAGTCCTTAATTCTTAAACCCAATTTTCTAAAATAAATATTGTAGAATCTATGACAGTTTAGTGAATCAGATTCTAGTTCCACTGAAGTCACTAAAAACAAACAAACAACAACAGCAAAAAACTCTTCTCCACTGTTTAAGCTCTAACCAGGTTGACAAATGTGTTTATATCAGCAAAAGATCTTGAGACTCAAATACAAAATGCTACCTTTATAAGTTGACATATGTCTACAGCATGAACAACTTAATATTATGCAATTAGCTATGTTTTCTTTCTATCGCTTTTCATAAATGATGTTTCTCACTTTCTTATAAAATGGAAAAGAAATTAACACAAATGAAGGTAACAGATATTATATCAACAGCTCTCATAATAATTGATATGTACATGGTAGGTACAGGTGTACCTATCAAGACAATTTATCAGCACAAGATCTGGCTTTGAAGCAGAAGCAAACATACATCAACAAAATATGGTAGAATCAAATGCAAAAGCCAGAAATAAATGGCAAACTTTGAAAACAAATTAGCAAGTCTAACACATGATAGCAAAGTAGTCAGTAATCAAAGATGTTGAGTAGAGAAACAACAGGGATGCTTCATTTGGGTCTCATTAGGCTTTTCTACTGCTATAACTCACAACTGGTGTAGTTATGACTTTTGCAACCTTAATAAAAATAAATTACCTCAAATAACTCACTATTCCCTGTGCTCCTTTTAATCCAGATGTCTATCTCTATGTCTTTTGGTTGTGTGTGTGTGTGTGTGTGTGTGTGTGTGTGTGTGTGTGTTGGGAGAGTTAAAGGATAGTACTGTTATACATTTACCACTTTCTATATACCACCACTAGAAAAACATATATAAGCAGAAGATCCGTTAAACATATATAAGCAGAATATCCTTTTCTGCCAAGTTCACAACAATATCTAATAACATCATAGGATTGCTAAATTTGATTTTCTTTACAATATATCCTTGGTGGCTGAAACTATACCTTTAATTTAGATCCTTTTCAGTCCTAAACATTATAAGCAACACAGTCCAATATGTTTTGTATAATTTCCTTTGCTGTTTTCTTGGATATGAAAATTGAACACCATTTCATTAGATTAACTCCTCTCAACAGCAACAGTATCAACTGCCAAATATCCTCCCTCAATTGTTAACACATCGAAGACTCTAAGAGCTTATGAAGATTAAAATGATATATGGAAAGAATGCATTGAAAACAAAAGTAGTGTCACCTCAAAAATGTATCTTTAAATGTGGCCCAATATCAACCATGCAAAATCCCCAGAGCTTCCAGGTACTAAGCCATCAACCAAGGAGGACACATGGCTCCAGATGCATACATATCAGAGGATTGCCTTGTCAGGCATCAATGGGAGTAGATCTCCTTCGTCCTGTGAAGGCTTGATAGATACCCCAATGTAGGGGAATCAAGTAAAGGGAGGTTGGGGGGGGTAGAGGAACACCCTCATAGGAGTAGGGGGAGGGAAAATGGGACACAGGCTATCTGGGAGAGGGAAAAGGAGATAACATTTGAAATGTAAATAAAGAATATGTCCAATAAAAAAAGATTGAAAAAAAGTGACTCAATAATATCTGAAGACACATTTCTGTCATAAACAAAAACTTACATAACTAACAGTATTTATTAGTTGGTAATATATTTTGTAAAATTTAGTATTTCAAATTATTAACACCATCTGTAGCTTAGGTAAACTACAGTTTCTAGAAAATTAAATGTTTTGTCACACCTTTTATACTGGGAGGATCAATAAGCATTTAAAATGTAGGCTAGTACTTGCATCTAGATTAGTTATTTACTATTTTATTATAAGGAGAAGGGCCATCTTTGTAAGAATTACGTTATAGTTGACCTCTTTGAACTATGGCCTATGCTGGATAAGAATTTAACCCTAATAAGTTAAAATCAAAACCAACTCAATAGTATGTTGTTCAAGAATTAGGCCTTGAGATATATAATGGGAAAGCTGAGTGGGTCATTCACTCATTGAGCATGGACAGTCCATACATCCTAATAACTGCTCTCTGAACAAACACAGGTATTCATCCATTCTTCAAAAATAACTTCAGTGGTTATGTTTGACTTAATAATTATTTGCCTTGAGTATGTCTCTCGAGGGTTTGCATAATAGTAGCTTGTTCCGATATGTCATAATTCAAGAGGGAGGTTTTAGTCACTGTATATCAAGTAGTCAAAAGGGTGCCCTAACTAGGAATTAGTGTAGTTTTACAGGACCCTGGTTAATTATCAAGAAAGGGTTGAAATGTAAAAACAAGACTGACTCTTTCTCTACTCTCTGGCTTCCTCCCTCTGCCATATGATACATTCTTTTTGGATCAAGTCCCCACTGCGATGCCATCTGTCACATTGTCACATAGCCAATGGGACTTCAGCAGACAATGAACCAGTGAGACTACCATGTCATGGGATATTTACTTCCAAAAGCAAATTAAAGAAAACTTATATCAATAAAACTCATTTCTTCATAAATAAGTGTCCAGGCTCTAGTATTTTATTATCTAAATGGAAAAGAGACTCACTATATGAATTTTAAGAAGCTAATGAAGAACTTCCCTATCAACACTGACAAATACAGGACACAGAGTGAGGTACAACCAAGAGTCACAGAGTGAAGATAGCAAAGCCAGGTTGAGATCAAATAAATTGACAATGAAGAATCGCTTAAATCTATATTAACAGCGGGCTTTCTTAATACCACTGTCCAAAACTAAATGAATCTCTCTTAACACAGGCAACTGTAATACAGGTTAGGTTTGATCCAAAAGTCAGTGCCTCCAGAATGCAGGGCATGGAGGGACTAAAATTCACCAGAAATAAGACAGAAAAAAACATTTTTTTGATATATGTCAATTGTACAAGTCTTATCTATTTGAGTGGAAAGCAAAAGGCCACAGACAAGAGTACAGAACTGCCAGGCATGGTGGTGCGCGCCTGTAATCCCAGCACTCAGGAAGCAGAGGCAGGCAGATTTCTGAGTTCAAGGCCAGCCTGGTCTACAGAGTGAGTTCCAGGACAGCCAGGGCTACACAGAGAAACCCTGTCTCGGGAAAAAAAAGAGCGCAGAAGTTCAGAACTAATATAGAAGTTCTTTATAGGCAGCTAAAATGCTGAGGACACTTACCATTGAACATCTGTTTTATTGATCTCTATTTTTGGTTTTCTATTCTAACATATTTGTTAATGTCACTATAAGTTAATTATTTCATTAGAGGTTATGGGATTGTTTAGAATGCTTATCTGATTCAGATTTAGCTTTGATACCTGGTAGCTGTCTAGAAAATTGTCCATTTCATCCAGATTTTCCAGTTGTGTTGAGTAGAGGATTTGGAATTTCCTCAGTTTCCGTTATTACGTCTTCCTTTTTCATTTCTGATTTTGTTAATTTGGATACTAACTCTGTGCCCTCTGGTTTGCCTGGCTAATGGTTAATCTATCTTGTTGATTTTCTCAAGGAACCATCTCCTGGATTGGTTGAATCTTTGTATAGTTCTTTTTGTTTCTACTTGGTTGATTTCAGTCCTAAGTTTAATTATTTCTGCCATCTACTCCTCTTGGGGGCATTTGCTTCTTTTTGTTCTAGAGATTTCAGATATGCTGTCAAGCTGCTAGTGTATGCTCTCTCCAGTTTCTTTTGGAGGCACTCAGAGCTATGAGTTTTCCTCTTAGCACTGTTTACATTGTGTCCCATAAGTTTAGGTATTTTGTGCTTTCATTTTCATTAAATTCTAAGACTTCTTTAATTTATTTCTTTATTTCTTCCTTGACCAAGTTAACATTGATTAGAGTGTTGTTCAGCTTCCATGTGTATGTGGACTTTCTATTGCTTTTGTGGTTATTGAAGACCAACCTGAGTCCATGGTGATTTGATAGGATGCATGAGACAATTTCAATCTTCTTGTATCTGTTGAGGCCTGTTTTATAACCGATTATATGATCAACTATGGAAAAGATACCAAGAGGTGCTGAGAAGGTATATTCTTTTGATTTAGGGTAAAATGTTCTATAGATATCTGTTAAATCTCTTTGGTTAATAACTTCTGTTAGTTTCATGGTTTCTCTGTTCAGTTTCTCTGTACATGAACTGTTCATTGATGAGAGTGGAATGTTGTAGTCTCCCACTATTATTGTGTGAGGTACATTGTATGCTTTGATCTTTAGTAAAATTTCTTTTATGAATGTGGGTGCACTTGCATTTGGAACATACATGTTCAGAATTGAGAGATTTTCTTTGTAGATTTTTCCTTTGATGAGGATAGTGTCCTTCCTTATAATTTTTGATAACTTTTGGTTGAAAGTCAATTTTATTCAATATTAGAATGTCTACTCCAGCTTGTTTCTTGAGACCATTTGTTTGGAAAATTGTTTTCCAGCCTTTTACTTTGAGGGAGTGTCTGTCTTTGTCACTGAGGTGGGTTTCTTGTACACAGAAAAATGTTGGGTCCTCTTTATGTATCCACTATGTTAGTCTGTAGAGAGCCTTATTGGGGGTGCCATGCCACCTGGCAGGAACTTCACATTGGCTAATGTGAAGTTCCTCTCCCAGCTTTTGAGCAGGAATCTTCTGTGTTAGCCATAATCCCCTCCACCTGTGGTGGAGTGCTCAGATGAAGGTGAAGCCCATTGTTCTTCAAGGACCTGCAGTTTCCTGAGAAACACTAGCCACATGCAGAGCAACCAAACTGGTTCTGCAGAGAAGTTTCTAGACTTTGGGGGAAGGGTTTTTCTCTGCCTATATATTTGGAGTCTTCCATTAAACTTTGAGACCTTGAATAGCAGGTGTTTTCTTGGTCTCCATCTCTTTTAGCTACCTTCCCATACATCCCCAGCTTCCTTTCCAGGTAACTTGTTTGATGTAACTTTGGGCAGTTAATTAGTCTATGCCATTTTATTGGCGAATTGAACCCATTGATATTGAGAGATATTATAATAAAGTGATTGTTGTTTCCTATTATTTTTGTTGTTAGAGGTAGAATTATGTTTATGTGGCTATCTTCTTTTTGGTTTGTTAAAAGAAGATTATTTTGTTTCTTTTTCTACTGTGTAGTTTCCCTCCTTATATTTGAGTCTTCCATTAATTATCTTTTGAAGGGCTGTATTTGTAGAAAGATATTGTGTAATTGTTTTTGTTTTCTTTTTTGTTTTTTGTTTGTTTGTTTGTTTGTTTTGGTCCTTGGCATATCTTGGTTTCTCCATCTATGGTAATTGAGAGTTTTGCTGGGTATTGTAGCCTGGGCTGGCATTTGTATTCTCTTAGAGTTTGTATGACATCTGTCCAGGATCTTCTGGCTTTTAAAGTCTCTGGCGAGAAATCTGGTCTAAGTCTAATAGATCTGCCTTTATATGTTACTTGACCTTTTCCCCTTACTGCTTTTAACATTCTTTCTTTGTTTTGTACATTTGGTGGTTTGACTATTATGTGACAGGAGGAATTTCTTTTCTGGTCCAATCTATTATATTAAATTTGAGCCTTTGATCACATCCTAAGAAACAAACATGCCAATAGGCAGTTTCTGATTCTTTATGAAGATTGCAAGTATGTGTGGTCCTTTCACAAGGTCCAAAATAAAATCCTTGAGATGACCCAGGAACACATGAAAATTTACCTATGAATTATAGAATATATAAAACATTCTGCAGATATAATTGTTATCTTCACTAATAATCCCTTAACACTTGGTTATTATTGTTCCTGTAAATAATATAAAACTTAAAATACTATATTTTATCACTCAGATGCATGATTGCCTTAGAGGATGAAAACAAAAAAAGAAATAGTAAAAAAAAGTTAATTATTCCCTTATTCCCCCTTTAGACTCTTCTTTTTTTCTGTCTTTTTACACTTTTTTAATAGATATTTTATTTTCATTTCAAGTGTTTTTTCCTATCCTTGAATCCCCTCTGAAAACTTCCTATCCTATTCCCTGTCCCACTGTTCACTAAGCCACCCACTCCCACTAACCTGTCCTGGCATTCCTCTACATTGAGGCATCAAGCCTTCATAGGACCAAGGGCTTCTCCTCCCATTGATGTCTGACAAGGCCATCCTCTGCTTATATGTGTACATGTATGTACCATTGGAGCCATGGGTGCCTCCATGTGTACTCTTTGGTTGGTGGTTTAGTCCCTGGGAGTTCTGGGGGTACTGATTGGTTCATATTGTTTTTTCTCTTATGGGCCTGCAAACCCCTTCAGTTCCTTGGGTCTTTTCTCTAGATCCTCCACTGGGGACCCTGTGCTCAGCCCAGTGGTTGGCTGAGACCATCTGCCTCTGTATTTGTCTGGCACTGGCAGAGCCTTTCGGGAGTCAGCTATATCAGGCTCCAGCCAGCAAACACTTGCTGGCTTCTACAGTAGTGTCTGAGTTTTGTAGCTGTATATGGGATGTATCCCCAGGTGGGGCTGTCTCTTGATGGCCTTTCTTTCAGTCTCTGCTCCACACTTTGTCTCTGTATCTCCTCCCATGGGTATTTTGATCCCCCCTTCTAAGAAGGACAGAAGTATCCACACTTTGTTTGTTTGTTTTTGTTCTTTTTTCTTCTTGAGCTTCATGTGATGTATGAATTGTATCTTTGGTATTGAGCTTCTGGGCTAATATCCACTTATCAGTGAATGCATACCATGTGTGTTCTTTTGTAATTGGGTTGCCTCACTCAGGATTTTCATCCCTCATTTTTTATGTTGCTACTTTTATAATTACCTTTTAATATTAGACTAGCCACTCAGAAGAATATTTGCTCTGTATGAAAAAACATTAAAGTACTTAGGAAAACAGGGAATCCTTCTCATAAATGCAAGTAAAACAGAATTAAGAGAAAGCAAATATGTTTCATTTCAGCTTAATTTTTACTAAATATCCAGGGAGATATATATGAAGGGTCACTTGAAGCCTATTAATAAAGAAAGCTCAATAAATAGCAGAAGAATCTGCCCAAAAATACCTATCTTGATAAAATAGCAAAAGATATAAATGTGTTTAATCAAGGGTAAAGAATGCTTTTTTGTTAAATTATTATGAAATGTTTCAGGAAATTTGATTTTCCCTTTGAATGCAGAACAGCTAATATTCCAGAAATTCAGACTTAGCATGTTTGTAGCATTGCAAAAATTTTATTTTCAAAATTTATAAATAATGCCAAAATAATTTAAGTATCCTAAAACATCGAGACATTTTAAAAATTTCAGAAGCCTACTTCTCATTAGCCACAGGTTTGTTACAAACATGAATTTAAATAAGCATTGAAGTCTATGCTCATCACTCTTTGTGGTGAAAGAATAAGCTCAATAATGGTCCTATTTGGTGTCTGGATCATGAAAATGCTATTCAGAAAATGACAAGGTGATATCTTAATACAAGTTTGTATAGTGGGTAGCCATTGAAGATCTTTCTCTATGTGGACATAGCAGTTGTCACTTTAGTGGTTTTCTTTAATTTTCATATCCAATCTCATTTTTGTAGCAAACTCATGAAGAGCAGATGCAGATGACTGAGCTTTATTGGAATCCAGGCAATATTGATAGAAGGGATAAGCACTGTTATAAGTCAAACTTGCCTATGGTCCAGACCTTACACACATGAAATGGGTCTTGTACCATATCAGCTCCGAATTACTGTAAGAAAACTAAAGATGTAGGCTTAGTAATTTAACTTACACAAGCTAAAGAAGGTCAATGAAAGATGTTATTCAATAGAATATATTGTCAGCAGTCTGAAATGCTAAGTGAGGCTGAGTATACATATACATATATATATATATATATATATATATATATATATATATATAGTGTGTGTGTGTGTGTGTGTGTGTGCGTGTGTGTGTGTATCCTTTTTTGTTATGAATAGTTTCATAAATATACACAAGTATGAGAACCCATAATTTATAAGCAGCTAAGAAGAGTGGCAGATTCATTAGCAAAATCAGAACTCAGACAGGGCCTGAGTCCTAACTTTCAATTAACAACACAGTTATTTTGTGGCCCACAGCTTTTCTTCAATATTCATTTTATATAAAGACACCAAGCCTACTGGATTAAAATCTAACCTACATCAACGTAACTGCTCTGTGTTAATTACATCTAAAATGACCAACCTCATATACTAAGGTTTTATTACTGAAGACTTTAGTGCTGGGAGTTTGAGTAGAAACAAATCACTCTGTAAAAATATTTCTCCTAAATGGTTTCCTCATACGCCTTTTGCCTGAACTTCTTTTAGGCATTTCTACTCTAAGATCTGACTGTGATGTAGACTATAGAACATTCTTTGGATATGAGCTGTAGATATAAATATAATTTGTTTAGAACTATTTAAAAAGTCATTTCCTGAATAATAAGACTTTATTTGTATATTTGAATGCCATGATTTTCATTTTCTTACCTACAGATGATTAATTGTCCACCTTTTTCTCCCTGGGTTTATACTCTGAATTCCCACAACAAAAGCATTAGAATAATTTAAAATTTCTTACTAGAAGTACTAGTAAGACAGTTTATGGTATACCATTCATTTCACATTCATAAGATTCCATCTTTTCCTCCAGAAACAACAAAAACAACTTCAATTTGACAGTCCTATCCTTGAGCTCAATATTCATGACATTCTGAAGGTATACAAATTGGAACCTTCATCAGACTAGCTGTGCTCCTAGATTTCCAGTTCTTAGACACATTATTTTCTCTGCTTCTCTAGATTTCCTTTTATTGCATAATTTTGTGGTAATTGCATAGGCAAATGTATACTAGTTAGCAACATACTTGGTATTGAAAGCAGTAAGTAGATACTGTACAGTGTTGACTAATGAGATTATATACATAATTCACCTGTCTAAGAGATATTTCCCTGTTCTATTTTGAATGACAATTTTTCTTGCATTTCTTTGATAAAATGTTTTCCTTTTGAAGGAGTTCTTGGAAGACAATCTTTATAGTAAGCCATAGAAGCACATTATCCCTGAATAAAGGTTTTGTAAATTTCCTTAGACCATTGCCACATACAGGTCCTCACATTTTTTGCAGACTAATTTTTCCTACTTCTGAGACTGCCACCATTTTCTCTCATCCTGGGATACCATTTCCAGATAGTTTATGCTATAATAAAATTACATTCATATTTGCACTCATTTTTTTCTCTAAATATATATTCTGGATTATGTACTGAAACATAAGCTAGGTGGTGGTTGTGCATATCTTTAATTGACTAACACATCAATTTGAAAAAGTAAGCAATATGAACTGTAAGAAATATTATTATTAAAATACAAAATAGAAAATTTAGGAAACACATAATATGCATGTTTCACAACAGGTATCATGAGGAAAATATATTAGTTTTCAAAAATAATTCTGAATTAAATTCTACTCATAAATATTCTGATATCCTGAAGTTGTTATAAAGTATGAAAAATGAGTCTTCAAAATTAGATCTAAAATTAAATATAAAAATTGAAGAAAATATTCTTCACTTACTGTAATAATTTTTGGTTCATAATTAAAAAGAGACTGCAGGTTATTTGACATCGATTAAAAATGAAAATTCTGTAATGATTTGCTACAGACAGATTTCATCTAGAAATCAGCATTTCACCACTCTCCTCCACAAATGCTGGCTCTTAAACTCTTTCTACACATATTTCCGTGACGTCCATGGAATTATATTTATACTTGACACTTTTACCTTTTAAATGGACTCAGGCATTATTAGCAACAGTAAAACAAAAGTAAGCTATCATGTTGTGAGGAAGATAATATAAATGGAACCAGGGCATATTTTGGAAAGGATTTGTACAAAGTACACTAAATAAATGCATGAATTTTTAAAGAATGAATTAAAATATTTTAAGTGAAGATTATAAGGGGGAATCCGATATATATTACTATAGTACATGCTACTCTTCAAACAATATCTGAACACATTCTTCAAATTTTTAAAATATTACATTCCCAAACACATAACATATTTACTATGTAATGATGGTATTGCTTAAAAACAGAAATAACATGTTTAATGCACCCAAAAATCATTAACAGTGAAGTAAATTTAGAAAAAAATTACTTTCTCTCAAATAATTAATAGTTTTTCTCACATTGACTTTTATTTTTTTAATAATTTTATTTGTTTATATTTCAAATGATATCCCCTTTCCAGGTTATTCCACCACAAGCTCCCAATCTAATATCCCTTCCCTACTCCCCTTTGTCTCTATGAGAATGCTCCTCCACATACTATCCCACTCCCACCTCACTGCTCTAGCATCCCTCTATCAAACATCCACCAAACCAGTGGTCTCCACTCCCATTGATGTCAGATAAGGTCAACTTCTGCTACATATGTATTCCTCAATATGGGTCCCTCCATCTATACTCTTTGGTTAATGATTTAGCCTCTGGGAGCTCTGAGTGGTCGACTTAGTTGATATTGTTTTTCACATTGACTTTTAGTTTATTTGAATTATATATCCATGAGATATATAACTCAATGACTAATAACATCACCTTAAAGGTTTAGCTTTCAATTCTAATGATGTTTGTTTACCAGTTTTTAATTGTACAATTTATATAGAGACAATTTTCAAGACAGAAAGTTAGGAACTATTAGTCTCATCCAAATAGTCCTATTTAACTTTATGTAGGTTAACCTATATATCTTAGCTCTTGTCTGCCAGCAACTGTCTTAAAGTGAGCTGATTGCAATTCAAATATACAGGTTTTTGAATATATGAGCGAAGAAGTAAATCCAGGGTGAACTGGATAGTAAATGTGTTCAAGTCTACAGGTTGCTAGGGAAATTCTAACCCACATCTCATTGTCTTTTATGCTCTATGTCAGTGTTACTGCCCAGGGAGCTGTCACAGCTACCTCATCAAAGACTGCAGGTTTCAAAGAGGTCATGAACAATGCAACAGTATATTGAATTCAATGACCTTCTTTAGACACAGTGAAGAACTATAAATACAAGCTCCAGTGGACAAAATACAATAACTGTTTTCCTCAAAAGTTTTAAAGTGGGCCAGTATCTCAACAGCATTCTTCCTATATGTTGTACTGAAGAGGATTTTCTGATAACTAGGGCAAAGTCAATGTACTTGTGTCTAATGCCTAAGATTATGTGAAACTCAAAAACTATTTTTGGTTAAATTCACGGTAGGTGATTTTTCAAGCTGTAAGAATTTTTTCTCTTTTTTATCAGATATATTCTTTATCTATATTTCAAATGATTTTTCCTTTCCTGGTTTTCCACGTCTCTCCCTAACCCCCCGAAAGTACCATAAGCCATCTCCCCTCCCCCTGTTCCCTAATAAACCTCCTCCCCCTTCCCTGTCCTGGTATTCCCCTACACTGCTGCATCAAGCTTTTCCAGGACCAGGGGCTTCTCCTCCCTTTGATGTGCAACAAGGTCATCCTCTGCTGCCTATGCATCTGGAGCCATGGGTAACACCATGTGTACTATCTGGTTGATGTTTTTGTCCCTGGGAACTCTGGAGTACTGGGTGGCTCATATTGTTGTTCCTCCTATGGCACTGCAAACCTCTTTAGCTCCTTGGGTCCTTTTTCTAGCTCCCCCATTGGGAATCCTTTGCTCAGTTATTTGGCTGGCTGAAAGTATCCCCGTCTGTATTTGTCATGCACTAGCTGAGACTCTCAGGTGACAGCTATATCCAGCTTCAGTCAGCAAGATCTTGTAGGCATCTATAATAGTGTCTGTGTTTTGTAACTGTATATGGGATGGATCAATAAGTGGGGTAGTCCCTGGATGGTCTTTTCCTCAGATTCTGTTCCACACTGTCCCTGTATCTCCTTCTGTGGGTGTTTTGTTCCCCATCTAAGAAGGACCAGAGCATCCATACTTTGTTCGTCCTACTTCTTGGGCATCATATGATATGTGAATTGTGTTATAGGTATTCCAAGCTTCTGGGATAATATCCACTTATCAGTGAGTGTATACCATGTGTGTTCTTTTGTGATTGGGTTACCTCACTTATGATCATATTTTCCAGTTTCACCCTTTTGCCTAAGAATTTCATGAATTCGTTGTTTTTAATAGCTGAGTAATATTCCATTGTGTAAATATACCATATTTTCTGTATCTGTTCCTCTGTTGAGGGACATCTCAACATTGAGGGTTCTTTCCAGCTTCTGTCTATTATAAATAGGGCTACTATGAATGTAGTGGAACATGTGTCCTTATTACATGCTAGGAAATTCTATGGGTATATGCCCATAGAATTCTATGGTATAACAGAGTCCTCTGGTAGTATGCCAAGTTTTCTGAGGAACCACCAGACTGGTTTCCAGAGTAGTTGTACCAGCTTGCAATCCGACGAGCACTAAGGGAGTGTTCTTCTTTATCCACATCCTTGCCTGCACTGTCTCCTGAGTTTTTTATCTTAGCCATTCTGTCTGGTATGAGGTGAAATCTCAGGGTTGTTTTGATTTGCATTTCTCTGATGACTAAGGATGTTGAACATTACTTTAGGTGCTTCTCAGCCATTTGATATTCCTCAGGTGAAAATTCTTTGTTTAGCTCTGTATCCCATTTTTAAATAGGGATATTTGGTTCTCTGGAGTCTAACTTCTTGAGGTCTTTGTATATGTTGGATATTAGCCCTCTGTCTGATATAAGCTGGGTAAAGATCTTTTTCCAATTTGTTGGTTGCTGTTTTGTCAAATTGAAAGTGTCCTTTGCCTTACAGAAAGTTTGTAATTTTGTGAGGTCCCATTTGTCAATTTATGATCTTAGCAAATAAACTATTGGTGTTCTGTTCAGGAAAATTTCCCCTGTGCCCATGGCCTCAAGGCCTTCCCCAATTTCCTTTTTATTAGTGTCAGTGTGTCTGGTTTTATGTGGAGGTCCTTGGATCCACTTGGCCTTAGTACAAGAAGATAAGAATGGAATGATTTGCATTATTCTGAATGCTAGCTGCCAGTTGAAACATCACCATTTGTTGAAAAGGCTATCTTTCTTTCACTGGATGGTTTTTGCTCCTTTGTCAAAGATCAAGTGACCATAGGTGTGTGGGTTCATTTCTTGGTCTTCAATTCTATTCCATTGATCTACATGCCTATCACTATACCAAGACCATGCAGTTTTTAACACTATTGCTCTGTAGTACTGCTTGAGGTAATGAATACTGATTCCTCCAGAAGTTCTTTTATTGTTGAGAATAGTTTTTGTTATTCCAAATGATTTTGAGAATTACTCTTTCTAACTCTTTGAAGAAGTGAGTTGGGATACTGATGGGGATTATAGTGTATCTGTATATTGCTTTGGCAAGATGGTCATTTTTATTATATTTATCCTGCTAATCTATGAGCATGAGAGATCTTTCTATTTTCTGAGGTCTTAGATTTCTTTCTTCAGTGCCTTGAAGTTCTCCTCATACAGATCTTTCACTAGTTTGATTAAAGTCCACCAAGATACTTTATATTCTTTGTGACTATTATTAAGGGTGTCATTTCCCTAAGTTCTTTCTCAATCTGTTTATCATTTGAGTATAAAAAGGCTACTGATTTGTTTGAGTTAATTTTATATCTAGCCACTTCGCTGAAGTTGTTTAGGAGTTGTTTGGTGGAATTTGGGGGTCACTTAATATGATCATATCATCTATAAATAGTGATATTTTGACTTCTTCCTTTCCAATTTGTATCCCTTTGACCTCCTTTTGTTGTCTAATTGTTCTAGATAGAATTTCAAGAATGGTTTTGAATAAGCATGGAGAGAGAGAGAGAGAGAGAGAGAGAGAGAGAGAGAGAGAGAGAGAGAGAGCCTTGTCTAGTCCCTGATTTTAGTGGCATTGCTTCAGGTTTCTCTCCATTTAGTTTAAGGTTGGCTATTGCTTTGCTGTTTATTGCTTTTACTGTGTATGGGCCTTGAATTCCTCTTCTTTCCAAGACTTTTAACATGGAAGGATGCTGAATTTTGTTAAATGATTTTCAGCATTTAATGAAATGACCATGTTTTTTTTTTTTCATTGAGTTTGTTTATGTAGTGGATTGTGTTGATGGATTTACTTATATTGAACCCTGCCTGCATACTTGGGATGAAGCCTACTTGATCATGGTGAGTGTACTTTTTGATGTGTTCTTGGATTCCGTTGGTAAGAATTGTATTGTGTATTTTTGCGTTGATATTCACAAGGGGAATTAGTCTGAAGATCTCTTTTTTAGATATTTGTGTGGTTGTGGTATCAACACAACTGTGGCTTCATAGAATGAGTAGGGTAGTGTTCCTTCTATTTCTATTTTGTAGAATCGTTTGAAGAGTATTGGTGTTAGGTCTTCTTTAAAGGTCGGATAGAATTCTGTACTAAAACCATCTGGTACTGTGCTTTTTTTTTGGCTGGGAGACTTTCAATGGCTGCTTCTACTACTTTAGGGGTTATGGTACAATTTGGGTAGTCTATATGATCCTGATTTGCCTTTGGAATTTGCTATCTATGAACTTGTCCATTTTATCCAGATTTTTCAGTTGTGTTGAGTATAGGTTTTTGTAGTAGAATCTAATGATTTTATGAATTTCCTCAGTTTCTGTTGTTATATCTCCCTTTTCATTTCTGATTTTGTTAATTTGGATACTGTCTCTGTGTCCTCTGGTTAGGCTGGCTGAGGGTTTATATATCTTGCTGATTTTCTCAAAGAACCAGCTCCTGGTTTTGTTGATTCTTTGTATAGTTCTTTCTGTTTCCACTTGGTTGATTTCAGCTGTGAGTTTGATGATTTCCTGCCTTCTGCTCCTCTTGGATGTATTATCTTCTTTCTGTTCTGGAGCTTTCAGGTGTGCCACTAAGCTGCTAGTGTATGCTCTCTCCAGGTTATTTGTGGAGGCACTCAGAGCTCTGAGTTTTCCTCTTAGTATTGCTTTCATTGTGTCCCATAAGTTTGGGTATGTTTTGCCTGCATTTTCATAAAATTCTAAAAAGACTGATATCGTTCCTTATTTCCTCCTTGACCAAAGTATCATTGAGTAGAGCATTGTTCATCTTCTGTGTGTATGTCGGCTTTCCATTATTTTTGTTGCTATTAAAACCACCCTTACTCCATCGTGGTCTGATAAGAGGCACAGGATTAGTTCTATCTTCTTATGAATGCTGAGGTATGTTTTCCCAATTATATGGTCAATTTTGGAGAAGGGACTATGAGGTGTTGAGAAGAAGGTATATTCTTTTCATTTAGGATAAAATGTTCTATACATATCTATCAAATCCATTAGGTCCAAAACTTCTGTTAATTTCACTGTGTCTCTGTTTAGTTTGTGTTTCCCTGACCTGTCCATTGAGGAGAATGGGGTGTTGAAGTCACCCAAAATTAATGTTTGATGTGTAATGTGTTCTTTAAGCTTTAGTAGTATTTGTTTTATGAATGAGGGTTCCCTTGTTTTAGGCCCATAGATGATTATAATTGAGAGTTCTTCTTGGTAGATTTTTCCTTTGATGAGTATAAAGATTACTTCTGTGTCTTTTTTGATGACTTTTGATTGAAAGTCTATTTTATTGGATATTAGAATGGTTAGTCCAGCTTGTTTCCTGGGACCATTTATATGGAAAACTTTTTTTTCAGCCTTTTATACTGAGTTGTGTTTGTCTTTGACATTGAGATGTGTTTCCTGTATGCAGCAAAATGTTGGGTCCTGTTTATGTATCCAGTCTGTTAGTCAATGTCTTTTTATTGGGGAATTGAATCCATTGATGTTAAGAGATATTAAGGAATAGTGATTATTGATTCCTGTTATTTTTGACGTAATTTTTATGTTTGTGTAGTTATCTTATTTTGGGTATGTTGAAAGATTAATTTCTTGCTTTTTTCTAGAGTGCAGTTTCCTGTCTTTTGTTGGTGTTTTCCTTTCATTATCCTTTGCAGGGCTGGATTTGTGGACAGATATTGTGTAAATTTGCTTTTGTCATGGAATGCATTGGTTTCTACATCTATTTTAATTGACAGATTTTCTGGATATAGCATCCTGGGTTGGCATTTGTCTTCCCTTTGGGTCTGTATGATATCTGCCCAAGCTCTTCTGCTTTCTTAGTCTCTGGTGAGAAGTCTGGTGTAATTCTGGTAGGTCTACCTTTATATATTACTTGACCTTTTCCCCTTACTACTTATAATATTTTTCTTTGTTTATTACATTTGGCATTTTAATTATTATGTGAAGGGAGGAATTTCTTTTCTGGTCAAATCTATTTGGAGTCCTGTAGGCTTCTTGTATGTTCATGGGCATCTTTTTCTTGAAGTTAGGCAAGTTTTCTTCTATAATTTTATTGAAGAGATTTATTGGCCCTGTAAGTTGTAAATCTTCGCTCTCTACTATACCTGTAATCATTAGATTTGGTCTTATTTTGTCCTGGATTTCCTGGATGTTTTGGGTCAGGAGCTTTTTGCACTTTGCATTTTCTTTGACTGCTGTATCAATGCTTTCTATGGTATCTTCTGCATCTGAGATTTTCTTTTCTCTCTTTTGTATTCTGTAGTTCTTTCCAAGGTTTTCTATGTCCAGAGTTGTTTCCCTTTGTCATTTCTTTATTGTTTCTGCCTTCATTTTTACGTCCTGGATGGTTTTGTTGAATTCCTTCACCTGTTTTGCTGTGTTTTTCCTGTAGTACTTTAAGGGCTTCTCCCTGTTTACTTGTGTTCTCCTGTATTTCTTTAAGAGAGTTATTTGTGTACTTCTTGAAGCCCTCCATCAGCATCATGACCAAATCTTGATAGACCAAATCTATAAATCCAAATCTTGCTTCTGTCATATGTTGGGGTATCCTGGACTTGCTGTTGTGGGATAATTTGGTTTAGATGGGTTCCATGTATCCTTGATTTCTGTTAATAATGGTCCTACATTTGCCTTCTGCCATCTGGTTATCTTTTGTGTTAGTTGGTCCTTCTGTCTCTTGGTGATGATTGTCCCTCCTGTGTCCCTGCAAGCATGTCTCAGCACCCCTGCATGACCAGCTCTCCCTTGGTTCAGAGAGCTATTGTGCTGCCCAGACCCTTGGAGAAGGTGGAACCTTGGGAGACTGAATCCCAAGTTATCTTACCCCTGTGTCTGTTCAGTCACAGCACCAAAGATGGTGGCCTTATGTCAAAATGCAGGACTCCCTCTAAATGTAGGACTCCTCTTCAGGACAGATTTCCCCTGGCTGGATAAGTGTGCAGATGAATGTGGTGCTGCCCAGCTCCTGGATACAGGTGGGGCCCTGTTGGACTGAGTCCCAAGTGATCTTATACTCAACTCAATGATAACTTCTGCAGGAAAGTAATAAATAAATTAAAGACATTTTAGTATTTAATGAAAATGAAGATACAACATACCCAAACTAATAGGACACAATGAAAGCAGTCTAAGAGGAAAACTCATAGCTCTGAGTGCATCCATAACAAAAATTGTACAGAGCATACACTATCAGTTTGACAGCACATCTGAAAGCCCTACAACAAAAAGGAACAAATATCACCAAGAAAAGTAGACAGCAGTAAATAATTAAACACAGGTATGAAATCAACCAAGTAGAATCAAAGGGAACTATACAAAAAAATTAACAAAACGATCTTTGCTCCTGGTCAGACAGGATGAGTGACACCAGGTTCTGAGCTATCCCAAGTTTAAGATCTCTGGGGACTCAGACCACCAGGCAGCTACCTGCGTCAGGACCTGAGCAGAACAGCTGTTCATCTGTGTGCCAGTCAGCATAGGTTCTGTGTTCTGCGGGGTGGACAGCAAGCAGAGGGACATTCCCACTGCCATCTTTGCTCCTGGTCAGACAGGACGAGTGGGCCCAGGTTCTGAGATACCCCATGTTTAAGATCTCTGGGGATGAGGACCACCAGGTGGCTACCTGTGTACAGGACCTGAACAGAGCAGTAGTTAATCTGTGTGGCAGCCAGCCATGGGTCCTGTGCCCTGTGGGGTGGTCAGCACTTGGAGGGGCTCCCCTACACCATCTTTGCTCCCTGACAGAGCAGACAAGCAGCAACAGGTTCACAGAAACAACCTGAGTACAACATTGCTTGGGGCAAGATAGACCAGGGCTCCAACAGCACCCAAGAGGAGGGCAGTCTATCAGAAATCTGTGCCAGGGGAAACCCAGTCATCCAGTGGTGCAAAAATAGCCTTTCGAGATCACAGGGGGTTCAAGCACCAGCCAGTGACAACAATACCAACTAACACCAGAGATAACCAGATGGCAAAAGGCAAGACCATTACTAACAGAAATCAAAGCAATATGGCAGCATTGAAACCCAATTCTACAACAACAGGAAGTCCTGGATACTCCCAACAGACCAGAAAAACAAGATTTGGATTTAAAATCACTGGTCATGATTCTGTTAGAGAAACACATGAAGGACATAAATAAATCCCTTAAAGAAATACAGGAGAAAATGCATTAAAAGTTAGAAGCTCTTACAAAAGAAACACAAAAATCATTTAAAGAAATTCAGGAGAATACGAGTCAAAAGATAGATGCCAATAATGAGGAAATGAAAAAAATTACTAAAAGAAATACAGGAGAACTTGAGTCTACAGGCAGAAGTCATGAAAGAAGAATCATAAAACTCTCTTAAAGAATTACAGGAAAACAAAAACAAGCAAGTGAAGGAACTCAACAAAACCATCCAGGATCTAAAAACAGAAGTAGAAACAACTAAGAGATCGCAAAGGGAAACAACATTGGAGATAGAAAACCTTGGGAAGAAATCTGGGGCCATATATGCAAACATCAACAAGAAAATACAAGAGATACAAGACAGAATCTCAGATGCCAAAGATACCATAGAAACCAAGGACTCCACAGTCTAAGAAATTGAAAAATGCAAAAAGCTTATAACCCAAAACATCCAGGAAATCCAGGACACAATGAGAAGACCAAACTTAAGGGTTATAGGTGTAGATAAGAGTGAAGATTTACAACTTAAAGGGCCAGCAAATATCTTCAACAAAATTATGGAAGAAAACTTCCATAACCTAAAGAAAGAGATGCCCATGAATATACAAGAAGTCTACAGAACTCCAGACTGGACCAGAACAGAAATACCTCCTGTCACATAATAATCAAAACCCCAAATGTACTAAACAAAGAAAGAATATTAAAGGCAGTAAGAGGAAAAGCCCAAGTAACATATAATGGAAGACCTATGAGAATTGCACCAGAATTTTCACCATAGACCATAAAAGCTAGAAGATCCTGGGCAGATCTCATGCAGATTCTAAGAGAACACAAATGCCAACCAAAACTGCTATACCCAGCAAAACTCTCAATCACCATAGATGGCGAAACCAAGAAAATTCATGACAAAACCAAATTTACACAATATCTTTCCACAAACCTAGCCCTACAAAGGATAATGGGGGAAAACACCAGTACAGGAAGGGAAAATACACCCTGGAAAAAGCAAGATAGTAACCTTCTTTCATCAAAACTAAAAGAAGATAATCTATCAAATATAAAAAATAACATCAAAAATGACAGGAAGTAATAATCATTATTACTTAAAATTTCTTGGCATCAATGGACGAAATTCCTCAATAAAAAACATAGACTAACATACTGGATATGTAAACTGGACCCTATATTTTGCTGAAACACACCTCAGTGTCAAAGACAAATACTACCTTAGAGTAAAAGGCTGGAAGACAATTTTAGAAGCAAATGGTCTCTGGAAACAAGCCAGAGTAGTCATTCTAATATCAGATAAAATTGAATTTCAACCTAAAGTCATCAAAAGAGACACTGAAGGACACTTCTTGCTGGTCAAAGTAAAGATCCACCAAGGAGAACTCTCAATTCTGAACATCTATGCTCCAAATGCAAGGGCTCCCAAATTCATAAAAGAAACTGTACTAAAGCTCAAAGCACACACTGCACCTAACACAATAATTATGGGGGACTTCAACACTCCACTATCCTCAATGGATGGATCAGGAAAATGGAAACTAAACAGGGACACAGTAAAACTAATAGAAGCTTTGGACCAATTGGATTTAACAGATATTTATACAACATTTCATCCTAAAGCAAAAGAATATACCTTTTTCTCAGCACCTCATGGTACCTTCTCCAAAATCAGTCATATAATTGGTCACAAGAGAGACCTCAACAGATATAAGAAGATCGAACTAATCCCATGCCTACTATCAGATCACTATGGAGTAAGAGCAGTCTTCAATAGCAACAAAAACAACAGAAAGCCCACATACACATGGAAGCTGAACAATACTCTACTCAATGATACCTTAGTCAAGGAAGAAATAAAGAAATCAAAGACTTTTTAGGATTTAATGAAAATTAAGGCACAACTTACCCAAAACTATGGAACACAATGAAAGCAGTGCTAGGAGGAAAACTCATAGCCCTGAGTGCCTCCAAAAAGAAATTAGTGACAGCATACACTAACAGCTTAAAGGCACACCTATCATCCCTGGAATAAAAGAAGCTAATTCACCCAGGAGGAGTAGAAGACAGGAAATCATCAAACTCAGGGCTGAAATCAATCAAGTAGAAACAAAGAGAAACATACAAAGAATCAACAAAACCAGGAGCTGGTTCTTTGAGAAAATCAATAAGATAGATAAACCCTTAGCCAGACTAACCAAAGGGCACAGAGACAGTATCCAAATTAAGAAAATTAGAAATGAAAAAAAAAAGATATAACAACAGAAACTGAGGAAATTCAAAAAAATCATCAGATCCTACCACAAAAGCCTATACTCAACACAACTGGAGAATATGGAGGAAATGGACAATTTCCTAGACAGATACCAAATACCAAAATTAAAACAGGATCAAATAGATGGTCTAAGCAGTCCCATAAGCCCTAAAGAAATAAAAGGGGTTATTGAAATTCTTCCAAAAAAAAAAAAGATTGTTTTAGTGCAGAATTATATCAGACCTTCAAAGAAGACCTAACACCAATACTCTTCAAACTATTCAACAAATAGAAACAGAAGAAACACTGCCCAACTAATTCTGTGAAGCCACAACTACGCTGATACCAAATCCACACAAATATCACACACACACACACACACACACACACACACACATACACACACATACACACACAAAAGAAAGAACTTTGGGCCAATTTGCCTTATGAATATGATGCAAAAATACTAAATAAAATTCTTGCCAGGTGAATCCAAGAACACATCAAAACTATCATCCACCATGATCAAGTAGGCTTCATCCCAGGGATGCAGGGATGGTTCAATACATGAAAATCCATCAATGCAATCTACTACATAAAAAAGTTCAAAGATAAAAACCACATGATCATTTCATTAGATGCTGAAAAGGCATTTGACAAAGTCCAGCATCCTTTCATACTAAAAGTCTTGGAAAAAAACGGAAATTCAAGGCCCATACCTAAACATAGCAAATGCAATATACAGTAAACCAGTAGCCAACATCAAACTAAATGGTGAGAAAGTTGAAGCAATCCCACTAAAATCAGGGACTAGACAAGGCTTCCCTCTCTCTCCATATCTTATCAATATAGTACTTGAAGTTCTACCTAGAGCAACTAGACAACATAAGGAAATCAAAGGGATACATATTGGAAAGGAAGAAGTCAAACTATAACTATTTGCTGATGATATGATAGTATATTTAAGTCATCCAAAAAACTCCACCAGAGAACTACAGCTGATAAACAACTTCAGCAAAGTGACTGGTTATAAAATCAAATCAAGCAAATCAGTAGCCTTTTTATATTCAAAGGATCAGCAAGTTGAGAAAGAATTTAGGGAAATGACACCCTTCACAATAGCCACAAACAATATAAAGTATCTTGGTGTGACTCTAACCAAACAAGTGAAAGAGTTGTATGACAGGAACTTCAAGTCTTTGAAGAAAGAGATCGAAGAAGACCTCAGAAGATGGAAAGATCTTCCATGCTCTTGGATTAGCAGGATTAATATTGTAAAAATGACTGTCTTGCCAAAAGCAATCTCAATGCAATCCCCATCAATATCCCAAATCAATTCTTCATAGTATTAGAAAGAGCAATTCTCAAATTCATCTGGAATAACAAAAAGCCTAGGATAGCTAAAATTATTCTCAATTGTAAAAGAACTTCTGGGGGAATCAATATCCACAACCTCAAGCAGTACTACAGAGCAATTATGTTAAAAACTGCATGGTATTGGTACAGTGACAGGCAAGTAGATCAATAAAATAAAATTGAAGACCAGGAAATTCACCCACAGAATTATAGTTGCTTGATTTTTGATAAACGAGCTACAATCATCCAGTGGGGAAAAAAAAGATAGCCTATTCAACAAATGGTGCTGGTTTACTTGGAGGTCAGCATGCAGAAGAATTCGGATTGATCCCCTCTTATCTCCTTGTATTAAGCTCAATTCTAAGTGGATCAAGGACCTCCACATAAAACCAGACACACTGAAACTAATAGAAAAGAAACTGGGGAAGATCCTTGAGGACATGGGCACAGGGGGAAAGTTCCTGAACAGAACACCAATAGCTTATGGTCTGAGATCAAGAATTCACAAGTGGAACCTCATAAAATTAGAAAGTTTCTATAAGGCAAAGGACACTGTCAGAAGGAAAAAACAAATTGGGAGAAAATCTTCACCAACCCTACATCTGACAGAGTCCTGACATCCAATATATACAAAGAACTCAATACGTTCTATTCCAGAGGGGAAAAAAAACTATTAAAAGATGGGGTACAGAGCTGCACAAAGAATTTTCACCTGAGAAAATTTGGATGGCTGAGAAGCACCTTAAGAAATGTTCAACATCATTAGTCAACAGGGAAATGCATATCAAACAACCCTGAGATTTCACCTCACACCATTTAGAATGGCTCAGATTAAAAACTCAGGACACAGCAGGTGTTGGCAGGGATGTGAAGAAACAAGAACACTCCTCCACTGCTTGTGGGGTTGCAAGATGGTACAACCACTCTGGAAATCAGCCCAGCGATTTCGCGGATGACACTTCCAGAGGACCGTGTCATACCACTCGTGGGCATATACCCAGAGGATTCCTCTGTATGCAACAAAGACACATGCTCCACTATGTTCATAGCAGCTTTATTTATAATAGCAAGAAGCTGGAAAGAATCCAGATGTCCCTCAATGGTGGAATGGATATAGAATAGTGTGGTATATTTTTGCAATGGAATACTACTCAGCAATTAAAAACAATGAATTCATGCAATTTGTAGGCAAATGGTTGGAACTGAAAAGTATCATCCTAAGTGAGTTAACCCAACCACAGAAGAATACACATGAAATGCAGTCACTAGATAAGTGGATATTAATCCGCCTAGAAACTCTGAATACTCAAGATACAATTACCATATCAAATGGTTCCCAAGAAGAAGGAAGGAGAGGGCCCTGGTCCTGAAAAGGCTTGATCCAGTATTGTAGGGGACTACCAGGACAGAGAAGGGGGTGGGAGGTCATTGAGGAATGGGTGGAGGGAAGAGGACTTATGGGACATATGGTGAAGGAGGAACCGGGAAAGGGGAAAGCATTTGGAATGTAAACAAAGAATATAGAAAATTAAAAAATAAAATAATATATAAAAGAAAAACAAATATTGATATCAAAAAAGATAATTAACAAAACAAGAAGCTAGTATTTTGAGAAAACAAACAGGATATACAAACCTCTTAGCCAGACTAACCAGAAGGCGGAGATATTTTTTAAATTAATAAAATCAGAAATGAAAAGGGAGACATAACAACTAAAGAAATTCAAAAGGTCATCAGATTCTACTACAAATGGCTATACTCAACAAAATCAGAAAATCTAGATGAAATGGAAGATTTTCTAGAGAGATGCCAGGTACAAAAGTTTGTCAGGACCATATAATCCATCTAAACATCTCTGTAGTCCCTAAAGAAATAGAAACAGTCATTAAAAGTCTCCCAAACAAAAAAGAAAAATAAAAAGCCCAGGACCAGATGGTTTTACTGGAGAATTTTATCAGATCTTCAAAAAAGGCCTAATATCAATACTTCTCAAACTATTTCACAAAGCAGAAAAAGGAGAAACACTACCTAATAGTTTCTTTGAAGCCACAGTTACCAAAGCCACACAAAGAACCAATAAAAAGGGACCTACACAACAATTTCTCTTATGAATATCAATGCAAAAATAACAAAATTCTCACAAACAGAATCCAACATGGTCATTCACCATGATCAAGTAGACTTCATGTCAGGGATGTGGGTATGGTTCAATATACAGAAATCCATCATCGCAATACACTGTATAAAAAAAAAAAACTCAAGAAAAAAAACACAGGATCATCTCATTAGATGCTGAAAAAACCTTTGACAATGTACAACACACATTTATGTTAAAAGTACTAGAGAGATGAAAAATTAAGAGTACACACTTAAACATAATAAAAGTAATATACAGTAAACCAATAGTTATCATAAAATAAAATAAAGAGAAACTCCAAGTAGTCCTATTAATATCAAGACAGGACAAGGCTGCCCACTCTCACCATATCTATTCCATATAGTATTGGATGTTCTAGCCAGAGCAACTAGACAACAAACAGAAATTAAAAGGATACAAATAAGAAAGGAAGAAGTCAAAGTATCACTATTTGCAGACATGTTAGTATACAAAAGTGACCCCAAAATTCTACCAGATAATTCTGACAGCTTATAAAGAACTTCAGCAAAGAGGCTCCATATAAAATTAATTTGAACATATCAGAAGCCTTCTTCTCCTCAAAAGATAAATGGGCTGAGAAGAAATTAGGGAAATGACACTATTTACCATAGGCATAAATAATATAAAATATCTTGGTGTGACTCTAACCAAACAAGGGAAAGATCTATATGACAAGAACTTCAAGTCCATGAACAAAAAAATTAAAGACAACCTCAGAAGATAGAAAGATCTCCCATGCCCATGGCTTAGCAGGATTAAAATAGAAAAATGGCCATCTTACTTAAAGCAATCTGCAGATTTAATGCAATCCCAATCATAGCATTAGAAATATCAATTTGCAAATTCATTTTGAATAATAAAAATCCCATGATAGAAAAAACTATTCTCAACAATAAAAGAACAAATATCTGAGTGAATAACCATCCCAGACCTCAAGCTACATTACAGAGCAATCATGATAAAAAACTACATGGTGTTGTTACAGAGACAAACAGGTAGAGCAAGGAAATAAAACTGAAGACCCAGAAATGATCCCATACACCTATGGTCACGTGATTTTGCCAAAGGAGCTAAAACCATTCAGTGGAAAAAAGGATTTTCAACAAATAGTTCTGGTTCACCTGGCAGTCTGCATGTAAAATAACGCAAATTGATACATTATTCTTGTACAATGCACAAGTCCAAAAGGACCAAGGACATCCATGTAAAACCAGATACACTGATTCTAATAGAAGAATAAGTGGGAAAGAGCCTCAAACATATAGGCACATGGGAAATTTTCCTTAACAGAACACCAATGGCGAATGTTCTAAGATCAATAATTGATAAGTGGGACCTCATAGAATTGAAAAGTTTCTGTAAGACAAAGGATGCTGTCAATAGGAAAAAAGTGCAATCTACAACCTACAAATTGTTAAAAGATCTTTACCAACCCTATATCTGATAGAGGGCTAAAATTCAAAATATAGAAAGAACTCAAGAAGTTAGACACCAGAAAACCAAATGATCCTATTAAAAATAGGAGAAGCACTTAAAGAACTATTCAACACCCTTAGTCATCAAGGAAATGCAAATCCAAACAATCCTGAGATTCCACTTGACATATGTCAGAATGGCTAACACCAAAAACTCAGGTGACAGCCGTTGCTGGCAAGATGTGGAGAAAAAGGAACTGCATCATTGCTGGTGGTACTGCAAGCTGGTGCAACCATTCTTGAAATCAGTCTGGTGGTGCCTCAGAAAATAGGACATAGTTCTACCTGAAGACCAATCTATACCACTCCTGGTCATATACCAACATATAACATGGACACATGCTCTACTAGGTTTATAGCAGCCTTATTTATAGCAGCCAGAAGTTGAAAATAACCCATATGTCAGCTATTAAAACAATGACTTCATGAAATTTACACACAAATGGATGGAACTACAAAATATCATCCTAAGTGATGTAACCCAGTCACAAAAAGAACACACATAGTATTTACTCACTGGTAAGTTGATACTAGGAAAAAACTTGGAATACCCATTATACAACTCGCAGACAATATGAAGTTGAAGAAGGAAGACTAGTATCGATGGTTCAGTCCTTCTTAGAAGGAGAAACAAAATACTCAATGGAGGAAATACAGAGACGTTTGGAGCAGAGACTAAAGGAAAGGCCATCCAGAGACTGCCCCACCTAGGGATCTATCCTGTATACAGACACCAAATCCAGACACTATTGCAGATGACAAGAAGTGCTTGCTGTCTAGGAGCCTGATATAGCTGTCTCCTCAAAGCTCTTCCAGAGCCTGACAAATACAGAGGTGGATGCTCTCAGTTAACCATTGGACTGAGCATGGGGTCTCCAGTGAAGGAGTTAGAGAAAGGACTGAAAGAGCAAATGGGGTTTCTAGCCCATTGGAAGAACAATATCCACCAACCAGACACCCCCAGAGCTCCCAGGGACTAAACCACCAATGAAAGTGTACACATGGAGGTACCTATGGCTATGGCTGTATATGCAGCAGAGGATGGCCTTGTTGGACATCAGTGGAAGGAGAAGTCATTGGTCCTATGAAGGCTCAGTGCCCCAGTATAGGGGAATGCCAGGACAGGGAGTGGATGGGTGGGTGGGGGGAGTACACTCATAGATGCAAGGAGAGGGAGGATGGGAAATGGGGGTTCCAGAGTGGGAAACTAGGAAAGGAGTAACATTTGAAATGTAAATAAATAAAATATCCAATAAAAAAAGAAAATATCATCCTTAATGCGGTAACCCATATGCAAAGAAACATACATAGTATGTGTTTATTGATAAGTGGATATTACCCCCAAAACTCAGAATATCCATAAACCATATGCAGCTTAAGAAGAAGGAAGAGCAAATTATAGATGCCTCAATGTTACATAAGATGTAGAACAAAATAATCCCAGGAGGTAGAGGGAGGTAGGGACCTGAGAGGGAGAGAGAATGGGTTGGGAGTAAGGGAGGCAGGAAAAGGTTTTGGAAGGCACAGTAGAGAATTACAGAGGGTTAGGGAATTAAACTAAAACACATAGCAATGGGGAATGGGTAACTGTTGGTATCCACTAGAATGTTCCAGATTCCATAAAAGTGAGAGGTTCTCAGGACCCAATGGTGATGACTTTACCTGAAATATCCAACAAAGGGAAGATAAAACCTGTAGAAACTACCTCCAGTAGATAGACAAGGCTCCCCACTGAAGGATGGTTCCACGAATGCATCTCAAAAGTTTAAACCCAGAAACGTATCTATCTAAAAGAATGACAGGGATAAAAAATATAACAAAGACTGAAGGAAAGGCCAGCCAAAGAACTCCCAACATAGGTAACCCTGCCATCTGCAAACACCAACCCTCCCAAACTATTAATGATACCAAGAAGCACTTCCTAACAGGAGCCTGGTATGGCTGTTCCCTGGGAGATTCTACCAGCAAGTGACCAAGACAAATGCAGTTACAGCCAACTGAGCCCAGGGACCCCAATGGAAGAGCTAGGGAAAGGACTAAAGGAACTGAAGGGAATCGCAAGCCCATAGGAAGAACAATATCAACTATCCAGACTGTGTGAAGCTCCCAAAAACTAAACCACTAACCAAAGTGTGTACATAGAGGGATCCATTGCTCCAGATACATATGTAGCAGAGGATTGAATTATCTGACATCGATATGAGAGAGGCCCTTGGTCCTGTGGAGGCTTGATGCTCCAGTATAGGTGATGCTAGAGTGGTGAGTGGACAGAGTGGTTAAGTGGACAGAGGAGCCCCCACATAGAAATGAACTGGAGGGGGTGAGGGGAAATGGGATGGGAGGTTTGTTGAGAGGTAACCAGGAGTGGAGATATTATTTGAAATATAAACAAATAAAATCATTAATTAAAAATGAGTGAGAACAGATCAACCAGGGGAGGAGGGAAGGATTCAGGGCAAGTATCAAGAATTGCATGTGTAAGAGAACCAGTTGCTCAAAGCAGAGCAAGGTTCAGTACATAAAAAGTGCCTGAAGAAGGCTTTCTAATTTACTTATTTTGATAGGACAGATGTGTCAGGGTGATAAGCAAAAACGAAGAAAGATTAGTGGAGATCTGATTGTGGTAAGAGATGATTTATGCATAAATGGCAAATGTAAATCAAGTTTAATTTCTTCAAAGAAAGAAACCGCTGTCTGAGCAATCTACCATACAGAGTGAAAAAGTAAATGTGTTCCCTACTAAGCTCAAGAAGAATTTCTAAATATTCAAATGTTCAAAGTTTGTGAAGATAAATTAACTTAGGAATCCTCATAGATATTTTAGGATCATGATTTTTTATTTAATGGATAAATATACTTGAATTTAGCATTGTATGAAAGCTGTGTGAATATCTGTGATGTTAATAGGCAACACAATGAATTTCTGTTACAAGTAGATATTATTTTTTTCAGTCTTTTGTGAAAATCACCACCTGTTAATAAAAGAACCATCCCCATCTCACAGAGTTCAAATTAAAAGATGAAGAACAGATAGGCATATCTATAAGTGATAAATAACTTATATAAATAAAACATGGAGCATGCTTCAGAAATTGGAAATAGGACAAAATAAGGTTTGGGGCATAAGTGATGGCTACCATCCTGAATTAATACCAAAACAAAAAGCACCATCGGAACAAAGCTAAGCCTGTAGACATCAGAAAGGAGAGCACAAAGCAGAGAAAAAAAACATTCTATGGATAGACATGTGCAAGGTAAGGATATTAATAAGGGAGAATGCTTTGGGAGCATAAGATGCTAGAAGAAACTTGCTATGAGTGGAATTCAATGGATGAAAACAAAATAATAATAAAATATGAACCAAAATTGTTTGAGAGTCAACTTATGATGGAATTTAAAATTGTTTTAAAGATTTGACATTACAGATAATAAAATCCAAAGTCATTGGAGGGAAAAATATATTGATGTTTTAAAATTAATAATTTTATATCCCATGAAATGCTTTTCTTAGTTATTTCTATTATCTTCTAAAATTCCATCCAAGAATCCCAAGAATGAATTCGTTGGGAGCTCTCTTTTTTCCCTTATGATATACACAGACCTTAATATTCTAGGGAAATATTTAATATCTCTTCTATGTAGAAAAATCAATTTTGGTCCACAAACTGGAATGTACAACCCAGACTATGCCATAAACATCTAATCATTGATGAGTGTCAACTTTCCTACACACACACACACACACACACACACACACACACACACACGTCTTGAATAATACAAATTAATATTATCACTCATTGTAGGGAGTCTGTTGTCTAATAGCACCTTCTCCAAACAAACAAATCATATTTTTTAAACATTTTATGTGGTCTATGTCCCCTAGTAGATGCATTAAGAAACAGATACTATCCATTTTCTAAGAAAATGATAGCACATCATAGAGACAGCAAGGTAAATAAAAATTTATATTTGATATTCAAAACAGTATGTGAATACATTAAAATTCTTGTCATAATTTTGTGCATGCCTTCCTCCTGTCACAACTTTCCTACCACACAGCAATAAAATTATCTAGGAACAATGCACACATGATTATTTTAAGTGTAATATTTTATTTTGCTTAATTAACAGTGCATTTTGTTTATATATAATCATGAATCTCTGCTACAAATTATAATTGTTAATGCTTATTTTTACATTTCCATATTCATAATATATATTTTATGTGTAAATATATGGCCTACATGTTTATAGATCTGTAGGTTTCGTCTTGGTATATCACCTTTTAACCCATATTTCACTCATTAAATTTAGTATTGTAAGAAAATATGACTCACTGGAAGGTGGTGTCACTTGCTGTTATTTCCAATGCTCAAGAGGCAAAGGCAGGCAGCTATCCATGAGCTCAAGGCCAGCTTTGTCTAGGAGGTTAGTTCATGGACAGACAAGGCTGTTACATAGAGAAACCCCTGTCTCAACTGCAGCTGGGAGTCCAATGAACTCGGGAGCCCTCACTCACCAAAACGCCGACCCCTGAACACCACTCTCCTTCTGCCCAGTCCTTTCTGCTGGGGCAGACTGCTAGCCAATCCACTCCCCTAAAGACACCATAACCTGAGACATCCCAGAAGATACTTTGCACTCAGAGCATTTGGGCAACAGATAACACAGCCTGAGTCATCCCAGAAAATCTGCTGCACACAGGGCAAATGAGCAACTGATCACCAACTTCCTGCTCCCCTGAAGAAACCAAATCTTGAAGGCATCCCAGGAGCTTGTCTGTGCACAGGGCAACTGGGCAAAAGACAACACAGACTGAAGAACTCCCAGGGTCTCTGTGGCATGAAGGAAAACTGACCAGGCAGACTGAAAGCCTCCTGAGAGTTCTGCTGCACACCAGGAAACAGAAAAGACAGTCTGTATGCCCCCTTGAGAACATCTCCACACAAGACAACAGCTTAACTAATCCTCTGAAGACCCAAAAGCCTGAAACCATCCCAGGAGATCTGCTACAGCCAAGGTAATATATCAGCAGCATCTCTGTCCCTCTGAAGATCCCCCAGTTGGAAGGTCCCACAGGTGGTCTGCTACATCTAGGGCCATAGGCATACAAGGACACCTGAAGCAACCCAGGGACAAAAGATGCAGACTCCAGAGTTACCCAGACCAGCACACACCAGGGATAACCAGACGGGGAGAGGCAAGCCCAAGACCATCAACAACAGAAGCCAATACATGTGGGCATTATCCGACCCCAGGTCTTCCACCACAGCAAGCCTTGAATACAACAACATACCTGAAAGTCAGGAAGTTGTCCTAAAATCCTATCTCATGAAGATAATAGGGTCTTTAAGGAGGATATAAATAACTCACTGAAAGAAATACAGGAAACACATTCAAAGAGCTGAAGGAATTGACTAAAGCAGTTCAAGTCCTAAAAGTGGAAGTAGAAACAACAGCAAAACTGGAAATTTAAAACCTAGGAGAGAGGTCAGGAATAACAGATGTAAGTATCACCAACAGAATACAAGAGCTAAAAGAGAATCTCAGGTGTAGAAGATGCTGTAAAAGAATCAACACAACTGTCAAAGAAAGTTCAAAACATAAAATTCTCCTAACCTAAAGCATACAGAAAATTCAAAACACAGTGAAAAGATCAAATCTAAGAATAATTGGAATAGAGGAGAACAAAGATTCCAAGCTCAAAGGATCCAAAAATGTATTTAACAAAATTCCTGAACAAAACTTTCCCAACATAAAGAAAGAGATGGCCATGATGGTACAAAAAGCCTATAGAAGACCAAATAAATGGAGTCAGGTAAGAAAATCCTCTAGTCACATAATAAACAAAACACTAAATAAACAGAGGGGGAATGATTGGGGAATAGTTGGGGGGAAAGGAATTATGGGAAGTATGGGGGGGGACTGAGAAAGGGGAAAGCCTTTGGAATGTAAACATCGAATATAGAAAATAAAAATTTTAAAAAAATAAAAAATAAAAAAAAAAGTGCAAGGAAAAAGGGTCAAATAACATACAAAGTTAGACCTATCAGAATTATATCAGACTTCCCAGCAGAGACTGAAAGCCAGAAGAACCTGGTCAGAGGTCATGCAGACTCTAAGAGAATACAAGTGACAGCCCAGTCTACTGACACAACAAAAATAACTGTTTGGGTTTTTTATGAAAAAAATGTTGGCCTAAGGCTGGTTTTCAATAACAGCAAAAATAAGAGAAAACCCACATACATTTGGACACTTGACAAGTCTCTACTCAATAACTTGATCAGTGAAGAAGTAAGGAAAGAAATTAAAGACTCCCTGAAATTTAATGAAAAGGTTGACACAGCATACCCAAACTTATGGGACACAATGAAAGCAATACTAAGAGGAAAATTCATAGCACTAAGTGCTCTGGTAAATAAATTGGAGAGACCTTACACTAACAACTTAATAGCACACCTGAGTGCTCTAGAACAAAAAGAAGCAAACACACCCAAGAGCAGTAGAAGGCAGGAAATAGTTAAACTCAGACCCAAAATCAACAAAACAGAAACAAAGAGAATAAATAATACAAAGAATCAACAAAACCAAAAGCTGGTTCTTTGAAAGAATCAACAAGATAGATAAACCCATAGCAGAACTAACCAAAGGGCCTAGAGGCAGTATAGAATTTAACAGAATCCCAAATGGAAAGGGAGGCATAACAGAAACAGAGGAAATTCAAAAAATCATCACATTCTACTATAAAAGCCTGTACTCAACAAAACTGGAAAATGTAGATGAAATAGATGATTTCCTAGACAGATATCACATACCAAAGTTAAATCAAGAGCAGGTAAACTATCTAAACAGGTCCATATTGCACAAGGAAATAGAAGAACTCATCAAAACTCTCCCAACCAACAAAAGCCCAGGGCCAGATGGATTTAGAGAATAGTTCTACCAGACCTTCAAAGAAAACCTGATATCAATATTGCCCAAATGATTTCATATAATAGAAACAAAAGAAACACAACCTAATTCATTCTATGAAGACACAATTACTCTGATACCTAAACCACACAAGGACTCAACAAAGAGAGAGAGGAGAGAGAGAGAGAGAGAGAGAGAGAGAGAGAGAGAGAGAACTTCAGACTAAACTTGCTTATGAATATCAATGGGAAAATACTCAACAAAATTCTTGCAAACTAAATCTAAGAACACATCAAAACCATCATTCACTATGATCAAGTAGGCTTCATCCTAGGGATGTAAGGTTGATTCAATATACAAAAATCCATTAACATAATCCACTATATAAACAAGCTCAAAGAAAAAAACTCACACGATCATTTCCTTAGATGCAAAAAGGCATTTGACAAAATGCAATACCTCTTCTTGGTAAAAGTATTGGAGAGATTGGGTATTCAAGGCCCACACCTAAACATAATAAAGCAATTTACAATGAACCCACAACCAATATCAAATTAGATGGAAACACACTTGAAGCAATTCCACTAAAATCAGGGACAAGACAAGGATGCCCACTCTCCTTGTATCTATTCAATATAGTACTCAAAGTGCTAGCTAGAGCAATAAGACAACAACAACAACAACAACAACAAAAACAACAATAACAAAAGATCAAGGAGATACAAATTGGCAAAGAAGAAATAAAGTTATCACTATTTACAAATGATAAATACTATAATCAACCCAAAAATCTACCAGAGAAGATCTCTAGCTGATAAACAGCTTCATCAAAGTGGCCATATATATAATTAACTCAAATAAATTGGTAGCCTGTCTTTATACAAATAATAAACAGGCTGAGAAAGAAATTAGGGAAACAACCCCCTTCACAATAGCCACAAATAATAAAAATATCTTGGGGATAACTCTAACCAAACAAGTGAAAGACCTGTATGACAATAACTTCAAGTCTTTCAAGAATGAAAATGAAGATCTCAGAAAATGGAGAGATCTTCCATGCTCATGGATTGATAGAATTGATAAAATAAAAATGGCCATCCTACCAAAGGCAATCTACAGATTCAATGATGTCCCCATCAAAATCCCAATACAATTCTTCAAGGACATAGAAAGAGAAATTCTCAAATTCATCTGGAAAGGAAAAAAAAAAAACATTGAATAGTGAAAACAATTCTTAACAAAAAAGAAACAGCTTGGGCAATCACCAACCCTAACACCAAACTTACTACAGAGCAACAGTGACAAAAACTGTATGTTATTGGTAAAGAGACAGACACATTGATCTATGGAATAGAATTGAAGACCCAGAAATAAAAGCACACATGCATACTTGATCTTCAACAAAGAAGCCAAATACATAAGATGGGAAAAGAGGAAAGCATCTTCATTAAATGGTACTGGTCTAACTGCCTATCTGTATGTAAGAAAATAAAAGTAGACCCATATTTGTCACCTTACACAAAGCTCAATTCCAAGTAGATCAAGGACCTCAACCTGAAACTAAAGAGACTGTATCTTATAGAAGAAAAATTTGGAAAGAGCCTTAAAAGCACTGGCGCAGGAGAAAATTTCCAAATGAACTCCAATGTCTCATACTGTAATATCAAGAAGTGATAACTAGGACCTCATAAAACTGGAAAGCTTCTGTAAGGCAAAAGACATAATGAGACAAATCAGCAACCTATGGAATGTGAAAAAAATCTTCATTAACCCACTTATGATGGTAGGCTAATATCTAACATATATAAAGAACTCAAGAAGCTAATCACTGTTGCAAGATATTTCCTATCCATTCACATTGAGGCAGTGAGAGGCCAGTGATTGGAGGGGAGAGAGGAGGAGGAGCTAAGAGAGGTGAGGGGAAGAAAGAGAGGCTTGATGGATGAGATGAGTGGGACAGAGCAGGAGACACAAATATCCAAATGGCTTCAGACATATTTCCAGTAATTTGGAGAGGTTAGAAATATTGGGATAACATTTTATCATTATAAATTGACATTATGTAATTGGAAGTTTTATATACATAAAGATATTTGGTTAGCTATTTAAATGTAAGAGTCATGCTTTACTGAATACTTGGAAGGAGTGGTGCAGAGGCTTGGAGGGGTGGTACTCTTAATTACTACCCACTACATTTGGCAAACCAACATAGAAACTGGAGATTATTAGTCTAAAAGTTAAAGTTTTATTTGTGTGTGTGTGTGTTGTTCTTAAGTGAGTAGTAACTTGGAGCACCAAAAACAGGTCACATGACTCAAACACAAGTTGAAAAAAAACCTGAGAATACTGAGGACCCCTAGTAGGGAAAAATAGGTCTTAACAGGATATTCAAATTCTATCTAATGTGGACACCATGGGAATTCTGGCTTTAAATCCTGCTTTGACTAGCTGCTTGCTTATAAACAGGTACAGATGGAATGGTGAATCAATTGTGTTAAGTTAGAATAAAGATAGTTTATTTCACTTTTTTAGATTTTTTTTTTTATTTTAACTAGGATGAGGAAGAGTCACAGACTCTAAAGTAAAGAGTATTGTGACAATTGCCTGCTTAGCACAGGTATTATATATTAAAAGTCTTGGCTAGAGAGCTCAAAAGATAGATGGTATAAAAGTATAACAGAATGACTTCTCTGGGTAGAGAACCAAACAAAAGATGATATAGCTTGTTTACCTAGCCAGAGAAAGCTCATATTCCTTTTAACATGGCCCACACATGGAACTTTGGGTGTCTATTCCTGCTTGGCCATATAGTAAATGCCTAAGTAGAGGCTCATACAGTATCTTAGCTTATTTATTTGTTTTAGATTGTTTTGAGTTTCCCCTAACCTCTTATTGCCTGTTGTCATCTACAGACAAATACTGTCCCAAAAAAGGACACACTAAGCAGAATAGTTGACTGATAATCTCTGCCAATACAGGGTAATCATCCCTTCAAAATTCTGCATTACCAAGCTCTCATATTATCCTGGGCTAGAAAGCTGAAGACCGACGCTCCAACATTTAAGGAGAAGGACTGTCCAAGTTTTCAGCAGTCTCTATCATTTGGCTATGTGTTGGAAGCTGTGTTACGCTTCCTATTTATTTCCTGTTATTTTTTGTCACTCTCAGATTTCTGATGGAGTTGAAGACCATTAGTCTCAGCCAACCCAAGCTGTTTAACATTGAGAATGCTGATAGAGATTTAATAGATGGTTTTCAGTTGACATACAATTTATAGTCAAGACATGAGTCAAATGTTAATTATTATAGTCTTTTAAGATAGAATAGATGACAAAGCTTCTGTTTGATTGGCAGAGATGATGAACTGGGTATTAGGTCTATCTTATACTTTATAATTTCCAAAATGGTAATAGTTACGGTCAATTTATATTTGGAGAGAAAGTTTTTGTTTAATTAAACGGAAAGGGTGAAATGCTGCAAGATATTTCCTATCCACTCACATTGAAGCAGTAAGAGGTCAGTGATTGGAGGGGAGAGAAGAGGATGAGATAAGAGAGGTGAGGGATAGAGAGAAAGGCTTGGTGGGTGAGGTGAGTGGGACAGAGCAGGAGACACAAATATCCAAATGGTTTCATACATATTTCATGTGTTTTGGAGAGGTTAGACATATTGGGATAATACTTTATCATTGTAAATTGGCATTATGTAATTGGAGTTTTACATACATAAAGATATTTGGTTAACTATTAAATTTAAGAGTCATGCTTTACTGGATACTTGGAAGGAGTGATGCAGAGGCCTGGAGGGGTGGTACTCTTTTAATTACCACCCACTACAAATCACCATAAAAGCCAAACAACCCAATCAAAAAATGGAGTATAAAACTAATATAAGAATTATCAACCAAGGAATCTTGAATGGCTGAGAACCACCAAAGCAATGTTCAAAATCCTTAGTGATCAGAAAAATGAAAATGAAAATGACCTTGAGATTCTACCTTATACTAATCAAAATGGCTAAGATCAAAACCTCAGGTGACAAAACATGTTAGTGAGGCTATGGAAAAAGAGAAACAATCCTCTATTGATGTTGGGATGGCAAATGGATACAACCGCTCTAAAAATCAATCTGGGGGTTACTCACAAAATAAGAAATACATCTACCTGAAGACTCAGCAATACTACTCTTGAGAATATACCCAAAATATGCCCCACAGTGCTACAGGGGCACGTGTTCTACTATATTCACAGCAGACTTGTTTGTGATAGCTCGAAGTTGGAAACTGCCTAGTTGTCCCAGGACAGATGAATGAATATAGAAAATGTGGTTCATTTTCTATATTCAATGGAATACTCCTCAGCTACTAAGAATGAGAGCATCTTGAATTTCACAGGAAAATGGATGGAACTAGAAAATATCACCGTGAGTGAGGTAACTCAGACCCTAAAGGACATTCATCGTATGTACTCACTAATAAGTGGATATTAGCAAATTAAAAATGTTTTTTAAAGTACAGAATACCCAAGATAAAGTCCACAAGTTCAACAAGCTGAAGAGCCCAAGTGAGGAAACTTTAGTCCCATGTGTGAGAAAAAAGAAAGCAATCACAAGTAGGGAGGGAGGGAGTGACGTGGGATGGGAGAGTAGAAGGGGTGGGGGGAAGAGGAGAACTCGATCTGTTATTATATGAGTGAAAAGGACTGAAGCCCTGAGGGCCAGCAGAAAGAATGGAAACAGGTAACCTTGGGAGTTAGGAGATTGAGGGGACCCTCCAGAATGCATGAGACCTGTGATGTGAGAGACTCTCAGGAACCTTTGGTTCCTGAGATGAACCTTAGATGAAATGCCCAACAGTAGGAAGAGGAAACTTATAGAGCCTACCTCCAGCAGGAAGACAGGGCATCAAGTGATAGAGGGGATTGCCATCCCACCGTCCAAACTCTGACCTACAATTGTTCCTATCTGACAGAATAGCAGGGATGAAAATGGAGAGGATCCTGAGGAAAAGAAGGTCCAGCAACAGGCCCAAAGTCGGACCCACATCAAGGGGAGGCCCCAAGGCCTGACACTATTACTGAGACTATGAAGTGCTCACAAAGGGACCTATCATGACTGCTCTCCTAAAGGCCCAACAAGCAGCTGAAAGAGTGAGGTGCAGATATTTGCAACCAACCAATGCACTGAAGCTTCTTACCCCTGTGGTTGTACTAGGAAAAGGATGGAAGAAGCTGAAGAAGACAGTGGCCCTGTTGGAGGAGCAGCCGTTTCAATTAACCTGGACCCCCAAGATCTCTCAAACACTAAAATACCAACCAGGCAGCATATACCAGCTAATATGAGGCCCCAAACATGTATGCATCAGAGGACTGCTAGGTCTGTAGTCAGTCAGAGAAGATACACATAGCCCTCAAGAGACTGGAGGACTCAGGGAGTTTCAAGGTCTGGTTGGGTGGTACGTGGGTGGTATGGACATCCTCATGGAGACAGTGGGGTGTAAAGGAGGTATTATATGTGTAACAGTTGGAAGGACGACAGGGTGGGTAAAAAAATCTGGAGTGTAAAAATAATAAATGAGTACATAAGTAATAAATAAATGAATAAAAAAAGAACCCCTGTCTTGAAAAACAAATAGCAAAACTAAACAGCAATATACAAAAAACAAAATTAAGAAGATATTACTCATAATTTTCTGATTATATTCAGAAAAGTTGCAATTTTTCCTATGGTTTATATTACAAAACCATAAGATGCTGAAAAGCCTTGTAGAGATTTGTCTGTCCATATAATGCTCCAACCACAAGCAAAAACACAGTATCTTTTTTTCTTTCATAATATTTTACTAATTATTTAGGAGTCTCATGGCATGATTCCTGATCATACATATTTCTCTGTCCCCCACATCCACCAATGACCTTTATGACCCCCCATCAAAAAAAAATAAAGAAAAGAAAAAGAAAAAAGGAAAAGAAAGGAAAAAAGTCCAATTTTTGCTGTCCACTGGAACATGAGTAAATGCCCAGTGACCTACCTGTTAAAGAAAACTGAGTCCTTCCCCAGCCACACCCTTATCAGAAGCTGTCAGATATGGAAATCTATATGTCATCATCCTGATTCCAATTTTTAAAAGTTCTCCTTAAAGGCTATATGTCTAATCTGTTAAAATTTTTAATAATCCATCAAAGTCTATCCATAATATCCTGTCAGTATTCTGTATCCCAACAACACAATTAGGGAAGCTATTACAGAATTCGACTCTAATCATAAAACCCTATAGTACTGGGGATAGTACAGTGCTCACTTTGATAGCACATATACTAAAATTGGAATGACACAGAGAAGATTAGCATGGCCACTGCTGAAGGAGGTTATGTAAATTTATTGAGTGTTCCATATTTTTCCTGGAACCCTGTGAACTGGCAAAGCAGATTACCAGCCCAGCTAGAGACCCAGTGCCTTCTATTTCCCACCTGTGCCAACTGGGAGCAGAGACCAGATCCCACACAGCCCACACCTAAATTTCAGCTATACTCCCAGGATCATAGGATCACAGGAAGGACAGGCTCCTGTCAGAGAAAGGGAGGCCAAATATCAGCAGAGATAAACATATGGGTAAGACAAGCATACGAACATAAGCAACAGAAACAAATTTGACTTGGCAATGGTTATCCCACCACAGCAAGTCCTGGATGGCCAAATCCACCTTTAAAAGAGCATTTAGATCTAAACTCTTATTTCATGAAAATAATAAAGAACTTTAAGAACGTAAAATTCCTTTAAAGAAATACATAAGCCCACAAATAAACAAGTAGCAACCCTTAAAAAGTACAGAAGAAAGCAAACAAACAGCTGAAGGAATTTAACAAAACTGTCCAGAATCTAAGAATGGAAGTAGAATCATTAAAGAAAAATCAAAGACAGACAGCCTTGGAGATAGAAAACCAAGGAAAGAAAACAGGAGTCACAAATGCAAGCAGCACCAACAGAATACAAGAAATAGAAGAGAGAACAAGAAACAACACTCAAGTAAAATACAAAAAGACAAAAGCTCCTAGCTCAAAACAGTCAAGAAATCTAGGACACAATGAAAAGAACCAACCTGAGAATAACAGGTATAGAAGAGAGTGAAGATTCCCAACTCAAAGGGCTAGCAAACATCTTCAACAAAATTATAGAAGAAAACTTTCCTAACATAAAGAAAGAAATGCCTATAAACATACAAGTATCCTACAGAAAACCAAACAGATTGGACCAGAAAAGAAATTCCTCTAGTCATATAATAATTAAAACACCAAAAGCACAGAACAAAAAAATATTAAAAGCAGTAAGGGAAAAAGGTCAAGTAACATAAAGGCACACCAATTGAATTATACTACACTTCTTGCCAAAGACTATAAAAGTCAGAAGATCCTGGGCAGATATCATACAGACCATAAGAGAACAAAAATGCCAGCCCATGCTACTATACCCCCCAAAAAACTTGCAATTACCATAGATGGAGAAACCAAACAATATCTTTCTAATAATCCAGCCATACAGAGGATAAGAGAAGGAAAAGTCCAACATGAGGAGGGAAAATACACCCAAGACAAACATGAAATTGAACATTTCAAAAAATTCAAAAGAAGAGAACACAAAAACATAATTCTAACTAACCACAAAAATAAGAGGAAGTAATCATTAGTCCCTAATATCTCTCAAAGTCAATGGACTCAATTCCCCCAATAAAAGATATAGGCTAACAGGCTGGACATGTAAACAGGATCCAATATTTTGCTTCATATAGGAAACACACCTCAGGTTCAAAGACAGACATTATGCAGAAGAATGCGAATTGACCCACTCTTATCTCCTTGTACTAAGATCAACTCCAAGTGGATCAAGGACCTCCACATAAAACCAGACACACTGAAACTATTAGAAAAGAAACTTGGGAAGACCCTGGAGGACATGGGCACAGGGGGAAAGTTCCTGAACAGAACACCAATAGCTTATGCTCTAAGATCAAGAATTGACAAATGGGACCTCATAAAATTACAAAGTTTCTGTAAGGCAAAGGACACTGTCAGAAGGACAAAACGGCAACCAACAACGTGGGAAATGATCTTCACCAACCCCACATCCGACAGAGGGCTAATATCCAATATATATAAAGAACTCAAGAAGTTAGACCCCAAAGAACCAAATAACCCTATCAAAAAATGGGGTACAGAGCTAAACAAAGAAATTTCACCAGAAGAAATTCGGATGGCCGAGAAACACCTTAAGACATGTTCAATATCATTAGTCATCAGGGAAATGCAAATCAAAACAGCCCTGAGATTCCACCTCACTCCAGTCAGAATGGCTAAGATTAAAAACTCGAGAGACAACAAGTGCTGGCGAGGATGTGGAGAAAGAGGAACACTCCTCCACTGTTGGTGGGATTACAAAATGGTAAAACCGCTCTGGAAATCAGTGTGGCAGTTCCTCAGAAAATTGGGCATACCACTCCCAGAGGACCCTGGCATACCACTCCTGGGCATATACCCAGAGGATTCCTCTGCATACAACAAGACACATGCTCCACTATGTTTATAGCAGCCTTGTTTATAATAGCCAGAAATTGGAAGGAGCCCAGATATCCCTCAAAAGAGGAATGGATACAGAAAATGTGGTATATTTATACAATGGAGTACTACTCAGCAATTAAAAATAATGAACTCATGCAATTTGTAGGTAAATGGTTAGATCTGGAAACTATCATCCTTAGAGAGCTAACCCAATCACAAAAGAATACACACGAAATGCAATCACTGATAAGTGGATATTAATGAGCCCAGAAGCCCTAAATACTCAAGGCACAATTAGCAAGTCAAATGACTCTCAAGAAGAAAAAAAGGAGAGGACCCTGGGCCTGTAAAGATTGGATCCAGTATTGTAGACCCAGAACAGAGAAATCGTGTGTGTGTGGGGGGATGAGTGGGGAATAGCATGGGGGGAGAGGAATTATGGGACATATGGTGGGGGGTAACTGGGAAAGGGGAAAGCCTTTGGAATGTAAACATACAATATAGAAAATAAAAATTAAAAAAAAAAGAATGGCAAAAAAATTTCCAAGCAAATACTCCCAAGAAACAAGCTGCAGTAGCCACCCTCATATCCAACAAAATAGACTTTCAAACAAAAGTTATCAAAAAAAATGGGGAAGGTCAGTACAGACCTTCCCCATTTTTATAATCCAACAGAATGAGCCGTCAATTCTGAAAAATCTATGCCACAAGGACAACCATGTTTCTAAAAGAAACATTACTAAAGCTCAAAACACACATTGAACCTCATACAATAATAGGAGGAGATTTCAACACCCCACTCTCACCAATGGACAAAAACTAAACAGAGACAGTAAAACTAAATGAAATCATGAATGAAGTGGATCTAACACATATCTACAGAACATTTCACCCTAAAACAAAAGAATATAATTTCTTCTCAGTACCTCATGGTACCTTCTCAAAAATTGACTGTATATTCTGATGCAAAATAAATCTCAACAGATACAATAGATTCATTGAAGCATGGACTATGGCTGTTCTTCAGTAGCAACAAAAACAATAGAAAGCACAAACAGACATGGAAGATGAACAACTCTCTACTAAATGATAACTTGGTCTGGGAAGAAATAAAAGAATTTTAAGACATTTTAGAATTCAATGAAATTGAAGGCACCACATACCCAAACTTATGGGACACAATGAAAGCAGTGCTGAGAGGAGCTCTGAGTGTCTCCAAAAAGAAACTGGAGAGGGGATACACTAGAAGCTTAACAGCTCATCTGAAAGCTCTAGAACAAAAAAGAAGCAAATACACTCAGGAGTGGTACAAGACAAGAAATAATCAAACTCAGTACTGAAATCAACCAAGCAGAAACAAAAAGAACTGTTCGAACTATTCAAAGAATCAACAAAACTAGGAGTTGGTTCTTTGAGAAAATCAACATGATACACAAAACCTTATCCAGACTAACCAGCAGGCATAGAGACAATATCCTAATTAAAAAGAAATCATGAATGAAAACAGAAAACCAAGGAAACTAAAAAAACAAAAAAAACAAAAAAACAGAACTTATTACAAAAGTCTATACTCAACAAAACTAGAGAACCTGGATGAAATCAATGATTTTCTAGGAGATACCAGGTACCCATGTTAAATCAGGATCAGATAAGACATCTAAACAGCCCTATAACCCCCCAAGAATATAGATGCAGTCATTAAAATTCTCCCATGAAAAAAAAATACAGAACCAGATGGGTTTAGTGAAGAATTCTATCAGACCTTCAGAAAAGATCTAATACCAATACCTTTCAAATTATTCCATAACATAGAAACAGAAGGAACACTAACCAATTCTTTCTATGAAGCCACAGTTACACTGATACCTAAACCACAAATAGACCCAGCAAAGAAACAGAACTCCAGACCAATTTCCCTTATGAATATCAATGCAAAAAATGTTCAATAAAATAGTTACAAACAGAATCCAAGAACACATCAAAACGATCATCTACCATGATCAAGTGGGCTTCATTCCAGGAATACAGGGATGGTTTAAAATATGGAAAGCCATCAAAATAATCTAAAATATAAACAAACTCAAAGAAAAAAACACATGATTGTCTCATAAGATGTGCAAAAAGCCTTTGGGAAAATATAACACCAATTCATATTCATTCATGGAGACATCAGGAATTCAAGGTGTATACTTAAATAGAATAAAAACAATATACAGCAAACCAATAGCCAATATGAAACTAATGGGGAGAATCTCGAAGAAATCCCATTATAATAAGAGATTAGACAAGGCTGCCTATTCTCTCTTACTCTATCTATTCAATATAGTAGTTGAAGTGTTATCTAGTGCAATTAGATAACAAAAAGAGATCAAAGGGATACAAATTGCAAAGGAGTGTGTCAAAATATCACTATTTGCAGATGATATAATAGAACACATAAGCAATGTAAAAAATTCTACCAGAGAGCTCCTACAAGTGATAAACAGCTTCAGCAAAATGGCTAGATATAAAATTAATTCAAACAAATCAGCAGCCTTCCACTACTCAACAGATTAAAGCGATGAGAAAGAAATTAGGGAAACTACATCCTTCCCAATAGTCAAAAATAACATAAAATATCTTGCTGTGACTCTAACAAAGCAAGTGATAGATCTGTATTATAAGAACTCAAGTCTCTGAACAAAGAATTTGAAGAAGACCTCAGAATATTGAAAGATCTCCCATGTTTAGGGATTGGCAGGAGTAATATAGTAATAATTGTCTTCTTGCCAAAAGCAATCAAGAGATGCAATGCAATCCCCATCAAAATGCCAGTTCTATTCTTCATAGAGTTAGAGCAATTTGCAAATTCATTTGGAATATGCTTTCCAGGGTTTGTAAAAACCCTCGAAGCAAAAACCTATTCTTGACAATAAAAGAACTTCTGGGGGAATTGCATCTCCTGACTTCTGTATTGTATTACAGAGGAATAATGATTTAAAAAAAACTGTATAGTATTGGTACAGAGACAGGGAGGTAGATCAATGGAATAGGATTGAAGTTCTGGAAATGAACCCACACAGCTATAGGCACTTGATCTTTGACAAAGGAGCTACAACCATCCAGTGGATAAAAGAGAGCATTTTCAGCAAATATTGCTGGTTCAGTTGGCAGTCTGCTTATAGAAGAATGAAAATTGATCCGTTCTTATCTCCTTGTACAAATCTCAAGTCCAAGTGGATTAAAGATCTCCATATAAAACCAGATACATTGAATCTAATAGAAGAGAAATTGGGGAGGAGCCTCAAATACTTGGACACAGGGGAAATTTTCCTGAACAGAACACCAATGACATTCTTTAAGAGCAACAATTAACAAATGGGACCTTATAAAATTGAAATGCTTCTGTAAAGCAAGAGACACTATCAATAGAACAAAATTACAAGCCACATATTGGGGAAAGATATTACCAACCCTATATTTGATAGAGAGCTAACATTCAAAATATATGGAGAACTCAAGAAGTTAGACTCCAGAAAACCAAATAACTCTATTAAAAAGTGGAATACAAAGCTAAATAGAGAATTCTCAACTGAGGAATCTTGAATGGATGAGAAGCACTTAAAGAAATGTTCAACATCCTTAGTCATCAGGGAAATGCAAATCAAAATGACACTGAAATTCTACCTCACACCAATCAGAATGGCTAATATCAAAAACTCAGATTACAACAAATGCTGGCAAGGATGTGGAGAAAGAGGAACACTCCTCCATTTCTCATAGGACTACAAGCTAATAAAACCACTCTGGAAATCAGTTTGGAGGTTCCTGAGAAAATTGAAAATAATTTTACCTGAAGACATAGTTATACCTCTCCTGGGCATATACCCAGATGATGCTCCAACATGTAATAAAGATACATGCTCCACTATGTTCATAGAAGCCTTATTTGTAATAGCCACAAGCTGGAAAGAACCCAGATGTCTCTCAAGAGAAAAATGGATACAGAAAATATTGTACATATACACAGCAGAGTACTACATAGTGATTAAAACAATGACTTCCTGAAACTCACAGGCAAATGGATGGAACTAGAATATTTCATCCTCTGTGAGGTAAGCCATAAAAAAGAACATGCATGGTGTGTGCTCACAAATAATTGGATACTAACCCCACAGCTCACAATGCCTATGGTTTAACCTACAGACCATATGAAGCATAGAAGGAAGGAAGACCAGTGGGTAGATGTTTCAGTCCTGCATTGAGATGGGATCAGGCAATTATGGGAGATAAAAAGAGAGGGTGACAAGGGAGGGAGAAAGGAGAAGGAGGAAATAAGGGTGGCAGTATCAGAATCTGGAAGAGATGTGAGAGAGTTATACAGGCTCAGGAAATCAAAGAAAAATAGGTAGCAGGGTGGACGAGAAACTGGGGATAGCAGTGGAGGGTTCCAGACACCCTCTGGGAAGGTGAAACTTCCAGGACCCAACAGGGATAACTTTAGTCATAATCTGCAGAGAAGTGGGAGATAGAACCTGTTGAGACAATCTCCAATAGATTGGCATGGCCGCTGTTCAAGGGATGGGCCACCCACCTATCTCAAAGTTTTATTTTTAACCCAGAAATGTTCCCGTCCAAAGGAAGAACAGGGACAAAAGATGAAACAGAGATGGAAGGAAGAGCCAACAACAGAACAGTCCCACCTGGATACATCATGTCTGCAGACACCAAACCCACCACTGTTGCTTTGGTCAAGAATTGCTTGTGGACAGGAACCAAGTGTGGCATTTCCGGGGAGGTCCAGCCTTCAACAGACCAATGCAGATGCAGTTGCTTGGAACTAACCCTTAGACTGATCTTAGGGAACCTGGTAGGGGAGCCGGCAGAGACTGAAGGAGTAAATGGGCATTGCAATCTCACTGAAACATGGCCTGACCACCAAGATCTCCCAGAAACTAGATCATCAAACAAGGAGCATACCCAGAGGGATTCAGATACATATGTAGCAAAAGATGGCCTTGCTCTAGGGAAGACCCTTGGTCCCAGAGCAGTTTGATGCCCCAGAGTAGGTGGATGCTGTATCAGTGGGGCTAGAGAGTGTGAGTGGATGGGGGAGCACTCTCATACAGGCAAAAGGAAGGGGTGGGCAGATGTGGGATGGGGGTGAGTAGAAGAGGTAACTGGAAGGTGGGATATCATTTGAAACATAGATGAATGGGATGATTAATAATAATTATTTAAAAAAATAGAAAATGTAACAGTATAGTTCTTATTGATTAAAAAATTATATGAATCTCAATGACCAGAATAAAGCCACGGTAAGCACTTTATACATTTAAAGAGATTTATGTTCAGGTACCAAGAGACATGAAAACAGAGCATAGATCCTGTTTCTTCCATAATAATATAAGAAAATGTATGTAATATTAGTTTTAATCAAATGTATGTTTGAATATATTAAACCTCTATTAAGTTGGAGAGTCAAAGATTCTGCATCCATGAAGGACCAAGAGAGTAAAGAATTTTTTTCTTCTTTGAATGAAAATTCAATCCTCTATAAAAAATTACAAATCACATAAGCCATGCATGCATGAAATGTAATATGCTGTGAAGAAGGAACCTATCAAGATAAGAAAAATTATCTTAAACCTTTGCCTTGGATTAAAGAAACACTGGGGATCTAGAAGTAATAAATCCAGATTTCTCTCCCAATTTAAAAAAAACACATAAATAAGTAAACAAAGGTAATCTTGAAATCATAAATGAGAACAAAGCAAATTGTTAACCTAAGTACTGTCCTACACAAATGGTAACAAACATGAAATAAAATTAATATTTTAAGATACAATCATTTGACTCTTTCCAAAATAGTGTACTAAGCCAAAGAGTACAAGAATCTATGAACTAATGACGATTTATAAGCACCATATTGGAAAGCTTAAAACATAACTAGTCTGCTAACCCACATCTCCAGTCCTGACAAGAAATATGAGGCAATTCAGGAGTTCAAGGCTATCCTCGGCTGCACAGCGTGGTCGTATAAAATTCTGTCTTCAAACAACAGCACCAAAAAATAATCTTTACTGTACTAGTATACATATATTGTAGGATGATTTATAAATCACCAACACAGGGAGCTTAAAACACACAAAACAAAACATATCATCATGCTGACAAATCATTTTTAAAGAAAAAATTAGGATCACAACTAACTTATAAGAAGAAAATGGAAGAAAGGAAATAATCAGTTTATATCCCTATTTCATGAACAAATACAAAGAAAACATTTAGGTAATTCCATCTGGGATCCTGGTCAGGCATTGCCTCAGATTCGATTGGGTATGTTCCATCTGTTTGGTGAATTTTGTCTGCATGTGTTTTTGCCTCTTCCCAAACTCACCTTGGTTCATCAGGAAGTAAATTATTATTAAGAATCACATGAACATCATGGAAAGACAAGCTATAAGACTGAGTGATGGACTGGAACTCCTCAATAAACTGAAGGAGTTAGAAGTATAGGAACCAAGCCTGCTTGTTATTTGAGAAAGTTCACTCAGAGAGAAAGTAACACATACTCTGACCAGACTATTATCACCAGCCACATCCCTTAGAGGAAGGGCCAGGTGTTCCTGAAGGAGAAGAAGGACTTGGGGTCTGGCTTTCAGCTCAAATGCAGGATATTTGAAGGGACCTGCAGCTGGCACAGAAGGAGGGGTGAGGTCTGGTGAGTTCAAGCTAGGAGGCCCTGGGGTAGCCTGGTGAGAGGGAGAAACTTTGGAAGCACAGAGATAGGTCAGTGGTTGAAGGGAGGCTAGATCAAGTTTGTAGCATCACTTAGTGGATGGTGTGGAGGGTTCATGGCTAAGAGAAGTTGGGTTGGGGAACAGGAGGAACAGATAGAGGGGTAAGAGCAAAGGCAGATGAATGCTTGGAGATATGAAATCTCTTTCCATTTACCGAACTGCTGGCAGTATGTATGGAGATCTCTTAAAGCATTTGGGTCTAGGGTATTGAATCCAGACCTTATTGCAGAGGTATATCAGTTTTGAGGATCTCAAATCAGTCATTAATTTCAGAGATTTGAAAATTTCCAGAAGACATCCCAGTTGGGTTGCCTGGAGGTAGTTACATTTGAAGACTATTTAGTGCCCATTGCGTAATGAGGTTGTCACTGAACTATTTGTACGGGCATCCAGAGAAGAGGTCAGAGTATGGCCAAACTAGAAATTCAGGTCATCACTTGAATAAATAGAGGCTACAGCAGCAATTTCCAGGAAATTTCCCGAAGGCAATTCAATCTACTAACAGGAATTTTTGGCCAGCTTCAAGAGCTCCAGGGATTTATGAACTGCTTTCAAGAAGGGAAGGTACCCTAGGGTCTAAGTCTTAAAACGTAAATCAGCCAAGAGACCCGTCATAAGGACCAGGACACTGAAAGCCAACCCCTTAGCCCCAAAGAGGCTGCCCAGGTGCTCTCTGGTCATATAAGGTCCCTCCCACCAACTGGAGAAACTCCTTACCAGTCAATATGCTGGTGTGTGTTTCTGGGCATCTGCAGTTGGGAAGCAGGAAGTGTGGAACCATGTGGTCAGTGTGGCCAGAGGCCAGCTTCACATGGTAAGCCGTTGCGGCACAGCTCATATGGTAGAAGTATGTGAGTCTCACAGCTGCAGGGCAGAGAGGGTCTTTAGCAGAAGAAGTAGAAATCCACATGGTGGATGATGATGGTTGCCAACAAATGGAATTCCCATGGTGTAGCAGTGGCTGAAGGCAGTTATGGCTGTGGTGGTGGTGGTGGTGGTGGTGACCATCCATGTAACTTCGGATCTCTGGGCAGCAGCAGCTCCCCCGTGTAGCAATTACTGAAAATCAGGTGGCTCCAGAAAGACCACACCAGGCCAAATAGTTCCATGTGAGGTTTATTGAGAGAGGAAAGGGCAAGGTAGCAGTGGAAAGAGAAGGGAGGGAAGAGAGAGAGAGAGAGAGAGAGACAGAGACAGAGACAGAGACAGAGACAGAGACAGAGAGATAGAGAGAGACAGAGACAGAGAGAGAGAGAGAGAGAGAGAGAGAGAGAGAGAGAGAGAGAGAGAGATCAGAGGGCCCTTTCTTTATATATGGATGGTGACATAGTCAGAGGTGAAGGTGGGAGGTGAGCCAAGTGGATTCTAGGAATATGGCGGCTGTTGCCTTGACAACAGGTGTGCAGGTTGCACCTATGTGATGCCACAGGTTCTGAAGGTACTGATACCAACAGGCGGAACATGAAAGATTTATATAAATGATATTATATTGAATAAAGCTTAAGATTTTTTATAAAGCACAATGAAGTAATTAAAGTAGAACAATGGTTTAGGCCATTAGAATGAATAAAATCCAGAAACAGACGGATGTCTACACAAACACTTTATGTAATCCAACTAAAGAACTCACCCATTTATCAAGATGGTTTTCCTCAAATTATATAATTGAAGCTTTCTTTCATTTATTCATATATTTTAATGTATATGTCATTAATACACACATTTTATAAAAAATTAGAAATATGGATATATTTAACTTCATAGAACCAATTTCATTTGTGTCAAATCTATAAATCAGTAAATATTATATTTTTATGTTACTTGTTAACTTTTTTCTCCCATTTTATTACTTAGAGAATTTAATAAAATTATTTAATCATATATAATCTGCTTTTAAAAACTTACTGCATGGGTCCTTATTACATATTGGAGCCTCTTCTGGATGTATGACCAGGAGTGTTATAGGTAGTAGAGTGGGTCCTCAGGTAGTACTATGCCCAATTTTCTGAGGAAGTCCAAGACTGATTTCTAGAGTGATTGTACCAGCTTGCAATCTAACCAGCAATGGAGGAGTATTTCTCTTTCTCCACATAGTTGCCAGCATCTGCTGTCACCTGATTTTGTGAACTTAGCTAGTCTAACTTGTGTGAGGTAAAATCTCAGGGTTGTTTTGATTTGCATTTCCCTGATGACTAAGGATGTTGAATATTTCTTTAGGTGTTTCTCAGCAATTAGAAATCCCTTAGTTAAACATTCTGTTTAGCTCTGTTCCCCATTTCTGATAAGGTTATATGGTTCTCTGGAGTTTAACTTCTTGAGCTCTTTGCATATATTGGATATTAGCTCTCTGTTGTATGTAGGATTGGTAAAGATCTTTCAAGGACATATGCTCTACAATGTGCATAGAAGCCATATTTATAATAGCTAGAAGCTGCCAGATGTTCCTCAACAGAGAAATGGATACAGAAAATGTGGTACATTTATACAATGGAATACTACTCAGCTATTAAAAACAATAACATCATAAAATTCTCAGGCAAATGCATGGTTCTAGAACATATCATCCTGAGTGAGGTCACTCAGTTACAAAAGACCTCACATGGTATTGTACTCATTGATAAGTGGATATTAGACAAAGAGCGTGGAATACCCATGATACAACTCACGGACCACATGAAGCTCAAGAGGAAGGAAGACTAAAGAGTGGATGCTTTGCTCCTACTTAGAAGGGGGAACAAAATAACCAGGGAAAGTAGAGTGTAGAAGGGATTTGGAAGGGAGAGAAAAGGGGGAGGGGAAAAGAGGGGAAGAATCAGATATAGGAGGAGATGGAGGTGATGTACAGAATATCAGGAAATTGAACAGAGGTGTGTAGCAATGGGGGGGGAGCTAGGGGTAGAAACCAGAAAGTCCCCCCCCCATCAGATGCCAAGAAAGCATGAGCCTCCCAGGACCCCACAGGGATGATATTAGCTGAAATACCGCACAATGGGGAGGGAGAACCTGTTGAGACCATATTGAGAGGTTATGCATGGCCCATGGTTGAGGGATGGGGTTATCCACTCATCTCCACAATTTTAACCCAGAATTGTCTAAATTGTCTAAAGGAAATACAGAGACAAAGAATGGACCAGAGACTGAAGGAAAGGCCATCCAAAGACTGCCCCACCTGGGGATACATCCCACATACAGACACCAAACCCAAACATTATTGCTGATGCCAAGGAGTACCTACTGACAGGAGCCAAATACACCTGTCTCCTGAGAGGCTTTGCCAGATCCTGACCAATACAGATGCAGATGCCCTTAGCCAACCATTGGGATGAGCAAAGAGACCACAGTGAAGGAGTTATGGAAAGGACAGAAGGATCTGAAGGGGCCTTATCTGGAATCAATGGGAGGGCAGTCCTTGGTCCTGTTGAAGGCTTGATGCTCCAGTCTAGAGGAATGCTAGGGCAGTGAGGCAGGAGTGGGTCAGTGCGTGGGGGAGCACCCTCATAGGAGTAGGTTAAGGGAGGATGAAATAGGGGGTTTTCAGAGGGGAAACCAAGATAGGAGTTAACATTTGAAATGTAAATAAATAAAATATCCAATGAAAAACCTACTACAGTTTTGTGTGTCTGATAAATCATTTTATTGGTTATTATAGTTTAAGATTCTATACAAAGATTTCTCTGACTTCCTGTATGTCCACTTGTTAACAAACACATAAAATAAGAATCATAACCAAAGAAGATGTTTATACTACATATGAAATTAAGAAGTTGATTTGTATGTACAGAGTAAAGTAAGCAATAGGATGCTAATTCAGTTAACTCTGCAATTGAAGTGCAAATGGTAAGATAGATGTTTCAAGAAAGACTAGAGATAATATTACTTCAAACACAGTCTTCAATAGTCTGCTTTGCAAAGTACAAACTGAAGAGCACCTGTGGAACCATAAAAGGCAGTCTGTGGCCTGACTGAGCAAGACTTACTCCAGAGACTCAGTAGAATATTTTACAACAGACAGAACCACGAGCAATGCTCCCTGGTACTCAGGCTCCTGACACCAACTCCATACTCATGACTCCTGTACTCCATAATTCTGTGGCCATCAGTAAGGCCAGGGCCCTAGTGTTCTGGTTGGACTCCACTCAGTCACCTAGCTGGAGCCAGGTCCGCCACCCCTCCCCCCCCACAGTTACCTGGTAACAGCCAAGTAACCCAACCCACTATAAAAGGAGGCTTCTTGGCCCCTCCTAGCTCTCTCACCCTTATGCTCTCTCTTGTCTCTTGTACTGCTGTTCCCCCTCTCTTCTCATTCTTCTCCCCTCTTTCCATATGGTCATGGCCAGCTCTCACCCCTATATCATTTCTTTTTCTCTTTATTTCTCTACGTCTTTTTCTTTTCCTACTTCTCTATAATAAATCTTTAAAACCATAGGCTGCCTCTTCTTATCAAAACTCACCGCGTAGGAGAATTGGAATAGGCCTCAGTGTCTCCAGCTGCCAGAAAGGACCAAAGACTCTTCTGCCCAGCCAGGCTTCCTCTACAGGTACATGGAACTCATGCCAGAATGGCCCTGCCTTCTGAGCAAAGATCCCTCCCAGCTAAGTTGGCAGCCATCCTCCACAGGTTCAGAGGCGTCCACCATCCCTATATGGGTATGAAGGCCCCGCTCATTTCCCTACAAACACTAAGGCAAAGAAACCTAATCTGCTCCAAAAAACTTGATGTTCCATTGTGAGAAACAGATTCATTGATTCAGGTTTAAGTATTTGATCCTTTCAGTCTACTATTAAACTCTAGTCAAATGCTGAAGTGTAATCCATAGTATAGAGAAGACAAGAAGATAGGAGAATCCAAACAAGGAATTTACTTAAACCACCCCATCTAATGAAGACAGAGTAATATTATGGGCTCCCAAACAGACAAGGTATAGTACTTGTGTGTGGATTGTCAGGGTTAATTTACTTCTATGATTTGTTTATAAGTCAATTCATGTCTTCAAATTCCAAAACTAATTAGAAACACCCAAAAATCATCCCACAAGATGACTTTGTAAGTTCTCAATATTAAAAGAGAATAATAATTTCCAAAAACATTTAAGCAAAAGCACACAGGGTTTCAATTTTAGGTGTAGGAAAAGGTTATGAATTTTATCACACTTGAGGTAGTATAATAAGAAGTTTTGTAATATGTAAGAATAAGTGTGATGCAAAAGCTTATACTAAAATTCTAGTGTACATATATGTGCTATATTTGGTAGCTCACTTTATCATTTAAATGCAACTTTACAGATAGCAAAAATAAAAATGGTAACCACATGGGACTTGACAAATTAGGTAGCCCAGTGAACTTTGCTTACTAAGTACATAGGTAAAATAAGAGATCTTATAGGCCTGATTCTATTCACAAACAGTAGTATATTCAACTGTCCTAAATTAATATCCTGAAACTAATTTTGTTCCTGTTGTCTGTGTTATGTGTGCTAGTTTCTTCTGTTCCTCCATGTTCTCCATACTTTCTCTTCACAATGTGGCTATGTTTAAGGGCTATCACAGGAGACTGTAGCTTCCCAAACAGTAATCTCTGTCTTGCTAACCTTTATACAAAATAGCTCACTTAGAAATCAAAATCAAAAGCATTTCCTACAAACTGTAGATGAGTTTAACCAGAAGTGACATAATATCATGCTGACATTCTTCAATGCAGTTTTCAAGTTACCCTGATTATAACAAAAAGAGAAATAAAAGCAAAACTTTATAGGTTTTAGAAGGCCTAATTGAGAGGTGATTACAGAATATAGCACAGTCTCTGATATTTTCAGGATCATTTTGGGAAATATACTCTGCTGCAATACCCATTTTATATTAGTGACAACTACAACTAGTACAGGGTAAAAGCAGAAAATTAAAGAATTTTATCTCTACCTTTCTGCCTACATTGCATTATTTCTTCAAAATGGCATTTGTGAAGTGTGCCATATCTTATCTGCTTATGAATGCAATGGTGCTAAACAGATGCACTTATCATTCTCCTTTTCAGATTTAAAAAAAATTAATGGATATTTTCTTTATTTACATTTCAAATGTTATCCCATTTTCTGATCCCCCCCCCCGGAAACCCCTATCCCATCCCTTTCCCCTGATTCTGAGAGTGTTTTCCACCACCACCACCAATCTCAATTCCCAGTTCTGGCATTCTCCTACACTGGTCCATCAAGCCTTCACCGGACCAAGGGTCTCTCCTCCCACTAATATCCAACAAAACCATCCTCTGCTACATGTGCAGCTAGACCAATGGTTCCCTCCATGTGTACTCTTTGGTTGATGGTTTAGTCCTTGGGAGCACCAGGGTGTCTGGTTGATTGATATTGTTGTTCTTACTATGGGGCTGAAAACCCCTTCAGCTCCTTGGGTCCTTTCTCTAGCTCATCCATTGGGGCCCCATGCTCAGTTCAATTGTTGGTTGTGAGCATCCTCCTCTGTGCTTGTCAGGCTCTGGCAGAGCTTCCCAGGAGGCAGCTATATCAGGCTCCTGTCAGCAAGCACTTCTTGGCAGCCACAGTAGTGTCTGGGTTTGGTAACTGTATATGTGATAGATCCCCAGAAGGGGCAGTCTCTGGATGGCCTTTCCTTCAGTCTCTACTCAGAATAAAGAGTAGTACAGTATATTAGTTAATTTTCTTTTGCTGTGATAAAACATCATGACCAAAAGAAAATTCAGAAAGAGAAAAATTATTTGAGCTTATGGTTCCAGAAGTATCCATGGTGGCAGAGTAGAGGCATGACTACAAGAGGTAGGAACAGGAAGGCGAGAGTTCCTATTTTGAGCACGGACCAAAGTGGTTCAAGACTTTCCATCTCAGATCCTGCAAACAATGGCATATATCATGTAGCATGAAGAAACCTCCTATCTCTCTCCCAAACAGTCTCAACAACTGGGGACTAAGAATTTAAATGTCTGAGACTATGTGAGATATTTCTCTTTCCAACTACTACACACCCTTTTAAAAATATTGAAAAAACCCAAAATATTTTATATTTATGTGTAACAGGGTGTCAGCTAACATGTCAAAACCTTCAGATTGGGAAGTTTTAATATTTCAGCTACATAAATTGCCTTTCTGAAGCAATTGACAGATGAACCTATTTCAAAGTAATTGATGATACAGAACAAGCTTCTCTATACTACTATTTCTACTTCTCTAAATTTGGTTCAATAAGTCTTGATTTAAAATTATTTTTGTAAAGTTATGTAGCCGCCAGCAGCTACATACTAACAATGGGTTCTCTGGAAGGAGGGATGGGATATGAACAGTGTGGCAAGAGAAAACACATGGAGACAGGCCTGACTTCTTGCTCAAGTCTCAACCTTTAAAGCATCCCTCCAAAGATGAATAGGCAGGTCAAGCGCCTCCCCTGAAGGCTGGAAAAGGGCTCTGCTTGTTTCGCAGGAGGCTAGTGGTCAGGTTGCTGGCTGCTATTCTTTGAGAACAATGGGCTGGAGGAGGTCACAATTCCTTCTTTTTCATTAAATTAGCTTTGAGTGGCTACAAAGTTACATTATAAAGTGGTATCTCCAAGTTCTCAAGAATGGGGAAATTCATGTTTCACTTTTGATCACTGCAAAAATAGAACCACAATTTAAATATGAATTTCAACTTTGAGCATTAGTAATTAACTAATCTTTTCCTGTTTGTAACTCTTTTGATCATTAGTCATCATGAGAGCCAGAGAACATTATAACTTAGAAGGAATTAAAAAGATCTGTCAACCAAGGTTATTCACAGAATACAGCATGAATTTTAATTCAGTATTGGTATTAGAAAAATTTAAAACTATTCAATAAAAACAAGCCTAAATGTCACTTCTCCTATGGAAAGGATTACCCAGGTTGTAAATTACTTTTATTACTTTTATTTGTCACTTAGTCTAAATTTAATGTTACAAGAGGTTGTTGTGTTAGGGCTCATCATACTCAGTGTAAGCAACTCTTTATGTGGTAAAGTGGGTCATCTTTTAGGTATATGCCGAGGAGTGGTTAGCTGGGCATTGAGGTAGAACTATTGCCAGTTTTCTGAGAAACAATCAAATTTATCTCCAAAGTGGTTATACAACTTTGCACTTCCATTAACATGGAGGACTGTTCCTCTGTTCCACATTCTTGCCAGCATATATTATCACTTGAGTTTTTTATTTTAGCCATTCTGCTGGGTATAAGATGGAATCTCAGAGTCATTATGATTTGTATTTCCTTAATGACTAAGGACTTTGAACATTTAAGTGCTTCTTAGCCATTAGCTATCCCACTGTTATATATATTCTCTGTTTAGCTCTGTACCATTTATTAAATTGGGTTATTTGGGTTCTTGGTGTCTTCAGTTCTTTATATATTTTGTATATTAGCCCTCTGTCAGATAAGCCAGGAATCATACTTGAAAAGGAACTTCAAAACAAATACCAGTTTAATATTTCTTCATGTATGGGGATGTACCACCAAACCTGATGACCTGAGTTCAATTCCTAAAACTTACACAATACCAGAAAAGAGCTGACTCTCACAAGTTGTCTTCTGACTTCTACAAATGAGCAATGGAATTCTCTCTCTCTCTCTCTCTCTCTCTCTCTCTCTCTCTTTCTCTCTCTCTCTCTCTCTCTCTCTCTCTCTCTCTCTCTCTCACACACACACACACACACACACACACACACATAAACATTTACTGTCTCTCTTTTTCACCCTCTCTTGTTTCTCTTTTACACATAATAAATAAATTATTGAAAAAGAGAAAACTCAAAGCATGATGATATTTGTCTAATATTAGAAAACTCACAACTAAACAGTTTGAGTTACTGTTGTTACTGTTGTAACCAAATTCTTGGCAAAAGACAACTCAAGAAAGGATTTAGTTTGCATTATTTTGAGAAGATGGAGTCCATTCAACATGGCAACATCATGGCAACAAACTATGCTCATCTCCAGTATATAGGAAGCATTTTATGTATACACTTTATTAAAACATTGCTATGAAATGAATAGAAATATTTTTGTAGTGGAGGTGTTGACTCCTGGAGAAACCAACTTCAGTACTATAAATAGCCAAACTTAAGATTGGACATGAAAGCTGCTTTTTCTTGGAGTCTCATTGTAATAGAGGCAGAGTGGTATCTTAGAAGTAAATGATCCTAAATCAACCTAGAATAAAATGTTAAGGTAACCAACAGATGTAAATCTTGGTATAAATACCATTCACTCTATCTGAATAGCTCAGGTCGTAGATAAGCAGGAATAGAATGTTTCTTAAGTATAATGTATTGACCAGAATTCTGCTAGAAATCACTACAGGGGTTGGGACACAGGTTTTTCAAAAATGCAAATTTTATTTAAAATCTTTTGTTTGTCATTCTTGTGTATTTGTATACTATGTATGTGCAGTCACTATAATAGCCTGCTATTTCACTCCCTCATCCCACTCCTCCTGCTGAAACCCTTCTTTCGAACAACTCCCTGTCCTGTTTTCCTGTCATCAATTTGGTGTGGCTCACTGAGTTTTATTATTATGAGTTTCTTGCTCAAATGTGGGTGTGGAGGTTACTTACTGGAATAAGAACAATTTGTCAGTGGCTGCATCACAGAAAAAAGTGTTATCCCTTCCCCCAACAATCATTATTTTTTCATTAGTCAGGAAGAGTTGGGCCTCATAGCTTCTCTGCCATTCATGATGGACTGTTTAGGGGCACAGTCTTAGGACGTCTTGTATTGTGAGCCATAGCTGCTGTTTGATTATTGTTAGAAATACTTCTCATATTGAAGACAGCGTACAACTGTGTTTGTATGGTCTAAAATGCTATAAACTGTAAATTTCTATAATATACTGCCTTAAATAATGCAGTTCTTACTATGGTCATAGAGAAGGAAGTCATCCATATGAAGAAAAAAACAAAAAAATTTTGAATAATGTTGATGTTTGATCCTTGAGCTCCTTCTCATTGATTCTCCCTTGGGTTAGTATTGGTTTGTAACTAAGTCTCTCCATTATACAGTATTTCTTACTGTGAAAATTCTCTTTTTCTTTAAATAATGGCAATACTTATATTTTGTCTAAGAGAAATATAGAGCAAGAACTCATCAGATACCTTTTTCCAACTCTCAAATTTCTTCTTTCTTTTTCAAATTTTATTATTATTATAATTTTTATATCCTGAACAGAGTTTCCCCTTCCTTCTGTTATCTTGGTCCTTCCCCCAAAATCTCCCCTCTTCTATGTCCCACATCCATTCCTCTTCATTTATCTAAAGAAAGGGATGACAACCCATGGATACCAAACATGGCATGTCAAGTTACAATAAGACTAGGCACCACCATCCCTTTATATTAAGTCTGGACAAGGCAACCAGTATGATCAAAGGGGTCTGAAAACCCAGCAAAAGACACAGAGACAGTTCCAGCTACCACTGTAAAGAGTTCTACAAGACCACCAACCTACACAAGCATATGTAGAAGGCCCAGGTACAATCCACGTTCCCTGGATGTCAGTTCAGTCTCTGAGTCCCTATAGCCCATGTTAGCTGATTATGTGGGTTTACTTGTGGTATCCTTGACCTCTATGGCTACTAAAATCCTTCCTTCCCTCTTCCCCAAGATTTCTCAGCTCAGGCTACTGAAGTCCCTGTATCTGATTCTATCTGTTGCTGGATGAAACAATTGATGATTGCCTGTGCACCAGTCTACAAGAATAGCAGAAATGATTAATTAACAATCATTTTATTGACTGCCCCTCTACCCCCCCATGTGTATTTGGTTCTATTTTAGGTCTCTGGGAATCCGTTCCCTGGACTATGGCCCTTAAAACAGTATCATAGCTGGACTTCTCATGTCAAGAATCTCAGGCTAGAACAGTTTTTGGTTGTCCACTCCCACAATTTCTGTGCCAACTTTACCCCAGCACAGCTTGTATACCAGACAAATTTTAAGTCAAAGGTTAAGTGGCTTGATTAATATTCCAGGCCTTCCACTGAAAGTCGTTCCTGGTTCCAAGAGATGGCCTGGTCAGTCTCCTTTTCCCAAATTGTAAGAAGTATTATAAGAAGTATTAGCTAAGATAATCCTCTGTTCCTGGAAGTTGCTGTTGCTCTAAGCTTCTAGTTCATCCTCTAGATATCACCCAATTCCATGTGTCTACCCTAGAACTCTCTCCCTTAATGTTCACTTAAACCTGATCCCTTCAATTCCTGTGTGATGCCCCTCCATTCTATTCTATTTTTATATTTATCTATTATTTCTATCGATTCTATGTTTTCCTTACCAGGAAGATTCATACCCTCCCTTAAAACCTTGTTACTTAGATACTCTGGGTCTAGCTTTTAGAATGATTTACTTTATAGATAAGATATACTTATAAATGAGTTGAGGCCAAGTTTGTCTTTCTGTTTCTAGGCTACCTCAAGCAGGATGATTGTCTACCAGCTCCATCCATTTGCCTATAAATTTCATGATGTCATTATTTTTAACAGCTGAGTTATACTCCATTGTTTGAATGCATCACATTTTTTCATTCTTTTGTTGAGGTACATGTACGTTGTTTCTAGTTTCTGATATTATGAAGAAAGCTCCTATAACATAGTTTAGTAAATATCCTTGTGGTATGATGAAGCATCCTTTCAGTATATGGTAGAAGAGGTATATCTGGCTCTTGATGTAGATCTATTCCTAATTTTCTGACAAACCTCCATATTGATTCCCAAAGTGTCTATACAATTTCGACTCTCAGCAGCAGCAGAGGAATGTTCCCCTTTCTCTACACACTCACCAGCATAAGATGTCATTTGTGTTATTGATCTTAATCACTCTGAATGGTTTATGATGTAATCTCAGAGTAATTTAGATTTGCATTTCCCAGATGCCTTAGTATATAGAACCATTTTAAGGGTTTTTTGGAACATTTGAGAATCTTTGTTGAGATTACTGTCCAGGTCTGAATCTAATTTTATTTTATTTATATTATTTGTTTTGTTAATATTTTGTTAATATTTTGTTTCTTGAGTCCTTAATATATTTTGGATATTATTCTTTTGTCAGATATGTAATTGGAGAAAATTTTCCCCAGTATATAGGCTCCTATTTTGTCCTATTGATGGTGTCCTTTGTCTTACAAAAACTTTTTCATTTTTTGAGGCCCTATTTATTAATTCTCCATCTTAGTACCTGCACCACTGGTGTTCTGTTCAGCAGTTGTCTTCTGTGCCAATACATTCAAGGCTATTCCCTATTTTCTTTTCAGCCAGATACATTTTCAGACTGTTTGTACCAGTTTGCCATTCCAGTCAACAATGGAAATGTGTTCCTCTTTCTTCAGATCCTTACCAGCATGTACTATCACTTAAGATTTTGATCATACACACTTTGACAGGTGTAAGCAGGAATCTCTGGATCATTTTGATTTGCATTTCCCTGATGACTAAGGACTTCAAACATTTTTTTAAGTGCTTTTTAGCCATTCAAGATTCTTCTGTTGTGAATTCTGTTTAGCTCTGTACTCCATATTTAATTTGGGTTATTTGGCTTTATGAAGGCTAACTTCTTGAATTATTTATATATTTACAATTATAGCCTTCTATCAGATATGGGGCAAGTAAAGAGTATTTTCCAATCTATAGAAAGCAAACTTGTTCATTTGATTGTGTCTTTTGCCTTGCAGAAGCTTTTCAGTTTCATTAGGTACCATTTATCAGCTGTTGATCTTAGAGCCCGAGCCACTGGAGGAAATCCCCCAGCCCCAACCCTGTGCAAATGAGCTCAAGGCTTATTCCCACATTCTCTTCTATTAAATTCAGTATGGCTAGCTTTATGTTGATGTTCTTGACCTACTTGGACATGAGCTTTGTGTAAGGTAATAAAGATGAATCTATTTTCATTTTTCTACATACAGAATATCAGTTGTATGAGCACCATTTATTGTAGATGTGTTCTTCTTTCCACTGTATGTTTTTTGCTTTTTTGTCAAAGATCAAGTGGCCCATAAATATGTGAGTTTATTTCTATGCCATCAATTCTATTCCATTGATCAACCTATCTGTCTTTGCACCAATACTATGTACTTTTTATTATTGTTACTTTGTAGTACAGCTTGAGGTTAAGGATGGTGATTCCCCCAGAATTTCTTTATTGATTAGAATGGTTTTTGCTATCCTTGGGTTTTGTTGTTCTATATGAGAAAGAGACTCATGTCTCTTTGAATTGAGTTGGAATTTTGATGGGATTGCATTAAATCTGTATATGGCTTTTGGTAAGATGGCCATTTTTACTATCTTAATACTAGCATGAGCATACGAGATCTTTTCATTGTTTGAGGTCTTCCTTGATTTCTTTCTTTAGATACTTAGAGTTCTAGTCATACAGATCTTTCACTTGCTTGTTTAAACTTCCAACAAGGCATTTTATTTTGTTTGTAACTATTGTGAAGAGGGTTGCTTCTCTATTTTCTTTCCCAGCCCATTTATCCCTTGAGTATAGGAAGGCTACTGATTTGTTAGTTAATTTCATATTCAAACACTTTGCTGAAATTGTTTATCAGCTGTAGGAGTTCTCTGGTAGAATTTTTTGGATCACTTATATATACTATTATAGTATCTACAAATAGTGATATATTAATTTCTTCTTTTCCAATTTATATCCCCTTTATCGACCTTTGTTGTCTTATTGCTCTAACTAAAATTTCTAGTAATGTATTGAATAGATAGGGAAAGAGTGGGCAGCCTTGTTTTGTCCCTGATTTTAGTGGGATGCATTGTAGAGAACGTTTTTGGGTGCTGCTTGGCAGGAGTCTGACATTGACCAAGGAAAAGGAAATAGACCTCATCCCTCTTTGCTTGAATCTAACATTAGGCCATGACAAAGAACTAAGTCCAGGCAGGAATCTGACATTAGTCCATGACAAAGAAGAAAGTTTAGGGAGGGACATGACATTGGCCAAGGACACGGAAATAAGAATCAGATTTTAGGGTAGAACAAAGAAGTAGCCTCAGATATCTTGAACATCCTTAGAAACCTCACCTGAGTGATCATGGGACTCTTTGTTTATTGTCTTGCTGTTCCTTGACTATTGTCTTGCTTGAGTCCTTATTGTACTACTCCCCATTAATACCTGCATGTAATTAAAATGGTACAAAAGGAGATTGGAAAATATAAACTTGTTTCAGTCTCAGAATTGACTGGGGTCATGCTGCAATGTTGTGTAATTGTCTTTTTTCTTTTTAATCCTCACTCTTGCACTGGAGAACCTGTTGACTGGCTGAGTGGGCTGGGTCAAGTTTCCATTTAGCTTGATGTTGTCTATTAACTTGCTGCATATGGCTTTCATTATGTTTACGTATGGGCAATTAAATTCTTGATCTTTCTAATACTTTCATCATGGAGGGGTATTGGATTTCATCAAAGACATTTTCTGCATTTACCAAGATGATCATGTGATTTTATTCTTTTAGTTTCTTTACCTAGTGGATTGTGTTAATGGATTTTTGGATATTGAACCATCATTGAATCCCTGTGATGAAGCCTACTTGATTGTGGTGAATGATGGTTTTGATGTGTTCTTGGATTTGGTTTGTGAGGATTATATTGAGTATTTTTTATTCAATATTCATAAGAGAAATTGGCATGAAGTTATCCTTCTTTTTTGGGTCTTAGTGTAGTTTAGGTATCAGAGCACCTGTGGCCTCTTACTATGAATTATATGGTATTCCTTCTGTTTTTATGTTATAGAATAGTTTGAGGAGTATTGGTATTAACTCTCCTTAAAAGGTCTGATAGAATTCTGCTCTAAAACCATCTGGCCCTAGCCTTTTTTTTTTTTTTTTTTTTTTTTTTTTTTGGTTGGGAGGGATTTTATTATGTTTTCTATTTCCTTAGTGTTTGTGGGAGTGTTTAGATAGTTTACCTGCTCTTGACTTAACTTTGGTATATGGTATCTGTTTATAAAATTATCCATTTCATCTAGATTTTTCCAGTTTTGTTGATTATAGGCCTTTGTAATGTTATCTGATTATTTTTTAATTTCCTCAGATTTTTTCTATCTACTTTTTCATTTCTGATTTCATGTATTTAGACACTATCTCTGTTTCTTTCAGTTATTTTGGCTAAGAGTTTACCTATCTTGTTAATTTTCTCTAAGAACCAGCTTTTGGTTTTGCTGATTCTTTGTATCATTCTATTTGATTCTAATTGGTTGATTCCAACCCTGAGTTTGATTATTTCCTGTGGTCTATTCCTCTTGTGTGTTTGCTTCTTTTCTTCTAGAGCTTTCAGGTGGTCTGTTATGTTGCTAGTGTAGGAACTTTCCAATTATTTACAATGATACTTAGTGCTATTAATTTCCCTATTAGCATGGCTTTCATTGTGCTCAACAAGTTTGTGTATGCTGTTATCTTCATTTTCCTTCAATTCTAGAAAGTCTTTAATTTCTTTCTGTATTTCTTCCCTGACTGAGTTATCACTAAGAGGAAAGTTGTTGAGTTTACATGGGTATGTGGGCTTTTTGTTGTTATTGAGGTCTAACCTTGGTCTGAGGTTATCTGATATTTTGTATGGGATACTTTCAATCTTCTTTTATCTGTGGAGACTTGTAACCAATTATATGGTCAGTTTTGGAAAAATTTTCAATGAGATTCTGAGAAGTTATATTCTTTTAGGGCAAAATGTTCTGTAGATATATGTTAAGTCTATTTGGTTCATAACTTCTATTAGTTTAACTCTGTCACTGTTCATTTTCTGTGTCAATGACTTGACCATTGATGAGAGTGGGGTATTTAAAACTTCCAGTATTATTGTGTGAGGTTCAATGTGTGCTTTGAGTTTTAGTAAAGTATCTTTTATTAGTGCAGGTGCCTTTTAATTTGGGGCAAAGATATTCAGAATTGAGAGTTCATCTTGGAGGAATTTTCCTTTGATGAGTATGAAGTATCCTTTGCCAATTCTTTTGATTACTTTTGGTTGAAAGTATATTTTATTGGATATTAGAGTGGCTACTCCAGCTTCTCTCTTGGGTCCATTTGGTTGGAAAACTATTTTCTACATGTTTAATCTCAGGTAGTATCTGTCATTGTAACTGAGGTGTGTTATTTCTTATATGCAGCAAAATGCTGGATCCTGTTTGCATATATAGCCTGTTATCCTGTCTTTTTATTGGGGAAAGAGTGCTTTGATGTTGAGAGATATTAAAGAGATATGATTGTTGTTTCCTCTTATTTTTGTTCTTGGATATTATAGTGTGTGTGTGTGTGTGTGTGTGTGTGTGTGTTTCTCTTGTTTTTGTTTTATTGTGAGGTAATTAACTTTTGTTTTCTTGGTATAAATACCCACCTTGTGTTGGAGTTTGCCTTCTAGAATCCTCTGTAGGGCTGCATTCATAGATATATATTTTTCAAAATTGATTTGGTCATTGCATATTTGTTTTCTCCATCTATGAGGATTAAGAGTTTTGCTGTGTATTGTAGGCTGGGCTGGCATTTGGGTTCCTTTAAGGTCTGTGTGATAACTATCCAGAATCTGCTGGTACTTAGAGTCTTTGCTGAAAAATCTGGACTTCTTTGTTCAATTCAGTCATGTGTTTTTAGTGTGTTTTCTTGTATTTCATTTGTTTAGTCTTTAAGAGCTTCTATCTTGCCTATGTTTTTCTGTATTTCATTAACAATGCTATTTACATCTGCTTTAAAAGCCTATATTATTTTCATAAGATGGATATTAAATCAACATCATGCTTTTCAGCTTTGTTGGGGAATCCAGGGCTTACTGTGGTGGGAGAGGTAGATTTTGATGGTGCAAAAATACTTGGCTTCTGTTGCTTTTGTACTTATACTTACCTTTCATCATCTTGTTATCTGTGGTATTAACTGGCCTGCTTGTCTGTGTCTGGAGCCTGTGTCGTGTGTCCCTGGTTGAAGTAGATCTCCTAGGAGACCTGCAGACTATGGGGTGATAAGAGGGACAGACTGGATGTTCTGCTCCATGTAGAAGCAGACGGGAAGGGAGATGTGCTTCACAAGGTGGGAAGGGGATCTGCATCAGTTGGCTCCTTGATCTGTCCTGAAAGACTTACACATTAGAAAGCTGTTTGATCTTTTTTGTCTAAATACCCTAGTTAACGCTTGGAGAAATACATTTAATTGATAATGAGTGGTCAGCCTTGTCTGATATCACTGGAATTTCTTTGAGGTTTCTACATTAAATTTGATGCTTTGTATTGTGTATTACATATCATGTTTACAAAGTTTAGGTATGCGCACTGTATTTCTAATCTTTCCAAGACGTTTATCACAAAAGGGTTTTTTATTTTGTCAAAAGAATTCTTAGCATTTAATGAAAGCATCATGTGATTTTTTTCCGTATCATTTTTTATTGGATATACTCTATATTTGCATTTTCTTTCCCTTTTTCTGGTTCCCTACTCCCCAAAGGTCCCACATGCCCTTTTCGTCCCCCTGTTCTCCCATTTACCCCTTCCAACTTACCTGTTCTGGTATTCTCTTACACTGATGCTTTGAACTTTTCCAGGACCAGTGTCCACTCCTTTCTTCTTGTCAGACATCATTTGGTATGTGAATTGGGTATTTGGTGTCCCAAGATTCTAGGCTAATATCCACTTATCAGTGAGTGCATACCATGCGTATTCTTTTGAGACTGAGTTACCTCACTCAGTCTGATGATCTCCAGCTCCATCCATTTCTCTAAGAATTTCATGAATTCATTGTGTCTAATGACTGAATAGTACTACATTGTGTAAATATACCACATTTTTCGTATCCATTCCTCTGTAGAGGGACAACTGGGTTCTTTCCAGCTTCTGGCTATTATAAATAAGGCTGCTATAAACATAGTGAAGCATGTACCCTTATTGCATACTGGGGAATCTTCTGGGTATATACCCAGGAGTGGTATGGCTGGGTCCTCTGAAAGTATCATGACCAGTTTTCAGAGGAACCACCAGACTGATTTTCAGAGTGGTTGTACTAGCTTACTGTCCCACCAACAGTGGAGGAGTGTTCCTCTTTCTCCACATCCTCGCCAACAACTGATGTCTCCTGAGTTTTTAATCTTAGCCATTCTGACTGGTATGAGGTGAAATCTCAGGGTTGTTTTGATTTGCATTTCTCTAATGACTAATGACATTGAACATTGTTAAGGTGTTTCTCAGCTATCCGAATTTCTTCAGGTGAAAAGTCTTTGTTTAGCTCTGTACCCCATTTGTGAATGGGGTTATTTGGTTTTCTGGGGTCTAACTTCTTGAGTTCTTTGTATACATTGGATATTAGCCCTCTGTCAGATGTAGGGTTGCTGAAGATCTTTTCCCAATTTGTTGGTTCCAGATTTGTTCTTTTGACAATGTCTTTTGCCTTATACAAACTTTATAATTTTATGAGGTCCCATTTGTCTATTTCTGATCTTAGAGCATAAGCAATTGGTGTTCTGTTCAGGAACTTTCCACCTGAGCCAATGTCTTCAAGGGTTTTTCCCAGTTTTTTTCTATTAATTATAGGGTGTCTGATTTTATGTGGAGGTCCTTGAAACACTTGGAGTTGAGCTTAGTACAAGGAGATAAGAGTGGATCAGTTCTCATTCCTCTGCATGTTGACATCCAGTTAAGCCAGCACCATCTGTTGAAAAGGCTATCCTTTTTCCACTGGATGTTTTCAGCTCCTTTGTCGAAGATCAATTGACCATAGATGTGTGGGTTCACTTCTGGGTCTTCAATTCTATTCCATTGATCCACCTCCCTGTCACTGTACCAATACCATCCAGTTTTTAACACTACTGCTCTGTAGTATTGCTTGAGGTCCGGGATACTGATTCCCCCAGAAGTTCTTTTACTGTTGATGATAGTTTTAGCTAACCTTGGTTTTTTGTTATTCCATATGAATTTGAGAATTGCTCTTTCTACTTCTATGAAGAACTGAATTGGGATTCTGAAGGGGATTGCATTGAATCTGTATATTGCTTTTGGCAAGATTGCCATTTTAACTATATTAATCCTGCCAACCCAGTAGCATGGAATTTTTTTTCCACTTTCTGAGGTCTTCTTTCATTTCCTTCTTCAGAGACCTGAAGTTTTTGTCATATAAATCTTTCACTTGTTTGGTTAGAGTCACACCAGGATACTATATATTTTTTTGTGGGTATTTTAAAGAGTGTCATTTCCCTAAGTCCTTTCTCAGCCTGCTTATCTTTTGAGTATAGGAAGGCTATTGATTTGCTTGAGCTAATTTTATAACCAGCCACTTTGCAGAAGTTGTTTATCAGTTGTAGTAGTTCTCTGGTGGAGTTTTTTGCGTCACTTAAGTATACTATCATATCTTCTGCAAATAGTGATAGTTTGACTTCTTCCTTTCCAATTTTTATCCCTTTGACTTTTTAATGTTGTCGAGTTGCTCTAGCTTGTACCTCAAGTACTATATTGAAGAGATATGGTGAGAGGGGCAGCCTTATCTAGTCCCTGATTTTAGTGGGATTGCTTCAAGTTTCTCTCCATTTACTTTGATGTTGGCTATCAATCTGCTGTAAATTGCTTTTACTATGTTTAGGTAAGGGCTTTGAATTCCTGTTCTATTCAAGAATTTTAACATTAAAAGATGTTGAATTTTGTCACATGCTTTTTTAAGCGTCCAATGAGATGACCATGTGCTTATTTATTTTGAGTTTGTTTATGTAGTGGATTACATTGATGGATTTCCATAATTTCAACCATTCCTGCAGCCCTGGGATGAAGGCATCTTGATTATAGTTAATGATCGTTTTGATGTGTTCTTGGATTCGGTTGGCAAGAATTTTATTGAGTATTTTTGCATCGATGTTCATAAGGGAGCTTGGTCTGAAGTTCTCTTTCTTTTTTGGATCTTTGTGTGATTTTGGTATCAGGGTAATTGTGGCTTCATAGAACAAGTTGGGTAGTGTTTCTTCTGTTTCTATTTTGTGGAATAGTTTGAAGAGTATTGGTATTAGGTCTTCTTTGAAGCTCTGATAGAATTCTGCACTAAAACCATCTGGTCTTGTGCTTTTTTTGGTTGGAAGACTTTCTATGACCCCTTCTATTTTTGGGGGGTTATGGGACTGTTTAGATGATCTATTTGATCCTGATTTAATTTTGGTGTTTGGTATCTGTCTAGGAAATTGTCCATTTCCTCCAGATTATCCAGTTGTGTTAAGTATAGGCTTTTTTAGTAGGATCTGATGATTTTTTGAATTTCCTCAATTTCAGTTGTTATATATCCCTTTCATTTATAATTTTTGTAATTTGGATACTGTCTCTGTGCCCTTTGGTAAGTCTGGCTAAGGGTTTATCTATCTTGTTGATTTTCTCAAAGAACCAGCTCCTGGTTTTGTTGATTTTTTTTGTATGGTTCTCTTTCTTTCAACTTGATTGATTTCAGCCCTGAGTTTGATGATTTCTTATCTTCTACTCCTCCTGGGTGAAATAGATTCTTTTTGTTCCAGAGCTTTCAAGTATGCAGTTAAGTTGTTAGTATATACTATCTCCTGTTTCTTTTTGGAGGCACTCAGGGCTATGAGTTTTCCTCTTAACACTTCTTTCATTGTGTCCCATAGATCTGGGTATATTGTGCCTTCATTTACATTGAATTCTAAAAAGTCTTTGATTTCTTTATTTCTTCCTTGACTAAGGTATCATTGAGTAGAATATTGTTCAGCCTTCATGTGTATGAGAATTTTCTGTTGTTTTTGTTGTTATTGAAGGACACTCTTACTCCATGGTGATCTGATAGGAGGCATGGGATTAGTTCAATCTTTTTATATTTGTTGAGGTCTGTCTTGTGACAAATTATATGGTCGATTTTGGAGAAGGTACCATGAGGTGCTAAGGAAAAGGTATAGTCTTTTGCTTTAGGATGAAATGTTATATATATAAATATATATGTTAAATCCAATTGGTCCAAAGTTTCAATGAGTTTCCCTGTGTCCCTGTTTAGTTTCTGTTTTTCTGATCGGGCCATTGAGGACAATGGAGTGTTGAGGTGCCCCACAATTATTGTTGTAGGTGCAATGTGTGCTTTGAGCTTTAGTAAAGTTTCTTTTACAAATGAGGGTGCCCTTGCCTTTGGAGCATAGATGTTTAGAATTGTGAGTTCTTCTTGGTGGATTCTTCCTTTGACTAGCAAGAAGTGACCTATGTCTCTTTTGATGACTTTGGGTTGAAAGTCAATTTTATCTGATATTAGAATGACTATTCCAGGATGCTTCCAGTGACCATTTGCTTGCAAAATTGTCTTCCAGCCTTTTACTCTAAGGAAGTGTTTGTGTTTGACTCTGAAGTGTGTTTCCTGTAGGTAGCAAAATGTAAGGTCCTGTTTCCATATCCAGTCTGTTAGTCTATCTCTTTTTATTGGGGAATTGAGTCCATTGATGTTAAGAGATATTAAGGAATAGTGATTATTTTTTCCTGTCATTTTTGATGTTATTATTGTTTTTGAGTAGTTATCTTCTTTTGAGTTTGATGGAAGAAGGTTACTACCATGCCTTTTCTAGGGTGCAGTTTCCCTCCTTGTATTGGAGTTTTTCTCCTATTTTCCTTTGTAGATCTGGGTTAGTTGAAAGATTTTGTGTAAATTTGGTCCTGTAATGGAATATTTTGATTTCTCCATCTATGTTGATTGAGAGTTTTGCTGGGTATAGTAGTCTTGGCTGACATTTGTTTTCTCTTAGAGTCTGCATAAGATCTGCCCTGGATCTTCTAGCTTTCATGGTCTCATGTGAGAAGTCTGTTGTGATTCTGATAGGTCTTCCTTTATATGTTACTTGGCCTTTTTCTCTTACTGCCTTTAATATCCTTTCTTTGTTTAGTATGTTTGGGGTTTTGATTATTATGTGACCGGGGGTAGTTCTGTTCTGGTCCAGTCTGTTTGGAGTTCTGTAGGCTTCTTGTATATTCATGGGCATCTCTCTCTTTAGGTTAGGTAAGTTTTCTTCCATAATTTTGTTGGAGATATTTGCTGGCCCTTTAAATTGTAGATGTTCACTCCCATCTATCCCTATAATCCTTAGGTTTGGTCTTCTCATTGTGTCCTGGATTTCCTGGATGTTTTGGGTTACAAGCCTTTTGCCTTTTGCATTTTCTTTGACTGTGGAGTCAATGGTTACTATGATATCTTCAGCATCTGAGATTCTTACCTCTATCTCTTATATTCTGTTGTTGATATTTGCATCTATGTCCCCTGATTTCTTCCCAAGGTTTCCTATCTCCAAACAGATTTATATATGGTAAACCATCACTGATTCTCTGGCATGATGATAAGTGATTTTTTTTTGTTTTGACCTTGGATTAGGTTTGTGAGTATTTTTCCATTAATAAGCATAAGAAATTTTGATCTGTTCTTTCTTTCTTTCTTTCTTTCTTTCTTTCTTTCTTTCTTTACTTATTTATTTATTTCATCTTTGTGTGGTTTGGACAATAAGATGACTATGGCTTCATAAAATGAAGAGAACAATGTTCCCTCTGTTTTTTATTTTGTAGAATAATTTGACAAGTATTAGTATTAGCTCTCTTTTAAAAGCCTGATAGAGTTATACACTAGAACACTGGACATTTTCTGCTTAGGAAACTTTTAATTATTGCTTATATTTCCTTAGGTGTTTTAGGTCAATTTAAATTGTTTATCTTATATTGATTTTTCTTTGAGATATAATATATATTAAGAAATTTGTCCATTACTTTTAGATATTCTAATTTTCTGTCATACAGATTTTTTGTAATTTCTTGGATTTCTTCAGTGTCTGTGTTTATGTGACTCTTTTGAGTTACATTTTTTAATTTGTATCTATTATCTCCATTTCAGTTATTCTATGACAGTAAGACATGAATATTTCTATGCAGCTGAAGCACAATAAAACTGCCTTGAAACCAACATTATGAAGATGACACAGGTTGTTATAGAGGAAATAAAAGAATCCCTTAAAGAATTTGAGAATAAGACAAACAAAAATTGGAGGAAATGAATAAATTCCTTAAAGAATGTAAAGGAAGAAAAAAGAACAGGTGAAATAAAAACTGTTCAAGATCTGAAAATGGAATTAAAGCAATAAAGAAAATAAAAACTGAGGGAATTCTGGAAATGAAAAATGTAGGTAAATGATTAAGAACTACAGATGCAAGAATAATGAACAGACTACAAGAGATGGAAGAGATAGTCTCAGGAATAAAAGGTATCATAAAAGTAGACATGTCAAAGAAAATATTTTTTCTTTCTTATTTTATTTATTTGCATTTCAAATGTTATCCTCCTTCTCAGTTTCCATTCCATGAACCCCTATCCCCTCCCCTCTCCCATAGTTTTATAAGGGAGTTTCCTGATCTATCCACCCACTCCTGTCTCACAGCCTTAGCATTCCCCTTCATTGGGGCATCATGTCTGCAGAGGACCAAGAGACTCCCATCCAACTGATGTCAGATAAGGCAATCCTCTCCTACATAAGCAGCTGGAGCCAGGGGTTCCTGCATATGTACCCTTAGATTGGTGGTTTAGTTCCTGGAAGCTCTCAGAGGTCTGGTTTTTTGATACTGTTGTTCTTCCTAGAAAGTTGCAAAGCCCTTCAACTCCTTCAGCCTTTCCCCTAACTTTCCTTTGAGGTCTTGTGCTTAGTCTGTCAGTTGACTGCAAGCATCCACTTCTGTATTGGTCAGGCTCTGGCAGAGCCTCTCAGGGGACAGCAATAGCAGACTGCTGTCAGCAAGTGGTTCTTGTCATCAGCAATAGTGTCTGGGTAGTGTTTGCAAACTGGCTGGATCCTTAGGTGGGGCAAACTCTAGATGGGCTATCCTTCAGTCTCTGCTCCACTCTTACTCTGAATTTCCGTTAGACAGGAAAAGTTCTGTGTTAATATGTTTGAGATGGTTGGATGGCCCAATCCCTCAACTGAGGGCCATGCCTAACATCTGGATATAATCTCTACAGGTTCTCTCCTTTGTTAGGTCTTTCAGCTAATGTCATTCCCAGTAGGTTCTGAGAGTTTCTTTCCTGGCACCAGGGACTTTCTAGTGGCTACCATGAGTTCCTCATACCCCAATGTTACATACTTCTGTTCAATTCCTGACCCTCTGTACTTCTTCCACTTCTCTTCTCAAACCTGATTCTGTCCCCCTTTTTCTTTTATTATGACTATCATTCCGAGGTCCCTCCCTCCTTCTACTCCCTAGATTGTAATGCTCCCTGTTCTAAGTAGGACTGAAGCATCCACACTTTGGTCTTCCTTCTTCTTGAGGTTTATAGGGTCTGGGAGTTGTATTGTGGGTATTCCAGCTTTTTCCCTAATATCCACTTATCATAGAATAAATACAATATGTGTTCTTTTTGTGACTGAGTTACTTCACTCTGGATGATATTTTCTCTTGCCATACATTTGCCTGTGAATTTCATGAAGTCATTGTTTTTAATAGCTGAGTAGTACTCCAATGAAAATGTACCACATTTTCTCTATCCATTTCTCTGTTGAGGGAAATTTATAATAGTTTCTGGCTGCTATAAACAAATGGAACATGTATCCTTGTTATATGTTGGAGCATCTTTTGGGTATATGCCCAGAATTGGCAGAAAGTGGGTCCTCAGGTAGTATTATTGCCAATATTCTGAGGAACTGCCATACAGATTCCAGAGTGGTTGTACCAGCTTCCAATCCCACCAGGAATGGAAGGGTGTTCTTTATCCACATCCTCAACAGCTTCAGCTATAACATGAGTTTTTTTTATTGTTGTTGTTGTTGTTGTTGTTGTTGTTGTTGTTTTGGTTTTGTTTGGGATTTTTGTTTGTTTTTTGTTTTTGTTTTTGTTTTTTATCTTAGCCATTCTGACTGGTATGAGATGGAATCTCAGGGTGGTTTTGATTTGCATTTCCCAGATGACCAAGAATTTTGAACATTTCTTTAGGTGTTTCCAGGCCACTCAATATTCCTCAGTTGAGAATTCGTTGTTTACCTCTGTACCCCCTTTATTAATAGGGTTATTTTGTTATCTGGAGTCTAACTTCTTGAGTTCTTTATTTTGTAGGATATTAGCCCTGTATGGAATGGAGGATTGGTGAAGATTATTTCCCAAACTGTAGGTTGCTGTTTTGTGCTCTTGACAGTTTTCTTTTGTGTTACAGAAGATTTTCATTTTTATGACATCCCATTTGTCTATTGTTGATTTTAGACCATGAGCTATTGGTGTTCTGTTCAGGAAGTTTTCCCGTGTATCTATATTCAAGGCTCTTTCTCTTCTATTAGATCATTGTATTTGGTTTTATGTGGAGGTCTTTGATGCACTTGGACTTGAACTTGGTGCAAGGAGATAAGAATGAATCAGTTTGCATTCTTCTACATTCTGATCTCCAGTTGAACCAGCAATATTTGGTGAAAATGCTGTCATTTATCCAGTGAATGGTTTTAGCTCCTTTGTCAAAAATCAAGTGACTATAGCTGTGTGGGTTTATTTCTGTGTCTTGAATTCTATTCCATTGATCTAAATACCTGTCTCTGTACCAACACCATACAGTTTTTATCACTATTGCTGCATAATACAGCTTGAGGTCAGGGATGGTGAGTCCCGAAGAAGTTCTTTTATTGTTGAGAATATTTTTCGCTACACTGGGATTTTGTTATTCCAGATGAATTTGCAAATTGCTCTTTCCAACTCTAGGAAGAATTGAGTTGAAAATTTAATGGGGATTGCATTGAATCTCTAGATTGCTTTCAGCAAGATGGCCATTTTTACTATATTAATCCTGCTGATACATGAGCATGGGAAATCTTTCCATCTTCTGAGATCTTCAATTCTTTCTTCAGAGATTTTAGGTTCTTGTCATACAGATCTTACACTTGCTTGGTTAGAGGCACACCAAGGTATTTTGTATTATTGGTGACTATTGTGAAGGGTGTTGTTTTCCCATTTCTTTCTCATCCCTTTTATCATTTGAGTAGAGGAAAGCTAGGGATTGATTGATTTAATTTTATATCTAGCCAATTTTCTGAAGTTATTTTTCAGCTGTAGGAGTGTTCTTGTGGAAATTTTGAAGTCACTTAGGTATACTATCATATCATCTGAAAATAGTGAGATCTTGAGTTCTCCCTTTCCAGATTGTGTCCCTTTGACTTCCTTTTGTTGTCTAGGTGCTTTAGCTAGGACTTGGAGTACTATATTGAATAGACAGGGAAAGAGTAGGAAGCCTGTCATATCCCTGTTTTTAGTGGGACTGCTTCAAGTTTCTCTCCATTTAGTTTGATGTTTGCTATTGGTTTGCTGTATATTGATTTTAGTATGTTTAGGTATGGGCATTGAATTCCTGATCTCTCCATGACTTTTAACATGAAGGGGTATTGAATTTTGTCAAATGCCTTTTCCACGTCTAATGATATGATCATGTGTTATTTTTTTATTTTGAATTTATTTACATAGTGGGTTACTTTGATGGATTTCCATACATTGAACCATGCTTGCATTCTTGGAACAAAGCCTACTTGATCATGGTGAATGATCATTTTGATGTTTTCTTTAATTCAGTTTTTGAGAATTTAGTGAGTACTTTTGTATCGATATTCATAAGAGAAATTGGTCTGAGCTGCTCTGTCTTTGTGTGGTTTAGGTGTCAGCATCATTGAGGCTTCATTGAACAAAGTAGATAGTATTTCTTCTGTTTCTACTCTGGGGAATAGTTTGAAGAGTATTTGTATTAGGTCTTCTTTGAAGGACTGATAGAATTCTACACTAAATCCATCTGATCCTGAAGATTTCTAAGACAATACAGCCAGACAATCTGAGACACTATGAAAGAACAAACTAAGAATAACAGTACATAAAAAGGAGAACTCCAGCTCCAAACTCTCAGAAAATATATTTAAATATCATAAAAGAAAAAATTCCTACATAGAAAAGTACATGCCTATAAAGAAGCTTATAGAACTCAAAACAAATTTTACCAAAACAAAAAGCCTCCCATCCCCATCACATAATAATCAAAATACTAAACATGCAGAACAAAGAAAGAATACTCTATGCTACAAGGGCAAAAGGCCAAATATATAATGGCAGTCCTATTAGAATTATACTGAACTTCTTAACAGATACTCTTAAAGCCAGAAGAACCTGGAAAGACATCTTTCAGAATCTAAGAAACCATGGATGTCAGCCCAGAATACTATTCCCAGCATAACTTCTAATCGCAAAACAAGGAGAAAAGATATTTCATGACAATGTCAAATATAAACACCATCTATCCACAAATACACTCCTACAGAAAGTACTAGAAGAAAAACCTGAACACAAGGAGATAAACTTCACCTATGAAAATAGGAGCAATAAATAATCTCTCTCTCTCTTTCTCTCTCTCTCTCTCTCTCTCTCTCTCTCTCTCTCTCTCTTTCTCTCTCTCTCCCTCTCACCACACACACACACACACACACACACACACACACATTGAAAAAGGAGGGAAACACAAACTACTTCTACGATCACTACCAAGAACAACAAAGTAACAGGAATTAAAAACAATTGGTCATTAGTATCTCTCTACATCAGTAGACTTGATTTGCCCAAAAAGACACTAGCTAAGAGAATGGAAGAAAATAGCATCCATTCTTTGCATACAAGAAAGACAACTCAATATCAAAGATAGACATTACCTCAATAACAGCTTGAAAAAAAATTCCAAGCAAGTAGACACAAGAAGCAAGCTGGTTTAGATATAGCAATATTTAACAAAATAGATTTCAAACCAAAAGTAAGCAAAAAAGATAGAGAAGGACATTTCAAGAAAATATGAAAAAAACCCACCAAGATGAGTTCTCAATTTTTAGCATCTACTCCAAATGCAAGAGCACTCACTGTTGTAAAAGAAACATTAGTAAACCTTAAATTACACATCACACATCATACATTAGTAGTGGGACATCTTTACATCCAACTCTCACCAAAGTACAGGGAATATACAAAAAAGTAAACAAAGAAATAAGAAAGCTAATAGATATTATTAATCAGATGGACCCAACAGATACCTGCAGAGTGATTTAACCAAATAGAAAAAGAATACCTTCTTTTTGGCACTTCACAGAACCATCTTCAAGTGGACCACATTGTCACAAAGCAACTCTCAACAGACACAAGAAAATTCATCAATATACCCAAACCTTTATCCAAACTAACTAAAAGACAGAGATAAAACATCTCCATCAAAATTCCAACACTGTTCTTTATAGACCTTTAACTACAATATTCAACTTCATATGGATAGCTAAAATAATCATATATGTCACAGGATATTCCAGAGTTATTACCATGTTTCCTTTCAAGTTCTACTACAGATCTATAATAATATAAACTGCAAGGTATTGACATAAAACAGTCAAAGTTACAAGTGCAATTGAATTAAGGGCCCAGTTGTAAATCCATACACCAGTGGACATCTGAGTTTTCATAAAGAAACCAAAACTAAATAATGGAAACAAAAGCAAGCATTTACAGCAAACCATGCTGTTTTAACTGGATGTTTACACATAAAAGATGGCAAGTGGATTCATATCTATCTCTCTGCATAAAACTCAAGTCCAGTTGGATCAAATACTACAACATAAAACTAGATACACTGAACATGATAAAGGAGAAAATTGAGAATACCCTTGGGTACACTGGCATAGGAAACAACTTCCTGAACAGAACACCTACAAAATAAACAAGAAGATCAACAATTACTAAACAGGACCTAATGAAACTGAAAGCTTCTGTAAAGCAAACTAGACTGTCAATAAGAGAAAACAGCAACACACAAAATGTGAAAAGATTTTCAACAATTCCACATCTGATAGAAAGCTAATATCCAGCATGTATTAAAAACTCAAGAAACTAGATATTTTTTTTAATTTTTATTTTCTATATTCTATGTTTACATTCCAAAGGCTTTCCCCTTTCCCAGTTACCCCCCACCATATGTCCCATAATTCCTCTCCCCCCCTGCTATTCCCCACTCATTCCCCCCCCACCCCACGATTTCTCTGTTCTGGGTCTACAATACTGGATCCAAACTTTACAGGCCCAGGGTCCTCTCCTTTCTTCTTGGGAATCATTTGACTTGCTAATTGTGCCTTGAGTATTTAGGGCTTCTGGGCTCATTAATATCCACTTATCAGTGATTGCATTTCGTGTGTATTCTTTTGTGATTGGGTTAGCTCACTTAGGATGATAGTTTCCAGATCTAACCATTTACCTACAAATTGCATGAGTTCATTATTTTTAATTGCTGAGTAGTACTCCATTGTATAAATATACCACATTTTCTGTATCCATTCCTCTTTTGAGGGATATCTGGGCTCCTTCCAATTTCTGGCTATTATAAACAAGGATGCTATAAACATAGTGGAGCATGTGTCTTTATTGTATGCAGAGGAATCCTCTGGGTATATGCCCAGGAGTGGTATGCCAGGGTCCTCTGGGAATGGCATGCCCAATTTTCTGAGGAACCACCACACTGATTTCCAGAGCGGTTTTAACATTTTGCAATCCCACCAACAGTGGAGGAGTGTTCCTATTTCTCCACATCCTCGCCAGCACTTGTTGTCTCTTGAGTTTTTAATCTTAGCCATTCTGACTAGAGTGAGGTGGAATCTCAGGGTTGTTTTGATTTGCATATCCCTGATGACTAATGATGTTGAACATCTCTTAAGGTGTTTCTCGGCCATCCGAATTTCTTCTGGTGAAAATTCTTTGTTTAGCTCTGTACCCCATTTTTTGATAGGGTTATTTGGTTCTTTGGGGTCTAACTTCTTGAGTTCTTTGTATATATTGGATATTAGCCCTCTGTCGGATGTGGGGTTGGTGAAGATCATTTCCCACGTTGTTGGTTGCCGTTTTGTCCTCCTGACAGTGTCCTTTGCCTTACAGAAACTTTGTAATTTTATGAGGTCCCATTTGTCAATTCTTGATCTTAGAGCATAAGCTATTGGTGTTCTGTTCAGGAACTTTTCCCCTGTGCCTATGTCCTCCAGGTTCTTCCCAAGTTTCTTTTCTAATAGTTTCAGTGTGTCTGGTTTTATGTGGAGGTCCTTGATCCGCTTGGAGTTGATCTTAGTACAAGGAAATAAGAGTGGGTCAATTCGCATTCTTCTGCATGTTGACCTCCAGTTGAACCAGCACCATTTGTTGAAAAGGCTATCTTTTTTCCACTGGATGGTTGTGGCTCCTTTATCAAAGATCAAGTAACCATAAGTCTGTGAGTTCATTTCTGGGTCTTCAATTCTATTCCATTGATCTACCTGCCTGTTGCTGTACCAATACCCTGCAGTTTTTAACACAATTGCTCTGTAGTACTGCTTGAGGTCAGGGATATTGATTCCCCCAAAAGTCCTTTTATTTTTGAGAATAGTTTTAGCTATCCTGGGTTTTTTGTTGCTCCAGATGAATTTGAGAATTGCTCTTTCTAGATCTATGAAGAATTGATTTGGGATTTTGATGGGGATCGCATTGAATCTGTAGATTGCTTTTGGCAAGATGGCCATTTTTACTATATTGATCCTGCCAATCCAGGAGCAAGAAATATTTTTTCCATCTTCTGAGGTCTTCTTCGATTTCTTTCTTCAAGGACTTGAAGTTCCTGTCATACAGATCTTTCACTTGTTTGGTTAGAGTTACGCCAAGGTACTTTATGTTGTTTGTAGCTATTGTGAATGGTGTTATTTCCCTAACTTCTTTCTCAGCCTGCTTGTCCTTTGAGTACAAGAAGGCTACTGATTTGCTTGAGTTAATTTTATAACCAGCCACTTTGCTGAAGTTGTTTATCAGCTGTAGAAGTTCTCTGGTGGAGTTTTTTGGATCGCTTAAGTAGACTATCATATAATCTGCAAATAATGATACTTTGACTTCTTCCTTTCCAATTTGTATCCCTTTGACTTCCTTATGTTGTCTAATTGCTCTTGCTAGAACTTCAAGTACTATATTGAAAAGATATGGAGAGAGAGGGCAACCTTGTCTAGTCCCTGATTTTAGTGGGATTGCTTCAAGTTTCTCTCCATTTATTTTGATGTTGGCTACTGGTTTGCTGTAGATTGCTTTTACTGTGTTTAGGTATGAGCCTTGAATTCCTGCTCTTTCCAAGACTTTTAGCATGAAAGGATGCTGAATTTTGTCAAATGCTTTTTCAGCATCTAATGAGATGACTATGTGGTTTTTTTCTTTTAGTTTGTTTATGTAGTGGATTGCATTGATGGATTTCCGTATATTGAACCATCCCTGCATCCCTGGAATGAAGCCTACTTGATCATGGTGAATGATCATTTTGATATGCTCTTGGATTCGGTTGGCAAGAATTTTATTTAGTATTTTGGCATCGATATTCATAAGAGAAATTGGCCTGTAGTTCTCTTTCTTTGTTGGATCTTTTTGTGGTTTAGGTATCAGCGTAATTGTGGTTTTGAAGAACGAGTTGGGCAGTGTCCCTTCTGTCTGTATTTTGTGGAATAGTTTGAAGAGTATTGGTGTTAAGTCTTCTTTGAAGGTCTGGTAGAATTCTGCACTAAAACCATCTGGTCCCGTACTTTTTTTGGTTGGGAGGCTTTCTATAACCCCTTCTATTTCTTTAAGGGTTATGGGACTGTTTAGCTAATCTACTTGATGCTGATTTAATTTTGGTATTTGGTATCTGTCTAGGAAATTGTCCATTTCCTCCAGATTCTCCAGTTGTTTTGAGTATAGGCCTTTGTAGTAGGATCTGATGATATTTTGAATTTTCTCTGTCTCTGTTGTTATATCCCCCTTTTCATTTCTAATTTTGTTAATTTGAATACTATCTCTGTGCCCTTTGGTTAGTCTTGCTAAGGGTTTATCTATCTTGTTGATTTTCTCGAAGAACCAGCTCTTGGTTTTGTTGATTCTTTGTATGGTTCTCTTTGTTTCTACTTGATTGATTTCAGCCCTTAGTTTGATGATTTCCTCTCTTCTACTCCTCCTGGGTGAGTTAGCTTCTTTTTGTTCCAGGGCCTTCAGGTGTGCTGTTAAGTTGCTAGTGTATGCTCTCTCCAGTTTCTTTTTGGAGGCACTCAGGGCTATGAGTTTTCCTCTTAGCACTGCTTTCATTGTGTCCCAGAGATTTGGGTAGGTCGTACCTTCATTTTCGTTGAAGTCTAAAAAGTCTTTGATTTCTTTCTTTATTTCTTCCTTGACCAGGGTGTCATTGAGTAGAGTATTGTTCAGTTTCCATGTGTATGTGGGCTTTCTGTTGTTCTTCTTGCTATTGAAGACCACTTTTACTCCATAGTGATCCGATTGGAGACATGGGATTAGTTCAGTCTTCTTGTATTTGTTGAGATCTGTCTTGTGACTAATTTATATGATCAATTTTTGAGAAGGTACCATGTGGTGCTGAGAAAAAGGTATACTCTTTTGCTTTAGGATGGAATGTTCTATATATATCTGTTAAATCCAATTGGTCCAAAGCTTCAATTAGTTTCACTGTGTCCCTGTTTAGTTTCTATTTTCCTGATCGGTCCATTGAGGAGAGTGGAGTGTTGAAGTCACCTACAATCTTTGTGTTAGGTGCGATGTGTGCTTTAAGCTTTAGTAAAGTTTCTTTTACGAATGAGTGTGCCCTTACATTTGGCGCATAGATATTCAGTATTGAGAATTCTTCTTGGTGGATTTTCGCTTTGACAAGCAGGAAGTGACGTTCTGTGTCTCTTTTGATGACTTTAGGTTGAAAGTCAATTTTATCTGATATTAGAATGGCTACTCTGGCTTGTTTCCTGGGACCATTTGCTTGTAAAACTGTCTTCCAGCCTTTTACTCTAAGGTGGTGTTTGTCTTTGACACTGAGAAGTGTTTCCTGTATGCAGCAAAATGTAGGGTCCTGTTTCCGTATCCAGTCTGTTAGTCTGTGTCTTTTGATTGGGGAATTGAGTCCATTGATATTAAGAGATATTAAGGAATAGTAATTATTACTTCCTGACATTTTGGGCATTATTATTATTATTTGTATTTAAGTGGTTCTCTTCTTTTGGGTTGGATGAGATGTGGTTTCTATCTTGTTTCTTCTGGGATGTTGTTTCCCCCCCCCCCTTGTGTTGGTATTTTTCCCCTATTATCCTTTGTAGGGCTGGGTTTGTAGATAAGTATCTTGCAAATTTGGTTTTGTCGTGGAATATCTTGGTTTCCCCATCTATGGCAATTGAGAGTTTTGCTGGGTACAGTAGTCTTGACTGAAGTTTGTGTTCTCTTAGGGTCTGCATGAGGTCTGCCCAGGATCTTCTAGCTTTCATGGTCTCAGGTGAGAAGTCTGGTGTAATTCTGATAGGTCTTCCTTTATATGTTACTTGTCCTTTTTCTCTTACTGCCTTTAATATTCTTTCTTTGTTTAGTACATTTGGGGTTTTGATTATTATGTGACAGGAAGTATTTCTGTTCTGGTCCAGTCTATTTGGGGTTCTATAGGCTTCTTGTATATTCATGGGCATCTCTCTCTTTAGGTTGGGGAATTTTCTTCCATAATTTTGTAGAAGATATTTGCTGGCCCTTTAAGTTGTAGATCTTCATTCTCATCTATCCCTATAATCCTTAGGTTTGGTCTTCTCATTGTGTCCTGGATTTCCTGAATGTTTTGGGTTACCAGCTTTTTGCATTTTGCATTTTATTTAATTGTTGAATCCATGGTTCCTATGGTATCTTCAGCATCTGAGATTCTGTCTTCTATCTCTTGTATTCTATTGTTGATATTTGCATCTATGACTCCTGATTTCTTCCCAAGGTTTTCTATCTCCAACGTTGTCTCCCTTTGCGATTGCTTAGTTGTTTCTACTTCTGTTTTTCGATTTTGTATGGTTTTGCTCAGATCTTTCAGTTGCTTGTTTGTGTTTTCCTGTAATTCTTTAAGGGATTTTTGTGTTTCCTCTTTTATGACTTCTACTCGTTGACCCATGTTCTCTTGTATTTCTTTAAGTGATTTTTGTTTCTCCCCCTTTTGGGATTCATTTTTTGCTCTATATTCTCCTGGATTTCTTTAAGTGATTTTTGTGTCTGCTTTGTATGGGCTTCTAGCTTTTGATCTATTTTCTCCTCTATTACTTTAAGAAATTTATCTAAGTGATCCTCAATCTGCATCTTTACCAGTGATTTTAGATCTGAGTCTTGTTTTTCTGGTGTTTTGGGGTATCCAAGATTTATTGCTTTCGGGGAACTGGGTTCGGATGCCGCCATACTGCCTTGATTTCTGTAAGTAGCGATCTTATGTTTGCCTTTTGCCATCTGGTTAACTCTGGTGTTAGTTGGTTCTGTAGATACTAACTGGTACTTGACCCTCCTGTGGGCTCGTAAGGCTATTTTCCAGCGACTGGGATACCTGAACCATTGCCCTGCTGGGCTCCTGCTCACAGATTGCTGACAGGTGGCCTGAGTCCCCCGAGGTCTTAAACTCAGGATATCCCAGGTACTTGGTTCTGCCTGTTGGGCGGCTGCTCTGCACTGCTCCTGCTCAGGGTTTGCTGTCTGTTATCCTGTTTCCCCAGGGGTCTTAAAGTTGGGATATCTCAGTTATCTGGTTCTGCCTGCTGGTCCCAAGCTGCTGGGAAGCTGGCTGGGTCCGGCTTCCCCACCACCAGCTGGATGGGAAGCTGCAGGCAAGATGGCAGCTGCCTGCAGGGAGCTCGGAGTCCGCCCCGCGAGTGCAGAGCGCAGGCTCGGCCGCTGTGCCCCTAACCGCTACTCTGTGCCCAACTCCCGCTCCAGGCCTGAGTACCTGGTTCCTCCGCCGGCTGGGTCTGAGCACCTGGCAAGCTGGCTGGGTCCGGCTTCCCCGCCACTGGCTGGATGGGAAGCTGCAGGCAAGATGGCAGCTGCCTGCAGGGAGTCAGGGGTCTGCCCTGGTTCCACCGCTGGCTGGGTCTGAGCACCTGGCAAGGTGGCTGGGTCCGGCTTCCCCACCACCAGCTGGATGGGAAGAAACTAGATATTTAAAAATCTAGTTAATATGGGATAGATATCTAAACAGAGAATTAATAGAGGGATTTCAAATGGCTAAGAAATGGGAAACAGTTCAACATCTTTAGTCATCAGGAAAATGCAAATCTCAGTGAGTTTGAGATTCCACTCTACCACTGTCAGACTGTTAAAGTAAAAACCTCAATAGACAGCTCACAATGGTGAGGATGGGCAGCAAGAGAAACACTCATCCACTGCTGGTTGGAATATAAACTTGTACAGAAGGTTTGGAAATCAATATGGAGGGTTCACAGAAAATTAGGAATCAATATACCGTAAAACCCAGCTACACCACCCCTGAGCATATACTGAAAGATGCTACATCATACTACAAGGACACTTACTCGACTCGGTAATGGCATATTTCTGGATAATAGTCGGAAACTAGAAATAACCTAGATGCCCCTCAATAAAGAATGGATAAAGAAACTGTGATAGAATGTAAAATGAAAGCTGGGTGGTTGTGATGCATGCCTTTAATCCCAGACTTGGGAGGCAGAGGCAGGTGAATTGCTGAGTTCGAGGCCAGCCTGGACTACAGAGTGAGTTCCAGGACAGCCAGGGATACACAGAGAAACCCTGTCTCAAAAAAAAAAAAAAAAAAAAAAGAATTGCAAAATGAAACATTAATTTTAACTGTTAAAAATGAGATTATAAAATTTGCAGGCAAATGGGTAGAAGTGGAAGACAGTCATCCTGAGATAAGTCACAAAAAGACAAACATGATATATATTCACTTATAAGTAGATATTAGCTATAAAGTGAAGGATAACTCTGCTACATTCCAGAGACCCAAATCTAAGTAACAAAAGGTGCTCAAGATCTGAATCATGAATCTCCTCAAAAAGGGGTTATAATTGATATCACATCATGGGTGGAGTTGGGAAAGTAGCAGAATGTCAACAGAAGGGGTCACATGGGTGGAGAGAAATACTGTGAGAAATGACTGGAATTGAGGAGCAATTTGAGGATGAGGTGGAAACTAGTAAAATGGAAACTCCATAGAATCTACAAAAGTAACCCTAGGAAAGAGTCCTAGTAATGGGGGACAGAAAACCTGAGCCAGTCATCTTCTGTAACTAGGTAGGGACTCAATTGGATGTCTGAAACACCAAACCAGCCATAAAATCTTGGACCTACAGCTTGCCTGTGTACAGAGTGTTCTAGGACCAGAGTCTAGTAGAATCATCATCAAAGAGACCAGAGAGACTTCATCTAGCAACTGATGGGAGCAAATGCAGAGTCTCACAGGCAAACATTAAGTAGAGATCAGAAAGTACTGTGGAAGAGGGGAAGGAAGGAGGTGAGGAACCAAAGAGGTCAGGGATACCATGAGAACTTGAGAACATGAGCCACAGAATCAACTGACCAGGACTCATTGGGAATCCCAGAGATCTGAGAGCTTTTAGGTATCTGACTTTGGTCCTCTGCAAATTAAAGGCTCTTTATTGTTGGTGTATAGAGAGACCTTTTCTGCAAACCCTGATATCTAGAAGCAGAAATACCCAACAGCACCTAGGATCTCTCAAACCTGTCTCTTTAGAATGTGGGTGTTCATTTGAAGAATGGCAGCAGTCCTACTCTGAGACATGCTCCTTTGCCTCATCTCAGCTGGTAACTGAAATAGGTAGCCTTTGATGAACAAGTTTGAGCTTCCATAGCTGTCATTGTATGGCCCATGTTCTTTAACTCTTCCATGAGTTTCTCAGTGGCTCTTTTATAATCTATTTCAGATTCAGAGGCTGGGGGGAATTCACCTATATATTGTAAGGATTTGATCCCAGGAAACCTCTGATAGAAAAGTAGGTCAGCACTTAATGTCTTATCTGACAGGGGTGGAGACTTTTTAAACCCTTGGAGCAACTTTATCCAGATAACTTGCCCATTGAAACCTCATTCCATCTGTCCATTCAAAAGCAAAGAAGTTGTCAATGGGAAGGTGAAGAATGCATTTTTTCAGGTCCAAGAAAAGGTATAACTGTTTCTCTGGAAGTATCAAGTCACAAGATGGTATGAGTTTGAAATGGTGGGGTGGATACCTGTGGTTTCTCAGAGAAAGGGGAGTTCTGGGATATCAAATTGTGCAAGTCACTGATTGGAAAGGGACCATATACAATAAAAAGGAGTGAGGATTCTTGTTTGGATTATTTGGATCAAAAGTCCTAGGGATGGAGGAAGGATGATAAAGGCAGAAATTGCAAAGGACTAGGTCAAGTCAGGGAATTATAAGGAATCAGGGGTGTTAATAGAGACATCTGTTGAATGCATGTATGGAACATAATTGTAGCATAATTAAATGTGTGTGGGGTGGGGAAGGGTGTACCAAAAGAACAGAAAAAGTCCTCTGCAGCTAAGGCTTGAGATAGGATCACTCTTTGTCCAAGGACATAGGGTGGAGGTAATTTTTCTTCCTCTGGGTTGCTAGACAACATTTTGGTTCCTTTTTTTTCTGTTGGCCTTAGCTACTAGGACTTTAATACCCTAACCTGGTATTTCCAGATATTACTAGGTTAGGGTATTAAGGTTCTAGTAGCTGTATCCCTTAGGTACAGGTTACTCAAATATAATGAAACTGGCAAGAATTCCTAAGGACTTCCTATGGCTACCAGCAATACTTCTCAAGTCTTTTGTCAGTGATATATGCCTAGATGCCATTCAATAGCAAAAAGAGAGCCATTCTAAATCAAAAATCATCTGGAGGCTTCCTTTCAGGAAAACTGTTTAATAGGACACCTCTCTGTCTTTGTATACCTCCTGAAAATAGTGGAGAAAACAGTCCAAAGGAGTGGACTGTGTAGAGGCTTGTAGTTTCACTTTCCAGTTCTCAATTTACAAGTAACAGAAAAGGCAGAGATGGACAAGACAGGAACAAACAGTAACAATAAGGAGGCAAATTAGGGGTGGTCACCAAACACTTACACCCCTAAACAGAAAAGAGGAATATAGTGATGGTTCAATTGGATTACCTCCATATCCAACCTCTCTTGTTGTCCAGACAGATGGTGGCTTAACCAGACTTACCTCCAGAAGGAACAGACCAGGTGACTCTCACTGAAGGAAATCTATACAGGGGTATAAAATGGTCTGAAACTCTGCTAGCACGATGTTCCTCTTTTTTGCAGCCCTAAAACATCTCAGGTTGTGCATCCTCTAAAAGGAAGTCCCCATCCACCCATGTCATGGCTCACTTAGAGACCTGGAGATTAGAGAAACAGAAAAGGGTATCTACATGATCTCTCGGGGAACTTCAAATGTAGCAAGGTAGATACTCCAAGTGAAACTCTTTCCACAAAGCATCCTAGAATGCATTTTGCAAAAAGTTTAGATACCCAGAACATATTACCCTTTCATCTGGGTTGAAAGTCATAGGGAAAAATAAAGCTAACCATTTAATAGAAGCAAAGCCATGAAGGAGTATTTTGAGCACAAGTTTTTAGGAGAGGGTTGGATCCTCTCCCATGACCTTTCAATAATGGCGAGAAAGAAAAATATGTTAAAGTAAAAATGGTTCCATCCTAGACAATGTGGAGGAAACTATTCTCTGTCACAGAATGAACAAGGAAGCCAATCATGCTGAATCATTGTATGAACAGGTGAGAATGTGTGTGTGTGTGTGTGTGTGTGTGTGTGTGTGTGTGTATTTTTCAGGACTAATCCTAAATTTTCTTTCCATCTTAATTCCGTCATGACAGTAGAAGACTTTCCATGCATTTCCTTGACTTCTTCTTTTCATCTTATAGTCTACAAAACAGAGTAGCTCTTTATCTACAAAACAGAGTAGCTGATTATCATGATAGAGAAAAATAGAGAATGAAAAACAAGTCTCTCATTGTTCTTATGAAATACTATTCTAAAATTAATTAAGTAAGGAAGTATTTTTATAGTTCACCGTTCTAGCATCCAGTTTATTATGGTGATATCTCATGTGAGAGCCTAGTCACAGTGCCTTGGAGTGCCAGGAACCATTCCTCTCCACCCTCTCTCTCTCCACATCAGCACTATAGCCCAGGAAATGGTGTTGCCCACCCATTATGATGAAAGTTCAAATGTTAATTAATCTAACCTAGAATGTCCTTCACAAAAAAAAAACCCAATCTAGAAAATTTCTTACCTCTTACAGACATGTGTGTAATGCTTAACCTGCATCTATCAGAGAGGAAGGAGGAATTTAAGTCTTCACTCATATACTCAACATTAGGAAAAGTGCCAGACAGCTCTTATTCTTCAATATATATGTCCCAACTAAACAAATAAAATACAATATACCATATCATCTTATAAATTGAAGGTTAAAGATAGCCATATTCTCTTTTAAAGTTTCTGACAAGATTTATTTTGTATTACTGTTTTACTAGTTTTTCTTTCCATGTAGGTGTTGAGGACAATAAAGTACATAGCATAAGATAAAAATATTTCTATGTTTGAATCTTAAAGGACTGTCTCCAGGCCAATGCCAAGCCTGCACCTGCGTGGACAGTGTGAAAACCTGGAGTATACCTGTGTGCTTCTCAGAAATTGCCATATGAAAGTCTTCCACGTTTTGTGCCATGTTATTGATTTCAAATGTTTATGTTCACTATTTCTTATGACAGTTATCGCTTTGTCATAGTGCTTCACAATTTCAAGAACTGAAAATTTTACGGACAGATTATTAAAATACTGTTATTTTAGTGGTTTCCATACTTCATAAAATTCTAATAGAGTTAGTGCCACCATTTGTATACCAGAGCTGAGGTAATTACAGTTTTTTAGGACAGAAGGCTGTATTATCCTTTGCCCAAATATTTTTACAATTAATGACACATTCAATTATTTTTTTTAAATTTGGAATCAGTTTATTCCATAGTCTGTGCCATTGGAAACAGGTTTTAAATAAATATAATAACATCAATTATTGTCTCAGTTATGAAGACCATGAAAAGAAACAGTTGCCATGGAAATTCTTATAAAGGCAAACATTTAATTGGGGCTGGTTTACAGTTTCAGAAGTTTAGTCTATTATCATGTCAGGAAGCATGGCAGTGTTCAGGTAGACATGGAGCTGGAGGAGCTGAGAATTCTACATCATGATCAGATGGCAGACAAGAAGAGACTGCCTTACACACTGGGTGTAGACTGAGCTTATATCTGAGACCTCAAAGCCAACCTCCACATTGACATACTTACTCCAACAAGGCCACACCTACTCCAACAAGGTCCTAACTTCTAATAATGTCACTCCCTACGGGTCAACCATTCTAATACATGAATTATGAGGGCCATAGTTATTCTAACCACCATAATTATGGATTCAAAAATATGACTTTGTGAATGCAAATGTTGACCTTCACAAGTTTGACTTTGAATAATCCCTTAGTAGACCATAAAGATTTACATAAATGGTTAATCAGTAATCCAAGAAATCTTCTTTCATTTATATAAATCAGTTCACTATTAAAAGCCTGCCCTACTGCAGTGGTAACTTACCCCAACAAAGTATATCTATAAAAATTCTATCTCTATATAGTCTTTTCTTACATTTACATTTAAGTGGTGGTACACATGTCAAAAAATCAACTTACTGATTTTTTATTTTTATTCTTAGATTCATAATATCCTCTTAAAACTTTAACTCTCAACTCCAAGCGGATCAAGGACCTCCACATAAAACCAGACACACTGAAACTATTAGAAAAGAAACTTGGGAAGACCCTGGAGGATATGGGTACAGGGGGAAAGTTCCTGAACAGAACACCAATAGCTTATGCTCTAAGATCAAGAATTGACAAATGGGACCTCATAAAATTACAAAGTTTCTGTAAGGCAAAGGACACTGTCAGAAGGACAAAACAGCAACGAACAAAGTGGGAAATGATCTTCACCAACCCCACATCTGACAGAGGACTAATATCCAATATATACAAAGAACTCAAGAAGTTAGACAGCAAAGAACCAAATAACCCTATCAAAAAATGGGGTACAGAGCTAAACAAAGAATTTTCACCAGAAGAAATGCAGATGGCTAAGAAACACCTTAAGAGATGTTCAACATCATTAGTCATCAGGGAAATGCAAATCAAAACAACCCTGAGATTCCACCTCACACCAGTCAGAATGGCTAAGATTAAAAACTCAAGAGAAAACAGGTGCTGGTGAGGATGTGGAGAAAGAGGAACACTCCTCCACTGTTGGTGGGATTGCAAAATGGTAAAACTGCTCTGGAAATCAGCGTGGCGGTTCCTCAGAAAATTGGGCATGTCACTTCCAGAGGACCCTGGCATACCACTCCTGGGCATATACCCAGAGGATTCCTCTGCATACAATAAAGACACATGCTCCACTATGTTTATAGCAGCCTTGTTTATAATAGCCAGAAATTGGAAGGAGCCCAGATATCCCTCAAAAGAGGAATGGATACAGAAAATGTGGTATATTTATACAATGGAGTACTACTCAGCAATTAAAAATAATGAATTCATGCAATTTGTAGGTAAATGATTAGATCTGGAAAATATCATCCTAAGTGAGCTAACCCAATCACAAAATAATACACATGAAATGCAATCACTGATAAGTGGATATTAATGAGCCCAGAAGCCCTAAATACTCAAGGCACAATTAGCAAGTCAAATGATTCCCAAGAAGAAAGGAGAGGACCCTGGGCCTGCAAAGATTGGCTCCAGTTTTGTAGAGAAACCGTGGGGGGAGGGGGAATGATTGGGGAATAGTTGGGGAGGGAGAGGAATTATGGGACACATGGTGGGGGGGAACTGGGAAAGGGGAAAGCCTTTGGAATATAAACATAGAATATAGAAAATAAAAATTAAAAAAAAAACTTTAACTAAAGAAATGCATCATTTTTATTTCTTTATTGAAAATAATCTTTAATAGAATGTCAAGCACATGTTCCCCTCCCTTCATTCCTCCCACCTCCCCTATATAACACTACTCTTCCTCAGATCCATTGTCCCTGTGCCCAGTGTGCATAGCTCAAGGGAGGCATTTGCCCACTGGATTCAGTAGTTCTGTTTGGAACAAAACAATATCTGTATTATAAGAATTCTTTATATTTGTAACAGCTCTGAAAATTAAGTAGTTTTCTAGAAATTTTTACAATAATTCTTATTCAAAATCTTTCAGAAAGTTTTCATTCTCTCTCTCTCTCTCTCTCTCTCTCTCTCTCTTTCTCTCTCTCTCTCTCTCTCTCTCCTGCAAGACATGGTAGACTCCATTGAATTCTTCAAATGAACCCATTACCTTCCTGTTCTTTAGCTTTTACATCTCCTTCTATACTTCCTATTAAGTTGAATCTCTTTTATTCTTGACTCTTGAGACTTCCAAGTATCTCCTTTGGACAGATTACCCTACGTGAAGAATCTAGCTAAATTTTTATATCCCCTTTTTAACTGTTCTCCATATCTTTACCATTATTTTTGTCTTTGTCTTAGTCTGATTTGTGTTACTACGAAAATGTACAAGACTGAACTTTTTTAAAGAATAACATTTTATTCAGCTAAATGCTGACCAAAGGTTAATAACCTATAAGCAATTAGTTCCTTCTTGACTGAAATTGTGCAGATTATTGAGGTAGCACAGAACTTCATATGAGAATAAGACATGGCCAAGCTGAGTTTTACTCTTATTTTGTATGAGTGGTGTCTGTGTGTGTGTGTGTGTGTGTGTGTGTGTGTATGCATGTGTGTCTGCGAGCACATGCATGTATCCACACACATACATGTGTATGAGAGAGAAATTATTTTATGTGGTTTCAGTGTGCTTATGCATGGGTACAATGTTCAGGTTTCTCCTCTATCACTATGATTCTATTCACATGAGAATATTCTCCCTCTGAATCTGAACCTGAGCTGGCAGCCACCAATCTCTACTAATCCTCATGTTTCTTCCACTTATTGTTTCAGGGTTACTGGTGCATGCAATTTCAGCTTTTTATGTGAATGTTGAAAATTTAACTTAGATACTCATGTTAACAAGTCATAGCAGCAAAGACAACATGATATAACCACCTCTTTAAAATTACAATAGATGGTGAAATTATTTTAACAAATTAATCCCTGCCTACCTGTTAATGCCTGCAAAAAATAAAAATTAATAATTTTGAAAAATTATATGATATCAGGGAGCAAAAGTGACTCTTTTTAATTGAATATCATATTAATTTTCTTTATCCTGAACCAAGTTGAAATTTTGTATTTTAATCATTTATTTGTCTTTTTATTTCCTAAAGTTTCTAAATATTGATGTTTTCACATAATGAGCTATTTTAATTAAACACACTACACTGAAGACATTAAATAAACCAGCTGCAGTCTAACTTGCAACAGGGTAGACATTGGCTTGGATGGATTGTTGTTGAACCACAGTAAATAATATTGGATTCTAAAATTTTAAAAGTTATGTTTTTAGAACTTTATCTTCTAAGACAGTAAACATGAGTCTTTGATCTCTATTGCTAACAGGATAAAAGAATGTAAATTAATTCTTTAGCACTATAATAATGAAAGAAGTTAAATACTGTTTAGGATTTAATGAAAGTGAAGGCACAACATACACAATTTTATGGGACACAATAAAAGCAGTAGTAAGAGAAAAGCTCAGCTCTGAGTTCCTCCAAAATGAAATTGAAAAGATCATCCCCTAGCAGCTTAAAAGCACACCTGAAAACTCTTGAACAAAAAGAAGCAAATACACCCAAGAGTGGTATAAGGCAGGAAATAATCAAACTCAGGGTTGAAATCAACCAAGGAGAAACAAAAAGATCTATACAAAGAATCAACCAAGCCAGGAGCTGGTTCTTTGAGAAAATCAAGAAGATAAATAAACCCCTTAGCCCAATTAATCAGAGGGCACAGAGACATTATCCAAATTAAGAAAATTAGAAATGAAAAGGGAGATATAACAATAGAAACTGAAGAAATTAAAAAATCATCAGATACTACTACAAAGGCAATATTCAACACATCTGGAAAATCTGGATGAAATGGACAATTTTCTAGACAGAGACCAGTTACCAAAGTTAAATTAGGATCAGATAAACCATCTAAACAGTCCCATAACCCCTAAAGGAAAAAAAAGCAGTCATTAAAAATCTCCTAACCAAAAAAAATTCCATGACCAGTTGGGTTTAGTGCAAAATTCTATCAGAACTTCAAATAAGATATAATACCAATACTCTTCAAACTTTTCCACCAAATAGAAACAGAATGATCACTGCTGAATTAATTCTATAAAGCCACACTTAAACTATGCATTCTCCCTTGGAGAGGGAACGGTTTCTATCTAATCAGAAACCTGTCACAATTTCCTTTAATAGTGGACTTCTTACAAGATTTTTTTCTATTTCTATCAAGTTTAATGTTCCATATAGATAATAAAACTGGTTGAGTGTTAAGTGCATATTATTTTTAGCTTCAGAAAGGCTAGTTAAAAGGCATCTAACTATTATGAAATATTTTGATGATAAAAATTGTTACTATTGAGCTGTATATTTTAAAATTTACTAGTTTTATGAAAACGGAAAGGAGAAAGAAGAAAGAAAGAAAGAAAGAAAGAAAGAAAGAAAGAAAGAAAGATAGAAAGGAAGGAAGGAAGAAAGGAAGGAAGGAGAAAGAAAGAAAAGAAGGAAGGAAGGAAGGAAGGAAGGAAGGAAGGAAGGAAGGAAGGAAGGAAGGAAGGAAGTGGGAGAAAAGGAGAAAAGGAGGGAAGGAGGGAGGGAGGGAAGAATGCATGATAAAAAGGAGGGATGAAAAGAGGGAGAGAAGAGAGGTGGGTGGAGGTGTTGCAATAATGACAGGAGAGAAGGAAAGGAAGTCATAAGTCCATCTTATTTTCTGAGTGATTCTCTGCATAAATCTCCTCTTTTCTGATACTTAAATGCATAGAGAAAATTATGAATTCTATAGGAAATTAGGAATCACATCTGGCATGTTATTTTTGATTTACTGAGCTAGAAATAGCTTTAAAAATACTTGCCTTTGCAGACTTGCATAATCAATCTTTTGTAACTTTCCTCTGTATATCATCATCAGCTCCACAATCTGTCACCCTCCCTCACTTCCCAGGTTTTATGGAGGCTACAATGCAATGCAGTTCAAATTTGAATTCAATAAGGATGACAGGATTTAGGGGCGCACTCTCAGAAATGCTCCTTTCAATGACACTATGGTTTTGAGCAACACAAAATGTGAGCATAAACGTCTATATATGGATGATTCTGTGTCCCTGTTACTGAGATTCCAAGGTCTGACTACATATGCAACCTGTGTGCCTCATCTACATTTGTATTTTACAAACAGTGTGTATCCTTGACAACAGGACAAGAAAAGTCTAAAAACTCCTCTTTAGGCATGCTGACCCAAACCAGTTATATGCAAACTATATTCCAGAGTAACAACAAGAAAACCTCTTCATTACAGTTCTCACTACATGCTAGATAACAGTGCCCATGCAATAACAGTTAACAATTGCTATAAAATCACCAATAAAAATCATTAAAAGAATTTTCCAAGTTCAAAATTCCAGATCTCTACATATTGCCAGAGAAGATTTCAATATCTCTTATATTCCTCAGCCACTTATTACGATTTCATTTATCATTTTTTAATTTAATTTACCTTTGTTTTTTTTACTTATTCACTTTACATGCCACTAACTGCCCTGATCCCAGTCACCTCCTTCCACAATCTCCCTCCCCCTTTCCACTCTCCTTCTTCTATGAGCAGCTGGAGATGTCCTCACCTCCTCACCCCCATGTGTTGCAGATTTCCTTTCCTTTTCATGGTCATCTAGCCATCTGTCCTGCCCCACCCCACACTTCATTTTCTTGTATCTCAGATCTGCCCAATGGTTGGAGAAGCATGTTTGTTAACCTAGTCTTCCCAGCCTTATCTAGATCTCTTTGTATTTATTTGTGGTGGGTCCAGTGATATGGAAAAAAACAGACCAAAACAACAACAACAACAACAACAACAACAACAACAACAAAATGTCTTTCAGTTAGAGATAGAACAGATTAACATCTGTTTCTTCTGTTGCCATGAATCACATACATGACCTGTAAATTCGAGGCGTTTCAGAAGTCAACAATAGTTTTGTTTTTGAGGACTGTGCTCAGATCCTGGGAAATATCTTGGACACTCTCTGCCTTTGTATTTTCTGTTTGATTTGACCCTAGTATCTTCACTTAGTGGAATCTGTATCAAAAAATATTTGGACTTTTACCTCACTTAGGGATTAGCCAATAAGCATGTTCATCTTAGGTACCTTTAGTTTCTACATTTCTTCTCTTGCCATGGAGAGGACAGTAGTTATGTGAGATGGCAACTGGATGAAACTTACAACAAAATAGTTCAGAAATACAAACTAAGAATAGATTAAGTCTGAGTATTAGGACAGTGTCCATTACAAATTCAATAGTAGAAATTTTAAGAAGTCTAACCAGATGTGTGAGAAGTATGATTGCTAATTGTCACCAAGACAGATTCACTAGTCACCTTAAAGTCCAACACACTGTGAAGGTGAATAGCATGATTATGTCTCTGAGAGCTGGATGGAACTAGAAAGTGTCATCCTGAGCAAGGTAACGCAATCACAAAAAGAACACACATGGTATGCACTTAGTTATAAGCTGATGTTAGCCCAAAAGCTCAAAATAAACAAGTTATAATTCACCCAGTGTAGGAAGCTCAAGAAGAAGGAGGACTTAAGTGAGGGTGCTTTGGTACCTCTGAGAAAGGGAACAAAATATTCACAAGAGCAATAAGGGAGACAAAGTATAAAGCAGAGACTGAAGTAAAGGGCACCCAGAGACTGCCCTACCTGAGGATTCATCCTATAAACAGTGACCAAACCCTGACACTATTATGGAAGACAAAAAGTGTATACCAAAAGGAGTCTGTTATGGTTGTCTCCTGAGGGGCCCTGCCAGAGTCTTACAAATACAGAGGCAGATGCTAGCAGCCAACCATTGGACTGGGTGTGGGGTCCCCAATGGAGGAGTTGAAGGGTGGTCAGGAGGAGCTGAAGGGGTTTAGAGCCCATGGGAAGAACAATGATTTCAGACACCCCAGGACTCTCAGGGACTAAATCATCAACCAACGGATACACATGGTTTCAGCCAAAAATGGGGCAGATGAATGCCTTGTGGGGCATCAGAAGGAAGAGTAGTCCTTGGTCAGGTTAAGGCTCAATAGATGCCCCAACAAAGGGAAATGGGGGGAAAGGTGGGAGTGGGTATGGTGGAGGGGCATATACTTGGAGGCAGGCAGTGGGAGGAGGAGTTGGGGTTCTTTGGGGAGGGGGAAAATTGTGAAAGTTTTTACCATTGGCAATGTAAATGAAGATGATATACAATAAATTAAAAACACTACCACCATAAAACTACCATAAAAACAATGTATAGGTTTAAAAATAATTCATTCATCTTCCAAGAGGGATTTTAATGTCTTGAAATAAATTTTATCGGAGAAGAGTCTTTAAATGAATACTATTTTTTAATTTGATATATTCTTTTTTATATTTCAAGTGATTTTCCTTTCCTGGATCCCCCTCCTCAAAAGTCCAATAAGCCCTATTTCCTCCCCCTGTTCCACAATTCACCCCTCTCCACTTCCCTGTTCTGGTATTCCCCTACACTGCTGCACTGAGCCTTTCCAGGACCAGGGGCCACTCCTTCTTTCTTCTTGGGCATCATTTGAGATGTGAATTGTGTCTTGGGTGTTCCAAGCTTCTAGGCTAATATTCATTTATCAGTGAGTGCATACCATGAGTGTTCTTTTGAGACTGGGTTACCTCACTTAGGATGATGTTCTCCAGTTCCTTCCATTTGTCTAATAATTTCATGAATTCATTGTTTCTAATGGCTGAATAGTACTCCATTGTGTATATATACCATATTTTCTGTATCCTTTCCTCAGTTGAGGGACATCTCGGTTCTTTCCAGCTTCTGGCTATAATAAATAGGGCTTCTATGAACATAGTGGAGCATGTATCCTTATTGCTTGCTGGGGAATCCCCTGGGTATATGTCCATGAGTGGTATAGCTGGGTTCTGTGGAAGTATCACTCCCAGTTTTCTAAGGAACCACCAGACTGACTCAGAATGGTAGTTCCAGTTTGCAACCCCATCAGCAGTGGAGGAGAGTTCCTCTTTCTCCACATCCTCACCAGCACCTGTTTCCTCCTGAGTATTTGATCTTAGCCATTCTGACTGGTGTGAGGTGAACTCTCAGGGTTGTTTTGATTTGCATTTCCTTGATAACTAAGGATGTTGAACATTTCTTTAGGTGCTTCTCAGCCATTCAATATTCCTCAGGTGATATTCTTTGTTTAGCTCTGTATAACATTCTGTGGGTTCATTTCCAGGTCTTCAATTCTATTCCATTAATCTACTTGCCTGTCACTGTACCAATACCATGCATTTTTTAACACAATTGCTCTGTAGTAATTGCTTGAGGTCAGGGATAAGGATTCCCCCAGAAGTTCTTTTATTGTTGAGAATACTTTTAGCTATCCTGGGTATTTTGCTATTTCAGATGAATTTGAGAATTGCTCTTTCTAAGTCTATGAGGAATTGAGTTGGGATTTTGATGGGAATTACATTGAATTTGTAGATTGCTTTTGGCCAGATGGCAATTTTTACTATATTAATCCTGCCAATCCAAGAGCATGGAAGATTTTTCGATCTTCTGAGGTCTTCTTCGATCTCTTTCTTCAAAGACTTGAAGTTCCTGTCATACAAATCTTTCACTTGTTTGGTTAGAGTAACACCAAGATACTTTATATTGTTTGTGGCTATTGTGAAGGGTGTCATTTCCCTAATTTCATTCTCAGCCTGTTTGTCCTTTGACTATAGGAAGGCTACTGATTTGCTTGAGTTAATTTTATATCCAGCCACTTTGCTGAAGTTCTTTATTAGCTGTAGGAGTTCTCTGGTGGAGTTTGTTTTGGGTTGCTTAAGTATACTATCATATCACCTGCAAATAGTGATAGATTGACTTCTTCCTTTCCAATTGGTATCCCTTTGACCTCCTTGTGTTTTCTAATTGTTCTGGCTAGAACTTCAAATACTATATTGAATAAATATGGAAAGAGAGGGCAGCCTTGTCTAGTCCCTGATTTTAGTTAGACTGCTTCAAGTTTCTCTCCATTTAGTTTGATGTTGGCTACTGGTTTGCTGTATATTGCTTTTATTATGTTTAGGCATGGGCCTTGAATTTCTGTCCTTTCCAAGACCTTTAACATGAAAGGATGCTGAATTTTGTCAAATGCTTTTGGAGCATCTAGTGAAATGAACATGTGTTTTTTTTTCTTTGAATTTGTTTATATAGTAGACTACATGGATGGATTTACCTATTTTGAATCATCCCTGCATCCCTGGGATGAAGCCTACTTGATCATGGTAAATGATTGTTTTGATATATTCTTGCATTCGGTTGGCAAGAATTTTATTGAGTATTTTTACATTGATATTCATAAGGAAAATTGGTCTAAGGTTCTCTTTTTTGTTGGATCTTTGTGTGGTTTTGGTATCAGCAAAATTGTGGCTTCATAGAACTAGTTGGGTAATGTTCCTTCTGTTTCTATTGTGTGGAATAGTTTGAAGAGTATTGGCATTAGGTTTCCTTTGAAGGTCTGATAGAATTCTGCACTAAAGCCATCTGGTCCAGTGCTTTTTTTGGTTAGGAGACTGTCAATGGCCACCTCTATTTCTTTAGGGGTTGTGGGACCATTTAGATGGTCTATCTGATTCTGATTAAATTTTGGTAATTGGTATCTGTCTAGGTAATTGTCCATTTAATCCAGATTTTTCAGTTTTGTTAAGTATAGTCTTTTTTAGTAGGATATGATAATTTTTTGGATTTCCTCAGTTTCTATTATTTTACCCTTTTTATTTCTGATTTTGTTGATTTGGGTACTGTCTCTGTGTCCTCTGGTTAGTCTGGCTAAATGTTTATCTTGGTGATTTTCTCAAAGAAGCAGCTCTTAATTTTTCTGATTCTTTGTATAGTTCTTTTTTTTTCAGCTTGGTTGATTTCATCCCTGAGTTTCCTGATTTCCTGCCCTCTTCTCCTTTTGGGTGTACTAGCTTCATTTTGTTCTAAAGCTTTCAGGTGTTCTGTTAAACTGCTAGTGTATGCTCCCTCCAGCTTCTTTTTGTAGGCACTCAGACCTATGAGTTTTCTTCTTAGCACTGCTTTCATTGTGTCCCATAAATTTGGGTATGCTGTGCCTTCATTTTCATTAAATTCTAAAAAGTCTTTGATTTCTTTCCTTATTTCTTCCTTGACCAAGATATCATTGAGTAGAGAGTTGTTCAGCTTCCATGTATATGTGGGCTTTTTGTTGTTTTTGTTGCTATTGAAGATGACCCTTATTCCATATTGATCTGATAGGAGGATGAAATTAGCTCCATTGTCTTTTATCTGTTGAGTTCTGCTTTGTGGTCAATTGTATGGTCAATTTTGGAGAAGGTACCATGAGGTGCTGAGAAGATGGTATATTCTTGATTTAGGATGAAATGTTCTATGGATATCTATTAAGTCCATTTGGTCCAAAACTTCTGTTAGTTTCACTGTGACTCCATTTAGTTTGTGTTTCCTTGGTCTGTCCATTGAAGAGAGTGGGGTGTTTAAGTCCCCCGCAATTATTTTGTTAGGTATGATGTGTGTTTTAAGCTTTAGCAAGGTTTCCTTTGTGAATGCAGGTGCCCTTGTATTTGTGGCATGGATGTTCTAAATTGAGAGTTCTTCCTGGTAGATTTTTTCCTTTAATGAGTATAAAGTGGCCTCCTGTATCTTTTTTGATGACTTTTGGTTGAAAGTATATTTTATCTGCTATTAGAATGGCTACTCCAGCTTGTTTCCTGAGAACAATTTCTTCAAGAACTGTTCTCTGGCCTTTTACTCTTAGTGTTTGTCTTTGACACTGAGAAGTGTTTCCTGTATGCAGCAAAATGTTGGGTCTTGTTTACGAGTCCAGTCTGTTAGTCTATATCTTTTTATTGGGGAAGTGAGTCCATTGATGTTAAGAGATATTAAGGAATAGTGATTGATGCTTCCTGCTGTTTTTGATGTAATTTATATGTTTGTGTGGTTATCTTCTTTTGGGTTTGTTGAAAGGAGATTACTTTCCTGCTTTTTCTTGCATATGGTTTCCCTCCCTTTGTTGGTATTTTCCAGTCATTATGCTTTGAAAGGCTGGATTTGTAGAAAGATACTGTGTAAATTTGTTTTTGTCATGAAAAACCTTGTTTTCTACATTTATGGTAATTGAGAGATTTGCTGGATATTGCAGTTTGGGTTGGCATTTGTGTTCCTTTAAGGTCTGCATGATGTCTGCCCAGGCTCTTCTGGCTTTCATAGTCTCTGCTGAGAAATCAGCTGTAATTCTGATAGGTCTACCTTTTCCCTTACTGCTTTTAATATTCTTTCTTTGTTTAGTATATTTGGTGTTTTAATTATTATGTGATGGGATGAACTTCTTTTCTGGTCAAATCTATTTGGAGTTCTGTAGGCTTCTTGTATGTTCATGGGCATCTCTTTAGGTTAGGGAAGTTTTCTTCTATAATTTTGTTGAAGACATTTACTGGCCCTTTAAGTTGGAAATCTTCACTCTCTTCTATACCTATAATCCTTAGATTTGGTCTTCTTATTTTGTCCTGGATTTCCTGGATATTTAAGTCAGGAGCTTTTTTGCATTTTGCATTTTCTTTGACTATTGTATCAACACTTACACTTTCTATGGTATCTTCTGCAGCTGAAATTCTCCCTTCTATCTCTTGTATTCTGTTGTTGATGCTTGTATCCATGACTCCTGACTTCTTTCCTAGGTTTTCTATGTCCCGAGTTGTCTCCCTTTGTGATTTCATTATTGTTTCTACCTCCTTCTTTGGCTCTTGGATGGCTTTGTTTAATTCCTTCACCTATTTTGTTGTATTTTCCCTTAGTTCTTCAAGGGCTTCTCACTGTTTACTTGTATTCTCTTGTATTTCTTTAAGGGAGTTAATTATGTCCTTCTTGAAGCCCTCTATGATGCCCTCCATCAGCATCATGACCTGTGATTTTAAATCCAAATCTTGCTTTTCTGGTGTGTTGTGGTATCCAGGACTTGCTGTTGTGGGAAAATTGGGTTTGGATGGTGCCATTATTGCCTTGATTTCTGTTAGCAACGTTCCCACATTTGCCTTTTGCCATCTGGTTATCTCTGTTGTTAGTTGGGCCTGCTGTCACTGGCTGGAGCTTGCCCCTCCTGTATGTGTGCCGGTAGGCCTATCTCAGCAACCCTGGGTGAGCTACTTTCTCCTGGCACAAATTGCTGTAGTGCTGCAGAGTTTCTGGGTGCAGGTGGAGTCTTAGTGCACTGTGTCCCAAGTGATCCTCTACTCTGGTGAAACCTGCCTACAAATCTGTTGCACAGTTGTAGAAGTAAAGATGGCAGCCAAGACCCACTCTCTTGTAGTTGTATTTGGGTATGTATCTCTGTGTCCCCTATCAGCTCTGGATGCATGTTGTGCTGGGTGTCTCCTCCTCACTGACTGCTGAGTGTATAGTTGGCTTCCTGCACTGCTTAGAGATGGCACACTGTGTCCAAGGGTGTTCCTGATCCAGAGGCAGACCCCAGAAGGCTCTTTCCAGAGGCCTCCAGATGGGATCCTCTGCTCCGCAGGGCCAGACTCAACCTGTGCAGGCTGCCTCTTCCTAGCTTGCTGCTGGGTGTATAGCTGCCTTCCTGCACTGCTTGAAGACAGCCTGCTGTGGCTGAGGGTATCCCCGATCCAGCTGCAGAGACTAGAAGGTTCCTACCAGAGGCCTCCAGACGGGATCCTCATCTCACATGGCAGACTCACCTGTGCAGGCTGCCTCTTCCTAGCTGGCTGCTGGGTGTATAGCTGGCTTCCTGCACTGCTTGGAGATGGCGCACTGTGGCTGTGAGTGTTCCCAATCCAGAGGCAGAGACCGGAAGCCCAATTATTGATTATAGTATGTTTAATCCATAATCCATGGAGAGCTTAAACTCTTGGATTGATATTAATGAATCCCATCCTAAAACAATACTTAAAACTTTATGAGATTATTTTGCAATTTTATTCATCACCCAGTTGTGTCATTCATGTGTCTCATGTCTGTACATGAAAATGCTATGCTACCATGTCACAGGTTGAGAGGTACTAAATTTAAAAATATGGGGTTCTTTCTGTTATATTACATTTTTATTTGGATCATTCAAATAGGTCCAATTTATTGAGAACGTCACTGACAGTCAGGATGTTGTCATAAATCATACATTCATATATTTAAGATTGAAACACCTCTTTGAGTTAGATACTACATTTCCAAATTACATACATGATGGTATCTAATGGATAAAGAACCAAGTCTTAGATTCTGTAACTTGTCATGCAATGTGTCTATAGTTTCTATCCATGTCTAACCCCACAATTAGCACACCTAACTAGGTTACTTTAAAGAAATAATTATTTTGAAAGTATGTTGGATTTGCTCCCTTCAAGTTTATGAATTATTTTCTCACTCAACTTGCTGAAAAGTTGTGTAATAAACTTCTAGGTATCTTACTTTTAAAAGGAATTCATATTAGAATGAAGTGCTGTGGCCAGGTTACGCTATAACAGTCTTGACAATTAGGCAGCAGTCCTAATTGGAAGAATTCTGTTCTCTGCATGCTCATTTGTGGTTATCTCAATGTGCTTGCAGCTGCTGGCACAAGCATTCTTAGAATCCAGGAAAACAAATATTTTCAGCTGAACCTCAATGTAATGTCAAAACAAAATATGTAAAGCAGTTTCTCTATTTGAATAAAAGTCAATGAATTGAAAAACAGTCTACAACAAAGCAAAATGGAATACTGCCTATTGTCTGACAGAAAAAATTCCTCATGAGATATTGGGGACAGCATATCATGACAGGGACTTCCAGCAGCAGGCCACGATGGAGACATATCAGAAGCCCCATGGCAGCTCTTTGTAAAAAGCAGTTGTACCCATATTTCTTAACCTTAACCCTGGACAACAGCTATATAGTTTTAATTTATGTATAACTGTTTTTCAGTTGACCTTGGTGTGCATAATTATTTTATTATATCTGACTTTCCTATTTTTCTCCTTCTGCTCTGGTGAATTCTGTGAAACTAGAATTTCCTTGATCTAATTATTATTAAACAATTAAAAATTGAAGCATAGGGGCACAGCAGAGCACAGCCCTAATGGCCCAGGTACATGCTGTGTGCTCTCATCTTGGAAACAATTGCAATAACTGCAAAATGGTAGTTCCAGATTAATGTTTAACTTGCAAAAAATATTTGAATTCATTTTTAGAAAATGTAATAGAGCCAACATTGGGATCCCAAGAAAGGACAAAAATACTAAAGTTATGAAATAAGTTGGACACAACTTTTAAGAGTGGTTCCTGGATAAGCAAATACAGAATGCATAAAATTATACTAGTAAAACTAAGTCAAAACTTAGGGGAATCATTGTGTGCAATGTGCAGAAAGAGAGCTCTAGTGTAACTACTGTGTTGGCGGTTAACTTTATTCTTTCTGGCCACTGCCTGGCATGTTTGTCCATTTCGTTTATCATTTGAGCTTCACAGGAAAATACAAGTAGCTGACTTTGGAGCTCTGAACTACGAAGTAAAATTATTCAAATGTTAAAGTTTAAATAATGATAAGTTTGAAACTATTATTATTTTGGCCACAGACCTAGGAATAGTGAAACTTAAAACACTGGAGAACAATTATAATTGTTAATTCTTTATGGGATGTGGTTATTATTTTGAATTGATTTGACAATGATTCTACAATGTCTTTTCTCCTATCTGCTTTTGTAGTATCATTAAAAGACTGGGGCAAAGAAAAAGGCAAGAGAGCATGTGAGGACCAAGGGAGGAGCAAGTGGAGAGCTAGTGAGGTGAGAGTGAGGTGTGCATGAGGAGTCCATGAGCTTGCCTGCTTCCCAGAAAACTCCAGAGATTGAAGTCATCCCAGGATCTACTTTGCATATAAGGCAACTGGGCAACAAATACCATAGACTGAAGACCTTCTGGGGGCTCTGTTGCATACAGTATAACTTACCAAACAGACTGAAAGCATCCCAGGAGTTCTTCCACACACAGCAAAACAGGAAACATGGTCGGTAATCCACCCTGGAGAACACAGGATAACAGCTTGTCTCTGAGATCAAATCCAGCCAGGGCAGTAGATCAGTAGCTTCCCTGCAGATACACAAGTTTGAAGGCCACACAGATAGTCTGCTACAGCCAGGGCCAAAAGCCTACCAGGAGACTTGAAGCATCTCTGGGACAAAAGAGGTAGACTCCAGTCACCCAGAGCAGTAACACCAGGGATAATCAGATGGCAAGAGGTGAGCCCAAGATGATAACTAACAGAAAACAATATATATGGACACTATAAGAATCCAGTTCTCCAACCACAGCAAGACCTAAATGTACCAGCACACCTGCAAATCAGGAAGCTGACCTAAAATGCTATCTCATGAAGATAATAAAGCCTTTTAAAAGGATATAAATAACTTAGTGAAAGAAACATAGAAAAACATAGGTAAACAGAAGCCCTTAAAGAAGAAACAAATACATGCCTTAAAGTAATATAGGAAAACAGAATCAAACAGGTGAAGGAATAAAATAAAGCAGTAAAAGACCTAAAATTTGAAGTAGAAAGAATAAAGAAAACACAAATGGAGGCAAACCTGGAAATGGAAAACCTAGGAAAGAGGACAGGAATTACAGATGTAATAGTCACCAATAGAATTCAAGAGATAGAAGAAAGAATCTCAGGTATAGAAGATGTTGTAGAAGAAATTGACACAACTGTCAAAGATAATTCAAAATATATAAAAACGCCTAACTCAAAGCATCCAGGAAATACAGGACACAAATGCATGAATGAAGATACCAAATCTAAGAATGCTCACAATAGATGAGAATGGAGAGTCCCAACTCAAAGGAGCTGAAAATATCTTCAAAAATTATAGAAGAAAACGTTTACAATGTAAAGAAAAAGATGGCCATAAAGGTACAAGAAGCCTATAGAATGCCAAATAAGTTGGACCTGAAAAGTAAATCCTCTTGTCACATAATAATCGAAACACTAAACAAAGAGAAAAAAGAAAGAATATTAAAAGCTGCACAGCAAAAGATCCAGGTAACATATATAGATAGACCTATTAGAATTACACCAGACTTCTCAAGACAGACTATAAAACCCAGAAGAGCCTGTTCAGAGATAATGTAGATTCTAAGAGAAAACAAATGCCAGCCTAGGCTACTATACCCAGCAAAACTCTCAATCAACATAGATGGAGAAACCAAAATATTCCAGCACAAAATCAAATTCAAACAGTATCTATTGACCAATCCAGCCCTACAGAGGATCCTAGAAGAAAAACTCCATCACAAGGAAGGAACACCATGAAAGAAAAGACAAGATACTAAGCATCTCACATCAAAGCCAAAGGAAAGAACCACAAGCACATAAAGCCACCTACAAAAACAACCATATCAGGAAAAAACAGTCATCTGTTTTTAATATCACCCAATATTAATGGACTCAATTCACCTATAAAAAGACATAAGACAAAAGACTGGATACAAGAGCAAGATCGAGCATTTTGCTGCATGCAAAAATACACCTCAATAACAAAGACACTACCTCAGAGGAAAAGTTTGGAAAAAGGTCTTCCAAGCAAATGGTTCAAGGAAGCAAGCTGGAGTTGCAATCCTAATATCCAAAATGAAAAAAAAAAATTCCACCAAGTCATCAAGTGTGATAAGAAAGGACATTTCATATTCCTCAAAGGGTAAATCCATCAAGAGAGTCTCAATTCTGAACATCTATGCCCAAAATGCAAGGGCATCCTCATTCATAAAAGAAACTTTACTCATTGTGTAAAATCCCACACAATAATAATGGGAGACTTCAAAACCTCACTCTCACCAATGGGCAAGTCATTGAAACAGAAACTAAACAGAGACACAGAGAAACTAATAGAAGTTATGAACCAAATGGATTTAACAGATATCTATAGAACATTTCACCCTAAAACAAAAGAATACACCTTTTTCTCAGCACTTCATGGTACCTTCTCAAAAATCAACCATAAAGTAGGTCACAAAACAAACCTCAACTGATACATGAAGATTGAAATAATACCATGCATCATATCAGATCATCATATCCTAAGGTTTCTTCAACAACAGCAGAAACAATAGAAAGACCACATATACCTGGAAACTGAACAACTCTCAACTCAATGATAACTTGGTCAGGGAAGAAATAAAGACATTAATGACTTCCTAGAATTTAATAAAAATCTTTTCACATCATACACAAACTTATGGGACACAAGGAAAGCATCACTAAGAGGAAAATACAGCATTTAGTGCCCTGGTAAAGAAACTGGAAAGATCTTACCCTAGCAACTTGACAGCACCCCTGAGAGTTCTAAAACAAAACAAAAACAAACAAAAAAACAAAAAACTCACCCAAGAGGAATAGAGGGCAGGAAATAGTCAAACAGGACTGAAATCAAACAAATGGAAACAAAAGAACAATACTAGAAGAATCATGAAGAATCAGCAAAACTAGAAGCTGGTTCTTGAGATACTCAACAAGCTAGATAAACTTGTAGCCAAACTAAATAAAGGGCCAGAGGCAGTATCCAAAGTAACAATATCAGAAATGAAAAGGGAAACATAACAAGGAAATGGAGCAAATTTGAAAAATCATCAGATCCCACTACAAAAGCATATAGTCAATAAAGCTGGAATATCTAGATTAAATAGATGGTTCTCTAGACAGATACCACATATCAAAATTAAATCAAGAGCCGGTAAGCTGTCTACACAGGCCCATATCAACTATGGAACTAGAAGATGTCAGTAAAAACCTCCCAACCAAAAAGACTTCAGGGCCAGATGTATTTAGTTCTGAATTCTACCAGACCTTCAAAGAAGACCTGATACCAATATTCCTCAAACTTTTCCATAAAATAGAAACATATGGAACACAACCTAATTCATTTTATGAAGTCACAATTACTGATACCTAAAACACCCAACGATCCAAACAAAATAGAGAACTTTAAACCAATGAAACTTACAAATATCGATACAAAATTGCTCAATAAAATTCTTGCAAACTGAATCCAAGAACACAGGAAAACCATCATTCACCACAATCAAGCTTCATCCCAGGGATGCAAGTTTGGTTCAATATATGAAAGTCCATTAATGTAATACACTATATAAACAAACAATCACATGTTCATCCCCTTAGATGCAGAAAAAGCATTTGACAAAAAAAATGCCCTCTCATGTTAAAAGTATTGAAGAGATCAGGAATTCAAGGCTTATTCCTAAACATAATAAAAGCAACTTTCATCAAACCAACAGCCAATATAAAATTAAATGGAGAGATACTTGAAACAATCCCACTAAAATCGTGCATAATACAATGATACCCCTTCTCCCCATATCTATTCAGTATAGTACTTGAAGTGCTAGCTAGAAAAATAAGACAACAGAAAGAGATCAAGGGGATAAAAATTGACAAAGAAGAAATAAAGGTGTCACTGTTTGCAAATGATTTCATACTATACATAAGCAACCCCAAAAATTAAACCAGAGAACTTATCCATCTAATAAACAACTTCAGCAAGTGGCAGAATATAAAACTAACTTAAATAAATCAGTATCCTTCCTTGATACAAATAATATACTGAGTGAAAAAAAGATAAGGGAAACACCTTTCTTAACAATATCCACAAATAATATAAAATATCTTTGGGTAACTCTAACCAAACAAGTGAAAGACCTGTATGACAATAACTTCAAGTCTCTCAAGAAAGAAATCAGAAGATCTCAGAAATTGGAGAGACCCTCCATGCTCATGGATTGGCAGAATTGATTGAGTAAAAATTGCCATGCTACCAAAGGCTATCTAGAGATTCAATACAATCTCCATGGAAATCCCAACACCATTTTCAAATGGAAAGAACAATTCTCAAATTCATCTGGAAAGGCAAAAAACACAGAATAGTGAAAACAATTCTTAACAATGAAAGAACAGCTGGAGGATTCACCATCCCTGACCTCAAGCTTTACTACAGAGCAATAGTGATAAAAAACTTCATTGTATTGGTACAGAGACAGACATGTTGATCAATGGAATAGAATTGAAAACCCAGAAATAAAATCACACACTTTCACACACTTGACCTTTGACAAAGAAGCCAAACATATACAATGGAATAAAGAACACATCTTCAATAAATGGTGCTGTCACCTTGCACAAGACTCAATTCCAGATATATCAAGGACCTCAATATAAAAGCAGATGCACTAAATCTAAAAAGAAAGAAAGAGAGAGAGAGAGAGAGAGAGAGAGAGAGAGAGAGAAAGAAAGAAAGAAAGAAAGAAAGAAAGAAAGAAAGAAAGAAAGAAAATGGGAAAGAGTCTTGAACTCATTGGCACAGGGGAAAATTTCCTAAACAGAACACCAATGGCTCTTGCTCTGATTAAGTAATAAAGCTAAAAATTGCAAAGCTAAAATTCAGCTTCTTGGGAGTTAGGATCCAGAGAAACAACTCATTATTGAAGATTTCTATTATGGCAATGACTTTGAATTCAAGGTGGTGTAACAGCAATGCCTTAGGTGCTGCAAGGTCTTCCTGGAGAAGATTTACTAGCTATACCTAACCACCACCATTGAACAATTCATTCCTTAGTGCTATGCCCAAGGGTGGAGCGATCCTTAGCCCCATACCCCACCTCTCTTTTCAGCTGACTTAATATATATCTTTAAAATAATTGTAAGTGGAAATTAGTCATATGTTCAGAAGGATAAAAATATTTGGGCCAGACAGTTTGAGGTATGGCTAAGCATTCTTAGACTAACTAAATCTCTGACATTTTGTAAGAACAAAATAGTGGAACAAGCAAATATGGAACAAAAGAAAACCCAGTAAAGTAAGGATGACATACAAGGTCCAGTTCAGCCTTTGAGCCCAGGAAGCCTTAATAGTCTTGTCTAACTGGAGTGCATGGCCAGGAGCCAGTGGTGCTGTTTGCTTGCCTTACACCTCGCTATTCTAGACTCTTCTTGTGACAATATCTCTATCCATAGCAGCAATCCATTTAACATTGGATGATTTTAAAGTCAGACACACTGAGGATATTCAGGTATTCAAGAAAGAAGAAGCTGGATGTGATGAGCCTTGGACTCAAGCAGGCCATCCCCAGCTGAATAGTGACATGCTGGCTAAAAGGTAAACAAAAATAACAAAAGATCGGAGCAACAGATTGGTAAGGTTAATATCTTTAGTCTTACTAGGTTTTTGTCTAGTTGCTTGAGCTTTGAGTCTGTTTGCTTCTTTAAAAAAAATGTAAGGGTGCTTAAATAATGGTATGTGTTTGCAAGTATTCTCTCATCAACAGTTTACAGATACAAGCAAGAATGAATAATTTTAGTGTATTTTCTGAAAATGGACCTCAAATTTATATGGATGTATGTCAGAAAGGAATGTGAATTCAAGTGGGAAGTTATCAAATACAACTGAAATACAAAACAAGAATTGATAACTGGAATCTCATGAAACTGGAAAGCTTCTCTAAGGCAAAGGACATACTCAAGACAAACCAGCAACCTAAAGATTGGGGAAAAAATCTTTACTAACACTGTAGCTGCCTGCAGCTTCTGTGAACTGCGTTCCTGGAAACAGAAGCTGAGGGATGGATGGGGAAGGATGAAAAGAAACAGGTCCAAGGCAATAGTTTACTGATCAAGGCTAAAGTTTAATGGAGCTCAGACAATTTAACAGTTTGGGGGGAGCCTGTCCTCCCAGAGTCCTGCATGGCTTCTTTGGGTGTTGGTTCCACTGCTCAGAAAGCTGGGCGCGTCACCTGCTTAATTAAGGAATTTCTTTGTTTGCAGAAACTTCACCTTCACACCTTCACGCTGAGCCCTCTTCCCCAGGTGGGGCAGGATTGTGAATAGTACAGGAATCCCTGCTCAAAGGCTGGGAGAGGAGTTTACCTTGACCAATGTCAAGTTCCTGCCATGTAGCCAGACACCCCAATATGCCTCTGTATATAACACCACTTCCAATAGAGAAATCCATATATATATGATTTGATTTTTTGATTACCCTCTATAAAGGGATATAGAACTAAACAGAATTCACAACCGAGGAATCTAGAATAGCTGAGAAGCACCTTAAGAAGTGTTCAAAGTTCAAGTGAGGTAAGAAATTGACATCCCAGACAAAACTTTGACCCATAATTGTTCCTGTCTGACAGAACTGCAGGGATGGAAATGGAGAGGAGCCTGAAGAAAAGAAGGTACAGCAACAGGCTCCAAATGGGATCCAGCTCAAGAGGAAATTCCAAGGCCAGACACTATTACTGAGTGTATGGAGTACTCACTAAAAGGGACCTATCATGACTGTCTTTGAAGAGACCCAACAAGCCACTGAAAGGATCAGATGTAGACATTTTCACCCAACCAATGGACAGAAGCTGCTGACCCCTGTGGTTGAATTAGGAAAAGGATGGAAGAAGCTGAGGAGCATGGCAAACCTGTAGGAGGACCAGCAGTCTCAATTAACTTGGATCCCAAAATATCTCAAACCCTGGACTACCAACCATACAGTATATACCAGTTTATAGGAGGCCCCCAACACATATACAGAAGAGGACTGCTGGGTCTGGGTTCAGTCAGAGAAGGTGCATCTAACTCTCAAGAGACTGGAGGCCCCAAGGAGTTCAGAGGTCTGGGTTGGTGGGGGTTAGGGGGGTCGGCATATCTTCCCGGAGACAAGGGGGTGTGGAGTAGGTATAGGATGTGGAACAGTCACAGGGTGGTCCACTGGGGTGCAGGGAATAAAATCTAGAGTGTAAATAAATAATAAATAAATAAAATATTAGAAAAGGAAGAAAGAATGAAATGGGAACTGGACTTTGTATATTGGTTCATGAAAGTTATTAATATGAAACCTGTCTTTTCTCCTAACGTTTTTATTTCAGAGGCACTTTTTTATGGTAATGCATACTTTTTGAAGATTTAGATGTTATAATTTTCTCTCATGACTTATGGCTTTCACTGCTCTCAGACCATGTATCAATTATGTCTTAAATTTTTATTTTTTCTCAACCAAGGCTATCATTGTTTGCCCCTGTATTTCAAAATTATTTGTTCTGATTATAACCTGATGAAACAAAAAGAAAATTAATATGGAAAAATATGTTTAATATATTTTATCATTTTAAAACTTAAATACTCTATTTTCTCCATTTGTGTTTTGATTTTCCTCCCACACAAAAACTATGGAGGTAATTTGTGATAGCTGATATACTTTGTACTCATGATTATTCTGTATGTGTTAAACATTTATTCATTAGTATTTATTAAATCAAACATAATATAAAATCATGTTTTCCATGGTCTTCCTATATCCCATCTCTCTGTGGCTAATTAAACCTTAGAATTTTTCTAGTTGTTGATCAAGACTTTTTAACACTAAAACTAGATTTCCTTCTCTCTAAACCCATCCTTGCTTAGTCTAGACCTTATTGAACAACCACACCATTTCCTGCAGGTTGTCTTCTCACAGTAGCCCAGGCATCTCTTCTAATTAATGTTTTCTGCCTTACATTCTCAGCCACATGTTGACCTGTGAGACTTAAATGTTTCCATTGGCTTATGTCCTATCCATTTTTCAGCCTCTTGGCATTTGCTTTCCTACCCCCTTCTCTAAAGTATGGAAAGACTCACAAAGCCTTCCATCCAAGGAAAATGCTTCCATATTTATAACATTATGTTTTCTGGGCATAAGACTTTCAGAAACACAGTGTCTTTATCAATATTTTTCATTTACTTTCTTCCAAAAACCTTATGTTTAACTCTTTCCCTCTATTACTCATTACCTTGCTATCTCTGTCTTAGTAAGATTTTACTCTCCCTTCCATTCTTAATTGTGCTTCCCACTATGTCTCTAATATGAAACTTTTTCACCATATTCCTCTTAGACAATTATATCTGTCCTTATATTTCAGGTATCTTACATCCTTAAAATAACTGAGGAGTAGTATCCACAGAACTAACAAGCCAGCAAACATATTAAACTCTTGTGGTACATAAATTGTAACCTGATTCAAAAAACTTTATGTTTTGACTAATATTTATTAATTGCTAAATTATTGTAATCATAGTTAAAACATTACTGTATATTGCCTATGATGGTTCCTGTATGATTGGTTCAGGGAGTGACCCTATTAGGTGTGGCCTTGTTGGAGTAGGTGTGTCACTGTGGGTGTGGGCTTAAGACTCTCACCCTAGATGCCTGGAAGTCAATCTTCCACTAGCAGCCTTCAGATGAAGATATAGAATTCTCAGCTCCTCCTGCTACATACCTGCCTGGATGCTGCCATATTTTTGCCTTGATGACAATGGATTGAACCTTTGAGCCTGGAAGCCAACTCCAATTAAATGTTTTTTATAAAATTTGCATTGGTCATGGTGTCTGTTCACAGCAGTAAAACCCTAAGACATTGCCCTATGAGGAAGTTTAACATTACTACTTTGTAAAGAAAGAAGCCCAATCTTAAAGAATATAGAAAAAACTTCCAAATGGTAGTATTTGTGATTATAAAGACTATATGGATGATGGAGCTTTTCTGGCTCTAATGTATTCTCAGTAATCTTTCCTTAATAGTTTTATGTCTTAATCCTTGTGATTTCATTATTGATAATCAAAAGGAGCACAAAGAATTCTGGTTTTCTTTTTTTTATTGGATATATTCTATATTTATATTTCATTATCCTTCCCCTTGCTCCCTGCCCCCCCCAAAGGTCCTACATGCCCTTTTCCATTGCCTTATTTCCCCATCCACCCATTCCCAATTCCCTGCTCTGGTATTCCCCTACACTGATACATTGATCCTTTCCAGAACCAGGGTCCACTCTGTTCTTCTTCTCAGACATCATTTGATATGTGGATTGTTTCTTTGGTGTTCCAAGATTCTAGACTAATATCTACTTATCAGTGAGTGCATACCATGGGTATTCTTTGGAGACTGGATTACCTCACTTAGTATGATGTTCTCCAGCTCCATCCATTTCTCTAAGAATTTCATGAATTCATTGTGTCTAATGACTGAATAGTACACCATTGTGTATATATACCACATTTTTTATATCCATTCCTCTGTTGAGAGACATCTGGGTTCTTTCCAGCTTCTGGCTATAATAAATAAGGCTGTTATGAACAGAGTGGAGCATGTATCCTTTTTGCATGCTGGGGAATCTTCTGGGTATATCCCCAGGAGTGGTATGGCTTGGTCCTCCGGTAGTATCCTGTCCAGTTTTCTGAGGAACTGCCAGACTGATTTCCAGAGTGGTTGTACCAGCTTGGTGTCCCACCAGAAGTGGAGGAGTGTTCTTCTTTATCCACATCCTTGCCAACACTTGCTGTTTCCTGAGTTTTTAGTCTTAGCCATTCTGACTGGTATGAGATGAAATCTCAGGGTTGTTTTGATTTGCCTTTCTCTAATGACTAATGATGCTGAACATTTTTAAGGTGTTTCTCAGTCATCTGAATTTCTTCAGGTGAAAATGTAAGATCCAAAAGAAAAAAACGGGGGTACTCCTGCACCCCATGCCTCGGAAACCGGCACCCCGAAACACTCACGAGAAACAGACCTGATGCAATTTGCAAGAGGATTTTAATATCCAGAGCTTTGGGGGGTTACAGTCTCCCCGCACAGGGTAGAAAAAGTAAGCCCACCGAGGACTGGCTTGCCTTGGCCTTTTATAGACTTATAACAGAACCCGCCTACCACAAGCTTCTAAGCCAATCAGTTCAAACCATCCGAACTCACGCTCTGATAACCTATCAGCCTCTCACAGAGGCCGGAAGAACTAGTTAAGTCATTTCCACTTACATGGCCGCAACGCAGTGTCATGCCCACCCTCCCCCACTGGCGTTGGGGATCCAAGTGCCCCCCACATGCCCAGGCACGGGGATTCTTAGCTTATAACCTTATCCTTTCAAAAAATCTGTTTTTAGCTCTGTACCCCATTTTTTGATAGACTTACTTGGTTTTCTGGGGCCTAACCTCTTGAGTTCTTTGTATACATTGGATATTAGCCCTCTCTCAGATGTAGGGTTGGTGAAGATCTTTTCCCAATTTGTTGGTTGCCAATTTGTGCTTTTGACAGTGTCTTTTGCCTTACAGAAACTTTGTGATTTTATGAGGTCCCATTTGTCTATTCTTGATCTTAGAGCATAAGCTATTGGTGTTCTGTTGAGGAACTTTCCCCCTAAGCCAATATCCTCAAGGGTCTTCCCCAGTTCCTTTTCTATAAGTATTAGTGTGTCTGGTTTTATGTGGAGGTCCTTGATCAACTTGGAGTTGAGCTTAGTACAAGGAGATAAGAGTGGTTCAATTCTCATTCTTCTACATGTTGACCACCAGTTGAGTCAGCACCATTTGTTGAAAAGGCTATCTTTTTTTCCACTGGATGTTTTCAGCACCTTTGTCAAAGATCAATTGGCCATAAATGTGTGGGTTCACTTCTGGGTTTTCAATCCTATTCCATTGATCCATATTCCTGTCACTGTACCAATACCATGCAGTTTTTAATACTACTGCTCTGTAGTATTCCTTGAGGTCCAGAATATTGATTACCCTAGAAGTTCTTTTACTGTTGATGAGAGTTTTAGCTAACCTTGGTTTTTTGTTATTCCATATGAATTTGAGAATTGCTCTTTCTAACTCTTTGAAGAACTGTGTTGGGATTTTGATGGGAATTGCATTGAATCTGTATATTGCTTTTGGCAAGATTGCCATTTTAACTATATTAATCCTGCCAACCCACGAGCATGGAAGATTTTTCCATTTTCTGAGGTCTTCTTCCATTTCCTTCTTCAGATACCTGAAGATTTTGTCATACAAATCTTTCACTTGTTTGGTTAATCACACCAAGATACTTTATATTGTTTGTGGCTATTGTGAATGGTGTCATTTCCCTAGTTTCTTTCTCAGCCTGCTAATCCTTTTAGTATAGGACAGGTACTGATTTGCTTCAGTTAATTTTATAACCAGCCACATTGCTAAAGTTGTTTATTAGGTGTAGGAGTTCACTGGTGGAGTTTTTTGGGTCACTTAATTATACTATCATATCATCTTCAAATAGTGATAGTTTGACATCTCCCTTTCCAATTTGTATCCCTTTGACTTCCATATGTTGTTGAATTGCTTTAGCTAGTTCCTCGAGTGCTATATTGAAAAGATATGGTGAGAGAGAGCCTTGCGTAGTCCTTGATTTTAGTGGCCTTGTCTAGTCCCTGATTTTAGTGGGATTGCTTCATATTTCTCTACATTTACTTTGATGTTGCCTACCAGTCTGCTGTAAATTGCTTTTACTAAGTTTAGGTATGGGCCTTGAATTCCTGTTCTTTCCAAGATTTTTAGCATGAAAAGATGCTGAATTTTGTCAAAAACCTTTTCAGCATCCAATGAGATGACCATGTAGATTTTTTCATTGAGTTTGTTTATGTAGTTGATTATTTTGATGGATTTCCATATATTGAACCATCCCTGCATCCCTGGGATGAAGTCTACCTGACCATGGTGAATGATCGTTTTGATGTGCTCTTGGATTCGGTTGGCAAGAATTTATTTAGTATTTTTGAGGTGCTGAGAATAAGGTGTGTTCTTTTGCTTTAGGATGAAATGTTCTCTCTATATATCTGTTATATCCAATTGGTCCAACGCGTCAATAAGTTTCCCTGTGTCCCCGTTTAGTTTCTGTTTTCCTGATCTGTCCATTGAGGATAGGGGAGTGTTGAGGTCCCACACAATTATTGTGTTTGGTATCATGTGTGATTTGAGCTTTAGTAAAGTTTCTTTTATGAATGAGGGTGCCCTTACATTTGGAGCATAGATGTTCAGAATTGTGAGTTCTTCTTGGTTGATTTTTCCTTTGAACAGCAAGAAGTGACCTTCTTTGTCTCTTTTCATGACTTTAGGTTGAAAGTCAATTTTATCTAATATTAGGATGGCTATTCCAGCTTGATTCCTGAGACCATTTGCTTATAAAATTGTCATCCAGCCTTTTACCCTAAAGTAGTGTTTGTCTTTGACCCTGAGGTGTGTTTCCTGTATGCAGCAAAATGTAGGGTCCTATTTCCATATCCATTCTGTTAGTCTATGTCTTTTTACTGGGGAGTTGAGTTCAGTGAGGCTAAGAGATATTAAGGAATAGTGATTATTTCTTCATGTCATTTTTGATGTTTTTTTTGAATGGTTATCTTCTTCTGAGTTTGATGGAAGAAGGTTACTATCTTGCTTTTTCCAGGGTGTAGTTTCTCTCCTCATATTGGAGTTTTCCTCCTATTATCCTTTGTAAAGCTGGGTTAGTGGAAAGATATTGTGTAAATTTGGTCTTGTCATGGTATATTTTGATTTCTCTATCTACCTTGATTGAGAGTTTTGCTGGATATAGTAGTCTTGGCTGACATTTGTGTTCCCTTAGAGTCTGCATGAGATCTGTCCAGGATCTTCTAGCTTTCATGGTCTCTGGTGATAAGTCTGGTATGATTCTCAGAAGTCTTCCTTTATATGATACTTGGCCTTTTTCTCTTACTGCCTTTAATATTCTTTCTTTGTTTAGTATGCTTGGGGTTTGATTATTAGTATTTCTGTTCTGGTCCAGTCTCTTTGGAGTTCTGTAGGCTTCTTGTATATTCATGGGCATCTCTCTCTTTAGGTTAGGGAAGTTTTCTTCCATAATTTTGTTAAAGATATTTGCTAGCCCTTTAAGTTGTAGATCTTCACTCTCATCTATCCCTATAATCCTGAGGTTTGGTCTTCTCATTGTGTCCTGGATTTCCTGGATGTTTTGGGTTACAAACCTTTTGCATTTGCATTTTCTTTGACTGTGGAGTCAATGGTTTCTATGCTATCTTCAGCATCTGAGATTCTTACTTCAATCTCTTGTATTCTGTTGTTGATATTTTCATCTATGACCCCTGATTTCTTCCCAAGGTTTTCTATCTCCAAAGTTGTCTCCCTTTGTGATTTCTTAGTTGTTTCTACCTCTGTGTTTCAATTTTCGATGGTTTTGCTCAGTTCCTTCACCTGTTTGTTTGTGTTTTCTTGCAGTTTTTTAAGAGATTTTTGCGTTTACTCTTTCATGACTTCTGCCTGTTGACTCAATTTCTCCTGCATTTCTTTAAGTGATTTTTTCATTTCCTCTTTATTGTCTTCTGTCTGTTGACCCATATTTTCCTGGAATTCTTTAATGATTTTTGTGTTTCCATTGTAAGGGCTTCTAACCTATTCATGTTCCCCTGCATTCTTTAAGAGATTTGTTTATGTCTTTTTTGTGTTCTTCTAGCACCATCATGACCAGTGCTTTTAAATCCAAATCTTGTTTTTGTTCGCATTTGTTTTTTGGTGTGTTGGAGTATCCAGGTCTTGCTGTGGTTGGAGAATTGTGTTCAGATCCTGTCATATTGCCTTGATTTCTCTTAGTAACATTCCTATATTTGCCTTTTGCCATCTGTTTATCTCTAGAGTTAGTTGATCTTCTTGTTACTGGTTGGTGTTTGAAGCTCATGTGAGCCTGGCCTTTAGAGCTGCTCTTGTAAAGGGTGCCCATGCTCCCAAGGTGTAGACTAGAAGTTATGCTTATACCTACACCACACAAAGACCCAACAAAGAAAGAGATCTTCAAACCAATTTCCTTTATGAATATCAGGGCAAAAATACTCCATAAAATTATACCAAACCTAACCCAAGAATACATCAAAACAAGCAGACATCATGACCAAGTAGGCTTCAACCCAGGGAAGCAGGAATGGTTTAATATGTGGAAATCCATTAATGTAATCCACTATATGAACAAACTCAAAGAAAAAAGAACACATGTTCATGAAAAAATGATTTTTATCATTTGATGCTGTGAAAGAATTTGACAAAATTTAACACCACTTCATGGTTAAAGTGTTCAAACAATCAGGAATTCAGGGCACATAACTAAACCTAGTAAAAACAATATAGAGCAAACCAGTAGCCAACATCAAACTAAATGGAGAGAAACGTGAAGCAATCCCACTAAAATCAGAAACTATACAAGACTGACCATTCTCTTCCTATCTATTCAATATAGTACTTGAGGTCCTAGCCAGAGCAATTATACAACAAAAGGAGGTTAAATTGGAAAGGAAGAAGTCAAAATATCACTATTTGCAGATGATGTAACAGTATACTTATGAGACAAGGGCACAGGGGAAATTTTTCTGAAGAGAAGACAAAGGGTTTATGCTCTAAGGTCAAGAATTGACAAATGGGACCACATAAATTTGCAAATCTTCTGTAAAGCAAATTACACTGTCAGTAGGACAAAACAGCAACCAACAGATTGGAAAAAGGTTTTTAACAATCCTCAATCAAATTGAGAGCTAACACTCAATATATACAAAGAACTCAAGAAGTTAGACTCCAGAGAACCTAATAACCCTATCAAAATTGGAGTATAAAGCTAAATAAACAGTTCCCAACTGGGTAATCTAGAATGGCTGAGAAGCACCTAAAGAAATGTTCAACATCCTTAGTCTTCAGGAAAAATGCAAATCTAAACAACCCTGAGATTCCACCTCACAGCAATCAGAATGGCTAAGATCAAAACTGAGGTGACAGAAGATGCTGGCAAGGATGTGGATAAAGAGGAACACTCCCCCAATGTTGGTGGGATTGCAAGATGATACAACCTCTCTGGAAATCAGTCTGGAAGTTCCTCAGAAAATTGGACACAGTAATACCTGAGGACCCAGATATACCATTCCTGGGCCTATACCCAAAAGATGCTCCAACACATAACAAGGGCACATGTTCCACTATGGTCATAGCACCCCTATTTATAATATCCAGAAGCTGGAAAGAGCCCATATGTCCTTCAATAGAGCAATGAATACAGATAATGGGGTACATTTACACAATGGAGTACTACTCAGCTATTAAAACAATGACTTCATTAAATTCTTAAGCAAATGGATGCAACTAGAAAATATCATCCTGAGTGAGGTAACCCAATCACAAAAGAACAAAGATAGTATGAACCTCCTGATAAGTGCATTTTAGCCAAAAATCTTGGAAGACCCAATATACAATTCACAGACCATATGAAGCTCAAGAAGATGGAAGACCAAACTATTGATGCTTCAGTCCTTAGAAGGAGGACCCAAATACCCCTGGGATTGTGGGAGAGACTTAGGAAGAAAAAATTAAGATGTGGTGGAGAGGGGGGTAAGATTGGGTATGGGAGGAAATGGAGATAATAAACAGACGGTCTGGAATTTGCACAGAGTTGTGTAGCAATGGGGGATGTGAAACTGGGCTTAGCCACCAAGAAGTTCCAGATTCCAGGAAAGTAAAAGGCTCCCAGGACACAACAGGGATGAGTTTAACTGAAATACCCAATGAAGGGGAGGGAGAACCTGTAGAGATCATATCCAGAGGTTTGGCAAGGCCCCTGTTTGAGGGCCACTCAGCTCCAAAGTTTTAACCCAGAATCACTTCTGTCGAAAGGAAATATAGGGACAAAGTTTGAAGGAGAGACTCAAGGAAAGGCCATGCAGAGACTGGCCCATCTTGGAATCCATTCCATATACAGATACCAAACCCAGACACTATTGCTGATGCCAAGAATTGCTTGCTGACAGGAGCATATTATAGCTGTGTCCTGAGAGGCTCTGCCAGACCCTGACAAATACAGAGGCAGATGCCCACAGCCAGCCATTAGACTCAACACAGGGACCGCAAGCAAGGACTTAGGATGGAGCTGAAGGGATTTGAAATCCCATAGGAAGAACACCAATATCAACCAACCAGACACTGCCAGAGCTCCCAGGGACTAAACCACCACCACAGGGAGGGGCCCATGTCTCTAGCTGCATATGTAACAGAGGATAGCATTATCTGCCATCAATAGGAGGAGAGGACCTTGGTCCTGTGAAGGCAAGATTCCCCAGTTGAAGTGAATGGGTGGGTGGAAAGCGGAGAACACTCATAGAAGCAGGGGATGGGGGATATAATGGGGGGCGGTTTCCAGAGGGGAAACTGGAAAAGGGGACAATATTTGTAATAACCTAATAAATCAAATAAAAAATAAAAATGGGGTATAGAACTTAACAGAATATTATCTCAGAGAAATCTTGAATAGCTGAAAAGCACTTAATGAAATATTAAAGTCCTTCATGAGCAGGGAAATGAAAATCAAAACAACCCTTAAATTCCATCTTACATGAATTAGAATTGTTAATATTAAAATATCAGATGATAGCACATGTTGGTGAGAGTGTGGGGAAAACAGAATACTCCTCCATTGCTGGTGGGAATGCAATGTTACAACCACTCTAGAAATCAATCTGGAGGTAGATCTACCTAAAAACCCTGCTACACAACTCTGGGTATATACCTAAAATATATGCTACCAGGCCACATGGAGTTCCACCTAGTTCATAGCAACCATATTTTCATTAGGCAGAAGATGGAAACAACCCAGAATATTCTCTCACAACAGAATAATGGATACAGAAAATGGGGTTCATTTACACAAAGGAATTTCTTAAAGATGGCAGGAAACCATCTATGTGATCAACTTTGTGACCATATACACTGATGCAGATCATTTTATCTGTACAACAATGTTTAGACACTAAAAATCAATCTCCTAAAACACTGTTCAGAGCATAACATCACTATTGCAAAAGAAAACATAAAACTTGAGTTCAGGCATGTACTCAAGTGTATGTTGTAAACAGTTTCTTCTTATCATTCACTCAAGAAACACTCCTTACTTCCTCCTGCTATGAATTCTTCCATTCTAACCTATGATGCAGAAAGGCTTAAATTTTATCTCCTTTCTCATTGGTAACTGGCACACAATTTAAAACTTTGTTTTCCTTTTTAAAAATGGAATGCCTGAGGCTGCGGACAAGGTTCAATGAGCAACATGCTTATTGCTGAAGGGTAAAAACAAGAGTTTGGATCCAGTCTGTAATCCTTGAAAAGCAGAAACAAGGGGTACACAGAGCAAGCTAGCTGATGAGACTATCCAAATAAATAAAGTCTGTGTTTCACCAGAGACACTCCCTCAATATATGAAGTAGAGAGCAGCAGAGTAAGACAGTGAATCTCAACCTTTGCTTTCCATGTGACAACTTGGAATTATGATTGGTCTTTGGTGACAGTGTCAAAATTTTACCAAATTTTAGCAAAAAGTGACACAATTTTAAAGAATCATTTAACATGGGAACTGCATCAACATACTGACAGAATGAAACATGTTATGAGAAAAGATTAGTGTCTCATAGAAGAGAATTGACCCTCAAAATGCTGGATCTTGGCATGTTTAATCTCTAAACTTTTCTTTGTAAGGTAATGAATCCTTGGATTATTTGGTCAGTTTCTTTTGGCTTATGTCATATTGTAGGATAATTACCTGCATTGCAAATTCAGAGGAAAGGATAGTTTAATAGCAAATTGGAAAAAAATTACAATTAGATTTACTGCATCAGAAAACAAATGGGAAGAAATGATAAAATCACATATCTATACCCATATCAATATAGATATTTAAAATTGGGAACACACTACACTGTCACTATGGATAATAATTCTCTTTCTATTACATTGGTTTCAAGTTAAAATTTAAGAAGTTTGGACTCCCCAAACACTTCTCCTTCCACCTTCATCAGACAGGAAGAGCCTGAACTATACAAGTAAACTTCCCCTCTCCCATCTTCCATGCTTACTCTAGAGCAAGCCAAATGGTCCTAAGCAGCCAGCTTTCCAAGGGGACCTCCATACTCACCCCACCTCTCCCAATCAACATCATCAGACCTGCTGAGCCTGAACCATACAGGTAAGGTTCACGTCCCCAGGCATCTTCCCTTTTTCCTGAGTCCTGTGGACCTCCCAAGCTGCCCTGAGCAGCCTGCTAGCCCAGGCAAATAGAAACCCATTTTCCTACCACCTCTCTGCCCACCATTATTGGACCTGTGCCTCCTGAACCATATAGACCTGCAAATCCTTAACCATACAGACCTACAGATCTGGAACTATACAAACCAGGTATTTCTATTAGAGGACAGCCAAACATGGACCACTAAGGTTAACCCCCATCCTAATTCCCAATACTACAGGAAATACAGGGACCAAAGCCATCTAGGCAGCTAAAGGTCCAAAGAAAGAAAGAAAGAAAGAAAGAAAGAAAGAAAGAAAGAAAGGAAGGAAGGAAGGAAGGAAGGAAGGAAGGAAAGAAAAGAAAAGAAAAGAAAAGAAAAGAAAAGAAAAGAAAAGAAAAGAAAAGAAAAGAAAAGAAAAGGGAAAACAATTAACCCAGGCCAATAGGACACCTTCAGAGCAGTTACCTATCTGTACCAAGCCCTGAATTTCCTACCACAACTGAAACACAAGAAAATGACTTTAAATCCAATTGTATAATGATGATAAGGATCTTTAAAGAAGAAATGAATAAATCATTTAATGAAATACAGGAAAATATAGTCAAGAAGGTAGAATTCTTTAAAGAGAATACAAATAAATCTCTTAAAGTTATATGCCTGGATATATGTCTTACAGCTTCTAAAAAAAACCACAGATGCCACCCTAGACTATTATACCAAACAAAACACTCAATCACCATAGATTGTAAAAACAAGGTATTTTAAAACAAATACAAATTCAAACAATATCTATCCACAAACCTAGCCCTATAGAAATATTACAAGGAAAACTCCAACCCAAGAAGGATAACTATATCCAAGAAACACACACAAAATAAGTTATTCCATACCAGTAAAAACAAGGGAAGAATGCACAAACACATAAACATACTGACAACACCAACATCAAAAGAACATCAAATAACAATCACAGGTCAGTAATATCTCTCATCATCAATGGACTCAATTCCCCAATAAATGCACATGGGCTAACAGAATAGATGAGAAAAACAGTAGCTTTCCTTTATACAAAGGATAAATGGGTCAGGAAAGAAATTAAGGAAGCAAAAAATAATATAAACTGTCTTGATGTAACTCTAACCATTCAAGTGAAAGAGCTGTATGACAAAAACAGTGTCATACAAAAAAAAATGTCCAAAGGAAGAAAATGAGTAAGATATCAGACACTCCCATGCTTATGGATAGGTCAGATTAACATAATGAAAATGGCAATCTTACCAAAAGCAAAGTACATGCTCAAAGCAACACCCCTCACAATTCCAACACAACTTTTTATAGACCTTGAAAAGAGCAATTCTCAACTTCATATGGAAAAACAAAGCATCCAGGATAGCCAAAGCAATACTGAAAAATAAATGAACTTTGGGAGGAATCACCATCCTGGCCTCAACCTATATTACAGAGCAATACAGAGTAAAACATTCACTTACTGGTACAGAAACAGACAGGTTGATCAATGAAATAAAATCAAAAACCCAGAAGTAAACCCAAATACTAATGGACACTTGATTTTTGATAAAGAAGTCAAAACAACACAATGGACAAATAAAAGCATCCTTAATGAGTGGTTCTGGTCCAATTGGATGCCTACATATAAAAGACTGAAAATAGATATATACTTATCACCTTGCAAAAAATTCAAGTCCAAATGGGTCAAAGACCTCAACATTAAACCTGGAAAACAAAATATCATAGAAGAGAATGTGGGTAAACCCTTGAATGGATTGGTAGAGAAAACAATTTCCTGAAAAGAACAACAATGTCTCAGGCTCTAAGATCAACAATCCATAAATGGGACCTCATGAAAGTGGAACGCTTTTGTAAGGAAAAGGACATTGTCAATAAGACAAAATGGCAACCTACAGTTTGGGAAACTATCTTTACCAAACCTACATCTGACAGAGGGCTAATATATAAAATTTATAAATAAAACAAGAAGTTAAATTCCAACAACCACAGCAACACAACTAAAAAAGCAGGGTACTGAGCTAAACAGAGTGTTCTCTACAGAGGAATCTCAAACTAATTCTTTGAATTGTGTTAAGTGCATTGGAGAAACACTTAAAGAAATACTCAGAGTCCTTAGTCATCAGGGAAATGCACATCAAATCAACTCTGAGGTTCCATCTTATACCTATTAGAATGTCTATGATAAAACACTCAAGTGATAGCACAAGCTGGTGAGGATGAGAAGTTACATTTGGTGGGACTGTAAACTTGTACAACCACTTTGGAGATCAACTTTATGATTTCTCAGGAAATTTGGAATAGTTCTACCTCAAGACTCAGCTATACCAAGCCTTGGCACATACCCAAAAGATGCTCCAACATCTCGAAAAGATGTGTGAACAACTACATTTATAGTAGGTTTAGTGATAGTGATGAAAAAATGGAAACAACAAAAATGTTCCTCAACTGAAGAATTGATGAAGAAATGTATGTGGGACATGTATACAATGAAATAATATTCAGCTATTAAAAATCAAGACATCATGAATTTTGCAGGAAAATAGATGGATCATGAGAATATCATCCTTGATGCAGAAACCCAGTCTCAAAAATACATACATGGTATGTGTTCACTTATTAGAGGGTATTAGCCATAAATTAAAATATGCATATATTACACTCCATACCATCAATGAGGCTGGACAGAAGGAAGGCTACAAGCATGGATTCTTGAGACTCACTTGGAATTGGGGATGGAATGGTTGTGGAAGACAAATGAAGGGAAAGAGCTATGTAGGAGAGGGAATCTGGAAGGGGGAATAGAGTCAGGAAATGTAGCCGCCTGTAGCTTCAGAGAAACAAGTTCACCTGGAAGGAAAGCTGGGGCTGAAATAGAACAGGCAGGTGAGAGAAACAATGAGCCAAGACAACCTATTTCTGATCAGACCTCAGTGCTAGCCACTGTAGGGTGGAGCTCTCGGACCAAGGTGAAGCCTATTGTTTTCTAAGGACCCGCAGTTACCTGAGAGGAGCCAGCTACCTGCTCAGCACCCAAACTCATTTCGTTGGATGAGTTCCCAGACTTTTGGGGAAGGGTTTTCCCCCCCACCTTTAAATTTGGAGCTACCCATTTAACCATCAAGCTTTGATCATTTATTAAAAATTGACTGGACTGGGGCAAAAGTTTTACTTATGCTCCATAGTCCTGTCTGGGAATTGTGGTTGCTGGTGACCCCACCTAACTTAGGTGAGAATTCTAGACTCTTTTTCCTACCCGTATTTGGAATGCATGTGCAGCTTGTGTTTATTTGCACAAACACAGCCTTTAGCATTTATTATAGATAAATGCAGCCTATACACACAAGTTCCTGTCTTAGGTTGGAAAGGTTATAGAATTACAGTTGCCCATGTCTGGCTGAAGGCCTTCATAGCACACCTTTTTCCCAATTTAGACCAAGCCACAAAGGATATATAAATATTCACTCAGTGCATTTCTTCATAGCTATGAAAATTTGTCATGGTGAGTTGCTGAGCCTTGCTGAAGGTGACCCTGGTGAAAACAACCAGCCTGCTTAAAATACAAAGTCAGAAGTTAGGAGCAAAACAAGATTAACTTGTCAGCATGGATGTCCCAAGATATCCAATTCAGTTGCAAATTAGCAATGTTCAGACACCAAGCCTGGCCTCTTGGTGTGGGGAACAAACGTAGGTAGCTTTGAGAATCAACAGAGAAACATTTACTTCTCAGAAAGAGTGGAGACTACATTCCAACTCAGCTGGCTGATGAAGATTTTTAGCCACTTTCATAATTGGAATCTCCAAAATTGGATTTATTTTTAGACCAGTTCATGATTGAGTCAGAATAACTGGTCACATGAAAGGAAAGAGAAGAGTCATTATAACTCCTCCTTTAGATTAATTTTTTTTTTTTTTTTTTTTTTTTGGTTTTTTGAGACAGGGTTTCTCTGTGTAGCTCTGGCTGTCTTGGAACTCACTCTGTAGACCAGGCTGGCATTAAACTCAGAAATCTGCCTACCTCTCCCTCCCAAGTGCTATGATTAAAGGCATGCGCCACCACCGCCCACCTAAATTAATTTTTTTAAGTCAGTTTTCATGGTCCTCTGTCCCACAAGGCCTAAAAGTTTGGAGCAAGGCAGTTTACATAATCTGGGACACAGGCAAGCAAAGGTAGGTCAAGAACATACATCCAATACAGCTTTCCTGTCACCATTGTGATGGCACTCAGCAAGCCCACAGTCAGCATTATCTTCAGCATGTCACACCAATCAGTCTGACAGCTAGCATGCTTCTGCAGCACTCTGCAGAGAAAACACAAACATGCCCTATGCCTTATACCTGATCAGGATCATGCCATATGCCAATAAATAGATCCTCCCATCTCACCTAGGCATGAGTATGCCTAGTTGTAGGATGCTATAGACACTCAGAAAGGAGTTCGTTGCCATACAAATTTTAAATTTTTCTTCAAAATATAAAAGCATGATTTAAATAATGTTCCTGAAAGACCTAAGCCCCCCGTGAGAAAATTAGACCCCTAGCAAACTTAGAGCCTGAGACAGAAATAGAGTCAGAACCACATGTTTGGCTAAGACCCACCTAGCTGGACCCTTAGTTCTGGGAATTGGTTGACCTTGGACTGACCACAGGGTTAAAACATCCTGCTCTGGGAACTAGGTAACCACAGAAATTTGAGCCATTCTGTACTTCCCCTTTCTGTGCATGTGATTTTCCCCTTTAAATGCCCCTGACTTCAGTTGCTCAGGGCCGCCCTCCTCTACCCCTGTGTGGGATATGAGCTAGGTCCCAGTGCCCTGATTTCCCAAATAAACCTCGTGCAATTGCAGCAAGGACAGTCTTTCATGAGTTCTTGGGGGTTGTGTTATCCCGTGATTTGAGTGAGAGTCTCCCCTCTCTGGGGGGTCTTTCATTTGGGGGCCCACCTGGGATTTGCAACCACCCTTGTCTCCAAAGACCCACTTGGAGGTAAGGGGATCCCCTCTGGAATGTGTGTGTGCTGGCCAGTATCTGTTCTGAATGTCTGTTCTGTTACTTGGAGGTGAGATTCTATCTATGTCTGTCCATCTTTTGCCTGACATCTGGTTCTGTGCTTTTAGTTTGTACAGCTGCTTGCATTCTGGGAGGAGATGACAGACTCCAAGTCCCGAGGGGACAGAGGGTGATCAGCAGACATGCTAGGAGATCACCAACTGCCGCTCTGGGAGGCATCCCAGAAGGTCTGAGGGAACCCCAAGATTGGGAGAATCCCATCTGGGTGCCGAGGAGGATTCAATTTTGCTGGCAAGCATCTGGGGCTCAGAGAGCCCATCTGGTATTTTGGTTTTGCTTGAAACCATCTTGGACTCAGAGAACCTGTCTGGTATTGTCCTCCTGGCCGTCTGTTTTTCTGTCTCAGAAAAGACAGATACTTGTCAGTCTTTGTCTGTGTCTGTTTTGTTTCTGTTTTGTTTTATGTGTGACTTGGATGATGGGAAAGACTACAGCAACTCCCTTGAGTTTGACTTTAGACTATTGGATGGGTACCGCAGTTTGTTTTCTGTGTGTCTCACTGTATGTCAAAGTCTGAGTCTGTTAGCCTGTCTGAAATTTTCGGTTTTCCTTGCAAGCGTCTGGGGCTCAGAGAGCTTGTCTGGTGCAGAAGTTCAACTGGCAGCCATGCTAGAGTCAAGACTGCAGGGGACTGGAGGAAGCTTTAGTCCCTGGAGAGGGCTGAATAAGGCTCTTCTCAATCTGCAAACAGCAAGCTAATAACAGTGGGAGCTGAGTTTTGCTGAAATCTGGTTTGTTTGGTTCCTGCAGTATGTGCAGGGGTAACTGGTGTCTGAAACTGGGCCCCTCTAGGGGCAAATTGTGTGTTGATTTTCCTTGCTCTATGTTCTTGAATCTAGAAGCCTGATGGTGCCAACATCAGGCTGTCTGTGTGATGTTGTTTTGTATCTTGTTCTGTGTTCTTGGACTTAGATGGACGATATTGTTTGTACTTTAGACCTACTGAAAATCAACTCTCTTTCTCTGTGGCGCCAAAATCAAGTCATATGACTAAAGCCTGCCAAGTTAGAACAAAAGAAGAGATAAAATACATGAGCTTTGAGGCCCCTGGTGGGAAAAATAAGTCTTAACAAGACACTCAAGGTGGTGGATATGGGAATTCTGGGTTTAAGTTAATACAGATGGTTTATTTTGTTTATTTTTAAATTGTTCAGATTATTATGATGGATATGATGTTAAACTTTATGGTTATATTATTCCACTGGGAGAGAGGTCAAAATAATGGAGACCTCCAGAAGACTAGATTCTAAAATATTAAATGAAAAATCTGTCTTTGTGATACTAAAATCTTTATACTTGTTATTAAGTTCAAGGCATAAATTCTTATTTGATACAGATTTTATTTTGATACAAAATCAAGGTTTTCATTGGTATAAATATTAAAATTTAAAAGTACAGGATTTATACCCAGTCCTTCTTTGATGTTATTATTATAGATCTGAGATGTTTAAGCCTGTGAGTTTAGGGCCTAATAAAAATATAAGGCTCTGAGTTTATTATTAGGGTGTTTTCTATGTTTTAATCAGAAATAGCTGAAGATAGTTTAACAGAACACAGTCCACATTACTTTACATAGATAGTTGGTTTTCAAAAAATATCAGAAACACATGGAATATGATATTTAATGTTATTTATTTATGTGTAGAGACTAGTCTGCTCTGGACAGCTTCCTTTTCTTGAAGAAACTGATCATGTGTAGAGTAGCTTCTGTGGTGGCTCTCCTACCAAGGGCATATTTCCCAAGAGACTGATTAATCTCTTTGAGACTGTTTTATTTGTAATACAGGAAGCCTAAAAGAACACCCCCTCAGACAAAAGGTAAGAGGTACCTGAAGGACCAATACCAGACTCCATTGGCAGGTCTCAAGGGTATGGCAGCCCACAAATTTGACCAAGGTATTTGAGGTTAAGCAGGGACTAGCTGAGTCACCGGCAGCCTTTCTAGAGCAGCTCATAGAAGCATTCCTCCATACAACTGATGACCCCAGGCTAGGGGTATTTAATGTGGTTTGCTGAGAAAGTATTGTGATGGTTTGTATATGCTTTTCCCAGGGAGTGGCACTATTAGGAGGTGTGGCCTTGTTGTAGTAGGTGTGTCACTGTGGGTGTGGGCTTAAAAGCCTCATCCTCATTGCCTGGAAGTCAGTCTTCTACTAGCTGCCTTCAGATGAAGATGTAGAACTCTCAGCTCCTCCTGCATCATGCCTGCCTGGATGCTGCCATGTTTCTGCCTTGATGACAATGGACTGAACCTCTGAGCCTGTAAGCCAGCCCTGATTAATGTTGTCTCTTATAAAACTTGCATTGGTCATGGTGTCTGTTCACAGCAGTAAAACGCTAACTAAGACAGAAGTTGGTACCAGGGACTGGGGTATTGCTGTGATAGGCCTGATCATGCTTTTGTTTGGAAGAATGTGGATTTTGGGACTTTGAATTTGAAAAGCCATGAAATTCTTTAAGTAGGGCTTAATGGGACAGACAAGTAGGAATATGGAAGACAGTGTTCTGAGAGTCATTTGAACTGTGTAGGCCTGATGGCCCAAGAGGTTTCAGTGGAGAAGAACCTTAATATGTGGTTGAGGAACTGTTTTTGTGATGTTTTGGTGAAGAACGTGGCTGCTTTTTGCTACTGTCTGAAGAGACTGTCCAAGACTAAGGTAAAGAGATTTATATTAATTGCATTTGCAAAGGTAGTCTCAAAAAAGCCCAACAAAGACTGTTCTCCGGATAAGTCTGATGAAGAGAATTTTGAACAAACATAGCAAGCTGAGAAAGGAAAAGTACAAAATATATAGTTTGAGTATTAAAGGGACTCTAAGAAGTGAAATGGAGCCGAATTCAATGATATTAAATTGAATTAAAGGAGTAGTGACCTTAGGGGCAAGATTCACCCAGTTAACTTTAGGTCCAGGCATGGTCGTACAAGCCTTTAATCTCAGGAGGCAAAGAAAAGTAGATCTCTGAGTTCAAGGCCAGCCTAGAACAGAGCAAATTCTAGGTGAAGAAAAACTTTAATCCAGGTTTGGTTGACCACAACTTTAATCCCAGTGCTTAGGAGACAGGCATGCAGATCTCTTTGAGTTCAAAGTCAGTCTAAGAAGCAAGATTTAGCACAGCCAACATAGGCAGTGAAGGAGCTGGGAAAAAGGAAGCTAGTGGTAATGTAATAGAACAAGGGGGCCAATGTTCCAGCTCCTGCAAGCAGCAGAACTCAGCAGCTTCAGCCATGTATCTCTGGCTTTATATTCAAGAGAAGGAGACAACTGAAACAATTGATGCTGGTTAGCTGGAGCTAAGAAATTTGTGGTGAGAAAAGACCAGCATCACTGAGGTGAAATACGGGAAGTGTTTTCTGAGAGCACAAAGAAGCTGTATTCCAGAGATAGCCAAGTGTTCCTCATACTGCAGCTGTACTTGGTAACATGTAAGAATCATCCAGGTAGTACTGGTTTTGAAGGCATACAGGCATCATGAAGAACAGCTGAGGCTTGGTACTGTGAGAGGCCATGAAAGGCCATTGGTAAAAATATACCCTCAGTTGTAATTGACAGCCCAGGACTAAAGGGGTCATGCAAAGGAGTTGAGGCTTGGTGAAGAGAACCTATGAGAGGCTTTGGTGAAGTATAGTTGCAGTGGAAGACCCTAGCATATTGGAGATGCCAATACCATGGGATGACCACCAAGAACAACAGTGGCAGTGGAGTGGATCAATCTGAACTTAGAGTGCTATAGAGGACAGAGCTGGAGAATTGACACCAGCTCTTTGGAGATGCACAGAAGATCATGTATGGATCTCAAACATTGGAACAAGAAGCTCTGAATCTGAAATTGACTTGGGGTACCCTAGATGATAAAGATGCCAGAGCCACAGGATGCCTGCCAAGGAAAGCTGCTAACAGGGAGTGGAACAAGCCCAGGAGAAAGAACCTTGTTGAAGTCAACAAAGATGAAAAAGGAGTTGGATATCTGAAGACAGCTTTGCCATCAGACATGGAGATGCAGAGTTTGGACTTTGCCCAGCTGGTTTCCTGTCTTGCATGGGGGATTACAGTTAAGTGATTGGATGAATCTCAAAAGAGACCTTGAAATTTGGACTTTTAACACTGTTGAGACTGCTATAGTCTACAGGGACTTTTGAAGTTGGACTAAATATATTTTCCATTATGCTATGTTTAAGTATGGCCCCCATAGACTCATGTTTGAAAAAGCCTATGGGGGCCAGGGAGTGGAATATGATGGTTTGTATATGCTTTTCCCAGGGAGTGGCACTATTAGGAGGTGTGGCCTTGTTGTAGTAGGTGTGTCACTGTGGGTGTGGGCTTAAAAGCCTCATCCTCATTGCCTGGAAGTCAGTCTTCTACTAGCTGCCTTCAGATGAAGATGTAGAACTCTCAGCTCCTCCTGCATCATGCCTGCCTGGATGCTGCCATGTTTCTGCCTTAATGACAATGGACTGAACCTCTGAGCCTGTAAGCCAGCCCTGATTAAATGTTGTCTCTTATAAAACTTGCATTGGTCATGGTGTCTGTTCACAGCAGTAAAACGCTAACTAAGACAGAAGTTGGTACCAGGGACTGGGGTATTGCTGTGATAGGCCTGATCATGCTTTTGTTTGGAAGAATGTGGATTTTGGGACTTTGAATTTGAAAAGCCATGAAATTCTTTAAGTAGGGCTTAATGGGACAGACTAGTAGGAATATGGAAGACAGTGTTCTGAGAATCATTTGAACTGTGTAGGCCTGATGGCCCAAGAGGTTTCAGTGGAGAAGAACCTTAATATGTGGTTGAGGAACTGTTTTTGTGATGTTTTGGTGAAGAACGTGGCTGCTTTTTGCTACTGTCTGAAGAGACTGTCCAAGACTAAGGTAAAGAGATTTATATTAATTGCATTTGCAAAGGTAGTCTCAAAAAAGCCCAACAAAGACTGTTCTCCGGATAAGTCTGATGAAGAGAATTTTGAACAAACATAGCAAGCTGAGAAAGGAAAAGTACAAAATATATAGTTTGAGTATTAAAGGGACTCTAAGAAGTGAAATGGAACCGAATTCAATGATATTAAATTGAATTAAAGGAGTAGTGACCTTGGGGGCAAGATTCACCCAGTTAACTTTAGGTCCAGGCATGGTCGTACAAGCCTTTAATCTCAGGAGGCAAAGAAAAGTAGATCTCTGAGTTCAAGGCCAGCCTAGAACAGAGCAAATTCTAGGTGAAGAAAAACTTTAATCCAGGTTTGGTTGACCACAACTTTAATCCCAGTGCTTAGGAGACAGGCATGCAGATCTCTTTGAGTTCAAAGTCAGTCTAAGAAGCAAGATTTAGGACAGCCAACTTAGTCAGTGAAGGAGCTGGGAAAAAGGAAGCTAGTGGTAATGTAATAGAACAAGGGGGCCAATATTCCAGCTCCTGCAAGCAGCAGAACTCAGCAGCTTCAGCCATGTATCTCTGGCTTTATATTCAAGAGAAGGAGACAACTGAAACAATTGATGCTGGTTAGCTGGAGCTAAGAAATTTGTGGTGATTAAGAAAAGACCAGCATCACTGAGGTGAAATACGGGAAGTGTTTTCTGAGAGCACAAAGAAGCTGTATTCCAGAGATAGCCAAGTGTTCCTCATACTGCAGCTGTACTTGGTAACATGTAAGAATCATCCAGGTAGTACTGGTTTTGAAGGCATACAGGCATCATGAAGAACAGCTGAGGCTTGGTACTGTGAGAGGCCATGAAAGGCCATTGGTAAAAATATACCCTCAGTTGTAATTGACAGCCCAGGACTGAAGGGGTCATGCAAAGGAGTTGAGGCTTGGTGAAGAGAACCTATGAGAGGCTTTGGTGAAGTATAGTTGCAGTGGAAGACCCTAGCATATTGGAGATGCCAATACCATGGGATGACCACCAAGAACAATAGTGGCAGTGGAGTGGATCAATCTGAACTTAGAGTGCTACAGAGGGCAGAGCTGGAGAATTGACACCAGCTCTTTGGAGATGCACAGAAGATCATGTATGGATCTCAAACATTGGAACAAGAAGCTCTGAATCTGAAATTGACTTGGGGTACCCTAGATGATAAAGATGCCAGAGCCACAGGATGCCTGCCAAGGAAAGCTGCTAACAGGGAGTGGAACAAGCCCAGGAGAAAGAACCTTGTTGAAGTCAACAAAGATGAAAAAGGAGTTGGATATCTGAAGACAGCTTTGCCATCAGACATGGAGATGCAGAGTTTGGACTTTGCCCAGCTGGTTTCCTGTCTTGCTTGGGGGATTACAGTTAAGTGATTGGATGAATCTCAAAAGAGACCTTGAAATTTGGACTTTTAACACTGTTGAGACTGCTATAGTCTACAGGGACTTTTGAAGTTGGACTAAATATATTTTCCATTATGCTATGTTTAAGTATGGCCCCCATAGACTCATGTTTGAAAAAGCCTATGGGGGCCAGGGAGTGGAATATGATGGTTTGTATATGCTTTTCCCAGGGAGTGGCACTATTAGGAGGTGTGGCCTTGTTGTAGTAGGTGTGTCACTGTGGGTGTGGGCTTAAAAGCCTCATCCTCGTTGCCTGGAAGTCAGTCTTCTACTAGCCACCTTCAGATGAAGATGTAGATCTCTCAGCTCCTCCTGCACCATGCCTGCCTGGATGCTGCCATGTTTCTGCCTTGATGACAATGGACTGAACCTCTGAGCCTGTAAGCCAACCCCAATTAAATGTTGTCTTTTATAAAACTTGCATTGGTCATGGTGTCTGTTTACAGCAGTGAAACCCAAACTAAGACAAGTATGTAGAGGGATTTGGTGCAGGTCGCTGAGAAGGTCTATGGAAGGAGTTAGTGATTTAGTGCAGTTTGCTATAACAGGGAGACAGAGGAGAAAAGGAAAAAAAGAAAATGACAGAAAAGGAAGCTACAGAAAATCTGGATAAAAGCAGAGAAGAGAGACAGAAAAGTATCAGTGTAAATACTTAAAGGAGAGAGGCCACTAAGCCAGAGTGTGCTGTAACAAATAAAAGCTGGGAGCAGGAATCCCAGGCCTTGGGAAAAGTGGCCCCAAATTGCAAAGGTGTTAACCCTGGGTGAAGACAATGACCAGGGGACATGGGGGTTGTGACCATCTTCCCCAACCCAGGATAACTGTGAGAGGGAAAAGAGAAACCCACTCAGTTCTTGATGGACACAGGGGTTCAACACTCTGTCTTCCGAGCTAATGGCCCTGTTTCCAAGAAAAGATCTTGGGTCTAAGAAGCCACTGGCACCAAAATGTATTCATGGACTACCCGAAGAACAGTGGACCTAGGGTTGGGATGGGTAGCCCATTCATTTAAAGTCACCCCAGAATATTCCTACCCTCTCTGTTGGAGCAAGACATACTCTCTAAAATGGGGGATGGGGGTGGCAGATATACTTTCTGCCCAATGGACTACAGCTAACTGGCCCAAGAAGAGAAACTGACCCCTGCTGAAAGTTGCTACAGACAGGAGCAGTTTTCTCCATGAAGGATAGAAACAAGCAGGTACTGATATGGTGGACAGCACAAATGTCATCTGGATAGAAGAATCTTTACCCCTGGCAGGTCAATGCAGAAAGTGAAGCTAATTACCCTTACCAAGACCTTGGAACTTGGAGCCAGCAAGAAAATCAGCATCCACATGTATAATAGGTATGCCTTTGCCACAGTCCACGTCCACAGGGGTATATGCTAAGAGGACTGCTCACATCAGAGGAAACCAACAGGAAATCTTGGACCTCTTAGATGCCTTAATGACACCAGCAACTGTGTGTATTACCCACTGCCCAAGATATCAAAAGTGAAAAGACTCAGTGGGCAATAGCCAGGCAAAGCAAGAATGGATATGCAGGAGTGTATACTGGTAATGCGTCTGCAAGAGACACTGACTGAGAAATGGGACAAAAATAAGAGATAGCTTCACTTAAAATATGCTGAAGTAAAAAGGACTGAGACTGCTAGCCACCCTACCAACTATTACCAAGAGAAGTTGCAAACAATAAGGGAGAACTATACTCCACAGAAACTAAGCCAAAAACTCACTAGGCCAAATGCACGGATGAACTCATTTAGGGGATTAATAGAACAGTGTAAAGTATGCCAGCAAGTGAATGCTTATGCAGCAAAGAGTAAACAGAGCAAAAGACCTAGAAGAGAACAGCTTAGAGTATAGTGAAAGGATTTATAAAAGCTAAGGAAGTAAAATATGGTTATGAATACCTTCTAGCATTTGTAGATACTTTCTCTAGATGGGTTGAGACTTCCCCCAGCAAGCAGGAAACAGTGGTCAGGGTTAGAAGAAATTTTCGAGTTTCAGAGTGCCCAAGGTAATTGGATCAGACAATGGTTCTGTTTTTGTTTCTAAGGTAAGTCAGAGATTGACAGATATATTGGACTAATTGGAAACATTATTGAACATACTGTCCCCAGAGCTCAAGACAGCTAGAGAAAGTAAACAAAACCCTATTAGAGACCTTAACTAAATTGACCTTGGAGACTGGCTTAGGCTGGGTGGTGCCTCTCCGCTTGTTTCTGAACAGCCCCTGCCATTTTAACCTGACCCCCCTGGAGATCTTTGTTGTCCACTGGGTCCTCTCAGGAAGTGTACCACAACATGAGATTTGGCACAAACTGCCTTAAATGCTCCAGGCATGCCAGAGGCTCCTCACTGATTCCAGACAGGTGACTGGATTTATGTAAGAAGGCTTCAGGAACAGTTGCTGGAACCCTGATTAAAGAGACCCTCATCAAATTGACCACAAAAACTGGCGTTAGTGATTGGATAGCTCTCCTACCCTTTGTGCTCTTCAGGGTTAGGAACACCCCTGGACAGTTTGGACTGGCCCCTATGAATTACTCTACGAGGGGGGGGCACTGATAGAAATTGCCTCTATACATAATGCTGATGTGCTGCTTTCCCAGACTTTGCTCTCTAGGCTCAAGGTGCTTGAATGGGTGAGGCAGTGAGTGTGAAAGCAGCTCTGGGAGGCCTACTCAGGAGGAGACTTGCAAGCCCCATATTGCTTACAAGTTGGAGATTCAGTCTATGTTAGATGCCACAGCAAAGGAAATCTTTCTAAGGAAACCATGAGACTCAGTGGAAAGGCCCTTTTCTTGTACTCTTTACCACCCTGCTTTCTGCTCTAGTGGGACCCTTAATTATTTTGCTCCTGTTGTATATAGTCAGGGCTTGCATAATTAATAGGTTTGTTGCTTTTGTCAGAGAATGAGTGAGTGCAGTTCAGATCATCATTCTTAGACTACAGTACAAGGGCCTCCCAAGCCGAGAGGAAACTGACCTTTAATCCTCCTAGTTCTAGGATTAGAACTATTAGCAAGAGAAAAAGTGGGGAATGAAAGACCTAAGCCTGCCCCCGCCATGAGAAAATTAGACCCCTAGCGACAGAAATAGAGTCGGAACTGCATGTTTGGCTAAGCCCCCCCTGACTGGACCCTTAGTCCTGGGAATTGGTTGACCTTGGCCTGGCCCCAGGGCTAGAACATCCTGTTCTGGGAACTAGATAGCTGCAGAAATTTGAGCCATTCTGTACGTCCCCATTCTGTAATTCCCCACTCTGTGCACGTTTTTTCCTCCATCCCTTGCCTTGTGATCCCCATTCTGTACTTCCCCATTCCATGCATGTGTTTTTCCCCTTTAAATACCCCTGACTTCAGTTGCTCCGGTTGGACTCTTCTACCCCTGCATAGGATATGAGCTTGGCCCCAGTGCACTGGTTTCCCAAATAAACATTGTGTGGTTGCAGCAAGGACAGTCTTCCATGAGTTCTTGGGGGTCATGTTATCCCGCGATTTGAGTGAGGGTCTCCCCTCTCCAGGGATCTTTAATGCCTAAGGATATAATTCCCCCTTTTGTTTTTTAAGATATTGTATTAAGGTTCCATAACACATAGTCCTTGAGAAGTATAAAGAATGAAATTGTTATTAAATTGTTGTCAAAACATCTCAAATATTTGACTGTAATAAAAAGCCAGTTCCATTGTCTGTTTTAATCTGAGTTGGAACAGCAAGCATAGATAATATGTAGGTTATGACTATGCAAGCACAGAAAATAAATATAGCATTTTTAGTTGCTTCTCCTGTTAGAGCAGTTGGAACTAGAAGTCCTTTAAAGGTATCATTAGTGAAATGTACATATTTTAATTTTCTAAAATCAGAAATGGATACCATTCATTTGTAATAATTAACTAAGTCCTCTAGGACTAACACCATTATGTAGTACAGGTAGAAATTAAGGACATTGAGAACAACCCTTTACAATTTGATGTGCACATTCTCTAAAAATATCAATTTATTCTTGTCTTTACTCTTTTGATAACATAAAGAATATGGGAGACTCCACAGCCTTCTGTGATAAGTGGAGCAGTTGGGTGGACGTCTTCCTGACGATATTTGCACCAGAAGCCAGGAGACTCCACAGCCTTCTGTGCATAGCCTGCCAGGAGGGAGTGATCTCCCAGCAGGCTTTCACTTTTGAGCACAAAGGTGAGATCTCCACCTTCTCTCTGGAGGGCACCCAGCTAGGAGCACACAGGGCCTAAGATCAGTGGAGCAGCTGGCAAAGAAATCTTCCTGCCCACAGCCATTTTCACCAGGGAGCCAGGAGACTCCACAATCTTCTGTGCATAACCTGCCAGGAGAGAGAGAGAGAGAGAGAGAGAGAGAGAGAGAGAGAGAGAGAGAGATCTCAGAGCAGTTCTTTCACTTTTCAGCTCAGAGGAGTAAAGACACAAGATTACATGCCCACAGGAAAAACAAACTCCAGCCAGAGACAAGAATACTAACGAGTACCAAATGGTAAAAGTCAAGCACAATAACCCTAACAACAGAAACAAAAGGCCACATGGCAACATCAGAACCCAGTTTTCCAACTACAGCAAATCCCAGATACCCCAACATACCAGAAGAGCAAGAATTGGATTTAAAATCGTATCTCATGATACTGATAGAGGGCTTCAAGAAAGACTTGAATAACTTCCCTAAAGAAATACAGGAGAACACTGGTCAACATGGAAAAGCCCTTAAAAAGGAAACACAAAAATCCCTTAAAGAAGTACAGGAGATCCTTGCTCAAAAGGCAGAAGCCCTTAAAGAAGAAACACAAAACTCCCTTAAAGAATTACAGGAAAACACAAACAATCAAGTGAAGGAACTGAACAAAATTATCTAGGATCTAAAAGTGTAAGTAAAAACAATAAAGAAATCACAAAGTGGGCAGCCAGCTCGCGGGCCCCTGGACCAGCGGTAGCAGCGGGCCTCCATATGGCAACCAGGACACAGCTGGAGAGGCCCAGGTAGACAGACTCCATCCTGGGCAAGCGAAAGATCTGAGCATATCCATCCAGGTATTAAAAACAGAAGTAGAAACAACTAAGAAATCGCAGAGGGAGACAACATTGGAGATAGAAAACCTTGGGAAGAAATCAGGGGCCATAGATGCAAATATCAACAATAGAATACAAGAGATAGGAGACAGAATCTCAGAAGCTGAAGATACCATAGGAACCATTGATTCAACAGTCAAAGAAAATACTAAGTGCAAAAAGGTTGTAACCCAAAACATCCAGGAAATCCAGGACACAATGAGAAGACCAAACCTAAGGATCATAGGTATAGACGAGAGTGAAGATTTACAAGTTAAAGGGCCAGCAAATATCTTCTACAAAATTATGGAAGAAAACCTTAAGAGAGAGATGCCCATGAATATAAAAGAAGCCTATAGAACCCCAAACAGACTGGACCAGAACAGAAATACATCTCGTCACATAATAATCAAAACTTCAAATGTACTAAACAAAGAAAGAATATTAAAGGCAGCAAGAGAAAAAGACCAAGTAACATATAAAGGAAGACCTATCAGAATAACACCAGACTTCTCACATGGGACCATGAAAGCTAGAAGATCCTGGGCAGATATCATGCAAACTCTAAGAGAACACAAACTTCAGCCAAAACTACTTTACCCAGCAAAACTCTCAATCGCCATAGATGGAAACATCAAGGTATTCCATGACAAAACCAAATTTACATGATATCTTTCCACAAATCCAGCCCTACAAAGGATAATAGGGGGAAAACACCAAGACAAGGACGGAAACTACACGCGGTAAGAAGCAAGATAGAAACCTCCTCTCATCAAACCCAAAAGAAGATAACCTCTCAAATATAAAAAAATATATATATATATATATATATATATATATAAATAAAATTTCAAAAATGTCTGGAGGTAATAATTACTATTCCTTAATATCTCTTAACAACAATGGACTCAATTCCCCAATAAAAAGACATAGATTAACAGACTGGATACAGAAACAGGACCCTACATTTTGCTGCATACAGGAAACACATCTCAGTGTTAAAGACAAACACTGGCTTAGAGTAAAAGGCTGGAAGACAATTTTACAAGCAAATGGTCTCAGGAAACAAGCTGGAGTAGCCATTCTAATATCAGATAAAATTGACTTCCAACCTAAAGTCATCAAAAGAGACTCAGAAGGTCACTTCTTGATGGCCAAAGGGAAAATCCACCAAGAAGAGCTCTCAATACTGAACATCTATGCTCCAAATGCAAGGGCACCCTCATTCGTAAAAGAAACCTTACTAAAGCTTAAAGCACACATTACACCTAACACAATAATTGTGGGTGACTTCAACACTCCACTCCCCTCAATGGACCGATCAGGAAAGCAGAATCTAAACAGGGACACAGTGAAACTAATTGAAACTTTGGACCAATTGGATTTAACAGATATATATAGAGAGAGACCATTTCATCCTAAAGCTAAGAATATACCTTTTTCTCAGCACCGCATGGTACCTTCTCCAAAAATTGATCATATAATTGGTCACAAGACAGATGTCAACAAATACAAGAAGATCGAGCTAATCCCATGCCTCCTATCAGATCACCATGGAGTAAGAGTGGTCTTCAATAGCAACAAAAACAACAGAAAGTCCACATACACATGGAAACTGAACAATACTCTACTCAATGACACCTTGGTCAAGGAAGAAATAAAAAAAGAAATCAAAGACTTTTTAGAATTCAATGAAAATAAAGGTACAACCTACCCAAATCTATGGGACACAATGAAAGCAGTGCTAAGAGGAAAACTCATATCTCTAAGTACATCCAAAAAGAAACTGGAGAGAGCATACACTACCAACTTAATGGCACACCTTAAAGCCCTGGAATAAAAAGAAGTTAATTCACCCAGGAGGAGTAGACTACAAGTAATCATCAAAGTCAGGGCTGAAATCAATCAAGTAGAAACAAAGAGAACCATACAAAGAATCAACAAGACCAGGAGTTGGTTCTTTGAGAAAATCAACAAGATAGATAAACCCTTAGCCAGACTAAACAAAGGACACAGAGACAGTATACAAATTAACGAAATTAGAAGTGAAAAGGGAGAAATAACAACAGAAACTGAGGAAATTCAAAAGATCATCAGATCCTACTACAAAGGTCTATACTCAAAACAACTGGAGAATGTGGAGGAAATAGACAATTTCCTAGACAGATACCAAATACCAAAATTAAATCAGCATCAAGCAGATGCTAAATAGTCCCATAACCCCTAAAGAAATAGAAGGGGTTATAGAAAGCCTCCCAACCAAAAAAAGTACGGGACCAGATGGTTTTAGTGCAGAATTCTACCAGACCTTCAATGAAGACCTAACACCAATACTTTTCAAACTATTCCACAAAATAGAGACAGAAGGGACACTGCCCAACTCATTCTTCGAAGCCACAATTATGCTAATACCTAAACCAGAAAAAGATCCAACAAAGAAAGAGAACTACAGGCCAATTTCTCTTATGAATATCGATGCAAAAATACTAAATAAAATTCTTGCCAACCGAATCCAAGAGCACATCAAAATGATCATTCACCATGATCAAGTAGGCTTCATCCCAGGGATGCAGGGATGGTTCAATATACGGAAATCCATCAATGTAATCCACTACATAAACAAACTTAAAGAAAAATCCACATGGTCATCTCATTAGACGCTAAAAAAGCATTCAAGAAAATTCAGCATCCTTTCATGCTAAAAGTCTTGGAAAGAGCAGGAATTCAAGGCCCATACCTAAACATAGTAAAAGCAATATACAGCAAACCAGTAGCCAACATCAAAATAAATGGAGAGAAACTTGAAGAAATCACACTAAAATCAGGGACTAGACAAGGCTGCCCCCTCTCTCCATATCTTTTCAATGTAGTACTTGAAGTTCTAGCAAGAGCAATTAGACAAAATAAGGAAGTCAAAGGGATACAATATGGAAAGGAAGAAGTCAAACTATCATTATTTGCAGATGATATGATAGTTTATTAAGCGACCCAAAAAACTCCACCAGAGAACTTCTACAGCTGATAAACAACTTCAGCAAAGTGCCTGGTTATAAAATTAACTCAAGCAAATCAGTAGCCTTCTTGTACTCAAAGGACAAGCAGGCTGAGAAAGAAGTTAGGGAAATAACACCCTTCACAATAGCCACAAACAACATAAAGTACCTTTGCATAACTCTAACCAAACAAGCAAAGATCTGTATGACAGGAACTTCAAGTCCTTAAAGAAAGAAATCAAAGAAGACCTCAGAAGTTGGAAAAATATTTCTTGCTCCTGGATTGGCACGATCAATATAGTAAAAATGGCCCATCTTGCCAAAAGCAATCTACAGATTCAATGTGATCCCCATCAAAATCCCAACTCAATTCTTCATAGATCTAGAAAGAGCAATTCTCAAATTCATCTGGAGCAACAAAAAACCCAGGATAGGTAAAACTATTCTCAACAATAAAAGGACTTCTGGGGGAATCATTATCCCTGACCTTAAGCAGTACTACAGAGCAATTGTGTTAAAAAAAAACTGCATGGTATTGGTACAGCAACAGGCAAGTAGATCAATGGAATAGGATTGAAGACCCAGAAATGAACCCACAGACTTATGGTCACTTGATCTTTGATAAAGGAGCCACAACCATCCAGTGGAAAAAAGATAGCCTTTTCAACAAATGGTGCTGGTTCAACTGGAGGTCAACATGCAGAAGAATGCGAATTGACCCACTCTTATCTCTTTGCATTAAGATCAACTCCAAGTGGATTAAGGACCTCCACATAAAACCAGACACACTGAAACTATTAGAAAAGAGATTGGGGAAGACCCTGGAGGACATAGGCACAGGGAGAAAGTTCCTGAACAGAACACCAATAGCTTATGCTCTAAGATCAAGAATTGACAAATGGGACCTCTTAAAATTACAAAGTTTCTACAAGGCAAAGGACACTGTCAGAAGGACAAAACGGCAACCAACAAAGTGGGAAAAGATCTTCACCAACCCCACATCTGACAGAGGGCTAATATCCAATATATACAAAGAACTCAAGAAGTTAGACTGCAAAGAACCAAATAACCCTATCAAAAAATGGGGTACAGAGCTAAACAAAGAATTTTCACCAGAAGAAATTCGGATGGCCGAGAAACACCTTAAGAGATGTTCAACATCATTAGTCATCAGGGAAATGCAAATCAAAACAACCCTGAGATTACCCCTCACACCAGTCAGAATGGCTAAGATTAAAAACTCAAGAGACAACAAGTGCTGGTGAGGATGTGGAGAAAGAGGAACACTCCTCCACTGTTGGTAGGATTGCAAAATTGTAAAACCGCTCTGGAAATCAATTTTGATGGTTCCTCAGAAAATTGGGCATGTCACTTCCAGAGGACCCTGGCATACCACTCCTGGGCATATACCCAGAGGATTCCTCTGCATACAATAAAGACACATGTTCCACTATGTTTATAGCAGCCTTGTTTATAATAGCCAGAAATTGGAAGGTGCCCAAATATCCCTCAGAGGAGGAATGGATACAGAAAATGTGGTATATTTATACAATGGAATACTACTCAGCAATTAAAAATAATGAATTCATGCAATTTGTAGGTAAATTTTTTGACCTGGAAACTATCATCCTAAGTGAGTTAACCCAATCACAAAAGAATACACATGAAATGCAATCACTGATAAGTGGATATTACTGAGCCCAGAAGCCCTAAATACTCAAGGCACAATTAGCAAGTCAAATGATTCCCAAGAAGAAGAAAGGAATGGACCCTGGGCCTGCAAAGATTGGCTCCAGTTTTATAGAGAAACCGTGGGGTGAGGGGGAATGATTGGGGAATAGTTGGGGAGGGAGAGGAATTATGGGACACATGGTGGGGGGGAACTGGGAAAGGGGAAAGCCTTTGGAATGTAAACATAGAATATAGAAAATAAAAATAAAAAAATGAAATCACAAAATAAGACATCTCTGGAGAGAGAAAACCTTGGGAAGAATTCAGGAGTCATTCCTGCAAGCATCAACAACAGAATACAAGAGATAGAAGATAGAATCTCAGATGCTGAAGATACCATAGATAACAATGACTCAAAAGTCAAAGAAAATGCAAAATGCATAAAGCTGGTAACTCAAAATATCCAGGAACTCCAGAACACAATGAAAAGGATTATAGGTATAGAAGAATGCAGGGATTTACATCTTAAAGGCCCAGTAAATATCTTCAAAAAAATTGTAGAAGAAAACTTCCCTAACCTAGAGAAAGAGATGCCCATGAACATACAAGAAACCTTCAGAACTCCAAACTGGACCAGAACAGAAAAATCCTCCTGGCGCATAATAATCAAACACCAAATTCACTAAACAAAGAAAGAATATTAAAAGCAGTAAGGGAAAAGGGTGAAGTAACTTATAAAGGCAGACCTATCAAAATCACACCAGACTTCTTACCAGAGATGATGAAAACTGGAAGGTCCTGGGCAGACCTCACACAGACCCTAAGAGAATACAAATGCCAGCCCAGGCTACTATACCCAGAAAAACTCTCAATCATCATAGATGGAGAAAACAAGATATGCCATGACAAAACCAAATTTGCACAATATCTGTCCACAAATTAAGCCCTCTAAAGGATAATTGGTGGAAAATGCCAGCACACGGAGGAAAACTACACCCTAGAAAAAGCAAGAAAGTAATCTTCCAAAAATCCAAAAGAAGATACCCACACAAATAAAAATAACAAAAAATGACAGGAAGCAACAATCACTGTTCCTTAATATCTCTTAACAACAATGGACTCAACTCCACAATAAAAAGACAAGACTAATGAAATATTTCTCATGTAAATCTTAATTTTTTCAGAAAATATTTGTAATTCCCCTTTTAATTAATTTAGTTATTTCTTTTATGTCTACCATTTTATCTGCATTATTTTCCATGTTAATCTACAATTTTAATGTCTTTCTATATACTTCCTCCATTTTATCAGAAATGTTTTCAATGTAAATCTTTGATTTTATCACAAATGTTTCTAATTCCACATTCAGTTAATTTAGAGTTTTTACATCAACCATTTTTTATGTAAAATTTTTCATGAAATAGTCAATTTTAACGTCTTTGTCTATTCATTTCTTTAATTTTACAAGAAATATTTTCCATGTAAATCTTCAATGTTATCTGAAAATGTTTATAATGCCACCTTCAATCAACTTAGAATTATCTTTATGCCTATTAATTTATCTATATAATTTCCATGACAATTGTTAATCTTAACATGTTTTTCTGTCTGTTTCTGCAATTTTATCAGAAATAGTTTCCATGTAAATCTTCAAGTTTATCAGACTTGAATAACTTTTAATCAGCTTAGGAATACTCTATGCCTACCATTATTACAAAATTTTCGATGATAATCTTCAATTCTAACATGGTTTTCTGTTTTGCTACAATTTTATCAGAAATATTTTCCACGTAAATCTTCAATTTTATCATAAAATGTTTCTATCCCATATTTCAATTAATTTAGCAATGTTTTACATGTCTACCACTTTACCCCTTAATTTTCTATGAAAATTGTCAATTTTAACCTGTTTATCTGAAATAATTTCCATGTTAATCTTTAACTTTATCACAAAGTGTTTTTACTTCCCTTTACTTCCCTTTTCAATAAATAAAAAAAATTAAAAAAAGAATATGATTGTATGGCCAATTGTTCCTATATAAAGCCAATAGTCAGCCTGGGCTACAGATCTCCTGTGGCATCACCTTAAGGAGTCTTGTCTAAGCAATTTATGGTGAATTCCTTTTTTTAAGATTTATTAATTTTTTTGTATGTAAGTATACTGTAGCTGTTTTCAGACACACTAGAAGAGGGCGTTGAATCTCATTATAGGTGGTTGTGATATGTGTGTGTGTGTGTGTGTGTGTGTGTGTGTGTGAGTTAGAAAATTGGAGTGGGGGATTTGAAGGGGAAGGAGGATGGGATAGAGTGTTTTCAGAGGGCTTACTTGGAAAGGGGATACCATTTGAAATGTAAATAAAGCAAATATCTAATAAAAACTGCACTTTAAAAGAAAAAAAAAAGAAGCTAGGACTTTAAATCTTTCAGTGTATATTATTCATGGAATTTTTTTGCAGGTTTTACTCTTACAATAGGCTTTAAACATTGTGGAGTAGTTATTGCTCCAGAAAAAATTCAAAGGTAATATATGAATTATATCCTAATCAAGTTGGCATAGAAATTTCAAATAAGAAAAGATAATTTACTTTGATTTTCAAAAGTTGTTAGGTGATATTAATAGGGTAAAACCTCACCTAAACATCAAAACAAGAGGACTTAAGCCTCTGATGTTCTCCAGGGGGATGCACATTAACTGATGAGAAAAAAAGTAGCTTTGCAGATAGGAGAGGAAGCTACTGTATTCAATTGCTAGTTGTTTATGTTAAGTATTCACAGCAATTCCTTGGCAAAGTGAGCATTAATGTGGAGTCTCCTTTTTTCATCTCCAATAAAATTTCAACATCCTATTATGAAAGTGTTGCTGTGTTAATAAAATATTGTAATACAGTACACCATGTGTACCCCTTGGTTGATGGTTTAGTCTCTGGACATCCTGGGGAATCTGACAGTTGTTCTTCCCATGGGGCTATAAACCCCTTCAGCTCCTCCAGTCTGGCCTCCAACTCCTCCACTGGGAACCCCAGTCCAATGGTTAGTTGCTGCCTCAGTATCTATAAGGCTCTGGGAGGGACCTTCTGGGGACAACCATAACAGGCTCCTTTCAGTATGTACTTCTTGTCATCCATAATAGTGTCAGGGTTTGGTGACTGTTTATAAGATGAATCGCCAGGTAGGGCAGTCTGTGGGTAGCCTTTCCTCCAGTCTCTGTTCCACACTTTGTCTCCATATTTGCTCCTATGTGCAATTATGTTCCCTTTCTCAAAGTATGGCAGAGGAATGCCTTGTCAGGCATTAGTGGGAGGAGAAGTCCTTGGTCCTGTAAAGGCTCAAGAAATGCCCCAGCATAGGAAAATCAATGAGGGGGAAGGTTACGGGGGAGTGGGTCAGGTGGAAGGGCATATACTTGGAGGCATGAGGTGGGAGTAGGGGTTAGGGGATTTTTGGTAGGAGAGAAACCGGAAAAGGTTTTAGCATTTGAAATGTGAATGAAGAATATATTCAATAAAAAATTATTTTTTAAAAAACTATATGTTGCAAATCAGGTAAGTGAGGACAGATGGAATTTATAGAACCAGAGGATCTGGTATCAAGAGATAAAATCACAGATGGTAAAAATCATGAAAAGATCACCATTGCTTTTAGTTTGCCTTCCTACTGTTTATCTGCCAAAAATTTCTATTCATTAATCAATTTATCCTTCCAACAACATATAATTTAGCTGTCTGTCTGTCTGTCTGTCTGTCTATCATCTATCTTTCATTATTTTTAGATGATCATATAGCTAGCTACTTTCCAGTTGGAAAGATGACATTTCAATTCTTAACAACTTCACTCCAATCACAAGGATACCCATCTTTGCCAAAGCAACACTGCTACAGCTTAAATCATATATTGACCTTCACACTCTGATGGTAGAAGACTTTAATTCTCTACTCTCACCAATTGAGCAGTCATTCCTGACAACAATTAAATATATAAATACTGGAGCTCATATAAGTTGTAACAAATTGGACCTAACAGATATTTATAGAACATTTCAGTCAAACTCTAAAGAATATGCCTTCTTCTCACTACCACATGGACTTTCTAAAAAAAAAAATTAACACATACTTAGAGAAATATAAATGCCAACAGAGACAAGAAAATTGACATAACTGATTGCATACTATCAGACTGCCACAGATTAAAAATAGTTTTCAACATTAACAGAAAGAACAGAAAACTGACAAACTCATGGAAACTGAACAACTCTCTACTGAATTAAAAAAACATAAAGAAATTAAAGATTTTCTAAAATTAAATGAAAATCAAAACGTAGCACACACAAACTTGTGGGACACAATGAAAACAATGCTAAAAAGAAGTTCCTAGCCTTAAGTACCTAAGTAAAGAACCTGAAGTGATCACATACTAACAACTTAAGAGCACAGCTGAAAACTCTAAAACAAAAATAAGCATATCCAAGAGGAGTAGAGATGTTTCAAGAAATAATCAAACTGAGGGATGAAATCTATAAAATAGAAACAAACAAACAAGAAAAATACAATCAATGAATGAAACGAGTTAATTATTTGAGAAATTCAACAAAATAGGCAATATTTTAAACAAACTAATAGATGGAAAGAGAGTTTATCCAAATTAACAAATTTAGAAACAAAAAGGAAGACATAACATCAGATACAATGGAAATTCAGAAAATCATAAGGATGTACTTTAAAAACCTGCACTGCACCAAAGCAGAAAATCTACAAGATAGGAATAATTTTCTCAATAGATACTACTTTCTATGGTTAAATCATAGTGAGATAAAAAATTTTAAATCAACCTTAATGTCCTATTGAAATAGCATCAATCATTAAGTTTCTCAAAGAAACAAACAAAAAAGCACTGGCTCAGAATGTTTTATGGCAAAACTCTACCAGATTTTACAGAAGAGTTGTCTTAGCGAAGGTTTCTATTCCTGCACAAACATCATGACCAAGAATGAAGTTGGGGAGGAAAGGGTTTATTCAGCTGACAGTTCCACATTGCTGTTTATCACCAAAAGAGGTCAGGACTGGAACTCAAGCAGGTCAGAAAGCAGGAGCTGATACAGAGCCATGAAGGGATGTTTCCTACTGGCTTGCTTCCCCTGGCTTGCTCGGCCTTCTCTCTTATAGAATCCAAGACTACCAGTCCAGGGATGGCACCACCCACAAGAGACCCTCCTCCCTTGATCACTAATAGAGAAAATGCCCATGGAGGCATTTTCATGGAGGCATTTCTCCAACTGAAGCTCCGTTCTCTATGATAACTCCAGCCTGTGTCAAGTTGACACACAAAAACAGCCAGTTCAAGAGTTAACACAAATATTCCTCAAGTTATTTCACAAAATAGAAACAGAAAAAACATTGCACAATTCATTATATGGAGCCACAGTTACCATAATACCTAAACCACTTAAACACTCATCAAAGATAGAGAATTAAAGATAAATTTCTCTTATAAATAGATGCAAAAATATTCATCAAGAAACTTCAAATGGAATCCAAGAACATATCAAAAAGATCATGCACCATGATCAAGTAGGTTTCATCTCAGAGACTCTGGGATGGTTTAATATAAAAAACTCAGTATGCAATCCATATAAATAAACTAAAAGGAAAAGATCATTTACCATCTCATTCATTTCAGAAAAGTCCTAGGACAAACACCAAATCCTGATCATGAAAATGTCATGGAGAAATCTTGGATGCAGGGCACATACCTAAGTTTAATAAAGACAACCTATAGCAAACCTATATCCAACATCAAATTAGGTTGGGAAAAATTCAAAGCAATTCAAGAAAAATAAGTAACGATAAAACTTTGCACTCTCTCCATATATATTCAATGTGATACTATAAGTTTTAGCTAAAGCAATAAGAAAACTGAAAGCAATTAAGCAGACACAAATTGAAAAGGAAGTAGTCAACTTATAGTTTCAGATTATATGATAGTAAACATAATTAATCCTAAAAATTCTAGTGGGAAACTCCTATAACTGATAAACAGTATTGGCAACATGGTTGGATATAAAATTAACAACAACAGAAAAATCAGTATCCCTCCCATCTACAAACAAAGAATGGACTGAAAAAGAAATCATTAAAAGAACACCTTTCAAAATAGCCACAAATAATATAAAAGATCTTGTTGTAATTTTAACCAAGCAAGTGAAAGTTTTGAATGATTGATAAGATTTTACCAAATCTTATCAGATGGCCATTTTACCAAAAGCAATCTACAGATTCGATGAAATTCTCATCCAAATTCCAGGACAATTTATTAAAGACCTTGAAAGAACAATGTTCAACTTCATGAGGAAAAATAAAAACCCAGGATAGCTAAAACAATCCTATATAACAGAACTTCTGGAGGTATCTCAATCCTTGATATCAGAGTTCTACTACAGAACTCTAGTCATTAAAACCACATGGCATTTGAACAGACCTGTTGATCAATGGAATCAAAGACCCAAACATAAATCCTCATACCTATGAACACCTAATATTTGATAAAACAAAACAAAACAAAACAAATAGCCAAAATTATACAATACAAAAAGAAGTCATTGTCAACAGATGGTTCTGATCTAACAGGATGCAAGAACATAGAAGAATGCAGATAGACCCATATCCATCACCCTGCATAAAACAAAAGTCCAAATGGATCTAGGGCCCCAACACAAAGCCAAATACACTGAACCCGATAAAAGAAAAATTAGAGAACAGCCTTGAATGCATCGACACAAGAGATAACTTTCTGACCAAAACACTAACAGGACAGGCACTAAGATTAACAATTATATATTCAAACATGATTTTAGAGTTCTTTTCCACTGTCTTAAGGTTGATCCTGACAGTTCCGGCGTTTACCATTTTGCTAAGACATTAGCCACACCTTTGCCTCTGGGACTCATGCTGCCTCTGATTATCACGGAGTCATTACGAGAGAGAAGATTCCTCAGAAGAAAGTGAAAATATGTAAATTATTATACAAACAAGTCATATATCAACAGTAGCCATTGACATTCATGGATGTCTGCTAGCCCTGCCCCAGGGTTAGGAAGCAATAATTCTATCAAGGCTATGTCAGACTCAGCACAGGCTGATGCTAAGACAAATGGTTGCTCTCTCAAAACTGAGCGTGTATCCCAGTTCCAAAGATAATACCCACATAATTCATTGAACATTAAATGGTTTAGCTGGTGTCTACATGGAGCCTTCACCCCTACATTCCAAACTCCTTCATGCAAGAAGGTACTCTGCAGGCTACCAAAGGAAAAACATGGACATAAACCCAGCCACAGAACACTTAACCTATCATCTGTCCTGCATGCAAAATATGTGAGAATAATTTTGGCACCAATCTTGTAGGTGTATGCAACTAGTGTCTGATTTGATTTCAGGCTCAGCCTAGGAGAAGGAACATATAACCAACACTGCTTGTATAGCTGAGAACCAAAGACTAGGTAGCCGAAGACCTAGAGTATAAACAGACAGGACTTGTCAAAAAATAAAAACAAAACAACAACCCCACCTAAAAACTATAAAAAATCAAGAATCATATTATACAACCAAAAGACCAGCAAGACAAAAGTAATTTGAGACATAAAGTCTACCAAAACACCATTGAATTCCTTTCCTATTGGTCATTTATTTCTGGGCATGGAGCCTATTCTTTGTGTGGTTTGTATACCAGTAAGACTCCCTTAGAGAAAACCAATTTTTCCTTTGCAAGTGAATTTCAACTGGAAGTAACTTTTTGGTTAGGGAACTCCTATCAACTTCCCCTCTCAGTGCTGGGGGCCTGTCTAACTTGAACCTGTGGAGTCCTTCTGCATGCTGCTAGTCTCTTTAAATTCTTATGTGCATTTGTAATGGCTATTTCTGTTGTCAACTTGACTGTATCTAGAATGAACTATAATCCATGATTGGAGGGCACACCTGGGATCCAGATCTTGATGTTGGAAAGCACAAACTTCTAACCTGGATTTTGGCATGAAGGTCTTGAGGTATAGTGTCCATGAAAAGATTAGGCGCAGGCAAGGTAGTACGCGGTTTTAATCCCAGGAGATTGAGGCAAGTTAATGCCTTGTCAGCCTGTGACAAAGCATGTCTGAGAACCAGGTGTGATGGTACACACCTTTAATCTGGGCCATACCTGCTGGAGACCTACATAAGGACATTGGAAGAAGGAAGACTCACTCTTCTTCAGCTGCTTGCACTTACTTGCCAGCACATTTCTTAGAACCTATTTCTAAGGAGGACTAGCTAAAACAACTAGCCTCCTGGGATTGTGCAACTACTAGATTCTTGGACTTCCTATCCACAGTTGCCTTTTGATGGTTTAGTTGGACTGCATATTATAAGTCATTACAATAAACTCCCTCAATATAGAGAGACAATCCATAACTTCTGTAACTCTAGAGAACCCTAACTAATACAGCATCATTCCCTCTACAGCTCAAAGACACTGCATTTTTGGTTCACCCATTTTCTCTGGCTTGTAAAATCTGTCTAGTTCCTCTTCTACATAGTTCCCTGAGCCCTGAGGGACAGGATTTGATGGGAAAAATACCCATTTAGGATTGTGTATTCCAAAGCTTTACACTCTGCATTTTGTTCAGGTGTGGGTATAGATGAGCCTGAGTTCCCATCTCCTACAGTGAGAAACTTCTCTGATGATGGCAGAGTGGGGCACAGATCCATAGGTATAGCAGAATGTCTTTGGAAGTCAATTATTACGCTCTTTTATTTTTTTCTGTTTAATTGGATATTTTATTTAGTTTCATTTCAAATGTTATCCCCTTTCCTGGTCTCTCCTCTGAAAACACCCTATCCAATTCCCCTTACCTCGCTTCTAGGAGGGTGCTCCCCTACCCATCTACCCACTTCTGCCTTACCACCCTAACATTCCTCTACACTGGGTCATCAAGCCTTTGCAGGCCAAAGGCCTTCCCTCCTATTGATTTCAGACAAAGGCCCTTCAGCTCCTTCAGTGTTTCCCTAACTCCTTTATTGGGGTCACTGTGCCCAGTTGATGGTGGGCTGAGAGCATCCCCATATGTATTGGTCAGGATCTAGCAGAACCTCTCAAGAGACAGCTATAATAGGCTCCTGTCAGCAAGCAATTTTTGTCTTCTGTTAGTGTCTGGGTTTGGTATCTGCATGTGGGATGGATCCTCAGGTGGGGCACTTTCTGGATGACCTTTCCTTCATATCTGTTATACTCTTTGTACCTGCATTTCCTTTAGACAGGAACAATTCTGGAATAAAATTCTGGAGAATAGTGGGTGACCCCAACTCTCAACCAGGAGACCATGCCTAAACACTATATATAGTCTCCACAGGTTCTCCTTCCCTTTTGTGGGGTATTTCAGCTAATGTCTATCTTATGAGTCCTGGGAGGCTCTTGCATTCCTGACATCTAGGACATTCTAGTTACTACCTCAAGTTCCTTATACCCCATTGCTACACACCCTCTGTTCAATTTTCTGAACCTCTATACATCTACTCCCATAACTGATTCTACTCCCATTTTCCACCTCCCCCACGTCTCTTCCTCCCAAGTCCCTTCCACCCTCAACTTTCCTTGAATATATTGTTTCCCCCTTTTAAGTATGACTGAAGCATCCATTCTTTGGTCTTCCCTTCTGGATGAGCTTTATGTGATTGGTGACTTAGGTAGTGGGTATTCCATGTTCTTTGCCTAATGTCCACTTATCAGTGAGTACATACGATGTATGTTCTATTGTGACTGAATTACTTCACTGAGGAAGAAATTTTCTAGGTCTATCCTTTTGTCTGCAAATTTCATTAAGTCATTGATTTATTAATTATTTTTGTACATTCCATATTTTATCCCCTACCCTACCAACTCCTGTCCACTCTCCAATTGTTCCATATCACATCCCTCCTCTTGTCTCCCTGTCTACATGTGGATGTCCCTACACCCCCCCAAACCTGACCTCTAAACTTACTGGGGCCTCCAGTCTCGAAGGTTAGGTGCATCATCTCTGAGTGAGCATAGACCCGGCAGTGCTCTATTGTATGTGTGCTAGTGGCATTATATCAGCTGATATATGTTGCCTGTTTGGTGGTCCAGTGTTTGAGAGATCCCAGGGGTCCAAATTAATTGAGACTGCTGGTCCTCCTACAGGCTCAACCTCAGCTTCATTAAGCCTTCCCTAATTCAACAGCAGGGGTCAGATTCTTATGTCCCATGACTGAAGAATGGATACAGAAAATCTGGTTAATTTATTAAGCTCTTAAGAACAAGGACATCCTGAGTTTTGCAGATAAATAGATAGAACTAGAAAATATCATCCTGAGTAAGGTAACAGAGACCCAAAAGGACATGCATAGAATGTACTCACTAATTAGTGGATATTAGCCAAAATAAATAAATAAATAAAAGTACAGAATACCCACGATACAGTCCACAGAACTCAAAAAGGTCAACAAGCTGAAGTGCCCAAGTGAGGACCCCTCAGTCCTACTTGTGAAGGAGAAGAAAACATTCACAAGTGGGGAGAGAGGAGGGAGGAAGGGAAGGACCTGGATGAGAAAGTACACAGGGTGGGGAAAAAGGGATGAGGAGGAGAGGGGAACTTGATCTGACATTAGTAGTGGGGGGAAGGACTGAAGCCTTGAGGACCAGCAGAAAGAATGGAAACAGACAACCTCGGGAGATAGGAGGTTTGGGGGGGACCCTCCAGATTGCACCAGAGACCTAGGAGGTGAGAAACTCACAGGACTAAAAGGGAGGCACCTTAGATGAAATACCTGACAGTAGTGAGAGGGAACCTATAGAGCCTACCTCCAGCAGGAAGACAGGGCTTCAAATTAGGGAGAGGGGGACCATCCCACAGTCATAACTCTGACCCATAATTGTTCCTGTCTGAAAGAATTACAGGGATGGAAATGGAGAGGAGCCTGAGGAAAAGAAGGTCCAGCAATAGGCTCAAAGTGGGATCCAGCACAAGGCCTGACAAAATCACTGAGGCTATGGAGCGCTCACAAAAAGGACTGAGCATGACTGCACTCCAGAAAACCCAACAAGCAGCAGAAAGTGTCAGATGCAGATATTTGTACCCAACCAATGGGCAGAAGCCAATGTTTTTAATAGCTGAGTAGTACTCCATTGTGTAAATGTACCACACTTTCTGTATCCATTCCTCTGTTGAGAGACATCTGGGTTGTTTCCAGCTTCTGGCTATTATAAATAAAGCTGCTTTGATCATAGTAGAGCAAGTGTCCTTATTACATGTTGGAGTATCTTTTGGGTATATGCCCAGGAGTGATATAGCTGGGACCTCAGATAGTAATATGTTGGACTTTTGGAGGAATTGCAAGACTGATTTCCAGAGTGGTCGTACCAGCTTGCAATCTCAATGGAGATATACCAGCAATGGAGGAGTGATCATCTTTTTCCAGCATCTGCTGTCACCTGAGTTTTTGATCTTAGCCATTCTGACTTGTATTAGGTAGAATCTCAGCATCATTTTTATTTGCATTTCCCTAATGACTAAGGATGTTGAACATTTCTTTGGGTATTTTTCAGCCATTTGAGCTTCCTTACTTGAGAATTCTCTTTTTTATCTCTGTTCCTCATTTTTTGATAGGGTTATTTGGTTTTCTGGAGTTATGTTCTTTTAACACAATAAAATGGTAACTGATTTTCACCACTTAAGAGGGTTTTGAGTCTTAGAAATGGAGAAATGGAGCAATGCTTACAAGTACTTGCTACTTATACAAAACATCCAGATTATGTTCCCAGAAACAATGACTGATGGCTCACAACTGCCAGCAGTTCCAGTTCAGTGGGAAATAGCATCCTATTCTGAGGTCTTCAGGAACTGTATTTGGGTGATGAATATAGAGACATGCAGACACACATGTATATAAAAGTAAATATTTCTTAAAGAACAAAGAATCTGAATTTGTTTCAGGAGTCATTGATAATTAAATGGAGATTAGAGGCAGTCCAGACAAGATATTATCTACACATACACATGCAAACACATATATATGTTTTTGAGTGTGTATGTGTATAGGATTCACATATGTATATAGATATTTATACACATACATATATGTGTATAAATATACACACATTTGCATATATGTTATGTGTATAGAACATATGTATAGATTATACACATATGTCTATATATGGAAAGAAGTATTAATTTCCATATTCATGTGAAATAGGATCCATAAGTTTTATCACTAAGAGCATGCAGTATGCATACAATGCTCTGAATTTCAGTCATTGCGTTATTTAGTAAATAGGATCCAGAATAATACAAAGGTATAGGTTTTCATCTTCCATCCACAAAGTGACTTGTTTTGTAGCATTAAGTAAAGTTTAAATGAACTTAAGATGGTTAGAGAATGAATTGAAGACCCGGAAATGAACCCTTAGAATTATGGTCACTTGATCTTTGATAAGGGAGCTACAACCATCCAGTGGAAAAAAGATAGCCTTTTCAACAAATGGTGCTGGTTCTACTGGAGGTCAGCATGCAAAAGAATGCAAATTGATCCATTCTTATCTCCTTGTAGTAAGCTCAAGTCCAAGTGGATCAAGGACCTCCACATAAAACCAGACACACTGAAACTAATAAAAAATAAACTGGGGAAGACCCTTGAGGACATGGGCACAGGGGAAATTTTCCTCAGCAGAACACCAATAGCTTATGCTCTAAAATCAAGAATTGAAAAATGGGACCTCATAAAATTACAAAATTTCTGTTAGTCAAAGGACATTGTCAAAAGGACAAAATGGCAACCGATAAATTGGGAAAAGATCTTTACCAACACTACATCTAACAGAGGGCTTATATCCAAGATATACAAAGAACTCAAGAAGATAGATTCCAGAGAGCCAAATAACCCCCTTAAAAATGGGGTACAGAGATAAACAAAGAATTTTTACCTGAGGAATATTGAATGGCTGAGAAGCACCTAAAGAAATGCTCAACATCCTTAGTCATCAGGGAAATGCAAATCAAAACAGTCCTGAGATTTCATCTCACACCAGACAGAATGGCTAAGATCAAATATTCAGGAGAAATCAGGTGCTGGGGCAGATGTACTCTCCATTCTTATCTCCTTGTAGTAAGCTCAAGTCCAAGTGGATCAAGAACCTCCACATAAAACCAGACACTGAAACTAATAGAAAAGAAACTGGGGAAGACCCTTGAGGACATGGGCACAGGGGAAATTTTTCCTTAGCAGAACACCAATAGCTTATGCTCTAAAATCAAGAATTGAAAAATGGGACCTCATAAAATGACAAAATTTCTGTAAGGCAAAGGACATTGTCAAAAGGACAAAATGGCAACCGACAAGCTATCTTTCCATAGTTTGACTTTTCAGGAATTTGGATCACCACAAATTTGTGCATTAAATCATTGGACAGTTGTATTGAAGGACTTCTTCATATGTATGAAACACAATCCATAGTCAAAGATATGCTGTTGGTTTTGAATTTAAAAATATGCTGACAGCTAGTCTCGAATAATCATTTCATTATAGTTATTTATAGTTAGAGAGAAAGAGAGAGAGAGAGAGAGAGAGAGAGAGAGAGAGAGAGAGAGAGTTTAAACTGGATCAAACATGTTAATGTAAAGGCCAAAAGTGTAAAACTGCTAAAAGGAAACTTAGGGAAAATGCCCTCAAAGTAATTCTAAAATTTGCAACAACACAGGTAAGGACTTATTGTGGAGGACTCTACTCATGTTTAAGAGTCACCAGAATTGACAAACGGGATTCAAGAAATTACAAATCTTAGATATAACAAAGGAAGCTATGCACAGAGTAAAGAGGCATCTTAGGAAAAACACATTGGTACCTGTACATGAATCAGGAGATTTGTACTACATAAAACACTGAAAAAAACCTAAATGCCTTAAATATTAAACATCATCCAATGAATAAATTAACCTTATAGACAGTTATTAAAGCAAGAATTCAAATGACCAACATGTCTTTGTAGAAGTGTTCTAGATCCTTACCAATCAGAGAAGAAATGAAAACTAAAACCAATTAGAGATTCAATCTTGACAATGTTAGAATAACTATCATCAAGAAAATCAATGAAAAGCTAGAATGGCTAGAATATGAAGAAATAAAATCACATATTTACTGATGATAAGATTGTAAACTAGTTTAGCTATGCTAGAAATATATATGCAAATTCCTTATAAAAATAAAAATCAGCCTTAGATATAGCTCACTATAGAACATCATGGTGTATACCTGAAATAATCAAGCCCAACATACTACAGAAAAATCTGTACTATTCACCATAGCCAAAATGTACAACCAGACTACACACCAATCAACATACAACAATGTGACACATGTTCACAACAAAATTTCAATTATCTGTAAAGTAAATTGAAATGGTGGCATTTTAACATAAATCAGAGGACTATAGTATAGCTATGCTAGAAATATATATGAAAATTCCTTATAAAAATAAAAATCAGCCTTAGATATAGCTCACTATAGAACATCATGGTGTATACCTGAAATAATCAAACCCAACATACTACAGAAAAACCTGTACTATTCACCATAGCCAAAATGTACAACCAGACTACACACCAATCAACATACAACAATGTGACACATATTCACAACAAAATTTCAATTATCTGTAAAGTAAATTGAAATGGTGGCATTTTTACGTAAATCAGAGGACTATAGAACACTTTGTGAAAGACAGACTAAGAAAGGGAAATATGACCAGCTTTCACTAATATGTGATATCAAGATTTAAATTGTGTGTGTGTTTGGGGGTAGATGTGTGGGTGTATATACTTGTGCCATACATCAGCTCACACATACATGCACACACATTATGAACACAGTTCAAGACAAGATCTTTAAAAGGTGGTGTAAGTAAAAGAGTGCCTAATAAAATAGTTGTGACCTGAAAGCAGAAGGAAGACTAATGAGAGAAACAAAAAAGATCAACCAAGTTGGGGATAAGAGTCAAGGAAATATGACTGGTGAAGTGGAAGAAATAAAAGAAGAGTACACTGACACACTCAAACATAAGTATATGCAAAGCCAAAACTATATATATTGTATTGACTGCAAACATAAAGAAGTATTTGAAGAAAAATAAAGATTACTAAAATGTGTCTCCAAATTAACACAAACATAAATACATTATATTTATTTGTTTATTACTTTTATTGATAAAACATAATAGAAGTATAAAATATCTGTAATCTCATAATCTAGAGAAAATCATTTAATAACCCCATGTGTTTGTTTCATTCACATCGTGTATACAAAATAAACCTATGTGTTTCTATTCCTTTGATATGTTGGATGTCCTAGGATCTTATATGATTCAGATACCTTTCCTTTACATTTTACTCAAACTTACATAGTCTTTCAGTCACATAATAATGAGAAAAAATTGAGTTGGACTCTCGTGATATAGTTAATTTATTTTCTAAAAATATCATCAGATAAGAAAATTTAGTCTGAGTTAATTTTAAGTGGAAGTATTTCCTTAGCACATAAAGTTTATCTACTCTAAATGTTTTTCCGGAATACATTCAGAAAGAAGGTTATTTCATCAGAAGTTAAGGACATTATTTGCACATGTGATAGACTATTTCTTTTAGGAATGTGTTAAACAAATTAGGACAATTTACTTGTTTTATGGGGCATAAATTTCAAGACTTTTAGCAGGTTTCTTTATTTAGCTAATAATTATCTATAGAGTTTGCTTTCAACTTAAATAATTATACCTAAACTATTTTACCTTGCTTTATTTCTTTTCTTTATGCACAACCATTATGTTAGTATAAGAACCCTGCTGTCTGGATTAGATAAAGAAATGCTCCAGTCCTTAGATTTGATTTTAGAAATTACTTTGTTCTGTATAAAGGCTTATAGTCACTTGAATATAAACTGTTTATACTCTCTCTTGATTAGAAAAGTAATGTGCATCTTAAGATGTTTAAAGTCATAAAAATTTAAACACACAAGAATACATAAACATCCATCATGCTTGCATCATGTAGTGCAAATATTCTAAGTATATTTTATCTTTATTCTCATATTCTGCTTTTATCTTATTTCTGTTTTTATAAAAAATGTTATCAAACACTAACTACACTATCAATAAATTTTTATAAATGTCATATCAATAGCCTTTCAAAGTATACACTTGAAGTGACAGTTTCCTTAACCATTAAGCAGCTGAAATACTTTTATTTTTCCCCAAATCAAACAGAAAATATATTTCTATACATTAAACTATGTGAACTATTTATTATTTTCTTCCTAAGAGAAAATTAGAGTTCAGCAAAGGAAACTAACGACTTGACAGATTCATGTAGTTGTAACAGTTCTGTGTCATTTCATGGTGTAGACTCCTTATCATAATGTCATCCAGTACTAAATACCAAATGCAAAACACATTGATTAATGTGAGTATAAAAATAATTATGGGTTTCATTTACATTTCTTGGGTTATTGCAACACTTAAACATTTTGATTTTGTCTTGTCTTATTTATGGATGTGTTCTATAATGCAATGATTTATTTTCTTTTAAAATTTTTTATTGAATATATTATGCATTTACATTTCAAATGTTATAACCTTTCCCTGTTTCCCCCACTTCCCAGGAAAACCCGAACCCATACTCCCACCTCCTACCTCCAAGGAGATACCCCTCTATGCAACCCATTCCCACCTACCCCCCTTGATTTCCCCATGCTGGGGCATCTATCAAGCCTTCATAGGATCAAGGATCTCTCCTCCCACCAATGCCCAACAAGGCATTCTTCCACTACAATTGTGGCTGGAATTATGTGTACTCCTTGATTGATGGCTTAGTCCCTGGGGGCTAGGGGTCTCTTTGGCCAACATCCTCATTCTTCCCATGGAGCTAGAAAGCCCTTCAGCTACTGCAGTCCTCCCTCCAACTCCTCCATTGGGGACACCACGCTCAGCCCAATGTTTGGCTGCTAGCATCTGCCTCTGTGTCTGTAAGGCTCTGGCAGAGACCCTCAGGAGACAACAATGACAGGCTCCATTCTGCATGCTTTTCTTGTTAACTATAATAGTGTCAGGGTTTGGTGACTATATAGGATGAATCCCGAGGTAGGAAAGTCTCTAGGTGGTCTTTCCTTCAGTCTCTGTGCCCAACTTGGTCTCCATAATTGCTCCTGTGAGTATTTTGTTATCTTTCTCAGAAAATTCGAAGCACCCAAACTTTGGTCTGCCTTCTTGAGCTTAGTGTGGTCTGTGAGCTGTGTCCTGTATATTTTGAGCTCTTGGGCTAATGTCCACTTATCAGTCAGTGTATACCATGTGTGTTCTTTTGTGATTGGATTACCTCACTCAGGATGACAATATATAGTTCCATCTATTTGCCTAAGAATTTCATGAAGTCGTTATTTTTAATAGCTGAGTAGTACTCCATTGTGAAAATATACCATGTACTCTGTATCCATTGAAGGACATCTGGGTTCTTTTCAGCTTCTGGCTATTATAAAAAAGGCTACTACGAACATAGTGGAGCATTATTACCTGTTGGAGCATCTTCGGGGATGCCCAAGAGTGGTATACCTGGGTCCTCAGGTAGTACTATGTCTAATTTTCTGAAGAACCACCAAACTGATTTCCAGAGTGGTTGTACCAGCTTGCAATCCCGACAAAAATGGAGGAGTGCTCCTCTTTCTCCACATCACTGTTGCATCTTCTGTCCCTTGAGTTTTTTATCTTAGCCATTTTGACAGGAATAATGTAGAGTCTCATGGTAGTTTTGTTTGCATTTCCCTTATTACTAAGGATGCTGAACATTTCTTTAGGTATTTCACAGCCATTTGAGTTTCCTCAGTTGAGAATTGTCTGTACACCACTTTTTAATTGGGTTATTAGACTCTCTGGAGTATAACTTCTAGAGTTCTCTGTACACAGTAGATATTAGCCCTCTATCAGATGTAGAATTGGAAAAGATCTTTTCCCAATCTGTTGGTTGCCATTTTGTTCTATTGACTGTGTCCTTTGCCTTACAGAAGCTTTGCAGTTTTATGTGGTCCCATTCATTGACTCTTGTTCTTAGAGCATAAGCCATTGATGTTCTGTTTAGGAAATTTTCCCCTGTGCCCATATGTTCAAGGCTCTTCCCCACTTTCTCCTCTATCAGCTTCAGTGTACCTGGTTTTATGTGAAGGTCCTTGATCCACTTGTACTTGAGCTTTGTACAAGGAGATAGGAATGGGTCAAATTCCATTTTTCTGCATCATGACCTCCAGTTGATCCAGCATGATTTGTTAAGCATGTTGTCTTTTCCACTGGATATTTTTAACTCCTTTGGTCAAATCTCAAGTAACCATATGTGTGTGCGTTCATTTCTGAGTCTTGAAATCTATTCCATTAATCTTCCTGCCTGTCTCTGTACCAGTACCATATAGTTTTATCATTATTGTTCTGTAGTAGAGCTTGAGGTCATGGATGGTGAATCCCCCAGAAGTTCTTTTGTTGTAAAGAATAGTTTTCACTATCCTGTGTTATTTGTTATTCCAAATGAATTTGCAGATTGCTCTTTCTGGCTCTAAATGGTTAGATCTGGAAAATATCATCCTAAGTGAGTTAACACAACCACAAAAGAATACACATGAAATGCAATCACTGATAAGTGGATATTAATGAGCCCAGAAGCCCTAAATACTCAAAGCACAATTACAAGTCAAATGATTCCCAAGAAGAAAGGAGAGGACCCTGGGCCTGAAAAGATTGGATCCAGTTTTATAGGAGAGTACCAGAACAGAGAAATGGTGGTGGTGGGGGGGTGATTGGGGAATAGTTGGGGGGGAGAGGACTTATGGGATGTATGGTGGGGGGAACTGGGAAAGGGGAAAGCCTTTGGAATGTAAACAAAGAGTATAGAATAAAAAAATGAAAAAAAGAAAAAAAGAATTGATTTGGAATTTTGATGGGAATTGCATTGAGTCTGTAGACTGCTTTCAGCAAGATGACCATTTTTACTATATTAATCATGCCAATCCATGAGCAGGGGAGATCTTTCTGTCTTCTGAGATCTTTGATTTCTTCCTTCAGAGGCTTGAAGTTCTTGTCATACAGATCTTTCTCACCAAGGTATGTAATATTATTTGTGACTATTGTGAATGGTGTCATTTCCCTAATTTCTTTTCAATTTGTTTATCCTTTGACTAGAGGAAAGCTACTGATTTGTTTGAGTTAATTACATCTAGCCACTTTGCTGAAGTTGTTTAGGAGTTGTCTGGTGGAATTTTTGGGGTCACTTAAGTATATGATCATATCATCTGTAATAGTGATATTTTGACTTCTTTTCCAATTTGTATACCTTTGACCTCCTTTTGTTGTCTAATTACTCTAGCTAGAACTTTAAGTACTATATTGAATAGACAGAAAATGTGCAGCCTTGTGTGGTTCCCAATTTTAGTGGGATTTATTTTAAGTTTTTCTCCATTTAGTTTGATGTTGGCTACTGGTTTGCTGTATATTGCTTTAAATATGTTTAGGTATGGGCCTTGAATTCCTGATCTCTCCAAGACTTTTAAGAGGAAGGGATGATGAACTTTATCAAATGCTTTTTCAGCATCTAATGAAATGATCATGTGGATTTTCCTTTGAGTTTGTTTAAGTAGTGAATGACAATGATGGATTTCCATATATTGAACCATCTTTGCATCCCTGGAATGAAGCCTACTTGACCGTGGTGAATTATCATTTTGATATATTCTTGCATTCAGTTGGCAAGAATTTTGTTGAGTATTTTTGCATCAATGTTCATAAGGGAAATTGATCTGAAGTACCAAGTCTTTGTTTGGTTTAGGTATAAGGGTTATTGTGACTTCATAGAATGAACTGGGTAGTGTTCCTTGTGTTTCTATTTTGTAAAATAGTTTGAATAATATCAGCATTAGGTTTTTTTTGAAGAACTTACAGAATTCCCCACTAAACCCATTTGGGCCTGGGCTTTTTTGTTTGGGAGACTATCAATGCCTGCTGCTATTTCCTCAGGACTTATGGGACTATTAAGATGATTTATATGATTCTGTTTTAAGATTTTCCAACTTTTATTGAGTATAAGCTTTTGTAGTAGGAAGTGATGATTTTTTGAATTTCCAGTTTCTGTTGTTATGTCTCCTCATCTATGATTTTATTAATATGGGTAGTGCCTCTGTGCCCCCTGGGTATTCTGGCTAAGGGTTTATCCATCTTGTTGATTTTTTCAAAGAACAATCTCCTGCTTTTGTTGATTCTTTGTACAGCTCTTTTTGTTTCTATTTGGTTGATTCAACCCTGAGTTTGACTATTTCCTGCCTTCTATTCCTATTGGGTGTATTTGCTTCTTTTGTTGTAAAGCTTTCCAGTTTGCTGTCAAACTGCTAGTATAAGCTCTCTCCGTTTTCTTTTTGGCACGTCTCATTTAGCACTATGAGTTTTCCTCTTAGCACAGCTTTCATTCTGTCCCATAAGTTTTGGTATGATGTGTCTTCATTTTCATTAAATTCTAAAAAGGCTTTAATTTCTTTATTTGTTCCTTGACCAAGCTTTCACTGAGTAGAGCATTGTTCAGCTTCCATGTATTTGTGTGTTTTCAGTTGTTTTTGTTTGAACTTAAGACCTGCTTTAAACCTTGGTAATCTGATAGGGTGCATGGAATAATTTCCATATTCCTGTATCAGTTGTTTGGCATTTCAGCTAATCACATCCCTACTGGGAGCCTCTTACTTTCTTGGCATCTGGGACTTTCTGGTGGCTACACCAGTTCCCCATCCCCCATTGCCACACAACTTTGTGCAAATTCCTAACTCTCTGTATATCATCCACATCTCCCATACCTGATCCAGGCCCCCCTTTTCCTCTTCCCTTCCTCTCTTCCTTCCAAGTCCCTCCCACCCTCGACCTCCAAGGAGTATTTTCTTCCTTCTTCTAAGAAGGACTGAAGCATCCAAAATTTGGTCTTTCTTCTTCTTCAGCTTCATATGGTCTGTGAGTTGTATTATGGGTATTCTGTGCTTTGGGACTAATATCCACTTATCAGTAAGTGTAAACCTTATGTGTTCTTTTGTGTCTGGGTTACCTCATTCAGGATGATATTTTCTAGTTCCATCTATTTGCCTAAGAATTTCATGAAGTCATTGTTTTTAACTACTGCTGAATAGTACCCAATTATGTAAATGAACCACATTTTCTGCACCCATTCCTCTGTTAAAGGACACATGGGTTTGTTCCAACTTCTTGGTCTTATTTATAAGGCTGTTATTGAACATAGTGGAGCATGTGTCCTTGTTACATTTTGGAGCATATTTTGGGTATTTGCTCAGGAGTGGTATAGCGGGGTCCTCAGGTAGTGCTATGTCTAATTTTTTGAGAAACAGACTGATTTCCAGAGAGGTTGCACCAGCTGGCACTTACACCAACAATAAAGGATTGTTCCTCTATTGTTCCACATCCTTGCCAGCATCTCTTGTCACCTGAACTTTTGATCTTAGCTGTTCTGATTGGTATGAAGTGGAACCTCAGGGTTGTTTTGATTTGCATTCCTTTCTGATGACTAAGAATGCTGAACATTTCTTCAGGTGCTTCTCAGCCATTCAATATTTCTCAATTGAGAATTCTTTGTTTAGCTCTGTACCCCTTTTTAAATACGGTTATTTGGTTCTCTACAGTCTAACTTCTTGAATTCTTTGTATATATTGAATATTAGCCTCTGTAGGACGAAGGATTGATAAAGACCTTTTCCCAATCTGTTGGTTGATGTTTTGTCCTATTTACAGTGTTCTTTGCCTTACAGAAGATTTGCTATTTTATGAGGTCCCATTTGTTGATTGTTGATTTTAGAGCATAAACCATTGACATTCTGTTCAGGACATTTCCCCCTGTGCCCATGTCTTTGAGATTTCCCCCAACTTTCTCTTCTATTAGTTTCAGTGTATTTGGTTTTATGTGGAGGTCCTTGATCCACTTAGGCTTGATCTCTGTACAAAAAAGTAAGGATTGACTGATTCGCATTCTTCTATAAGCTGACCTCCAGTTGAACCAGCACCATTTGTTGAAAATGCTGTCTTTTTTTTCCCATTAGGTGGTTTTAGCTCCTTTGTCAAAGATCAAGTGACCATAGGTGTTTGGGTTCATTTCTGGGTCTTCAACTCTATTCTATTTATTTACATGTCTGTCTCTGTACCAATACCATTCACAATTGCTCTGTAGTATAGCTTAATGTCAGGGATGGTGATCCTAACAGAAGTTCTTTTATTGTTGAGAATAGTTTGCACTATCCTGGAATTTTTGTTATTCCAAATGAATTTGCAAATTGTTCTTCCTAACTCCATGAACCATTGAGTTGGAATTTTGATGTGGGTCTTATTGAATTTGGAGCTTGCTTTTGACAAGATGGCCATTTTTACTTTATCAATCCTGCAAATCCATGAGCATGGGAGATCTTTCCATCTTTTGAGATCTTTGAATACTTTCTTTAGACTTGAAGTTTTTGTTATATAGATCATTCCCTTGCCTGGTTAGAGTCACACCAATGTATCTTATATTATTTGTGACTATTGTGAAATGATATTGTGACTATCATTTCCCTAATTTTGTTCTCAGTCTGTTTATCCTTTGAATATAAGAAGGCTACTAATTTTTTGTTGTTGTTTTATTTTAGTTAATTTAATATCTAGCCACTTTGCTGAAGTTGTTTATCAGGTTTAGGAGTTCTCTGGTGGAATTTGGGGTCACTTAAGTATACTATCATATCTGCAGATAGTGATACTTTTGACTTCTTCCTTCCCAATTTGTATCCCTTTGACCTCATTTTTATGTCTTCAAACAATAAAAATGTACCAATATCATATATCTCACATGAGAAAAGTTCAAACTTTCATGGTTCATTGTTATCTTTGTAAACATATTTTAAAATCTTATGCCATCTCAGGGAGAGCCTAGTAGGTCTCCAGAATTTCACAGGCCTCCTGCATCTTCTTTCTCTTTCATCCAAGATGGAGTTAAAATCACCACATAACTCTCAAAATATATAATTAGACAAGTCCCAATCTAACACTTAAATTTTCAATGTCTGTGAATTCTATACTGCAATAGTATTCTTTCGCTGTTTCTTCAACTAATATATATATATATATAGGACAGAAATTCATTGTGCTACAACAGGTGTTGTATTCTAGACACACACACACACACACACACACACACACACACACACACATACACACACTAACCTAACTAAATACACATTCATTTCACAAAATTTCTTTGATTTCTCCCAATGCTGGTTTTTTTGGTACTTCTTGTTTCCTCAGCTTGACAACTTTTTATTTCATTTTATAGGAATTATATAATTATAGGCATACACAAATATTCCAAGTAAACATATACCAGAACATTCATTTGCAAGATTTCATTTATCTGTGTGTTTGCCATGCAGTTTACATATCATCTAATATTTTTATTAGGGAATATTCTAATATAGAAAGTAAATCTCAACAAATCCAAAAGATAAGTATATTGACTGGATTTCCTAAATAATTCTATGATATCAATTCAAAAACATGTCATTTTTCCTTAGTGTAGACAAACTGGTGATTTTCATTTGTAATCTTTTTTATATTAAACTCAATTAAGATGCAAGGGTTATAATTTGTGTATATAGAATTTAGGCATTTAAAATATTAAAAATGCCTTAAATATTAAAGGTAAAAGAATAATAAGGGGTCATAGAAAGTCTTCCAACCAAAAAATGCACAGGACCAGATGGTTTTAGTGCAGAATTCTATCAGACCTTCAAAGAAGTCCTGATACCGATACTCTTCAAACTATTCCACAAAATAGAAACAGAAGGAACACTACCCAACTCATTCTATGAAGCCACAATTACCCTGATACCAAAACCGTACAGAGATCCAAGTAAGAAAGGGAACTACAGGCCAATTTCTCTTATGAATATCGATGCAAAAATACTAAACAAAATACTTGCCAACTGAATCCAAGAACACATCAAAACGATCATTCACGATGATCAACTTGGCTTCATCCCAGGGATGCAGGGATGGTTCAATATATGGAAATCCATCAACATAATCCACTACATAAACAAACTCAAAGAAAAAACCCACATGGTCATCTCATTGGATGCTGAAAAAGCATTTGACAATATTCAGCATCCTTTCGTGCTAAAGGTGTTGGAAAGAGCAGGAATTAAAGGCCCATATCTAAACATAGTAAAAGCAATATACAGCAGACCAGTAGCCAACATCAAGGTAAATGGACAAAAACTTGAAGCAATCCCACTAAAATCAGGGACTAGACAAGGCTGTCCCCTCTCACTATATCTCTTCAATATAGTACTTGAGGTACTAGCTAGAGCAATTCGACAACAGAGGGAAGTCAAAGGGATACAAATAGGAAAGGAAGAAGTCAAACTATCACTATTCTCAGACGATATGATAGTATACTTAAGTGACCCAAAAAACTCCACCAGAGAACTCCTGCAACTGATAAACAACTTCAGCAAAGTACCTGGCTATAAAATCAACTCAAACAAATCAGTAGCCTTCCTATATGCAAAGGATAAGCAGGCCAAGAAAGATATTAGGGAAATGACACCTTTCACAATAGCCACAAACAACATAAAGTATTTTAGAGTGACTCTAACCAAACATGTGAAAGATTTATATGACAAAAACTTCAGGTCTCTGAAGAGGGAAATTGAAGAAGACATCAGAATATGGGAAAATCTTCCATGCTCATGGGTTGGCAGGATTAATATAGTTAAAATGGCAATCTTGCCAAAAGCAATATACAGATTCAACGCAATCCCCATCAAAATTCCAACTCAGTTCTTCATAGAGTTAGAAAGAGCAATTCTCAAATACATCTGGAATAACAAAAAACCCAGGATAGCTAAAACTATCATCAACATTAAACGAACTTCTGGGGGAATCAATATCTTGGACCTCAAGCAATACTACAGAGCAGTAGTGTTAAAAACTGCATGGTATTGGTTCAGTGACAGGGAGGCAGATCAATGGAATAGGATCGAAGACCCAGAATTGAACCCACACATCTATTACCAATTGGTCTTCGACAAAGGAGCTGAAAATATCCAGTGGAAAAAAGATAGCAATTTCAACAGATGGTGCTGACTCAACTGGAGGTCAACATGCAGAAGAATGAGAATTGATCCACTCTTATCTCCTTGCACTAAGCTCAACTCCAAGTGGATCAAGGACCTCCACATAAAACCAGACACACTAAAACTAATAGAAAAGAAACTGGGGAAGACCCTTGAGGACATTGGCTCAGGGGAAAAATTCCTGAACAGAACACCAATTGCTTATGCTCTAAGAGCAAGAATAGACAAATGGGACCTCATAAAATTACAAAGTTTCTGTAAGGCAAAAGACACTGTCAAAAGGATAAATCAACAACCAACAAATTGGGAAAAGATCTTCACCAACTCCATATCCAACAGAGGGCTAATATCCAATGTATACAAAGAACTCAAGAGGTTAGACCCCAGAAAACCAAATAACCCTATCCAAAAATGGGGTACAGAGCTAAACAGAGACTTTTCACCTGAAGAAATTCGGATGGCTGGGAAACACCTTAAAAAATGTTCAACATCATTAGTCATTAGGGAAATGCAAATCAAAACAACCATGAGATTTCACCTCACACCAGTCAGAATGGCTAAGATTAAAAACTCGGAAGACATCAGGTGTTGGCAAGGATGTGGAGAAAGAGGAACACTCCTCCACTGCTGGTGGGAATGCAACTGGTACAACCACTCTGGAAATCAGTCTGGCAGTTCCTCAGAAAACTGGATGTGATACTTCCAGAGGACCCAGCCATACCACTCCTGGGAATATACCCAGAAGATTCCCCAGCATGCAATAAGGATACATGTTCCACTATGTTCATAGCAGCCTTATATATAATAGCCAGACACTGGAAAGAAACCAGATGTCCCTCAACGGAGGAATGGATACAAAAAAATGTGGTATATATACACAATGGAGTACTATTCAGCCATTAGAAACAATGAATTCATGAAATTTTTAGAGAAATGAATGGAGCTGGAGAACATCATACTAAGTGAGGTGTCCCAGTCTCAAAAGAATACCCATGGTATGCAGTCACTGATAAGTGGATATTAGCCTAGAATCTTGGAACACCAAAGACACAAATCACATACCAAGTGATGTCTGACAAGAAGAAAGTAGTGGTCACTGGTGCTAGAATGCACCAAAGCATCATTGTGGGGGAGTACAAGAGCAGGGAGGTGGGAGGGGGTGGATGAGGGAGCAGGGGGAGGGAAAAGGGCATGTGGGATCTTTGCGGGTGGGGAACCAGAAAAAGAGAAATGAATTGTAAATATAGAATATATCCAATAAAAAAAGTATAATAAATCTCACATTCTTTAAAAGCATATTTTATTTAACAATCATTCTTTTTCTGTCTACTTCACTTACTCTTGTGGTATAATCTAAATTTCACATTCCACCTCATTTCTCACCTTTTTCAAATGATCCTACTTAGAGGAGGACAGCTTAGAGTCTTTGAACATAATTTAAAATGATCATATATGGACAAAAATGAGCCTAATTTTTGCTTACAGGTAGAAAGGTCAAAAGCAATGAAGGTACTAAAAGCACATTGTGAACGGAAGTGTCAAATTTCTCTAAATTATATACTTTTTTATGAAAATGTACACACAGTGCCAGGGAAGTAAAGATGCATGACACTACATCTGAACCTGAGTTTGATTCCTTGGATCCAAGATGTGGGAAGTGATAACTGATTCCGGTAAACCGTCCTTGTTTACATGAATGCTATGCATGCACATATCAATACAAAATAATAAATAAAACATTACCTTAAATTATTTAAAATATATTCACAATGTATAATTTTGTCATTTTGTTAATTATCAAAAATGCATGTAATTGTGATTAGGTTATGTTTTGAAAGCACTAAAAATGAGGGACAAATATCAGCTATGGAAGCTTTTTTATTTTTAATAATGGAGGTAGTTTGATGCTTCCTAATTCAAGATCTAGCAATGACAGTATTTCAGCAAGATTTTAAAAAAGTTATTAAACTGTATTATTGATAAAGATAACTTTGAGAGCTGGAAAGACAGTACAGCTGTATTTACTGGTCCTGGAAAGGACCTGAGATTGGTCGACAGCATGCAGATTAAGCATCTCATAATCACCTATAACTGCAGCTGCTTAAGATCAAATGCAATCTGGTATCTGAGGGCACCTGTATATTCATGATGCCTATGAAGCCTTGATGTACACACATACACATATATAAAAACATGGGGAATCAATATCCCTGACCTTAAGCAGTACTACACAGCAATTGTGTTAAAAACTGCATGGTATTGGTACAGCAACAGGCAAGTAGATCAATGGAATAGGATTGAAGACCCAAAAATTAACCCACAGACTTATGGTCACTTGATCTTTGATAAAGGAGCCACAACCATCCAGTGGAAAAAAAGATAGCAATTTCAACAAATGGTGCTGGTTCAGCTGGAGGTCAATGTGCAGAAGAATGTGAATTGACCCACTCTTATCTCTTTGCACTAAGATCAACTCCAAGTGGATCAAGGACCTCCACATAAAACCAGACACACTAAAACTATTAGAAAAGAAACTTGGGAAGACCCTGGAGGATATGGGCACAGGGGGAAAGTTCCTGAACAGAACACCAATAGCTTACACACTAAGATCAAGAATTGACAAATGGGACCTCATAAAATTACAAAGTTTCTCCAAGGCAAAGGACACTGTCAGAAGGACAAAACGACAACCAACAAATTAGGAAAAGATCATCACCAACCCCACATCTGACAGAGGGCTAATATCCAATATATACAAAGAAGTCAAGAAGTTAGACCCCAAAGAACCAAATAACCCTATCAAAAAATGGGGTACAGAGCTAAACAAAGAATTTTCACCAGAAGAAATTCGGATGGCTGAGAAACACCTTAAGAGATGTTCAACATCATTAGTCATCAGGGAAATGCAAATAAAAACAACCCTGAGATTCCACCTTACACCAGTCAGAATGGCTAAGATTAAAACTCAAGAGACAACAAGTGCTGGCGAGGATGTGGAGAAAGAGGAACACTCCTCCACTGTTGGTGGGATTGCAAAATGGTAAAACCGCTCTGGAAATCAGTTTGGCAGTTCCTCAGAAAATTGGGCATGTCACTTCCAGAGGACCCTGGCATACTAACTCCTGGGCATATACCCAGAGCATTCCCCTGCATATAATAAAGACACATGCTCCACTATGTTTATAGCAGCCTTGTTTATAATAGCCAGAAATTGGAAGGTGCCCAAATATCCTTCAAAGGAGGAATGGATACAGAAAATGTGGTATATTTATACAATGGAATACTACTCAGCAATTAAAAATAATGAATTCATGTAATTTGTAGGTAAATGGTTAGACCTGGAAAATATCATCCTGAGTGAGTTAACCCAATTACAAAAGAATACACATGAAATGCAATCACTGATAAGTGGATATTAATGAGCCAGAAGCCCTAAATACTCAAGGCACAATTAGCAAGTCAAATGATTCCCAAGAAGAAGAAAGGAGAGGACCCTGGGCCTGTAAAGATTGGATCCAGTTTTGTAGAGAAACTGTGGGGGAAGGGGGAATGATTGGGGAATAGTTGGGGGGGGGAGAGGGTTAATGGGATATATGGTGGGGGGGGAACTGGGAAAGGGGAAATCCTTTGGAATATAAACATAGAATATAGAAAATAAAAATTAAAAAAAGATACAATAGCCGGGTGTGGTGGCGCACACCTTTAATCCCAGCACTTGGGAGGCAGAAGCAGGCGGATTTCTGAGTTCGAGGCCAGCCTGGTCTACAGAGTGAGTTCCAGGACAGCCAGGGCTACACAGAGAAACCCTGTCTCAAAAAACCAAAAAAACAAACAAACAAAAAGAAAGATAAAATAATAAAAAAAAATAAATAAAAGAATTGTTATGAAGCTTTACTTATCTTGGCATATATGTAAAATTCCAGGAGGCAACTAAACAAGACAAAGCAAAAATACACTATAAATTTATCAAAATCATACATACATGTTTGGGTTCAGACGAGCCTTATGGGACCCCAAGAGTATCCAGTCTCCCCATGGAAACCTTCAGGGGTCCCAAACTAACCATATTGGAATTGGGCCAGATCAATTTTATCATAGTCAGATCTTCCCACCATCATCCCAGTTAGTCCTCCTGGAACAGCCTGAAGAGGCAAGTTGTGGCTGGTCCCATGAGCCCCATTGTCTACCTCTGGGCTTGCTTTTCAGTCTTGAGGACTGTTAAAGACCAAGAGCATTCTGTTACCCCATGGAAAGTTTCAGGGACTTTAATACTAACCAGCTTAGAACCCTGCTCCACTAATTCCACCCTAGTCAGATCATCTTGTGTTCAAATAAGACACAGACTGCAAAGTGTATTTCTGCCTGAGGTTCAGCCAGCAGGGTACAGTGTGCTGGCCTTCACTGTCTGGTCAATAGACCACCTCACCCCCCCAACCCCACACATGCACCTTCCTGAGAGGGCCTTCTGCCATCATGATCAAACAGATCATGGGAAAAACAGATACCTAAAGGACAGCTTAAGAATGCAATCAACAAGACCCAGCTCAGTATAGTACCTCCAGAGCCCAGCAATCCTGATACTACAAGCCCTGTTTTGTTCTAATGAAACTGTAGCATAAGAAGAGAATCTTAAATCCAATCTTTAAAAGATAATAGAGGCCTTTAAAGAGGAGATTAAAAAAAATCCCTTAAATAAATACAGGAAAATATATTCAAGGTAAAGGCATTAAATGAAAAAGCAAATATATACAGAAATACAGGAAAATACAATCAAACCAATGAAGGATATGAATAAAACTGTATAAGATCAGGAAAGGGAAATAGAAGAAATAAATACAACACAACTGGAGATGGAAATCTTAGGAAAGAGAACAGAAGTTAAGACATAAGTATCACAAACAGAGTACAGGAGATAGAAGAGATAATCTCAGGTGTATAGGATATGAAAAAAATAATCAATACATTGGTCAAAGAAAATGCAAAACTCTAACAAGTTTGTGACACAAAGCATCCAAAAAATTTGGGGCACTATGTAAAGACCACATCTTAAGAATAATAGAAATAGACAAAGGAAAGGATTCCCAACTCAAAGACCCAGAAGACATCTTCAACAAAATTATAGATGAAAAATTCCCTAGCCTAAGGAAGGTCCTAGAAAGGCTCGATGCAGCAGTGTAGGGGAACACCAGGACAGGGAAGCAGGAAGGGGTTGATTGGGGAACAGAGGGAGAGAAGAGGGCTTATGGAGCTTTTGGGGAGGAGGGAACCAGGAAAGGGGATATAATTTGAAATGTAAATAAAAAATATATCTAATAAAAAAAGGAATACAAGAGACTGAAAAGAGAATCACAAGCATTGAAGACCCAATAGAAGGAATGGGTACCTCAATCACAGAAAATTTTTAATCCAACAAATAATCAGGCACAAAACATCCAGGAAATCTGGGACATTGGGAATAAAACAAAACTACAAGTAATAGGAATATAAGAAAAGGAAGAAACCCAAGTTTAAAGGTACAGAAATTATTCTTAGCAAAATCAGAAGAGGAAAATTTTCTAACATGTTGAAGAAGGTTGAAAAATCATATAGAAGAGCAAACAGAGAAATTAGAAAAGAAACTCCCACAATACTTAATAATCAAAACACTAAATGTATAAAAGAAAGAAGGAATATTAAAAACTGGAAGGGAAAATAACCAAATAACAAATACAGGCAGACCTAAATAAAGTGACATGAGACTTCTCAAGAGAGATTCAGAAGAGTCTCCAAACTCTAAGTGATCACAAATGTTGGTCCAGAAAATTATACCCAGTAAAAAATTTCTATCACAATGTATTGAGCAAGAAGTTTATTCCATGAGACCATATTCAAACAATATTTATCTAAATCCAGCTCTATAGAAGGTACTAATAGGAAAACTTCACATGTAGAAGTTAATCACACCCAAAAAGTACAAGGAATCTCAAACTAGCATATGAAAAGGGATGAAAAACCCACGCCACCACAACAAAATAATAGGAATCAATATACACTGCTCATTGATAACACTTGGCCTTACTGGTTTCAAATCCTGAACAAAACCACAGAACTCAAGAGTCTATATTTGAAAATAGGATCCAAGAAACACACATGACCACCAAAGATATCACCTAATTATAAAAGGAAACAAAAATACATTCCAGAGAAATGGACCCAAGAAGCAAGCCAATATAGCCATCTTAATAGCTCACAAAACAGACTTTACCAAAAATTGTCAGAAGTGATAGGAAAGGACATTACATGCTCATTAAAAGAAAAATCCAAGAGGATCTTAGAATTTTAAACAGTTATAAACCAAACACAATAGCACCCAGGTTTGTAAAAGAAACTCTACTACATCTAAAATCACATATTGAACCACACACAATGATGGTGGGTAACTTCAGTACCCCACTCTCACTAATAGATAGATGATCTAGACAAACACTAATCGAGAAATGCCAGAGCTAAATGTTTTCAAAATCCAAATGGACCTAGCACTAATTTACAGAACATTTCACCCAGACAAACAAATACACACACACACACACACACACACACACACACACACAGACATACACACACAAACACACACACACACACACACACACACACACACAAAGTGTGGGATGCTGTGTGTGTGTATGTGTGTGTGTGTATAACTTACTCTTAACAGCACATTTTTTTTCAAAATCAACAACATACTAGGAAACAAAACAATTAGAAACACATACGAAAATAGCACACAGCATCCCACCTAACCATTGTGGATTAAAGGTAGATATCAACAAAGGAAACAACAGAAAAAATGCCAAATTTATAAAAACTGAGCAACTCACTACTGAATAAAAGGGGGGCCAAGAAAGAAATTTAAAACTCTTTAGAATTACATGAAAAAATTAAAATACCACATACCCAAAGGAATGGGGCACAATGAAGGTGGTTCATAGCTAGCAGGCAAGCTCAAAGCACTAAGTACCAAAAAAAAAAAAAGAATATTGAAGAGATCTATAATTTGTAATGGCATACCTGAAACTGCTAGAAGTAAGAAACTTCTTATTACCCAAAAGGAGTAAGAAACAATAAAACTGAGGGTTAAAATCAATAATATTTGAAACAAACAAACAAAAACCCAAAATATACACAAAAAAACTATCATTCTACAAAGGGAAGTAGCCTAGAGAATGAGACAAGATTCTGAACAGCTACACACACTATAGAAGTTTAATACCTAAGATCCATAAGGAACTCAAAAAACTGGACATCAAGAAAACAAACAACTCACATAAAATTGGGGTACATATCTAAACAGTGAATTCTCAAAAGAAAAACTCATGTAGATGAGTTAAAGAACTTAAAGAAATGTTCAACATCCTTAACCAAGAGGAAAATGTGAATCACAAATACTTGGGGATTTCATCTTACATGGATAGTCAAGATAAATAAAACAAATGACACCTCATGATGTAGCGTAATGAAAACATTCATCCATGGCTGATGGGAGTACAACCTTGTGCAGCCACTATGGAAATCAGTGTGGTTGTTCCTTAAGAAGCTGGTAATAGGTCTACCTCAAGATGCAGCTGTACCACTCTTGGACATATACCCTAACAAAGCTTTGTCTATGACAGAGACATTTGTTCAATGATGTTCATTTCTGCTCTATGAATATAATAGCCAGAAATTATAAGCATCCTAAATTCCATTAACAGGATAGACAAAGAAAATGTGGTAAATTTACCCAATGGGATATTATTCAGCTGTTAAAAAAAATGAAACAGTGAAAACCACACCAAAGTGGTGGAGATATCAAAATTATTCGGAGTAAGGTAATTCATAGTCAGAAAAATAAATATCGCAATCATTCACTTGTATGTGGATGTTAAGTGTTGGATTAGCAAGAACTGTCTATATAACCTCAGAGGTTATATATACAGTAAGGGAATAGGAGAGGAGGTTGAACCACTTCAGGAAAGGGAAATAGAATACATAGCTATAAACAGATAAAGGTTCAGAAATGGGAGAATCAAACAAGGACGGGGAGGAAAGAAAGGGTGAGAATGTAAATACAGGCAGGACACATATAAAATTAAGGGCCTTTGGTGAGTTTGTGTGAAAACCCAGTAAAGTAGAAGCTTCCAGAAATATATGCATGTATATAGGGCCTATCTGAATGAAATTCCCAAATGACATGGGTAAAGAGTCACAGCTAGATATCCCTTGTCACTAAATGAAGTTTCCGGTACTGAAATTGGGAATTTTGGTCAAAGAATCCCATGGAACCCTCAACCAACCCAGGTTGCTATCAAGACGATAGGTTTCTGTTCACAAGTAGATAATAAAGACCTATTGCAGAAGGCAAAACCTACACAGCAAATTGAACATGAAGAAGTTTAGTTGTTTTCTACCTAGAGCCTTCCCCCTTACTAACTAGTGTTTGTGGTATTGGTAAGTTAATCTACATGCTACCACAGGAGAAAGGTAAACACCAACCCAGCTACCAGTCCATTGTTCTCCAATGGTGACTTACTTGCCTCCCAGATATGCTGGTGAAATGGTGTCATAAAACATTGGAAATATCCAATAAATATTTTTTTGATTTAATGTCCTCTGTACTAGGTGGAAACAATAACCAACACTGCTTGTATTGCCAAGGACTGGAGCCCAGATAAGACAGGGATCTAAGTAAAAAGCAAATACTATTTTTCTGATAAAGAAATGTCACAATAAATCCCAGCCCCAGGGTTTCTACCCTGCTTTTGGTAGTTGAGTTCCTGGATGAAAGACATGCTCACCCTTCATATTTTTAACAAGCCTTAAGCATAACAGTAGCTGAGCAGCTGCTTACCCTTTGTGGTGTAGAATATATTTTCATATCAATAACCCTGAGTTATTACGCAGTATTCGCTTTTTCACCTGTCCTGCTCTTGGCTCCAGTTGGGCAGCTCTCAGAGCCCCTCTCTTGACTCTTATCACTGTTTCTCCTTTCTCCTTTCCCATCCATTTTTCCTTTATTTCATGGTGGCTGCATCCTCTTCCTTCCCTTTTAGTGGTCCTCTCTGACCCAAGCCTCCAACCCATCTATGCCTCTCCTGCTCAGATACATAAGAGGACCATGGTACATATGGATTACCAAAGACTGTGGCAGTGTAGGTCTGAACCAGATAGGGTCCCAACCCAGAAGATACTTCCAACTAATAGCCACTTGCAGATGGAAATCAGGTCTCTTCAATGAAGACTCACTGTAGTTACAAAATAGCTCACTGCCTAACTGTAAATAGGTCCTTTGTGTATCTTTTATGGCTTCCAGCTTTGTGTTTTTGTGGAATCCTGTGTGTATGAGTATGTGTGTCTCTGAATCTACTTGTATACCTTGATCTTTCTCTTTGGCTCTTTTTTTTCTGGGTTTGTTTGTTCTTATTTTGTCTTATTTTTTATTTTATTTTATTGTTATTCTTTAATGTCTGTTTTCTAATGAGAGACAGAAAAAGCATAAAATCCAGTAGGAGGAAAGGTGGGAGTAATCTCAGAATTGGGGGACAGCAGATCATGATCAGAATATATTTGATGAAAAATATCTATTTTTTCATAAAAGAAAAAAGAAACATAGAACACATTCTAGAATTCTGAAAATGCAGCTGAATAAAGAGCAAGAGACAGGTGTGCAGACAAGATTCTCTGAGTGACCTCTAGATGCTCTCCCATCCCTAGGTCCCTGTCTATAGGATTTCTTTCATCCCCATAGTGTGAAGGAACGAAAACAAAAAGAAAAAAAACTATAAAGTTCAAAATACTGACCTCAGACTATTTTAACCTTAGTGATCTCAATAATCGTAAACAAGCAAATATAATGAAGCACCGAAAACCATGTATAAAAGAGAAATGCACAATTTCATGAAAAATCGTATGGTATGGCCACTCCTTTTCATTTCACTGAAATGTCAGTGCATCATCATTCCAGACTGTAAAAACACATAACCCTGTGAGTCCACCTTGTTTGGGTACTGATCAAGCTTTATCTGTTTTAGAGAACTTAGCTTAGATCTCTATATTAGGTAGTTATAGTATGTGTGTGTGTGTGTGTATGTGTGTGTGTGTGTGTGTGTGTGTGTGTGTGTGTGTGTGTGTGTATCAGGAAAACAGTAGAATAGTGAAGATTTAGCAGCAATAACTGCTGACTTCAAATTGCCAGAGAAAAAGTTAATAGTATCACTTCAAGAAATTAGATTACCAGGCTGGGATAAAAACAAGGAGGATTTGAATGAGAAGCCTTACTGACAACTGTCATTTTCATCACTGATGCCCAGAGTTCTACATTCTGTGGCTTAGATTTGTCTATTTCTTAATTATTCTCTGCTCTGTGGGGTCTCCAGAGAATTCTTGAATAATTGAAAAGCATTTATCTCCCCAGTGGTTGAGTTCTGGTCACTGTGGAATTGTAACAGCTTAGCGAATGGATCATCATGTTCATGTAAAGGTGTCAGATTTTAAGATGGAATGACATACATTGACACCATGAATACTGTCATTTAGCTAATTACTTTAAATCATTTTTACATTGCAGTGGTTTTAGCCTAGTGCCATTTGTGAAAACAGGAGCACTAAACAAATCTAACACAGAACTGAACTGGTGTCATGCTAATGAATCCTTCTCCCTTATAAACACATAAACTATCACTTAACTCTTTTAAACTGCATAATAAAAACAGAGTATTTAAAGAGGGTGTGCTGCTCATAGAATAAGCATTTAATCTATTATTTACTTATGCATGAATATTCACAGAAATAATTTTTGTGCCTCGGTTATGTTTCTTATTATTTTTTCTGTATAGTTGTTTGGAATATGTCTATGAGTTTACTTCCTTTACCTTAAGGTCTTAAAGATTAATATCACTATTTTTTAATACTACTCATAAAACATTGGACTCTGTCCTTGTGAGGACAGTTGGGAAAAGGAGCTCCTGGACTCTCTTTCTTTAGACCTCTGTGGAATCCATTAGATTTGCCTTTAGCTTTTTGTCAGGAAGATGTGAATGAGCTATAATATTTTTCTGCTCTGTGAACAAAATGAATAAAATATTCACTGCTTTACATGGTACTAAAGACAACAACAAAAATGGCCTGGCATGTGGCTGTCTGGTTTTGCAGCCAACTGCGCCGTATACACTGCATAGTAGATGAGGGAACTGAAGCTTGACATTCATCCCAACTTACTGACAACAGAGAACCAGAGACTTGAATTTCCAGCTTGGCTTCTTGGTAAGATCTATTCAGATAAGCATTACTAAGTTTTAGCTTCCAATATACAGACCACATTGTCCCTTTGCAGCTGATAGCTTTCACACCAGTTTCACAGGCTGTGAATGGCTCCCCTAGAGTGTGCATGACTTGTAAATCAAGGATCATTTTACACTTATGCATAATATGATAAACTTTGCTTAGTAGTTAAGAGGATTCCTGTTTTTCCAGACTGCATGAAGTGATTCCCCAGAATCCAGATTAACAACTCATGGGCTCCCATAGCTCCAAATCCAGGAGATATGTCAACCCCTTGTGATCTATTCATGCACCTAAACATGTATAAAATATGCTCACATGCACATACATGAATATATCTTTAAGAAAACAGAGAAAATTGATTAAATCCAAACTGCTTGCCACCTACCGCTATGATATTTTAATGATGCCAGTTTAGGAAAATGAATAATTTAATAACTCTGGAAGTGTGTGAATAATTATCAGATAAGTGAGTGACACTTTTATTAGCAATGTCTATGAACAAAGTTTTCCATTGAAGAAAACCAACTGTGTACTATATATACTTCATAGATCAAGTAAATTTTATAAGTAAGACTTTTATTCTAGACTGATCCAAATACATTGAATAGAAAGAAGGCTAGAAAAACTTTATACATAAGGCAAATTACTTGAAACAGTTGGCAAGCTTTTGTAAGTACAGTATTCTAAATATGCCAATATGTCATTAAAACAGAAACAGAAAGTGATGCACAAAATAATTTTATTTTTACATGCATTCAGCAGTATGCACATAGATGCAATTGTTTCATTAAATTATATGTGACAATTTAAAAAGATGTGCTTTTACTTCTGTACATATGTATCTCTGAGGGAAGTCAGTGAACATGATTGCAGTACCCATGGAATCCTGAAGCCACACCATATTCTACTGGAGTGGAAGTTACATGACATTTTGAGTCAGCTAACTTGGATGCTAAAACCTAAACTTATTCACTGAGGAGAATACTTTCTCAGTAAAGGAAATACAGTACAGTAAATATAAAATAGATATCAATTTCATTTGTATGGAACATTAAAGTGTGTCACGCAGTAGAATTTACATTGTGATGCTTCATGTCTTGTACCTCACTCATGTTCCACATTACTCTGAGGCTATTTTGTGACGGCCGTTGTGTTTGAAGTTTTATTTTCTATTTTTACTATTTTGAGATGATCTCGCCATGTACTGCATTTAGGTGGTGAATGCATAACCTTCACTCTTTCTTTTTTGGAGTGCTGAGACCTCATGTGTGCTTCACCATGCCTATGACCAGTTCACTCTGTGATTCTAGAACAACAAACTTCTGACAAATGCATACAGTCTGCTACTAGAACCCATCTTCAAGACACGCTTATCACTTGCCTCATGTTCATACTTCTCTGCTCATCTCATGTACTCTTTCTCTACCTATCTTGCTTTAGGTTTAAAATTTTAATTTAGTTTATTTTATTCACTTTATATCCCACTCACTACTCCCCTCTTGGTCACTCCCTCCCTTAATCCTTGCCCCTTCCCCTTTTCTTCTTGTGTAAGTTTTCCCCTGGGCATCCCCTAACCCAGGCACTTCAAGTCTCTGGGAGGCTAGATGCTTCCTCTCCCAGTGAGGCCAGACACTTAACTAATTTGGAACACAACTCTAATCAAGACCATGTGCCCACCACAATACTTACTTCTAGAAGTATTTTGACAAGTTCCATTTTGTACATTGTATTTCCTCATTACTCTACTTTTCCCATTAATGCATAAATCTATACATTTGCTGTGAAATATTCTCTCCATTTATCTGATGTTTTTGTTTTCTGTGGTTATAGTTCATTTTCATTCAGTACAACTTTACTAAATGATTGCTCCTGTACCATTTTAATACTTGAAAAATACATTCCATGATTCTATAAATTAACCCACAAGGAATCATTTGTAGAAGATTAAAATGTACTAGTTTCTTTTTAAATCTTTGTTAATTGCTGTGATGATTTAAAGCCTTCATAAAGCCATTGAAACACCCATCACTATGATGGTTTCAATGATGATAGCCCCTATAGACTCATGTCAGTACTTAGTTACTGAGGAATAGAACTGTTTAAAGATTAGAGAATTAAGAGTTGTGGACATGTAGGAGGAAATATGTCACTGGGAATGGGCTTTGAGACTTCAAAAGCCCAGGTCTATTCTCCCCTTCTCTCTGTCTGCTGCCTGTGGATCAGTATATAAAGCTCTCAGTTACTGTTCCAGCACCATACCTGTCTGCTTCCCACCATGGTCATTATGAATTAACCCTCTGAAATTGCAAGCAGTCCTTCAGTTATATACTTTCTGTTGGAAGATTTGTCTTGGTCATGGTATTTCTTCACAGCAACAAAACAGTGAATAGGGCAATTACTCTTAGAACAACAAACTTAATTTGAGTACTATTGCTTAGGACAAAATTATGAAAATGAAAAGAAAATTTGCATGTGATTGCAAATACCCCCAAAATTACTACTAGCATTTTCTTTGCTATACATCTACTTTCATATAGAGTTATATAATCCATGTTTTCATGTATTTTTAGTACCACAAGCTTTCATATTCTTCTAAAATAAAATGAGTATATTGAATACTAGATTTATTTCAATTATGTGTCTATAGATAGTAGTTGCTGAACAGTTTCATTTGTGGTCTTTCTATTAATTGCAATTGACAAGATATGCAAATAGAAAGCACTCTTCACACAAGACCACCAGGAAGGCTGAAGACTTTGTAGGCAGAAACATTTTGAGACTGAAGCAATTACTCCTCTGAGGCATTATTTTAGCTAAAAGGGCTATTCAAAATGAATTCAATGAATTCAGTTCCAGTCAAGGGTATTTTCAGGAAAAGACAGTACAGGAAAGGATACAATGTGCCTAATAATGTAGTTCAATATTCATCTTCTTTTTCCTCTTCTTCCTCTTCCTCTTCTTCCTCTTCTTCTGCTGCTTCCTCTTCTTCCTCCTCTTCCTCTTCCTCCTCCTCCTCCTCCTCCTCCTCCTCCTCCTCCTCCTCCTCCTCCTCCTCCTCCTCCTCTTCTTCCTCTTCTTCTTCTCCTCCTTCTTCTTCTTTGTTTTTTTGAGACAGGGTTTCTCTGTGTAGCCCTGACTGTCCTGGAACTTACTCTGTAGACCGGGTTGAACTCAGAAATCCACCTGCATCTGTCTCCCAAGTGCTGTGCCACCACTGCCTAGACAGTTCAATCTTCTTAGATGCTAAAAATGAAAGGTGCCCAGGATATTACTTGAATCCCACAACTTGGGATGCATAAGATTAATAATAGAACAGATGAACATATGTACTAAAAACTAGTCTGGATAGTTAGATAATTTCTGTAACTCATTATTTTTATTTCCTTATTTTTTTCCTGGGCAATAAAGCAAATATTTTGCTTTATTAAAACTGTGATAAGTAACTGTTATTCTAGCAATTACATTGTTGCATTGCTGAAGTTTGTTCAAAAATACAAATATATGGGTTTTTCTCATCTTGATTATTTAAACTCCCATTTAAATCAGAACTATGAAAAGTATAATTTGAGCAAAATAAAGTATTTGACTTCACACACACATACACACACAGAGAATCACACACATCATGTATATAGCACAGAAATCATGTACATAGAATGCAGACAATTTTCATTTTCTATTTATCTCTTCTATTTCCTTTCATTTTCTTGACTTTCTCCTTTTTCTTTACTACTAGTTATCAAACACAGAGCCTCTTGCAGGCTAGGGAAACTTTCCAGAAGTTAAACACAGAACCTAATGTAAGCTGGGTAATCTATCACTGAGATCTAGTTCAGCCTGCTATAGGTTTTTTTTGATATATTTTTTATAGAGAAATATATATATTTCCCCTTTCCCAGTTCCCCCCTTACCATATGTCCCATAAGTCCTCTTCCCTCCACCCATTCCCCAATCACCCTCCCCCCATTTCTCTGTTCTGATACTCTCCTACAAAACTGGATCCAGTCTTTTCAGGACCAGGGTCCTTTCCTTCCTTCTTCTTGGGAATCTTTTGATTTGCTAACTGTGCCTTGAGTATTCAGAGCTTCTGGGCTCATTAATAGCCACTTATCAATTATTGCATTTCATGTGTATTCTTTTGCGATTGGATTAACTCACTTAAAATGATATTTTCCAGATCCAAACATTTGCCTACAAATTTCATGAATTCATTATTTTAATTGCTGAATAGTATTCCATTGTATAAATATACCACATTTTCTGTATCCATTCTTCCTTTGAGGGACAACTGGGCTCCTTCCAACTTCTGGCTATTATAAATAAGGCTGCTATGAACATAGTGGAGCATGTGTCTTTATTGTATGCAGGGGAATCCTCTGGGTATATGCCCAGGAGTGGTATGCCAGGGTCCTCTGGAAGTGACATGCCCAATTTTCTGAGGAACTGCCAGACTGATTTCCAGAGTGGTTGTACCATCTTGCAATACCACCAACAGTGTAGGAGTGTTCCTCTTTCTCCACATCCTCAACAGCACCTGTTGTCCAACCCCACATCTGACAGAGGGCTAATATCCAATATATACAAAGAACTCAAGAAGTTACACCCCCAAAAACCAAATAACCCTATCAAAAAATGGGGTACAGAGCTAAACAAAGAATTTTCACCAGAAGAAATTTGGATGGCTGAGCAGCACCTTAAGAGATGTTCAACATCATTAGTCATCAGGGAAATGCAAATCAAAACAACCCTGAGATTCCACCTCACACCAGTCAGAATGGCTAATATTAAAAACTCAAGGGACAACAGGTCCTGCTATACTTCTAATGTAGTAGAAGTATGTTTGTTTAGCTAGCTACTTAACCTCTGTAAGCTTTAACTTCATCATTTCTAAAGCAGGCTTTCTGTCTCTCCTGATTAACTTTTACTGTTGAAATACCTTAGAGTTTTCTGAGAAAGGAGTCTCAATTTGGCCTGTAGGCATGTCTTCGGGAAGGGGTTACTTTTAACTCTCAACTGACACAGGCTAGGGTCATTTGAGAAAGGAGTCTCAAAGGAGGAATTGCCTAGATGATTGGCCCACGGGCTTGAATGTGGGTGATGTTCTTAATAACTAATTGGTGAAGAAGGGCCCAGCTATGGTCTGTTCCCTGTTACCTGGGGAGATGGTCCTGCATTTTCTAAGAATGCTAGCTGAGGTAAACCAGGCCTGAAAGCTAGATAACAGGTATCAAATCCAGGTTCCTGACATACATGGCTGTAAGGTGAGCTCCTTCATCAGATATCACTCATGGAGGAACAGTAAGAAACCCTTCTTTCATCTCCATACCATAATGGACTGGGACCTGGAGGTTTAAGCTTAAGCTTGCTTTTGCTATGAATATTTTATCACAGCAACACAAAGGAAATAGAAACACTTTCTAAATAGATGACTTCTTTCAAAAAACTTACATTTTCATATCATAATACTTACGATAACTAGCACTTTATTTTCTAAATGAAACTGATTTTAAATAGAATTGAATATGTATTTAGTGAAGCTAATAATTTCATCATGGCTAAATGTGAACTGAATTAAGGAAAAAATATATGTGTTTTCTTAGAAGAATACTAATACAAGTAGACTAATATACTAATACTCTTCATAGTTTTAGGAAAGGCTGTAGCATAGTACTCTTATGTCACTTGACAAATTCTGCTTCAATTTTTAAATAATTTACTTTTTTATATTACAATTCCATCACTTTCCCATCCTGTTTCCTCCCTCCAAGTTCACCCATACACCCTTCTTTCCTTTTTTAAACTTTGTTTCATTGAATACAGTGATTCCCACCATGATTCTCAAATTACTTTCTTCTGTCTAAATGTCCTCCATTCTTTAACCAATGAAAATCCTGCAGGCTTTTAAAATAAAGTTCAAATTTTAACTTGGCCATTCCTATCCTATCCTATCCTATCCTATCCTATCCTATCCTATCCTATCCTATCCTGCATTAGACATTAGGATGAGACACTGTTCTTGAGGTAGGAGTAGACTCACAGTAAATATACCAAGATCTCTGCATTGAAAGATATGGAATTGAGATTTTGCCATTATTTTTTGTGCTTAGCTATGTATATTAATTTTTACACATGCATACACACGTTTGCAATTATTTTAGTGTTAGAAAATAATTCCCTTAAAAACTTTCTATTTCCACATGACATGGTGATTCAGAGAAAATAATCTAAAATGGATAGTGAATAAATAAACCAGTGAGAGAAAGACTGCCAGTTTCTCCTCCATGACCACCCTCAGTTACAATGGCTCTAGAGAGGAATGAGAACAGTGAAACCAGAAAAGTAATCTTTTTTGGGGAGTTAGGAAGATTCTGTGGTCCAGGAAACTGGATAATTTATCTACATTAAAGTGACACATAATGTCAATCAATTTCACAAAAAGACCATGTAAGATAGATGTCAAAAGATTAGTCAAGCAACTGCTATAGGCCATGATCAGTGTACTGACTTCAAGCAAGTTTATCTTCCAGTTACAAAGGTGAAACCTTGTCCTCTGCAAGGTGGTAAGGTATAATTTTTATTGCTTGAGAGTATTACCAGAAAAAGTGAAAATCAAGAAGTGTTACCTCAGTAGGAGGAAACATATGCAAATATATGAAAACAACACTCAAAACACAAGAAAAGATTTTGCTAACAAATGTACGAGTAAGTTTATTAAATTATTGGTATTCATCTCAAAAATGCTATTCCCACTTAAAAAATGAAATACAAAAATATCAAAAAGTAAAAATAAAATTAAAAAATAAAATAAAATCTAAAGCTCTGAAAGTCAATGTTTTCCTAGAAGGCAGATAAGTAACCATAATAGATCAGAAGTTGAAAAAAACTTTGCCTTCTAATTTTCTTCTTTGGGAAACCTTAAATTTATGTTCAATATCATGACTAAATACATTTTGATAAATTATCTGAGTGATGGAGAGTGAGTGAGGGATATTGAGTGTTGCAGTACTGGAATTCACTTGGAAATGTAAGTCAGAAATTGTTTCCAACACTTTTAGCTTAAGCCACATGTGCATAATAAATTATAAGCATGTTATATTCATATGACACAATATATAGATCAGTTGCCAAATGCATAAACAAATACTATGAAAAAAATCAATGGCAGCATGTGAGTGTGTGTTTGTATATGTATATGTGTATGTATATGTTTATATATAATATATTTTTTAGAAATATTAAAGAGGATTTCTAGGAAAATAAATAATTATATTACCAGGACAGATAACATATCTGTTAATATGACCTTGTAGTATCTTGTAGTGACAATTAATATGATTGTTTTTATTTTTTACTCATAAAATAAAATAGAAATATAACACCAGTTACTGGTGCCCAAAACTGATTCATCATTCCATGGTATATAAGAGACACTTTTCTATCCTTAGAAAACTGTGTGGTATACCACTATAATGACATATCATTACCATATCATATACCATATCATAATAAGTTTTTTTCTTATTTTGTATTCCTGTTTCTATGACAACAGATTCAACAAAAACAACTTAAGGGAAAAATGGATTATTTGGATTACAGTTCAAGATATAGTCTTTGGGCATGCAAGTCAAAGCAACAGAAGTTTGAAGCATCTGATCACGGTGCATCGACAAATCCAGAAACAGAGGGAGATAAATGCTTACATATTGCTACTCACTCTCCTTTCTCCATTTGTTGAGTCCGACATCTTGCCCAAGAAAGAGTCTGTCAAAAATTAAGATGGGTTTTTCTACATCAATTAATGTAAACAAGATAATTTCCCACAAGCATGCCCGGAGACCCATATCCCAGGTGACTCTAGACCTTCTCAGACTGACAACTAACACTGGCTGCCACCAATACCCTCTTATCAGATGGGTTTGTAGATTGTTTTGTGTTTCCTTGAGGCCAAACGTGCCTCAAATATTTCTAATTTGGGTAGTACATCTTTAGGTATAAAACCTTAAAGACAGTGTTTAGGATAAAGAGGTAATATTATTAGTTATACTCAAATAGTATATTCTCACCTAGACTATCAAAAGATTCTAATTTATTTTCTATGCCCAGAGCCTCATTATGCAACTGCAACACATGGACACAAACATTTTTAGTCTAAAGAAAAAGTATCATTTGTATTAGTTTGCTGTGCCTTCTGTATACATCCCCATCTAGTAGATGTGACAGCAATGCTGAGAAAGTTTACATCCACTTAATTTGTTGCTTTCTGGCTTCACTTTCAGCCCTTCTCATTAAACAACTTGCATTTTCACTGTTCAGAAAGGTTCATTCATGTTGGATATGTGACTAATCCCTACCTGATTGCCTTTGCAAATCAATAGAAAATCAAATTTTCTTGTTCTTTAAACTAAGCTTAAACCACCTGCCGGTCTTGAAGGGCTCACCTTTCACTTTGGAGCTTTCTCTATCAAAGTCTTGGCCACATCGTTTTGAGGCATACTTTAATGACAAACATTGTCTACTTTATGTCAAAACAATAGGGAAATTTTGAAGATATTGTTAGAACAGAAAATCCAGTAACATGCCAATGCTAAAATGGCCAGGAAACTGGGAGTCTCATATCTGAAGCCAGGCAACTTTTACTACTCCACAACCCTGAAGCCCTTGTGGCAGGCCACACTACTTTTTCCTAAATAACTTGGATTCTACATTTATTTTCACCTTCCAGATACCTTGTTGTAGGTTTTAACAGATACATTACAGTTTCTTACAGCAAATATCTGATAATCAATATAATTATGTGTAAAATGTTCTATTGGTCAAGTGCTACATTCAGGGCTTCAACTCAATGTTTGGTCCTCGAAAGAACTCATAAGCATTGCAGGTCCTCTAGTAACAGTAGAGAAGTTGTTGTTGGTCATCTTCATGTCCAGTGCTTAGGTGCCCTACGTTTAACTCGAATATGTAGATGGTACACTCATATAAGAAGAGTTTAGACCGGTAAAATAAAGTGGATGGTCTAATTAGTCAGAAAATGAAAATAAAAAGCATTACTATGAGCAAAGAATGTCGCTACAGGCTCACCATTCTGTGTGACAGCACAACAAAGCATCCAAAGCCCGCCCCACCCCCATCCAAGGGGGCTGTGGTGAGAGCCTGGGAAAGAAATGGTGAGAAACGTTGGTAATTGCCTCTGCCCACCAGCAAGGGTCAAAACTTACTCAAGGTAAACTGTTTAGTATGTTTGAAATTTTAGTCTAATTTAAACCCAACATACATTTTGTGTAGCTTATTTTATTATCTCTTATAACAGAAGCAGAATGCTATTTTTTGCTGCCTTAGTTTTCAGAAGACAGAAAAGATAAAAAAGAAAGATAAAAAGGAAACATTTCAAATCCCTGTTGTGCAAGACTAACACCTCATAAACTAAAATGAAAATGTTTGATTTGTTTAATCCAATTACTTAGAATTTGGTTGTTTTGTCATAACAATCTGTGCTGAGAAGTAACAGGAATGTTGATGGAACAAAAAGGATGTGATTTTAAAAGCAAACTGAGAATTTAGGAAACAGAAGAATATTCTGGAGTTTTAGAAAGGTTTTAAAATATCTTCTCCAAACTACAAAACAGGTCACTCGTCACATGTAATTAAAAGGCATGAATGATACTTCTAGTTGCTTGAGGAATCTCCATTAAGTTTACTGCAATGGTCACAATGAATCTTATCCAACCAAGAATATTCCAGTTTTCCCTTCCCACTACATGCGTGTGAATTTAAAATCATCAAAGCAAATTTCAAATGTTCTTAAAACAACACAAAAATGAGAAGTGCTGAGGTGATGAATCCATAAATTAGCTATGTGTCATCCCAGCTTATATTAATAAATAACAGTATCACTTGGAATCCATATATATGCGTGGATACTGTCCATTTTTAATGAAATGAAACAAAGAGGGGAAAGCAATAGGGATAAAGGTAACACATATTTCAAGAGGATTTTATCAGGTAGTATTCTTGCTGCAATTTGAAATAAGCCATCAGATTCCCTTTTACACATTATATCAGACATACTCAGGCACTTGCTTTATTTTTTTAAAAATATGATGAGAGGTTCCATGCCATGTTCCCTAAGTTCTTTTTGTTTTGAGAGTGTAACTGAATTGCTACAATTCTCCCTTCCTCCCTCGAAGCCCTCCCATACTCTAAACCCCTCCCTACTCTTAAAATCCAAGGCCTCTTTTCCAATTGTTATTGCATGCATATATGTGTGTGTTCATGTGATAATATATGTCACATGAATATATATGTATATATATGTATATATATACCCATTCTAAATATAAACTTGTCCAGTCCATGTAGTATTACTTGCATGTATATTTTCAGAGTGAACTGTTTGCCAGAGGACAACCAATTGGTACGTTATTCTGTGGACAGACGATCTCTCCCACTCCCAGTTCTCCTCAGTGGTCTACAGTTTTTGAGTAGGGTGATGACTCCTGGGCTTTCCCCCTGCCCTTTTAAAAACATCATTGAAGACTCGGGAACTGTCATTTCTCCTTAGGACATGTTATTTTGTACAGGGAGGTATCAAACCATAAGCAGGACATTAGAAATCTACCTTCCGTGTTGTCTACAGGCACTGCAGTCACCTCCTTTGGAAGTGTCCCAGCCTCTTCCCATAAAACCACAGCCAGTAAAATGACAGCTTTAAAGGTGACTCTGTGAACAAAATGACAATATTCCTAAAATCCTAGGGTAATTCTGTTTCGCTTTCTTGTACAAACTCAAACTAACTTGCTGACATCATCTGCAAAAGGCACGTCTTCTGGGAGGTGACTGTAAGTAGAGTGAGTTTTCTAAACCCCCAAGCAAAGAAGATGTGTATGGAGAACACACAAGCAACAACACACACAATACACTCACACAACACACACACACACACACACACACACACACACACAATGCAGGAAAGCTTCCTTTTGGGTGAATCACTGAACAGAAATGAATTGCAGCCTTTAAGTGCCTTTCTTACACTTCATAATGTTAATTCCTAATTCTGCTTATTGCCCTTTGAAGAACACATTAGAGGTCTCTGAGTGAGTTTTGTTAATCTCTCTCTCTCTCTCTCTCTCTCTCTCTCTCTCTCTCTCTCTCTCTCTCTCTCTCTCTCTCTCTCTCTCTCTCCCTCCTTCTTCGCCTACCACCTCACACACATCTCCCTTTTTTATTAGTGTAGACTTCTCTGACTTTCACCACCTTTACCTCCTCCAGTTCTTCCCTCCTGGACCCCATCCTCATCACCTCCGGGGCTGCCTTATTCCCCTCTTAGCTCATGTCCTTCTCTGAGCGTCTTTACGGCATCCATTTCCATCCAGGGCTTTGCAGATTCCCTGGCTGTTTGCTGGTGAGAAATCTTTGCTGCAGCTGCAGCAAGGAATAGAGTCCCCCCCCCAACCCCCCTCGCGCGCGCTCTCGCTCGCGAGGGCGCGCAATCCAATGGCAGAAGCAGGCTAGGCTGGGCTAGGTTGAGAGGAAAGGGCTGGGAACCGGGAGGCAGCCTGTCCTCCCGCGAGCCTGCAGGGATGCGGCAGGGGACTGAGACCATGGGGAGGTGCTAACTTCCTCTCCAACCCCCCAGCCGGGGATCCGGGCTGGCATACCCGGCCCCCCGGGCTAGTTTCCTGCCAAGCGCAACCAAGAAGCCAAAGGCGACTTGGAGGGCATAAAAAAGAAAGACTGGTTCTGGAGAGGGGCGCCCACTTCCACAGCCAGTCCCTTGGCAAGCCCGCGAAGATTGGAGGAAGGGGAGCAGATACTGGAGAGTGTACGCAAAAAACCCCAGCCTGCGGACTAGCTCCATAGCCTCCCAGACCTGGGCGATCTGGTGAGTACCAACTGGGAGAAAGGGGGTCGGGGTGGGGGTGGGTGGGTGAGGAACAAGAGGCAAAGGCAGAGAAGCAGTGGTGGGAGTGTGCGCTCTGGTACCGAGGCACCGGAGGCGCTCGGGGATGCTTTAGCCTGGGCTGGGGTCTGCTGCCAGCTTCGCAGCTCCCGTGGCGCCCGCGATGGTGTGGATGAGAGCAGGGGAACGCAAGTGAGCCACAGAGAGCATGTCTCATCTCTGTGAGCAGAGCAGCCGCTAGACCCGCCACCACCATCTTCTGCGTGAACATTATCAGCAGGACAGAAAACCTCCCCCCAGGGCTGTGGAGACTGCGGGAAACATCTGGCAGCTGGCAATGAATTGTTGAGGGAAAGCTGTCATAACCTCAAAGCACCCAAACCATTCTCTTCTTTTTCTCTTTTCTTTTCTCTTTTCTTTTCTTTTCCTTTCTTTTCTTTTCTCCTCTTTTCTCCTATTTTCTTTTCTTTTCTCTTCTTTCTTTTCTCTCTTTTGCTTTTCTTTCTTTGCCTCCCCCCTCTCTCTCCCTCCCTCCTTCTCTCTCTGTCTCTCTCTGTCTCTCTCCTTTGAATTTTAGCGCCATCGTCTTCAATGCCTCTCTGAAAATCCTTTAGCAAGAGTGTGTGAGAGAGAGGAGAGCGCACGCCAGGGAGAGGAGCAAAGAAGATGAGGATTATTTGCAGGCAGATTGTCTTGTTGTTTTCTGGATTTTGGGGACTCGCCATGGGAGCCTTTCCGAGCAGCGTTCAAATAGGTAAGAAGATGGGGCTGGGGAAGAGCTGCACGTCGCTGAAGTGGGGTAAAGGAATTGCAGATAAGGAATCCTACGAGGAGCCTTACATTTACAAACAGACCTCTGAGCAAGTTCAGGCTAACACACCCAACCCTGACTCAAGTTCCTTCTTGCTCTACAGTAGGTTAAAGTAGGAATGCAAGAAGTTGAGGACAGAGAAAATAAACAAACAAACAAACAAACAAACCTTCATGGACTTCGATTGAATTTCAGAGTACATTTCTTTTAAACACGTTTTCGTAGAGCAAGAGGAAATGCCGAGTTTTGTTTTATTTTTCTTTATTGGTTTATTTTTTTTAATCCACTTTTTGCTATTCTGCAATCTGCAGCATTCTCACTGTTACAGAAGGAGACTGGAGGGAAAGGCATTTTCTTCCCTCACCTCTTTCCTTGTTACCTTGCCAGTTGGCACCTTAGTTGGTTTTATTTTGCTTTTGACTTAAGCTTCTGTTCTGTATCCCCGCCCCCCCGCCCCATTCCGTTTCTCGAGACCCTCCCTTCCTCCACCGTGCTTGCAATTCTCCTCTCCTGTGTTGATTGGACTCAGCTATTGAATTTCTTCCAGCCCAGCCCAACCTCAAACACTGCATCATTTGTGTGTGCGTGTGTGTGTGTGTCTGTGTGTGTCTGTGTGCGCGCGCACTGTGCACAAAAATGAACTAATTGGGCCGGGTACACAAGATCGGTGGCCAAACTAAGTTCTCCCCCTTTTAAACCTGCTCTCTTGTGTACCTTCACATTCCTTCGTTCTGGTCGTTATTTTGATGGAAACCTCTTTTCTGTCCATCTGCATATTCCCTGCTGGAAAGAGAAGTCCTGAACTGGCTGATACAATGATGTGAAGGGAGAATCCTAAAAAGGGCAAGGCACACTAAATGGTCTCAGAGGTCATTGTGATCATGACAGATTGAAGCAGGAAAACGCTGAAATGCCCTGAAGACTAAAACATTACTCATGCGTTGCAGGGACAAAAGGCAGCCCCTATGATAAGGCAGAAGAGCTCCTTAATTGTGTGTGCTTACGGTTGGAGATGTTTGACAGCCATGGGAGTAGGTGTAACATTTAAAACAGGAATCATTGAGTGAATATATCCTGCCGTCTTTTATAGGTGGTCTCTTCATCCGAAACACAGACCAGGAATACACTGCTTTTAGACTGGCTATCTTTCTTCATAACACCAGTCCCAATGCATCCGAAGCTCCTTTCAATTTGGTACCTCATGTGGACAACATTGAGACTGCCAACAGTTTTGCTGTGACAAATGCCTGTAAGTAAAATTTAAGTAACAGCTAAATGAGAAGAGAATGAAAATGAACTAGGGAGATTTCTTTCTTTGTTGAGAATTTTCTAGGAAAAAAATCCAGATTCCAACAGTGATGTTAGAAAAAAAATCACAGTTAAAAAGCTTTATTCTCCTTCCTTCCTCTCTCTGCTTCTGTCACTCTCTCCTTCCCTCCCTCTCTCCCACTTCCTTTTCCCTGCTTTCTGCCTTTTAATTTTCCTGCCTAGATCACATAAGATGAATTCTCCTGTAACGTTTAGTGTTGTTCCAGTCTTCTGAATGCTGGGGAACACTGTACTCCGGTTAGGGTTTTATTCCACACTTTTGGGTTCTCCTTGGTTTTCACTGAAGTAAAACCTGTCTTCCTTTTAAAGAAGACACATGTTCTTCCCAGCAGTAAAAGCCATGGTGAGGATGCCAGAAAGTGGTGATGTGCAAAATGCGTTTAAATCAGCCAGTAGATACTGCATGAGGTTCAGTGATGTTACTGGAGGCTGCTCTCCCCTCGTGTTTGAGCTCCTAAATGTCTCTTGCTGTCTTAATGGATCCTGTTCACAGAAGCCTATTGCCCACCAGGTAGACCATTTTAGTCATTGATCTACCTGGATTCTAAAACCAATCCAGCTGAATATCCCACATAATGAAACTAAATGGGTGACCCCCAAAAAATGCTACCTGGAACAGTTGTGCAGATGTCCCCTACCAAGATTCTATGGAACTTGGTGTGGGGACAAAGCTAACTAATTGCATTAATGTGAAACACTAAATGGCTCTGCACTGGCCTTGGGCTCTTTAAGTGTGGGCAGGTTTCAGATGCCTCCTCAGTCTTCTGTGCATATCTACTTCTGTATTACAATGTTTCTGGATTATCTGAAACATGAAGAAGTGGTTCCTACATAAAATAGTATGTGCTTTGTTTCTATTGCACTGTTTGAAAATCTTTTAATTAAAAATTGTTAGGACAAGAAAATAAACTGAACAAAGAAGTATAACAGAAAATAGGTATAAGCAAAGAAAGTTATATATTTTATGAAATTCACTGTATTATTTGACATTAATTCATTTACCAGATAACAGGATGGTTCTTTATTTTGGAGCCTATTTACTACTACATTTTAGAACTCAATTTCCTGGAGGTGTTGAAGCTTTTGACAGTTTAGCAAAATGTTCCAGATATGTTTTATTTTGTTTTTTGTCAAGACTCCTATACTTATTATAAATTCTACTTGGTGATTACTGCTTGTTTGATTTATTTGGCGATAAAACTAATATTAAAACAAAGGGTGGTTATTTTAAGCCCAAAATGTGTGTGAATTATAGCTAAGTTGGTGGATAGTTATCTATAAATTTTATGATTTATTTTTAGCATATGCTGAGTATTAAATGAAATATCAACATTTCACACAATTTGACTCGAAGCATTCTCTTTAAGGAGTGATATTTATTTATTTATTTATTTACTTATTTCTCATTCATTATTTATTCTCACTCTACTAAGATTTTCTCAAAATGTTACCAGCTTGGAAACTAATTTATGTTCAAATATATTTGAGGATAGATTGTCTGCCATAAGTTACATTTGAATAGTATCATTTAATTTTGAATGAGTTTCTGAAATGTTGTAGTACACTGTGATTTTTTTCACAAGTCAACGTCTTAAGAGCCAGAATGGTTGCACAATGTCATTCATTCAGCGTTTAAAATTCTAAAGTGCTAACTCTATCCAGATTATCAGTTAACCTCACTTAGTATCATTTTAGCTAGAAGTATTTTAGTTATGTAACAAAATATGCATGAAATGAAGTGGTAGTGGCAAAATAATGGTAAATTGAGAATGTGACAGCTGGTTACATGATAATAGAACTTTAAGAGTATAAGATAAAGAGGATGGTCTTCCTACAGGTAAAGATTGAGGGGACTAAAGCAGTAACTTTAGAGATATCCAAGTTTTGCGTAGTGTTGGCAATTTAATGTTTTTCACATTTGTATACAATTGGTTCTCTGTAGATGTTTAAAATATGTTTAAAGGCAAATAGTAAATAAGCAAAAATGTTTTCTAGTGAAAAAAAGAAATATTTATTCTTGATAAATGACAATACTACATGCTCTTTAGATAAATCCAAACTGCATTTGGTTGCAGGCAGTGTAGAATGTGGGTCAGGTGGTTGGTGTTTATTGAATAGAGTGATCCAAAGCATATACGCATCTGATTCCATTGTAATTAAAGGTAAATCCTAAACAATAACTATATGTCAACCTAATCTGTCAAATTTTAGGCCTTTTAGTACCAAATGGTAAAAATAGACCTTGTAGTTTAGTAATTTGGAAATTTAACATGAGGTCTTTTTCTTTTTAATGTCAGAGACTGATTTTCACACTTGTTATTTGGGGATGAATATACATATTTGTTACACACTTATTTTAATTGTAGTGTTCTCATACTGAATCTTTATCAGCTTGCAGTTTTTTTCTGTTTGACTAAGGAACATTAGTCAGGGTACATTTAATTTCTCTTATGGGAACTATACTCACACACAAAAAAACGATTTAAGAATAAAATGTGTTGGATACCTGTTGAAAAGATGTAATCTAATTCTGGTTATAGGACTAAAATTATGTTTGTCTTCTAAAAAGGGTGTTTAGCACTAAACTACTAAATGTACAGAGTTCAGTAGCTTGTTAAACTGGACATGCTTAACTCAAATAGAGCAATTTGGGAGGTATAAGTATCATATTGCTAGAGGAAGCAGTGTTTTTTGATAGCCATAATTTTCTTCAGCAGTATTTAAATTAAATTATTGCTTTTCATTCTTAAGTATGTATATTCATAGATAGTCTAAGTACTTATATTGAAAGATAGTTAAATTTCACTGGATTATAAAGGAAATTATACAGATAATAAAATCATAACCATTTTCAATAACAAAATGCATAATAAGTAGCACTTTGACTCAAACATTTAGTGTTGTTGGATATGTACACTATTTATTGTGATCCATAAGAGCATGCAAGATGATGAAAACAGATGTTTCGGACTTATATAATCAATATTCTCTGTGTTTCTTAATTAAAATCTTTAAATTAATATATTTTGTATAAACATCAATATAACTCTATCTGTAAAAAAATAATATTGCTCTTACAAAACATTTGATATAACTCACAGCAGCCTAACTTTGCAGATGTATTTTCACTATTTAAGAAATATTTAGCTTAGATAATAGATTTGTTAAATTTTACCAAAACTAGTGAACAAACTACTAAACTTGTCTATCACCAAGATTTTGAAAACACAGAAATATCTGAAACATTGTATTATGAATTTAAATTATGTATAGAAACAACATCCTGTGACTAATCACTTGATAAATTGGCCTCTGTGATATTATCTACCTACATCCTGTGTGTGGATGCTTTAAATTAAATATAGACAATGGGAATCAGATGATAAATCAGGTACATAGCCAAAACACCAAAGAAAGTTATAGAGTTTTAGACTGATTCCAACTTTCATAATCTGTGGAGAAGACTACCTGATTGGTATTTTTGTTTACCTATTTTCTAATGGTGTCCTTATTTTGTTCTAATTCTCAGCCTAGACAGTTTGCTCATGTTCTTTATGATTACAGAAAAGTTACAAACATTGAAAAATAGTATGTTACACTATAATAACTAAGAAGAAAGAAAATAATTTGGTTTTGAGATAGGATAACACTCTTGTAGTACACGTGAACTTATAATTCATGATACTACTGTCTCAGCACTCACTGTGCTGGCATTAGAGGTGTACGCCACCATGCCTGATACCATTCACATTTTATTTTCTCTTTTCTTTTCTTTTTTTCTTTAAATACTGGGTTTCTCTGTGTAGTCCTGGCTATCCTGGAACTCATTCTGTAGACCAGGCTGGCCTCAAACTCACAGTTGTCGATCTGCTCATGTCTATTCTTTTATTTAACTTTTTTTTGTTGTTGAACAATTTACTTTCGAACTTGAAATATTTAAAGGCAATAGTAAAAGTAATGGGATACAAAAAATAAAGTTGTTTAGCTTATTTAAATTTACACAGAATATGAAACTATATACTATATGCTTCATATGGGTTTCCTCTTGTACATTAGTAAGAGCACATTGAGGTTAAAGGTGCCCTCCTGTCAAATCTGGTGTCAAGTTCAACAATACTTACATAGTATTGTTTGTTTTTCACTTTTGGTATATCAGGTCTTATAAAAGATAAGAGACTGCATTAGTTACAGCAATAATCCTAAGCAGGCTAGAGATAAAGTTTTATTCTTCAAAAGAAAGATATAAAATATACAAAATAATTAAGTGTGCTTGCATTTGGTTTTTGAAAATTTGTGATCAAGTTGTGATTCATTGGGCTTTTCTGGTTTGAACTGATAGAAAAAACCTACATTGATTTGAAGTAATTTTTTTACTCCAATGTCTTTTTATGTCCCCTATCTTCCATTCTATGATTAATAACAGAATTATGAGTCTCATGGCTTCAGTTCTATCTTTTGCAAATGATATGACATTTTATAATTTTTAAATTTATAATTGATGTGTTTCAGAGTGGTTACATGAAAATTTGTGAAATTTTCACAAACTGTAGAAACCCTTTGCTTTTCCCCAAATTGGTGTTATCTCAAGTTCTGTTTATTTTGGGAAGAGGAAAAGTATATTCACTTCCAATGAGATATCATTTGTCTACCACCCATCTATCTCTTCCCTATGTATCAATAAGTATTTTCTCTATATCTTACATACAGAGGAATTCCACTATCTTTCTGCACTTTAAAGGCATATTGTAAATGAACTGCTACTTTATGTTCTGAGACTATGCTTTCACATAATTTGATTTAATTTGCCCCAAGTCAATGTTACATTAAACAGACTGAGAAGCCAGGCCTTACACATTAGCTTCATATCTTCTGTCTCAAAGTAGTTTCTTTGCTTGTCAGAGACTCTGTAGGTGCTTTTAACCAGGTCTTCTATATATCACTCCAACATATTTACAAGGTTATGACAAAACATCTGTATTGAGATTGCTCAAATTGGACAGAAGAAAAAAATCCATTTATCCTTTCCCTAATTGCAATATTTTGAAGAAAACAGAGGAAGACAGTTCTGGGCAATTTCTTCATTAATCAAATGGCAGTGAATGATGGAGCAAAGGATAAAATTAAATTATGTAAAGAATCCATCTATTCATTTATAAGATTAAATAATGTATATGTCCTTTGACTCATTAAACATATTCAGGAAGAGAAATTCTACTTAAAATACTATGCAAGAAACTCAGAATACAAAACATTTTAACAGGAGCTGCTGTCTTTCATGAGCATGGACTGTAGGTGAAAGAGATGGGTCAGGTCCAGTATAAATTGTGACAAAGCAAGATAAAGCACTATGAGGGGAAAGCTTCTTGCTATAACACAGAAAATCACAGGAATGGTAAGTCCACTAAGCTTGGCACATTTCGTGATGTTGTCTAATCAGGGTTTCGTTTCAACCTCTAGCTGAGTCATCTGAAGAAGGTGAAACAAGGCTGTGAATAGATAAAGAGAATACATGAGAGGAGAGCAGGTACAAGAACCAGGTCTTTCAGAGCTTCTTTGGGTTAGGAGGAGTAAGAAAAGCATAAGAAGGAGCAGGTGTGGTAAGGAGCAAAGCTTTGTGAATTTGTAGAAAATCTGTAGCTGTTGCAAGGAAATCACAGGGAAGGGAAAAGAGGACTCATACATTATTTGAACTGCATAAGGACATGATCGGATTTGCATTTACAAAGAGTAGTAGTGTGGCAGAAGAACACTGTGGAAGGATAAATAATGGAAAACATAAGTCCCATTAGTTAAATGTCAGAGTAATGCAATTTGACTCGATGGATGCTTAGATGAAAGTAGAAGAAGCTCCAGGAGAGAGAAAAATTCATATGCCCCTAAATACAGAATATATTTCAGGAATTACTGATTGAGTAGATCTGTGTGGGAGGGTAACAGAAAACTGTGGCCAGAGTAAAGATTGTTAACTAACATCTATGTCCTTAGGGAAAATATTTCACTAGTGATATTAACTAATGAAGAGAGTAGGTATAGGGACAGAGGTTTTGGTGAAGAAGGTGAGCGTCATGTGTAGATTGATTTTGAGCTGATGAAAGAAAATTCACAGTAGAACACTGAACACAAAAGGAGGTCTTTGTCTCAGTGGAGAGCAGACCCAGTGGAGACTAGAGCCATGAAGGGAACAGAGCAGGAAAGCTTCAACCCCCAAATGTTTCAATACTTACAAAGCGAGAAGAGAAAACTGGCCAAGCAAAGGAGACGGAAGGAAAATGGGTTAAAGAGTTTGAAATAGCTCTGTTGGAAGCTGTAGAATCAAGAACTGTAAAGCAAACTGTAACACCTTTAGTAGTTTGTTTTACCTATTCTCTTTAGTGTGTTCATTTGTACTTTGGAACAAGAAAAATTTACAAAGGTTTCCTATAATAACCACACAAATGTTCCACTAATATATAATTTCCTGGGTATGTTGATCAAGACATTCTTATCTTTTAATTAGAGGTAGGAAGGGGAAATTGTCAAGCTTTTGAAGAAGAGAGTTTGGATTTGCAAAATAAGAAAGGGTAAGTCACCTAACACACAGCTCCTTCATCTATCAGCACAAGAGAGGGGTAGATACCAATTCGGAAGGTTTATTAAATAGCTGTATTGAGTGGAAGAAAAATTCACTTGCCTTTCACATTCAATTAAATTTTCAATTATAATGAGCATTTTTCAGAGTCAATCTTAATATTTCAATGTACTTACATTTTCTATTTAGGTTTTAGAAAGGTTATGTTTTATGTACTTTTGATACTTCATAGACATGCTTTTTGATCACACAGATAGCTGTTTATTAATACACAAATCCAAGGTTCTACTTATCAGCTTTACAATGTCCTAAGAGAGGAAACATTCTATGGATGATTATTTCACATTGGATTAAAGGAGGGAAAAGAATTTGCCTACTTTACAAAATTGTGTGGTTGGTGCATCATGCATGCATATACATTTACAAAGAGATAGTCTTCAGTGTGTGAGCAGCTTCACTTAATGAATTTTCAGTCACCCAAAGTCCAAGTACTACAGCTGTCAAGGAACCTTGCTCAACTTAGGTAAGCTATTCTTCATCTTTACTTTTCCCAAATGAGTAGATTAGATGTTATCCTTGATGCCAACCTGAAATCTTTCTAGGCAAACTGTCTCTTGTTCTTACCTAATGGGGAGCATAGACTGTTTTTCCTCAAAGAGTATGCTTTTGGTATTACTCTCAGACTCTCCTACTGTAATCTTAATTCCTTAGGGTAAAGAACTGCATATTTTGTATCTGTTCCTTCTGTTTTGTTACCAGGAGTTATCTTTTTCTTTGTAATCACCACTTCTGAAACATTGTGTTTTTCAAAGTTATTTGTGACTTACAAAGGATTAAATCCAATTGTCCCTGGATCTTTACTGTCTTTGAATAATTTACGGGATTCAATGCTGAGGACTCTGTTCTCTGAAACCTATCTTGCCCCTGATGATAATAGTCATGATATTAAAGCATTATTACTGGAGGCTTCAGCTTTGTGTTACTGTCATTTTTTATACAACTATATAAGGTAAAAATAGATTTTCATTATTTTATAGCAAAAGAACATTTAAACACTTAAGAAAATTTGGCCAAGGCCATGAAGCATCATTGCTATCAGATCTTGAGGTCACTTCTCAAAACCACTGTGCTATCTATCTATTCTTGCTACAGTACCGTTCTCAATCCCAAACCAAAGAGGTGACCTTCAGCTTGTATGACTGCAATTTTTTTAGATCTTAATGTAAATATCAAGAATTGATTTTAATGATTGTCTATTGTGCCAGCAAGAATACCCAGCGTTTTACTTCACATGTTTATTCTTCCATGAGACTTGAAATATAGAGCAAAGACTTCAGAAGTCTCACATTTGACAACTGAAATTCCTATTACTTCATATTCCAAATTTCATGTCACAAATGCCACCATGTGTAAAACATAACCAAATGACTCAACTATTCTGCACTTAGGTACAGATAGTCTGTTAATTGGTAAGTCTACATACTTCTATAGGTGATTTATTTCATTTAAGAATATGAAGAACCATGATTCATTTCTCTAGTAAATTACGTTAAACTGTTCTTATCTGTCAAGCAAGTTCTCTATGATTGTTGTTGACATGTTTTCTAATTCTAAAGAAGGGGTGATAGTTAAGGAATATTGACCTAAGTGTAAAGTGGTGAGTTTTTCAAGTGTCATCACATAATCTCACATGAATAAACTACTATATCCTCAACAAAACACTCAGTGATATATTAGAAATTATACGGAAAGAGGATTTGAGATGTTTACCTCCTTTTGATAGTATGCCCTATTTTTTAAATGTAGAAAATATTTATCCAAAGTTAGTCAGTGTGACTCACTCTTATTATGCAGGTGCTTCTTCCATGTCGTTTTGTCATCAGTAACTTTAAATATATTATGCTCTGCATTATATTCATTTTACATTTTTTTATTTAAAGCTAACACATGTTTATGAATTTTCAAATATTTCAGTATCTTAAAGGCATAGCACACTCAGGCCCTTGGGGGCAATATGTAAACTATGTCTACATTTTAATATTGCCGCCAGCATTGTGACTGTGATCCAGTGTGAATATTCCCATAACATAGCAGCAACTCCTAGTGGTGAAATCACTGTGTGAAATATGTGGATTTGCACTTTTAATTGATATGGTCAGATTTTCTCCTGTAACAAATGCTATATAGATTTGGAACCTCCAGTATGTGAGAAGAGTTGTTTTCTCTGACTTGCTAACACAGGCCATTATTAGTCTCTTGAATGTTCACTCATCCTGAGAGGTGAAAATGACATCCAATTGCTACTTTAATTTGCATATTTTTTAAATAGTGAGAAGGAAAATTGCCCTATGCTGAAAAGCTTTGTTTACCTCTTTTTTTTTTTTTTTTTTTTTTTTGGTGAACTGCCTGGTCTTTTCCTTTGACAGTCCATGACACTTTTCTTTAGAAAAATGTTTTTACATTCTAGTAATTACAAGCAGTTATGTTACATATCAGGCATTTTGATTTCATTCAGCCTTAGCCTTCTGACAAAGGTCTTTCATCATATAGACATTGAAAGTTTGTATTTCTCAAATATATGTGTCATTTGATTTCTGACTTCTGGGCTTTGTGTTATGATTCTAAGAAGCATTCCTATTCCTAATACCACAAATGTTTTTTTCTGATACTCATGCTTTTAAACTTTATAATTCTAAGAGATCTCTTTGACCTGAAATCTATTTACTTGTTAATGTGAAAAATCACTGTATTCCTGTATTGTTATTTGGATAAGCTATTTTTTAGGTTAAAAGCTTTAAACTGCCTCATCAATGCAGAATTCATTTCATTTCTTGTTTTCATTTTGTTTGGTTTTTTTGAGACAGGGTTTCTTTGTATAGCCCTAGCTGTCCTGGAACTCACTCTGTAGACCAGGCTGGCTCCAAACTCAGAAATCTGCCTGCCTCTGCCTCCCACGTGCTGTGATTAGAGGCGCGTGCCACCACTGCCCAGCTCATTTCATTTCTTAAGCAAGGAAACAGAGTTCACAGTCTATGTTTTGCCCCTTGAAAAAATCCTCTATGTGTTCTTGTCACTCATTTCTCCTCTTCCAACAGGTATGAGTGGTCGTACAGCTGCATTGGACATGTTTACCATGTAGTGTATACCATATCTTAATGATCCCTTGATTTCATTTTCTTTTTATGACTCTCACTTGCTATATGACCAAACCATCTTGCTTCTACACTCAAAGTATATCACAAATATTTTCACCTTTATGTCACCAACCATGTCAAATTCAGTGATGCTCCATTATGACTTTCATCATTAAGCACCTGTTTGTACACTGTTTCCTTCATCTACAATATTCAAGTGTCTGTGTGTGGATATGTCTCTTTATGTTTATGTGTTTATGTGAGCTAATAAATGTATGGTCTATGTTTTGTATCTTCCAAGCATGTTTGTAGAAGTCAGATAATTACCTTAGGTGTGGATCTTTACATTAGCAAGATTTTGCTGTTCATAGAAATGTCCCCCAGGCTAGTTGAATTGCCAATTTCTGGGGAATCTCCTATTTCTGCTCCCATCTCCACATGTACACACGTAGATAACAGACATGTGCTATACCTCAGCTTTATGTGTGTGCAAATGATTCAAATTCAGGTCCTCACACTTTATCCATGAAACCATCTCCCCAGCCCTTGCTATCTATTTTATATGCCAGATTCAAGAGTGCCATCTGAATTTACAATTCAAAGATCACCTGTAACTTTTCCTTGACTTTTTTTTAAATTCAGCTCATTAGCCTACTCTCTTCTTCTGTTTTCAATGGTCTTTGTACTTTAAGTTCCTTTTCTGGAAGCCTCCTATCCAGTTGTTTGCATAAAGAGCTTTTTATAAAACTTCAAGATTCAGAGTAAGTGTGACTACTTCAGAAATACTACCTAGCATCTGACCTAAACCACAATTCTACTTACTCTCTAATAGAACATCAACCTAATAACTACTGAACTTGTCTCAATCTTTAAATATTCTTTGATTTTTTTTTACATTTTGCAATCTGTATTTCCTACTAGAATAAAAACTTCCAAATGGTGTTGTTAACTAATAGAAGCATACCTCATTTAGTTCATGGCTTAGTGTGGGAAACAACAAGAATCTTCATACATGGGTGGGAGATCTCTTCACTAATCTTGGGTAAACACTGAAATGCACTAAAAGTTTTCATTTGTTATTTTGGAGAAGTCAAGAAAAATGTATTAAAACCAAAGAGGCTAATACAAAAGAAGTAACCTTGTTTTCTCCTTTTTACATGCTCATCTCTAAGTGTTTCTATTCAACTTTTAGAGTGAGATGAGGAAAGGAGTGTGCTCTGGGAGGAAGACTTTTAGACTTTAATGCATATTGATGTGCAAAGTCCAGGTCAGATAATCCTTTGACAAATTTAAATCTGATAGGCCTGAACTTCAAATGTATTTCTAACATTTGGTGTCTGCTAACAGAAGAACTCAAAAGGCCGATTCAAATCACCTTGAAAGCAGAAAAAGCCTAACTGGAAAGACCAGGTAAACTAGTGAGCATGTTCTGAGGGACTCCATTTGTGGAGGGACTGTGTGCTTCCTCAGCATATCTGAAAGCTAACGGAACTGGAGGACTTCTGAGATGAGGGCATGGTCCTAGAACATACAATGTTGCTCAAGAATGATCTTTACTACCTCAACAGCAATTTCTGGCATAAACTTCCTGCTAATTTACTCATTTTTATAGTAGTTTTTCTCTCTTGTTTTAAATGAGCTTATGCTTGTTTAAGTGCTTATTATATCTATGTAGACATCCATTATACCCAGACAGATTTGGAAGGCATTTCATCTCTTCTTTCCTGTAAAGAATTAGAAGCAAGTAAATGAAATATTTTTTGTTGGAAATTTTTCATGATTTATTGCTATGACAGCCAATAAACTAATTGGATATTTGCTATTCAATGACATTAATAGCCATTGAAAATTTTCTGTTTTCCCACCCTTGATCTGAGAAGATAAAAACTACATGTTGTATCTAGGATGCAGATCCTACCTTTCATTGTGTGTACATATGAAGTTGTGATGGTGTAAATAACAATGAGATTGTAAATGACCATAAAAAAAGAATAAGAGGTGTTGGTAAAGTGAATGTGGAGTGCAAAAGGTCATGTGCTCCATGAAAGGAAAGGAAGTTCCTTTCCGGGATGAGATAGGATGAGATGACATAAAGTAGTAGGAGGCAAAAACATCTCAAATAAATCTCGTGGAAAATTCCATAATGAGACCTAACTCTTTGTCTTCCTAAAAACAGAGGAATGATGGTCCATTAGATAATAAATATATAGAGATGGCATTATAGACAGATGTTAGGTTAACACATAATAGACAGAAACACAAACACATCTATATAGATGATTGACAGATAATGTATTGATATATATGATATATATCGCAAATATATATATATATATATATATATATATATAGTAAACAATCCAGCTTGTTTAAAATTGATACAATTTTGAAAATAAACTCATCACAATTGATCTAAACTTTTAGACATTAAAGCTTTACTTGGCAAAACTTATTTAAGAAATGAGTCATCAAATTACTTAAGACTCAGACCGTTGAAGGAAGACTGTGCTTTATATGAACTCTGTCTGATTGTGAAAGCAGTTCTGACTATAAGAGTTTTCTTTCTATGCATAGATTCTTTTTCTTTATGCTTTTCATTACTACTACACCTTTTCTTTCTGTTTTTAACAGTAAAACGCTAGTGTCACAGTCAAGAAAGAATGAAGTATTTTAGACAGATGCAGCAAGGATATCATCAAAGTTTTCTAATAATATGTAAATTGACAGATGTGTAAATGCCTTTTAAAGCTTCAATTATTTAGGAGAATATAGATCTCCCATTTGCATCTTGACTGACATTCAGTTAAAAACAGGTCCATTGGATTATTCTGGAGGTCCAGTATTCCAGGCTCTTTGAAGATATATTGCAATTTTTATTGATACATGTCATTCATGTATCATACCAATGTGTAGTTGGTTTCATGCAAATCTGTTCTCCATTACCTTCCCTTTTTTTCTCTCTCAAGGACATAAGTTTTGGGGAAGAAAATTCAGAAATACTATCACAAAACATTTGAGCCTTGAAAATATGTGATAGTTATATAAGAAGACATGTATTCATGGCAAACAACACAATGGTAGAACATAAAGTGTAGAAGTACTTGGATGACTCTGGGGAGCACGAAGTTGTGTGGAAAATAAGGAGGTGGACTGAGGCCAGCAGATTGAATGAACAGGAGAGGACGATAATGAGGATAGCACTGCAGAGGTGAGATGCAGGCTGTGGAGGTCTGTAGGCTGGCCTGCAGGCTGGAATAGAATGTGATTCTTTATCCTGGAACAGGAAAAAAGCGCCATTTTAAGCAATTCATAACATAATTACATGTGTGTTATAGAAAGAGTCCTCACAGTACTGCTCATCATTCATGTATATAGCAAGGTCTGCTCCATTCTCACACAGAGTACTGTGCTCAGCAGCAGCTTCATAGACAAGAAATGGAATTTTGATTCTTGCCTGATTCTGTGGAGCTGGTACTGTATTACATTCACAATTTTTCAGTAAGAGCTGTAACATCCAGCAACTGACTCTTAGCTTATAATGCAAACCATGAATCTTCGCAACTAGCAACTACAAGCCTGGTCAATTTAGACCACACAGACTGAAAGACAATTGGCTTTGTTGAGAATAAAGAAAATCAAAGCCAAGAAAAGTGTTCAGATAACCAAATCTGCTCACATATTATTATAGATGCTGTAGAACACAGCAAATTCCACAAGAATTTAAATTTCATATGATCTCTTTCGAAATTGTTGATGGAAATCAAATCATTACCTTAGCTGGTACAAAAAAACATATGCTACAATTTTGACTTACTACACAAGCATATACTATAGAGAAATAAGAACAGGTTTCTAAAGAAATCAGTAAAATAGTAATAATAAAATGTACTATTTTGTAACGTATGTGTTCAATACCACATGCACACAGGCATACAGCTCACCAAAGAGTACAATTACTTCAATTACTTGCAAATAGTCATACAAATAATCTATAAGTTGATTATTTGTTACTTTGAGAAAGTAATGAGTTAGCAGAGTAGAGTTATATACTGCTTTTAAGCTGAGAACTCAGGAAGCAAAGGCAGGTGGATCTCTGTGAGTTCAAAGCCAATCTGGTCTATGTAATCAATTCTAGTACATTCAGGGCTATGTAGAAAAACTCTGTTTGAAAAAGACAAATGGATAAATAAATAACATTCATGTATGTATTTTTGATCAAAATATTTTTCTTTTATTTTACATTTTATGTCCCAATTTCCACTCTTGATTCCCTCCAAAATATAAATGACCCTTTCTACTTTTATATCCTCCTTTTGTCAATGGCCTAATAGCTATTTACAGAAACATAGGTAACTTTTACTGCTGAAGAAAATATACCTCTAACCCCAGTAATCATCATGTCTACAAGTCCTTAGAGACAGACAAACATGACTAACATGTATACCAATATATTTCCTATAAAATGGAAAATTATATATGTAGATCTATATGAGTGTATATATACAATTGAAAATAATATTCATGTCTGTATTTGTCGGGCACTGGAAGAGACTTTCAGGAGACAGATATGTCAGGCTCCTGTCAGCAAGCACTTCTTGGCATCCACAATAGTGTCTGGGTTTGGTAACTGTATATGGGATGGATCCCAATGTAGGGAAGTTTCTAAATGGCCTTTTCTTCAGTCTCTGCTCTACACTTTGCCTCTGTATCTCCTCCCATGGGTATTTTGATCCCCCTTCTAAGAAGGACTGAAGTATCCACACTCTGGCCTTCCTTCTTTTTGAGCTTCATGCAGTCTATGAATTATATCTTAGGTATTCTAAGCTTCAGGTATAATATTCACTTATGAGTAAGTGCATACCATGTGTGTTCTTTTGTGATTGGGTTACCTCACTCAGGATGATATTTTCTAGTTCCATCCACTTGTGTAAGAATTTCATGAATTCATTATTTCTAATAGCTGAGTAGTACTCCATTGTGTAAATGTTCCACATTTTCTGTATCCATTCTGTTTTGAGGGACATATGGCAAATAAAGAAGTGGATGCTCACAGCCAACCAATGGATTGAGCACAGGTTCCCCCAATGGAGGAGCTAGAGAAAGGACCCAAGGAGCTGAAGGGGTTTGTAGCCCCATAGGAAGCACAACAATATGAACCAGTCAGTACACCCCAGAGCTCTCAGGGACTAAATCACCAACCAAAGAATACATATGGAGAGACTCATGGCTCCAGCTACATATGTAACAGAGGATATCCTTGTTGGACATCAATGGGAGGAGAGGCCCTTGGTCCTGTGAAGGCTCTATGCCCCCATGTAGGGCAATGCCAAGACAGGGAAGTGGGAATGGGTGGGTTGATAAGCAGGGGGAGGGGAATGGGATAGGGGGTTTTCAGAGGGAAAAGGAGGAAAGGGGATAACATTTGACATGTAAATAAAGAAAATATCTAATAAAAAAGGAAATCATATTCAGATTATATATTATATGAATATATTATAATCATATAATATGAACATATATACATATATACATATACACACATATAATAAGCATCATATATCAGAACATTACATATAATACTTGCATTATATATAATACTTAGGAGATTTGATTCTTCTTGGGTCACTGAACTTGGTAATGCTCATATGCTACAAAAACACAGTGACTATGAACAAACAGGTCAATTTACAGAAATGGTAAACTCACAGGTAAGAAACCATGTGTGAAAATATTCATCAAGGGAGAACTGTATGTAAATGGCATTTGATTTCCTGAGTAATAACTTAGTAACTTTTGCTATTTTGTTTTGTATTTCAAGTGTAATTTTCTCTTTTGTGTAGTGATATTTGATACTTTCATTTTGATACATAATTCCTGTTATGTCTAGTAGGTTTAGATTAAATTTTGTTATTACTTTGTATGTACATGTATATATGTGTGTGTATTTGATATATGTGTGTATATATATATATATATATATATATATATATATATATATGAGTGTATGGGTGTATGTTTGTGCTGTGTGTCTATATGTACACTCTCGCACAATCAGAAGACATCATGCAGATGTTAGGTCTCTCCTTTTGCAATGTAGGATATGAGGTGTTCAGTCCTTGCAGCCAGTGTCCGTACACACTGAGTTATCTCATAAGCCCCTTAAGGAAAGATTTAAAAGATTAAATGGTATTTCCTACTAGGATGGGCTAGCTTCCAGAGAGATTCTTTTCTTGACCCAAGAAGACACTTTTATACCTTCATTGTTTTATTTTGTTTTGCTTTTTTTTTAACAGAAAAAATTCTTGAGTTGTCTCAATCTCTTTCTTCCTTCCTTCCTTCCTTCCTTCCTTCCTTCCTTTCTTTCTTTCTTTCTTTCTTTCTTTCTTTCTTTCTTTCTTTCTTTCTTTCTTTCTTTCTGAGATTTAGACCAGACACATATTAATAAGTCCTTTCTAATATATCAACAGTGCAAATGTACCAAGTGAGATGGTTTCTGATCCCTTACTGATGGCAGTGGTGGTGGAATTCATCACCCTTAAGCATACTTGTGCTTTTTCATGGTTTAAACTTATGCTTTTTCATGGTTTAAACTTGTGCTTTACTTTGATAAGTATTGCTTACAAATGTTTCAGTTCTTTAAATATGTAGCATATACTTGTGAATAGAAAGATAGGCTGTCTTTGGGTTGCAGTTTTATTGGAACCATGATACATAGAAAAAAATGGAAAATTCTAAAATATATAGAATTGTTTTTTAACAATATTTTATATTTTATTTCATACATTTCTGAATTTCTCACTTGTTCAAAAAGAGTATATATACTTGGTTTACTTGATAATATCAAAGTAAAAAATAGTATTTCTTAACATTCACACTAAATATTGAGTTTATTTTTCTGTATCTACAAGGGAATGATAAATTAGACTATAATTCATCTAATTATTAGAGATATTTCAAGATATGTTTGCCAGTATCAGACCATAGTGAGAGAATGTCTTGCTCATTTACCAGTTACCATAGGAATTTTTTGCTTAGACACATCATCCATTTTAAAATATGAACAACAATTTTTGTGTGTGGTATTGTGGATTGAAGCCAGTACCTTGAATATGCTTGGTAAGTTCTACACTCCCAGACTCTAGCCAAAATCCTCACTAATGAAACGAAGTTATTGTCATTGGTATTTGCTGACTTTTGTCCTTGTTTTTGAAATGTCAACAAATACAGTTTATTCCATTGCCTATTTGAATGTTGGAACTTTCTAACAATCCAAGATTGACTAATACATTGTTTGCATGTTTTAGGACAGCCCATAAATGAGATGATGGGGTCCAGACACCTATTGCTTACTATAGGGAGTTATTTGTGACTACCCAGCTAGCTGAGCCTCCACTTTGCTCTGGTCCTGTGCCACTTTGAGATTATATTTTTATAAAATGTTTCCATTGAGTTTTCCAACCCCTTTGTAATAAGGGCTCCCTGATGACAAAGATGATGTGGCATTGAGAATGAATTTGTCATGCTTGAAAATAGCACTAAATTAATTAATACATAGTTGATAAGTAAAACATGCATAGGGGAAATTAGTATTTTGTCAGATGTTGTAGCCATATCACAGGATGTGAAAAGGATGAAAATGATCAATAGAAACACAAGAGTCTGAGTTCACTTCAAGAAGGAACAATTTTTATTTTTCCATTTCCTGTTTATATATTTTTTGGCTAGCTACTCGAGGAAGCATTATAGGCAGAGCTTGGTCAAAGAGTACCATTGACCTCTTAACTGAGTTCTTCTTTCAGCATGTCCCTGCCCTTGTGGCTGTGTTTGGCCCCAGAAGATATCCCTCCTGGGTTGTCTCATGCCTGCAGCTCTCCTCTCTCAGAACCATATCTGGATCACAGTTTGTGCTTGAGAAAGCAACTAGTGAACTCTGGAGTTCAACCGTTAGGTATTAGTGTTCTGACTCAAGGTTAGCTGTCCTCTTAAGGTGTTAGTCATGACAGATTATCTGGTAGCACTGTTCTACAAAAAGTAAAAAAATGAAACCTTCATGAATTGCTACATCTGACTAGTGGAATAATGAAGGACACAAAGGAATAAGAACCACAAAAGCCTGCAATGAAAATTTCTGAGTTAGAAAGGTCTGTCATTCAGGTGGTAATCCAAGCTTGGTTTGGATTTTCATGTCTCATGATGATTATTTGAAGTTAGTTACCGATATGGATAAGATTCCTGGAAATGGAGAAGATATTACAGATCTCCATTTAAAATTATGATTCAAAGTTACAAAAGCATTCTTATTCTTTTTCTCTGTCTTTCATAACAATCAATAAGACCTAAAATCCTCTTACTTCTGTGCTTTCTTGTGACAATTTCAGGATGTATAGACAATTAATCCACAGCAGTTTTTTTGCTCCTGAGTAGTGTATAGCCTAGTGAAGACCATTGGCAAGATCACTTCAATGCAATAAACACTGGTACTGCATTGAGAAGTTACAACTTGCTCTTAGAAGTTTGCTACATACACGTACACAGCACACACACACACACACACACACACACACACACACACACCTGAAAGCACACAGAGGAAAATACACCTCATCTCATAAAACTTTAATTTTGGTATAAGTCATACAAACAGATTAACTACCTCCGATGAAGCAAACATAAGAGACTTTAAAAGCACCAAGCATCTACAAATATGTGGTTAATGAAGTTACTGATTTATTCTGGTGTTAGAATTTTCACAGAGAGTAATACATCTTAAATGAACTCCTGATTGGACTTGACTCCTGTGAGTTTTAAACCCATAGTATTTTTATACTGTGCATAAGCTGGAATCCTCACCCAGGAAATGGTCCCACTCAGAGTTAAAATGATTTTCCCTACAGAAACAGAAAAAAAAGACAATCTTTTTTCTGTTGTTTATTTTTGTTATTGTTTTCTATTACCATTTCTCCCTTTCCTTTCCTCCCTCCAAACTCTCCTATATACCCTACTCTGCTTTTCTTCAAATTCACGGCTTTCTTCATCAACTGTTTTTACATTATTATATGTATTTGAATATTCATAAATATTAACAATTAACAACCTGTTGAGCATATACAAAGTTATTTGTGCATATGTTTTCAGGGCTAACAATTTGGCAATGGACATGCAATTGCTATGCTTTTCCCTAGGGAGGAAATGTCTCTCTCTTCCAGTTTTATTAGGTTACCTATAGTTCTTTATGTAGAGTTGAGACAATATATCTAAAAGATACCCTCAGAGGTTACCCTTAAAATAGATAATCCCACTCTGGTGTGTACCGAGGCCAGTCAGCCTCCAAAGTGATTCTAGATTCTGCTAACCAACTAACACTAACCATCAAAGCATCCTTTTGTAGGCCATATTGGCCAGACATTTACTATGTAGCACAGTCTAGGACTTCTTTCCCAAGGACAGCACCTGGCTCCAGTGTATACTTAAACAACTACCCCATTTTATCTACTCTTAAGAATCATTCATGGGAAATGATCTTTATCTAAATTTCAATATCCAGCGTCTTCTCTTTGGCATGTAAACCTATTTTTGAGACAACATCACTACCATAAAAAGATATGAAAAGCAAACAATGGGGCGAAAAGGGATGGGAAGGTGAGAAGAAACAAGTGATAGGAACAACGCCACAGGCAAGCAGGGGAGTAAGTGCTGGTGTTCCACATGAACCATGAGAACAGCTGACAGTATTGATGTACTTCAAACTGTAGTAAAGAATATGTTTAAGACACTCACTGCTCACTACAAGGAAATAGTAGATGCTTGAGAACATGGTATCCCTAGTACTCACACTGATCACTTCAGTCTATAGACATAGCGAATCATTGCCCCATAGCTGTTAAAAATGAGTAATTTAGCTCAGTTAAAATAACGTTAAACATGGGAAATAACTAAAACTATCAAACTTGAAAACACTATTCCTTGACCTTACTGGAATAAAAATGATTGCTACCTTACCTAGATAATTTAAAGTATAGTCTATGCTTTTTGTCTCATTTCTAATCTACAAATAAGGCTAATAGACAAAAAGGCAGGTATCAGGCTGGCTGGAGATCTTGCATTGTTGGTTTTATTAGTGTTATATATTCCAAGGTGAAAATTACTTTTCATTAGTCAGAGTATTCAAGAAGACAGAACCAACGTAAGTGTGTGTGTTTTTGTGTGTGTGTGTTTGTGTGTGTGTGTCTGAGTGTGTGTTTGCGAGTGTGTGTTTGAGTGTGTGTATAAGTGTGTGTATGAGTGTATGTGAGTGTGTGTGTGTGTGTGTGTGTGTGTGTATGAATGAATGTGAGTGTGTGTATTTACACAGTGTGTTCTGCTTAGTTCATCAAGCACTGTCTTAACATTGATGAAGCTGAGAACTCTGAGGCTCAGTGACCAATAAGGGGCTTAGAGCCTAGAAAATACCTGGAGAGTTATTGGCCTTCTGCCCATGTGAGAACCCCAACTAAGCTATGCTTTGGTAAAAGTGAAAAACAGAGTCAGCAAAAGAAATGGCTGTGATGAGATCAACAAATGCCAAGGCAAGTAAAGAAATCTTAGGATAATTTCAAGTCTGTAGTATCATTTCAGAGACTGTTTCAAAGAGGATGCTATATCTCTAGATATACCTGGAGAGTTATTGGCCTTCAGTCAATGTGAGAAGCTCAACTAAGATTCTGGTATCAGTGAAATAAAGTAGCAACAGCAAAAGGAATGGCTGTGGTGAGATAAACTCACTAGCAAAATACCAAGGCAAACAAGTGTAAAACAAAGGCTTTCCCTGGACTTCCTTTTCATCTTGGCTGCCATGGAATTTGCCACAATTAATCCAATGAAGAAATTTCCTCACTGGTATCCTAGAATCTTGCCTATTAGCTGTTTCTAGATAAAGTTAGGTAGGCACCCAAGATTAACAATCACATGCTGTGTGTAGGTTGCGCATATTCTTTACCTAGCTAGAAGAATCAAACACAAACATTCTGACTCCAAAATCTGTCTTAAGCCACTCCTCATTTGAAGGAATGCCAGTTTCTAATATCTGAGATTCTGACAGTCTGGAGATATGTAATTTATCTTGATATATCTTGTAACAGGTGAGAAATGAACTTCTAGAATCAGTGAATGAGTTTTGAGCACAAATCTCTCTAAGTTATTTGCTATGGTTACATTGTGGTAAAGCCTCAACATTGTTGACCAGAAAACTAAAAGTAGCTCTACACATGTATATTGGCTTAGTATTAAAAACTAAGGAATCAAGAACATAGACAACATGGAAGGTTTTTATTAAGTATATTGACTTAAAATTATAATCTGTATATGTTTATCATTCTTTTTAAAATATTTGAACTAATATGCATATTTAATTAAATATAGCATTCTTTTTGAAACATTCTGAAATAATGTTACTAGAGACTTGAAGTTATCTATAGTTTTTTCTTTCTTTTTTTTTTTTTGGAACACAAAGTTAAACAAAATTAAAATCATTTCTGTGGAATATTGACTACTTCTCAGTAAAATAAAACACCAATTTTTGAATTCCACGAATGCTAAAAAGTGTTTAAATGTGCAACCTGTAACTGTGAAGGGGAAAAAACTAGCGTTTTTGTTTGATTATCTTTTTGGTATTTTTTTAAAAAATTTTTTATTGGATATATTCTATAATTACATTTCATTTCCCTTCTTCAGGTTCCCGGCGCCCCAAAGGTCCCACATGCCCTTTTCCCTCCCCTTGTTCCAGCATCCACCCCTTCCTACTTCACTGTTCTGGTATTCCCCTACACTGATGCTTTGATCCTTTCCAGCACTAGTGTCCACTCCTTTCTTCTTGGCAGACATCATTTGGTATGTGGATTGTGTCTTTGGTGTCCCAAGATTATAGGCTAATACCCACTTATCAGTGAGTGCATACCATGGGTATTCTTTTCAGACTGGGTTACCTCACTTAGTATGATGCTCTCCAGTTCCATCCATTTCTCTAAGAATTTCATGAATTCATTGTTTCTAATGGATGAATAGTATTCCATTGTGTATATATACCACATTTTTTTCCATTCCTCCGTTGAGGGATATCTGGGTTCTTTCCAGCTTCTGGCTATTATAAATAAGGCTGCTATGAACATAGTGGAGCATGTATCCTTATTGCATGCTGGGGAATCTTCTGGGCATAGGCTCAGGAGGGGTATGGCTGGGTCCTCCAGAAGTATCATAGCCAGTATTCTGAGGAACCACCAGACTGATTTCCAGAGTAGTTGTACCAGCGTGCAGTCCCACCACCAGTGGAGGAGTGTTCCTCTTTCTCCACATCCTCGCCAACACCTGATGCCTCCTGAGTTTTTAATCTTAGCCATTCTGACTGGTGTGAGGTGAAATCTCAGGGTTATTTTGATTTGCATTTCTCTAATGACTAATGATGTTGAACATTTTTTAAGGTGTTTCTCAGCTATCTGAATTTCTTCAGCTGAAAAGTCTTTGTTTAGCTCTGTACCCCATTTTTGGATAGGGTTATTTTTTTTCTGGGGTCTAACCTCTTGAGTTCTTTGTATACATTTGATATTAGCCCTCTGTCAGATGTAGGGTTGGTGAAGATCTTTTCCCAATTTGTTGGTTGCTGATTTGTTCTTTTGACAGTGTCTTTTGCCTTAAAAAACTTTGTAATTTTATGAGGTCCCATTTTTCTATTCTTGATCTTAGAGCATAAGCAATTGGTGTTCTGTTCAGGAACTTTCCCCCTGAGTCAATGTCCTCAAGGGTCTTCCCCAGTTTCTTTTCTATTAATTTTAGTGTGTCTGGTTTTATGTGGAGGTCCTTGATCCACTTAGAGTTGAGCTTAGTACAAGGAGATAAGAGTGGATCAGTTCTCATTCTTCTGTTTGCTGACATCCAGTTGAGCCAGCACCATTTGTTGAAAAGGCTATCTTTTTTCCACTGGATGTTTCAGTTCCTTTGTTGAAGATCAATTGGCCATAGATGTGTGGGTTCACTTCTGGGTCTTCAATCTTATTCCATCGATCCACCTCCCTGTCACTGTACCAATACCATGCAGTTTTTAATACTACTGCTCTGTAGTATTGCTTGCTATCCAGGATATTGATTCCCCCAGAAGTTCTTTTGCTGTTGATGATAGTTTTAGCTATCCTGGGTTTTTTGTTATTCCAGATGAATTTGAGAATTGCTCTTTCTAACTCTATGAAGATCTGATTTGGGGTTTTGATGGGGATTGCATTGAATCTGTCTATTGCTTTTGGCAAGATTGCCATTTTAACTATATTAATCCTACCAACCATGAGCATGGAAGATTTTTCCATTTTCTGAGGTCTTCTTCAATTTCCTTCTTCAGAGACCTGAAGTTTTTGTCATACAAATCTTTCACTTGATTGATTAGAGTCACACCAAGATATTTTATATTGTTTGTGGCTATTGTAAAGGGCATCATTTCCCTAATTTCTTTCTCAGCCTGCTTATCCTTTGTGAACAGGAAGGCTACTGATTTGCTTGAGTTGATTTTATAGCCAGCCACTCTGCTGAAGTTGTTTATCAGTTGTAGGGGTTCTCTGATGGAGTTTTTTGGGTCACTTAAGTATACTATCATATCGTCTGTGAATAATGATAGTTTGACTTCTTCCTTTCCAATTTGTATCCCTTTGACTTCCTTATGTTGTCAAATTGCTCTAGCTAGTACCTCAAGTACTATATTGAAAAAATATGGTGAGAGGGGCAGCCTTGTCTAGTCCCTGATTTTAGTGTGAGTGCTTCAAGTTTCTCTCTGTTTACTTTGATGTTGGCTACCAGTCTGCTGTAAATTACTTTTACTAAGATTATGTATAGGCCTTGAATTCCTGTTCTTTCCAAGACATTTAGCATGAAAGGATGTTGAATTTTATTAAATGGATTTTCAGCATCCAATGAGATGTCTATGTGGTTTTTTCTTTGAGATTGTTTATGTAGTAGATTACGTTGATGGATTTCCACATATTGAACCATTCCTGCATCCCTGGAATAAAGCTAACTTAATCATAATGAATAATCATTTTGATGTATTCTTGGATTCGGTTGTCAAGAATTTTATTGAGTATTTTTGTATCGATGTTAATAATGGAGATTGGTTTGAAGTTCTCTTTTTTAGTTGGATCTTTGTGGGTTTTGGTATCAGGGTAATGGTGGATTCATAGAATGAGTTGGGTAGTGTTCCTTCTGTTTTTATTTTGTGGAATGGTTTGATGAGTATTGATATTAGGTCTTCTTTGAAGGTCTGATAGAATTCTGCACTAAAACCATTTGGTTCTGTGCTTTTTTTTGGTTGGAAGACTTTCTATGACCCCTTCTATTTCTTTGGGGGTTATGGAACAGTTTATACGATCCATTTCATCCTGATTTAATTTTGGTATTTGGTAACTGTCTAGGAAATTGTCCATTTCCTCCAGACTCTCCAGTTGTGTTGAGTATAGGCTTTTGTAGCAGGATCTGATGATTTTTTGAATTTCCTCTGTTTCTGTTGTTATATCTCCCTTTTCATTTCTAATTTTGTTGATTGGAATACTGTCTCTGTGCCCTTTGGTAAGTCTGGCTAGGGGTTTATCTATCTTTTTGATTTTCTCAAAGAACCAGCTCCTGGTTTTGTTGATACTTTGTATGGTTCTCTTTGTTTCAACTTGATTGATTTCAGCCCTGACTTTGATGATTTCCTATCTCCTACTCCTCCTGGGGGAAATAACTTCTTTCTGTTCCAGAGCTTTCTGGTGTGCCATTAAGTTGCTAGTATATGCTCTCTCCTGTTTCTTTTTGGTGACACTCAGGGCTTTGGGTTTTCCCCTTACCACTGCTTTTATAGTGTTCCATAGATTTGGGTATGTTGTGCCTTCATTTTCATTAAATTATAAAAAGTCTTTAATTTCTTTCTTTGTTTCTTCCTTGACTAAGGTATCATTGAGTAGAATATTGTTCAGTCTCCATGTATATGAGGATTTTCTGTTGTTTTTGTTGCTATTAAAGAACACTCTTACTCCATGGTGATCCCATAGGAGGCATGGGATTAGTTCAATCTTTTAATATTTGTTTAGGTGTGTCTTGTGACCAATTATATGGTCGATTTTGGAGAAGGTACCATGAGGTGCTGAGGAAAAGGTAGTCTTTTGCTTAAGGATGAAATGTTCTATCCAATTGAAATGGTAAATTCAATTGGTCCAAAGTTAAAATGAATCTCCCTGTATCCCTGTTTATTTTCTGTTTTCCTGATCGGTCCATTGATGATAGTGGAGTGTTGAGGTCCCCCACATTTATTGTGTTAGGTGCAGTGTGTCCTTTGAGCTTTAGTAAAGTTTCTTTTATGAATGAGGGTGCCCTTGCATTTGGAGCATAGATGTATAGAATTGTGAGTTCTTCTTGGTGGATTTTTCCTTTGACCAGCAAGAAGTGACCTTCTGTGTCTCTTTTGATGACTTTAGGTTGAAAATCAATTTTATCTGATATCAGAATTGTTATTCCAACTTGCTTCCTGTGACCATTTGCCTGCAAAATTGTCTTCCAGCCTTTTACTCTAAGGTAGTGTTTGTCTTTGCCCCTGAGGTGTGTTTCCTGTATGCACCAAAATGTAGGGTCCTGTTTCTGTATCCAGTCTGTTAGTCTATGTCTTTTTTATTGGGGAATTGTGTCCATTGATGTTAAGAGATATTAAGGAATAGTGATTATTTCTTCCTGTCATTTTTGATGTTATTTTTGTTTTTGAGTGTTTATCTTCTTTTGAGTTTGATGGGAGAAGGTTACTATCTGGCTTTTTCTAGGGTGCAGTTTCCCCCTTGTATGGAGTTTTCCTCCTATTATCCTTTGTAGAGCTGGGTTAGTGGAAAGATATTGTGTAAATTTGGTCTTGTCATGGAATATTTTGATTTCTCCATCTATGTTGATTGAGAGTTTTGCTGTGTATAGTAGTCTTGGCTGGCAATTTTGTTCTCTTAGAGTCTGCATGAGATCTGCCCTGAATCTTCTAGCTTTCATAGTCTCAGGTGAGGAGTCTGGTGTAATTCTGATAGGTCTTCCTTTATATGTTACTTGGCCTTTTCCTCTTCCTTCATTTAATAGTCTTCCTTTGTTTAGTACATTTGGGGTTTTGATTATTATGTGACAGGAGGTACTTCTGTTCTGGTTCAGTCTGTTTGGAGTTCTGTAAGCTTCTTGCATTTTCATGGGCATCTCTTTCTTTAGGTTAGGGAAGTTTTCTTCCATAATTTTGTTGAAAATATTTGCTGGCCCTTTAAATTGTAGATCTTCACTCTCATCTATACCTATAATCCTTAGGTTTGGTCTTCTCATTGTGTCCTGGATTTCCTGGATGTTTTGGGTTACAAGCCTTTTGTATTTTGTATTTTCTTTGACTGTGGAGTCAATGGTTACTATGGTATCTTCAGCATCTGAGATTCTTACCTCTATCTCTTGTATTCTGTTGTTGATATTTGCATCTACGACCCCTGATTTCTTTCTAAGGTTTTCTATCTCCAAAGTTGTCTCCCTTTGTGATTTCTTAGTTGTTTCTACCTCTGTGTTCAGATCTTGGATGTTTTTGCTCAGTTCCTTCACTTGTTTGTTTGTGTTTTCTTACAATTCTTTAAGAGATACTTTTGTTTCCTCTTTCATGACTTCTGCCTGTTGAGTTCATTTCTCCTGCATTTCTTTAAGTTATTTTCTCATTTCCTCCTTACTGGCTTGCATCTGTTGATCCATATTCTCCTGGAATTCTTTAAGTGATTTTTGTGTTTGCATTGTAAGGGCTTCTACCCTTTTCATGTTCCCCTGCATTTCTTTAAGAGATTTGTGTATGTCTTTTTTGTGCTCTTCTAGCAGCATCATGACCAGTGCTTTTTAATCCAACTCTTGTTTTTCTGGTGTGTTGGGGTATCCAGGACTTGCTGTGGTTGGTGAATTGGGTTCAGATACTGCCATATTGCCTTGATTTCTGTTAGGAACATTCCTACATTTGCCTTTTGCCATCTATTTATCTCTGGAGTCATTTGGTCTTATTGTTACGGTTGGAGTTTGAAGCTCCTGTGAGCCTGGTCTTTGGCGCTGCTGTAGTAGAGGGTGTCTGTGCTCCTGAGTTGGAGACCGGGAGGTTTCAACTACTGGACTCCAAATTACCTCCTCTGTGCTGCTGGGCCAGACCTAAGTCTTCCCTGGGCTTGCTTCTGGACCTGCAATTGGCCTCCCCTGGTCTCTTCCTGGACTGTCTAGTTGCCAGCTCTTAAGAATCAGATCCTTTTTTTCCCACCGACCTGGGCTTGTCTTTTAGATCTTTATGGTGACTTGGGCTCCATTGTTGTTTCTCTATAGTGACCTGTTGAGACCACCAGCTACAAGATAGTGGCGGATCTCAGGGCTCTGTCTAACCACGGGATTCCCTGCAGGACCAGAGGTTCCCTAGTTGGACTCCTGGAAGCTAGATGGTGGCACTCAGTCCACAGGGCTCTGTCTGGTTAGCTCTCTGTGGTGTCCTGAGGCAAGATGTTGGCCTCTGGCTGTACTCCAGGCACAGACCCACGAGCAGGTTGGTGCCCACGCTGGGTGGTGCAGAGTCTGTCTGCCAAGCTGATATGGCTCTGGGTGCACCACTGAGCTTTGGGTGCACAGACCTCCTGCCGAGCTCCTCTGGCTTCGTGAGTAGGCAAGAGCCTGACAGGGTAGTCAATGCTAGCCTAGGTCTCTGTTCATGCACCTGACCCCAGCAGCCTGCAGTGACCCAAGGCAAGATGGCAGCCTCGCATTTGATTGATTTTTTTTAATTTATTGGATATATTCTATATTTACATTTCATTTCCCTTTTTCTGGTTTCCCACCCCCCAAAGGTCTCACATGCCCTTTTCCCTCCCCCTGTTCCCCCATTCACCCCTTCCCACTTCCTTGTTCTGATGACAGAAGATAACACAATACAGTTCTTGGAACAAAAAAATGGCAGCTTACCATGAGTCTCAGGTTTAAGACTTAGCATTATATATTTCATTAGTTTTACTTGAGGAAAACAAATATAATAAAAATCAAATTAAGAATTAAGGAAATTCCTCTTTTGACAAGGGAAATACTGCATAAAGGGCAGATCCGTGGAATTCACTAGTGTGAGTCTAGACTTGGATTCTTGTTATTTCACTGACCATTAGAGGCCTGAGGAATGACTGCTTCTTTCCATCTGCAGAGCCCTCAAACAGGTCCAGATAGGGCCTACAGTTCCAGGCATCACAGCAAAATGGTCCTCTCCAGAGACCCTCACCATCACTGACCTAGGTATTGAAATAATGAAAGATATTTTTCATAGTTTTTCTTAATGTTCAAATATGACAGTAAATCCTGGACTTACTCATTTCAATCATTTTGGTTAATTCAAAGTCTGACAAAACAATATAGAATATTCCTAATATAAAATAAAAATAAAAGTCATACAGTATTTTTTGTGATCATATAGAATGCTGCCTGAAGTTCCAGAGACTGGAAATTCCATAAGAACCCAGAGGACTTTTGACCCACATGCTTGCTAGCAAGCACATGTAGCAAGAACTCTCATATATGCTTAGCTGTCATATACATTTACTGTCATGGATGTACAAAAGAGCTTTGCAAAGGAAAGTGAGATACTTCCAATGCCAACTTTACAAAAGATAAAATCTTATGTTTCTTAAATTTGGATTGACTGTAGGGCCCCTCAAATGGAAGATCTGATTGTGTAAATCTTTCATCTAGTTAGAGGAGATATTTCTCATAAAATGTGTACCTCAAGATAATGTAAACACGATCCACAAACCTGGGTATAGTAATCCCGTTATATTCACTGACTCCTTTGTAAAATATTTTCTAGGACACCTTTTTATTTTACAGTACATATGACTTTTAAAGGTCACTAATATTTTATTCACCATCTCATTTACTTTCCTTAGCCCACTAGCACACATACTGTGAGAGACTATCTTATGTTGTCATTACTTTCCTTTCTCCATAAATAGAATTATATTATATACATGGGCTGTAGCATGATTCAAACAGTCATATTTCCTAGTCTCCAGTCTTCCTACGACTACCTTCTGAAGCTTAGCTTCAGCCTCATTTAGTGCAGCTGTATGGACATACTTCCTTCATATGTTTTGAAAAGAATGTGTTTAATCCTTGAGCTGTTTGTAAGGAACACCCTGAGACTGGAGACATGGAAAGTAAGATTGCTTACTAAAAAAGTAAAAAAGTAAAAGTTCCCAATTATTAATTAATTAATTAATTCAAATTTATTTTTATTAGATATATTCTTTATTTACATTTCAAATGTTGTCCCCTTTCCTGTTTTCCCCTCTTCAAATTCCCTATTCCATCCCCTTCTTCCTGCTTCTATGAGGATGATACCCTCTACCCACTTCCACCTCACCAACCTGTCATTCCCCTACACTGAGGCTTCGAGCCTTCACAGGACCAAGGGTCTCTCCTCCCATTGGTGCCAGAGAAGGAATACATATGAAGCTAGAGCCACGGGTCCCTCCATGTGTACTCTTTGGTTGCTGGTTTAGTCCCCAGAAGCTCTGGGGGTATCTGGTTGATTTATATTGGTGTTCATTCTATGGGGTTGCAAACCCCTTCAACTCCTTCAGTGCTTTCCCTAACTTTTCCTTTGGTCAGTCCAAAGCTTGGCTCTGAATACCCACATCCGTATTTGTCAGACTCTGGCAGAACCTCTCAGGAGACAGCTCTATCAGGCTCTTTTCAGAAAGCACTTCTTGGCATCCACAATAGTTTCTGGATTTGGTGTTTGTATATGGGATAGATCCCCAGGTGGGACAGTCTTTGCATAGCCTTTCCTTCAGTCTATGTTCCACATTTTGTCCCTATATTTCCTTTAGACAGGGAAAATTCTGGGTTAAAAATTTGGAGATGAGTGGGTGGTCCCTTTAACTGAATTTGACAATGGAATTAACCATACCTGTTGTGAACATTCTGCCTTCCAGTTTCCCTCAGTGAACTATGTTTTAATAGTGTCCCATAGTTATCAGTTTCTTGGCATTCTAGTTATTTTAACAGAAAAGAAAATCCCAAAGCATGTGATTTCAAACTGATGTTAATTTTTAAAATCTTAATCTTAACTGCCAACAATAAAGAATTTAGATCATGTAAGAGATCTATAAAAGTGATGCTTGGCTCAGATTTCTTATGCTCTTTGCTGTTGTTCTGAATATAATCAAACATTTTAAAATATTTTCTATAAATCTAGATAACTTTAATAGAGTCAGATACAAGTGTAGGCTTTGCCACTCTGAAAGTGTAGATGTGAATGCATAATTAGTTCTGATGCATTTCATTGTATTAACAAAGGCACCCCACTACGCCTATCACCTGTAGAGAATCCTTTCCTTCATTGAAGCTTTATAAAATGCTAATGTAATATTATACTCATGCTAAAAAAGAATGTTTTTAAATTGTACTGAATTTTCTCTAAGTAATAGTGTCTAGGTTTAGTTTATAATGAGAGTTGAATCATATCAAGACATTTGCATTCCTCAGTAAAATTATTTATAATATTTACCAACTGTATTGACTTTATATCACATTAGCTACCATGAAAGAAAATTCAAAAAATGCTGCACCTTTTTGATATTTAAAATCTTGTAAGAGAAATAAGTAAAGAGAAAACTAGTATATAAAAGTTAGAGTATGCTAAACACCATGGGGTGCTTTGCAGCTGTGGATCTTCCAAGGACAGAGAAGTCTCAAATTGTGGTGAACACAGCACTCAGGGAATAGTCAACACTGAGATTTAGTAACTCACATTTGAAGAATGCTATGGCACGTGGACATTTTTTAATGGCAAAAGAAAGCACTATTCCATCATGAAGCGTCATAAAGGGCAATTTAGCTATGATTGCTGTAAAAGAGCCTTGAATTCCTAGGAAGCCCTAATTACATGGTAACACTGGAGAGTCTAAATCCTGTTGGGAAAAATCAACTTCATATTTTATATTTTCAAAATATTATGAATCTAGGAAGGGACAGCCGGTGACGAGAAACTGTTAATAGGAGTGGGAGAAACAAAAGAAGATAGAGGAAACATTATATATGGTATCATGCCTTGAACAATACCCAAATTAACTTTTCTTCCTTAAGTTGTTTCCTCAGATCAACAACAAAATAAATGAACAGCACTATCCCTCCTTTATTCACCCCATAGCTAGACTTCTAAACAGCTTGGCTTCTAATTTTCATACACACACACAGACACACACACACACACACACACACACACACACACACACACACCACACACCACACACACAAACGTACCACTCTCATACACCACACACACACACACACACACACACACACACACACACGCATACACAAACACCACACAATTTTATGAACTTACATAAAATAGGTGAACCAAAGATGAGAGAGAACATATTTCTTTTTCTGGAAACAATCCAATTATATCAATGTCCCTATGAAGGACATAGCTTCATTTAATTTTATGGTTTATATTCTGTTGTGTTTAAATAATATATTTTTTATTCATCCTCTATTAATAGATATCATAGCTGGTTCTATAAATCAGTTATGGGAAGTAGCAATTCAAGAATCTCTATGATATATCAACTTAGGTACCTTTAGGTAAAAACCCAGGACTGCCACAGCTTAGTCACATGGCAGACCTCTTTGTAGTGTATTTGAGGAACTTCCATTTTTATTTCCATGGAGGCTGGACTAATTTACATTTCAAGCAACAGTAGATAAAAGTTCACATTTCTTCACATCCTGGCCACCATGTATTTCTTGTATTCTTAATGGCTACCATTCTGACCAGGATGAGATAAATCCACAATGTAATTTTATTCTGCATTTATTGATAACTAGTAAGGTTGAAGCTATTTTTTTCAAAATTTATTGACCATTTGTAGTTCAGTTCTCAAGAATGTCTGCTTATTTAGTTAGCCCATTTATTGATGGAGTGGTATGATTTAATGATAATTTTGGTTATTTTAAGTCCTTGTATGTTTTAAGTATTGATAGACTAGCAGTATAGTTAAAAAGTGCCTGTCTCCTGCCAACTTCTGCCATCTAAGCTGTCTCCCACTTGACCATTTTCTCTCCTTTCCACAAGCTTCTGAACATGAGAAAATCCCTTTGCCTGTTGTTGGTGTTATTTATTAAGCAACTTATGCCCTATTTAGCACATCCTTGCCTCTGCTTATATCGTGAAATATTTTATACACTTTGCCTTAAACTGTTTTCAGGATTCGAGGTCTTGCAGTGATGCTTATAATCTATTTGGAGTTGATTTTTTGTGTAGGATGAGAGAGAGCAATGAAGATGCAATCTGCATCCCATATAGATGCAGATATTCACATTTTCTATCATTATTTCTTGAAGATGTTGTCTTTTCTACAATATATAGTTTTAGTATCTTTATAAAATTTAGATATCTTTGTTATGTACACACAGACTACTGTCATTGTGTCACTTGATAAATGATATTGGTTACCTCTACTCCCTATCCCAACTAAAGTAAACATTCTGAGAAGTGAACGACTATGTTTGCTTGTATGAAAGTAAGCTGTATCAAAGAACCCTTGAAACATTATATTGGAACAGTAAAGGAGGCCAAGCAAATTGACTAATGAGCAATCGGGAAAACAGATAAGCCATACTTTTATTAATTTTTAGAGGCAGAAGGTAAGCTTGAAAATAATGTGTTAACAGGGTGCACCCTATCCTGGATCCAATAAAGACATGTTCTCAATTATTAAAAAAAAAATCGTGAAGTAGAATTTTTTGTTTTTGTTTTTGTTTGTTCATTTGTTTTGTTTTGTTTTGTTTTGTTTTTTTGAGACAAGGTTTCTCTGTGTAGCACTGGCTGTCCTGGAACTCACTTTGTATATCAGGCTGGCCTCAAACTCAGAAATCCACCTGCCTCTGCCTCCCGAGTGCTGGGATTAAAGGCGTGCACCCCTTCTGCCCAGCGAAGTAGGACATTTTTACAAAAATTTGATGATCAATGTAAAGTAGTAATGCTTCTGAATAGAATACAACCTTTGCCATCAAGAATCTACTCGAATGTGTTTTCTACATCATTCTGCTTATTTTCTCCTGCTTTATGATAACCTCTTTGGAATTCAACCTGTATTTTTATTAAAGATCAACTTTTGTCAAATTGTCTTTTCCCCAGATTCCTTGGAGATCTGTTTGTTTGTTTGGTTGGTTTTGGTTTTGGTTTTGGTTTTGGTTTTGGTTTGGGTTTGGGTTTGGGTTTGGGTTTGGGTTTGGGTTTGGGTTTGGGTTTGGGTTTGGGTTTTGGATTTGGTTTTGGATTTTTGCCCTTTCCTTGCTTGTGCCTCTCTAGTCATCACTCTTGTTCACTTGTCTATGCACTGGGGGCTTGTCTACTTTTTATATACATAAAGATTTATGTTTAGTTTTTACTTATGGGTGTGCATGAAAGTCTCTGTGTATTCATACATGGTGAGCAATGTTCCTAGAGGCCAGAAGAGGAATACAATCTCCAAAGCAAGAGTTATTGTTCTTTGTGGAATGTCTAATGCCCGTATTGAGAACAGAACTTGGTCTTCCGGCACAGCAACCAACAATCATAGCCACTGTGTCATCTCTTCAGCCTGTCAACTCTTCTTGAGCTCTTGGAACTCACTGTCTCTTCATCTTGCTTTTTCCAAATATGATTTGATTTCCTAAGTCTCTCACAAATCATTTTTACAGTTTTTAGCTTTGAAATATATGTATACATATAGTAGACAATAAATACTTAGTTTGATGTCAATATTTTACTTTTTTTTTTTTTTTGGATTTTCGAGACAGGGTTTCTCTGTGTAGTTCCGGCTGTCCTGGAACTCACTCTGTAGACCAGGCTGGCCTCGAACTCAGAAATCCACCTGCCTCTGCCTCCCAAGTGCTGGGATTACAGGCATGCGCCACCACGCCCGGCTCTGATGTCAATATTTTAATTGAACCTCTTCATTTTATCTTTAAAATAATAAATAACTAAGGAAATGGAAAAATGACACAGGAAATGCATTTTATCCTCTTATAACTTTCAAAAATACTTATTTAAGAAGAATATTTTATTTAATTAATGAGGTAATCCATCTTCTTGCAAATCTGGGTGAACATTTTAGTATTCATTGTGTCTACTGGTTTAAATTTAGGAAAATGTAAATAAAGTTTTAGCAAATTGAGAGTGCTCAATAAAGGCTACTGTATTTAAAGTATGCTGAAGTAGTTTGAATTAGTTCAATGAATAAATTGTATTTATATTGATATTTGAATAAAATATTAGGGACATTGTAATTATTAACTAATAAATATTTCAGTGTCACAATTCAGATCTCATCAGATTTCAAAATCCAATCATTTTTTGTGCTTTGTAATTTTTTAAAATAAAAAATTAATATGGAAAATAACATCTAAAAGAACTTCATCAAAGAAAAGTTTGAAACATTTTAAACAATTCAATGAAGTACTTTACTTGAAATTGTACATTTTGATATTTACATTAAAATTATAGTTCACATGATGCCATTTGATGATATTCATACATTCAGTTGATGCTGTTCATATTTTAATTACAACTGTGATCATGTTAGAGAGTCGACGTTTTTATGGAACTCCTGACCATGTGAACCAGTGGGTCTCTAATTGTTGTGCCTGCTCTTGGAACTCTTCTCCTTAGGTTGATGTGTCCAACAGTGATATGTTAATTTTTGCTTCATCTTTTTATATTTTATTTTGTTATATATGGTTTTATCTCTTAGAAGCCTGCTCTTTTGTAATGAAAGACAGAAAGGGAGTGAATCTGAATGGGAGCAGAGATAGAAGGAACTTTAAGGAGTAGAGGGGAACTATAATCAAGATATATTATATAATAAAAGAATATATTTTCAATTAGCAAGTCAAAAGATTCCCAAGAAGAAGGAAGGAGAGGACCCTGGTCCTGAAAAGATTGGATCCCGTTTTGTAGGAGAGTACCAGAACAGAGAAATGGGGGGGGGGTGATGGGGCAAATAACCGGTGGGGGGTGGGGCAGAGGGGGAGAGGACTTATGGGACATATGGTGAGGGGGGAACTGGGAAAGGGGAAAGCCTTTGGAAAGTAAACAAAGAATATAGAATAAAAAAGTAAAAAATAAAGAAAAAGTTATAAATAGATTAGTAAATTTTTCTTGAACATAACATCACACACTCATAATTGCAGCATGAGCCAAGACAGGACTTCAAGCTGAGTCTGAGATACTGAGGAATTTCTTGTCCCCAAAGACCCAGAGGATAGTTGGTGTTGCATAATGTTAGGGCTGTGTCTAGTCTACACAGAGTCCTGGATTCTAACTCCAACATATAAAATAAAGATACAAATAAATACATAAGTCTCACATTGACATAGCTGGAAACATTAAGCCATATTATTGTGTGTAGATCTACAGTCTTTAAATAACTCCAAAATAAACCCTCTAAGGACACAGGAGAGTCCTAGCATTCACAGTCCATATTTTCTGCTTTTCACACCTGCTTTCCATTATGAATTGCTCATGAATTTAAAAAAAAAAAATGTGAAAATAAAAGTAAAACCATGTTTGAGTATTTTAGGCTGTTTTCTGTGATGTATATAGAGCATTTTCAGTAATTATAGCCTTTACAACATTTTGACCTCTTATAAAGATTTTAAAAATAATGACACATTCTGGTAAATGCTTGCTAGAACATAGTAGTTGATATCTTTCATTATGGCCATATGAGCATTTCTATAAGTTCACAATAACATAAATTAGATATTTTCTTTATTTACATTTCAAATGTTATGCCCTTTCCTGGTTCCCCTCTGAAAACCACCTACTGGGCAGCGTTAAGTCTTCAAAGAATTGTGTAATGTAACAAAGGTCATGCACACTTTATGGGACATGTGACATCATTCTATGTTCTACCATATGGACATACAAATTCAGGGTCTGATGGTAAGTCAGATTTAGTTCCTACCTATATAAAATCTGCTACCTCCTCATTCTCCACTCTTCTTTAGGCAAGAGAATATTTAGGCCACATTGTACCACTAGACAAGAAAGAAGTGTTTTTTTCTGACCTGTTTCTTACAATGTTTTAAGTAAATCCAACATCCTTTGCTAAGAATTCCATCACATCAATTTGGGGTCATCAACAAAAGATTCTTTCTGCAAGTCTATAAGCTAAACTTCAGATCAGATGTCTACAGTTTCTTAATGAACTTCATATATATATATATATATATATATATATATATATATGTATGTATATATATATACATATATATATACACGTATATACATACACACACACACACACACACACACACACACACACACATATATATATATATATATATATATATATATATATATACACAGGATTATCTGTATCTGTATCTTGATCTTTTTTATAGGGATACCTGTCTTGTTAGGTTTTGTTTATATTTAAAGACCCAATTTTAAATTAATCACCTCACTACTAGTCAAACTTTGTTCTGACTACAATTATAATTTGAGGTACCTACAGTGAGGAGGACTTCAATGAATGTATCTTATGGGTCCAAATTCATCCCATAATAGGCCCTCTTAGTAATTTAGTGCTCTTTTACTGGGATTCACATTTAGAGAAGGCAAGCATCCCAACAGACAAGCTGAGAAATGTACAGCATGGTATAGACAGAGCCTGAGGACACTCATTATTATGAAATAAGCTAGTACATATTAGGTCACTTAAGTATTATGAAGAGATTTTGCCCATGTATTCCAAGTTGAAGTAATGACCTTTGGTCCTGAGTGAGGTTTGTAACTTGTCATTCACATAAATCTATTTGATAACTAGATTATCCTAGCAGTATTATCATATATCATGTAGAGGCTAATAGGATCAGAATGTCTTCCTACATATTTTTAGCAAGTTCTAGATAGTTCTATTACATGGAAAGCATGTGTCCAAAATTATAATTATCATGTTTTTTGTTGGGTTTATGTTTAAAGTAGTCTCTGTGTTACAGATTTTATAGAAAGAATTTTTATTTGTTAAGACAGGATTATACTATGTAGCTGTGGCTTCTCTGATATTCACAATATAATCATGGATGAGCTATGACATCCTCTGGGAATCCTCTGGCCTTAACCTCCTATTGTTTAGAATAGCAGCTAGGAACTACCTTGCCTAGCAAATTCATGTACTATTTTCAAAACCCTGATAGACACTGAACCAGACACAAGTTGTTTGGAATCCACATTTTTTTTAAAAAATCTTTCTATAAATATGAAGGAAGATGAATATACACAATGGTAAAACAAACAAACAAAACAAAATCAGATCCTTTTCACCAATATTAACCACATTACTGCATGTCAATACACTCTAAGTTAAAACTGTTACCTGAGAATTCTGTCCTTACACAAAACCTTGTAGTTTGATTTTTCTCTTCAGTAACTGTCCAAGGTGGGTGTGGCCAGGAGCACAGGGAGCACAGGACTAGCAGAACAGCTGGGAAAGGGTCCTTCAAGACTCCATCTGCACCCAGGATCTGGGTCAAGCCACAGTCCTTTGTGCTAGGGAAGAGCTGGTTTCCCAGGGGTGCTGAGACAGGGTTTGATGCCCCATAGGAAGAACAACAACATGAACCAACTAGTATCCCCAGAGCTCCCAGGAACTAAACCACTAACCAAAATGTACACATGGAAGGACACATGGCTCCACCAGCACATACATATAAACATATAGGCAGAGGATGACCTTCTCAGACATCAGTGGGAAGAGAGGCCCTTGATCCTATGAAGGTTTGATGCCCCAGTGTAGGAAAATTCCAGGAAAGGGAAGCAGGAGTGGGTAGCTTGGTGAGCAGGGAGAGGGGGGATGGAATAGGGAATTTTCAGAGGGGAAATGAGGAAAGAGGATAACATTTGAAAAGTAAATAAAGAAAATACCTATTAAAAATGTGTAAAAGACAAAAAAAATGTGAGTGAGTCTAAAGGGGAAATAAGAGAATAATTAATTTTAAAAAAAGACCTTTCTTCTCCTTTTTTAATTAGAACTATTTAGTCCTCTAAGGCAAGAATGCATCTGAGTGATACAATCAATATTTTAAGTTTTATATTTTTTATAGTGACAATTATAACCAAGTGTAAAGGGACTGTAGAGAAGATAACATATAATTATATGTGCAGGGTATTTTATATATTCTATAATCCTTAGGCAAATTTTCACGTGTTCCTGGGGTATCTCAAGGATTTTATTTTGGAACTTGTGAAAGGACCACACGTACTTGCAATCTTCACAAGGAATCAGACTTCCTATTGGCATGTTTGTTTCTTAGGATGTGATCAAAGGCATTCTTACTAAAATTTAAAATATCCAAATAAAAGAATTTTCTTTCTGTCCATAAATACCTAAAGTATCATCAAAATTACATGAGGCAGAAAATCTCTGACACTCAAGTGTGATCATTCATTCTTCTCGTGTCACTGTGATTTTCCTTACCTGAGATAAATGTAGTCTGACATATTGATTTTTCATTCTTGGCTGTGGGAGGGGATTTTGCTTATATTGATCAAAATGTACAGATGTCATGTGATGCATCGCAAAGGTTGTGGTTCAAAACAAGATGCAGTCTTACCAAATTATGCACTATTGTGCCATGCATATCCAGTGGGGGAAGGGCAGACATGGGGCTCAAAGTCTACCATGGGAAGGGTATCTGTGTGCTCCTATCAGTGTGTTAGGGGTATTAAGAAGTCAACAATGAGTCTAGCTGTCTCAACTGAAGTACCTTTCTAGAAGATACCATAGGAAATATTGACATGACAGTTAATGCAAAATGCAAAAAGCTCCTAATCAAAACATCCACAATATCTAGGGCTCAATGAGAAGACCAAACCTAAGAATGATAGGTATAGATGAGATTGAAGATTCCGAACTTAAACGACCAATTAATCTTCAACAAACTTATAGAAAAAAATTCCCTAACCTAAAGAAAGAGATGCACATAAACCTACAAGAGGCCTATAAACTCCAAGTAGATTGGACCAGAAAGGAACTTCCTCCTGTCACACAATAGCCAAAATATCAAATGCACAAAAACTAAGAAGAATATTAAAAGCAGGAAAGGGAAAAGGTCAAGGAACATATAATGGATGGCAGACCTATCAGAATTACACAAGTCTTCTCATCAGAGACTATGATAGCCAGAAGATTCTGGGCAGATGTCTTGCAGACCCTAAGAGAACACAAATGCCAACCCAGGCTACAATACCAAGCAAAACTCTCAATTACCATAGATGGAGAAATCAAGGTATTACATGACAAAGCAAATTTACAGAATACCTTTTCACAAATCCAGACCTTCAAAGAATAATGAATAGAAAACACAAAGAAAAAGAGGAAAACTACACCCTAGAAAACGCAAGAAAATAATCTTCTTTTAACAAGAAGAAAGCCACATAAACATAAAACTCCACCACTGATAACAATAATAACAGGAAGCAAAAATCATTTTCCTTAATATCTCTTAGTGTCAGTGAATTCAATTCTCAAAAAGACATAAACTAGCAGACTGTATATCTAAACAAGTCTCAAAATTTTGAGGCATACAGGAAACTTACCTCAGGCACAAAGACGAACACTACCTCAAGAGTAAAAGACTGGAAAACAATTTTCCAAGCAAATGGTTCCAAGAAGCAAGGTGGTGTAGTCATTCTAATATCAAAATAAAAAAAAAATGATGTTCAACTTAAAGTCATCAAAAAATAAGGATGGATACTTAGTACTCATCAAAGAAAAAAATCTACTAAGATGAACTCTCAATTCTGAACATCTATGCTCCAAATGCAAGGGCATCCACATTAAGCTCAAAGCACACATTTCACCTCACACAATAATACTGGGAGATTTCAACACCTCACTCTCATCAGTGGACAGATCATGGAAACAGAAAATAAACAGAGACACAGTGAAACTAACAGAAGTTATGAACCAAATGGATTTAACAGATATCTATAGAACATTTTATTCTAAATAAAAGAATATAACTTCTTCTCAGCACCACATAGTGCCTTCTCCAAAATTGATCATATACTCGATAACAGAACAGACCTCAGACTCCTGCAACTGAGCAGGCTTTTACAGCTAGGAACATAGAGAATACCTGAGTGTAAGATCAATTGGGACTCAGACTGCCAGGGCTCCACCTGCACCCAGGAGCTGGGCAGTGCCACAGCCTTCTGTGCACCTATCCTGCCAGAGGACATCTGACCTGCAAGGAGTCCCACTGTTAGAGGGAGTCCTTCATTTAGAGGTGAGGCCTCCATCTTTGTTCCTGTGACTGAGCAGACAGGAACAGCCAGGTACACAGGAAATACCCAAGTGTAAGATCCCATGAGACAGGGCCCACCAGAGCCCTACCTGCACCCAGGATCTGGGCAGCACCACCACAGCCTTCTGTGCACTTCATCTGCTAGGGAACATCTGCTCTGCAGGGAGTCCCATGGTTAGCACTGAGGCCACCATCTTCACTCCTGCTATTGAGCCGGCTGTTACAGCCAAGAACACAGAGAATACTTGAGTGTAAGATCACTTGGGACTTGGTCTGCCAGGGTCCCACCTACACTGAGGAGCTAGGCAGACCCACAGCACTCTGTGCCAGGGGAAAGCCAGTCACCCAGGCGTGCTGAGATAGGCTTGTAGGCACACAGGAGGCACAAGCACCAGCCAGTGACAGCAGGACCAACTAACTCCAGAGATAACCAGATGTCAAAATGCAAACATGGGAATATTACTAAGAGAAGTCAAGACAATATGGCAGCATCCAACCCCAAATCTCCCACAACAGTAAGTCCTGAATATCCTCAACACACCAGAAAAGCAAGATTTGAATTTAAAAGCATATCTCATGATGCTGTTAGAAGGCTTCAAGATGGACATAAATAACTTCCTTAAAGAAATCCAGGAGAACACAATTAAACAGGGAGAAGCCCTTAAAGAAATACAGGAAAACACAAAAAACAGAGACACAGTGAAACTAACTGAATTTTTTAACTAAATGGTATGAATAGATATGTATAGAATATTTCATCCTAAATCAAAAGAATATACCTTCTTCTTAGCACCTCATGGTACCCTCTCCAAAACTGACCATATAATTGGTCACAAAACAGACATCAACAGATATAAGAAGATCGAACTAATCCCATGGCTCCTGTCAGATCACTATGGAGTAAGCATCATCTTCAATAGCAACAAAAGCAACAGAAAGCCCACATACAAAAGGAAGCTTTACAATACTCTACTCAATGATACCTTGGTCAAGGAAGAAAGAAGGTAAAAAATCAGACTTTTTAGAATTTAATGAAAATGAAGGCACAACATAACCAAATTTATGAGACACAATGAAAGCAGTGCTAAGAGGAAAAACTCATAGTTCTGAGCACCTCCAAAAAGAAGCTGGAAGAGCATACACTAGCAGCTTAACAGCAAACCTGAAAGCTTTAGAACACAAAGAAGCTAATGTGCCCAAGGGTAGAAGGCAGGAAATCATTAAACTCAGAACTTAAATCAACCAAGTAGAAACAAAAAGAACTATAAAAAGAATCAACAAAACTAGGAGCTGCTTCTTTGAGAAAATCAACAAGATAAACCTTTATCCAGACTAACCAGAGGGTACAGAGACAGTATCCAAATTAACAAAAATAAGAAATGAAAAGGCAGTTATAACAACAGAAATTGAGGAAATTCAAAAATATCATCAGATCCTACTACAAAAGGCTATACTCAACACAACTGGAAAAACTGGATGAAATGGACAGTTTCCTAAACAGATAGCAAATACCAAAGTTAAATCAGGATCACATAGACCTTCTAAATTGTCCCATAATCTCTAAAGAAATAGAAGTGGTCATTGACTCTCTCTGAACCAAAAAAAGCACATGACCAGATTGTTTTAGTGCAAAATTCTATCAGACCTTCAAAGAAGATCTAAAACCTATACTCTTCAAACTATACCACAAAATAGAAACAGAAGTAACACTAGCCAACTTGTTCTAACAAAACCACACAAAAAACAAAGAAAGAGAACTTAAGACAAATTTCCCTTACGAATATCAATGCAGAATTACTCAATAAAATTCTTGCCAACCGAACCCAAGAACACATCAAAACAATCATTTAACCACGATGAAGTAGGATTCATGCCAGAGATGCAGGGATTATTCAATATATGGAAATCCATCAATGTAATCCACTACATAAACAAGCTCAAAGAAAAATAATCAATACAGTCATTTCATTAGATGCTGAAAAAGCATGTGACAAAATTCAGCATCCTTTCATGTTAAAAATCTTAGAAAGAACAGAAATTCAAGAGCCATAACTAAACATAGTAAAAGCAATATACAGCAATCCAGTAACTGACATCAAAGTAAATGGAGAGAAACTTGAAGGAATCTCACTGAAATCAGAGACTAGACAAGACTACCCTCTCTCTCCATTTTTATTTAGAATAGTATTTGACATTCTAGCTTGATCAATTAGACAACAAAAGGAGGTCAAAGGGATACAAATTGGAAAGGAAGAAGTTAAATTATCACTATTTTCAGAGGATATGATAATGTACTTAAACGATCTAAAAAACTCAACCAGAGACCTCCTACAGCTGATAAACAACTTCAGCAAAGTGGTTGGATATTAACTCAAGCAAATCAGTAGCCTTCTGATACTCAAAGGATAAAGTCTGAGAAAGAAATTAGAGAAATGACACCCTTCACAATAGCCACAAACAAAATAAATTATCTTAGTGTGACTCTAATCAAACAAGTGAAAGATCTGTATGACAAGAACTTCAGGTCTCTGAAGAAAGAAGTTGAAGACCTCAGAAGATGAAAACAATCTTCCATGCTCATGGATTGGCATGAGTAATATAGTAAAAATGGCCATTTTGCTGAAGGAAATCTAAAGATTCAATGCAATCCCCCATTAAAATTACTCAATTCTTCATAGAGTTAGAAAGAGCAATTCTCAAATTCATCTGGAATAACAAAAAACCCAGGATTGCAAAAGCTGTTCTTAACACTAAAAGAACCTCTGGCAGAATCACCATACCTGACCTCAAGCTATACTACAGAGCAATAGTGATAAAAAACTGCATGGTATTGGTGAAATGACAGACAGGTATATCCATTGAACAGAATTGAAGATCTAGTAATGAAACCACATTCCCATGGTCACTTTGACAAAGGAGCTAAAACCATCCAGTGGGGAAAAAAAGACAGACATTTGTTCATTTTTATTGGATATATTCTATATTTACATTTCGTTTCCTTTTTCTGGTTCCCTGTCCCCCAAAGGTCCCACATGCCCTTTTCCCTCCCCTTGCTCCCTCATCCACCCCTTCCCACTTACCTGTTCTTCCCTACACTGATGCTTTGATCCTTTCCAGCACCAGTGTCCAGTCCTTTCTTCTTGTCAGACATCATTTGGTATGTGACTTGTGTCTTTGGTGTCCCAAGATTCTAGGCTAATATCCACTTATCAGTGAGTGTATACCGTGGGTATTCTTTTGAGACTGGGTTACCTCACTTAGTATGATACTCTCCAGCTCCATCCATTTCTCTAAGAATTTCATGAATTCATTGTTTCTAATGGCTGATTAGTACTCCATTGTGTAAATATACCACATTTTTGTATCCATTCCTCCATAGAGGGACATCTGAGTTCTTTCAAGCTTCTGGCTATTATAAATAAGGCTGCTATGAACATAGTGGAGCATGTACCCTTATTGCATGCTGGAGAATCTTCTGGTTATATGCCCAGGAGTAGTATGGCTGGGTCCTCTGGAAATATCATGTCCAGTTTTCTGAGGAACTGCCAAACTGATTTTCAGAGTGGTTGTATCAGCTTGCAGTCCACCAGCAGTGTAGGAGTATTCCTCTTTCTCCACATCCTTGCCAACACCTGATGTCTCCTGAGTTTTTAATCTTAGCCATTCTGACTGGTGTCAGGTGAAATCTCAGGGTTGTTTTGATTTGCATTTCTCTAATGACTAATGATGTTGAACATTTTTAAGGTGTTTCTCAGCAATCCGAATTTCTTCAGCTGAAAAGTCTTTGTTTAGCTCTGTACCCCATTTTTTGATGGGGTTTTTGGTTTTCTGGTGTCTAACTTCTTGAGTTCTTAAAAACTGGAGAGAGCATACACTAGCACCTCAGTATCACACCTGAAAGCCCTGGAACAAAAAGAAGCTAAGTCACCCAGGAGGAATAAAAGTCAGGAAATCATCAACCTCAGGGCTGAAATCAATCAAGTTGAAACAAAGAGAACCATACAAAGAATCAACAAAATCAGGAGCTGGTTCTTTGAGAAAATCAACAAGATTGATAAACTTCTAGCCAGACTTACCAAAGGGCACAGAGACAGTATTCAAATTAACAAAATTAGAAATGAAAACGGAGATATAACAACAGAAACTGAGGAAATTCAAAAAAAATCATCAGATCCTACTACAAAAGCCTATACTCAACACAAGTGGAGAATCTGGAGGAAATGGACAATTTCCTAGACAGATACCAAATACCAAAATTAAATCAGGATCAAATAGATCATCTAAACAGACCCATAACCCCCAAAGAAATAGAAGGGGTCATAGAAAGTCTTCCAACCAAAAAAAGCACAGGACCAGATGGTTTTAGTGCAGAATTCTATCAGACCTTCAAAGAAGACCTAATACTAATACTCTTCAAACTATTCCACAAAATAAAAGCAGAAGGAACACTACCCACCTCGTTCTACAAAGCCACAATTACCCTGATACCAAAACCACACAAAGATCCAACTAAGAAAGAGAACTTCAGACCAATCTTCCTTATGAACATCGATGCAAAAATACTCAATAAAATTCTTGCCAACTGAATCCAAGAACACATCAAAATGATCATTCACCATGATCAAGATGCCTTCATCCCAGGGATGAAGGGATGGTTCAATATACAGAAATCCATCCACGTAATCCACTACATAAACAAGGGGAATTTCTAAAACGAAACTGCCAGAAAGGCTGAGAGAGAGTCAGTTTAGGAATCTTGATACATTTCTAGGCAAAGAAAAGAAGAAACAATTGAGAAAATTAATTTCAAGAAAAATCACATGCAGAGATTCTTGGAATTTCAGGGATATAAATTTTTAGATTGAACAGCTATTGGGTCCAGTATCAGGAAAAAAGGTTAGAAAACATACAGGGTAAAGGGTAAAGAACATATGCTAAAACCTCAAGAATTGTATATAGACTATGTACAGTAGAGCCTCAGGGCATAATGGGGAAAGTTATAAAATAACGGTAGTAAACAGTATTGCCATTTACCCAAAATGTTTACACTGCAGATAAAACCAAATACCTTCCTCTATAAGGAAAATTTACCATTGATTTAATGTTGAATTCGTACCCCTGCACATGTCAAATGAACGGAATAATTGTTAAAAACATCACCTCGATTCTTTATGTAAAGTTCTTCAATTTTGCTCAAGTGTTTTTGTCTGTTTGATATTGGTTTGTGGTATAATCTCATATAGCCCAGAGTATTCTTGGATTCTTTAAATAGTTGAGTATAGTTCTGAAGTCCTGACCATCCTGCCTTCATCTTCCAAATGCTAATATTTATAGACATAAGTCACCAAACCCACATTAAAATTGTGAGTGCATGTATGAGTTGGGGAGCATGAAAATCTGTGTATGTGCATATATTTGTATGTGTGTGTGTGTGTGTGTGTGTGTGTGTGTGTGTGTCTGTCTTTGGAGACTGAAGCTGGATCCTTACACATTTTAGACAAGCTTCCTACTATGGAGCTGTGTCCTAACCCTCAAATATTGTTATCTAAAACTATTTATATATTCATGGTATATAAAAGTATAATTTTATTGGTAAATAAACATTATTATGCTATAAATTTCACCACACTGCATGATGTAGTGACTTGGTTTTATTTGGTTAATAGGATTCTCTTAATTTGTCATTTCTATTAATATTTATTGTAGTCTGACTATGTTCCGGATAACCCAGCTATTCAGATAAATAAGAAATATTATTGATCTTACGCAACTCACAACCTTCAGTTGAAAATCAACATGTAAATATATGTGGAAGTGACAGGTGCTACAGAAATGTTTATAACATCATATTTAAGCACAGGCCACAAGACTAACTTTGATGAAGGGAATTACAAAGGAGATCTGACCCCTGAGGATCTTCCAGGAGATCCTGTCAGTCACCACCGTGTGGAAAGATACCAGAATAGAAACAGTTGCATCACTAGGAAGAAACCTTTCCAAGAATCATGAGAATTTATTTTTGTGAAAATAACAGGGAGAACCTTACAAAGTTCTGCAAGGTTGAACATCAAATATGAATCTAAGTGATATGAACTAACAGGCATTCATGTCAAGATACAATGTTCCTGAATATAGCTGACTTCCTGTAATATAAATTCTAATAATCATATTCAGAGAACCTATTTCTGTGTTAATCGTTGCTAATGGCTTAGAAGGTTACTGTGAAAGCAATCAATTTTGGAATCAATAATGTCCATATTCTGACCTTGATAGATATGAAAATTTAATAGTATTTATCTGACTAACATTGTTACAAAAAATAAAACCACATATACACACATCAATTTTACTATTAGACAACACATATTATGTTTTTACATGTGTTTATACCACTACTCAACAAATAATGCAAGGGGTATCTAGATTATGAGGAATTTGGAGATGCCATGGAGCACCAGGGGTGAGGGTGACCTAAGCTCTACATTTCAAGGGGATTTAAATAAAGATACATACTATAGTGTATGGGTTGGAAGAAAAGATCTCACACGTAAATGCACAGTCGTGGTTAAAATATGAGTGGCTGTGAGTCAGCAACCGGAGACTAGAAAAATAAATCCAAATGAAGAGCCTAATGTCAAATGAAATTGCTAAGCTTGAGAAGCTAGAGGGAATCTGTGTCCTGCTGTAGAGGACAGAGTGCATGAGAAAACATCTCCAAAAGAGATCCAAGAGATTGGGGTGTGTACACAATGAGTTTGAAAACTAGGGCAAAGAGTTTTGATTTCCATACATAGTTAAAAGGTAAGCAGAAAAGTGAAAGAATTTGGTATATAAAATGAATAGTTATAGTGCACATATTTGTGAGTTTTTTATAAACAGAATACATTTTATGACTCTTAGTGGGTACAGATGTAGATACTATGAAACCTAATATATGTGATATGTATGGTTTCCTTCCATTGACCTGAGAAATATCAACACTCTTGGACTCAAAAAGAAACTGAATCTAAGGATCTGAAATGGATAAAAAGGAGAAGTCTATTGCGTACTTTCAAGATTTAATCTACATTGGCATCGATACTAAAATTTTCTCTCTTCTGTGGAAGAGCCAGCAATTATTTTATTTGTAAGATAACTACAATGACCAATTAGTAAACTTATTTTATGAAGCTAGTGGGATTTCATTGTTCTTCTATGAAGCACAGCAATGGTCTGGGAAGGCACAAGTGTCTACATTAGAAAAGATATTATAGGGTCTCAAATAAAATTCTTCTTGTAGGTTGAGAAACAAGCTTAGCTCTGTTGCTTGTAATTTTAAAATCATCTTAGCTCCTTCACAGTGCCAACAATGGCTATCTTATCATCTCCCAAGACTAGCTTTGCTAAGCTGCTCTGGTCTAACTCTGCTCTGCCAAGCTGCCAGTTCTGACACTTTTCCCATGAATGCCAAGAAATGCTGTCCACCAGCCATCCACCAAAGAGTAGCTAGTTCTGCCAATCCTCAAACTACCTCCCAGGTTGTACCCTTTCTCTGTCCACCTTTGTTCTGTGGATGAAAAACATCAGGCAGTTCTAACACTTTAAAACCAACCAGAATATACAACTGCTGGGTTCATAATCTATTGCCCTAAAGTCATCAGCTATCTTATATCAGAATTCTGCCCTTGACAGAAGCTGACACCAGTTCTAGTAGCCCCCAGGCATTATATGGTGTTCTTCCTTCTCTCAACAAAGCCTGGCCAAAATGATATCTCTCTATCTGGTCCTCTGCTCGACCTTCTGGGACCCAGAAATTCTACCTTTTTTTCCCCTTCACTGAGCAAATAGCTCCCACCATCTCTACTGACAAAATAAAAAACCAACTACGGAAACAACACCTCCATTTACATGACTGTAATATTTTTGAGAATCTGAATTTTTCTATTATGTGAAACACTAAACATTCAATTGAATAATATTCTTCTTGTTTAATGATGCCCCAATGATCCAAACATTTGATTGTCTTTCAAGATGGAAATGTATAAAAGCACCTTTAATAAATTTATTCACAATCCGGAATTTATTCACAATTCACATCGCACGGGTGGATCTGCCATGCTCTGGCCACCAGCCAGGACCAGGGATAAGGCTCTGCGGGACTTCACCTCACCCTCCGGCCTTGCACCAAGGCAGCTGGGAGCAGCCTGCCCTGCGGTCCCTTACAGCAGTGGTCCAGGTAGGTCTCCATATTGCTATCAGTACACCGCCAGAGAGGCCCAGGTAGACAGATTCAATCCGGGGCTACCATCATGCGGGTGGATCCTCCAGGCTCTCGCCACCAGCCAGGGCCAGGGCTGAGGCTCTGTGGGACTTCTCCACACCCTCCGGCCTTGCACCACGGCAGCTGGGAGCAGCTTGCCCAGCGGTCCCTTATAGTGGTGGTCGCGATAGGTCTCCATATTGCCACCAGGACACTGCTAGAGAGGCCCAGGTAGACAGACTCAGTCAGGGGCTACTATCACTCGGGAGGATCCTCCAGGCTCTCCCCACTAACCAGGGCCAGGGTTGAGGCTCTGCGGGACATCTCCACGCCCTCTGGCCTTGCACCAACTTGGTTGGGAACCACCCTCCCTGAGGTCCCCTCAGCACTCACAGAGGCAGTCTCTATCTTGCAGAGTGATCACCAGTAGAGAAACAATAGGTGCGCCCAGCCTCACGGGAGTTTCAAACACCAGCCAATGACAACAAGACCAACTAACACCAGAGATAACCAGATGGCAAAAGGAAAAGGAAGGAACTTTACTAACAGAAATCAAGGCAGCACGACAGCACCTGAACCCAGTTCACCTACAACAGGAAGCCCTTGATACCAACACACCAGAAAAACAAGATTTGGATCTAAAATCACTGGTCAGGATGCTGATAGCGGAACACATAGATAAATCTCTTAAAGAAATACAGGAGAAAATGGTTCAAAAATTAGAAGCCTTTACAAGGCAAACACAAAAATCACTTAAAGAAATTCAGAAGAATATGGATCAAAAAACAGAAGCCAATAAGGAGGAAACACAAAAATCACTTAAAGAAATACAGAAGAATGTGGGTCAACAAGTAGAAGCTATGAAAGAGGAAACACAAAAATCTCTTAAAGAAATACATGAAAACACAATCAAGCAAGGGAAAGATCTGAGCATATCCATCCAGGTTCTAAAAACAGAAGTAGAAACAACTAAGAAATCGCAATCTCAATTCAATCAGTAACAATGCAAGCTAGAAGCCTAGATTGGGCAGATCTCAAACTACATTACATATCAATTATAAATAATTCTACCAATGTAAGATCTGGCTATGTATAGTTTTGCTTAAAAATACATTTGCTAACCTATCCCTATTTGTCTATTTCTATAATTTCTAGAATATTACTATATCCCCCGTTTTCTTTTCCACCCCTTCCACTTTACCTAAGAAGGAAGGATAGAGAAGAGGGAAAAAAGGCAGAAATCCCTGAGTTTAAATTCTTTAGTTCCCTCCTTGTCCAAAGCTACATTTGTAAAGTATCCCTAAAATGACAACATATTATCTATAATTCCTAAAATAAGCAGAACCATCCACCCCAGCATAAGGAACTGGGATGATTATTGTCTTCTGTCTGCTTCCAGCTGAATTAGGGGCCCCAAAGGAAAATAGGAAAATTAGCTTGTCAAATGAGAGCTAGCTGGCATTATTTGCCTTCCAGTCACTATGTGCTGAGAAAGTTCATTGGTTAGCTGACATCATGACCATGACATTCTGAAAGGCTGGATAGGCAAGTAAAGTTCTGGAAGCAAGTCTTTAAAAGAATCAGCTTTGATGTAGTTGAAGTAGAGTCAAGGACAAACCTGGAATTGAAGGTCCCTGAATCTCAGCATCCTGGAGTGTGAATCTTTTCAGTGCTGTCTTTCTCTTCTTTCATCCTGTAGTATACAAAACTTAAAAGCAACAAGTAAACAAGTAAAGACATTCACATGCATCATGCAGAGTGCACAGATGGATAAACGAAGATCAAAAAAGAAAGACAACTGACTGCCTTTCCTCGGGTTAGCTTGATCACTTAGTCAAACTACAATGTAACTTTGTATACATGTCCTCGTAAAGGATGGTATGTAATACCCAATAAGTTTTATTGGCTGTGTATAGTCATTTTAGTCTCAGCAAGTTCCAGAGCTATCTCCATACACAAAGACATTAAACATCACTACATATACATCACCTATTTTGTTGATTGTGTTAGTCTCCCTTTTCTTCCCTGTCACAAAGGTCTTCAGGAGGTCTCCCTTTGTCATGTTTGATTTTTATCAACTTGGAAGGAACCCACAGCTTTTCTTTTCCTGTGGAAACATAAGCATAGCCCCTCCCACAGCATAACAAATTTCACATTCTCCATTCTGATATTAGAATATCCTTAATGTAAACAGGTTGGTTTAGTTCACTAGATCTATCTTTCCACAATCCATTGTCTTTCATCAGCCAATGTCTTTCATTGGCATTTAAAAAATTTAAGGTTAATAAAGCACTATGTAATCTATCCTTGGGGGTTCTTTTTTTTTAATTTTTATTTTCTATGTTCTATGTTTACATTCCAAAGGCTTTCCCCTTGGGGGTTCTTATTAATCCTTTTTGCCTATTAAGCATCTCCTTTATAGTTTGATTGGCTTTCTCCATAATTGCTTGTCCTGTAGGATTGTGTGGTATGCCTTTAACATGTTTTATATTGTAATATTCAAAAAACTGCTTCATCTTATTAGAGATATACACCGGTCCATTGTCCATTTTAATTTGTGTTGGTATTCCCATAATGGCCATAACTTCTAACAAATGTATAATTACAGAATCAGCCTTTTCTGATGGTAATGCAGTTGCCCATTGAAATCCTGAATATGTGTCTATAGTATGGTGTACATATTTCAGTTTGCCAAACTCTGTAAAATGGAAGTCATCCATTTGCCAAATGTCATTTCTTGGGTACCCTTAGGATTAGTTCCCATAGACAATGGAGTCTGGTTATATAATGAATAAGTAGGGCATTGCTTCACAATTTCCTTGGCTTGTTGCTAAGTGATAGCAATCCAAATGGGTTGGTCAGTCAACCACCTTAGTGGTAGCTAAGGCTGTTGGTGTTTTGGCAGCAGTGGCTCTTTGGGGTAAAGCTAAATTGTCAGCCTCTGCTTCATCTTGTTTATGGACAGCTTGGACAGTCTCACTGCCTTTGATAACATTCCCTAACTAATTTAAGATTTTTATTAGGAGTCTGACTAGTTTTACGGCTAAATACTGAGACTAAGGGGATACTAATTTGTGTTTTCCACTGCTGTAATAGATCTCTTCCTCATAAGTTAATGGCTATATCAGCCACGTATGGCCTCAATTTTCCTACCTGACCGTCTGTTCCTATACACTTAAGCCATCTGGTACTTTGCTTTATTTGGAAGAAGGCCCCAACTTCTTGAAATTGGATATCTACTTCTTGAAGTGGCCAACTTACAGGCCAAGAATTTGGAGAGATAATGGTGACATCTGCTCCAGTGTCAACCATCCCTTCAATCTCAATATTGTTTACTAATATTCTTAGTTTTGGCCTGTGATCCTCTATAGAAGTTTGCCAAAATATTCATTTTTTGGTCCCTTTGAGGCTTTCTGGGTTGTCTATAGATCTTGTCACCGCCTTATCTTCTCTCAGAACATGTGTTTTTGTAGCAGTGACACTTAATTGTCCTGAGGAAGAGAACTCTCCCTGCCTAGTATTGGGGCCTGCAAGAGACACCCCTGGGAGTTTTTTGGCAGGATGTTGCCCCATTTGTCCGTTTTTGCTCTACATTCCCTAATCAAATGTCGGCCTTTGCCACACCTTTGACATATTCCAAAAGGCATAAGCCCCCTTTGGGTATTACTTTGTTTTTTCCTACAGTTATTTCTGATGACCCCACTCACCTCAATTAGAACATTTGAAATCTTGGGTCATTTCTAAGTTTCTATTCACAGCTTCTCCTATTATAGCCATATCAGGTGAGCGAGATAAAATATCCGTTGAATATCTAATCCACTATTGATGCTGACCTTACCCTCAGTGGTCTGATTACTTCTTTGCATTCAGTATTTGCATTCTCAAAAGCTAAAGACTCAATTATTGCCTTCCTTGTTGCAAAATCTAATATTCTCCTTTCCACTGCTGAGGTTAGTCTTTGTAAACAGTCAGGGAACGTTTCTTGTGGACCTTGTATGACTTGAGTAAATGTTTCAAGTCTTTTCCCTGATTCTGCAATTTTGACCCAGGCCCTTAAAGCTGACAATTGACACAAGGCTATAGTTTCTTTGTCATATATTGCCTGTACCTCTACCTCAGCAATGTGAACCTCACCAAGCAGTGGATTTGTGGAAATCTCTCTACCCCTGGCTCTATTTTGTCTTGCTATCTCCCTTACCTCATCTCTCCACCATGCGACTCATTGTAAATTAGCAGCAGCTTTTAGTATTGCTTTTGTCATATCCTTCCAGTCTTGGGGGATTATTCTGTTTTTAATAGTCCAAGAAGTCAGGGTTTGCTTGACAAATGGCCAATGCATTCCAAAATTAGTGACACTTATTGTAAACTTTCTCAGGTCTAACACATTCACAGGTTGCCATTTGAATTCCTGATAACCCTGTGGATGATCATCATCTGGAGGTCTTTCTTGTATATTGACCAGATATACTAAAATTTCCTTTTTAATAACCTTTGGTTGGCTTTCTCTACTTTTATCTTCTATCTCTACCTGAGCATTTTCCTTTTCCTTGAGTTCCAGTATATTCTGTTCTGCCTCCACATTTTGATCTTTTCTTTATATTGTAATTCTGATAGTCTACTATCCATTTTATTTTGATTGATTAATTTCAAAAGGTTATTCTCCAAGACTATCTTCCAATTGCCATTATTTTCTCTCTGCAGCTCAGTCTGATCTGTAAACTGCTGCATCCTTTGTTCTAACATCTTTTCTAACTCCTGCCTCCCACCTTTATTTTCCTCCTGTCTCTTATTCTGCTCTATAATTTCCTGGGTCTTCAAGTCTAGTGTTTCCTCTAGGCCACATTGCCAACTTTAAATTTCTCTTTCTGTTGTTCATGCTGATCTATAATTTCCTGTATCTTCTGTTCTAAGCCCCAATTCCATAATCTTAGCTTCTGTTTATGCTGTAATTCTAGTATTGCAGGATCTGCCTTATTTTGACCTGTGAAACCCTGAACCTTTAGTTCTAATGTTACTTGTAATCTCTGTTCTAAGGCAAGGAATATTTTGTCTAGGGCCCTGTCTTTTGAGATGACATAATAAATCAAGAGAATAAGTATTGCAATATCAGTGACATTTTCCTCTAAATCCATCCCTGTCAAATCATTCAAAATATCATAACATAAAGCCAAAAAGACATTTATTGTTTTTTTTCCCATCTCTAAGTATCAAGATGCTATGTATCTCTCTTATATTAGTGAATTCCATGGTCCAGAGCCCTTTGTAACTTTGTCCCCCAACTTATTCATGGGAAGGGGCCTCTCAGACCTAGTCAGCTTCCAGTTCACACTGCTGTAACAAGTGTGGGCTTGCAGCCCAAGCCATATTTCAGGCTTCCAGGGCAGTGAACTTTTTATCTCAAGTTTGTTAGGTTCTAAACAATACATTGGGCGCCAGGGTGCCATTTTATTGCTACTTTGTTTTCAGCCCAATTACCTAGTAAAAGAAGCCGCAATTCAATCAGTAACAATGCAAGCTAGAAGCATAGATTGGGCAGATCTCTCACTACACTACTCTACTCCCCTCTATATTATCCCATATAACTTGCAGTTTCTCCAGGTCATGAGCTTATCTCTCTGCAGCCTCTCTATCTCTGGTAGCTCCCCCGCTCCCCCTGCAATCCTTTTCTCCTCCCCAAAACTCTCAGCTCCTCCCCCTTCCTGTGGCCCAATCATTGGGCCACAATGATTAGAGTGGGGAGAAGGTTCAAAAGGAATCTCCTCATGTGCAGCCCCTCTCAGGAATGGAATTAGCATCAAAATACAAGCCCAGAGCTATCCAGAACAAATATCTATTCTCATAAAATAAAAATAAGCAACATTTTAAAAATTTTCCAACATTAGGACTTCTCACCTGCTTCAGAAAAATTCCTATAGAAGTAAACAGGAAACAACTGTAATGTTTTAGTGAAGTACTGTTTGTACTAAAGAGAAAAGGTTTACCAAATGCCTTCCCATCATTATTGACTAAATGAATGTCTCTATGTAAGTTGTAGTCAAAAAGAAATCAGAGTCCCTAAAGGTGTGTGTTGGTGGCAGAGTGTGAATGTGTTTGTCTTTATACAAGTACATTTGAAGATACTGGGAAATGTATACATAACAGTAATTGGGGCAGAGTGAGTTCATGATAGTGTAATATCATTTCAATTAAAATGTAATAGCAAAAGTAAAACCTAACAAGATTAGTTTCCATAGGAGGAACATACATCACATTACAGAGATAACAAAAGTCCTTTTGTGAATAGTTCACATCTCCAAATTCAATATATAAAACTATGCATTTATATAAAGGTCTGTGTGTGTAAAATTTAGCAATATATTACTGTTATACTTCAATGAAAATTTCATTGTGATCCATAATCAAGGTTTTGCTTCAATGCTTTTGACTCAGAGAGCAGCATCATTTCCATATAAAGAGACAATTCTATCACACTGATATGTGGATAGAGTGGAATTAGCCTTGCAAGTATTTCTAGGAAGATAGGTCTAATTTAGGAAGGAGAACAGATGCTAAGTCTACTCTCATTCCCAGAGCATATCTCCTCAACGCAAGCTGTTACTTACTTTTAACATTCATCCTCCTTATCCTTTTAATTTTGTAAGTAGTTCTATCAAAAAATTCAGATATCCTACATAATCTTCTAAATAGTCTTAATTTGGGATTAACATATCATATCTTATGATGTTCCTCTCATGAAGAAAAACCCTTGTGGCTTCCTGACCATAGAAGACATATGGTCAAGAGGAACACTAATAGGACATAAATGTAGAAATACAGCTATGTAGGAGAATCCCAAGCACAAAACTAAAGTACATTAGAAAGATAGAAATGTTCAAATGCTTGAGTATTTGCTATATGATATGTGGATCAGGATGAATTTAAATAAAGAGATCTACTTTGTCTTTGAAGATATTAATAGATTTGCATATATTAATAGATCATATATCCCACATATAATGGAATTTAATTTAATTACATATTGTATTTAATATTGTTAAAATCAAATCTAATACAATTTTCTCTCCTCCAATTTCTCCCCATACTCCCACTCTTCCCTCTCAACTTCATAGCCTCTCTCTCTCTCTCCAGATATATATTTCTATCTCTCTAAGTTCTGTTTTATTAACGAGAATATATTCTCTCTACTGACTAAAATATTATAAGTGCAAAAGTAGCTTTAATAGGATATTATTGTCAAATAAATATAAGAAAATAAAGATAAAGCTATTTCTTTCACTAATTCTAAAAGAAAAGGCTACCTAGTGATTTTCCTAATAGTTCAGTTTTTCACTTTACATCCCAATCAAAGCACCCTCCCTCCTCTCTTTCCCCACTCCTCGCAATTCTCCCTCCCTCCATTATCCACTCTCTTTCTCCTCAGAGAACAGAAAGGTCTTCTTGGGTGCTATACCACCCAGGGATGTTAGGTAATAGCATGACTAAGAGCATGCTTTCCCACTGAGGCACAACCAGATAGTCCAGTAGGGAAGGGGATCCAGAGACAGGTAACAGCATCAGAGAGAGCCCTTTTCCCAATTCTTAAACAACCCACATGGAGACCAAGCTGCACATTCACTACAAATATGTGTGGGACCTAGGTCCAGCCCCCACATGCTCGTTTTATGAGGGTTCAGTGTCTGTGAGCCCCTAATTTTAAATCTTCCTAACAAAAGATGTGGAATCAATACTGAAGCTTTGAACCATACAGAACAAAGTACATATGCAGTTCCTGAAACTAGTGTGTCATCTGGTAGGTTACTGACAAGGTCAGTGAACATGCCCTATTCAGACTTGTAACAGTGACTGAGCAGTATTTAATGAGGCAAAAATAGATTGATGCAACTTTCTCTAATTTCTCTTCACTTGGGGACATCTCTAATCAAAATGTGATTAATTAACCCAGCATCAATTAGGAAGACATTAAAAGAATCCAATATACAATGTAATTTTCTAAAGAGATCAATAAATTCAAAGTAATTTGTTTATATATTCCTCATTCAACCAAAACCAATTCAAAACCTCAATCCAAAAGTGAGAAAGAACTAAATATTGTCATTCTCTCTCTCTCCCCCTCTCTCTCCCTCTTTCTCTGTCCCTCTTCTCCCCTTTCTGTGTATGTGTTGTGTGTGTGTGTGTGTGTGTGTGTGTGTGTGTGTAATTTAGTCCGCAAATTCTCAGTCTTCCTCAATATTTCTTCCTTTGCACTATAAAATTAACACAGACGTGCAAAATTCAGCATGCAATGAAGACAATACCTAACTGGGATTTGCAAAGATCTTGGGGAAGAATTTTGAGATTCATCAGAATAATAAAAGACCAAGGAAGCTAGACTGAAGAAAATTAACACAATGTTTTATATAATTTAATACTTCCATATATAAATTAGCTATTCAAGTTTACATTTTAAATATTCTACATGTTGAGGCCTGAGAAATGATGCTTCAATAAATTGAAGCGTTTGCTGCAGTTGATCTCAGCATTTATATCAGGTGACTCACAAACATTTCTGATTCTGCTTCCAGGTGATTTAATACTCTCTTTTGGTCTTTGAGGGCAACTTAACTCTCTCTCTCTCTCTCTCTCTCTCTCTCTCTCTCTCTCTCTCTCTCTCTTCTCTCCCCCACCCGTGTGTGTGTTTCTGTCTCTCTGTCTCTCTGTATCTCTCTCTCTCTCTGTCTCTCTCTCTGTCTCTCTCTGTCTGTCTCTTTCTCACATGCACACGTGAAAATATTTCTATAATATATGTTTGTGGACAATGCTTTACCCAACTGTTTGAAGCTAGGTAAGTTTTAGACTCGAGAAATATATACAATTTAACTATTCATGTGAACATTGAGATGTCTAAAGAGGAGATCTAGACATATGCATGTAACTTAGACACATGTCTTAGACACTTGCCACATACATCATTTGAGGGTTAAGTGCTATGCAGCAACTTGTGTCTTTGTTCTGATCATAGATGTTCGTATTAAATTATGGGCAGAATATTGCATGGTGACCTCATGGTGGTACTCAAAATGTTTCTGATTTTGATACATTTCAGCTTTTTTATATTAGATATGTTCAACATGAAAATTTTGTATTCATAGTCTTGGAAACAGCTCTACTTAAACCAGGATGTGGGTCCCTATTAACAATTAAAAAGATCTTCATGTATATGCATGAGGTTCACGTGGTGTCCCAATTAAGCTGTGCCTTAGGATAAATCGGTTTCATCTTTGATAATATTTCCTTCTTGCTTAGGCTTGTAATGGAGTCCATCTATTACCTTAATTAATTAGTAAGCTAATATTTCAGAGACTTAAGAAACTATGGATAGCCAAATTTATAATCTGTTTTATTCCCTTGAGTATGGATGGTATTTAATTGGAGAAACTAATGGTTTTCTGTATAGCTTTCTTTTCATAATCGTTCCCACAGAGAATGGAGTATTTTCTTTTGAGACCAGGTTTTATGTAGCTCACATTAGCTTCAAACTTCCTATGTAGCTGAGGATGATCTTGAACTTCTGATCTTATAGCATTTGTAGGTCTCTCACCAATAACAACGTATATGGTGCTGGGTACTGAACCCAGGGCTTTGTGCACACTAGACCAGTACTCTACCAACCAAGCAATCCCTATCCCTGAAGCAGAATTTTCGATGTTTGGCATTTTGTGTTTGCTGCCTAAAATTTACACTCTCCCATCATTTAAAAAAATTTTAAATTACAATAAAAAAATAACCCCCTGTCAGTGGCTTAATTTTCTGAATAGATATTAAGTTAACAGTATTTTGTCTCTGGAAACAGAATAACAAGAATAATAAGAGAGTTTCTCTACCTTATGTCAGTGGCAAAAGAAAAGCATTTGGATGAAATAAGCTGTCTGAGCTAAACAAGGTTACTTTGAAAACACAATTCACTTTTAGAATTAACATTGCTAAAATTAATACACAAATACCATTGTATATCATTCTCTTCTTTGGGTTTCTTGTGAGATGATGAATGTCTTGTGTTTGCTAGAGTGTAGTTATTTTCCTTGTATTGGAGATTTCCCTCTAGTATCCTCTGTAAGGCTGTATTGGTAGAAAGTTTACCTATGGTTTTGTCATAAAATATCTTGGTTTCTCCATCTATAGTGATTGAGGGTTTCCTGGATATAGAAGTCTGGGATGACATCTGGGATTTCTTAGGGTCTTCATGATATCTGTCCAGGATCTTCTGGTTTTTAGAGTCTGTTGACTCTAAATTGGGTGTAATGCTGAATGATCTGCTTTTCCCTTATAGATTTTAATATTCTTTATCTGTTTCATACATTTAGTGTTTTGATTAGTATGTGATAGGTTTTACATCTCTGTTGCAATATATTTGGTGTAATGTAGGCTTTTTAAAATTTATAACCATTCCTTTCTTTATATTAGGGAAACTTTCTTCTATGATTTTGTGGAAGATGTTTTCTGGCCCTTTGAACTAGGAATCTTCAGCCTCTTCTATTCTCATTATTCTTAGTTTTGATCTTTTCATTGTATCTGAAATTTCCTGAATATTTTGGCTTAGGAGCTTGTTAAATTTTGCATTTTCTTTGAACAATATGTCAATATTTTCTATGGTATCTTCTATACCTGAGATTTTCTCTTCCATCTCATTTACTCTGTTGGTGATGCTTATATCAATAATTCCTGTTCTCTTTCCCAGGTTTTCATATCCAGGTTTGTCTCCATTTGTGATTTCATATTTTTTTTCCTTTTTCTGATTAGAGGTCTTGGACCATTATTCTTCAGTCTCTTCACCTGTTTGACTATATTCACATGTTTTTAAGGGGATTTAATTATTGTCGTCTTTAATGTCTTCTACCTGTTTTTCTTTATTTTCCTGTATTTCTTTAAGGGAATTATTTATATTCCCCTTAAAGGCCTCTATCATCTTCATGAGATGGGGTTTAAGGTCACAATCTTGTGTGTTTATGTTGTAGTAGAACTCTGATCGTCCCCAATTACATTGACTTTTGTTGCTTATATTCTTGTGCTTGCTTTTCACCATCTGGTTATCACTGGTATTAAATGGCATGGTTGTCTCCCATTTGAGCAGGTCTTCTTAGAGGCTCATAGAGTGGTATGAGTTGGTTAGAAACAAGGCCTCCTGTAGTCAGGCAGGGCTGTCTCTGGGTAGAGCAGGCCTTCTATGTCCCTGGTTAAAGCAATTCTTCTGGGAAACAGGCAAAGCTGTGTGGTTGGGGAACAGGCACACCCATCTGCCTTGGAGGTAGAGGTGCACACTGACATGACTATAGGGCTCTGGCAGGGAAGTACAGATCCTGTGTCAACTGGGCTCTGTGGGGGTCCCAGCTGGCATGGGTATTGGGTCAGAGATCTCACCTGTGCCCCTGGTTAGGGCAGATCTCCTGGGAGACGGGCATGCAGATCTGCCATAGTTGCAGGTTGAGGGGAGAACCAAAAGCAACCCCGTCCATGTACATGCTTTTGAACAATTGTTGACCCCAAACTTGGACTCTCAGTTTCATTAAAAAAAAAAACGCTCATGATTGTAAATTTAAGTGATTTTTGGACACATTAAATTTGGAGTGTCTTTCTTTATCTTGCTCCATCATATTTCTAAAATTTTTGCCATTCTGAAGAATACCAACAGAATTGGATAGATAGTGCTGTCATTGCTGTCATTTACAAGAGTAAATCTCATGAAAAATCATATCCACGCCTTCTAGGAAGAAAGTGTTCCCAAATCTGAACATTTAAGTTACTATTTTGTTTTTCATTTTTCTGAAAAATGGTCTCAAGAATCCCAGGCTACTGTTGAACTTACTATGTAGTGAGAGCTGTTTGAAACCCTTATCTTCAGTTCCTAAGGGCTGGGATGATAAGCATTCACAACCTGACTAATACTATTGGCTGTTATAGTTCTGTCTTTACTGTTTCCCATAGGGCCAACATGCTTCATGATCAAGTCCCTTTAATTCATTCAACCTAGGACATTGTTATTCCAAGTCTAGTTTTCTTTGCAACTAGTTTTTGTATTTTTATTTGTTTCTGTTTTTTTTGTTGTTGTTGTTGTTGTTGCTTGATTGGTTTTGTTTATTTGTTTGATATTTTAGATTAATCTATATTATGACCTGTAGATACCAGGACACAAGACTTTTCTTGTTTAAAAGCTTAGTCTATCTCTATTGCAAAGCCATCAAGACATCATGCCAGCTTTTGTTCCATCAGTTTTCAATGAGTGATTATCCTTGTAAAATGACAGCTTTCCATATCTAGAATATTCTTCTTCTGGTCCTAGCAGTACACAAAAATCACTGTACTGCATTTTTTCATAGTGACTATGCAGTTAATTTTCTTTAATGTTAGAGTGACAAGAAACTCCAACATTTCCACCCATCTTGGATCCATAGCTTTTCTGTACAACTGAAAAAGCAGACATCATCAGCTTCCATTTTGCCCCCACTCTTCCTGTCTTTAGCAAGCTCAAACTTGCCCTTTTCGTTATTTCTCTTTCTCACTTATCTTGATCATATTCTCTGCTTTAAAAAAAGTTGCTTAATTCTTATTATCTATGGGGCTAATTGCATTTAGACAAACATTTTATTCATAGGATCTGAGTTTTTTGTGATATCATTTGTGGTATAGGATTTAATTTTTTTCAATTATTTCTTTCATTTTTAGACTATAATATCACATCATATGCTTTCCTCTCTCCTAATCCTCCAAAATGTCTCTTCTCACACTTTTTCAGATCCATGACCTCTTTTTTTACATTAATTTCTATTTCATGAATATATACTCCTAAATATAACCCGTTCAGTCTGTATATTGTTATATGTATGTATGTTTTTAAGGCTGACTACTTGGTTTTAGATAACCAATTTATGAGCTCTTCCCTAAGGAAGACTATTTCTCCAACTCTTAGCATTCTTTAGTTGATAGTGGTTTTTGTTTGTTTTTCTTTTGATTTGATTTGCTGTGTATGTGTAGGCTTCAGTCCTCTGGGTTTTTCTACGTTAACATGTCTACTGTTGTCCTTGTTCAGCTCATATTTGCTATTGTTAGTGAGACTGTATGAGGTTTCTTTTGTTTTTGTTTTTTTTCTTTTGTTTTGTTTTGATTTGTTTTGTTTTCTTTTGTTTTGTTTTGTTTCTTTTCGAGGCAGGGTTTCTCTGTATAGCCCTGGCTGTCCTGGAACTCACTCTGTAGACCAGGCTGGCCTCGAACTCAGAAATCCGCCTGCCTTTGCCTCCCGGAGTGCTGGGATTACAGGCGTGCACCACCACCTCCCGGCTAGGTTTCTTTTAATATTATTAGAATACTTACTGTTTTAAGTGGCAACCTGTCACTGTCCCAAAATAAAATAACTAACTCTGAAAGAGGATTTCTTGGAAGCTAGCCTGTGAGTAACAGGGAGTGACTGGGACTGACTGCACTGAAGTTATAGTTCTGAGTTATGCATTTGAATGAATTGATATAGGAAGATAAAGCTTATTTCACAAGCTTTCTAAGCTTTATTTGATTAAGGTATTCAAAAATGCAAAGTGCACAAAATAAATATGGCTTTTTTCCCAGAATCTTTGGAACAGTCACATGTTAGTAAATTGGAATTTATTTATCTGCCAAGGCTAGATGGAGACTAATTTTTATGACCTTTTATAGAGATTGAAAGAAAATCACATATTGGATAATTTTTAGTTTTAATAATGGCACAGTTATTAAAGAACCACAATAAATTCAAGGATAAATATTTAAATTACATGAGTTCATTTGCAAATCAGTTTTATTACTGCTCTCTTGCTATGTGAATGCATATACTTTTGACCTTGGTTTTTGTTTCTTCATCTTTAAATGAGAAGGGTGGCTTGTCTCTTTTCTCCTTTAGAGATTTGTGACAATCACATTTTATGACTGTGTGGGGAGAACACGTACCATTCCTTCTTAGAAAAATAATGTATTGTCTTCATTGTCTTCAATATCAAGAACTTTTCAAAAAAAGGCTTGAAGTATAAATAGTTCGCTAGGTCTCCTGTATGGGAAAGGGTTTCCATTGTGGGCATCTATTTTGTATGTATAAACAAGAAAAGATATATTTTAAGTAAACACAGCAAATAAAACAAAACTTGAGCCTAGAGAAATGGCTCAGCGGCAAAGAGTGATGACCTTACAAGCATAAGGCCCTAAGTCCTAATCCCTAACACCTACATAAAATGCCAGGTATGATCACATGCCTCTAAATTCAATAATGTAGAAGACAATGGCAGGAGGGGACAATGACTGGAGTCTTGTTGGGATTGCTAGCTGCTATCTAGCTTGATATTTAGTACGAGAATGCAAGAGAAGAAGGCATATAATGACAGAGCAGGATAGGCTATAGCTTCCTGTTGTGCATGCACATCAACAGAAGAAGTGAACCTGCATCACACAAACACACCCATACACAAACACACACGCACACAGAGAAAGTGTAAAATCACAATAGTTATTTACTCACATGATAAGAAAACATGGTAATATTTAATATTTAAGCATAACATATAACATTAGCAGTATTAATTTAAGATTTTATCATACTTCCGGAGGACCCAGCCATACCACTCCTGGGAATATACCCAGAAGATTCCCCAGCATGCAATAAGGATACATGCTCCACTATGTTCATAGCAGCCTTATTTATAATAGCCAGAAGCTGGAAAGAACCCAGATGTCCCTCAATGGAGGAGTGGATACAAAAAAAATATGGTATATATACACAATGGAATACTATTCAGCCATTAGAAACAATGAATTCATGAAATTCTTAGAGAAATGAATGGAGCTGGAGAACATCATACTAAGTGAGGTAACCCAGTCTCAAAAGAATACCCATGGTATGCAGTCACTGATAAGTGGATATTAGCCTAGAATCTTGGGACACCAAAGACACAATTCACATACCAAATGATGTCTGACAAGAAGAAAGGACTGGACACTGGTGCTGGAAAGGATCAACGCATCAGTGTAGGGGAATACCAGAACAGGGAAGTGGGAAGGGGTGGATGAGGGAGCAGGGGGAGGAAAAAGGGCATGTGGGACCTTAGGGAGGTGGGGAACCAAAAAAAGGGAAATGAAAAGTAAATATAGAATATGTCCAATAAATTTTTTTGATCCAAAAAAGTAAGATTTTAAATTCTCTTTATATTAAATATTTTAAATGATATGCACTTATTTACTACTGCATTATTAATTGAATGAATTTTAAAACTTGGAATCTAAGATTAGATTTCATAAAAATTAGACTAGAAAATGCATATTCAGGTACTTAAACTGTTCCAGACACAAGATTGTTTTCTATTGTATTTCTAATATGCTTCCTAACACATACCATAAAGATTTCTGTGGTATAGACTGTGTATCAGGTTTTCTAATTTAATTAAAATGAAATAATATTTATAGTCCTATTTTTCAGCACAAGCCCCATTTCAATGGCTTAAAAGTCAGGTGCAGGGAGTGGCTATCATATTTCATGAAATTTTTGATGATATTGCACCTCTGTTTCTATTAACAACAGTAAGAAGTACCCTCCCTGGACTATTCTGTCACAGCAAATAAACAAATGTGGCATCTGGAGACTAAGGTCTACAAAGAAATTTGTCTTTGCTTAGCTAGTTAAACAAACTAGAAACAGGTATTGGCTTAATTTGCAGTTCTTCAACTACCACAAATATATACTTTATATTCACATTAGCCTTGCATGCATAACTTGCTGGTTCTCAAGCATTTGAGTATTATATTACTTTTACAGGTCCAATTACATAGTTTTATTTCTATCAATTTCCAACCTATTTGCATCCAGTTCTCTTATGTGTTGCAGTAAATTCTACCAGATATTGTCACAAAGCCAAGCTTGACTCTGGTTATCTTGACTGAATCTGCCCTCTTTTGACAAACTTTGTATGGAAGCATATTTGTGGAATCTTCTTGCTACTCACAGTATATATAATTTGGAAAAAATAAGTGTTGCTGTTTTTGTTTTTGTTTTGTTTTTGTCTGAACAATACTACTCAACTGTTTCTTTCCTAACTTGTAAGGGGCAGATATACCACTGCTTAGAGGACACTATTGCTGTCATGATGCCTTCATTCTTCATAACCATATTGGTATTTGTTACTGAATAGCTCTTTCTTTGACAGAGAATGGGAATTTTGTTCTTTAGTTTTCTCTTGCTTTTCTGTTCTACTTACTTCTTAGCTGATAACGTTCTCTAAAGTCTAGAAGCTAAATTAAACAGACTTTAGTATCCAAACTAATTTCATTCTAGTAGTAATACCTGAACACTTAAATATCACATGAATGTACAAATGGGCATCTAATTTGTATCCCATGTTTGAAAACCCTTGACAAATTCAAATGGTATTCTCGTTAGGAATGATACGATACTCTGTCATGTCGTAGAAGAACTAGTCTGGCATTTTACCTATCCTGAAGAAATCCATTTTTACTCAAGGACTCAAATTGCTTGCCATGTCTAAAGGTTTATGTTGTTCCTCTATTGACTGGTTGGTTGGTCCCTTCCTATATACTTTGCCCATTTCCATACAGTTCATACTTCTCATACTTTGGGTTTAGAACTTACTCCTCTCTGAATCTTTCCTAACCATTGGGACACTTTGATCACATGCCCTTAGCTTGCAATTTGCCCTCAGAATAAGTCTTCACACCTAGCTCTAGCTTGCTTTTATCTACCACTGGACTTTCACCTTGAAGACAGGGTAATATTTTCTTGTATATAATGTCTGACTTCACAATGAGTGTGTGTACATCTATGTAAAATGTGTCTCTTTAAGACATTTAATGTTTTAAATCATTAATAACCATAAGCATATGTATAATGTGAGCACACATAAATTATTAATGTCATACAGTTTGCTACATATAATTTCTTATTAAAATTTAGTTGACCAAAACATTGGCACCAAAAACAGATTTGCCAAGTTTATTGTGTTAAAAAGTACATATCAAGGAAATTTAATAATAAAATATTTATATTAACATATTTTATATCCTGAAATAGGCATTCTTCATACTTTATAGCATACTAGATACTTTATTATTTTGTAGGGGGGTAAATATCCTTAAAGCACTGAAACAGGGTCCTGTGAAGATGATAGGGAGATGATGTTAAAATGGCCTTAAGTATAGTTTCGTTACTCTGTGTTCAGATGCAATATACTCTTTTTAAAAGAGCCATTGATAGGTGTAGATATTCACTCTTTGTCTTCATAAAAATATTTATATACAAACAGGCTCACCACTATTATCTACAGATTTCAGACTCTGAAATAAAAGGAAATGTACATGGGAAATTGGTGAAGAACTTCTACAGATAAACTAGTTTAGAAAGACCATTGTCTAGGTTGGAGGTAGGAAAGGGGCTCAAGGACAAGTCTGTGAGATATGACTAAGAAGTGCGTGTGTCAGAATCCAGTCTGCCAAAGGTGCAAAAGCTTGCCAGCAACGTTCCCCAGCTTAGACTTCTGCCACAAGATGACCTGAACTCAGACAGTTCAAACCCCTCTGCTTGCTTGTCCATTCTGTCCACCAGTTAATATGGATCACTTTGGTTTCCCCTTGTGGCAAGAGCAGGGATAGAGATAGAAAAAATAGGGAAAGGCTTGATGCAGTTGGGGAAAGATCTAATATTATTTTAAACTGAGAACTTTTCTCTGCTTCTCACACATCCAGCATGTTGTTCTAGATATAAGAAAAATGATTCATTTGTGTAAAGTCTCTGCTTACTATGCCACTGATTTTATACCTAACAGCTATTTTCCCTATATTGTTAGTATTGATATTATGAGCAAACAAATGAAGGTCTTAATGACTTCTGGAGGCATAAAATATAATTTAATTATGTTAATGTTAAATGACTAATGACAAACTATTAATGTGGCATATAATTATGCCACTGCAGTAAATCTGAAAATTTGTAGTTTCAGCATCAGAATAGTTGTCAAAGAAACGGAATATTTTTTGCAAAACCTTAATGAAAAACTGAGGCATCTCTTGATTTCATTGAAGTTATTTGTATGCATAAGGAAGTCTCAGCTTAAAAGAGTAGTCTTGTGGCTATGACTAAACCAAGGTGAAGTTAGAGGTCATTTTTAATTTTCTCATCCACTTGGGTCTGTTTCCTTAGTAACATGGGCCTGATCCACAGTAAGACACAAGGGGAGACTTCAATTAAATTGACATGAAAGTAACTGTGGCTTCAAGTATACTGCAGCAGAACCAAGAACAACTTCCTCTGTGTGATCTATCAGGAAAACAACAATGGATGTGTCATATTTACCTTGGAAATGAAGATAGCACTATGCACATAGCATATTGTTGCATCATATTTGATGATGATGGTAGACACTAATTAAGATCCATGTGCAGGTGCCACTGAAAACTATTTATCAACAGAGCTTCCTTGCCACACATGCTGTAAGGATTCTTTAGTTTGCAGCTGCAACTGCTATTCATAGACAGACCGATGTTTGGGAGGCGGGCATTTAACTCTGAAGTCAGTTGCATATCTGTGCACAAAACCACCAATTTCCTGAACTGGCTGTCATTCTGGTCACCTGGGCTTTTGCCTCAACTTTCAAATATATCATGTGATTTGGGACTGCAACCAGGTGTTTTTCAGTCCTTCTTAGATCCATGGTACTATTTATTACTGCTGCAACAATGTTTAGTTTTCTTTCGTGTATATCATTTGTATGCTGAGAACTTTTATCCTCTTCTCAGTAATACATATGGAAAGTACTTATTGGAGGGTTACTATTAAGCCACACAGGAAACAAAGTGCAGGAAAAAAAATAGAAAAAGAAAAAGAACACAGATGCTTTCCCTTGACTGTTTTTGTCTATACCAAAGCTTTTTGATTTCAAAGACAGTCATTTGGATTATGCAGGAAACCAGCTGTGTTCTCTAGTGCACATTTTTAGCATATGGCCTTACTGAAGCATACATACAAAAAGTAGATGACTGTCCATTTGTTGTGTCCTTGGTCATGATTGACATGTGGGTGATATTTTTTGCTTCTGTTCTTAGTTCTTGGATATTTTGTTTCTCCTTTTTCCCCACAATCATTTATGTGAGAAGAAATACTATAACTTTTTCTTTATATAGATGTCTTCTTTTACTTTTACTTCATCGATAAGGTACAGGTTGTTTAATGGCAATTTTACTTTTATCTCTTTATCTTGTTATCCCTTGCTGAGGAGCTAACCAGGCCCTGTACGTGTAGGTAGATCTGGCTGAAGTGATTTTATGGCACAGACATGGCCTTTTTCATCAGCTTTGACTTGGATCAAACATCTCTTTATCAAAGAGGCCTTCCTGAATGACTACGCTTACAGACTGCTCTCTCTATCATACCTCACATACCCCCCTGTTCTACTTGCTGGAATCCTCTTTATTTTCTAATTTCTAATACTTCATTGGATAGTGACAATATTTATTACTAGCTTGCATATTTGCTGATCATCTCTTCAGGATGTCAGGAATGCTGTCTATTTCATTCACTCACTATGCTAATTCCAGTGACTAGAACATTGCAGAGAAACTATCAAGATATTCAATAAATATTTATAAAACAAATTAATGAATGAAAAACTAAAGAATCATATTCTTTCTAACAATGCACAAAGATGATATCTTCCATCACATGCTATTTCCAAAACATGGCAAGTGCATCTCTTAACAGGAGATGTCTCCATCATTGTGACTGTTTCAAAGCTCCATCAACAGAGACATTTTTGGTAAGTGTTTACTTTATATAACGCATTTGTTCCATAACTGCAGGAAGAGGACAATAGGTCAGCTCCTTTCTGGTGTGACACTTGAATCCTAGAGAAGTGAACATGTTCACAAAGTCTAGCATATCATCATCCTTTTTTAATTAGTATGACAATTGCTTTGGCAATTGAAAGCTGATGCCAGGCACATATTGATAACCCAGTGTAAATCATTCCTATCACTGGTTATAGTCCCATGTGGTCCAGTCACTTTCCTCCATATTAAAGCCTCACTGCCAACAGAAGTACTCAAATCTCCTGTAACTATTAGTTGGACAGATGCTGGCAAAATTTCAATAAATCTGTCTAGTCCTGAATAAAATCTCTGTCTTTCTTTTCCTTTATTTGTCTGCAGATGTCTGTATACAAGTGATGGCTGACATTTACCTAGATATTCAAGCCAGAAGCTGGGCTATTGTCCTGAATGTTTCTCCTGTCTTCAGTTTTAAAATATAAGCCTTCAACATGTTAAAGAAACTCTTCTTTTCCACCCCACCAATATAATCTTACTCTGAGAACCATCAATACTCTTCACTGCTTTTCCTGCCTCACGCTTTGTTCTTTCCAAGAACATTTGCTTCCAATCTCATGAAGACCTATAAGTGTATTTGTGTACTATTTAATTTTGGATTGAAGCCAAATTCTTCAGTGTGTCATACATAAAGCTTGATTTCTTACATTTTATCCATTTGAGGCATGAATTACCTGGGAGCTTCTGCTAGTCTTGGCTCTGAACACAGTCTTTGTTTTTCCCAGGACTCAATAAATTTGTCTCCCAGTTTGGTATTGCTTTAGCTAATTCTGTTCATACTCAGTGTTTTACTTACCCTGCAGCACTGCATTATGTACCATTCATCTCTTCTATTAATCATACTATTACTGTGATCTCAGGGTTTATCAAGTAAACTACAGTGGTTTATTTAACTTTTCTTATACCCAAGTCTATCTTTTGTTCTTATCAGTGTGCTTAGCACTGTAATGTTCAGATTTCTTTGTTGACTAAATCTTTGACTACAATTTGAAGTGCATTTGCATGTTTGGTGTCAGTTCTTGATATATTGTTCGCCATAATGAATCTCTATAGAAACCTCATTCATGAGATTGACAATTCTCTTATGAGGTAGAGGTACATGGATCTCTGTGAGTTCGAGGGCAGCCTGGACTGTATAATAAATTCCAGGACAGCCAGGGCTACACTGTAGTAATAGCAATGACAATGACAACGACAACAACATGATTATAATGATTATAATAATACACATTTAGAAATATACTATAAAATGTAATATCTTTCCCTTACATAGTAGCTTAATTTTAGTTTCTGTCATGAAACACCTTGATAGAAAGCAATTTTAAGGGAGGAAGTATTGATTTGGCTGCATTTCCAACTAGCAGTTAATTATTGTGCTGAAATCAAAGCAGGAACTTAAGCAGCTAATTACAACCACAATCAAAAGCAGAGAGTAATGAATGCACACCAGCTGACTATGCTTCACCCCCTTTCTACACACTACAGGATGCAATATAGGACCAAATTTGTGAAATGGTGCCACCCACATTTGATTGGGTCGTCCCACCTCAATTAACTGAACTAAGAAAAAACTTTACTGGTATGCCTACAGCAGGCTAAACTAATGCAAATACTGCCTCATTGAAACTCTCTTCCAAGGTAAGGTCAAACTGATAATTAAGCATAACTATCACAAGTAGGTTGAACTAATATTTTCCATAAGTGTTAAATATTTAACACAAAACAAATATATTTATGTAGTTCCATGCATACTTGTATTAATATATTGTCTAATTTTATCTTACATCTTCAATGAAAAGTTGTAGTCAGGTCTAATCAATTGAATGTGAAATAAAACAAATAAAAATAGATTTATTTGTGCCATTGATAAAAATGACAGAGGAGGAATTCACGAAAAAACAAGGAAAAGCTTATAAGTGTAACTGATTAAATATTAAACATATGTAAAACTGGAATACTAAATAAATATTTTAAAAATAATAAACTTAATAGGAAAATCAAAGAAAAAGAGGTACATGTAATAGTTGAAGTTAACTTGGAAAATAATAGAAGAAATTCCCATAATAATAATGTAAATTCTGTACTAATATACATTGAATTTATAATTTATTACTTATTTTATTTATATACTCATAATTATATGTTTGTTTATATATTAAAATTGTCATAAAGAGTAATGATTAGCACGAATAGCATGTGGTACTTTTATAGCAGTCTTGGTGATGACCACTTTTATATTTGGCTCTATTGTATTTGTTGTGTTACTGTCATTATTCAAAGTAAGAAAGAAAATAGATTTCTTTTGCCCGATATCATCTAGCTGAAACAATAACAGGGTCTAAGTTGAACACATGGAAGATTTTTTATACATTTAATCAAAGTAAAAATAGGAAAATAAGAACATACTATTAATGCTAATATATGATGCCAAACAGAAAAGTAAGTAAGTGATTAGCTGAATATTGACTTCCTCACATTATTTGGAAAAATAGTATTTTGATTTAAAACATAATGTACCCTTCTAATCAATAAAATAATTCAATTTGACTTATTGTGGAACATTGACAAACTTTCAAAATATTTAAAGTCCTTCATAATATGTGTGGACTAGATGCTTAGTACACATAGGTAAAACTTGGAAATTTGGGCATTTAAGCTAAGAATTGTGGAAATGGTCAATGCAATGACATTCACACTGCTGTAAAAATTATGGATTTTAAAGTATAAACCAACTGCTAAGGCTAAGGCTGCATACCAGATTTTAAGAAAGAAGTTACACATTTCAAAATAAAATAGCTTATTAAAGGTATTTTAAAGCTCCGGAAACCAATAAATAAGTAGTTCAAGGAAATTAGAAGAAAACAACCATTTCATAATTGAGTTGGAAATATGGATCATTTTAGTTTCCTTAAAAAAAACCCTTTTAATTGTTTTTAAAAGAGTTGGCTTTTGAAACACATTTAGTAGAAAGTAAAGATTGGGTTTGTGACTAGAGAGATGAATCAGTGGGTCAAGATTCCTCCTGCCCATCCCAAAGACCCGAGACTGATGCCAGGCTATATTTGGTGGAAGGAGAGAACCAACTTTAGCAAGTTTTACTCTGGTCTACAGTCAGACACAGACAAACACACAGAAACACAAACACACATGCACACACACACATGCACACAGACATGCACACACACACACACTTATACAAAGATACACATATGAAGGGAGAGAGAGAGAGCCAATCAATGAAATTCTATAAAAATGTCCTAATATCCGATGCCAAACAGAGATGTAATTAAATGGTTAGCTGACTATTGACCACACATTCATGTGGAATGATTTTCCACATGAAATGTATTATTTAGCCTCTCACTGCATTAAATGAAAATCAGGCAAACCCGTGTTAATTTTTGTCAGAGTAAGCTAGTTCATCTAATATTTTAGTTGTGATATGTTCGAATGGGATTTGCTGCATTTAAAAAAATAATGAAATAAATACTAGTTTATAGTCAACTCTGAAAATGATACCTAAACATCAACAGATCTTTAAGATACAGTGATTATTTTATTGTTACTCAAATTGGCTTTGTATTAAATGCATTATTATCCTAGCAATAACTATTATAAATTATAATCCAGAACAAATATTCACATATACTTCTAGTGACAATGGACTCTTGCTAAGCTTTAAGCAGATAAATACCTACTATATTCTGCATACACACTTACGTGATGACCCAGAAATGCATTCTCTTAGAATCTGTCCTGATATTTTCCTCAACAGTTCCTACACATAACATTATACATTGGAGCATTAGTTCCAAGTAGCTAGAAATAAGAACACAACTGTTAGGTGTGCTATGTGTACTCTTTCTTCATTGAAGAAATGCTTCAGTCACCCACCATGGCTTTCACCATTAGGATCCACAATTCACTCTGTATTATGGTGATGTGGCATCTGGGAAGATAACTCATTCTAAAAGAAGATAACTCATTCGAAAAAGAATTTGTTGTATGAGTGTGTGAATCAGAATCTAACCCTTAGCACTCACATAAAAGCCAGGTGCATGTGACAATCACCATAATGCTAGTCCTGGAGAAAAACACAGAGAATGCCTGGCTAGCCAGGGTAGCTGAAATGGTGAGCCCTCAGATAAACAAATCTCTGCCTCAATGAATAATGTAGAGAGCATTTAAAGACACTCAACATCAACCTAGAGCATACACACAATACCTACATACATGTGAACTTGTACACATATGCAAATTGCTTCATATTAGCAAATACATAGGTAAGATGGAATAAAATATATTGTACCTGTAGTGTAGTACCAAGACACTATAAATAAAAATGTAAAGATAACTATTAATGTTCACCCTGTGCATTCTTCCTCTACTCTGCATCAGTTACTAACAGTTGACATTTTAGCTTGTTTTAAATAGAAAGTCTCTGAGTAAATTAACTGTGAATAAATCATTATATGCCAGATTTTAAAACTATACTTAACCTTAGGACATTCCTCATTACTCTTGAAACCTCAAAGAGTAAATACACCCTATAAGGCAGCATGAAAGCAGGTCATTTCATATAAAGCACAAGAAAGGAAAAAATCATGTTTAAGGTATAAGCGTATAAATGTTAAGTTAATGTTAATACATGAGTAGAATAGAATGTAATTTGAAGTGGCTAGAGTGTATTGAAGTAAGAAAAAAGAAAGAAAGTTAAACTTTTCAGGCTCCAAAGATCAGTGAGGAACAGAACTCCCAGAATCGAACAAGAATATGCAAGTATGTCAGTCTTGCCCCTACTGTCCAGAATCGCTCCATGAGGAGGGCTGCTCTAAGTTGTGTCCTCTCTAGCAACAGCACAGAAACCATTTGAAGAGGACTTTAGAAAAATTTCATAAAATGTAAGTTGGCAAATATTCTACAAGATTCTTGTATATAAAAATTATTAAATATACATGAAAACTTTCAAATTGAACCCAACCTTTTGAATCCACTGCAATCTCATTAACAATTGATTACAATACATTTCTTATTTTAAAATATTCCAATTAACAGTTATTTGTTCTATGAAAAATTTTAGGTTGTGACATAAAGCCTGTGTTGTGTAGACATCTGACCAATGCCAACAAAAAGCAATAATGTAATTGTTGCATGCTACACTGGTGTTTACAGAGAAACAATGATCAAATCAAATGATTCTGGAATTTGATCTGTTGATATCTGTGACCATTCTGTTCCTGTTCACTGTAATTCTTGGAAGCATGTTGCTGAGAAAATTCCTGGTTGTGTTATTATCTTCCCAATATGAAGTTACACATATTGTACTGTCAAGGAATGGGAGCTTACAGTTGAGTACAAGAGAATATTTCCTCTGCCCAGGAGTTGATATTCTTATTCTCAGTGGAAATAACAATACATAACTAGGAGCTAGAAATATGGTTCAGCACTTAAGAGTATTTGCAACTCTTCCAGAGTGCTGGAGTTCAAGTCTCAACAGCACATTAGTTACCTCACAACTGCCTGTCACTCAAGCTTCACTTTCTGGCCTGTGTTGATAAATGCACACATATGGCATACGCAGATACACATCAATACAAAATACAAATAAATATATATTTTTAAAAATGCATAATTGTTTATATTTATTTTTTCTTTTCCTTCTGAGAAAAAAGAACACTAAGATCATTCTTTGCTCTCTCTTCAGTATTCATCTACCTAATAGTATAACCCACATCAACAAAATAGAACATTTAGTTTCGTAAACTGAAATTTACCACAGACTCCCAAAGCCTGAAATACTCATATTCTTTCAATCTGTAACACCCTTTGTCTAATGTGAATGTCAATTTCTAAGGACCTGGGAAAGTACATCATGGCTGCAAAAGGCCTGTGCAATGTTGACTGGACATCAGCACACTCCAGGGAGGTACCTAGAGAGGGTTGCTTTGCATTTATCATCAGGACTACTTTATCCAACAATCCTCATGGTGGAGATATCTGTATTAGAGTCTAAAAGTTGCATTAGAAACTTCACACTTATGTGAGTTGTTAGATATTCTTAAAGACAATATTACCTTTTAGTGTCTTGATGCCTTACTTTCAGGGGAGAAAAATTAGACTTCCTCAATATTAATGACTCAGTAGTCCTTGCTCTTCTCCATAAGGAAACTTTGCCTTCCTCTATTCTCTTCAACCTTTATTGATGGGTATAAAAAACTTTTTTCTGAAAAATATCTCTGCTACATGACAATTTATTCATTAACTTGTAGAATAATCATGTAAGTGCTTTTCTTATCATCTTAAAAGTGGAGTTAACATGAACTTTGGCCTTCAGTCTCATAAATGAGCCTCTAGAGAATTAGGGGATTGAAATTCCTGAAATGTCCATGGTAAAATGTCCATAACCTTATTCTACTTCTAAAGTTATGATTTAAGGACGGGAGTCTATTTTTCATTAAAGCTACAAATAGAATATAATTATGTTTTAAAAAGATACAAACAACAAATGTAAGGGAATTGGGGAGTCTGCACTTACCTCCTTTTGTTTGTTTAAACCTAATGATAATCTGCAGAGAAGTGAGAATATAGCTAAGTCTTCTTTACCCTCTTAAAATTTTTCTTGAGACACTTATTAATGAACCCAGTGATCAGTGATTCTGAATTCCAAAACAGACATGATTATAAATTAGTTTCTTTTGTTGGAAGAATAATCACCTTGGGAAAGAGAAATGCAGACCCAAATTTTAGTATATTTTCCTCACTTGTAAAGGTCTTCAATAAGAAAAGATATAAAAAGGAGACAAACCAACTAAGAGTCTCTGCAGCACATTTTATTCTCTTGGGGTAAGGGATTATTGTACAGCAAAAACTAAACCAACTCATGTGTTGTGGGTTACTTCAAACATAAGCCTGGTATAAAGATATAAAAAATGTGACTTATACAATACGTTAAGTATCAAATAACTTTGAAAAGAGTAGGTCGTGAGAATTTGGGTTTCTTTTCAAAAGATAGAAGTGTTATAGGAATATGTTTTTTTTTTTTGTTCTAGTCCCAAGTGTGGGAAATGGGGCTGCTTCAGATTGTTCTCAGTAAGACTACGATTGGCCTCATGCTCTGGCAGGGGCATAATTTTGCCAACTGATGACAGTTTTTGCAAGTGTTTAGAATTTTGGGCACTCTTCGTTTTTAATTTATAAATTGTTTCTTTGTCCATTTGTTTATACTTATTCACTTAGCATCCTTCTCACTACCCCCTTCCCTGCAATCCCCTCCCACAATACTTAGCCTTACCCTTTTCCCTTCTCCTCTGAGCAGATGGGCAGCTATCTCTCCACCCTGGCCCTTCAAGTTTCTGCGAGGCTAGACACTTCCTCTCCTACTGAGGCCAGACGATGCAGGGCAGCTAAAAGAACATCTCCTATATACAGACAACAGCTCTTGGAGAGCCCCCACTCCATTTGTTAGAGACCCACATGAAGGTAAAGCTGCACATCTACCACATATCAGTAGAGAAGCCGGGTCAAGCCCATATATATTCTCTGGCTAGTCGTTCAGTCTCTGACAGTCCCAAGAGACCTGGTTATTTGATTCTGTAGGTCTTCCTGTGGAGTACCTATCTGCGTTGGGGCCCATGATCCTTACCCCTATTCTTCCATAAGAGTTCCCAAGCTCCGTCCACTGTTTGGGTGAAGATGTCTGCATCTGTGTGAGTCAACTGGTGAGTGTCCTCTCAGAGGACAGTCATGCTGGACTCCTGTCTATAAGCATAACAGAATCTCATTAATAGTGTCAGGGATTGGTGTTTGTCCATGGAATGGGTCTCATGTTAGCCTGTTATTGGTTTGCTCTTCCTTCAGTCTTTGCTCTGTCCCCAACCCCTGAATTTCTTGAAGACAGAATAAGTTTTGGAACAAAAGTTTGGCAAGTGGGTTGGTGTCCCTATTGCTTCACTGCCTGGCCACAGAAGACAGCCTCCCTGGTCTCCATAAGAATGTTGGGGACTCTTAAGAAGGGTATATAAATGGCAGAGCCCTAAGAGGGGTGTATCAACTGCCCCACCCCAACCACCCCACACTGCCACTGTTACCACAACTGATGCCCCTTCTGTTCCTGCTGTTGCTGGTTGCTGGTTGTTGGTTAGAGATAATCTGAAGACAATGATCAACATTGCCCCAAGGAACTCAAAGTCCCTAATCATCAGGAAATAGTCTAGGGAGATCAATGTTCCCTTTCCCCCTTCTTTCCCTCCTACCCACTGTTGGGGGTGGTGGACGGGTGAAAGAAGTATAGAGAAGGGTGGTAGGAAAAGGAACCCATAAAGTAGCCAAAATTCTGGTTATAAAAAGATATAATGTTCTGTATCACAACAAAAGTATAAATACATGTGTCACAGTAACTGAAGGAAAATAAAGCGAACATTGCTACATGGTCAACAGTGTAGCCCTTTTAAAGGAAAGTACAGATCATGCCTGATTCATGTGTGCAAACAGTATCACAATATTGCTTTTCTCCCATGTCAATTGTGATATTTTCATAAAGCACATGTCATCCAGTGTGTCAGTCAGAGGGATAAGTTAATGTTGGCAGATGAGTGTTTCAGAGAAATAGGAATTATTTCAAAGATCTTGAACAACTATAAAAGTCATTTCTGTCCATGACAACAATATAGAACAGATTGTGGAAACTCTCCCATAAACCCACTGTAGGTGTAGTTAAACAAGTACTTGATGTGTGTAAATGTGATGAATTTTATTTTGATCCAGTTAATGTTATTAGAAGGATCTGTCCGGCAGCATGGGCTCACTATTATCATGGTGCAGAAGGAAGAAGAAACACGTGCACATGTGTCTTTCGATTCTCTTGCTCATTTGTCATTTCACTTTGAGTATCTGAAATATACCAGAAGCATGCTTTCTGAAGGACCTCAAACAGAATTCCCTTCTATTTCAGTCAGCTGCCAACTTAGGAGTTTGGAACCAGCCATGGAACATAAGTGGGGAGTTAGGCATGAGTGAACTTTGAAAACCTTCCATCACTATCTGAAAGAAAGACATGTTAACATTATCACAGACCTTCTTTCTTAAAAACTCTAACTTCCTTGCTAAACTTTAGAAAAATCTGAGTTACTACAGCTTGGCTGTGTTGTGTTGACTTCTAGAATAGACACAATTAGTTTCTTCATGTATTGATATTGTTAATATACTCAGTATTTCAGCAAGTACTACAAAGCTCTAGCTATCCACAATTATGTAACTATGACTGAACAGTTGCCCCTATTTTTTCCTATCACCAACTGTTTCTGTTGGAAAGGACCTTGAGAGAAATTATGTGCACTCAGAGGAACTCCATAGGTACAACTCCTCCCACAAGCCACTATGTCTTGTCATTAGAACTCCTGGAGTTTGGAAGACATGCCTTTCAAACCATCAATCCTTTAAAAATTATTTGATTTATTTTAAATTATGTATATTGTGGGATTCTATGTTTACATGTGCATGGGTGGCCATAAAAGCAGACATCAGGTCTTGTAGAACCAGAGTTACATGCTATGATGAACAACTAGACATAGCTGTTGGGAAGCAAAGTCCTTTCCTCTTAGAAAAAAGGACTCTTCTGCTCATCCATTTTCCTTCCTTATTCTAGTAGTCCTTCTCTGCATGTGTTTGCTTTTAAATATGGTGAGTGTTGGAAAGAGATCACAGGGGAGAAGAGAGTTGACTAAGTATGTGTAGAGAGCAATGATTCACATACCTCAAGGCATGTCATGGGAGGCTGGAGGTCATAACAGATTCTATTTTTGCATGAGCATGGATACTTGGTGTGTTTTGCATACTAGTGATAAATTCTTCACCAATGGACCATTTCTTTTTGAACTTTCTAAGTAATGAGACATAGTTTCGATACACACAGGTGATGTTCAGTCTGTATTTCACAAGCATCTAAGATGGACTTTTAGCACTGTGTGACATCCAAGGTCACTTAAAGAGCTCTATATGCCTGGATAATTTTCCAAACAATTCCTACTAAAATTACAATGTGGACAGTATCATCTTCTGTACTATGTATTTCTTAACAACTAATATCCTTCAAAATTGCCTTTGCTCACATTGATGTAAAAACCTGCCAATTAGTCTTTCACTCAAGCCTTTTCATCTTAGATTTCTTTAAAAGTAGGATACTATGACACACACACTGAAACTATTAGAAAAGAAACTTGGGAAGACCCTGGAGGACTTGGGCACAGGGGAAAAGTTCCTGAACAGAACACCAATAGCTTATGCTCTAAGATCAAGAATCGACAAATGGGACCTCATAAAATTACAAAGTTTCTGCAAAGCAAAGGACACTGTCAGAAGGACAAAACGGCAACCAACAAGTGGGAAAAGATCTTCACCAACTCCACATCCGACAGAGGGCTAATATCCAATATATACAAAGAACTCAAGAAGTTAGACCGCAAAGAACCAAATAACCCTATCAAAAAATGGGGCACAGAGCTAAACAAAGACTTTTCACCAGAAGAAATTCAGATGGCCGAGAAACACCTTAAAAGATGTTCAACATCATTAGTCATCAGGGAAATGCAAATCAAAACAACCCTGAGATTCCACCTCACACCAGTCAGAATGGCTAAGATTAAAAACTCAAGAGACAACAAGTGCTGGCGAGGATGTGGAGAAAGAGGAACACTCCTCCACTGTTGGTGGGATTGCAAAATGGTAAAACCGCTCTGGAAATCAGTTTGGCGGTTCCTCAGAAAATTGGGCATGTTACTTCCAGAGGACCCTGGCATACCACTCCTGGGCATATACCCAGAGGATTCCCCTGCATGCAATAAGGACACATGCTCCACTATGTTTATAGCAGCCTTGTTTATAATAGCCAGAAATTGGAAGCAGCCCAAATATCCCTCAAAGGAGGAATGGATACAGAAAATGTGGTATATTTATACAATGGAATACTACACAGCAATTAAAAATAATGAATTCATGCAATTTGTAGGTAAATGGTTAGACCTGGAAAATATCATCCTGAGTGAATTAACCCAATCACAAAAGAATGCACCTGAAATGCAATCACTGATAAGTGGATATTAATGAGCCCAGAAGCCCTAAATACTCAAGACACAAATAGCAAGTCAAATGATTCCCAAGAAGAAGAAAGGAAAGGACCCTGGGCCTGTAAAGATTGCTTCCAGTTTAGTAAAGAAACCGAGGGGGGAGGGGGAATGATTGGGGAACAGATGGGGGGGAGAGGAACTATGGGAACTATGGTGGGTGGGAACTGGGAAAGGGGAAAGCCTTTGGAATGTAAACATAGAATATAGAAAATAAAATTTAAAAAAAAAGTAGGATACTATGCTTAAATTTCAATTTATTGCAAAGTGCCTGCCATATCAGAAAAAAAAATGTGGTTCTATACAATGCAAAACTATGTCCACTCTAAACTCTTTTCAAACAAGTATATTTTATATCCAAGAATATTTTGAGGAATAGCATTTTCAAATTGTGAGGTTGACCTTAACACTGCAATGTTCTCACTTTCCTCCAAACACTTTAGATGCAATGTGGCTGAATCATTTGTCTACCAGATCACTGTATTTTAGCAACAAATGGGTTTAAGCAGTCAAACACTGGGTTTTTTTATTGCCTAGATTGTTTTCTTTTTTAAAATGTATTTCCAGTTAAAATACAGTACATCACATACCAGCTTTCCTTTCTTTCTTTCACCCCTCCCATCATCCTCATTTCTCTCTCCTAAATTGATGGCTTCTTTTTCTTTGGTTATTTTTTTATATAAATACTTATAAATACAGCCAAGAGCTTCCTAGCTTCCCAAACCAAGTGTTTCCACTCATTCCAAGAGCAATATTTTATATATACCATTAAGGACCAAGAGGAACATGAAGTGGGATAACTCGTGGTATGTTATCAAGTTATTCTACCTACCCACTCATTTTTTATGTGTTTCTCCTTGAACACTTATTTCTTACACTTTTGCTCTATCACCAGGCAGCTTCCACATTTATAAGTGTGGGAAAGGTAGGATGGATAGTCTTCAACTTCTCATCTCACAGAGGAACTTCAGGACTGTACAACAATAACAGATTGAGGATGTAGAGCAGTTGTTCACTCTTCCCACAGGTGTTGAGAAGCATATCCCAATCCACCTAGAAATATCTAGGATAAATTACCCATAAGTATCACCCCAATTTGAACTTCTCCAGTCCTTATAGCACTGGCTTTTTTTTCAATATTTTTAACAGATATGTATATATATATATATATATATATATATATATATATATATATATATATACACACACACACACATACTTAAGGAAGTCAGAGTTTGGGTTGGAACAGCTTGTTTCAAAAAATACATTTTCAAGGACTTCTCAATTGGAATACGGATTGTTCCTAGATTTGAGATCTGTACCGATCTATCTTATCATACTGAGCCCTGGAACTTTGTTTTTAGACAGCTCTTTCATCTGGGCATCTTCTTTATCTACTAAAATCAAAAAATATTTTAAAGAAGATAAATTCAGATTTTTCTAGGTTTTTAATATATACTGTTTTAAAATTGTATTTGTTAATTATGTATACAGTGTTCTGCCTGCATGGCCAAAAGAGGGCACCAGTTTGCATTTTTTATGGCTATGAGTCACCCTTTGGTTGCTGGGAATTGAACTCAGGACCTCTGGAAAAGCAGCTGGTACTCTTAATCTCTGAGCCACCTCTCCTGGGATAGTTAATATTTATTGTCAACTGAATAGGATGTAGCTATAATAGGATGTACTAGAAAATAAATATTTAGTCATATCTATAGTTTCTAGATTAGGTTAATTGAAATGTGAAGACCCATGCTAATTATGAGAACTATTATGGGTTGTTTCCTAGACTAAATAAAAGGATGAAAGTGAACACCAGAATTTGTATCTTTCTGTTTTCTGATACCAGAAGCTCTGTGACCAGATCCCTTCAGCTCCTACCACCATTTCTACCACTATGATGGATTGTCATATCAAACTATGAGCCTGAATAAAATTTTTCTTCCTTCTTTATGTTGCTCTTGTTGGATATTTTCTCACAGCAATAGGACAGGTAGCTATTTTAGCTTTAAGTATAAACTTATAAGAAATACATGAGAACAAAGAATACTTCTCTATCACCAGTAGCCCCCACCAGAGATCTCATGTGAATTTTATGCCTTTTCCCCCTCACCCTCTAACTGGGGAATTAACCAGATTCACAGACTTTGCTGTTCAGTTTCAATTTGATGAATAACATCTGGGCACACAGGTTTCTTTACTTATAAAAATAATTTATAAACAGAGACTCAAGTAGATACTTGTTTCATTGAGTATTTATTGTTTCATTGATTTTTTTAATTTAAATTTTTATTTTCTATATTCTATGTTTACATTCCAAAGGCTTTCCCCTTTCCCAGTTCCCCCCCACCATACGTCTCATAATTCCTCTCCCTCTCAATTATTCCCCAATCATCCCCCCCACCACGATTTCTCTGTTCTGGGGCTACAAATCTGGATCCAATCTTTTCAGGCCCAGGGCCCTCTCCTTTCTTCTTATTGGGAATCATTTGACTTGCTAATTGTGCCTTGAGTATTTAGGGCTTCTGGGCTCATTAATATCCACTTATCAGTGATTGCATTTCATGTGTATTCTTTTGTGATTGGGTTAACTCACTTAGGATGATATTTTCCAGATCTAACCATTTACCTACAAATTGCATGAATTCATTATTTTGAATTGCTAGCTAGTATTCCATTGTATAAATATACCACATTTTCTGTATCCATTCCTCCTTTGAGAGATATTTGGGCTCCTTCCAATTTCTGGCTATTATAAACAAGGCTGCTATAAACATAGTGGAGCATGTGTCTTTATTGTATGCAGGGGAATCCTCTGGGTATATGCCCAGGAGTGGTATGCCAGGGTCCTGTGGAAGTGACATGCCCAATTTTCTGAGGAACCACCAAACTGATTTCCAGAGCGGTTTTACCATTTTGCAATCCCACCAACAGTGGAGGAGTGTTCCTCTTTCTCCACATCCTTGCCAGCACTTGTTGTCTCTTGAGTTTTTAATCTTAGCCATTCTTCACTGAAACTATTAGAAAAGAAACTGGGGAAGACCCTGGAGGACATGGGCACAGGGGGGAAGTTCCTGAACAGAACACCAATAGCTTATGCAATAAGATCAAGAATTGAGAAATGGGACCGCATAAAATTACGAAGTTTCTGTAAGGCAAAGGACACTGTCAGAATGACAAAACGGCAACCAACAAGTGGGAAAAGATCTTCACCAACCCCACATCCGATAGAGGGATAATATCCAATATATACAAAGAACTCAAGAAGTTAGACCGCAAAGAACCAAATAACCCTATCAAAAAATGGGGTACAGAGCTAAACAAAGAATTTTCACCAGAAGAAATTCGGATGGCCGAGAAACACCTTAAGAGATGTTCAACATCATTAGTCATCAGGGAAATGCAAATCAAAACAACCCTGTTTCATTGATTTTTATTAATACTTACTCATAGCAAAGTGCTATAGAAGACACCGAAAATATTCCTGTCCTAGTGGGATTACAACTAAAGAGAAGAGAAAATGTCAATTGAACAAAAAATTGCACAAAGTACACATTGACCTTGACCTTTATAACTTTTTTTTCCTGCCTGGAATGATCTCTTGACTGTTCCTATGGAGGAATATGTCTCAACTTCCTGTCATCAATGGCAGACATAAAACGCTTGTGTAGCCCTGTGGTACTATACAGCAGAGATGCAGGAAAAGGTCTGGTGTTTTTTTCTTTTAGCATTATAGTCATTTCCCACCCTCTCAGTCCCCTCTCCCAGAGTTCCTCATGCCATTGCTCCTGCCTCTTGCCACCATGAGAGTACTCCCCCATCCACAAGGCATCCCCCTTTCCTGGGGCCTCAAACCTCTCAAGCATTAAGAGCAACTTCTCTCACTAAGACATGAACAGACAGACCTCTGCTGTATTTGTGCCAGGGACCTCAGACTGGCCTGTAAATGCTCCTGGTTGACTCTGTCTCTGGGAGCTCCCAGGGATCCAGGTTAGTTGAGACTACTGGTCTTCCTATGGGTTTGGGATCTCCTTCAGTTTCTTCAATCCTTCCCATAATTCAACCATAAGTGTCCCCAACTTCATTTCTGTCGTTGGGTATAATTATCAGCTTCTGTCTCAGTCACCTGCTGGTAGACCCTCTCAGAAAATATCAATGCCAGTCACATGTCTGTAAGCACCTCACAATATCAGTAATGGTGTCAGGCCTTGGTGCCCTCCCATGAGATAGATTCCTATTTTGGCAAGTTATTGGACCACCTTTCCTCCAGTCTCTTCTCCATTTTGTTCCTACAGTTCTTTTAGACAGGAACAGTTCTGTGTCAGAAATTTTGACTGTGGGTTAGGAACCCTATCCCTCTGCTTAAGGCCCTGTCTATCTACTAGAGGGAACTTCCAGTTCCCTCTCACCAATGTAGGGCATTTTGGCTAAGATCATCCCCATTGAGTCCTTAGAGTCTCTCACATCCTGGGTCTTTGGTATTTTCTAGAGGGTCCCACCACATCCCATTCCCCTGAGGTTGGCTATCTCCATTCAATCGCTTGGCCCTCTGAGGTTCTTCCCAGTGTTCCCCTTTTCTCCTCACTTTTTATCTCCCCCCTCCCATCCAGATCCCTCCCTACTTCTCCGTCCTTTGATTATTTCCTTCTTCCTTTAAAGTGAAATTAGAACATCCTCACTTGGACCTTTCTATTTGTTATACTTATAAGAGTCCATGGATTGTATCCTAGGTACTCTGTACATTTGGGCTAAATTCCACTAATCATTGGTATATACCATGTATATTCTTTTGGGTCTGAGTTACCTCTTCCAGAATGATATTTTCAAGTCTCATTCATTTGCCTCAAAAATCCATGGTATCTGAATGTATTCGTGACCCACATTTTCTGTATCCATTCATTGGCTGAGAGACACCTGGATTTTTTCATCTTCTGTCTATGAACAATATGGCTGCTGTGAACATAATGGAGCATGTGTCCTTGTGATATGGTGGGGCATCTTTTGGGTATATGTCCAAGAGTGGTATAGCTGAGTCTTTAGTAGAACTATTTTGAATTTTATGAGGAACTGAGAAATTGATTTCCAGAGTGGTTGTACTAGCTTGCAATCCCACCAGCAATACCAGAGTGTTTCTCTTTCTCCATCCTTGACAGTAGGTACTGTCACTTGAGTTTTTGACCTTAGCCATTCTGATTGGTATGAGGTATCATCTCAGAGTTGCTTTGATTTGCAATTCTCTGATGAATAGGGACTTTGAAATTTTCTTTAATTGCTCTTTGTTCAATCAAAATTTCTCTGTTGTGAATTGTCTGGCTCTATAGCTCATTTTTTTTAATGTTAGCTTCTTGAGTTCTTTATATACGTTGGTTTCTTGGTAAGATCTGATTATTTTCTTGAACTTCCTCAGTTTTTGTTGTCATGTCTCCCTTTCCTTTCCTGATTTTATTAATTTGGATACTGTCTCTGTGCCTTTTAGCTAGTTTGGTTAAGAGTTATTAATTTTCTTCCAGAACAAGCTCTTGCTTTTGTTTATTCTTTGTATTGTTCTCTTTGTTTGTAATTGGTTGATTTCAGCCATCTATTGTTTTATTTTCAGCCATGAATTGTTTTATTTTCTGCCATCTATTTCTCTTTGGTCTGTTTGCTTCTTCTGTACTACAGCTTTCAGGTGTGTTGTTAATTTGCTAGTATAGGAGCTCTCCAATTTCTTCATGAAGGCACTTAGTGCTATGAATTATATTCTTAGCATTGCCTTCATTGTCTTTCACAAATTTGGCTATGTTGTGCCTTCATTGAATTTTATAAATTCATTAATTTCATTCTTTATTTCTTCCCTAAAATACTAGTTATCATCTAGTAGAGACTTGTTCAGTTTCCATGAGTTTGTATGCTTTTTGTTGTTTTGCATGTTATTGAAGTCCAGCCTTAGTCTGTGGTGATCTCATACAATTCATAGGATTATTTCAATCTTCATGTATCTGTTGAAGGTTGTTTTATGCCTGATTATATGGTCAATTTTGTAGAAGGTTCCATGAGGTGCTGAGAAGAAGTTATATTCTCTTGTTTTGGGGTGAAATGTTCTGGAGATATTTGTTAGATTAATTTGGTTCATAACTTCTGATAGTATCACTGTGTCTCTCTTTAGATTCTGTTTCAATGACCTGTCCATTGGTGAGAGTGGAATGTTGAAGTATCCCACTATTATTGTGTGAGGTTCAGAATTGAGACTTCATCTTGGTGGACTTTCCCTAGATGTATATGAAGTGCCCTTCCCCCATCTCTTTTTATTATTAAAATGGCTACTCCAGCTTGTTTCTTGGGTCCATTTCCTTAGAAGCTCTAAGGTAGAGTCTGTCTTGTTGATGAGTTGTGTTTCTTGAAATCAGCAGAATGATGGATCCTCTTTAACATAACCAAACTATTTGCCTATGTCTCTTGTATTGGCAAATTGAGTCCACTGATTTTGAGAAATATTAATGACCAATGAATATTAGTTCCTATTATTTTGTTGTTAGAGGTGATATCATTATGTGTCATTCTCTTCTTTTGGGTTTATTGTTAGATGCTGATGTCTTATGTTTTCTGGGATGTAGTTACCTTCCTTGTATTGGAGTTTTCCCTCTAGTATCCTCTGTAGGACTGAATTAGTAGAAAGATATTGTTTAAATTTGGTTTTATCATGAAATATTTTGGTTCCTCCATCTAGAGAAATTGGGGGAGAAATCTGGGCTGGTATCTGTGGGATTTTTAGGATCTGCATGACATCTGTCCAGAATCTTCTGGTTTTTAGAGTTCCTATTGAAAATTCGGGTTTAATTCTAAAAGGGCTGCCTTTATATGTTACTTGGCCATTTTCCCTTACAGATTTTAATATTCCTTCTCTGTTCTGTACATTTAGTGCCTTGATTGTTATGTGGTGGGGTGATTTACTTCTCTGCTCCAATCTATTTGGTGTAGGCTTCTTTTGCATTTATAACCATCTCGTTCTTTACATTAGGGTAACTTTCTTCTATGATTGTGTTTTAGATATTTTCTGGCCCATTGAACTGAGAATCTATACCCTCTTCTGTTCCTATTATTCTTAGATTTGATCTTTACATTGTGTATAGAATTTCCTAAATATTTTGAGTCAGGAGATTTCTATACTTCGTAATTTTTTGACTGATATGTCAATATTTTTCTGTGGTATCTTCTATGCTTGTGATTCTTTCTTCTGTCTCTTGTATTCTGCTGGTGATGCCTGCATTTATAACTACTTATCTCTTTCCTTAACTGCCCATTTCCAGGATTAACTACCTTTGTGATTTCTTTATTGTTTCTATTTCTATATTTAGGTCTTGAACTGTTTAGTTCAATTACTTTAACTGACTGATTATGTTTTCCTGTATTTCTTTAAGAGATTTCTTAAAGACATCTATCATCTTTATGAGATGAGATTGTATGTCATTACCTTGCTTTTCAGTTCTGTTGGGGTATCCAGGACTTGCTGTGGTGGGAAAACTGGGTTCTGGTGATGTCGAATTTCATTGGGTTATGTGGCTACTTATGATCATGTACTTTGCTCTGGCCATTTGGTTATCTCTGGTGTTAACTGGCTTAGGTGTTGCTGACTAGAGCTGGCCTACTTAGAGGCAAGCAGTGCCTCTGATTAGGTTGGGCCTCTCTTGAGTCTAATTAGAGCAGACCTTCTGTGTAGCAAGCAAGCTGTAGGTGTGGGTGAGTATCTTGCCACTGATCTGGCCCAAGAAGAAAGCAGGCTGGAAAGTGGAGCTTGCTGGTGGGGGTAGGGGTAGTCTTTCCTGCACCAGCTGTGCCCAATGGTTGTCCCTGCTGGAGTGGGTATTTAAGCAATATATTCACCTGTGTCTTTGATTATTGCAGACTTTCTGGGAAGCACAAAGTCTCTAGGTATGGTCAGGTTTTGGTCACTGATCTCAAATACTCTGGTCTTAATGTCAAATATTGTTTGCTATTTCTGGAAATATTTATCTTGCATTCATTAGAATTAGTGCCTATTATAGGAAATTTGCTGATATATATATTATATATATTTATGTATATATATACATATATATATATATATCCCTCAGATAATCTTTACTGAAATCATTACATTTTTTCTCTACTCTTTCTTAATTTAAATTTATGTTGTAAAAATAACTATGAAACCATTTTGAAGCAATTTATTTTGAAAATTAGATGATTTCCAGTTTCCAGTGATTGCTAAATTATTGAAATGAGAATATTTTTTGTTCATCTTTGAGAACCTTTTCCTAGAGGAATTTGTCATCAATAGTCATAAATTATATTAATTCTAGGTTATCAAACAGTAAACTGGGAATACTAGATATTTTTGTTTGTATGACTGAATGACTAACTGATAAGTAACTTAATAAAAGAAGGGCTTATTCTGGATTACAGTTTAATGGGTTCTCCCCATCATGGAGACCCATGGTAATGGAAGCAGCTCTCACTGTAGTAAGAGTGCAAAGCAGCTGATTTCACTGAGTTTTCAGGCAAGGACAAAGACAAATGAGTGCTGATGTCCATGCTTTCTCCTCTTGTTCCTTTGAAGAAGTCTGAGATTTTGCTCATAGCATGGTACACTTAGTTTCAAGGTAAACCCTCCTTCCTTTGTAGTCCTCTTTGCAAATACCTTCACAGACACACATAGGGATATGCCTTCAAAGAACTGCCAATTTTACTCACATTCTTAATTCATACTTCTATTAGTGGTCAGCAAAAGCACCTATCAGAACTTTTTCAATGCTGACTAAAAGTTTTTTGAAGTCCCTTCTAATTTTAAATGTGAAAATTGTCATACTTAATTTGCATTTCTATGTTATCCTATTTCAGTTCCTCTGTATATGTGGAGAGGTAGGTGTATGCGTGTGTGTGTTTGTGTGTGTATGTGTGTGTGCGTGCATGCATGTGTAAGGTATCTACAAAATTCCATATAAGACAGGATAACCATTTGAAGTGTAAATTCAGATTTCCATGATCATAATAGATCATAATATTTCTAGGAATTCATATCACAGCAGGACTTCCCATACTTAGCATCCGTCAGTTCTATAAAATCAGATCCTTAAATGAAACTTCATTTCTCTGAGATGTTTTATATAACGAAATACTAACATTGCTAGAGATATAACCATTCAACTATTGGTATCCTTCAATCTGTTGGATGGAAGAAGGCACCTAGCTTTGGAACTTATCAGTACATAAGGTTAGAGAGAACCATTTATAAAAGAAGGGAGGCAAAACCTTTATAATTGCATATAGTGTCTCAGCAGTGAGCAATCATGACAGAGGAAATGCTGGAGAAGTACTTGACATTTAAATGTCAATTTAATCAAATTAAGCAATCTTTAAAATGTAGCTTAGCATAATGGGTTCCCTAAAAGGTTTAAAACATATCTCCTTCTAAAATGATCTAGAAATTTAGCATTTTGATGCTGTAAGTTAGTGCTCTTCAGACAGGTATCAAGTCTGTCATCTGAGCCCTCACCTTTAAAGGACTTATGGGACTGGAATAGAAACACTTGGTTTTTGTTTTGTTTTGTTTTGTTTTTTGCATTTTTTCGAGACAGGGTTTCTCTGTATAGCCTTGGCTGTCCTGGATCTCACTCTGTAGACCAGGCTGGCCTCGAACTCAGAAATCCACCTGCCTCTGCCTCCCAGAGTGCTGGGATTATAGGCATACGCCACCACCACCTGGCAAAAATAAGACTTCTAAAAGAAAAACATACATTTATATATTTTGTCAAGAAAAACAAAACAAACTAGTGAAAAAAGTGATTAAGTCGGTAGTAATTGTACATTAATAATATAATGTTCCAAAGGGCAAGTAGAGAAATAGGGTGCCAAAGTTCAATTGAGTAAACTCAAGATGATGAGCAAGAATTCAAATTATTGTTTCCTCACCAGTGTGTTCCTCTTAATTTTTGTAGAAGTTAACTTTTACCTAAGATTAGACTCTTCTCATCTCTGACTTTCTGGATTTATAGAACAAAAACTTAATAATTATTTTCAGCTTCTAGTTTGTCCCTTTTATGTGAGTTTATAAGAAGTAAGAAAATAGGTTTCTCAAGGCAATGCATAATTCAGTTTTGTCCTGAATCTCCATAAAAGCTCAATTCAGAATGGCCACTCACTGTAGACAACACACTTCTCTTACAGATTGCTAATTTAATACAATTGCTATGTGGTTTAGGCTCTAAAAGGATGTGTTAGATCTCATCATTTTCACCAAGTTGTCCTCATGTATAAATAATTATGATAATGGGGTCTTAATCACACTTTGTTGAGCAGACTTAAATTCTTAGAGCTTTGGTTTCTTCATTTTTAAGTGGAGGTATTGAAACTTAATTTATTTAAAGAGATGTTAATATATACTAGTCTGCTAAAGTAATATGTACAGAGTGGTTAGAAGGGAGCCTTAAACATTGCATCCTCTTTTCTTTCTGTTTCTGTGGTTAGTTGATTGGTTTGATTTGATTTGGATTTAACATTGTCTCACACCATGGCTTTGATATTGAGTATGTGACACAGTAACTTTCTTCCTCAGCCTCTCAAGTAAGAGTTTTTTACACTTAATACATTATAGAAGAATTCACACTGTGCTCATAACTATTACTGCCATATGCCATTGACACATACTTCCATTGACAGCCCACACCTTCACCTATGCTGGTTATCATCTAATAATGAGTCACACCATTTGTGAAGGGAGACTTAATACAAATAATCAATAACTATTAGAAGGACTAAATACGAGGACACTGGGGCACTTAGAATTAACCAGTGCAAAAGTACAACTACACTCTGTAGGCTGAGAAAGACAAAGCAATAGAATTAAAGTATATGATGAGGACCCTATGTAGTTAAAGTTCAGAGTTCTTTGAAGACTAGTGGTATGGAAAGTTGCAGCCCACAACAGGTAAAGAAAGTTTCCAAATCTTTCGAGGCGCGAGATGTTTGGTGTTGAATGAAAAGCGAGTCAGTGCCAGAATTGAAAGTGGGACTTGTGCAGATTTACAGAAGCAGTGCCGGTGTGTCCCTGGTTCAGTGTGGTATAAAAGCCCTTCAGAGCTGCAATGAGTGGGAATTCTGTCCTGAGGTACTGCAAGAATTGTCAGTGTAAGCTGGATTCTTAAATATAAAATTAAAAGATCATCACTTGTATTTATTACATTGCCTGGATTAATAAATATCTGGGAACATTAGTGCAGTATACTTTCAGGAGTGTGCAACAGAGTTTCTATAGAGAATCACTTGGGGAAATAGAAAAAACATATCTTGAAATTGAGTATCATCATCCTTCAGAGACACAGAACTATTAATAACTTATAAGAGTTTGTTCACAAAGCTATTAAAGCTAAACACTATCCACCCCTAGAACATCCATTTGCTTATGGAGCTTCATAAGATTATTCCATCACACTCTATTTGTGATTAGACCAGCTGACAAAGGAAAATATTTAAAGCACACAGCACTACGATCCCCAAAACAAGTAGATTTACAGCTGAATCAAAAGAAGTGGGTAGCTGATATATCTACCTGCAGTTTAGATACAGTTTAAGCTTGAGAAACAAAACAATACCAGATTATAATTGTCCTCAAAGGTGAGAACATATGCTAAGATGTCTTATAAGATAAGATGTCTTATCTTTGTCTTCCCCTTTTGTTACTAGAACTTTAACAATGGATCCCAAAGAATATCAGTTTTCTATCAGGAATCTCATGCACAGTAGAGGGAAGAGATAGAGCACTAATCAATCCCAGCACAGAACTGCTTTCCAAGAAAAAGAATAACAACCATTACTGAGCTTGCTGGAGTCTAATGGTAATGGGTAGGACCACACCATGTTAATTGTTGCTTACTTATACATAGATATTGAACACAAGGCTTCATGGTAACACCACAAAGAAGGCTTTGATCTGTTAATAGATTTCTTTGCTTCCTTTTCCAGGGTAGTCACATTGTATAAATAATTTTCAGTCTTTCACTTTTATTTGTTTAATTGACTTATTGGAGAATTGGAAGCCAAACCTGACTTGTTAAGGCTGTGAGTGTTCAGATTCTGAACCTAATTTCAGCAACCAAGTCTCAGAATACATAAGGCAAGAACTTCAGACACCAAGTAGCACCTACTATAGTCAACATTCCAATGCTAAGTACTGTATCTATATCCTTTGCATCCACTGCCTTTTTTGATGTGTTTAAGTGTCTAAAATGTTTATCTCATACTTAAAACCTGATTTCCATATCATCTTTCATATTAGTCTCTATCCTGTGCCTCAACCAAGGTCTAAGTGTAAATTGAGTTCTTTTATCAAGAAATCACACTTTCAGTATAGAGTGTGTGTTAACAAGCAGAAATTTCTACCTCACTGTCACAAAATGATCAACTCAAAGAATAATATTTTCCTGTAAAACTAATATATAAAACAAGGCATTTAATATTATCAGTGCCCATATATCTACACAGTTAGAACATAGTGAGCAGGAAATAAATGTAGTTCATATGCAAAGCTGGTGCTTATTTGCAAGGAAATAAGTAATAATTTATTTTCACATAAGTTATAGAGTATAGTGATTATATATATATATATATATATATATATATATATATATATATATCCCTTGTAGGGTAGAATTGACAAATTTTCTATATCCTTAAGAGTATGCTCTCATTCTTCGTTTTTTGTGGACTCTGTGGTTTTCTTCCTTGATAAACTCTCCCAACTGCATACAAAGTCACTTTTAACATTGAATTCTATGTTGTCACCCTGTGCTAAATAATCTTTTTCTTATGACATTACTTTACTGGATTCTAGCCATTGGTTCTCAGTGTTCACTTCTATTCCCATAAATCCAGTGGTCCCTTAAAAATATAGCAAAAATAAAAACAAACAAACAAACAAAGAAACAAAACCCATCTCCAGCTTTAAATAGGTGCACATAATTTCCTTGTTCTAGTTTCATTTATGTTGCTGTGATAAATATACCTTGACAAAAAATAACTCAGGGGAGAATTTCTTTTAGCTCACAATTTCAGGTTATAGTCATTTTATTATGGAGGGATCAAAGTTACAAAGCTGGCACAGTTGATCATAACACCTTTACAAACAAGAGCAGAGAAAACTAGCTATTTACTCACTTAGTACTCAGTATTCTTCCCCTAATCTTATGCAGTCCAAGAACCCAAAGTCAAGAAATGATGCCACCCACAATGAGGCTGTGTCATTCTACATCAGATAGCAATCATGACTGTCCCTCAGAAATATACCTACAGGACATCCCACAAACCTCTGTGACTCTCTTTTCAGGTGAGTCCAAATTTTGTCAAATTGAAAATTTAACCTAACCATCACATGCCAAGTGGACAGACCTTGAATTTTCCCACACAATTGCATATATTTTTTACATAATTGGATTTAGTCAACCTCCTACAGCTTATTCCATTTTAGTGAACTTCAAATACATTAATATTTAGCACTTGCTTCAGCCCAAAACTAGGCAAAAATTTCTGCACAGCCTACTTGTCATCAAACACCAGAACCTCTTTATTCTGCTATCACAGATTCCTTGAGTCTCCATGTTTCTCTCTATCCTTGAAGTGCTTGAATCATTAACTATTCACTTGTTTTGGACTAAGGCAACACTTCAAAATACCCTGAAATCTAACCAAGAATCTTGTTCACCTTCCCATATAGTAACTGGCATTCTAACACAAAGTCACACTTCTGAATCATAATAGGGAAGAGTGGATTCTCTAGTCCTTACAATGAAGTTCCAGATATGCATGATGTCTTTCTCCTTCTTCCAAGACTTGGCTTTGTTCTTTCTTATATTTTTATTGCTTCTGTTCCTCTTCCTTTATGGATGGGTACACTTCAAAATTATTAGGCTTCTTTACAGGTCTTCACAATTTTCATTTATTACCTATAAAAAGAATTTTGCTGAGAGAGTACCCATCATATTCCTAGTTAAAACACAAACAAAGGGCTAGGGGTAGCACAAATGGTATAAACATTTGCTGTGAAAACATTAGCACCTGTGTTTAGATTTTGAGCACCCATGTAGAATCTGAGAAATACCAGGGTGCCTATAACCCAGCATAAACTATTAGTAGGAAAATAGAAATAAGATATAATTAGGGCTCTCTGGAAGACAGCCTAGCCAAAGAATGGCTAGATGCAGGATATGTGTGAGAACAATGTCAGGGAAATGAGGCAGAGCGCAATAAAGGAAGATATCTGATGTCCTCTTTGTCCTTTGCATGTAAACATGCATAGACCACACACATATAAATAGATGATATATGATGATAAATAGATAGATGATACATAGGTAGGTAGATAGATAGATAGATAGATAGATAGATAGATAGATAGATAGACAACAGATCGATCAATGGATGGATAATAGATACATAGATTGATAATAGACAGCTCACTTAAGTTTGCACCTTATTGCACACTCTCCTTTTTTATCTATATTAATTCCAAATAAATGCTTTTTCTGTGGAGATCATACAATCAATTCCCTTACTGTAGTGCCTTTAAGTACCTATTACAGTAACTAACTCAAAAGAGATTCTCAATTTTGCTGAATGATTAATTATGCCTTTCTAATGAAATTAGGTATTATCACACACATTCCTCATATTTCATGTTCTCAAAATTACATATATATTTTACTTATTTTTGTGTTCTCAGCACCCCAACGTACCTGAAATAAACATGCAAATTAGTATGTGATGAATTAACATCAAGCTACCTCAAACACAACACATTATTCAAAATAATGTTTTAAGATTAAATACTGAAAACTTCATGATGTTTGTGCACATTATGTTAGAGAAAAATTCAAGTTACAAAACCAAAATTCTGCCTAAAGGCTCAATATTAGCACAGCTTATACACGGCTTCACCAGTAAGGCAATCAGAGAAGTGAGGAGGCTGATTTACCTTAATCAGTAGGGAAAAAAAGAAAAAGAAAAGGAAAGGAAAGAAAAAGAAAAAATAACACATATAACATATAAAAACTCCAAGCAAAAGGTTTGAGTAATTATAATGTCATAACCAAGATAATTTTACAAAATATAACTTATAGTAGGGCAGAGAACGGAACACATAACATATGTAATGTAAAATAAGAGTGTTTTCAGTACACTTTGTCCTATCCAACCTAGCTGTAAGAAATATACTGTATGTATTTAAAACTTGATTCATAAGCAGAATTTCATTGTTAAGTTGCTGCTCCCCTTAGAGAACATGTTTTTACTCCAAGCTAAGAATCTCATTTCCTCACCATGTCTAAAGACCATCATCATACTTTATATCATTGAGACCCAGTTTTGGTAAGAGAAAATATTCAACATAGATATTCTGTAAAGTATGTTTAATTAAGTAACCCCATGATCCAGAATTGCTGTTTTCTCTTTTCCATTGGAAGACACGAGTCTATATTTATACATGTATGTGACATTGAATGACAACAGGTATCTCAAAAAATGCCAAAAGCAGCAATATAAAATTACCATTTAAGCATTATGACTATAGTTAGCAATTTATCATCAAACCTAAATAAAAGGCTATCAATAGAGCCAGATAGTCAGTTCTACACTTGATCTTAGCTAAAAGGCTGAGAAGTGATCAAATAGTCAATTCTAACAATATACTGCCTAGAATAAAATTTGATCTTGATTTACTCTAAGATGGACATATGTTTTCACTGGTGCCCAATATTTACAAGTTAGACATGCAGAATCCTCGGGTCCATTGGCATTTAATCCTGTTTGCTGATATACAACAAGGGAGGCAGGCAAATATTCTTGGGTATGTTACTAACCTCAAATATCTACATCTTGACTTGCTTTGTCCACCAACATTACATGCTGAGCCTGTGGCTGCGGAATTGCATGAGCTTCATTCCGAGGCAGCCCACTGTCAGGAGATTTTTTATGGATAGAGAGAAAGGTGGGGCTAAGGAGCGATATAGTTACCAGTTCTCTATGTTCATAAGAAATGGTTGAATATGCAAGTTGTGTTTAGAAGATCCATTTGTTCAGAAAACTGTGGATGATAATTCTATTTAATAAATTCTGGAAGATATAGCTAAGGAAAATAACAATTAAATTCTTTAAAAACAGTTAAATTATTCTCTTATAGTGTTGTTTACAACAGACATGTATAGTGTTGTATACATGTCTGTTGGTCTTCTTAACATCTGACATGTTTTCTGTATATAATCAAACAATACATAATAAATTTTACCTTACAAAGAATGTTTAATATTCTCATATTATTTGCTAAGAAATATATTCAAAGATATATTTTCAAAATTCTAAATTCTAATATAAGGCTCGATTTCTTCGTTTCTGTAAAATCGTGACTGTTATAAGAAATATAAAAGCTGTTAGAAATTTTTTCAATTAGAGCAGAAAAGTGAACAGAGCACATTTCAACTTTTAATGCTTATTATTATGGTGATTATACTAAGTCACATTCAGTTGTAACTTCTAAAGCCCAAAAATATTTCCATTTTCATCACAAACACACATAGCCATGGACTTAATAACTAAATAATAATAGTATATGAATAATAATTTAGGGCTTGGCATTATAGAGAAGAAAAATGCAATTTATTTTGGCATCATTCAAATCTATAAAATCATGATATTTAGAGAGAATTCTATAAATTGGTATTTAACGTCATCATAAAAACTGTAGAAATGTTTCCTGAGAACTAAAGTGTAGTTTTACAAACACAACCAATAGAAGTATATAACCAAAGTGGTTCATTAGTCTAGTTTTATATTTTCCATCTTACTGTGCAGTTCAAATGTTTGAAAATTGTTCTTGTAACTTGAAAATAGGTAAACCAATACATCCCAGAATCCAATTAATTCAGCCATCTAATGATTTTTCAATTATCTGCTTGTGGTTCTAAATTATATTGTAGAAGAAAAAGAAACACTTTAACATTTGTTTTTAATCCACGAAGTGACTAAGACAAGTGCCTTTTTCAAACCCCTGTCTAGTCACAGTGTGAGAGAAATTCTGTTTTAGGCATTATTGAGGATGATTTACAAAGGCATAGTTACAAATGAGAAGTCTTCAGACACTGTGTGCAGAATCCCATTGGTCTCAGTTGTGTATGTTTGTGTTTTTTAAATCGACAGCTGAAAGTCAGTTTACTTTGAAAAGTGGCTTCTTAACAAGAATCCAGTTTTCCATAATCACTTAAGACTCACTACAGTCGCTTTGCAGTTTAAGTATTCTTAGAGCATCTCTTTCACTTCAATAAAAGTACAACCATGGAAATCCCTTTAGCAGGTCAGCAAGAAAGAAGCTCTTATGCTCTGAATTTCTTTTTAAGTGAAGGAAAAGAATGAGCATGAACTGACTTTAAATTCAGTTTAATTATCTATATATAGGAGATTAAATGAGTTGTGTCATTTTACCAAATATTACCTTTTAAAATAAATTTAAGTAACCTGTAAGTAAGTTAATGAATAAAAAATGTCTATTTCAAAACTTAATACACAGTAGGAATGCAATAATCATTATTTTCCTACTTACCAAGCTAACTACTCTCACCTTCATGACACTAGAGATTTGGGTTTAAAATAATAGAGAAAATGATCCCACTGAAAGCATATAAATTTTGAATTCCAATTATGATACCTAGAAATCCTAACTTAAATAAATGTTCAGTGCATTAATTAAACCCAATATCTTTATGAATCTCAGATGCTTTTCACACATGACCTCCTTGCCACTGTTTCAGTTACTAATTTTATATTTATAGATCATCGACTCTGGTTCTGGTCTTATGTAGGACACTGAAGAAGAGAACAATAAAAGCAGGCACAGTTCCATCTAGTGCTGCAAACAGACGTTGGACAAAAGTCAAGCAATGCTGCATCCGAAATAAGCGATGACAGGTTCCCAGAAGTGTTGCCTTCATTAGAAAACAGTTCCTATAACACACGCAAATATCTGTCCAAATATTATTCTACTTCATTTTTAATTGAAGGCTTTCAACTCCAAAATGCATTTTAGTGTCATTTATGATGAAGAAAAGCTTTCACACAGTATTTATACATTTGAAAATGTCTTTTGCTGGCACAAAAAGAACCTGGCTGTAATTATGGAACTGATTCACACAGTATAAAATATAGTGATAATTAAAAGCTTCCATGAAGAAGTCACTAGACGGTAAAAACACATTCTAAAGCCTTGAATGATGAACAACAAATCAGTGGGTGCTGGAGTTTCCTATATGGTACTTTATTTAGCTGTGACTGAAAGCTGACATGAAGCAAGCACAGCTGTTTGATTTAGATGCATGTTAGAACCTGGTTTGTTCATCTCCTCTAGTATTCTTTGATGACAAGTCTTCCTTGTTGGCACCTATATATTATGAGGATAAAAGAATAATAGAATCTTTATGGCTTCCAAGTTACTGCCAAGAAAGCCATTTTTACCAAGCATCTTTATCTCTGCTCATTCTGCAAGCTACAAAGAGCCTTCTGCTCTTTACTTTAAGGGCCTTAGAAGCGAAACGAGCCACATGTCTCCATTATGATGGCTTGACTCTGGAAGGAAATATGCAACCAAGCCTGTACATTTTTACTGTGCTCTCAATTAGTTTAATTTAGAAGTAAAATGTGCTTTCCAGCTGAGATGTCATAAAATTGGAAGGGAAACATAAGCAAGGTCGTTCCAGTGCAAACTCATGATTGCATCGCTGCTCTAATGGCACTGGCCGAAGCAGCTTCCGGGAGACATCTGAGAGACTGAGAGTCTATAATTGTGATATAATTAAAGTGAAATATTTTGTGCAATTTGCATTTCAGATTGTTTTTGATGATGATTAACTCAGTATCTTTCTGAACTGTAGCAAAGTCACCACTTAGATTCTGAAAAGAAAGCACTTACATATTAATAACCTATGACAATGTCTTAAGGGCATAAATTAATGAATTTTGGCCCAGAATGCAACCATCTAATTGAGACTTTTTCAAATATGAACATGAAGAACTTGCATTTGAACATCAAAAGAAAAAAATCAGAGGAAGATTGCCAAACTGGTTTACTTTGACTTTGTGAAGCGCTGAAATATTCTGTTAGCATTTTAATATAATTTAATATAGTTCTATCCACACTGTTGGTAGAAATCTGAAAAGAAAGATATGTAACAAGATTTTTAAGATTACCGAGTAGGACTAGGTAAATGCAGAGTGAACAGAAATAACCAGAGCCATCCAGGAACAGGGGATTACAAAAGGGATTAGCAGGGGCTTCAGGTCCTGGGATTAATAACATTTGATTCTCTACTCTAGACAGTATAATGAAAAAAATTGTCACATCCAAACTAATGAAATGATGAATATGAATGTGACAGTATAAAGTCTCCCTTAAAAATTCACACACACATATATTATATATGTGTGTAATTGATATAATCATGATATAATGTATATATCATATATGTGTATGATATAAACATATATGTGTATAATATATATCATATATATGATATAATGTAATATATATAACCAAATTCGACCTGTTCTTGTCTTTTGTCTCATTATTTGCATTTCAAATGTTAACAACTCCATGCATAGTTATGATTACAAATTACTGTGCTGAAACTGAGCTTTAATTATATACTAGTGATGAGTTGATGCACAAAGGGGGATCAGAAACACACATAGAAGTCTCGAGAGAGTATCAGAGAGTTTGTAGAAATGGAAATCAATAGAGAGAACCAAATTGTGAGACAAAGGAAGTTCTTTGTAGCTCTGAGCCAGTCAATCCTCGTTGTCCTACCCCTCTTCTTTTGTGACTTACACCACCAGAAATGTTTATTTTAGTCATCCATGAAATACTGAGTGTTCGTACTGCCAAACTTAGATGTAGGTACAAAACAGAGAATAAGATAATCAAGTTAGCTCTTCTTGGAAAATATATATTATCCTGGAGATGATTTTAAAAAGAAGCAAATGAGTAATTTCAAAGTATAGGGAGAATTACAAAGGCAATAGAAACAATTTGGTGTGGATGGGTATAACTGAAGACATATATGAAAGAATCAGGTAGATGTATGTAGATATATATATATATAGATAGATAGATATATAGATAGATAGATAGATATTTTATATGTATAGTTATAGTTATACAGTGAGTTATATTGTTATACAGTTGCATAGTGATATAGTAATATAGCTCAATATAGTTAGATAGTTAACATCTATTATATATATGAATGTATATATATACATGTATATATACACATATATACATGTATATACACATACACGTATACATATACACATATATGTATTGCATGCATGCAATACAATTGTAAAAAAAGAGGCCATGAATTTGAAAGAGTGTGGAGAGCTGTATATGGAAAGGTTTGGAGGGAGGAAAAGTGTAAATGTTAAAATTAAATCATAATTCCATAAAAGGAAAATAAATGAATATTGAATATAAATCAGATGAAATAATAGAGAATAGTCTTGCCTTGAGACATATAGGACACTCCAGGTGAGCCAAGAAACGATAAATTGCAGAAAGAGAAGACTATATTTCACATGTCTTACCTATATTACTGAAAATTCAGGGAAAAGTATAAGTATTTTAAATAGGCATGAAATGCAATCTTACTTAAATTCTTTGTTCTATAGACAGTAACTGAGGAGGAAGAAATAGGAAGCTTGCTCTAGGAGATTCTCATAGTCAACTGGTCTAGAAGATGGCAATGTTTTTATAGAGGAAAGAATGGAAATATATATACATATATATGTGTATATATATACACATATATATGTATATATATACACATATATATACATACATATATGTGTGTGTATATATATGTATCTAAATGCAAACCTGAGAAGGTTAGTTCATGATCTTCATGATGACAGACAAAACAAATCTAAGAACTGTGAAGGTTTTGGCAGCTCTTTCTTCTTTTTATTGGAAAGGAGTAAAGGAGAAAACTGGTCTTGGGGGTGAAGAGTTCTATGTGCTGACCCACTGACCTGGATGTTTGGTCCCAAACAGATAACCAAAAAGAAATGTCAAGTAAACTATTGATATTTAAATATGACTTTCAGTGGTTAGAAAATGACAAATTGCTGGTTATGAACTTTCTGAAACTTGAGTGGGGCTAAAAGAAAAGAAAGTTATTTAAAGAATAAGATTTATGATGGCATGCTTTTTTGTGTTAAAAACTGAATAGATAGGGACATGAAAACAAAGAAAACTTAAGGTCAGTGCTGGGAAATTAGAAGGGACCCAAGACAGTGTATGGGGGATCCAGAGAAAGAGAGTAATATTGAACTCAAGCATTCCAATTTCTCACATGTATACCCTTTGGTCAAGTTCCTAATGCTATCTGTGCCTGGCAGGAAGTCTTAGTTTCTACATCACTGCTGTGTCCCAGTTTCAAAGCTTATCACCTTTCCATATTCATTTTTCATTCTTTCTTTCATTTCATTGTTTATAATTTTTTATTGTGTACCTGAAAGATTAAAAACTGCAAACTGAATAAATGCTTTTGTTCAGAAACATTTCCTTGTTTAGGAGTTTATTACATTTTTCTTTAATAGTTTCATACATGTGTTTTACTGGTCTGGGTTATGTTTCTTCCCAATAACCTACTCTTATCCATTTTCTTCACATGCTGGAAATTTTCTTTCTAATGTCTAATTTTAATGAGACTTTGTAACTCAGGCTTGCCTCAAATTTCTAATGTTCCTTCCTCAGCTTCACTAGTGCTAAAATTGCAGTTTTGTGTGTTTATGTGTATGTGTGTTCATACATGAGATATGGGTGTGTGCATGTATGTGTTTGTATACCAGATGCTCATACCATGTCTCCACTTCCAAACCAATATGCAGTTCATCCTTTCACATGCAAGTGTTGGATTAATACTTCTAGAATCTATTGAACCGGTTTGAATGTGATTTCAGCAAGAAATGAAAATGCAGACACTGATCTCCCTGCATTATTGATAGCATTCTAACTGATGGCCTTTCACTCTCTAAAATTCCTTCTTTTAATTTCATCCAAGTTCCATGTTCTGCCTCCATTTTTAAATTATTTCTTCTCACAATCCTAGCATCAATCATGAGTGTCTTGAACCTTCTTTGTGAATCTCTTCCTGTCCTTCATAATCACTTCCCCCAACACTGACCATTGAATATGTTCTTTCTCATTTGTTACTCTCCCTTGCTTCACATTCTTATGTGCAGTCACCTGCTTGATACTTGACACTTTAAACTCCACATGTCCGCTAGAGAACCCATGGCATTCTTTATAAAATATACGTCTCCTATAATGTTCAAAAAATAAAAGCTATCTATCCCCCAAGGTCATGTGACTGCTGTGCATGTATTCTCTCAAAATAACCAAGGTGTGACCATTCCTCTTGTTGTCCACCTTACTTATTCACCTTATCAATAATCCACTTAACTCTATCTAACTCTCAGAAACACAGTCTCTACACTCTATGCCAATTACATTTTCTCCAGGTTAGCATTGTATTAATTTTTCTTTGTCTGATATACTGTCCTACATGTTGGGTTCTCTGTCATTGCTCTTTGACTCCAGGTCCATGGAGACATATCAAGCCCATCCTGTGGTTAACACTTTCCTTCTATGTTTCATAATTTTCTTTCTCTATTTCTGTAGTTTTCTTGTCTTGGGGCATGAGATCACTTATCTGTCTTGTCCTCTAGTCTGTGAGTCACTTCTTAGTTCAAATACTATACTGACTAGATTTTATTCAAAAAGTCTCATAGTGATGGAAATAATTCAGGCAGTAAATAAGCATTGGATAGATTTAGAAAATGTGTCTGGAGTCAAAACCACTGACAATTCATTCAATACAATCCATTCTCTAGCAATACATTCATTCCACCACAGGAAGAAAAACTGATACTCTTCTCACTACTTCATGAGTGTTTCCCACAACTAAGATATCATCTTCTCTATGTTGAGAGATGAAAACATTGGTTGTTCATGTTTAAAGACTCCTGCAAGCCTGGTCTTCTAAACTTTCCTCTTTTTGTTGCCCAGACCCTAGGAGAGACATACTATGTGCAACACTATTAATTCTGAATCAACTTGCCTGGAGTTCCTCAAGGTTTTACGCATTCCTTCATTTTGCCACACTTTCCAGCTGTAAATTCCAATAACATTTATGTTGCTATAGATACAGAATTTTTTTAAAAGAATAAGTAATTAAGCCTTTTAATGGTAGAAAATAGTTTTTTAATATTTTTGGTACAAGAACCTTTATGAACTAGATAGGAAGAAAAAAATATAATTTAAAATGCTAGCAATTTTTTATAATCCATCTCCTTTTTTAAACAATTAGTAACTAAAGCTTTTTTCCTACAATTTGTTAATACTAATAACTTTAATAGTTATAATAATAATTATAAATGTCAAAATATACACAGTGGTGCTTTGGGACATACAAATATCTTTATAATAGAAATTGTAAATTTATCCTCTAGCTTTAAATTTATGTTAAAATTTGAATCTATTGTTATTAGCACACAGAATTATTAATATTCTTGTGCAATTTTACATACATGTATATTATTATACTTTGCGATATCCCCTCTCCCCTATAAACTTTTTAAAAATGTCTTCTCTCTTCGATACATATTTAAAATTAGATTCTTAACATTGCTAATTTTTAGCTTTTTCCTACTTATCCTAAGTTATTTTGGTGACAAGAGCTACAAAAATTATTGATTGCTTCAGAATTTCAAAGGTGATAACAAATATTAGGTTCACAAGGCCATCAAAGTGAAAGAATAGATTCAGCTTTTGGATTTCTATCCACATTGTTATTACCACCGATTTAAAGGGTAAATTAAAAAAATGAGCACAAGGCATCTACTGTGTTGTCAGAAACAACTTCACGCCAGGGAAGGAACAGAACATGTACAGCACCAAATAATGCTATCAATTTTTTTATTGATTATTTTATTTTTCTAATTTTTTCTTTTTTTCTTTTTTGTTCTTTTTCTTTTTCATTTTCTTTCTTTCTTTCTTTCTTTCTTTTTTTTTTTAGTTAATCATTGAATTTGTTTCCCTCTCAAATGATCTCCCCCTTCCCGGTTACCCTTCCACAACCCCCCATCTCACATCTGCCCTATCCCCTTTCCCATTACCTCTATTAGGGTGCTCCCCTACCTAGCACCCACTCCCATCCCACCGTTACAGCATCCCCTATGCTGCGGCATCAACCCTTCACAAAACCAAGAGCCTCCCCTCCCACTGATGTCAGACAAGGCCTTCCTCTGCTACTGCTGTCTAGATCCATACCTGTACATGCCTTTGTTGGTGGACTAGTCCCTGGGAGCATTGGGTGGTCCAGTCAGTCGACATTGTTCATCCTATTGGGTTGCAATCCCCCTCTGCTATTCCAGTATCCTTCAGCCAGCTTCCCCACTGGGGTGGATGAGCCCAGTCTGGTGGTTGGCTCTAAGCACCCACATCTGTGTTGGTCAAATGCAGGCAGAATCTCCCAAGGAACATCAACACCAGGTTCCTGTCAGCAAGTGCTGCTTGGCAACAGCAACAGTGTTGGGGTTTGGTGTCTGCAGATAGGATGGATCCCTAGGTGGGATGGTCCCCAGATGGTTCTTCCTTCTGTCTCTGCCCCATTTTTTTGTCCCCATCATTCCTTGGATAGGACTTTAGCCAAAATGTGCAGGAAGGGTGATAGAATCTGCAGAGATCACCTCCAGTAGACAGGCATAGCCCCCAGTCAAGGGATGGGACCAACCACCCATCTCAAAGTATTTTATTTATTCACATTTCAAATGTTATTCCCCTGCCAGAAGCCAGCCCCCAAGCACCTCATCTGAAAACAGCAGGAGATTAAGTAAAGGATTAGTTGCTAGAGCCTTCTCCCCATTGTCCAGATGCCTCTTGCTTGTCAGTCTAGGGGGAAGTCAGGAGCAATAAACTTCTATTGAACCAGGAGAAAAGAATAACACTTGCAGAAAGAAAAACTTTTACATAAGCGAATATGCATAATCTCACATAAATTCATACATACAGCTTCAAACATACATATTTTCACGCAAAGTCAGTTGGGCCGAGCTTGCATACATTCTCACAATTACATACTTCCACACTCACCCATACTTACATATGCATATGGAGCAAAAGACCAAGCACTGGTGCAGAAAGAACTCACTCATTCTGGATGAAAAATGGACTGCAATATTTATTTCATCAAGAAAAAGCTTCCACCCTTATAATTCTAAGTGAATTAAATCCATGTTTGTAAGAAAAGGCTTTGTTTCTCTTAATAAGACTAAGCCTGCCTTGTCCTTACCATGGGACAGAACAGGTTCCATGGTAAGAAGAAGCCTGCCTGCTCCTCTGCTCGCTGCAATATCTTTTTTCCTCTTTCCCTTTTTCTCCTGCACATAGTTCTCTTAGTTATTTTATGTTACCTATAATTTCTAAGTTATTCCACTCTGCATTCTCCTTCTAATCTTGTTCTCTTCTGACTAAAAACTTCTCCTCAGTTCAGTTCTTCTCTCAGCTCTGTTCCTCTCACTAAATTCTTCTGCTCTCTCTTCTCTTTGTCCTCAGGCCTAAACATCTTTCAGAATACATGATCACATGTTACAAAGTTCATCACAAGTTCACACAAAATACCAAGTCATAAATTTAAATAGAAGTTTGCGCCAGGCGGTGGCGGCGCACGCCTTTAATCCCAGCACTTGGGAGGCAGAGGCAGGTGGATTTCTGAGTTCGAGGCCAGCCTGGTCTACAAAGTGAGTTCCAGGACAGCCAGGGCTACACAGAGAAACCCTGTCTCGAAAAAACAAAAACAAAAACAAAAAAACAAAAACCAAAAAAACAAACAAAGAAGTTTGCAACAGAGAATGTTTGCATGCATATCCATTAGGAGTAATTATCTAGCTAGACATCTATCTTCTTCTCTACGAGTTCATAGAAAGTTTAAAACCATAACTAAGTTATAAGTGATGTTTTGTAGAGAATATTTTATCTTCTGTCCTAACACCTATAATAAATCCTAGTTCCCTTTTATGACCTTTGGTTAATTGTTTTACAACCTCTTGGAGTGTGCTCTGAGTAGGAGAAACTCTGGTTGTCATCTAAGAGCAATTAACTTGTGACATTTGGGAGACTGGCAGAGTTCTCATTGCAGTTTTGACTTTCAGAAAATGACCTAGTAGCAGTCCCATTGTAAAATAACTTAATAATCACAGATATAATTTCAGGAATTCTTATAGGATCATCATTAAAACTTAAGTCACCAATTTGTCTACATAGCATCACTATAATACAGTACATCTTAGTGGATCTGCAGAGATCTGCTCCAAAGGAGTGTGCTATTGCTTATTGATTATTTTATATGTTTAATAATAACAGGAAAAGCATACTAATAGCAGGAATCTTTCCTAAAATTAGTCCTACACAGCCTTGCTGAATGAGGGCTAACCTTTTGCAGATTATATAATAATCTGAAGCAGAAATTTCAGGATGATCACCTGCTAGTATATTAGCTTGTCCCATTATGACTCCTGACATTTCCCCTTCTCAGTTTCCCCTTTGCAACCTCCAATCCCATATCCCCTCCCCCATGCTTCTATGAAGATGCTCCCACACACACACACCCACTCCTGCCTCTCTGACCTAGAATTCCCATGTACTGGGGCATTGAGTTTTCACTAGACTAAGGGCCTCCCTTCCCATTGATGACAGATAAGACTATCCTCTGCTGCATATTCAGCTGAAACCATGAGTCCCTTCATGTGTACTCTTTGGTTGGTGGTTTAGTCCCTGGAAGCTCTGGGGAGAGGGTGTCTGGTTGGTTAATATTGTTACTCTTTCTATGGTGTTGCAAGCCCCTTCAGCTCCTTCAATCTTTCCCCAGCTCATCCACTGCAGTGCCCATGCTCAATCTGATGGTTGGCAGTGAGCATCTGACTCTGCATTGGTTAGCAAAGACTAACCAATGCAATCAATGTTAAGTCTTTGAAAGAAATGTTCTCTCTGGTATGGAGACTTTTAGTATGTGCAAATGCCCTTTAAATGAGGTGATATGTCATAACCATAGAACCATAGAAATAGAACAATAGAACCATAACCATAGAAATGTAGATGTCAGGTGTTCAGCCTATTCAAAGGCATAGATTCTAGTCTCACTAGTCTCTTCCACATAAACAATTTATTTAATGCATTCTCTTTCTTGTGGGTACAATAAATATAATGCCCTCTCTAATATTAAAAAGTAGTACTTTTTACTTGATTGTACATTATTTTTGAAGAGAAACAACTATTTCTAAGCGTTTATGAGATATGTTTGGCACATGTAATATCTAATCATAATAGTATTAAGAAAGCCAGCAAGTATTAAAGTTATCTATTTAAATATAATACTGATGAAATAATGAACTACCTAGGAGAATGCTGACATATGACATATAAAGGTTTACTCTTGTTGATAGTATGATGGTTTATTCATTCACTTCCTGTTTCAGAAAATGCATTGCTCAGAATATAAAATCAGGCAAGAAACACATATCTGTGAAATACCAATACATATAAAAATAAATCTATTTTTAATTAGAGAAGTATTTTGATAGCATGGTAACTTTTCCTTAAAGATAACTTCTCCTAGAAACAGAGAACAAATAACTAATAAAGAAGAAAGAGAAACAGGTCTTGCAGCTCCATAGAGGAGGCATAATGAATACATACATGAAACAATGGAGAAGGGGCTGACATGAACATAAAGATAAAGGAGCATTTCTAAATACTGCAGTGCCAGTGACAAGAGAATGCAAACCAAAAAGCCTTTATTCTTGGCTTCCAGTTAACAGCTTTTTGCTTGCTTTGAGGTCTACATGGGAAAAAAGAAATAGTTTGCACTGAAAATTTTAGTATATTATCCAACTTTTGTTTGACTTTTCTGCTAAAATTTATGCCCTGTTTTTATTTCTAAAAGCCCCTGAGCAAAGATTTATAGCCTCACCACATACTGCACAAAGCACAAAAAGCAATTGAAAGAAACAAGCAAAAAGTTTACTATGGAGCAACTTTTCTGCCTGAGGGGCTTTGTGAAATTATCACAGGTAGAGATCTATTAAACTTGAAGCAATGATTTAAACTACATATAAGATAACATCAAATTGGCAAGAACTTCTATTGATAGAAATGTGTGAAAGAGACCACAGAGTGTTTAAATTGACTAAACACATGTATAACTGTCACACTGAAAGGGAGAAGATTACTTACTAGTCTGCATGCCTTCTGTTCAAACACTCGACACATCCAGACCTGTAGAACATCAGCAGGGAAAACCAGTATACCCTCAGCTTCATTTTCCATGTTCTACAACTAGTACATGTAGGGTATTTGACAAGAGGGTCTTAACCATTTTTGTCTTCTGGGGAGCCAGTAGTAGCTGTGATGTCCTATTAAATTCAAGACTTCTGAGGTCTCTTTAGATAACAATACATATATACATAGACTTTTCTTCTCACTTGTTATTTTATAATGATTCCAATCTTAATGGATTATAACAGTTTCAATGATTTTCTTCACTTATACTTGTTTCAGTCAAGATATAATCTCTGTATTTTAGAAGTTTAGGTAGTACAGTTAAATAATAGTACTTAATAATTGGTAACTATTGCTTAATAATTTGTAATGTTATTTCTGCTGATGTGGGAGTTGGAACTTAGCTACAACTGAGGAAGAGGAGTTTTGTTCTTTGCTCTGTAGACTTTTCATATAACCCAGAATTTCAGGTTGATCAGAAGAAAGACTAGAGTTATAAGGGTTGAGGTGGTAAATTATTATAAGAGGAATACGTGTGACGTGCCAACATGTCATGGAAGCTGTGAAAACAAAAGACGCATTGATCTTCAGACAAAGTAATGCATTTGAAGAAGATGGTACAATTTTCAGGCAGGATCTGGGCATGTACACATAGAATATTGCTTTAGTCAGTGTCAGGTCCAAAGGAAACTTCATTTTCCCAAATTCTTAGACAAAAGCCAGCATTATGCAGCTACTTGTGGAGCTGGTTCTCCCCTACTAAAACAAAGCATTTCCCTTATCAGTGGTAAAGGGACAAATGGATGCCTGCTGTGCCTATCAGTATAATTAAAAGCAAGCAGACCTTCAAGTTTCTTCAGTGTCACTAGTTAGAAGATGTACACCTTCCAGAGTCCCTGCTAGCTCTTCACTCTTCCCACCTCCCACTGTGCTAAACTTCCCTAGCTCACAGGCTACTCCTTTTCTTCTTATAACCTCATTGCTTTGGCTGTGTTCCCACTTGATCCTCTGTTATGCCCTGTCTTTTGCCCACACACACTTTGTTTCTTGCTCTCCCCCACCCCCCACCCCCCACCCCACCCACCCACCCCACCCACCTACCCACCCCACCCACCCACCCCCTTACCCCACCCCACCCCGATCCATCTCTATATCTCCATTCTGCTCCTTCTTTTTTCAAGGCCAACTCTAGTAGCTGGCATGTTCAGTATGCTACTTTCTCCCTTACTGTTCTGGACTCTTCCACATGCCTTTGGCTGTTCTGTCCTTCTAATATACATTAAAAAGCTTCTTTTTAACCATATTATGGAGAAGTCATATGGTCAGTATTTATAGTCAGTACTATAAAAAATATTTGACAAGAAGTAACTTGTAGGACAAAGCATTTTCAGTTTGCAGACCAAGGTATACAATACACTATGGTGGGGAATGCATGATCACATTACATGTACACTTAAAAAACAAACTAAAAAGGAAGAGAATCCTGACAATAAAACCACCAAGCCTGCCTCTGACCCACTTTCTCCATCAAGGCTCCATCTTCTAAAAGTTCTATTATATTCCCAAACTGCACCAGCATCTGAGGACCAAGTGTTTAGACACACAAGTCTCTGGAGAACATTTCATTTTCAAACGATAACATAATGTTTAAAGCCTAGAATTAAATGACATCATCTGTTTTGAGGAAAGTGGTGAGTATAATGTCGAAAATTATGAAGGTGTACCATACTTAAAGGAGCGGGTGTTCAGACATACTCAGTAAACAAAGGAAGACCACAGCTGTGGTGTTAGAAAGCAAGGTAAGGGAAGCATTTGTAAACTACATCTAACGTGTCAAAAACATGTCAGAGAATTCCAGCAAAGTAGAAGTTAAAAATGGCTGTTTGTGGTGAAGCTAATGATATTTAGTTGATAAGAAACCATTGGAGATAGATGAATTAAAACTATGTAAAAAGAAAAGTTCCCCTAAAAAGTAGGCTGAACAGTTAGTAACGACACAGAAGGAACAAAGCACAGAAGTTCTTTGCCTTACTAAAGTTGAGCCACAAAAACATTTAGAAAAGGAGAAAGATAGGAATTATATGGGGAGAAGAGACTAGCTTCTCTCGGTCCAGACTGCTGTTGGCATGTCAAATTCAATATAAGTCTTATAACTTGCAACAGACCAAGCTAAGACCATATCATTTTACTTAAATAAAAGGCTACAATTCACCACAAATTATGCCATAAAATGATTTAGTTTATCATCTGGAATATGCATGTGGGATGAAATTGGGCAACTACCTAATGAGAAGATACATTTAAATCACTCACACCATCAGGTCTAAAGTGAACTGATTATCACCATGTGTTTAGATTATTGGCTAATTTACATAATACATGTTGAATCATTAGTGAAACAAAATATAGAAAATGTACTTAAGCTTATAATTGCATCATTTCTTTAAAAACTTCATTTTAATTAGTGTTTGAATCACAAAGTATCTGTCACCATGATGTCATTACCTCTACTTAGTGACTACACATTATTTATTGTTATTTTTTATAAAACCTAAATTCTGTTTTCTTTTTCTAAATTAAAAGCATATTTTTATTAAGCTTAATTTACTCTATTAAATTATGCTGCATTTATATGCTCTTATATGTATTGTTTGGATCTGTATTGGGATTCTAAGCAACAAGTAGATGGGTATGGGAGATAACCAAGAAAATTGTGATTTAGTGTTTCAGTAATGAAATTTATAATAAATATGGAAATGAATAGGCTATTGAATTTGAATATATTGAACCAAACATTGTATTGTTCAGGGTTTCATGTGAGGGTAATAACATTGAACATTTGACTGACAGCCATTGTTACATATTGGAGACACAATAACCTTCACCTGTCAAGCCAGGGCTCTAGAATAAAACAAGGGGATAATGTTCAAAAGACTAACACTATAAACAGAAATTTGAAAATGAATGATGATGGTAGAACTTATCCAGATGCATTGTTAATTGATGTGTATTTAGAATGCTTTGAAAGTACGAGGAGTAGAAGCAGAATGGCAGTTGTTAACTATGAAAAATTGGATTATCATTATGCAAATATATGGAGACACTTGTATATTATTAACATGAAGAAGTTATTCAATTTATTGAGGCCTAGTGAAATAAAACGAAATAAGCTAAATAATAGGACAAGTGTCAGAGCACCGGGAAGTCAAGAGGCTTACACTGAAAATATGTGGGGTCTCACTCATTCAGGTATATGAAGGTGAAAGGGCTATAACCACGGACAGCAACTTGCTTGGAAAGTATGAGCTCACAGGCATACATCCAGTACCCTTGGCGTTCCCCAGATTGGGTTACTTTTGACATTGATGTCAACGGCATCCTCAGTGTTTCTGCTATGGATAGGAGCACAGGAAAGGAGAACAAGATCACCATCTCCAATGACAAAGGCCACTTGAGTAAGGAGGATATAGAGTGCATGGACCAGGAAGCTGAGAAGTGAAAAGCAGAGGATGAGAAGCAGAAATATAAGGTTTCCTCCAAGAATTATCTGGAGTCCTATACTTTTGACATGAAAGCAACTGTTAAAGATGAGAAACTTCAAGGCAAGATCAATGATGAGGACAAACAGAAGATTCTTGCCAAGTGCCATGAAATCATCAGCTGGCTGGATAAGAACCAGACTGCAAAGAAGGAAGAATTTGAGCATCAGTAGAAAGAACTGGAAAAATCTGAAAATCTACCATTACCAAGCTGTACCAGAGTGCTGGTGGCATGCCTGGAGGAATGCCTGGTGGCTTCCCCTGTGAAGGAGCTCTTCCATCTGGTACTGCTCCTTCAGGCCCCACCATTGAAGAGGTGGATTTGGTCAGTCCAAGTAGAGTGCGTAGCATTCACCCACAGGGACCCAAGACAAGTATCTTGGAATAATAAAACTATTTAAATTGGAAAGAAAGAAAGAAAGAAAGAAAGAAAGAAAGAAAGAAAGAAAGAAGGAAAGAAGAAAGGAAGGGAGGAAGGAGAGAAAGAAAGAAAGAAAGAAAGAAAGAAAGAAAGAAAGAAAGAAAGGAAGGAAGGAAGGAAGGAAGGAAGAAAGAAAGAAAGAAAGAAAGAAAGAAAGAAAGAAAGAAAGAAAAAGAAAGAAAAAGAATGAGCAGTTGAGGGGCACATTGTACATAATGCCTTAGGCTTGACATTCTGTTTACTGCCTAGCACTTTTTACAAAGAGTATTGATATTTTACAGGGATGGAGGCAGGGTGTGCTCCTTGATTCGTGTGTGTGTGTGTGTGTGTGTGTGTGTGTGTGTGTGTGTGTATGAGAGAGAGAGAGAGAGAGAGAGAGAGAGAGAGAGAGAGAGAGAGAGAGAGAGAAACAGAGAGAGAGAATCAGAAAAGGGTTCTAGCATTGTACACCCATGCGAGCTCAGCAGCACCAGTCCCTCTGGAGAACTCTTAGAGTTCTTTGAAAAATACTGTGGGGAATAATACTGTTCCTACTTTTTCCTGAATAATTTCTTAAGCCTGCATGTAGGTTCAGTAGCAAAATGGAAGCTGAAGCTGAAAACTTGAATTCTAAAGCTAGTCATTAATAAGATGACTTGCATCATGAATTATGGTCAAAATATAAACATATTTATTAGAGTAAAATATAAGTTATTTGAACCATGGGCTGGGAATGAAGTTCAGTGATAGAGTACATGCTTAACCTGGATTAAAATCTGGTCAGGTGGAGGTTTTTGGGTCGCTTAAGTATACTAACATATCATCTGCAAACAGTGATAGTTTGACTTCTTCCTTTCCAATTTGTATCCCTTTGATTTCCTTTTTCTAATTGCTCTCCCTAGAACTTCAAGTACTATATTGAAAAGATATGGAGAGAGAGGGCAGCCTTGTCTAGTCCCTGATTTTAGTGGGATTGCTTCAAGTTTCTCTCCATTTATTTTGATGTTGGCTACTGGTTTGCTGTATATTGCTTTTATAATGTTTAGGAATGGGCCTTGAATTCCTGTTCTTTCCAGGACTTTTATCATGAAAGGATGCTGAATTTTGTCAAAAGCTTTTTCAGCATCTAATGAGATGACCATGTGGTTTTATTGTTTTGGTTTGTTTATGTAGTGGAATACATTGATGGATTTCCATATATTGAACCATCCCTGCATCCCTGGGATGAAGCCTACTTGATCATGGTGAATGATCATTTTGATGTGCTCTTGAATTCGGTTGGCAAGAATTTTATTTAGTATTTTTGCATTGATATTCATAGGGGAAATTGGCCTGTAGTTCTCTTTCTTTGTTGGAACTTTGTGTGGTTTTGGTATCAGCATAATTGTGGCTTCATAGAACGAGTTGGGCAGTGTTCCTTTTGTTTCTATTTTGTAGAACAGTTTGAAGAGTATTGGTGTTAGGTCTTCTTTGAAAGTCTGATAAAATTCTGCACTAAAACTATCTGGTCCTGTACTTTTTTTGGTTGGGAGACATTCTATAACCCCTTCTAATACTTTAGAGGTTATGGGACTGTTTAGCTGATCTAATTGATCCTGATTTAAATTTAGTATTTGGTTTCTGTCTAGGAAATTGTCCATTTTCCTCCAGATTTTCCAGTTGGGTTGACTGTAGGCTGTTGTAGTAGAATCATGATTTTTTGAATTTCCTCGGTTTCTGTTGTTATATCCCCCTTTTCATTTCTAATTTTGTTAATTTGGATACTGTCTCTGTGCCCATTGGTTAGTCTGCCTAAGGGTTTATCTATCTTGTTGATTTTCTCAAAGAACCAGCTCCTGGTTTTGTTGATTCTTTGTATGCTTTGCTTTGTTCCTACTTGATTGATTTCAGCCCTGAGTTTGATGATTTCCTGTCTTCTATTCCTCCTGGGTGAATTAGCTTCTTTTTGTTCCAGGGCTTTCAGGTGTGCTGTTAGGCTGCTAGTGTATGCTCTCTCCAGTTTCTTTTTGGAGGCACTCAGGGCTATGAGTTTTTCTCTTAGCACTGCTTTCATTGTGTCTCATAGATTTGGATAGGTTGTACTTTCATTTTCATTGAATTCTAAAAAGACGTTCATTTCTTCTTTATTTCTTCCTTGACCAAGGTGTCATTGAGTAGATTGTTGTTCAGTTTCCATGTGTATGTGGGCTTTCTGTTGTTTTTCTTGCTATTGAAGACCACTTTTACTCCACAGTGATCTGATAGGAGGCATGGAATTAGTTTGATCTTCTCCTTTTTATTTTTTATTCTTTTTTTGTTAAAATGCTTTATTTTTTACAATGTATAACCATTCACTACTCTTCTTTTTTCTTTTTTTCTTTTTTTTTTAAATTTTATTTTCTGTATTTGTTTACATTCCAAAGGCTTTCCCCTTTCCCAGTTCCCCCCTCACCATGTGTCCCATAAGTCCACCCCTACCCCACTCATTTACCAATCACCCTCCCAACCCTTTCTCTGTTCTGGTATTCTCCTACAAAACTGGATCCAATCTTTTCAGGCCCAGCTTCATCTCCTTCCTTCTTCTTGGGAATTGTTTGACTTGCTAATTGTGCCTTGAGTATTTAGGGCTTCTGGGCACATTAATATCCACTTATCAGTGATTGCATTTCATGTTTATCCTTTTGTGATTGGATTACCTCACTTAGGATGATATTTTCCAGATCCAACCATTTGCCTACAAATTGCATGAATCCATTATTCTTAATTGCTGAGTAGTATTCCATTGTATAAATATACCACATTTTCTGTATCCATTCCTCCTTTGAGGGACATCTGGGCTCCTTCCAGCTTCTGGCTATTATAAATAAGGCTGCTATGAACATAGTGGAGCATGAGTCTTTATTGCATGCAGGGGAATGCTCTGGGTATATGCCCAGGAGTGGTATGACAGGGTTTTTTGGCGGTGTCATGCCCAATTTTCTGAGGAACTGCCAAACTGATTTCCAGATTGGTTGTACCATCCTGAAATCCCATCAAGAGTGGAGGAGTGTTCCTCTTTCTCCACATCCTCTCCAGCACCTGTTGTCTCTTGAGTTTTTAACCTTAGCCATTCTGACTGGTGTGAGGTGGAATCTCAGGGTTGTTTTGATTTGCATTTCACTGATGACTAATGATGTTGAACATCTTTTAAGGTGCTTCTCAGCCACCCGAATTTCCTCTGGTGAAAATTCCTTGTTTAGCTCTGTACCCAATTTTTTTTTTATTTTTATTATTTTTTTTATCATTTTTTTTTATTTTCTATATTCTTTGTTTACATTCCAAAGGCTTTCCCCTTTCCCAGGTACCCCCCACCATATGTCCCATAATTCCTCTCCCCCCCATGCTATTCCCCACTCTTCCCCCCCCCCACGATTTCTCTGTTCTGGGTCTACAATACTGGATCCAATCTTTACAGGCCCAGGGTTCTCTCCTTTTTTTCTTCTTGAGAGTCATTTGACTTGCTAATTGTGCCTTGAGTATTTAGGGCTTCTGGGCTCATTAATATCCACTTATCAGTGATTGCATTTCGTGTGTATTCTTTTGTGATTGGGTTAGCTCACTTAGGATGATAGCTTCCAGATCTAACCATTTACCTACAAATTGCATGAATTCATTATTTTTAATTGCTGAGTAGTACTCCATTGTATAAATATACCACATTTTCTGTATCCATTCCTCCTTTGAGGGATATCTGGGCTCCTTCCAATTTCTGGCTATTATAAACAAGGCTGCTATAAACATAGTGGAGCATGTGTCTTTGTTGTATGCAGGGGAATCCTCTGGGTATATGCCCAGGAGTGGTATGCCAGGGTCCTCTGGGAGTGGCATGCCCAATTTTCTGAGGAACCGCCACACTGATTTCCAGAGTGGTTTTACCATTTTGCAATCCCACCAACAGTGGAGGAGTGTTCCTCTTTCTCCACATCCTCGCCAGCACTTGTTGTCTCTCGAGTTTTTAATCTTAGCCATTCTGACTGGAGTGAGGTGGAATCTCAGGGTTGTTTTGATTTGCATTTCCCTGATGACTAATGATGTTGAACATCTCTTAAGGTGTTTCTCGGCCATCCGAATTTCTTCTGGTGAAAATTCTTTGTTTAGCTCTGTGCCCCATTTTTTGATAGGGTTATTTGGTTCTTTGGGGTCTAACTTCTTGAGTTCTTTGTATATATTGGATATTAGCCCTCTGTCGGATGTGGGGTTGGTGAAGATCATTTCCCACGTTGTTGGTTGCCGTTTTGTCTTTCTGACAGTGTCCTTTGCCTTACAGAAACTTTGTAATTTTATGAGGTCCCATTTGTCCATTCTTGATCTTAGAGCATAAGCTATTGGTGTTCTGTTCAGGAACTTTACCCCTGTGCCCATGTCCTCCAGGGTCTTCCCAAGTTTCTTTTCTAATAGTTTCAGTGTGTCTGGTTTTATGTGGAGGTCCTTGATCCATTTGGAGTTGATCTTAGTACAAGGAGATAAGAGTGGGTCAATTCGCATTCTTCTGCATGTTGACCTCCAGTTGAACCAGCACCATTTGTTGAAAAGGCTATCTTTTTTCCACCGGATGGTTGTGGCTCCTTTATCAAAGATCAAGTGACCATAAGTCTGTGGGTTAATTTCTGGGTCTTCAATCCTATTCCATTGATCTACCTGCCTGTTGCTGTACCAATACCATGCAGTTTTTAACACAATTGCTCTGTAGTACTGCTTGAGGTCAGGGATATTGATTCCCCCAGAAGTCCTTTTATTGTTGAGAATAGTTTTAGCTATCCTAGGTTTTTTGTTGCTCCAGATGAATTTGAGAATTGCTCTTTCTAGATCTATGAAGAATTGATTTGGGATTTTGATGGGGATTGCATTGAATCTGTAGATTGCTTTTGGCAAGATGGCCATTTTTACTATATTGATCCTGCCAATCCAGGAGCAAGAAATATTTTTCCATCTCCTGAGGTCTTCTTCGATTTCTTTCTTCAGGGACTTGAAGTTCCTGTCATACAGATCTTTCACTTGTTTGGTTAGAGTTACGCCAAGGTACTTTATGTTGTTTGTGGCTATTGTGAAGGGTGTTATTTCCCTAATTTCTTTCTCAGCCTGCTTGTCCTTTGAGTACAAGAAGGCCACTGACTTGCTTGAGTTAATTTTATAGCCAGCCACTTTGCTGAAGTTGTTTATCAGCTGTAGAAGTTCTCTGGTGGAGTTTTTTGGGTCGCTTAGGTAAACTATCATATCGTCTGCAAATAATGATAGTTTGACTTCTTCCTTTCCAATTTGTATCCCTTTGACTTCCTTATGTTGTCTGATTGCTCTCGCTAGAACTTCAAGTACTATATTGAAAAGATATGGAGAGAGAGGACAGCCTTGTCTAGTCCCTGATTTTAGTGGGATTGCTTCAAGTTTCTCTCCATTTATTTTGATGTTGGCTACTGGTTTGCTGTAGATTGCTTTTACTATGTTTAGGTATGGGCCTTGAATTCCTGCTCTTTCCAAGACTTTTAGCATGAAAGGATGCTGAATTTTGTCAAATGCTTTTTCAGCATCTAATGAGATGACCATGTGGTTTTTTTCTTTTAGTTTGTTTATGTAGTGGATTACATTGATGGATTTCCGTATATTGAACCATCCCTGCATTCCTGGAATGAAGCCTACTTGATCATGGTGAATGATCGTTTTGATATGCTCTTGGATTCGGTTGGCAAGAATTTTATTTAGTATTTTTGCATCTATATTCATAAGAGAAATTGGCCTGTAGTTCTCTTTCTTTGTTGGATCTTTTTGTGGTTTAGGTATCAGCGTAATTGTGGTTTCGAAGAATGAGTTGGACAGTGTCCCTTCTGTCTCTATTTTGTGGAATAGTTTGAAGAGTATTGGTGTTAAGTCTTCTTTGAAGGTCTGGTAGAATTCTGCACTAAAACCATCTGGTCCCGTACTTTTTTTGGTTGGGAGGCTTTCTATAACCCCTTCTATTTCTTTAAGGGTTATGGGACTGTTTAGCTGGTCTACTTGATGCTGATTTAATTTTGGTATTTGGTATCTGTCTAGGAAATTGTCCATTTCCTCCAGATTCTCCAGTTGTTTTGAGTATAGGCCTTTGTAGTAGGATCTGATGATCTTTTGAATTTCCTCTGTTTCTGTTGTTATATCCCCCTTTTCATTTTTAATTTTGTTAATTTGGATACTATCTCTGTGCCCTTTGGTTAGTCTAGCTAAGGGTTTATCTATCTTGTTGATTTTCTCGAAGAACCAGCTCTTGGTTTTGTTGATTCTTTGTATGGTTCTCTTTGTTTCTGCTTGATTGATTTCAGCCCTTAGTTTGATGATTTCCTCTCTTCTACTCCTCCTGGGTGAGTTAGCTTCTTTTTGTTCCAGCACCTTCAGGTGTGCTGTTAAGTTGCTAGTGTATGCTCTTTCCAGTTTCTTTTTGGAGGCACTCAGGGCTATGAGTTTTCCTCTTAGCACTGCTTTCATTGTATCCCAGAGATTTGGGTAGGTCGTACCTTCATTTTCATTGAAGTCTAAAAAGTCTTTGATTTCTTTCTTTATTTCTTCCTTGACCAGGGTGTCATTGAGTAGAGTATTGTTCAGTTTCCATGTGTATGTGGGCTTTCTGTAGTTCTTCTTGCTATTGAAGACCACTTTTACTCCATAGTGATCCGATAGGAGACATGGGATTAGTTCGGTCTTCTTGTATTTGTTGAGGTCTGTCTTGTGACCAATTATATGATCAATTTTTGAGAAGGTACCGTGCGGTGCTGAGAAAAAGGTATACTCTTTTGTTTTAGGATGGAATGTTCTATATATATCTGTTAAATCCAATTGGTCCATAGCTTCAATTAGTTTCACTGTGTCCCTGTTTAGTTTCTGCTTTCCTGATCGGTCCATTGGGGAGAGTGGAGTGTTGAAGTCACCTACAATCATTGTGTTAGGTGCGATGTGTGCTTTAAGCTTTAGTAAAGTTTCTTTTACGAATGAGGGTGCCCTTGCATTTGGTGCATAGATGTTCAGTATTGAGAATTCTTCTTGGTGGATTTTCCCTTTGACAAGCAGGAAGTGACCTTCTGTGTCTCTTTTGATGACTTTAGGTTGAAAGTCGATTTTATCTGATATTAGAATGGCTACTCCAGCTTGTTTCCTGGGACCATTTGCTTGTAGAACTGTCTTCCAGCCTTTTACTCTAAGGTGGTGTTTGTCTTTGACACTGAGATGTGTTTCCTGTATGCAGCAAAATGTAGGGTCCTGTTTCCGTATCCAGTCTGTTAGTCTGTGTCTTTTGATTGGGGAATTGAGTCCATTGATATTAAGAGATATTAAGGAATAGTAATTATTACTTCCTGACATTTTGGGAATTGTTATTATTATTTGTATTTGAGTGGTTCTCTTCTTTTGGGTTGGATGAGATGGGGTTTCTATCTTGTTTCTTCTGGGGTGTTGTTTCCCCCCTTGTGTTGGTATTTTTCCCCTATTATCCTTTGTAGGGCTGGGTTTGTAGATAAGTATCTTGCAAATTTGGTTTTGTCGTGGAATATCTTGGTTTCCCCATCTATGGCAATTGAGAGTTTCGCTGGGTATAGTAGTCTTGGCTGAAGTTTGTGTTCTCTTAGGGTCTGCATAAGGTCTGCCCAGGATCTTCTAGCTTTCATGGTCTCAGGTGAGAAGTCTGGTGTAATTCTGATAGGTCTTCCTTTGTATGTTACTTGTCCTTTTTCTCTTACTGCTTTTAATATTCTTTCTTTGTTTAGTACATTTGGGGTTTTGACTATTATGTGACGGGAAGTATTTCTGTTCTGGTCCAGTCTATTTGGGGTTCTATAGGCTTCTTGTATATTCATGGGCATCTCTCTCTTTAGGTTGGGGAAATTTTCTTCCATAATTTTGTAGAAGATATTTGCTGGCCCTTTAAGTTGTAGATCTTCATTCTCATCTATCCCTATAATCCTTAGGTTTGGTCTTCTCATTGTGTCCTGGATTTCCTGAATGTTTTGGGTTACCAGCTTTTTGCATTTTGCATTTTCTTTAATTGTTGAATCCATGGTTCCTATGGTATCTTCAGCATCTGAGATTCTGTCTTCTATCTCTTGTATTCTATTGTTGATATTTGCATCTATGACTCCTGATTTCTTCCCAAGGTTTTCTATCTCCAACATTGTCTCCCTTTGCGATTGCTTAGTTGTTTCTACTTCTGTTTTTAGATTTTGTATGGTTTTGCTCAGATCTTTCAGTTGCTTGTTTGTGTTTTCCTGTAATTCTTTAAGGGATTTTTGTGTTTCCTCCTTTATGACTTCTACTCGTTGACCCATGTTCTCTTGTATTTCTTTGGGTGATTTTTGTTTCTCCCCCGTATTGGGATTCACTTTTTGCTCTATATTCTCCTGGATTTCTTTAAGTGATTTTTGTGTCTGCCTTGTATGGGCTTCTAGTTTTTGATCTATTTTCTCCTCTATTACTTTAAGAAATTTATCTAAGTGATCCTCAATCTGCATCTTTACCAGTGATTTTAGATCTGAGTCTTGTTTTTCTGGTGTGTTGAGATATCTGGGATTTAATTGTGTTTGTCTTGCAATGGCTTCTAGCTTTTGATCTATTTTCTCATGTATTACTTTAAGAGATTTATCTAAGTGTTCCTCTATCCGCATCCTGACCAGTGATTTTAGATCTGAGTCTTGTTTTTCTGGTGTTTCGGGGTATCCAATATTTATTGCTGTTGGGGAACTGGGTTCGGATGCCGCCATATTGCCTTGATTTTTGTTAGTAGCGATCTTACGTTTGCCTTTTGCCATCTGGTTAACTCTGGTGTTAGTTGGTCCTGCAGATACTAGCTGGTGCTTGACCCTCCTGTGGGGTTGTAAGGCTATTTCCCAGTGACTGGGATACCTGAATCACTGTCCTGCGGGGGTCTTGCTCACAGATTGCTGACGGGTGGCCTGAGTCCCCCGAGGTCTTAACCTCAGGATATCCCAGGTATTTGGTTCCGCCTGTTGGGCGGCTGCTCTGCACTGCTCCTGCTCAGGGTTCGCTGTCTGATATCCTGTTTCCCCAGGGGTCTTAAAGATGGGATATCTCAGTTATCTGGTTCCGCCTGCTGGTCCCAAGCTGCTGGGAAGCTCGCTGGGTCCGGTTTCCAGCTTCCCTGCCACTGGCTGGATGGGAGGCTGGTTCGGCCTCCGGCTGGGTCTGGGTACCTGGCACACTGGCTGACTCTGGCTTCCTCACCACCAGCTGGACGGGAAGCTGCAGGCAATATGGCAGCTGCCTGCAGGGAGCTCGGGGTCCGCCCTGCGCGCGAGTGCAGAGTGCACCCGCTATTTTGTGCCCAATTCCCACTCCAGGCCTGAGTCCCCGAAGATCTTAAGCTCGGGCTGTCTCGGGTACCTGGTTCTGCCGCCGCCGCCGGATGGTTCTGAGCACCTGGCACGCTGGGTGACCCTCCGGCTTCCCCACCACCAGCTGGGCTGGAAGCTGCAGGCAATATGGCAGCTGCCTGCAGGGAGCTCGGGGTCCGCCGAGCGAGTGCAGAGTGCACCCGCTATTCTGTGCCCAACTCCCACTCCAGGCCTGAGTCCCCGAAGGTCTTAAGCTTGGGCTGTCTCGGGTACCTGGTTCTGCCGTCGCCGCCGGATGGTTCTGAGCACCTGGCACGCTGGGTGACCCTCCGGCTTCCCCACCGCCAGCTGGGCGGGAAGCTGCAGGCAATATGGCAGCTGCCTGCAGGGAGCTCGGGGTCTGCCCCGCGCGCGAGTGCAGAGTGCACCCGCTATTCTGTGCCCAATTCCCACTCCAGGCCTGAGTCCCCAAAGGTCTTAAGCTTGGGCTGTCTCGGGTACCTGGTTCTGCCGCCGCCGCTGGATGGTTCTGAGCACCTGGCACGCTGGGTGACCCTCCGGCTTCCCCACCACCAGCTGGGCGGGAAGCTCTGTACCCCATTTTTAATAGGGTTATTTGGTTCTTTGGGGTCTAATTTATTGAGTTCTTTGTGTATATTGGATATTAGCCCACTGTCGGATGTAAGGTTGGTGAAGATCTTTTCCCAATTTGATGGTTGTCATTTTGTCCTTCTGACAGTGTCCTTTGCCTTACAGAAACTTTGTAATTTTATGAGGTCCCATTTGTCAATTCTTGATCTTTAAGTATAAGTTATTGGTGTTCTGTTCAGGAACTTTCCCCCTGTGCCTATGTCCTCCAGGGTCTTCCCCAGTTTCTTTTCTATTAGTTTCAGTGTGTCTGGCTTTATGTGGAGGTCCTTGATCCCCTTGGATTTGATCTTAGTACAAGGTGATAAGAGTGGGTCAATTTGCATTCTTCTGCATGCTGACCTCCAGTTGAACCAACACCATTTGTTGAAAAAGCTATCTTTTTTGCCACTGGATGGTTGGAGCTCCTTTATCAAAGATCAAGTGACCATAACTCTGTGAGTTCATTTCTGTGTCTTCAATTCTATTCCATTGATCTAGTTGCCTGTTGTTGTACCAATACCATGCAATTTTTAATACAGTTGCTCTGTAGTACTGCTTGAGGTCAGGGATATTGATTCCCCCAGAAGTCCTTTTATTGTTGAGAATAGTTTTAGCTATTCTGGGTTTTTTGTTAATCCAGATGAATTTAAAACTTGTTCTTTCTAGATCTATAAAGAATTGATTTGGTATTTTGATGGGGATTGCATTGAATCTGTAGATTGCTTTTGGCAAGATGGCCATTTTTACTATATTTATCCTGCAAATCCAAGAGCAAGAAATATTTTTCCATCTTCTGAGGTCTTCTTCGATTTCTTTCTTCAGCCTGCTTCAATTTCTTTCTTCAGCCTGCTTGTCCTTTGTTGACATCTGACTTGTGACCAATTATATGATCTGTTTTGGAGACGGTGCCATGCAGTGCTGAGAAAAAGTTATATTCTTTTGCTTTGGGATGAAATGTTATAAATATATATCTGTTAAATCCAATTGGTCCAAAGCTTCAAACTATCATTATTTACATATGATATGATAGTATACTTAAGCGACCCAAAAAACTCCACTAGAGAACACCTACAGCTGATAAACAACTTCAGCAAAGTGGGTGGTTATAAAATCAACTCAAGCAAATCAGTAGCCTTCTTATACTCAAAGGACAAGCAGGCTGAGAAGGAAGTTAGGAAAATAACACCCTTCACAATAGCCACAAACAATATAAAAAAAACCTGAAGTTCTTGTCATATAAATCTTCACTTCTTTGGTTAGAGTCACACCAAGATACTTTATATTGTTTGTGGCTATTGTGAAAGGTGTCATTTCCATAATTTTCCATAATTTGTATCCCTTTGACTTCCGTATGTTTTTCAAATTTTTCTAGCTAGTACATCAAGTACTATATTGAAGAGATATGGTGAGATGATGCAGCCTTGTCTAGTCCCTGATTTTAGTGGGATTGCTTCAAGTTTCTCACCATTTACTTTGATGTTGGCTACCTGTCTGCTGTAAATTGCTTTTACTATGTTTAGGTATGGGCCTTGAATTCCTGTTCTTTCCAAGGATTTTAGCATGAAAGGATGCTGAATTTTGTCACATGCTTTTTCAGCATCCAATGAGATGACCATGTGTGGGTTTTTTTGAGTATTTTTATGTAGTGCTTTACATTGATGGATTTCCTTATATCAAACCATCCCTGCATCCCTGGGATGAAGCCAACATGATCCTGGTGAATGATCGTTTTGATGTGTTCTTGGATTTGGTTGGCAAGAATTTTATTGAGTATTTTTGCATCCATGTTCATAAGGGAGATTAGTCTGAAGTTCTCTTTTTTAGTTCGATCTTTGTATGGTTTTGGTAACAAGGTAAATGTGGATTGGTAGAATGAGTTGGGTAATGTTCCTTCTGTTTCTATTTTGTGGTATAGTTTGAAAAGTATTGGTATTAGGTCTTCTTTGAAAGTCTAATAGAATTCTGCACTGAAACCATCTGGCTCTAACCAAACAAGTGAAAGATTTATATGACAAAAACTTCAGGTCTCTGAAGAAGGAAATGGAAGAAGACCTCAGAAAATGGAAAAATCTTCCATGCTCATGGGTTGCAATGATTAATATAGTTAAAATGGCAATCTTGTGAAAGGCAATATACAGATTAAATGCAATCCTCATCAAAATCCCAAATCAGATCTTCATAGAGTTAGAAAGAGCAATTCTCAAATTCATCTGGAATAACAAAAAACCAAGGTTACCTAAAACTGATCAACAGTAAAAGAACTTGTAGGGTAATCAATATCCCAGACCTCAAGCAATACTACAGAGCAGTGGTGTTAAAAACTGCATGGTATTGGTACAGGGACAGGGAGGTGGATCAATGGAATAGGATTGAAGACCCAGAAGTGAACCCACACATCTATGGCCAATTGATCTTTGACAAAGGTGCTGAAAACATCCAGTGGAGAAAAGATAGCCTTTTCAACAAATGGTGCTGGCTCAACTGGAGGTCAACATGCAGAAGAATGAGAATTGATCCACTCTTATCTCCTTGTACTAAGCTCAACTCCAAGTGGATCAAGGACCTCCACATAAAACCAGACACACAAAAATTAATAGAAAAGAAACCGGGGAAGACCCTTGAGGACATTGGCTCAGGTGGAATGTTCCTGAACAGAACACCAATTGCTTATGCTCTAAGATCAAGAATAGACAAATGGGACATCATAAAATTACAAAGATTCTGTAAAACAAAAGACACTGTCAAAAGGACAAATCGGCAACCAACAAATTGGGAAAAGACCTTCACCAACCCTACATCTGATAGAGGGCTAATATCCATTGTATACAAAGAACTCAAGAAGTTAGACCCCAGAAAACCAAGTAACCACATGCAAAAATGGGGTACAGAGCTAAACAAAGACTCACTAGAAGAAATTCGGATGGCTGAGAAACACCTTAAAAATGTTCAACATCATTAGTCATTAGAGAAATGCAAATCAAAACAACCCTGAGATTTCACCTCACACTAGTCAGAATGGTTAAGATTAAAAACTCAGGAGACATCAGGTGTTGACGATGACGATGTGGAGAAAGAGGAACACTCCTCCAATGGTGGTGGGACTCTAAGCTGGTACAACCACTCTGGAAATCAGTCTGGTGGTTCCTCAGAAAACTGGACACGATACATCCAGAGGACCCAGCCATACTGCTCCTGGGAATATACCCAGAAGATTCTCCAGCATGCAATAAGGGTACATGCTGTTCATAGCAGCATTATTTATAATAGCCAGAAGCTGGAAAGAACTCAGATGTCCCTCAACATAGGAATGGATAAAAAAAAATATGGTATATATACACAATGGAGTACTATTCAGCCATTAGAAACAACGAATTCATGAAAGTCTTAGAGAAATGGATGGAGCTGGAGAGCATCATACTAAGTGAGGTAACCCAGTCTCAAAAGATTACCCATGATATGCACTCACTGATAAGTGGATATTAGCCTATAATCTTGGGACACCAAAAACCCAATCCACATACCAAATAATGCTTAACAAGAAGAATGGAGTAGACACTGGTGCTGGAAAGGATCAAAGCATCAGTGTAGGGGAATACCAGGACAGAGAAGTGGGAAGGGGTGGATGGGAGAACATGTGGAAGGAAAAGGGCATGTGGGTCCTTTGGGGGGGTGGGGAACCAGAAAAATGGAAATGAAATGTAAATAGAGAATATATTCAATAAAAAAATAAAAATAAAAGACGTTCAACATCATTAGTCATCAAGGACATACAAATCAAAACAACTCTGAGATTCCACCTAACACTAGTCAGAATGGCTAAGATTAAAAGAAACAACAGGTGCTGGAGAGGATGTGGAGAAAGAGTAACACTCCTCCACTGTTGGTGGGATTGCAAGATGGTACAACTGTTCTGGAAATCTGCCTGGAGTTTCTTCAGAAAATTGGGCATGACACTTCCAGAGGACCCTGTCATACCACTCCTGGGCATATACCCAGAGTATTCCCCTGCATGCAATAAAGACTCATGCTCCACTATGTTCATAGAAGCCTTATTTATAATAGCCAGAAGCTGGAAGGAGCCCAGATGTCCCTCAAAGGAGGAATGGATACAGAAAATGTGGTATATTTATACAATGGAATACTAATCAGCAATTAAGAATAATGGATTCATGCAATTTGTAGGCAAATGGTTGGATCTGGAAAATATCATCCTATGTGGGTTAACCCAATCACAAAAGAATACACATGAATTGCAATCACTGATAAGTGGATATTAATGAGCCCAAAAGCTCTGAATACTCAAGGCACAATTAGCAAGTCAAAAGATTCTCAAGAAGAAGGAAGGAGAGGACACTGGTCCCCAGAAAGACTGGTTCCAGTTTTGCTGGAGAGTACCAGAACAGAGAAAGTGTTGGGGGGTGAATGGGGAATGGGTGGGGGATGGAGAGGACTTATGGGACATATGGAGAGGGGGGAACTGGGAAAGGGGAAAGCCTTTGGAATGTAAACAAAGTTTATAGAAAATAAAATAAAAGGAAAAAATCTGGTCAGAACGTGAAAACTAAATTTTAATAAAAAGTGAATTGAGTTATGCCTTCCATTAAAGAAAGACTGAAAGTCAGCCTCAAACCTATATAAAAACCAGAACACGTTTGGAAATGTATTATGCCCTGAATGAACCATTTACATAAATGAATCCAAAGTGTTGGAGGGATATCTATGAAGTTAACACATGATCTATAACATGAATTACTTGATCACTGTAATTATGGAAATTGAATTGTGAGGAAATTCATGATGTCACTGCTTTCATTCTGACAGCTATATATGTTGTTAGAAAATTACAACCAATCACTCTGTCAAAGCATGACTTTGAGAACTCCCATTTTGTTCCAGGAATTCACTGTAGTTCTGACAAAGTACAGAGTTATACATACTGATCTTCCTCACTAGATTCCTTTACAAACTGCTATAGTAGCTATGAAAATACTATCTTCTATATAACAACTGAGCATGGTGTGTGTTGGTTTAAGATCAACTGATGTATTTTATTTTCTAGAACTCTTATTCTGTAATTTAATAATGGAATTATTTAAACTATAGCTATGCATAGAACCTGATGTCTTGAAATATGTTGTGTTTTGCTTCCTGTATCCTCATAAAATAGTAGGTTTATATACTGTGTTGAATTTTTGCATTTTATATTTTATCATTTAAGCCAGTAACATAAAATAATATGTCCTATATAAGCTAAGCAGTAACAAGGTTAGGATTTAAGCTTACTTACAAGGTCTTGATTTTTTCCCTTATAACTTCATGTCAATTCAAGACAATATATATTTTATACCAATCATAAAAATGATGGACATATTATTAAATGAACATAAAAAGGTAAAGTCTTTTTGTTTGTTTTTTTTTTGTTTTGTTTTGTTTTCAGTAGAGCTTAAAATCTTGGCTCTTATTGTGGTACAAACACAAAATAAGAACAATATTACCCAAAGATTTTACCTCCATAGTAGCTAAGCCAAGAGTTGACAGTTCTGCTGTGCCCAGGAATGAACTTTAGGCACAATTATTTGGATACAGATTTCCTGCTATTTGCAACATTCTCAGCCCACAGGGAACAGGTTACATTCATTTAATTTAAATGGTGTGTGTATTAAGATGGTAGATTAATGAAGTCATTCATCAACTGTTTCAATGAAAAATGGTTCTGCTTGGAGGGTAGCACAGACACTAGGTGATGGTAAGGTTCTGGTTCATTGACTGTGATGATTTTGAAAACATCTGAGTGATTTTGAAAAACATTCATCTCAGAAAAAGGGTAACTTATAAGTTCATCTTCAAAATTGATGCCATAATTGTAAATATTGAGCAAAACATTCAGTCACACTCCTTGTTCTCTTACAAACCACCTCCCAAATTAATTTTCTATGTTTCTTTTGGCTGAATAAATAATTTTGAAATACGCAAGCTCTTCTGAAAACCATAGTATAGTGTAAAAAACATCAAACAATCCTACTTATAGAGAAGCTGTAATAGGGGAAGCATGATTTCAGGACCATTATGTGGTACACAGCAAGACATTGTCACATACAAACAAGCAGAAAGTGTGATGGATTGTTCAATATTGGACATTTCTCCAATTACCAAATTCGAGAGGCCACTGAGTGACAGCCAACAAATTTCTAATTCCTCATATTTTTGAATTTTAATCAATTAGGGTATGCTGGTAGTATTTATGTTCATATTAAGAGACTTTAAGTAATGTGATTGTTACTTCCTATTATTTTTGTTCTTTGAGGTGGAATTATGTTTGTGTGGGTTTGTTGAATGATTTTTTGTCTTGCTTCTTCTATGGTGTAGTTTCCCTCTTTGTGTTGGTGTCTTGCATCTATTATCCTTGTAAGTTTGGATTTGTGGAAAGATAGTATGTAAATTTGGTTTTGTCATGGAATATCTAGTTTTCTCTGTCTATGGTAATTGAGAGTTTTGCTGGGTATAGTAGCCTGGGCTGGCATTTGTGTTCTCTTATGGTGTGTATGAGATCTGCCCAGGATCTTCTAGATTTCAGAGTTTCTGGTGAGATGTCTGGTGTAATTCTGATAGTTTTGCCTTTATATATTACTTGAACTTTTTCCCTTACTGCTTTTAATATCCTTTCTTTGTCTAGTGCATTTGGTATTTTGATTATTATGTAGCAGGAGGAATTTCTTTTCTGGTCCAGTCTATTTGGAGTTCTGTAGGCTTCTTGCATGTTTACCGGTATCTCTTTCTTTAGGTTAGGGAAGTTTTCTTCTATAATTTTGTTGAAGACATTTAAGTTGGGAATCCTTACTCTCTTCTTTACCTATTATCCTTAAGTTTGGTCTTCTCATTGTGTCCTGAATTTTCTGGATATTTTGGGTTAGGAACGTTTTGGTTTTACATTTTCTTTGGCTGTTGTGTCAGTGTTTTTCTATGGTATCTTTTGCACCTGAGATTCTTGTCTCTTGTATTTGCTGATGATTCTTGCATATATGACTCCTGATCTCTTTCATAGGTTTTCTAGCTCCAGGATTGCCTTAGTTTGTGATTTCTTTATTGTTTCTAGTTGCATTTTTAGATCAGATTTTATTCATTTCCTTTGCCCGTTTGACTGTGTTTTCCTGTAATTCTTTATGGGATTTTGTATTTTCTCTTTAAGAGCTTCTAGCTGTTTACCTGTGCTCTCTGGTATTTCTTTAACAGAGGTATTTATGTCCTTCTTAATGTTCTCTATTATAATCATGAGAAATTATTATAGATCTAAATTTTGCTTTTCCCATGTGATGGTGGAACTGGGTTCTAATAATGCCAAGTAGCCGTGATTTCTGCTGCTTGTGTTTTTACACTTGCCTCCCACCATCTGATTATATCTAGTGCTACCTGCCCCCACTATATCTGACTGGAGGCTGTCCTTCCTGTGATCCTGGTTGTGTTAGAACTCCTCAGAGTCAAGCAGTATCTGTGATTCTGGGATTCTGGATCCTGAGATCCTGGGTGTGTCCGAGGTCCTGGTAGTCTAGATGCCTCTGGGACCCTAAGATCCTGGTATGACAAAGCTCCTGGGATACTCACCATGTAAAAGTACCTGGGAATGGAGCTAACTCTGGGTGACTTGGGACTGGCTGCATTTTGTGCCCAAGGTCTGCTCAGGACACTGGCCCAGACAGACCAGAAGGAACCCATGCCACTTGTCTGGAAGAGTTCCTGCATGCCCAAGTCCCACTGGTCCCAGTAACTCCCAGTTTTGGGACAGATGCTGTGTCCTCCACACCTCTGATCCTATGATCCTGGGCATGTTAGAGTACCTGGGAGTGGAGCTTCCTCTGCGTGTTGTAGGACTGGCTTTGGAGTTTGCACCAAAAGTCTGCTCATGGCACCAGCCCAACCCAGACAGAACCTGTGCCACTGGTCTGGCAGAGTTCCTGCATGCCTGGTTCTGCTGTGCCAGTTACTTCTGGTGTTGCTGGTGTTGAGACAGATGTATCCTCCTCACCTCTTTCTCTCTCTCTCTCTCTCTCTCTCTCTCTCTCTCTCTCTCTCTTCCCCCCCCCCCGTGTGTGTGTGTGTGTGTGTGTGTGTGTGTGTGTGTGATTCTTAAAAGCCTGTAGCATTGGATTTGAAATGTTTTAAAAGGATGTATATTACTTTAGTTTAGTCAATTTTCTCTTTAACTCTAATTGGCTTCTTAATGCAGGGCTTTAATTTAAAGTTGGCTTTCAGCACAAACTCAAGAACTTACAGATAGCTTATTGTCCAATAAATGCACACATTTCCTGTGTTCTTTATTATATATTACTAACATTATTCATTTTCTTTTAAATTTCATGGATTATAGACTTAAAGTGTACAGTTTTAGAGTGCAGTAAGAGTTGGTGATTGGCATCTCTGTCTGTTTTTCCTACAGTCTGTTCCCAGTATTCTAGAGGGGTGTTCGCCATTTTTGGACTCTATGACAAGAGGTCAGTGCATACCTTGACCTCCTTCTGCAGTGCTCTGCACATCTCTCTCATCACACCAAGCTTTCCCACTGAAGGGGAGAGCCAGTTCGTGCTTCAGCTAAGACCTTCATTGAGAGGTGCACTCCTGAGCCTCCTTGATCACTATGAATGGAATTGTTTTGTCTTCTTGTATGATACAGACAGGGGTAAGTCTTAATTTTCTACCTTAGGAGATATTTAATATTAAGTCTGCCATGCCTTTGTATCATTTATGTGACTTTGCACAAGTATTTTGATCCTTAATGCGGCTTAAACCAGAGAATAGTTTGGGCATATTAATGTTTTCATTTTAATTCCCAGAAGTAATTTCTAATTTAAAATGTTTCTATCCTGTCATAGTGACTTTTTATTTGACCCCAGCTCTTTTATGGGAAAGGTAGAGACAAACAGATCTCCATGAGTTCCAGGCCAGCCTGGTCTAAGTAACTAGTTCCAGGCTAGCTAGAGCTATAGAGTGAGTCCCAGCATCAAAACAAAGCAACACAAAACAAAACCAGTAGCTTCTTATTTCTGAGTAAATTGGCTCTGCAAGTGTGTTAAAATAGAAGCATTGAGAAAAATCAAGCATTAATTCCTTTTCTCTATCAGTGGCAATTATCCCAGAACTCTCTTTGATTTCTGGCCCATCAAATTAAGTGCAAGCATATCAACTGAATGACTATCATTAATTCTCCAGCAGATACCAGTGGGGTGGTAGCTTCCATATCACTTCCATATCTGTGTATCGAAAAGATATTTATGATCTCAAGGTTGAAGGCTCAATAACTGTGAGCTACCAGACTGCCTCAGATGGCACCCACCAGCTCTAAGTTATCTATCTCTGCTTCTGACAAGCCATCTTTGAATGTATATGTATCATGCAGAACATCAGGGTTCTGGTGACTGCCTCACTCTGCTTGATTAGTTAGAAAGCACAAATCATAGAATTCAAGATCACTTTATGTCTTACATACTGTAACATTATATAATTATTCCAGGGAGAGATATGATTGGCAAAGCAGGAAAGGGAAAATTTATATTTGACTTTCTTTGGCATGCCTTCATTTGTCTATTACATTTCTGGTTAGTATATTTTAAGAAAGGTTTTCTGCTCACTGCATAAAATATTTTCAGAAATCTAGCAAATACTTGTGGATGGTATTGTATATATGTGTGCTGGCTCAAAAAAAGTTTGTGCAAGAGGTGCTAATGAGATAAAGAGAAGCATTTGTATAGTTAATGGTTATATCTATGCCCACTTTAGAGACTTTTACTGCATATATGCTTTTACTTTTAAAATATGCATATAAAGCATTAGATGCTAATTTAAAAATAATATAAAAGTATGTCATAGCAGTTAACATTAAGGAAATCAATGTATTAGTATCAACACATATCAAAGTGAAAGTATCGATAGCAGCTTCTTTGAAACTGCTTCCAGAAAGAGTTGAAAGGGTTTAGGAAAAGTTCTGAAAGGTAAAGCTTTCAGAATGTACACATGTAGCACAGGTACCATCCTATTCTTAATCTTCTCAACCTTTAGTTACTAATTGTTAAATTTACTAATACTCTGATATCATTCTTTGTAACCTCATTTCAGATAGGAATAGAATAGCATAAGTCAAATTTATCCATTCCCTGTAAATCCACCCTGGTCCACAGAGGAATTGTTAAATGTTTGTAATACATAAAGGTACCATTCTCTTCTTTGTCTTCTTCATATCTAGTTTGTAATTAACACGCTTGCTAATAGTTTGATTTCTTTTATGATTGTGCTGCTTGACTCCTCAACCCTATTTTATAGATAAAATTAATGCTGATGATAAAACTAACATAATTGACAAGTAAAGTCAAATGTTTAGAATCTTTTAGAATCTATTCAAGTGTGATATAAGTAAGTATGGATAATGTATCTTAATGCTTCATTGAAGGATGTCCAAACCAGGAAAAGAAAACTTTCCTCTCAACCCATAAAACAAACACAAAAATTTCCTGGTATGGCTTTTGTTTTGGTAAATATCCTATGAAAACACTCAAGCAATCATCTGTATTATAATGAACTTGTTGGGATTTCAAAAGTATTTTTATGAGTAAGCCAAACACATTTACTTATAAACATTACATCTATGCCACAACTGAGTCATCAAACAGGAACCTTCCTCTAGCTGCCAAGTCTGAGGATAATCCATTCCAATGGGAGGAAGCTAACCTTAAGGGCAACTTCACCTTTCTGTTTGAACAAGGACAGAGAGGCAGCCAAGGAAGATTGGGGTATGCAAACAGGGTCAGAGTCTTATAACTGAGCTTTGAACAACAGGCAGAAATGGGCAAAATGCCTTGTTCTTTCCATAGCAAAATTTCTCTCTGCCCTTCTTAACTCACAGGTCCACATGCTGGTAATCATCTTGGAATAAGGAAACAGTGGGTTGAGAATACATAGGATGAATCCATATCAGTGAAGTTCCCTATTGTGGAGAAAAAGAGTTACATGCTTCTTACACTCCACTGTTTCAGATTAAGACTGAGGTATTGCATTAAGAAAGAGGTAAAGAAAGAATGTAAGAGCTAGTTGGACCATGAAATGTCATATTCTGGGCAAGATGTACTATTGCAATCTTGAACTCATCTCATCTATGGATGCCTGCTGCCCTGTATCTGCTAAGAATGGGTACATCAAGAGTCAGGCATAGAGGATAGAGAGAGCTCTACCCCCACTAATAAACTGTTAACTACTGATGGGTCCAGGAAGTCACTAAATCATTGCCATGAGCTCTGTACTTACTGAAAACCATACCAGGTTTAATGGATACTTCCAAATAAATAATCACCTGGCTAAATAATAAAATAAATAATATACCTGGCTAAACGAAACAGCTCAGAAAGCAAAGTCAAAGTCATGAGCTTTGAAAGGGCACAGGAGCAGGTAAAAAGTGTTTACAGATATAAAAGGGCAATAAAGAATTTGTGCAGAGAGTAATTTGAACACATTGTATTCTTGTATTTAATTATCAAACAATAAAATTAGTAAAATAGTACAGTTTTAAAAATTGGAGTTATTTGACAGTAGATCTGAAAGTTAACCTGAATGAGCAACATACTCTAACAAGCACTATCAAAAAGTATATTGAGCAAAGAATAAACTCTAGCAAGGGTGGGCACAGAAAGAGGAAAGCAGAACAAATAGCAAAATAAGCTGTCAGTGGACAGAAAGTCCTAGTAATGAATAGATGCCTTCAGTGACTTTTTGGTACAGACATTTGTTGGCTTAGTGTGGACTAAATGGGGAAAGAAAAACAGTACATATCACTCCCTATGAATGGCTCTACTGTTAGTGTAGTTGGCATGTTTCTTAGTTACTATCCCATTGCTGTGAGGAGACATCATGACCAAGGCAACTCTCATAAAAGAGTGTATTTAACCAGAGGCTTGCTTACACTTTCAGTACTTTAATCCATTACCATCATGACTGGGAAGGTGGTGGTACATATGATACTGATGAAGCAGCTGATATTTACACAGTGATTGACAGGCAGGCAAAGAGAGAGAGTGGCCTAGCATGTGCTTCTGAATCCTCAAAGAGCACTCCAGGGGCACACTTCCTTTCAGAAGATCACAACAGTTTCAATAGGGCCATACCTATATGAGTCCATGGGAGCCATTTTTTTGTGTGTGTGTGGTTTTTTGAGACAGGGTTTCTCTGTATTGCCCTGGCTGTCCTGGAACTCACTCTGTAGACCAGGCTGGTCTCGAACTCAGAAATCCATCTGCCTCTGCCTCCCAAGTGCTGCGATTACAGGCGTGCGCCGCCACCACCACCCGGCCATGGGAGCCATTCTTATTCAAACCACTAGAGTGTCTTAAAAATTGTTAGATAAACATTATTTACTGAAAGCTCACCTGGGTGGCTGTTTTTTGCCAGTTTCTTTTGGGCTGTCAGTATTCAGTCACTTAGGAAATAACAATAGTCAAATCTGGTAAAGGCCTTTAAAGTTCTTCACTAGAAAGGTGAGTGTTGCCACACGGCTCTTTGAATCGTTGGTGCCTAACACGAATATTTCTGTCAATTTTTATTTAGGAGATATTTGAGTAATGACTCACTTAGAAAAAACTGTTCTTTTTGTAAGTGTCTTAAAATATCTTAAACACAATTTTGAAAGGCCATTTCAGAAGTAGAAAATAAACAAAAATCTAAAATTAGCATGAACATTTGTAACTAATGCACACTAATGCTGTTCTTTTTACATAGATCATAGTGAATTGTCTTAACATCTATATAGATTTTTTCCATAAAAATATTTGAACCATTTCACTTACTTCATCTTTCAAATTTTAAATTATGATAATTATATTAACCTTTATCTATTCAATCACATAGGAAATTTTGCTAATAAAGTACCCAGCTTTCAAGAATAGAATTGAACACTAATCCTCTATTCAGAAGCCTGAGGGAGGAGAAATATGAGCTAGAGGCCAGCCTTGTCTACATAGCAAATTCAAGGTCAACTTCAGCTACAAAGAAAGATGCTGTTTAAAATAAATAGAAAAACAAAAAAAGATAACAAAGAAAACATCCACCTGACTTTTATGTCCAAATCTTTGCTCAAAGCTGCCTTCTCACAGCGGAGGCTTGCTGACTTCTTCCACCCAACAATTTCTTCCTACTTTCTTACCTTTGTTCTGTGTGTAACCCACTGACTTTAACTAAAATTACTTGAATAAGCACAAATGGAGAATATCTACTAAACCCTGGACTGCTTACTTGTGACTACTCCACTGAATCACATTACTTTCTCCTGGAGACTATTAATTGCTTATACCTAGTCAGAAAAATGTGGGGTCTCATGGTAAAAAATCAACGGGTACCATCCTTAATATAGGTCATATTCAGGTAATTACTGCAGCTGAAGTGAAGTAGTGCTGTAGTGAAGACAGCGTTCCAGAGCACTCTTCATTCTTCCACATCCTCTAATATTCTGTCCACCCCACCCCCAGAATTACCCATTCTTCTTCCCCAGTTTCCTTTCCTTTGCCACACAGTCCACATCTTTACCCTCTCTGCACTTATTTAAAATAGGCATTTGGTTGAGTTAGTCACTAGAATTATGCCTGGGACATTGAAAGTCATTCAGATATACTTTTGTTTAATCTGAGTGAAAACAATTGACAGAAATAATGAAGAACTGAACATGCATGTTTACTCAATAATTATCATGGGAAGGGTGGTCAGTCAGTTCAGAAGCCCAGGAATAAATAACCCTTGGTTGGCATTTAGGGCATGTATGAAACCCACAGCTTTCTGTTATCCCTTACGCTTTACTAAATTGTCATTAATTGAAGCAGCAAATTGATGTTGGTTTAGATAATTAATACTTTACAGTTAGTGATTTTGTGTTATCATTTTGAAAGACATAGAAGAGAAACGATAAAAACTTGCTCTAAGTTCCCCAAGCTTCAGCATTGATTTCAGCATAGGCATCTGAGTCCTGCAGCTGATGTGTCTGCTCTCTTGTGTGGCCACAGATTTGAATAGAGTCACAACAGCAGTGACAAGGCAGGCGCAGTGGGGACTGACAACACAAGCTTAGTACTGAGACTTAAACATATGTGTGTGCCGGTTCTCTTCCAAATGCTTTTATACTGAAGAAAACCAAACTTGTCTTCAATGAGAATGTTCATTTGAAGTTAACAGCCATTGGAATCTAATTTTAGGAAATTTAAGCATCACTTTGGTGTTCATTAAAAAACAAATTTTCATGTAAGAGAAAAAAGGAAGCATCCTCCTCAACTTAAATGAGTAAAATAAAATAAAATAAAATAAAATAAAATAAAATAAAATAAAATAATGCACAGTATCTTAAGTGGAAAGGACTTCAGTTCCTAATAAGTTGTCATTCTCTATATTTATATAAATACCTGCTACTGATCTGCAATGTGTTCTGTGCTTGGTAAGTGTAGATATGCACAGCAAAGAGAAAACAAAAGACAATGTTTCCATTTAACAACTACCACATTTACAATTTGAAACTAAGATTGCTTCTAAGTAGAAGATAGAATCTCAGTTAGTAATCTAAGATGTCAATAGAGATTTTAGGTAAAGGAAATAGAATGCATCCCAGGGAGAGGAATTGAAACTAAAGAAAGCAGCAAGGCTTGGGGTCAGCAGGAATGGTGAGCAGTTCACATTATCATGAGACAGGACCCAACAAGTGAACCATAAACCATTAAGGAGCACTATATCCTCTGATGCTCCACCTCTAAGTCAGAGACGGGACATATAATTGTTCAGTTAATGATGAGTGACTAACAACCTCCTGTGAAGCAAACCATGCTCTAATTGAAGCACTGCAAAGGTGCAAAACTGCAAAGAGGGAGTCATTTTGCTCAGTGGTAACTTTAGAGATGATACCATTTGAGTTGAGTTGAGGCAAGCATATAGACTGGGAGAGTCCATATAAAATGGTAGTCTTTTAGAACAAAGCATTATGGTGTTGTGTGAATAGTAAATAGTTATTGCTTGGATGGGAAAGAGGATGTCTGACAGAGAGAATGAGGAGGATGGGGTTGTTTGGAACAACCAGGAATTGGAACAACCTTGATTATGCAAGCCCTCCCTAAGAATTTGAAAGCTGCCCTAGGTAAAGTAATATCAATGGTCATTTTAGAATAAAGTGATGAATGATTAAAGTTCATACTTTAGACAGTGAACCATCCTGAAATTTTCTGTGACAAGAAAATTTACTGTGATGGGTAAGCAAGTAAAAATGGGCATCATGCAACACATGTATAAGCATCAAGGTGAGAGGCCATGCTTCATCAGTTGGACAGGCAATAGTCAACATTTTTCATCTTCATTTGTAGCCAGATCTTATTTCTAAAGATCTAGGCTTTGAGTCTGATTTGATAAATAAAAGAAATGAGATGAAATCACAACTTGAATTGTATCATGGATCTTTACGATCTCTAAGTATTTCAGTATATAGTGAATATCCTAGTAAAAAAATTAATGTCCATGTCATGCATTCATGATTATTACAGTCAAATATGTATAGAACAAAAATAGTAATGCACTCTAGTTTGCTAAGAGTTTATCATGCTAAAACAAAAAGAGTTAAGTCTATGGTGATGCCTTGGTTGAATAGTGATGCCCGCATTTAAAGACAAGTTTTAGTTGTGGGTGGACATTCATGATATGGTTGCTTTGCTCTATAGATATTTCAAGTTTCCAAAGAAAAGTTTTTTTTTTAAAGATATTTGCTTAAAAATAAAATTTATTTCTTTATTAACCAGTATACTTTTGCCAAAATACATTTCAATGGATTTTTAAAACTTTGAATACTTTATCAAATTTTTCTGCATCTCTTGTATTCCTTCAAAGTATTTTGAAAATTTATTTTAATGTTTTATATAGTTTTGACATGGAAAGTTCTCTCAAAGTCCTATATGTTCGAGGCTTCAACACTGGCGCAACTGAGCTAGTAGCTACTAGTACCACTAGCTCAGAGAAACTTGAAGAGGTGAAACCTGTTGGACACACTTAGGTCATTTAAAATTATGCTCGAGAGATGAGGGGAACCTGGTTGCTTCTTGCCTCTTATTCACTTCCGGGCCATGCAACCTGTATATCTGCTATTCTATGTCTCCCAACATATGCTACCACAGACCCAAAGCAACAGACTGGCCATGGATTAAGAAACACCTCTAGAACTGTCAGCTAAAATAAACCTTCCCTCTTCGTAAATTAACTAATCACAACTTTTGTCATAATGACAAAAATCTAACACTTGATTTCAATGGATACTTCTCCAATCTTAACATTAGTTTTTGAATAAACCCAATCACCCAATTTCTTATGAGTTTAGAATATCATGTATTACTAAGAAAAAGGCATAAATTAACATTTGTGAATCCCGTACAAACTGAGATTTGTCTGCCTACCAGAATTACCCAAAATTCTGCTAAATATATTTCCTAATTTTCACAGGTACCAAAGGTAATTTTATTCCTACTCACCTCTCTTCAGATCACCTTAAATAAAATCAGAACTTTCAACATGAGAGCCTCTTCATTCTATCAACAGAAACATGCTCTGAACTTGCATGAATCTCTTCTTAGTCCCTCCTAATATCAGGAAATATTCTTTTCCCTCCAAATCCAAGCCTCCAAATGAACCAATGGCTTTCTTTGTCTTCATTTAAATTAGAAAAATCACTGGGTAAAAATTACCTGTCATGCATGTTAGTATTTAACTATTCCATCTGAATTCACTCTTACATTGATAGCCTAAACATTTATCACCATCATTCTGTTTATTTATTTTGTTTTACTATTATTGTGATGGAGGCTGAGAATGTCAGTGTCACAGCCCAGATGGAAAGATCTAAGGACAATTTTGTAGAGTCAGTTTTTTCTTTGTCATTTAAGAGGCCTTAAAGGATTGAGCCTAGGTCATCTCTTTATATAGCAGCTCTCCCAGCTATCTCAGCAGTCTTGCACCAGCTACCTTTCCAACCATTTTCCTGATAGAAACATATGTGTAGAATAACAGCTACAGAAATGTTATTCTTTAGGACATTTAGATGAAATAACAGAGTACAACTAATGTAAAGCTTTGTAGATCTTACAAGGGTCAGGAATACAGGGCTTCACAAAGACAGCAACTGAAGGGAAACTGAAGCCCCCACAGGGTTAGGAAGACTTCCTTCCTGCTTCTTTCTTAGTTTTCATGCCAAATTCCTAGAAAAAAATTAGTTGGCCTCAAAATGCCAAGGAACTCACCTTTACACAAATAACTTAAGAAGTAGTTGGGGGGAGAGAGGAATTATGGGATGTATGGTGGGGGGAACTGGGAAAGGGGAAAGCCTTTGGAATGTAAACATGGAATATAGAAAATAAAAATTTAAATAAAAAAAGAAAAACTGAAAAAAAAAGAATCAGGGAATCAGGTACTTATCTTCAGTCTGCAGTGATTATTTTAAATGCTGTATTGTTTTTGTTACTAACCTGTTTTTCTTTTGAAATAAAGAGATGCAATTTTATGGACAATGCAGTTGGGAAAAGAATCTGTTGTGGTGCATACAAACCCCTGCAGAGAGCTTAGCAAATTTTCAGTTCTATTTAAATGAAAACAAATAAAATGTTAAGAACACCAAGTAAAGGCAAGTCACTTCAGAACACAGTCGAGTCACATGATTTCCTCACCCTTTTATAGCGCAGGTCTTGGCTCCTGTTCCATATAATCATAGTACACCAAGTACAGAAGGATGACACATGCTGATGCTCACATATATCTCACATTGCAGACTGAGAAAAACCAGTTGTTTCTCCTTGAAAATATTCCCAGTCAAATACAAAATAGCTTCTCTCACGAAGAGCTCTGTACTGACTAAAAGTCTCTTTAAGGGGTCAAAGACTAAGATAATGATACTACTGACTACAATCTAAAAGTACTAGGTGCCAGAGACCAAGTTTGACACATACATAGATGCCTATTTTAGTGTTTCTTCCCATATATTCTTCTCATATACTTATAAAATACAGATATTTTAACATTAATGGAGATGGCGCTAACTCATAGTCTATTGATAAAATCAGAAAAGCATGACCATGAGTAAGGTATGATACAGTTTCTAGTGTTAATAGAAGAGAAAGCATCAGGCATGCATAACAAAAGTATTCAGTGTCTTAGGACATGGTATTTCTAATAATAAGTTGGAATAATTTCCATTTTATAGGGTAAGAGTACCTACAGCATGCTTTGCAGACATTGGCAAACTCACTACTTCTGAGTTCATGGTTTCTCTAAAGTTAACACTTGAAATTCTAGTTAAAATGCTGCTCATGGAAACGTTTACATCTCACTGCATCTTTAGGAACTGTATAAAAAGAAATTTAAAACTGCATAAGTGATTCAAAGTTTTTGGGGTCTTTTAGACATTTTTATGTTTTGTATGTGAGTATGTGTTCTACAGGTATATATGTAAACCACCTGTGTGCTAAGGGAGATCAGAATCTAATGTCATCCTTTAGAATTGGAGTTAGGGATGATTGTGAACCACTATGTGGAGATACTGGGAACAAAACCTAGATTGTCTACAAGAGCAGTAAGTGCCATTGACCACTGAGCCCGCTCTCCAACCCAACGATTCAAGGTTGAGAACACATTTAGTAGAAAAATAAACGGAAATTTTAAAATTGTTGAAAGTGAAAGCCTCACTAAAGTAAGAATCTTACTCTCTTGAAGGCTTCTAGATTCAGTATGCAAGATACAGGATTAAAAATTCACACCTAAGCCTGTAAAGGTCTCAGAACTGTCCAAACGATGGCATTCTTCTCCTGCCTCTGGAAATTTTAACTTCTAGTTTTTAAGTCTAAATAAACTCCAAAGTAGATTATACCTTTCAGTTTAGAAAGAGCCAAAATAAGAGCCCTCACTCACCCCCAAAAGAGAGATTTATTTCTTCATTGTAGATTTGTTTAATTTGTAATTAACAAAAAGCTTGGGGATTTAGCTCAGACAGAACTGCTTGACAACTGTCAAATAAACAAATCTGAAAGAGGATGGTGTGTAAGAAAAATCATCTCTTTTTCCAAAGATTAGATGGCAATTTGTAACCTGTCTTACTTTCTCCACATGAGACTTACATGATTTCATCAAAAGCAATATATGTGGTCTGGTTGTGAGTTTTATGCCTTTTTTATATCAAATATACATTCAAATTCATGCAAAAATTTTTTTATTAGAGGAAAGCATATATGGTCTGTGCTTCATTATTGTAAGATTTTTAAAGTGTTCCACATTTATCTCATAATCTTGTGCATTTTTAATGGATACACCTAAACTAATAAGTGACTTAGTCATTTCCTTTATCTCCAAAATATGTATTTGATATTAAAAGTTACATAGAAACAATATTCCAATATCCTAATTTTTAACCAGAAATGTTTAGGTTTTAAGTGTATGCTTTTGTTGTAACCATAATTAAAAATTAGAACAAACTTATAAAACATTCAAACCAAATAAATTGTATGTGATTTCAGTATTCCTGTGATTTGGGAAATGATCCCAGGCTGCTGGGTGTCAGAAGAGAATCTTTGGATTCTGTGATATCTCAAGCTTGAGAAGTGCTACCTAAACATAATAATAATAATAATAATAATAATAATAATAATAATAATAATAGTAATAACAATAAATCAAAAAAACTAAAAAAAAAAAAAACTAACAGCAATCAGAAGGAGTTTAGGCACTTTGCAGGTAGATGTTGTCCTCCTTGAACTCTCCCCTCCTTCTCCTAACACAACTAATCATTGAATAGGAAGTGTTAAGTGAAGGTCAATGGCTTTGAGTTCAAGCAGTCCTGGCTAAGGTGTAAATTCTGGATTAAGATTTTACTGGTTGATTTTTCAACTCCCTAAATCGAGAACATGATTACTGAGGGAAATGATGAAGATGAAACAATATACAACTTAGTTTTCGGCCTGTAGTAGCTGTTTATTAGTAAATCAAAGCTGAGGTTCACTAAGGCTTTGCCTGTATAATTCTCATCAGTTCTGAATAGCATAATCCCAAAAGAAACATCCTTTACTATGTTGCTTGTACTCAAATATATTACTGTCAAGGAAGTAAAGAAAATATATACTCAGTGTTTCATAGCAGTAGCATTTTGAACTCATCTTAGAAAAACAATTTTAATGTAAGCAGTTTCCAAACACTTGGTAAAAAAAGATCCACAAAATAAAGGAACACAGTCATCTCATTTCCAGTCAATTTCTGTCTTAGCAACGAACAGCTGTTACACTGGAAATTATCCAGTTGCACACAGATAGATCTTCGTCCATTCATTTGGATAATCCTGAATTACTTTCTGATGTATATAAAGCCGCTGAAGAAGTATAAAGACTCAATATTGGTCATCGCAAGGGAAGATTCAACCAATCAGAACAGCTGCTCCTCAGCAATGCCTCAATGCTGCCTTTATTATCCATATGGTTCTTTTTAACATCACTGAAATGTAAATTGGACTGAAGTTATTTTAACCATACTATTAAAAAAGTTTATAAATTATGCTGTTACAACACAAGAGACCTTAAAATAAGTGAAAGATAAAAGGACTTCTGTATATGTGTATGTTTGCTCACGTATGCATACCTGCATGTGTTTATGTATGTGTGTGTAATCATGATTTCAACTGTCTCATATTTGAATTATAAGGTCAGCAGAAATAAAACATATACTGTTTAGCTTCAAATTTCTGCATTCTATTAAGTTTCACTGGAAGAATGAAATAATTCTATTAGTAGAACTCAGTGGCCTTGAGCCTACCCTATAGGTTTTCTATTACCAGCTTTGTCTCACTTTGTGATTTCTTTATTGTTTCCATTTTTAGATACTAAATGGGTTTGCTCAATTCCTTCCTGTGTTTTCCCTGTAATTCTTTAAGGGATTTTTGTCTTTCATCTTTAAGGTCTTTTAGCTGTTTACCTGTGTTCTGAATTCCTTTAAGGGAGTTATTTATGTCCTTCTTAAAGTCCTCTATCAGCATCCTGAGATGTAATTTTAAATCCAAATCATGATTTTCCTATGTGTTGAGGTATCCAGGACTTGCTGTGGTGGGAGAACTGGGTTCTGACAATGCCAAGTATCCTTGCATTCTGTAGGTAAGGTTCTTGTGCTTGCCTTTTACCACCTGGTTATCACTGATGTTACTAAGTCTTGCTTTTTTCTACTGCAACTTTTCTGTCCTGTGGGCCTGTAAGCCTGTGTCAGCATTCCTGGGAGAGCAGCACTCTCCTGGCAGGACCCATGCAGAGAGAGCTGTGGATCAACCCCAGCTCCTGGGTACAGATGGAGACTGGGGGGATCCTGTCCTAGCTGCTCCACTGTTCCTGTGCCCTCTGTGCTCCTGGGTGGTCCTGCTCCAGACAGGTTTTAGAGAAAAGGTTTAAAGCTCTCCTGTAAGCCTGAGAGTGAGAACACTCCTGGGAGAACAGCTCTCTTCTAGCAGGACCAGTACACAAAGGGCTGTGCAACAGCCTCAGATCATGGGTACAGATGGGAACTGGAAAAATCCTGTCCCAACTGTTCCACTGTTCCTGTGCCCTATGTGCTCCTGGGTGGTTCCACTCTGAACAATTTTTGGAGAGAATATTGAAAGCTCACCTGTGAGCCTGAGAGTGAGAGCACTCCTGTGAGAGCAGCTCTCTCCTGGAAGAACCTGTGCAGCAAGTTTTCTTAGATAGAAGATACCATTTAAACTAAAATTGGGACTAGAGTATTGTCAATCATATATCCTAAAGAAAAGTTATCATTGACTTATTTATAATAGATGAAAAGGGGGTGTATGCTCTATGGAGATGTGGTGAGGTGGACAGGAAGGGGGGTGCCTAGGCAGGCCCATGCTGAGGAATCACTTCCCCACTGTGTGACCAGTCACAGGATGGAATAGTATGGTATGAAACACTTTATTTGGGGCATGGGGAGGGGAGTTAAGAGGGTAGTAGAAGCAAAGAAAAGGAAGGAGAGAGAGAGAGAGAGAGAGAGAGAGAGAGAGAGAGAGACTAGAGGAATATAGGCTGGCCATGAGCACTTGGAGAGAGCAGGAACAAGAGGGCCAGAGCAAGAGAGTAAGAAAGAATGGAGGGGCAAGTATCCCCTTTTATAGTGAGTGAGGCCTACCTGGCTGTTGCCCAGTAACTGTGGGGGGGAACTTAGACAAATTCCTTTTTTTTTTTTCTATATTTCTTGTTTACATTCCAAATACTTTTCCCTTTCCCGGACAACCCCCCCAACTCATAAGTCCTATAAATTCTCATTCCTCCACACATTCTCTAATCAACCACCTCCTTCTTCTCTGTCCTGGTCCTCCCCTACAAAGCTAGATCAAGCCTTTCTAGGACCAGGGTCCTCTCCTTCCTTCATCTTTGGAATAATTTGATATGAGAATTGTTTCTTGGGTATTCAGAGCTTCTGGGCTAATATCTACTTATCAGTGACTGCATTCCATGTGTTTTCTTTTGTGATTGGGTTACCTCACTTAGGATGATATTTTCCAGTTTCAAGCATTTGCCTAAGAACTTCATGAATTCATTGTTTTTAATTGCTGTGTAGTATTCTATTGTATAAATATACCACATTTTCTGTATCCATTCCTCTGTTAAGGGACATCTGGGTTTTTTCCAGCTTCTGGCTATTACAAATAAGGCTGCGATGAACATAGTGGATCATGTGTCCTTATTGCATGCTAGGGAGTCCTCTGGGTATATGCCCAGGAGTGGTATAGCAGGGTCCTTCGGAATTATCATGCCTAGTATTCTGAGGAACCACCAGACTGATGTCCAGAGTGGTTTTACCAACTTGCATTCCCACCAGCAGTGGAGGAGTGTTCCTTTTTCTCTACAACCTCAACAATACCTGCTGTCTCCTGAGTTTTTAACCTTATCCATTCTGACTGGTGTGAGGTGAAATCTCAGGGATGTTTTGATTTGCATTTCCCTTATCAATGATGTCTAACAATTCTTGAGGTGCTTCTCAGCCATCTGAAGTTCTTCAGGTGAATATTCTTTGTTCAGCTCTGTACCTCATTTTTAATAGTGTTATTTGGCTCTCTGGAGTCTAACTTCTTGAGTTCTTTGTATATATTGGATATTAGCCCTCTGTCGGATGTAGGGTTAGTGAAGATCTTTTCCCAATTTGTTGGCTGCCATTTTGTCCTTTTTACAGTGTTTTTTACCTTTCAGAAACTTTGTAATTTTATGAGGTCCCATTTATCAATTCTTGATCTTAGAGCATAAGCTATTGGTGTTCTGTTCAGGAACTTTACCCCTGTGCCCATGTCCTCAAGGATCTTCCCCAGTTTCTTTTCTAATCCACTTGGAGTTGAGCTTAGTACAAGGAGATAAGAATGGATCAATTCTCATTGTTCTGCATGGTGATCTGCAGTTGAAACAGCACCATTTGTTGAGAAGGCTATCTTTTTCAACTGGATGGTATTAGCTCCTTTGTCAAAGATCAAGTGGTCATAGGTGTGTGGGTTCATTTCTGGGTCTTCAATCCTATTCCATTGTTCTACCTGCCTATCACTATACCAGTACCATGCAGTTTTTAACACTCTTGCTCTATAGTACTGCTTGAGGTCCTCTGATTTCCTCTGAAGTTCTTTTGCTGTTGAAAATAGTTTTAGCCATCCTGGGTTTTTTGTTATTGCAGATGAATTTGAAAATTGCTCTTTCGAACTCTATGAACAACTGAGTTGGGATTTTGATGGGGATTTCATTGAATATCTACATTGCTTTAAGCAAGATGGTCATTTTTACTATATTAATCCTGCCAATACACGAGCATGGCAGATTTTTTCCATTTTCTTAGACAAATTCCTAACAATTATACTTGTCGATTTGGTAATTTTTTGTGTACTAGGTGTCAGGTTTTGATACTGACAAATTTGCTGTAGTCTCCTTACTTTTTAGGGAGAAAATTTTACTACCAGGCACAGCTTTTCATTAGAATGGAGTTTTGATTTGTTCAGTTTTATTTCTGTAAGATAAGCTGAAATGTAATGTTATCATTATACAGAAAAGCTGTTAGAATTTTAATCTACAAAAACAACAGTTTCAATTAGTTCACTAGCAGGTCCACAGTGAATTAGATTGTAAACACATTGTGATGGTACACCTTAGACTTTTAGTAAAGAGAAATGTGCTCCTACAACAAAAAGATAACTCCTTTTCAAAAAAGAGGTAAATAGACCATTTTTAGACCTCTGCTCACCCCCATAGAGACAAAAGCACTGTTCTCTGAGGATGCTGCTTCACCTCATAACCCAAAGCTGTAAAGCACTCTATTCCTGGATGGGTATTTCAGCTTTTGTGGTTGTTTTTATGCTGCCTTTCTGGTGAAAGGAAGTAGCAGAGTCTACTTAGCCCAACTTAGTGTTAGCTGCTTTGGATGTCATAACAAAACATCTGACAGAAGTAGTTTGAGAGAAGATTTGTTTGTTTACAATTTTAGGGAGTTAAGTCCAGTGGTGCTTGTCATTGGGGGCTAGGGTTGAACATAATGGCTATTAGAGCATGAAGAAAGCTGGTGAAATTACAGCTGTCAGAAAGCAGAAAGAGGAGAAGGGAGCTAGAGACCAGGTAATGTCCTTCAAAGGCCTGAGAACACCTCCCATTACTCCCCATTTTATAGACTTTTTTTATTTGATATATTTTTTATTTACATTTCAAATGATTTCCCATTTCCTGGTTCCCTGCCCCCCAAAGGTCCCATATGCCCTTTTCCCTCTCCCCGTTCCCCCAACCACCCCGTCCACTTCCCTGTTCTGGTATTCCCCTACATAGATACATTGAGCCTTTCCAGAAACAGGGTCTAATCCTTCCGTCTTCTTGGACATCATTTGGTATGTGAATTGTGTCTTTGGTGTCCCAAGATTCTAGGCTAATATCTACTTATCAGTGAGTGCATACCATGGGTATTCTTTTGAGAGTGGGTTACCTCACTTAGTATGGTGTTCTCCAGCTCCATCTATTTGTCTAAGAATTTCATGAATTCATTGTTTCTAATGGCTGAATAGTACTCCATTATATATATATACCACACTTTTTGTATCCATTCTTCCATTCAGGGACATCTGGGTCCTTTCCAGCTTCTGGCTATTATAAATAAGGCTGCTATGAACATAGTGGAGCATGTATCCTTATTACATGCTGGGAAATATTCTGGGTATATGCCCAAGAGTGGTATGGCAAGAACCTCCAGAAGTGTCATGCCCAGTTTTCTGAGAAACCTCCAGACTGATTTCCAGAGTAGTTGTACCAGCTTGCAGTCCCACCAGCAGTGGAGGAGTTTTCCTCTTTCTCCACATCCTTGCCAACACCTGCTGTCTCCTGAGTTTTTAATATTAGCCATTCTGAATGGTGTGAGGTGAAATCTCAGGGTAGTTTTGATTTGCATTTCCCTAATGACTAAAGATGTTGAACATTTCTTAAGGTGCTTCTCAGCCATCCAAATTCCTCAGGTGTAAAGTCTTTGTTTAGCTCTGTACCCCATTTTTTGATAGGGTTATTTGGTTTTCTGGGGTCTAACCTCTTGAGTTCTTTGTATACATTGGAGATTAGCCCTCTGTCAGATGTAGGGTTGGTGAAGATCTTTTCCCAATTTGTTGGTTGCCCATTTCTCCTTTTAACAGTGTTATTTGCCTTACAGAAACTTTGTAATTTTATGAGGTCCCATTTGTTTATTCTTGATCTTAGAGTATAACCTATTGGTGATTTGTTCAGGAACTTTCCCCCTGAACCAATATCCACAAGGGTCTTCCCCAATTTCTTTCCTATTAGTTTCAGTGTTTCTGGTTTTATGTGGAGGTCTTTGATCCACTTGGAGTTGAGCTTAGTACAAGGAGATAAGAGTGGATCAATTCTCATTCTTCTGCATGCTGACCTCCAGTTGAGCCAGCACCATTTGATGGAAAGGCTGTCTTTTTTCCACTGGATGTTTTCAGCTCCTTTGTCGAAGATCAATTGGCCATAGACGTGTGGGTTCAATTCTGGGTCTTCAATCCTATTCCATTTATCCACCTTCCTGTCACTGTAACAATACCATGCAGTCTTTAACACTACTATTCTGTAGTATTGCTTGAGGTCCAGGATACTGATTCCCCCAGAAGTTCTTTTACTGTTGATAATAGTTTTAGCTATCCTGGGTTTTTTGTTATTCCAGATGAATTTGAGAATTGCTCTAACTCTATGAAGAACTAAGTTGGGATTTTTAATGGGGATTGCATTGAATCTGTATATTGCTTTTGGCAAGATGGCCATTTTAAGTATATTAATCCTGCCAACCCACGAGCATGGAAGATTTTTCCATTTTCTGAGGTCTTCTTCCATATCCTTCTTCAGACACCTGAAGTTCTTGTCATACAAATCTTTCACTTCTTTGGTTAGAGTCACACCAAGATACTTTATATTGTTTGTGGCTATTGTGAAAGGAGTCATTTCCATAATTTCTTTCTTAGCCTGCTTATCCTTTGAGTATAGGAAGGCTACTGATTTGCTTGAGTTGATTTTATAACCACCCACTTTGCTGAAGTTGTTTATCAGCTGTAGGAATTCTCTGGTGGAGTTAAGTATACTATCATATTATCTGTGAATAGTTTGACTTCTTCCTTTCCAGTTTGTATCACTTTGACCTCCTTATGTTTTCTAATTGCTCTAACTAGTACCTCAAGTACTGTATTGAAAAGATATGTAGAGAGGGGTCAGCTTTGTCTAGTCCCTGATTTTAGTGGAATTGCTTCAAGTTTATCTCCATTTACTTTGATTTTGGAATAGTTTGAAAAGTTTTGGCATTACGTCTTTGACGGTCTGATAGAATTCTTCACTAAAACCATCAGGTCCTGTGCTTTTTTTAGTTGGAAGACTTTCTATGACCCCTTCTAATTCTTTGAGGGTTATGGGACTGTTTAGCTGATCTATTTTATCCTGATTTAATTTTGGTATTTAGTATCTGTCTAGGAAATTGTCAATTTCTTCCAGATTCTCCAGTTGTGTCGAGTATAGGCTTTTGTAGTACGATCTGATGATTTTTTTTTAATTTCCTGTTTCTGTTGTTATATTCCCATTTTCATTTCTAATTTTGTTAATTTATATACTGTCTCTGTGCACTTTGGTTAGTCTGGCTAAGGGTTTATTTATCTTCTTGATTTTCTCTAAGAACCAGCTCCTGGCTTTGTTGATTCTTTGTATGGTTCTCTTTGTTTCAACTTGGTTGATTTCAGCCCTGAATTTTATGATTTCCTTTCTTCTAGTCCTCCTGGGTGAATTAGTTTCCTTTTGTTCCAGAGCTTTCAGGTGTGCCATTAAGTTGCTAGTATATGCTCTCTCCTGTTTCTTTTTGGAGGCACTCAGGACTATGAGTTTTCCTCTTAGCACTGCTTTCATTGTGTCCCCTAGATTTGGGTATGTTGTGCCTTCATTTTCATTAAATTCAAAAATATCTTTGATTTCTTTCTTTATTTCTTCCTTGACTAAGGTAGCATTGAGTAGAATATTGTTCAGCCTACATGTGTATGAGGACCTTCTGTTGTTTTTGTTGCTATTGAAGACCACTCTTACTCCATGGTGATCTGATAGGAGGCATGGGATTAGTTGGTTCTTATTATATTTGTGGAGGTTTGTCTTGTGACCAATTATATGGTCGATTTTGGAGAACATACCATGAGGTGCTGAGGAAAAGGTATATTCTTTTGCTTTAGGATGAAATGTTTTATAGAACACACACACACACACACACACACACACACACACACAAACATATATATATATATATATATATATATATATATATATATATATATAATCTGTTAAATCCAATTGGTTCAAAGCTTCAATAAGTTTCCCTGTGTCCCTGTGTAGTTTCTGTTTTCTTGATCAGTCCATTGAGGATAGTTGAATGTTGAGGTCCCCCACAATTATTGTGTTAGGTGCAATGTGTGCTTTGAGCTTTAGTAAAGTTTATTTTACGAATGAGGGTGCCCTTGCATTTGGAGCATAGATGCTCAGAATTGTGATTTCTTCTGGGTGGATTTTTCCCTTGTCCAGCAAGTAGTGACCTTCTGCGTCTCTTTTGATGACTTTAGGTTGAAAGTCAGTTTCATCTGATATTAGTACGGCTATTCCAGCTCATTTCCTGAGACCATTTTCTTGTAAAATAGTCTTCCAGCCTTTTACCCTAAGGTAGTGTTTGTCTTTGAACCTGAGGTATGTTTCCTGTATGCAGCACAATGTAGGGTCCTGTTTCCATATCCAGTCTGTTAGTCTATGTCTTTTTTATTGGAGAATTGAGTCCACTGATGTTAAGAGATATTAAGGAATGGTGATTATTTCTTCCTGTCTTTTTTGATGTTATTTTTGGTTTTGAGTGGTTATCTTCTTTTGGTTTTGATGGAAGAAGGTTACTATCTTCCTTTTTCCAGGGTGTAGTTTCCCTCCTGGTATTGGAGTTTTCTTCCTATTATCCTTTGTAGGGCTGTGTGTGTGGAAAAATATTGTGTAAATTTGGTCTTGTCATGTAATATTTTGATTTCTCCATCTATGTTGATTGACAGTTTTGCTGGGTATAGTAGTCTTGGCTGACATTTGTGCTTTCGTAGAGTCTGCATGAGATGCCCCCAGGATCTTCTAGCTTTTATGATCTCTGGTGAGAAGTCTGGTGTGATTCTGATAGGTCTCCATTTATATGTTACTTGGCCTTTGTCTCTTACTGCTTTTAATATTCTTTGTTCAGTACATTTGAGGTTTTAATTATTATGTGACAGGAGGTATTTCTCTTCTGGTCCAGTCTGTTTGGAGTTCTATAGGCTTTTTATATATTCATGGGCATCTCTTTAGGTTAGGGAAGTTTTCTTCCATAATTTTGTTGAAGATATTTGCTGGCCCTTTAAATTGTAGATCTTCACTCTCATCTATACCTATAATCCTTAGGTTTGGTCTCCTCATTGTGCCCTGGATTTCCTGGATGTTTTGGGTTACAAGCCTTTTGCATTTTGCATTTTCTTTGACTGTGGAGTCAATAGTTTCTATGGTATCTTCAGCATCTGAGATTCTTACTTCTATCTCTTGTATTCTGTTGTTGATATTTGCATCTATGGCCCCTGATTTCTTCCCAAGGTTTTCTATCCCCAAAGTTGTCTCCCTTTGTGATTTCTTAGTTGTTTGTACCTTTGTGTTTAGATTTTAGATGGTTGTGCTCAGTTCCTTCACTTGTTTGTTTGTGTTTTCCTGCAATTCTTTAAGAGATTTTTGTGTTTCCTCTTTCATGACTTCTGCCTGTTGACTCAATTTCTCCTGCATTCCTTTAAGTGATTTTTTTTTGTTTCCTCTTTATTGGCTTCTGTCTGTTGACCCATATTCTCCTGGAATTCTTCAAGTGATTTTGTATTTCCATTGTAAGGGCTTCTAACATTTTCATGTTCCCCTGAATTTCTTTAAGAGATTTGTTTTTGTCTTTTTTGTGTTCCTTTAGCAGCATCATGACCAGTGCTTATAAATCCAAATCTTGTTTTTCCTGTGGGTCGGGGTATCCAGAACTTGCTGTGATTGGAGAATTGGGTTCAGATGCTGCCATATTGCCTTGATTTCTGTTAGTAACGTTCCTACATTTGCCTTTTGCCATCTGTTTATCTCTGGAGTTAGTTGGTCCTGTTGTTACTGGTTGGTCTTTGAAGCTCCCATGAGCCTGGCATTTGGTGCTGCTGTTGCAGAGGGTGTCCGTGCTCCAGAGGTGGAAACTGGAAGGTTTCAGCTACTGGGCTCTGAATTACCTCCTCAGCTCTGCTGGGCCGGACTCATCCTGGCTTTCTGCTGGGCCTCCCACAGTCTCCTCCTGGTTTGCCTAGATGCCAGCTCTTTTTTTTTTTTAATTTTTTATTGGATATATTCTATATTAACATTTCATTTCCCTTTTCCTGGTTCCCTGCCCCCTAAAGGTTCCACATGCCCTTTTCCATCTCCCTGTTACACCATCCACCCCTTCCCATTCCCCTGTTCTGGTATTCCCCTACACTAATGCATTGAGCCTTTCCAGCACCAGTGTCCACTCCGTCCTTCTTGTCGGACATCATTTGGTATGAAGGTTGTGTCTTTGGTGTTCCAAGATTCTAGGCTAATATCCACTTATCAGTGACTGCATACCATGGGTATTCTTTTGAGACTGGGTCACCTCACTTAGTATGATGTTCTCCAGCTCCATCCATTTGTCTAAGAATTTCATGAATTCATTGTTTCTAATGGCTGAATAGTACTCCATTGTGTATATATACCACATTTTTTATATCCATTCTTCTGTTGAGGGGCATCTGGGTTCTTTCCAGCTTCTGGCTATTATAAATAAGGCTGCTATGAACATAGTGGAGCATGTATCCTTATTGGATGCTGGGGAATCTTCTGGGTATATGAGCAGGAGTGGTATGGCTTGGTTCTCAGGAAGTAGAGAATCAGTTCTTTTTTTCCACTAATCTAGGCTCGTCTGTTGGTTCTCTATGGTGACCTGGGCTCTTCTGTTGGTTCTTTATGGTGACCTGGTTAGGCTACCAGCTCCAAGATGGTTGATGGTCTCAGGGCTCTGTCTAACCACGGGATTCCCTGCAGGGCAGGAGCTTCCCTGGCTGGAATGCTGGAGCCCAAGATGGTGGTGCTCTCAGTCTACTGGCCCCCAGCTGCTAGCTGTCCACAGTGCCCCCAAGACAAGATGGCGGCCTCCGCTGTAAGCCGGGCACAGACCCTGAGTGAGACTGTGCCCAAGCAGGGTCAATTTACAGATATCCCACCGAGCTGCCCAGGCTCTGGATGCAGGCAAGAGCCTGAAGGGATAATGGATCCTAGACTCAGACTTTGTCTATGTATCTGGCCCCAGCTGCCAGATGTCTGTAGTGCCCCCACAAACACATTTTATAGAATTTTAAGACTGTTTAAAACTAATGCCACCATCTGTGGAGCAAGAATTCAAATTATGTGCTATGTGTATACAATTCCAATTCAAGCATTTAAATATGTTAGATAGAGCATATTTATATTTATTTATTTAGGATATATATATATTATATATATGTGTGTGTGTGTGTGTGTGTGTGTGTGTGTGTGTTTAGGATTTATCTCTAGGATCCTTCAAATTAGCCAAAACAGCTTCCTTCAAAGAAAGAATATTTCCTAGTTGAGTAGAAAATTGTTCCTGGAGATTCCTAGGAACCTTTCATTTTTCAACTGTTTTCCAGGCAACTATTTCATTTGGACGAAGACTCCAAGACTCAGGGTCACTATTCCTGTCCCTACTGATATGGGGATGAACCATGCTAGGCCTGCTATGTGCAGACTTGTCACAGTACCTCCCCTAGATTAAGCTCAGATAACTCTTGGTCTAAAGATTTAGGTTTTGTTTATGGCACAGGGAGAATAAATGTGCCCCAGATGAGGAGTAAGCATACTTTCCAAACCAAAGATAATTGAACATTCATCTTTCCTTTTACTTCCAAAGCTGTTCACAATCTATTTTGTTATATATGAAGGAGTCTAAACATATTAGTCTCTATGATGAGGCCATACACCCTTATGATAAGTAAATTATTATATGCAACTTTATAATACAATATGGAGAGTCACTGGAAGTGAACAGTAGCAATTTTATTTTCTTCAATCAATTAACAGTTCATAAGGCAGATCATTTAGTCAAGGCTCTGGTAGACAATGATGCATACAGAAAACACAAAATGATTTTCCTATAGATAGTTTACGGAAGCCTAGTACAGGGGGGACATTCAGAAAAATAATGCAGAATATTCTAGATGGGGTGGAAATTTTTGTAAACTTCTATCTGTGAGATGAAAACCAGAAAACATATTTAAACTCAAAGAATCATATAAGATAATTATCAGAATCACATATTTAATACTTTTAAACATTTGTTAATGAAGTTCATTCCCAGAGTCAAATACTGAACGACACCATTGTCTCGGTTTTTATAGTTTTAATTCTTTATTTATTAATATTAGCATAATAATATGGCCTTCAATGTAATCTGCCTATACTTAATGAGTAGTAGATAGATTAGCCATTATATAGAAGACCATCTTCTATCAAATTAAAAAGAAAAAAGAAAGAAAAGCAGATGGAATTTACCATATTTAATCCATAATCCATAAAACTAATATAAAATTTACAATAAAATAATATTCAATAAAAGATTTTTAGGATATACCATTATGACTATGTAATTTTAAAATTTTATGAATCAATCAGTAAGCTGTACATGATTGCCCTAAAATTAAGAGAATTCAAACATTCCACAATAGTCTCCTTTTACCTTCAATGAACAGTTGCAAACATCATCAAATAAATAGTCTTCAAAAAGACCTGCCTGTTTGTCAGTAAAAAAAAGAATAAAGAACCAGATAATGGTAGGGTTAATGCAGAAAACTATTAAAGTTTATATTAAATATTATCATGTAAAATTATTCAGCATAGAGTCATGAGGCATATTTTGAAAGAACTAAACTAATGTGTAAATTCTTTAACCAATGTAAATTAGGATTCTGAACAAAAATGTCTATAACCAAAAGCGCAATTTGGGCAATCAGTGAAATATGGTGTCCTACTTAGTATTAACTCTGAAATAAACACAGCCCAGAAAAGGAAACCAACTGAACCATTACCCAGATAAGATTGGTCCATGGATATGAATGAAGAGTGTTTTGATTATTGATTGATATAAGAGGTTCCCTCCCCCTGTGGATGACACTATTCTCTAAGCAGAGCTAAGCATGAGGCTGTAAGGGAGTCACAAGCAGCATTTCTCCATGATGTCTTTTTCATGTTCCTACTGGAGCTCCTTTCCTGATGTTCTTTAATCATGCTCTGCCAACTGGAAGCATAAATCAAATAAAGCCTTTCTTCTGTAACTTGCTTTTTGTCTGAATGTTTCATTACAGCAACAGAAAGGTAGAATATATATGCAGATGAAAGTACTTAGCACTCCCATCAGTCTGAATTCAAAGTACAATAAAAAAAAACCAACCATTCTAAACCTTGTAGCATCATGAATAAAACTAACAATTACCAAAAGATTCTAACACACACTAGACAAATTATGATAGGAATCACTTGATATTAAATGTATAGCATGATAATAATAGAGGAACATGATTTTAATCCTAGTTTCAGTTTGCTAAGGCCAGAGTATCATAAATTCAAGATTACTATAGGGTACAAAGAGTGTTCTAGTCCAAAAGTAAATAAAAAGCTTAATGGTTTTCACCTATTATGAACTCATGCATGAAAATCTACCCTGACCTATTCTTTCATGGTGCATGTTAAATTTTAAAATGATAAAGTTTCCATATGTCTCAGATTCCCATTTTTATTTTCTGTTGATCCATAGAGAACTTGATGAATCTAGTGTCAATTGCCACCCTTACCTCTGCCCACCAAAACACAACTTTAACAAACACTCCCTGTGTTCAGAGGTAGGGCATATGTCCCATTGTTTTTCTCTTGGAACACAGTCTGCTTATCAGTGCTAGACCTGCAGTATCCTTAATTAACTTGCCATATAACATAAGTAGTTCTATTTCTTTGGGCATCCTACTTATTTTAATTTAAAAAATTATTAAAGTCTTATTTCCATTGACATCTCTTATAAGGAAAATACCAAAGATACTATTTTGACCCACAGAAGAGAAATTGAAGCTTTAATAAGCAGAGTCTCTAAAGGAATATCTTTCATTTCATTATTGTTCAGGATGACTTTACTGATCAAAAGAAGCAGGACACACACACACACACACACACACACACACACACAAACACTGCTAAGTAAAGCCATTGGGGTATTCTTAACAGTCTTCAAAGTCAATATAAAGAATAGGCTGTTTCTTTTGAAGGACTGTTATTTAAAACAGAGTGGACAGCAACACTGATGGATGATCAAGGCAGTGTGAGACACACAAGGGGAATTTATGCCTCTCTGAGTGAAGAAGGAAATATAGAACTTTTCCCTGTCATTCTCACACAGCTATGAAATGCTGTCAACTATTCAAAATGCAAAGTGTCTCCTAAAATCTGAGAAAAGAGAACTCATTTTCTGTTTCTACCTTCATTGGTGAGAACTGCAGGCCTTGTGGGAAATTCCCCAAATTTCTTTATTGCATACCCCAGTCTCTTGCATCGTTTTACTCTGGAAACAGTTTCCTCTAACTAACCTGTCAGAGAGACATCTGCTCTTATTACAGATGCCAGAGCAGATGGGTGTATGTTACACTGTAGTGATTCAGTACCAGCACTATGGGACAATCTCCTTTTAGTTCTGTCAATCACTGAAGATACATGTGTTGTTCTCCCACCTCTTAACTTCCAAAACTGGTATCAGGTGATATATGAGCTTCGGAGGCATCGTCAATGATGCTAATGTGACATAATGCATCTGTGGTTGCCTTGCCAGCTTTTAACTACCCTGCCAAGCACCAAGGAAGGAAAATTAAATTCAAAGCATTCCTAATAAAAACTCGAGCACCATTCTTTCCCTAGTTTTTCAGCATTCTGCCCAAAGCCTAAAAGGATTAGATATAGTACCATAAATTGAAAAGTATGACAGTCAATGGAAGTCTTACTAGAGGTTTGTGAGATATGCAATTATCATGTTCCTACTGGCAATTAATTTTTTTTGTTTTTATACACCCCTAACAAAAAGCCATTTGTAAGATCAGACGAAGCTCATGAGACTACCTCTGTCTTAGAAACACAAGTAAAAGATTGCTACATCTAGAAAATATGTACCTCTATTTCCTTTTTATTCTGGCTAGATGGCTCACATGCTTTTCTGAGCTGAAGAACATTGGCTGTGTATAACAATATTCTTTTGCTATTGGCAGCGTCCAGCTCTGTTTATCACTGTGAGTTTGTGTCAGCAGATCCATGGCTTGTCCCACTGGGCTAGTGATGAGGTGGACTAATTCATGCCTGAAACTGCTGAGGGAGCTTTAGCCCAGATGGTTTTCTTGCTGATAGTGTCTCAGGATGCTTTATTTTGTTTTCTTTTTTCTTGCCTATGTTGTTCATTTAATATGAAATACAACAGAGAAAAATTATTCTGAGCATGATAATAAAAATACTCAATTATGAGTGATATTTAGTACCTTTAAAAGGAAATGAAACATAGAATGTATTTTCTTCAGGGGTAAATAGCAACAAAATTAAATGTACCTAAATGTATTCTACAACAAACATGGATCAATGTAGTCTGCTTTGTTTGAAAAAAAAAAAAGAATAAGCATTTGATACATACAACAGTATGTATTAAATTCTTTTATAGGGTACCTTGGATATATACATTTCTAATCCAGGCTTAACATTTGAAGTACTTAGACACAATATCCATTTGTGTGATCTGTCTTCCTCACCATCAAGCAGATTTGCCTCATTTTAGTACTGAAGTCTCAGTTGTTTCTTTTCTTAAACAACTGACATGCCAAGGAGGGCCAACTTCTGGTCCTGTTCTAACTACTCCACTACCTCAACTATATATCTGCATTAGAAACTTGTTTCTAGTAGCATGAACTACTCTGAGATGGTTCAGCAATTCAGAAGAGATTCCATATCTATGGGTGTAGTGACTTCTGTCTTCCTAAGCATCATTAAAAAATACTACTGAGCTGGAGATAAGACTGAGTGATTAGAAGTTATTGAGGCACTTGTAGAGGAGCCAAGTTTGGCTCCCAGTACCCACATCAGGCAGCCCACAATCTTGTAACAGGAGTTCCACAGAAAACAATGCACTCTGCTATACTCTGCTGGCACCCATAGGTATGTGCAAATATATCCACAGAGGATCACATATACATAAAAATTAAATAAATATTTTATTATTTTTTAAGTATTGCAATATAACTACATCATTGTCCCCATTTCTTTCCTACCTCCGAATGTTCCCATTTGACATTCTCTCCTTCCCATGCTATCTTTCAAATCATAGTCTCTTTTTCTTTTAATTGGTAATGGTGGTGGTGATGGTGGTGTGTTGAACCATGTGTGTATGTGTGTGTGTGTGTTTGTGTGTGTATGTGTGTGTGTTGTGTGTGCACATGTGTGTGTGGTGTATATATCTTGTCTGTTTGTATTGTATGTGTGTTGTATTTGTATGTACATGTGTTGTGTATATGCATGCATATTTTGTCTCTGTGTATATTTGTATTTTGTGTATTGTGTGTTGTGCTTGTGTGCAGATGAATATGTGCTGTAGTTGTATATATGTGTGTTTGTGAGCATATGTAGTGTTTGTGTGTATGTACATATGGGTCTGCTGTTTGTGTATGCATATGTGTGTGTGTGTGTCTACTTGTGATGTAAAGAGAAAAACTCTTCAGAACAAGAAAGTTTAATATTAGAAAATAAGGCAAACATGATTCACTTTTGGGCAATGTCAACAGTATTCTAAAACACTAAAACTTAAAAGCATTCATCCCAAAATGACCAATAGGGGCTATACAAGACTCTTGAGATTCTCAGACCTTCATATAAAGCATAACCTAATATAAGGTGAAATAAAATGCAGTATCCCTTTCCTCTTACGATCAGAATTGTTTTAAACATTCTCCACAAGTAATATAAGCTAATTACATTTGGAAAACATTTCAGGAATGTCAAAATATAAACTTAAACTTGATTCTTTTCATAAGAAAAGTAGAAATACTGCTGATGTCATATGAGCATTAAGTTTTTAGGCAGAAAATATCAGGTATGAACTACAATGAATGAGACATAAAAACAACAACAATCTTTTGTTGAATATCAAAACAATACCAAAATCTATAGCTTACATTATGAAGCTTTTAGTATGCTTAAATGTAAAGAACAGTTTGCAGGAGAAGCAGTTATATGAATAATAGGAAGTTACTTTGAGTAAGTTTATATGATTTAGTTCCTATGAATCAACAACTTTTAAATTTTACAGTAAAACAAGAAATAAAATCTAACCTAGCAATTTCAGATTTGAGGTGTTTGTGTCATGAGAAGTACCAGATTGCCTATAGACTTCTTGTCAGTCATAACTGGATCTTTTTCAGATGGAAAACTCTTAACCATTTGTTTAGAACTTGTTCAGTTCACCCTGACAATTCCTTAAATACATTATTTTTGTGTTGATTCTGTGTATTTTAAAGTAGAAACATACATTTAGAACATAGATGAAAATATACATTTTCCCACTATTAGAAAGAGGAAAATATTTAGTAAGCCCTCAATGTGTTTTGCTTATTTATATGTTCATTCTGCAGTAGAGGTTGAACCCAGAGTTCTTGTGTATACCAGCCTACCACTAAGATCTATACAGACTCATTTTTTGTTTTTAATTTTAAACAGTTGAGCTCAAGAAATATGATTTAATGGATCTTTCTTCAATGGGTGTATAGTCCACAGTGGGAGACACACACCAGATGAGTAATTCATATTGAACCTGGACATTTGCTCTAGTCTGCACCAGTTCAGGAACCAGACTTTGTTTAACAATCACTAAGGAACTGAATGTTTGAGTTATTCAAAGTGTAAGAAGCATTCAAAGACATAACAGATTCACAATGTTTCCTTTTCAAATTAAAAAAGGAAAGATACATTCTTTTTTATTTGTTTATTTTTAATTTATTGGATATATTCTATATTTACAATTCATTTCCCTTTTTCTGGTTCCCCACCCCAAAGGTCTCACATGCCCTTTTCCCTCCCCCTGCTCCCTTATCCACCCCCTCCCACCTCACTGTTCTTGTACTCCCCCACAATGATGTTTTGGTCCATTCTAGCACCAGTGTCCACTCCTTTCTTCTTGTGAGACATCCCTTGATATGTGATTTATGTCTTTGGTGTTCCAAGCTTCTAGGCTAATATCCACTTATCAGTGACTGTATACCATGGGTATTCTTTTGAGACTGGGTCACCTCACTTAGTATGACGTTCTACAGGTCCATCCATTTCTCTAAGAATTTCATGAATTCATTGTTTCTAATGGCTGAATAGTACTCCATTGTGTATATATACCACATACATTCTTAAGTGGTGTATTTTAACTTTTTTAAAAACCAGGTTGGTTCCTCGAGACAATGACACTAGGGATTGTGTTCTTCATGAGAGATGTAAAAATACTATCCATGACTCCTGTGGTCCTTTGCTGGACAAAAGAACACAAAACAACATGACTGAGACCCAAGTATTCCAGGCACCAACCAAAATTTGTGTTGCTTACCTTACCTTTGAGGATACAGACAGCCCCAAGGAGACCAAAGAGCCTCAATCCTATCTCTACTCAACCTCCACATATCAGAAGGATAGGTGAAGAGTAAAGGTTGACACACCTAGACCTGGGCCATTTTTAGTCTCTTCACACCAGTAGAACTGCATGGTGGCAAGTTCAAAATATGCATATATTGTGAATTTGTCTCTAAAGTAAACTATGTTTCTAGTAAGTCAAGCTGTGGGATTTAAATACTTCCTGTGAGGTTCTCCATTCCAGAAGAGTTTAGAAATAGTATAGCAATGCCTTTGCTTTTCTGTGGGCCCTGAATTCTGGCAATCACAGAGTCATGGAGTTATATAGGAAAAAAATGAGGTGTAAATACAGAAGCATATCACTGCACTCCTGATTGTCAGATTTTCATGCCCAGTGTTTATACATGACATGAAAGACAGACCTGTACCAGAGGATGGAGCAGTGTGAGAGAACACAGTGGTCACTTTCAGACTGAAAAGTTTATGAAAACTGGCACAGGCAACAGAAATACATATTCTCTGAAAACAGAAACTTCATGAGTCTATGCACAGGGATTTAAAATTCTACATGGTTTTCTTTATATATTTACTTTTAATGCTTTATGAATGTGTGTTTGTGTATATGTGTGTGTGTGTGTGTGTGTGTGTGTGTGTGTGTATGAGTGTTGTGGTTACATTCACTATTCTTTTTACCCTCTGATTTCTGCCTCCATGATTCCTTTGTTCTTCATATCTAGTCTCTTAGTGTCTACAGCACTAGAGACAAGTAACACCCCTTTTCTAGCAACCATTAATAGTCAATAGTTCTTCATGGCAAAATTAAAGCCTCATGGTCAGATACTCTATCCTTAATAGACAGCTAGAGATCCTAATCTCGCCCAGGAATCCACAATTTCTGAGTACTTGTGGTTTCAATGCAATATCATGTCTTGATGGCAGTGTTTTATAATATTCTCCATCCTCCAGATGGATATTCTCTACCCATCACAAATTCACTCTATTATGATTTTGTAGAATATATGTGTGGGGAGGGTGAGTGTGGGTATGTAAAGTTCCCTGGGCCACAGAGGTTGAGTTGGGAAATAAGGAAAATAGTACTTTATAAATAGAGTCTCTAAATGTAGCAAGTAGTAAGAAAAATGTTTATTTTAAAGGATAATTATAATCACTCTCAAGTTTTAAAAATATTTCTTGGGGGCTGGACGGGTGGCTCAGCAGTTGTACTTATAGAATCTCTCCAAAGCCAGGAGCCATGATAACAATTCCCTCCACTAAGTTGTTCCCACTGGCCATTTTGTTAACAGTGAAAAGAACAGCGATTACAATAGCAAGCATGACATCCAAGCAATAGATTTTCATTAGTTCTGAAAAGCCAGTTAAGAAAAGAACTGAAGTATGAGTAGAAGAGGCATGTGTATGAAGGTAATAGATGAAACAGAATCTGAAAGATAGAATTAAATAATGGGGTACTAAACTAGAAAAAAAACAGTAGACATTTCTGTAGTCATTTGGGGAAATTGAGATGTGTGTCATCTTTACTAAAAGAGTCAAGAAAATCCACAGTATATTTGAAACCATAGCTTAGAAGTTTAGATTCTGCTAGTTTACTATTATTATCAGAATTCTGTGTCTGTTGCTATGTATCAGCATTAGTATTTCCTTAAGTGATTTGAATAGTTCAAACTAAGTCAGAGGAGGAAATGTAGAAGTTTGAGCAAATAGCAAATTTCTTTGAAGTTGAGACTCCATGTGAGAAAGACTGTCCAGCACACAATGCCTTTGGGGAAGCATATTTCTAATCAGTATGCTAAGCTTCCAGTTTGAACTTAGTGAATTCTTGGTATCCTATGCCATTTTAATGGATTTGTCCAGCAGTTTCTTCCATTTAAATTTTATTGTCAGCCAGATCTTTTTTCTGTAATATTTGTGTTCTGGGATACAATTAATAAATAGCTTTGTCAGTTCATCCAACTTATGCATTATCCTCAAGTCATTTGCAAAGGTTGACTTCCTTGTTCTCCTTTTAATGTGAATTCACTGATGTTGGTACTTGAATATATATGATCTTAAATGTGTTCTATTTTAAAATATCTTTCCCCCAAATCCACTGACGTATGAGAAATCTGTGGTGTTTGTTATTTCTGTTGGCAGCAATGATTAAGATTTGGAAACTGTACTCGAATCTAGTTTCCATGGTAAACAGTTCATGGATCACAATGCTCATTTTAGTCATACATTTCCAAAATTAGACAGGTATCAAGCTGCCTGTCCAGCTCCTTTGTAAGTATGTCGAATGTGGGAAGTGAATGCCACTAGTGTTCTCATTTCTCCATTGTGACTTAAGATTCAAGAGAAGCATAAGGTGCAGTAATCACATAAAAAGTAAATAAATGTGAAAAAGAAAAATCCATCAAAATTAGTCTTCTCTTTTATTATAGTTTATGTGCATCATGAAACATAATGTTGATTTTTTTGTGTGTGGATTAGAGAACATGACTTTCCTTTCAGCATCATATAAAGATTTGGGTTAAAATAATGCTCAGTGGTCAATGAATATGATTGAAGCCTTGAAACTTTGTCTAATAAAGACTTAGTTTTGCCTTTACAATTTGCCCTTTAATACTTACAATATAAATGATCATGTTTGGTTTCATTACAAAAAGCAAGAATCCCAAAGTAAACCAAATAGACTGTACAGAAAGCATATATTAGAATTTCAGATATTGAAGAAACCAAATATCCATATGCAGGAGGCAGAATATACGAAGCACATAACATATTCAAAGTTATGCAACAAGTCCAAATTTAGAAAAGAACTGTAGTAAATGTATGCCTTACAAATCTAAAAGTGCTCCACCTAAGATAGTCTTAATATTAACATTTCTTAGTTTTAAAATAAAATTTAAATGTATGTGACTAAATTAATAATTTTACATCCACATAATAACTTCTTTAGGCTATAATAATAAAACACATATGAAAATATAGAATGGGCATCATGAATATACAGATATATTAGAAGTCAATCCATAAACCAAATCAGTTAATGTCTATCATTAAGTAATTATGTTGTGGTATAAAAAGTAACAAAGGTCTCATTTTATTAATAATACAATTATAATAGAAAATTTTGGTCAAAATGAAATTAGCTTCTCTGTCAATAAAAATCAAAGAGTCATACTTCTGCCCCTTCTGATGCCACCTGTCCTTTCTGGTGGTCAGACTCTTCCCAGGTCTGCCACAGTGAAGACACCATTTCCTGATACATTCTAGAGAATCAGCTGCACTCAGGACATTTGGTAAGAATCCCCTCCCACCCCTGGAGTCCCAGAGATGCTGCTGGGTGTCCTATGGAATTCACTATCCAGCAACCACCAGAACCTCTGCCTTCCTGAATACCACTCCCCTTCCATTCCTTCTGCCCCATCCTCCACCTGTCCTTTCTGCTGGAGCAGACTTTGCCATGTCTGCCACAAAGAAGGCACCATCTTCTGATACTTTCTAGAGGACTGGACATACTCAGGGCATTTTGTAAAAATCGACTCCCACCTCTGGAGGCCCAGAGCTGCTATTTGAGTTCCCTTGGGACTCACTATCCAACAAAAACCAAAACAACTGCCTTCCCAAATACCACTCCCCTTCCATTCCTTCCACCCCTTCCACAGATTATTCTCTCTACTGGGTCAGACTTTTGCAGGGCCTGCCACAGTGATGACACCATATCCTGATACATCCTAAAGAACTTGTTGCACTCAGGGCATTTGGTACCTCTGCAGGAGTGCAGATAGACCTGGGAGAACACTACACCATATCCAGGTAGAGCAGAGAAATAGCTAACCTCCCAGGTATGTGGAGAGACCTGAGAGCACAGAACTGATCTTGGGCCATAGAGATACATACACAAACACCACCATAGGAGAGCTGGTCTTCCAGGAGTGCCTACACACAGATGTGCACAGATAGAATGGGAATCCTAGGAGCACAGATGCACAGGCTTACAGGACAGAGAAGCCACAGTCAGAGAGAGCAAGACAAGCTAACACCAGATAACCAGATGGCAAAAGGCAATCTCAAGAACATTATCAACAGAAACCAAAGCAACAGGGCACCATCCAAACCCAGTTCTACCACAAAAGTAAATCCTATATACCACAACACACCTGAAAAACAAGAGCTGGATTTAAAATTACATCCAATGATGCTGATAGAGGACTTCAAGAAGGATATAAATAACTCCCTTAAAGAAATACAGGGGAACATGGGTCAACAGGTAGAAGCCCATAAAGAGAAAGCACAAAAATCCCTTAAAGAATTTCAGGAAAATACAAAAAAAAAAAAAAAGTGAAGGAACTGAACATTTTTAGATCCAGGATCTAAAAGTGAAATTAGAAACAATTAAGAAATCACAAAGTGGTACAACTCCAGAGACAGAAAACCTTGGAAAGAATCAGGAGTCATAGATGCAAGCATCAACAACAGAATAAAAGAGATAGAAGAAAGAATCTCAGGTTCAAAAGATACCATAGAAAACATTGACTCAACAGTCAATGAAAATGTGAAGTACAAAAAGCTTGCAACCCAAAATATCCAGGAAATCCAGGACAAAATGAGAAGACAAAACCTAAGGATTATAGTTATAGAAGAGAGTGAAGATTGACAACTTAAATGGTCAGTAAATATCTTCAGCAAAATTATAGAAGAAAATTTCCCTAACCTAAAGAAAGAGATGCCAATGAACATAAAAGAAGCCTATAGAACTCCAAACAGACAGAACCAGAACAGAAATTCCTCCCATCACATAATAATCAAAACACCAAATGCACTAAACAAAGAAAATTAAAATCAGTAAGGGAAAAAGTTCAAGTAACATATAAAGGCAGACATATCAGAATTACACCAGACTTTTTGCCAGAAACTGTGAAAGAAAGAAGATCCTGGACAGATGTCATAGAGACACTAAGTGAACATAAATGTCAGCCCAGACTACTATACCCAGCAAAACACTCAATTACCATAAACAGAGAAAACAAGACATTCCATAACAGAAGCAAATTTACATAATATCTTTCCACAAACCCAGCTCTACAAAGGATAATAGGTGGAAAATACCAACACAAGGAGGGAAACTACACCCTAAAAAAAGCAATAAAGTAATCTTTCTACAAACCCAAAAGAAGATAGTGACAAAAACAGAAATCCACCTTTAACAACAAAAATAACAGGAAGTAACAATCACTTTTCCTTAATATGTCTTAACACCAATGTTAGCAATTACCCAATAAAAAGACATAGACGAACAGACTGGACACGTAAAGAGAACCCAACATTTTGCTGCATACCAGAAACCCACCTCAGTGACAAAGACAGTCAGTACCTCAGAGTCAAAGGTTGAAAAACAATTTCCAAGCAAATGTACCCAAAAAACAAGCTGGAGTGGCCATTCTTATATCAGATAAAATTGACTTTCAACCAAAAGTTGTCAAAAAGATAAGGAAGGACACTTCTTACTGATCATAGGAGACATCTACCAAGATGAACTCACAATTCTGAACATCTATGCTCCAAATGCAAGGGCACCCACATTCATAAAATAAACTTTACTAAAGCTCAAAGCATACATTGTACCTCACAGAATAATACTGGAGACTTCAACACCCCACACTCAGCAATGGACAAATCATGGAAACAGAAACTAAACAAAGACACAGTACAACTAATTCAATTTATGGATCAAATGGATCTAACAGATATTTATAGAACATTCCATCCTAAAGCAAAAGAATAAACCTGCTTCTCAACACCTCATCATATCTTCTCCAAAATTGACTATATAATTAGTCACAAAACAGTTCTCAACAGATACATGAATATGGAAATAATTCCACGCACCCTATCAGATAACTATGGCATAATGCTGGTCTTAACTTCAAACAAAAACAACAGAAAACACACATATACATGGAAATTGAACAATGCTCTAGTGAAACATTGCTTGGTCAAGGAAGAAATGAAGAAAGAAATTTAAAATCTTTCACAATTTAATGGAAATGAGAATACATCATACCAAAACTTATGGCACACAATGAAAGCAGTGCAAAAAGGAAAACTCATAGGTCTGAGTGCCTCCAAAAAGAGAATGGAGAGAGCTTACACTAAAAGCTTAACAACACACCTGAAAGCTCTAGAACAGAAAGAAGCTAATGTACCCAAGAGGAGTAGACAGCAGGAAATAATCAAACTCAGAGACAAAATCAACCAAATAGAAACAAAAAGAACTGTACAAAGAATCAAAAAAACCAGGAGTTGGTTCATTGTGAAAATCAACATGAGAGATAAACCCTTAGCCAGACTAACCAGAGAGCCTACAGGCACTGCCCAAATTAATAAAATCAGAAATGAAAAGGGAGAGATAACAACAGAAATTGTGCTAGTGCAGAAAATCATCAGATCCTACTATAAGAGCTTATACTCAACAATATTGGAAAATCTGGATAAAATGGACAACTTTCTAGACACATACCAGGTGCCAACATTAAAAGAAGATCAGATAAACCATCTAAATATCCCATAAGTCCTGAGGAAATAGAAGCAGTTGTTAATAGTCTCCCAACCAAATAAAGCCCAGAACCTGATGGGTTTAGTGGGGAATTCTATCATATCTTCAAAGAAGAATTAATACCAATATTCTTCCATCTATTCTCCAACATAGAAACACAAAGAACACTACACAATTCGTTCTATGAAACCACAATAACCCTTATACCTAAACTTAAGACCAAATGAGGAAAGAGAACTACAGACCAATTTCCCTTATGAATATTGATGCAAAAATACTCAACAAAATTCTGGCCAGCAGAATCCAAGAATTCATCAAAATGGTAATTCACCACGATCAAGTAGGCTTTATCCCAGGAATGCAGGGATGGTTCAATATATGGAAACCCAACAATGTAATCCACTACATAACAAACTAAAAAAAAAAAAAAGAAGCACTTGTTCATTTCTATAGATGCTGAAAAAGTTTTTGATGAAATTCAGCATCCCTTAATGATAAAAGTCTTGGAGAGATCAGGAATTCAAGGCCCACACATAAACATAGTGAAAGCAATGTACGGCAAACTACTAGCCAACATCAAACTAAATAGAGAGAAATTTGAAGCAATCACTAAAATCGGGGACTAGACAGGGCTGCCCACTCTCTCTCTATGTATTCAATATAGTATTGAAGTCCTAGCCAGAGCAATTAGACAACAAAAGGAGGTCAAAGTTATACAAAATGGAAAGGAAGAAGTCAAAATACCATTTACAGATGATATGATTGTATACTTAAGTGACCCCAAAAATTCCACCAGAGAACTCCTAAAGCTGATAAACAACTTCAGCAACGTGAATGGATTTAAAATTAACTCAAACAAATCAGTAACTTTCCTCTTCTCAAAAGATAAAAAAGCTGAGAAAAAAATTAGCGAAATGACTCCTTTCACAGTTGTCACAAATCGCATTACATGTCTAGGTGTAAATCTAACCAAGCAAGTGAAAGATCTGTATGACAAGAACTTCAAGTCTCTGAAGAAAAAAATCGAAGAAAATATCAGAAGATAGAAAGATTGTGAATGTTCATGGATTGGCAGGATTAATATAGAAAAAATGGCCATCTTGCTGAAGGCAATCTACTGTTTCAATGCAATCTCCATCAAAATTCCAAATCAATGCTTCATAGAGCTAGAAAAAGCAATCTGCAAATTCATTTGGAATAACAAAAACCAAGAATAGCAAAAAAAAATTCTCAATAACAAGAACTTCTCAGGGGGAATCTGAAAATTGATTTGGAATAACCAAAAGCCATGAATAGTTAGTGAAAACTATTCTCCACAACAAAAGAATCACCATCCCTGACCTCAAGCTCTACTACAGAGCAATAGTGATAAATACTGTAAGGTATTGCTAAAGAGACAGGCAGGAAGATCAATGGAATAGAATTGAAGACCCAGAAATTAACCCATTTCTACTATCATTTTATATTTGACAAAGGAGATAAAAAACATCCAGTGGGAATAAAGACAGCATTTTTAACAAATCGTACTGGATCAACTGGAAATGAAAATTGACCTATTCTTATCTCCTTGTACAAAGCTCAAATATAAGTGGATTGAGGAACTTCACATAAAACCAGATACACTGAAGCTTACAGAAGAGAGATTGGGGAAGAGCCTTGAACACATGGGCACAGGGGAAATGTTCCTGAATAGAACACCAATGGCTTATTCTCTAAGAACAAGAACCAGCAAATGGGCCTTCATAAACCTGCAAAGCTTCTGTAATGCAAAGGTCACTGTCAATAGGACAAAAGGACAACTAACAGATTGGAAAAAGATCTTTACCAATCCTACATCTGATAGAAGGCTTATATCCAATGTATACAAAGAACTCAAGAAGTTAGATTCCAGAGAGTCAAACAACCCTATTGAAAAGTGAGGTACAGAGCTAAACAGAGAATTCTCAACTGAGGAACCTCAAATGGCTGTGAAGCACCTAAAGAAATGTTCAGCATCCTTAGTTATCAGGGAAATGCAAATCAAAACAACCCTGAGATTCCACCTCATAGCAGTCAGAATGGCTAAGATGACAAACTCAGGGGACAGCAGATAGTGGTGAGGATGTGGAGAAAGAGGGCCACTTCTTCATTGCTGGAGTGATTACAAGCTGGTTACATCCACTCTGGAAATCAGTTTGGCAGTACTTCAGTAAATTAGACATAGTACTACCTGAGGACCCAGGTATACCACTCCTGGGCATATGCTCAGAAGATACTCCAACATGTAATAAGGATGCATGCTCCGCTATGTTCATAGCAGCGTTATTTATAATAGCCAGAAGCTGGAAAGAACCCAGATGTCCTACAACAGAGGAATGGATACAGAAAATGTGGGTATATCTACACAATGGACTATTATTCAGCTATTAAAAACAATGACTTCATGAAATTCATAGGCAAATAGATGGAACTAAAGAGTGTCATCCTGATTGAGGTAACCCAATCAAAAAGGAACATACATGGTATGCACTCACTGATAATTGGATATTAGTCCAAAGGCTTGAAACAAAGAAGTTGCAATTCACAGACCACAGGAAGCTCAAGAAGAAAGAAGACCAAAGTGTGGGTGCTTAGGTTTTTCTGAGAAAGGGAACAAAATAGTCACAGGAGCAATTGTGGAGACAAAATGTGGAGCAGAGACTGAAGAAAATGCCACCCAGAGACTGTTACCTGGGGATTCATCTTATAAACAATCACCAAACCCTGACAACTATTATAGATAACAAGAAGTGTATGCAGAATGGAGCCTGTTATTGTCTCATGAGGGACTCTGCCAGAGCCTTACAGATAGAGAGGCAGATGCTAGCAGCTGACCATTGGAATGAGCATGGGGTCCCCAATGCAGGAATTGGAGGGAAGAGTGGACCAGCTGAAGGGTTTGTAGCTCCATGGAAAGAAAGATGATGTTGGCCAACCAGATGCCCCAGTATTTCCAGGAACTAAGCCATCAACCAAGGAGTACACATGGTTCCAGCCAAAAGTGTGGCAGAGGCATGCCTTGTTGGGCATCATTGGGAGGAGAGGTCCTTGTCCTATGAAGGCTTGATAGATGCCCCAGGGTGGGGACATTGGGGAGATATATGTAAAAGTGGGTAGGGTGAAGGGCATCTTCTTGGAGGCAGGGGGTGGGAGACTGGGTTGGGGTTTTTCTGGGAGAGGGGAACCTGGAAAGGGTATAACATTCAAAATGTAAATGATTATATTCAATAAAAAAGTTTAAAAAGTCCAAGAAATCAAAATCTCAGAGGATTAAATTAGAAATAAAATAACAATTGGGAAGAGCAAAATTTTGTTTCTTAAAACTGAAAGGAAGAAAGATTAGTAAATGTTCAAACATTTGAATTTTTATTGATTTCAAATAAAGAGAATTTAGTGTTGTGAAAATAAACAGATTAGAGTCTTAATTCTTAAATAACACTAAACTAAGGCCATCAGATGCCAAAATAAACTTGCTTGAAAATTTAGTCACAGGTACTTAATTTTTACTTCAGTATCATAGGTAACACAGACAAGTATCATAACAATGGTCATTAGAAGTCAATATGCTTACCTCTAAGAATAGACCTCTAGTACAAGAATATAAATCGGATCAAAATTGGAGAAATTTTCCTATGTTATACCTTATGAGAGAAATGGAACCTGGGATCCACACAAAGGCCTTGGCTTTGTTGTTTATCCCTAGGAGCAGAAGATAGAAGTAGAAAATTTTCCCTTGAAAACTGAGTTGTCATTGTTTCTCAGTCTTTTGGCTAAGATCAAATGAAAACTGAGTTGTTTCCAATATTCACTTTCATCCCTCACTATTTATTGTCTACAATGAAATCCTGTTGCAATTGGGAATCCGAAATGGAACAAAATAGAAAGGATCTATGCTAAAGCTGACTTAGCTCAAGAAAAATAAGGGCATACCAATAGTAAAAGTTTTGATGGAAATGAAAATGAGAACACTGGAAAATAGTTTCCCATTGCAGGAGGTGTTACTTACAGCTAAAATGTTCTATGAAATAGCAAGAGTTCTATGCAGATAAAACATATAAAGTAATGATAGGCAGAATAGCAACATCAGAAGGCCAGAATCTATGCTCTCATCTCAGTTAAGACAAGGCAGGCAATTAGTGGCATTACAAGGAAGAGTGGGACAGCAAAGATCCAGATGACCAGTGGCCTACTTTAGTTCAGAAGAGTAAGAGCATCTATACAAAGGATAATCATCACTTGAGACAATGCCTTCAAACAAACTTACATCCCAAGCTCCCAACCTGCCTTTAAGAGAATGGTACCCAGAAGTAACAAAAGAACCAAAGAGTACTAAAGGATCTAGAGCAAGAACCTACTTTCTAATAGACCACCAAAACCAGTAGTGATAGAACCAGACAAGAAATTACTGAGGGAAGCCTCTCCTACCTCTTCCTGTCTAGGAAGGGCAGTAGTTTCTCTTAGCTTTAGAAGACTCACCAATAACCAAATGTTTACCAAAATGAAGATATGTTAGCATACGGTAATAACTAATAAAGTACAACAGAGGTTTAGGGAATTTCTCAAGTAGCTTACATATACACTGGTATAGAAAGAAATATGTAGGTTTTCTGTTGATTTTGCTGTTATTGAAGACCAGTCTTAAGCCACAGTGATCTGATAGAATGCATGAGATTATTTAAATGCTCTTGTATTCCTTGAGGGTCATTTTGTGACCAATGATATGGTCAGTTTTGGAGAAGGTACCATAAGGTGCTGAGAAGGTGGTGAAATGTTCTATAGATATTTGTTAATTCTACTTGGTTCAAAACCTCTATTAGTTTCATTTTGTCTCTGTTTAGCTTCTGTTTCATTGACCTATTCATTGGTGAGAGTGGGGTGTTGAAGCTTATCACTATTATTGTGTGGAGTTCAATATGTCTTTTGAGATTTAGTAAAGTTTCTTTTATGAAAGTGGTTGCCCTTACATTTGAGGCATAGATGTTCAGAATTGAGACTTTCTCTTGGTAAATTTTCCATTTGAGAAATATGAAGTGTCCTTCCTCATCATGCTTGTTAACTTTTGGTTCAAAGTCTATTTTATTGGATATTAAGATGGCAACTCCAGCTTGATTCCAGGGACCATTTGCTTAGAAGGCCTTTTTCCAACCTTTTACTCTGAGATAGTGTCTGTCTTTGTTATTGAAGTGTTTCTTGTATGCAGCAAAATGCTGGATCTTGTTTGCATATCCAATCTGTTAGCTTGTGAGTTGAGCACATTAATATTGAGAAATATTAAAGTCAGAAGACTGTTGGCTCCTGATATGTTTGTTTTTGTAGGTGGCTTTTTCTTTTTGCATGTGGTCCTCTCCTTTTGGCTTTGTTGTGAGATGCCCAGTATCCTGTCTTTCCTTTGGTGTAAGAACCTTCCTTGTGTTGAAGTTCTAGTATCCTCTATAGAGATGAATTGGTAGATGGATACTGTTTGAATTCGGTTTTCTACTGCAAACTTTTTTCTCTTTCTATGTTGATTGAGAATTTGGTCTGGTATAGTAGCCTGAGCTGGCATTTTTGTTCCCTCAAAGGGTACATGACCAGGCTATTCTGGCTTTCATAGTCTCTGTTAAGAAGTCTGGTGTAATTCTGATAGGTCTACCTTTGTATGTTACATGGCCCTTTTCCCTTGCAGCTTTTAATTTTGTTCTATTTAAAGTTTTGATTATTATGTGATGAGAGGATTTTCTTTTATGGTCCCATGTATTTGGTCTTTTATAGGCTTCTTTTATGTTTATGGCCATCTCTGTCTTTAGATTGGGGAAGTATTCTATGATTTTGTTGAAGACATGTTCAGGTCCGTTGAACTGGGAATCTTCATTCTCTTCTATTCCAATTGTTCTTTAATTTGGTCTTTTAATTGTGTCCTGAATTTCCAGGATGCTTAGGGTAAGGAGTTTTTTACATTTTGAATTTCCTTTGACAGTTGTGTCAATCTCTTCTATGGTTTCTTCTTCACCCGAGATTCTCTAACTTGTATTCTGTTGGTGTTACTGAATAACTCTCTACTCAATGATAACTTGGTCAGGGAAGAAATAATGAATGAAATAAAAGACTTCCTAGAATTTAATGAAAATATTGACACATCATACCAAATTTATGGGACACAATGAAACCAGAGCTGAGAGGAAAATTCATAGCACTAAGTGCCCAGGTAAAGAAACTGGAGAGATCTTACACTAACAACAGCATAGACTTTATTAAATATTTAATAAAACCTGCATACTAACATCCTCATTTCCCATCTCCCAGATACATGTTTAGTATCTACGTGGAAGGCCAACAGACTTTTGAAGTAAAGGAGATGTTACCAGTCCCACATCACAAAGAAGACAAAGGCATTTAGACTTTAGGTTCATTACCTCTGTGAAGTCTAAATATTCTTTTAGCTAATCATTTTATGCCTACATAAATTAATATATCTTTACTATACATGTATTCAGATATATTCAAACAATATTTATGTACGTGAGTCTTTGGATGATACTATCATTGTTTATAATATGTAAAAAAGCCATTTATTATACTGATAATGTAAAAATTAAGCCACATATAAAGTTAATTGTTTTTCACTACACTGAGGCATAATTGAAGAAATTAAATCAATAGGCTCTTATAAGTAATATTTTAGAACAATGTCCATGAACAGCTAAATAAATTGAATTGCTGTTTCATCATAACATCACATTATGACATTAAGCAACACACATTGTGTATCTCCCAGATAAAGAACATTCTTGAATTCCTAATGAGCTTTGTTGAAAAATGTGTCAAAGGAAGGTTAGAGCTGACAGGTTGGACAGATGATTGTAATTGAAGCTGTGCCAAAAGAAATAAAGCACAATGGCTATTATTATCTTAAAGGTTGCAGTTGAGAATAGCTCTCTTGTATTTTTGACCTTTTCTAGATCTGAAAAGGCCGAGAGGTAAATTTGAGGTTGAAAAAGGACATTAAGTGTTTGTTCATATACTACATTTTGTTAAAAGTATTATATTGTGCATTGTTGACTGCCTATGCCTGTTCTGTTTATTTAAGGTTTACACCAGTAACATGTTACACATATAGAGTTATTTACATCCTAGTTAAGAGGTTCACAAGATATAACCTCTCATAATGATGTCAGTTTGAAGAATATCAAACTGATGGTTAGGGGGCTTATTGTGATTTAAAGATGTCTTTTTCTCATAAAATCTATAACATTATGAATATCAAATACCTCATTGCTATGACATCAAAACAACACATACACATACTTATAGCCATCTCAGAAAATGACAGGTTTTCATTTAAAGAATAGAAAGCAGAATTCCTTTCTCTTCTAGTTTCATTTCTGTTGCTGTGATAAACAACCAGATACCCTCCCAAAAAATGTCCTAGGGAACTGGGAACTAAAGAAGTTATTTGGCTCACTTCCAAGATATAGGCCAATATTGAGAAGTGGTTAAGACAGGAATTCAAGCAGCTAGTCACAGCACATCTGCAGTCAAGAGCTAGGAGTATAAGGAAAACTTTGCCTGCTTGATCTCAAATACTTTTCTCCTTTTATATTATCTAGGACCACATCCTCTCCCACTCCACCCACACCCAACCATGTCTAGGGAATAGCAACATCCACAATGGCCATCAATTAACAATCGAGACAATAGCTCTGATATATGCCCACAGGTCATACTAGTCTAGATGATTTCTCATTAACACTCTCTTCCTATGGAAATCTAGGTTGTGTCAAGTTGACCTTTAAAATCTAACCCTGGCTCTACATATAAATGTGATGGTTTTCAGACATCAACGAGAGGAGAAGCCATTGGTCCTGTGAAGGCTCAATACCCCAGAGTAGAGGAATGCCTGGATAGGAAAGTGGAGTGGGTGGGTTGGTGAACAGGGGAAGGGGCAATGGGTTAGGGGGTTTTCGGACGGGGAAACAAGGAAAGGGGATAACATTTAAAATATAAATAAAGCAAATATCTGATAATAAAAAAGATGATAAATCGTTAAAAAATCTAACCAGCATACTTTCTTCAACCAATTTGTTAAAATAGTATATCTCTACTGAAAAAGAGACAAATGATTTTTAGTTAAGTTGAACACATCTACACAGAGCAGTTACTGTTCAGTTGACAGAAAAAAGCCTTGATGAAATTGTTAACTGTTCATCGATGTAAGTAAGTTGTAACTAACAATAACCAAAGTAAAGCAGGATATTATTATAAAATTAAAGAAATTTCTTATGAATGATGGTCCAATTTTTAAAATTCTGAGAGCTTAGTGGGTGCTGGTGGTAACCTAATGGCCTCCATTTTCTTAACTGCTCTTCTCTTTTGTGACTGGTTGGAAAGTGTGCTTTACTTAACAGCCTTTCTACATGAAAAGCACCTTGGGGATACAGCAGAGCATATCACTGCAAAGGGCCCTTCAACTAAATGAGCAGAACACAGAAGTTTTTCATTTTCCAAAGAGGACATAAAAATCATTATGTTAAAAAAAAGTGCCTTTTTGTTATCTGTCACTATAGGATAGAAAAGCACACTGGCACTTTGCTTCCTTGTGCCTAAAGCAATTGCCCTTGAAAATTAGATAATTTGAAAGACTTATTTGTTATTTATTTTATTTATTTAGTATTTATTTGCTAATAATATTATACCTTTAAAAAATTATTCTATGTATATAAGTATTTGCTTACATGTATGTATGTGTACTACATGCATGCCTGGTGCCAACCTAGACCAGAAAAGATGGTTGGGTCCCCTGAAACTGAAATTATAAATGGTTTTGAACGACCATAATCTGTAAAGATTGCATCCAGTTTAGTAAAGAAACCGAGGGGGGAGGGGGAATGATTGGGGAACAGTTGGGGGGGAGAGGAACTATGGGAACTATGGTGGGTGGGAACTGGGAAAGGGGAAAGCCTTTGGAATGTAAATATAGAATATAGAAAATAAAAAAAAGAGTGCTAAGGGAAGGAGAAATAGTCTTCTCCAGACAAGAGTACACAAATTGATAATGCAGTTCAAACAATCAGCCCTGAAAAATGTGCGTAACAATAACATTATGGGCAATCAGTAGGCTATATTTATGTACTTAGGGACACACAACAACAACACCTAAAGAAAAAGAAGCAATTTAAAATAGCAGTGGTGGAGAAGGGTGGTACCAGGAAGGAGTTGGAGCAAACAAAGGAAAGGAAGAAAGTGTCTAATTATAATTTCAAAAGTAAAATATATATATATTTAAAACATAAAATTATAAGCGAAACAACCTTGGAATCATCTCAATATCCAAAACACCTAAGTACTATGCAGCTCAATCTGAGAAAGAAGCAACTGCAAAGAAAGATGGCCATAGAAACCAAATTTGGAGACATTGAAGCACATAAGCAAAGTCAACCGATGGCCACAAAATAAATCACTAAATTAGAATAAGACAACATAAAGTCCCCCAACATAGCTCTCTAGGGTGCAAAAGGTTATTCTCCCTGATCAGCTGCACTGCCCTCTGGCTCTGTACTTTCTTGGCCAAAGTGATTGCTAATAGCTTACAAGGTGATCCCATCCTTAGACATTTACATTCTAATGAGAATTTGTTAAAACTTAAAAGCCTTCTAGACACAAAGTGTGCATCCCATTATCAAATGGCAGAAGGTCAAGTTTTGCTAAGGTTATTCTGTGGCACAACATTTTCCTTAGGAACCTATAAATGTGACTTAACTGGAAACAAAGGCCTGGGGCTCCCAGCCACCATCTATGTTCCCTGACAGAACAGATAAGCAGCATCTGGTCCACAGAGACAACTAAGTATAACATTGCTTGGAACAAGATACACCAGGGTTCCAGCAGCACCCAAGAGGAGGGCAGCACACCAGCAATCTGTGCCAGGGAAAACCCAGTCATCCAGTGGTGGGGAAATAGCCTTATGAGCCCAGGGGGTATTCAAGCACCAGCCGGTGACTACAGGACCAACTAACACCAGAGATAATCAGATGGCAAAAGACAAACATAGGAACGTTACTAACAGATATCAAGGCAATATAGTAGCATCCAAACCCAATTCTCTGACAGCAGTAAGTCCTGGAAAACACAACACAACAGAAAAACAAGATTTAGATCTAAAATCACTGGTCATTATGCTGTTAAAAGAACACAAGAAGGACATAAATAAATCTCTTAAAGAAATACAGGAGAAAATGGATCAAAAGTTAGAAGCCTTTACAAGGCAAAAACAAAAATCATTTAAAGAAATTCAGGAGAATATGGATCAAAAGATAGAAGCCAATAAGGCAGAAATGCAAAAATCACTTGAAGAAATACATGAAAACACAAACAAGCAAGCGAAAGATCTGAGCAAAACCATTCAGGATCTAAAAAGAGAAGTAGAAACAACTAAGAAATCGCAAAGGATGACAACTTTAGAGATAGACAACCTTGGGAAGAAATCAGGGGCCATAGATGCAAATATCAACAATAGAATACAAGAGATAGAAGAAAGAACCTCAGATGCCAAAGATACCATAGTAACCATTGACTCAACAGACAAAGTAAACACAAAATGCAAAAAGCTTGTAACCCAAATCATCCAGGAAATCCAGGACACAATGAGAAGAACAAACCTAAGGATTATAGGTATAGATGAAAGGAAAGATTTACAACTTAAAGGGCCAGCAAATATCTTCAACAAAATTATGGAAGAAAACTTCCCCAACCTAAAGAGAGAGATGCCCAAGAATATAAAAGAACCCTACAGAACTCCAAACACTCTGGACCAGAACAGAAATACATCCCACATCCCGTTACATAATAATCAAAACCCCAAATGTACTAAACAAAGAAAGAATATTAAAGGCAGTAAGAGAAAAAAGTCAAGTAACATATAAAGGAAGAGCTATCCAAATTATACAAGACTTCTCACCAGAGACCATGAAAGCTAGAAGATCCTGGGCAGATATCATGCAAACTCTAAGAGAACACAAACTTCAGCCAAAACTACTATACCCGGCAAAACTCTCAATTGCCATAGATGGAGAAACAAAGATATTCCATGACAAAACTAAATTTGCATGATATCTTTCCACAAACTCAGTCATACAAAGGATAATAGGGGGAAAACACCAAGAAAAGGACAGAAACTACACCCGGGAAGAAGCAAGATAGAAACCTCCTCTCATCAAACCCAAAAGAAGATAACCTCTCGAATATAAAAAATAAATAAATAAAATAAATAAATATAATTTCAAAAATGTCTGGAGGTAATAATTACTATTCCTTAATATCTCTTAACATCAATGGACTCAATTCCCCAATAAAAAGACATAGATTAACAGACTGGATACGGAAACAGGACCCTACATTTTGCTGCATATAGGAAACACATCTCAGTGTTAAAGACAAACACTGCCTTAGAGTAAAAGGCTGGAAGACAATTTTACAAGCAAATGGTCTCAGGAAACAAGCTGGAGTAGCCATTCTAATATCAGATAAAACTGACTTCCAACCTAAAATCATCAAAAGAGACTCAGAAGGTCACTTCTTGCTGGCCAAAGGAAAAATCCACCAAGAAGAGCTCTCAATACTGAACATCTATGCTCCAAATGCAAGGGCACCCTCATTCGTAAAAGAAACCTTACTAAAGCTTAAAGCACACATTACACCTAACACAATAATTGTGGGTGACTTCAACACTCCACTCTCCTCAATGGACCAATCAGGAAAGCAGAAACTAAACAGGGACACAGTGAAACTAATTGAAACTCTGGACCAATTGGATTTAACAGATATATATAGACCATTTCATCCTAAAGCTAAAGAATATACCTTTTTCTCAGCACCTCATGGTACCTTCTCCAAAATAGATCATATAATTGGTCACAAGACAGATGTCAACAAATACAAGAAGAACGAGCTAATCCCATGCCTCCTATCAGATCACCATGGAGTAAGAGTGGTCTTCAATAACAACAAAAACAACAGAAAGCCAACATACACATGGAAACTGAACAATACTCTACTCAATGACACCTTGGTCAAGGAAGAAATAAAAAAAGAAATCAAAGACTTTTTAGAATTCAATGAAATGAAGGTACAACCTACCCAAATCTATGGGACACAATGAAAGCAGTGCTAAGAGGAAAACTCAGAGCCCTGATTGCCTCCAAAAAGAAACTGGAGACAGCATACACTAGCAGCTTAAAGGCACACCTTAAAGCCCTGGAAGAAAAACAAGTTAATTCACCCAGGAGGAGTAGAAGACAAGAAATCATCAAACTCAGGGCTGAAATCAATCAAGTGAAACAAAGAGAACCATACCAAGAATCAACAAAACCAGTAGCTGGTTCTTAGAGAAAATAAAGAAGATAAATAAACCCTTAGCCTGAATAACCAAAGTGCCCAGAGATAGTATCCTAATTTTTATTTTTTATTTTTCTTTCTGCTTATTTATTTATTTATTTATTTATTTATTTTTGTTTTTATATTTTATATATTCTTTGTTTACATTCTGAATGCTTTCCCCTTTCCCAGGTCCCTCCTCACCATATGTCCCATAAGTCCTCTTCCCTCTGCCCATTCCCCAATCACCCCCCTCCCATTTCTCTGTTCTGGTACTCCCCTACAATACTGGATCAAATCTTTTCAGGACCAAGGCCCTTTCTTCCCTTCTTCTTGGGAATCATATGATTAGCTAATTGTGTCTTGAGCATTCAGAGCTTCTGGGCTAATTAATATCCACTTATCAGTGATTGCATTTCATGAGTATTTTTTGTGATTGTGATAGCTCACTTAGGATGTTTATTGTCCAGTTCCAACCATTTGCCTACAAATTTCATGAATTCATTGTTTTTAATTGCTGAGTAGTATTTCATTGTATGAATAAACCACATTTTCTGTATCCATTTCTCCATTGAGGGGCATCTGGGTTCTTTCCAGCTTCTGGGTATTATAAACAAGGCTGCTATGAGCATAGTGGAGCATGTGTACTTGTTGCCTGCAGGGGAATCCTCTGGGTATATGCCCAGGAGTGGAATGGCAGGGTCCTTTGGAAATGTCATGCCCAATTTTCTGTGGAACCCCTAGACTGATTTCCAGCATGGTTGTACCATCTTGCAACCCCACCAGCATGGGAGGAGTGTTCCTCTTTCTCCAAATCCTCGCCAACACCTGCTGTCTCCTGTGTGTTTAATCTTAGCCATTCTGACTGGTGTGAGGAAAAATCTCAGGGTTGTTTTGATTTGCATTTCCCTAATGATGTTCAACATTTCTTAAGGTGCTTCTGAGCCATCCAAATTTCTTCAGGGTTAAAATTCTTTGTTTAGCTCGGTACCCCATTTTTAATAGGGTTATTTGGTTCTCTGGGGTTTAAGTCTTAAGTTCTTATATATATTGGATATTAGCCCTCTGTCGGATGTGGGGTTGGTGAAGACCTTTTCCCAATTAGTTGGTTGCTCTTTTGTCCTTCTGACAGTGTCCTTTGCATTACAGAAACTTTGTAATTTTATAAGGTCCCATTTGTCAATTATTGATCTTAGAGCATAAGCAATTGGTGTTCTGTTTAGGAACGTTCCTGTGTGCCCATGACCTCAAGGGTCTTCCCCAGCTTCTTTTCTATTAGTTTCAGTGTGTCTGGTTTTATGTGGAGGTCCTTGATCCACTTGGAGTTGAGCTTAGTAAAATGAAATAAGAGCGGATCAATTCTCATTCTTTTGCATGCTGACCTCCAGTTGAACCAGCACCATTTGTTGAAGAGGCTATCTTTTTTCCACTGGATGGGTATAGCTCCTTTATCAATTGACCATACTTGTGTGGGTTCATTTTTGGATCTCCAATTCTATTCCATTGATCTACTTGCCTGTCACTGTACCAATATCATGCAGTTTTTAGCACTGATAGCAAAATAATACCTCATAGCATTATTCATATATCTTAAAAAAATAAAATAAAAAATATATCTAGTAAAAAAAGAAAAAAAATGTGGGAAAATGCTTCCTATTCTTTGCCCTCTACAATTCATCCACATACTCACATACCCACATATACACGTAAACATGGCATGACATGTTTTCTTCATCAATAAATTAATGTTATCTTTTTGTAATTTTTATACTGTAATCAATTACAATTTTGTTTTGTTTTATTACTTTATTGTACTTTATTAATCAATTAAACCTTCAATTATTTGTAATTACAGGATTAAAACACACAATGTATATAGCACTGTAGTTATATCTTTTCTTTTTATCTTTATTTTATGTGCTTTACTTGTTCAAATATGAAACAATCAGAGCCATAGAATTCTACATAGCCAGAGTCATGTCTGTCCTTGTCTCACATAGTGTCTAGGTAAAAGAGTACCCATGTTTGAACTCTTCTCTGATAACAATACCTCTTTCTGGAATATTTGGAATAACTGTTTGAGCTCATTTCAAGTTAGCTTTGATTTTCATTTCATAAGAAGAAATATGATCCTCGAAAATATGGAATTAAAGGTTGAGTAGATGAACAATAGTAACATGGATTTGTTTTTGTTGTTTCTCTGATTGTTTGCATTTTCACACACTTTGTAAATACAGTCTGCTGAGTCCATTCGGTATTTCTCTTCTGTTTGTGCTTAGGGCTGTGACCACTTGGGATGGAAAATACATCAGGGCGCTCAGCCCTAATCAGATATTGATTAGCTGTAGCACTTCAACTAGACATAGAGCACCATGAGTTTATTCCTTTCCACATTTTAAAGTCAATTGATACTGCCCTTGCTTAAGTCTTTTTCTAGTTGGCCATGCTATTGTGATTTCATGAGTGTAGCTTTCCTGTAATGTCTCGAATACACTATCATTATGACAGACCTCCTGATTTGCTGGTTCTTATACTCTTTCTGTCCTCGCTTTCCAAGTGTTCCCTGATTGAGTCTTAGATTTAGGGGTTCTGCTATACATGTATTAATCAGAGCTTGGTAGCCTACAATCAGTTGTTATCTGCATTTTCAACAGTTATGGCTTGCTATAAAGTCTCCAACTCCTACAAAACAGGAAACTATAAGAAAGGTAAAAGCTACACTTATTTTTTGGTTTAAGTATTAAGTATATAATTAAACATTACACTGGTTTCTGAAAGTAGTAGGAATAGATACTTCTCTAAGATCCATGACTTCAGTATCCAAATGTAATGGGCTAGGTTTACAGTCCCAGACAGAATTCTCTTCTAGTGATCTATTGATGAATTAAGTCCAGTTAGATAGATGTTTCTTACTGTGCGGGTATAAGTACCATTGTTGCACCTTTATAGATTTTTTTGTCATGCTACTCCTGGTCATGTTTCATAGTTTGCAAAGGTGGGAAGATTGTTAATTGTATATAAGGTATTACATATCATTATGGCATTTTGTACAAAGTATATTTTAGTAGATTTCCTAGCCCTATGATCTCCCCAACACCTTGCTAGTCTTTTTTGCAACCCATTACTAGTCTATTTCCCTCTTTCAATTCTCATGTGTTCTTTGCACACCATGTTCTTCCTCATCACTTATTTTTACTTTTCCTTAGTCTCATTTCTCATAAGACCACCATAATGTATAATACCTTCCTTTACCAATAATGGTGGTTTACCATTTTTGAATCATAACAGTCTCACATTGTACTCTTCTCCTTGAATCCTGTCTTGTTCTATTTAATATGGAGAAAATTACTTCTTTTCTCTTCCATCTCTTCCTCTTCTTGTTCCTTCACCTCCTCCTCCTGCTCCTCCTCCTTTTTAACTTTGTCATCTTCCAGTGTGTTTATCAAATTTTAGTATTTTCTATCTCCACTGACTCTCTTTCATTCTTCCATCTTTCACTGAAACCCTTTTTCCTAACAACTCAGTACTACTTCCATGTCCTCATTGTATGTGTGGTCCATTGAGCTTAATTAGAATTGCTTGTCCATATATGAGTGGGATGTTATTTACTAGAGCATTTACAACTTAAAAATGTATGAACTACTGAAGAAAATCACAAAACTTAACCCAGTAAACATTAATTTCCAGTAGCCTTTCAGAAAGGCTCACGATGAAATTGTGACTACCCCAAATTTTATGCAAGTTTTTTTGCAAGTAACCACAGCTTCAGTGAGTTTTTGTTTGCCCTGTTGTGTTCAGATGATACCTTTGTGCTTCACATGTCTCCATCCTCTGACTTACATTCCTTCTTTCCCATTATCTACTGGGTTCCTTATTCCTTGCTTCCTTTGGATCAAGCAGGCCATCTTTGCTTATTCTCTAGGCACTTTGGCTAGTGTGAATTTCTGCACTAACCATTCCCTCTGCAACAAAAAGTTTCTTTGATTTAAGTGGAAAACAACACTTATCTATGAACATAAACATGAGCATTTACAAGGCAATGAACAAGATGACCATTTAGGAAACAACGATAGTAGCAATCCCTCTAGGCCCTATGACAGTTAACCAAATTTATAGAACCATTCTAAGAAAGTAGTTTTTACCCCCATACTGTTTCTTTCTAAACGATATATTAAATTTAATTAAGATCCAAGATCCTCATCTACATTTTATAATATTGGCGATCTCTTATGGATGCATCATTTTCATGGACTTAATGTCATCCTTCTCTATTCCTTCAAAGATTGGTTTGCTATTTTTTTATTGGATATATTCTATATTTATAATTTATTTCCCTTTTTCTGGTTCCCCACCCCCAAAGGTCCCACATGCCCTTTTCCCTCCCCCTGCTCCCTCATCCACCCCCTCCCACCTCCCTGTTCTTGTACTCCCCCACAATGATGCTTTGGTCCATTCTAGCACCAGTGTCCACTCCTTTCTTCTTGTCAGACATCACTTGGTATGTGATTTATGTCTTTGGTGTTCCAAGATTCTAGGCTAATATCCACTTATCAGTGACTGCATACCATGGGTATTCTTTTCAGACTGGGTCACCTCACTTAGTATGATGTTCTCCAGCTCCATCCATTTCTCTAAGAATTTCATAAATTCATTGTTTCTAATGGCTGAATAGTACTCCATTGTGTATATATACCACATTTTTTTGTATCCATTCCTCCATTGAGGGACATCTGGGTTCTTTCCAGCTTCTGGCTATTATATATAAGGCTGCTATGAACATAGTGGAGCATGTTATCTTTATTGCATGCTGGGGAATCTTCTGGGTATATTCCCAGGAGTGGTATGGCTGGGTCCTCCGGAAGTATCACGTCCAGTTTTCTGAGGAACCACCAGACTGATTTCCAAGGTGGTTGTACCAGCTTGCATTCCCACCAGCAGTGGAGGAGTGTTCCTCTTTCTCCACATCCTCTCCAACACATGATGTCTTCTGAGTTTTTAATCTTTGGTTTGCTATTTTTTTGTTTTGGCTTTTAATCAATATGATTTGGAAGTAAAACTGAAAATCAACCCCAATGTCCAAGACAAAATCAAAACCTTACTCATGTGTAATTCAGTATGGGTCAAAGAGTAGGTAAAGTATGAAGGGTGGACACATTTTAATTCTTTTCTTTTTTCCTTATTCTCTAGCATCTTAGATGTGCTTCTCAAGTCCAAGGTTGGAAGGCAAACTGGGGACTAAAGAAAATATGGTATTTATTTCTCCTCTTAAAACCCATTTTAGGATTTATAACTCTTCTTAGCATCTCTGATTATTAATTTTAGAAAAAAGTAGTTTAATAAAGGCAGAATTGAGAGGGACTATCAAGACCACTTAGTGGGCACCTGCCACTGCTCATGATGATCTGAGTTTGATCCCTCGAATCCACATAGTGGAAAAGAATAATCAAATCCTGAAAGTTGTCTCCTGGCCATACACCAGTTGTGGCATGTATGTGATTAAAATCAATCTAGAAACAGCAATATTGTTGAACATACCTTTAATCTACTTATTTGCTTTAAACATTAAAATGCAAGGTAATTGACTGTTCTAAACAAAGTACATAGGGATCGTTGAGAATATACTTAGGTCCCAATATATAAATAAACCCATCTGTTTTGCATCTCAAACAAGAAGATGTAAACTCAATCTATAAATCCCTTGAAACTTCTAATAGTTTGTTTAAAATATTTTTATTAATAACTATATTAGCTAATAAATGGGAAACAAAATCTATCACTAATTTAAAACATATTAATAACTAGAAAATTTAATGAATACTTGGGAAAACCAAATAATTTCATGAATTTACAAAAGATTGGGATAAAGACCTGGTATAGCTCTTAAGAATAAATACCTATAGCTCTTGCAGAAGACAAAGTTCAGTTGCCAGCATCCATGTCAGGTACCTCACAATCTCTTGTAACTGAAACTCCAAGGGATCCAATGTCCCTCAAGTACACACACACACACACACACACACACACACATCATGGCATTTATATGCAAATACACACATAAATAAAAATAATAGAAATAACTTTTTAAAAAATTAAGTAATACATGGTCATATTTAAATTTCTTTTTTTTTGTTTAGGTTTTGTTATTTTTTTATTGGATATATTCTATATTTACAATTCATTTTCCTTTTTCTGGTTCCCCACCCCCCAAAGGTCCCACATGCCCTTTTCCCTCCTCCTGCTCCCTCTTCCACCCCATCCCTCTCCCCTGTTCTTGTATTCCCCTACACTGAAGCTTTGATCATTTCCAGCACCAGTGTCCACTCCTTTCTTCTTGTAAGACATCATTTGGTATGTGAATTGTATCTTTGGTGTTCCAAGATTCTAGGCTAATATCCACTTATCAGTGACTGCATACCATGAGTATTCTTTTGAGACTGGGTTACCTCACTTAGTATGATGTTCTCCATCTCCATCCATTTCTCTAAGAATTTCATGAATTCATTGTTTCTAATGGCTGAATAGTATTCCACTGTGTATATATACCACATTTTTTGTATCCATTCCTCCGTTGAGGGATATCTGGGTTCTTTCCAGCTTCTGGCTATTATAAATAAGGCTGCTATGAACATAGTGGAGCATGTATCCTTATTGCATGCTGAGGAATATTCTGGGTATATTCCCAGGAGTGGTATAGCTGGGTCCTCTGGAAATATAATGTTCGGTTTTCTGAGGAAATGCCAGACTGATTTCAAGAGTGGTTGTACCAGCTTGCATTCCCACGAGCAGTGGAGGAGTGCTCCTCTTTCTCCACATCCTCGCCAACACCTGATGTCTTCTGAGTTTTTAATCTTAGCCATTCTGACTGGTGTGAGGTGAAATCTCAGGGTTATTTTGATTTGCATTTCTCTAATGACTAATGATGTTGAACATTTTTTAAGGTGTTTCTCAGCCATCTGAATTTTTTCAGGTGAAAAGTGTTTCTTTAGCTCTTTACCCCATTTTTGGATAGGGTTATTTGGTTTTCTGGGGTCTAACTTCTTGAGTTATTTGTATACATTGGATATTAGCCCTCTGTCGGATGTGGGGTTGGTGAAAATCTTTTCCCAATTTGCTGGTTGACAATTTGTCCTGTTGACAGTGTCTTTTGCCTTACAGAAACTGTAATTTTATGATGTCCCATTTGTCTATTCTTGCTCTTAGACCATAAGCAATTGGTGTTCTGTTCAAGAATTTTCCCCCTGAGCCAATGTCCTCAAGGGTCTTCCCCAGTTTCTTTTCTATTAGTTTTAGTGTGTCTGGTTTTATGTGGAGGTCCTTGATCCACTTGGAGTTGAGCTTAGTGCAGGGAGATAAGAGTGGATCAATTCTAGTTCTTCTGCATGTTGACCTCCAGTTGAGCCAGCACCATTTGTTGAAAAGGCTATCTTTTTTCCACTGGATGTTTTCAGCTCCTTTGTCGAAGATCAATTGGCCATAGATGTGTGGGTTCAATTCTGGGTCTTCGATCCTATTCCACTGATCTGCCTCCCTGTCTCTGTACCAGTACCATGCCGTTTTTAACACTACTGCTCTGTAGTATTGCTTGAGGTCCGGGATATTGATTCCCCCAGAAGTTCTTTTGCTGTTGATGATAGTTTTAGCTATCCTGGTTTTTTTGTTATTCCAGATGAATTTGAGAATTGCTCTTTCTAACTATATAAATAACTGAGTTGGGATTTTGATGGGGATTGAGTTGAATCTGTATATTGCTTTTGGCAAGATTGCCATTTTAACTATATTAATCCTGCCAACCAAAGAGCATGGAAGATTTTTCCATTTTCTGATGTCTTCTTCAATTTCCTTCTTCAGAGACCTTAAGTTTTTGGCATATAAATCTTTCATGTGTTTGGTTAGAGTCACACCAAGATACTTTATATTGTTTGTGGCTATTGTGAAGGTTGTCATTTCCTTAATTTCTTTCTCAGTCTGCTTATTCTTTGTGTATAGGAAGGCTACTGATTTGCTTGAGTTGATTTTATAACCAGCCACTTTGCTGAAGTTGTTTATCAGCTATAAGAGTTCTCTGGTGGAGTTTTTTGGTTCACTTAAGTATACTATCATATCATCTGCGAATAGTGTTAGTTTGACTTCTTCCTTTCTGATTTGTATCACTTTGACTTCCTTATGTTGTCGAATTGCTCTAGCTAGTACCTCAAGTACTATATTTAAGAGATATGGTGAGAGGGGGCAGCCTTGTCGAGTCCCTGATTTTAGTGGGATTGCTTCAAGTTTCTCTCCGTTTACCGTGATGTTGGCTATCGCTCTGCTGTATATTGCCTTTACTATGTTTAGATATGGGTCTTGAATTCCTGTTCTTTCTAAGACTTTTAACATGAAAGGATGCTGAATTTTGTCAAATGCTTTTTCAGCATCCAATGACATGACCATGTGGTTTTTTTCATTGAGTTTGTTTATATGGTGGATTAAGTTGATGGATTTCCATATATTGAACCATCCCTGCATCCCTGGGATGAAGCCAACTTGATCATGGTGAGTGATTGTTTTGATGTGTTCTTGGATTCAGTTGGCAAGTATTTTATTTAGTATTTTTGCATCAATATTCATAAGAGAAATTGGCCTGTAGTTCTCTTTCTTAGTTGGATCTTTGTGTGGTTTTGGTGTCAGGGTAATTGTGGCTTCATAGAATGAGTTGGGTAGTGTTCCTTCTGTTTCTATTTTGTGAAATAATTGGAAGAGTATTGGTATCAGGACTTCTTTGAAGGTCTGATAGAATTCACTAAAACCATCTGGTCCTGTGCTTTTTTTGTTTGGAAGACTTTCTATGACCCCTTATATTTCTTTGGGGGTTATGGGTCTATTTAGACGATCTATTTGATCCTGGATTAATTTTGGAATTTGGTATCTGTCTAGGAAATTGTCCATTTCCTCCAGATTCTCCAGTTGTGTTGAGTATAGGCTTTTGTAGTATGATCTGATGATTTTTTTAATTTCCTCAGTTTCTGTTGTTATATCTCCCTTTCATTTCTAATTTTGTTAATTTGAATACTGTCTCTGTGCCCTTTGGTAAGTCTGGCTAGGGGTTTATCTATCTTGTTGATCTTCTCAAAGAACCAGCTCCTGGTTTTGTTGATTCTTTGTATGGTTCACTTTGTTTCAACTTGATTGATTTCAGCCCTGAGTTTGATGATTTCCTGTCTTCTACTCCTCCTAGGCGAAATAGCTTCTTTTATGTTCTAGAGCTTTCAGGTGTGCCATTAAGTTGATGGTATATGCTCTCTCCTGTTTCTTTTTGGAGACACTCAGGGCTATGAGTTTTCCTCTTAGCACTGCTTTCATTATGTCCCATGGATTTGGGTACGTTGTGCCTTCATTTTCATTAAATTCTAAAAAATCTTTAATTTCTTTCTTTATTTCTTCCTTGACTAAGGTATCATTGAGTAGAATATTGTACAGCCTCCATGTGTATGAGGATTTTCTGTTGTTTTTGTTGCTATTGAAGAACACTCTTGCTCCATGGTGATCGATAGGAGGCATGGGATTAGTTCAATCTTTGTATATTTGTTGAGGTCTGTCTTGTGACCAATTATATCGTCAACTTTGGAGAAGGTACCATGAGGTGCTCAGAAAAAGGTATAGCCTTTTGCTTTAGGATGAAATGTTCTATAAATATCTGTTAAATCCAATTGATCCAATGTTTCAATGAATTTCCCTGTGTCCCTGTTTCGTTTCTGTTTTCCTGATCGGTCCATTGAGGATAGTGGAGTGTTGAGGTCCCCCACAAATATTGTGTTAGGTGCAATGTGTGCTTTGAGCTTTAGTAAAGTTTATTTTACGAATGAGGGTGCTCTTGCATTTGGAGCATAGATGTTTAGAATTGTGAGTTCTTCTTGGTGGATTCTTCTTTGACTAGCAAGAAGTGACATTCTGTGTCTCTTTTGATGACTTTGGGTTCAAAGTCAATTTTATCTGATATTAGAATGGCTATTCCAGGTCGCTTCCTGCTACCATTTGCTTGCAAAATTGTCTTCCAGCCTTTTACTCTGAGGTAGTGTTTGTCTTTGACTCTGAGGTGTGTTTCCTGTATGCAGCAAAATGTAGGGTCCTGTTTCCATATCCAGTCTGTTAGTCTATGTCTTTTTATTGGGGAATTGAGTCCATTGATGTTAAGAGATATTAAGGAATAGTGATTATTTCTTCCTATCATTTTTGATGTTATTTTTGTTTTTGAGTAGTTATCTTCCTTTGAGTTTGATGGAAGTAGGTTACTGTCTTGCTTTTTCTTGGGTGCAGTTTCCCTCCTTGTATTAGAGTTTTCCTCCTATTATCCTTTGTAGAGCTGGGTTAGTGGAAAGATATTGTGTAAATTTGGTCCTGTCATGGAATATTTTGATTTCTCCATCTATGTTGATTGAGAGTTTTGCTGGGTATAGTAGTCTTGGCTGACTTTTGTGTTCTCTTAGGGTCTGCATGAGGTCCGCCCAGGATCTTCTAGTTTTCATGGTCTCCGGTGAGAAGTCTGGTGTAATTCTTATAGGTCTTCTTTATATGTTACTCAGCCTTTTCCTCTTAATTCCTTTAATATTCTTCCTTTGTTTAGTATATTTGGGGTTTTGATTATTATGTGACGGGAGGTGTTTCTGTTCTGGTCCAGTCTGTTTGGAGTTCTTTAAGCTTCTTGTATATTCATGGGCATCTCTCTCTTTAAGTTAGGGAAGTTTTCTTCTATAATTTTATTGAAGATATTTGCTGGCCCTTTAATTTGTAGATCTTCACTGTCATCTATCCCTATAATCCTTAGGTTTGGTCTTCTCATTGTGCCCTTGATTTCCTGGATGTTTTGGGTTACAAGCCTCTTGCATTTTGTGTTTTCTTTGACTGTGGAGTCAATGGTTACTATGGTATCTTCAGCATCTGAGATTCTTACCTCTATCTCTTGTATTCTGTTGTTGATATTTGCATCTACAACCCCTGATTTCTTCCCAAGGTTTTCTATCTCCAAAGTTGCCTCCTTTTGTGATTTCTTAGTTGTTTCTACCTCTGTGTTCAGCTCTTGGATGGTTTTGCTCAGTTCCTTCATTTGTTTGTTTGTGTTTTCTTGCAGTTCTTTAAGAGATTTTTGTGTTTCCTCTTTCATGACTTCTGCCTGTTGGTTCACGTTCTCCTGCATTTCTACAAGTGATTTTCTCATTTCCCCTTTATTGGCTTCTGTCTAATGGTCCATATTCTCCTGGAGTTCTTTAAGTGATTTTTGTGTTTGCATTGTAAGAGCTTCTGCCCTATTGATGTTCCCCTGCATTTCTTTAAGAGATTTGCTTATGTCTTTTTTGTATTCCTCTAGCAGCATCATGACCAGTGCTTTTATATCCAACTCTTGTTTTTCTGGTGTGTTTGGGGTATCCAGGACTTGCTGTGGTTGGCGAGTTGGGTTCAGATGGTGCCATATTGCCTTCATTTCTGTTAGTAACATTCCTACATTTGCCTTTTGCCATCTGTTTATCTCTGGAGTTAGTTGGTCTTATTGTTACTGGTTGAAGTTTGAAGCTCCTGCGAGCCTAGTCTTTGGCGCTGCTGTAGTAGAGGGCATATGTGCTCCTGACCCCAGCTGCCAGTGGTCAGCAGTGAACTGAGGCAAGATGACAGCCTTGCTGACCCCAGCTGCCAGCAGTCCGCGGTGTCCCAGGGCAAGATAGCAGCCTCGCTCCATATTTAAAATTCTTATCCATGTGTTCAAATGAAGGCAACCCCTGATTTAAAAAAACAAAACAAACAAAAAAAAACAAAAAAACCAGACAGTTAGAAATAAGTCTTTTCTGTAGTTTTGACTTCACTTTTTGAGCTCTGAGGAAAACATTTATTATCTGTCACTTACATGTAATTAATTCAATTATGTATCTTCTGTCTGAGTTTTTGATCTATCCATATTGTTGTTCAGTGAGTAGAAGTTTTGTGCTCTTCTTCGTCACACAATTTTAATCTATGTAATATAAAGTTCAACTTGAAGCCTCCTATGAGGAGACCAAGTTTCCTGTGAACCTGAACAAATAGTATGCATGTGCTTTTCTATTCAATAGTGTCAATGATAAGAACCGTGTCTGTTATATGATGAGCAGAGGTTGCTGGACAAAAATAGCTACATAGTAAATACAAATCATGAAACTTCAAGAAATTCCAGACAAGTGATTGTATTCTGTAAGAAAGTGCAGTGTATGTTTTTGACGACATGACTGACTGCTGAATCCACTTCACAACAGCTTGACTGTGGGAGGCAGTTGAAGAAATTTCACTTAATTATGTCATGGAAGACAGTATGCCAATTGTTACTCACTTCATTTCCTCCCAGAGGAAGAGGAAGAGTGAAAAGATATATCTCTACCTGTGCAAGCGCCATATAAGCATTGCCTTCCCAGCCATCTGTCCACTCATCTAGGCATTCTGGAGGTCTCAGAGCAATGGGACCTGCTGGGCAAGTCAAGTGAAGGAATATGCTCTAAAAAGTCCACTCTATGCCATTCTGTGGCCTGGAGTCCTTAATTAGGATGAAAAGTAATAACACCCATTAAATGCCACAGGAATATAGGAGCTACCCCTGGATGAGTGGCCATTGATAGGGAGAGAAATCTATAGCAGGAGATTTTCTGAAGCATCTCTGACTTCTACCTTCTGCATGAGTAAAAGCTGAAACTTTAAAGAAGAGATTAGGTATAAAATTTTAAAGCTCTCTTCTCTATATTCAGATGATATCTCCCTTCCTAAAACCTTCCAGATGCCTAAATATGGAAGGAAGTATCTGCATAAATCATAACAATGTTTAAAATGTTTATAAGATGCCCTTTTCAGAACATTTTTCATAATAGTCTCATACTGTAGTCCAAGATGGTTTTGAACATGTGACGCTCCTCCTCTCAAAACCCCAATATTGCTGGTATAATAAGCATATCTTCCAGAAATTATTTTCATGAAAAAATATAATGCCTGATGCTGTGATTGTGAATATTTAAATCATTAAATTAGTGTTTGATTTATTTTATATAGAGCATAGCAATAAGCTGCTTCTGAAGCTCATTGCTATGTTCTACAGCACCAATTTTAGTGCTATAATTTTTAGCAAGTAATACATGAAACACAACAAAGCTAGGAGAAGTTGTGGAGAAGAGGAGACATTTCTGTGTGTGTGAGTTGCATTTTACCAGCAGAGATTCCTCCATATCCTCAGTCATAGAATTAAGCATGTTGAATTTCTTCAAATACTTCGCAGACAGAGAGAGAGAGAGAGAGAGAGAGAGAGAGAGAGAGAGAGAGAGAACTGCCATGGAAGTGGGGAACTCAGGGGTGAGGCAAGCGTGAAAAGCACAGCATAACATTCAGGTTTTCTTTAGCAATCTGTGGTTGTGAAGAAAGCTATGAAAACTCCTACTACAATCTGTGTGCAAGGCAGAAACAAGGAGAAATGTAAGCCACCCCAACAGCAACTTATCTTTCTTACCCCAGCTCCTTTGCTTTTTTTGGTTGCCAAGTCCCAAATGTCAGGTCCCTGTAGGCAGCTTCTGGTGGCAGCAGTTCCAAAAACTGGTCTGATGGTGAACAAACAGCTCCATAAAAATGTACATCTAAAGAGGATATGCTTTTTAAATTTATTTACTTTTTATTTATTCACTTTACATTTTGCTCACTTCCTGTCCCCCAATCACCCCTTCTCACAATAGTTTCTCCAACCCTCCTCCACTTCTCTGAGCAGTTGGGGACCCCTTGTGTATCTTCCAACTCTGGCACTTCAAATCTCTGTGAAGCTAAACACTTCCTCTCCCACTGAGGACAGACAAGGCAGCCCAGCTAAAAGAATGTATCCTACATACAGGCAATAGCTTTTAGGAATAGTCCCTGCTCTAATTGTTCAGGGCCCACATGAAGGTCAAGCTGCCCATCTGCTACATATATGTGGAAAGGCCTAGGTCCACCATTTATGTTCTTTGTTGGTGGTTCAGTCTCCCATTCATATTCCTCGTTGTCATTAATATTTCTGTTACTGCACATCCAGAATGTTAATAACAGAATCATATGCACAAAGATTATTTGAAAAAATTAAAATGGCAAGGTAACTATTACCAAATAGGATAAATGATTTTCTGGTCAAGGTTGCTTTTTATGTAGCCTTGAGAAGCTTAACCTCTCTGAACTTGATTTCTTGAATTTCAAAATGCTAATAATGATAAGGTTGCTATAGGGTTTAAATGAGGAAACATATATTAAATGCCTAGGAAACTAGAAGGTAGTGCCAAATGACAAAAAGGGCTAATTATTTCTATCTCCAGTGTGCATAAAAACCAAAACAAAACAAAGGCTTTAGATACATTTTTCAGGTGAGAATTCTTAGGATCAAGTAGTAAATACAAAAATAAATACATAACAGCAACAGTTCAAGTATATTATCCTATATATTGTATTCCCAAATGATCCTAACACTTTCTCCTCTGTTGAATCAATGTAACCAAGGTCACATAAAAATATTGCAAGATACCTAAGCACTGAAGCACAAATGCACTATTTGCCAAAACTAGTCCATTATAGGTTTCTCCAAAGGAAAATTTTGGGATGATACTGATTTCCATAAAGAAACATTGCTCTTGAGCCTTTCACACTACACAAAGGGAGTGAGAAAGAGTGCATTTCCTACCCCCAGAGCATTGATTTTCTACCTGCTCAGTATATATCCTCTTATCTGACTCCTCCCCTCCCTCATGTAAGACCACATAATTCCAAGAGTTCTCTCCTTCTGTCCTACTGCCTTCGTAGTCAGCAGTCAATGAAATCTCAGCACAAACTCTTCTGCTATGCATTATCACATGTTTATGAAGGGTTTCTGTGAATGAAAAATGACTAAACAAAGGCCAGTGGAGATAAATCTTATGAGCACTATATTTCTTGGTCTTTCTAAAGTATTGATGGAATCTAGAAATAATTCGTGCTGTATCTAAATAATCAGTAAATGTTTAAAGAAGTCATGTGGCTTCAAAAAGTACAATTTTAAGACTTTTACTTCTTGAGAAATCCTTTAGTCTCTTTCAAGTAGATTTAATATAATAGCATGCCAAGGTATTTATCCACTTATCCAGGCAATAAGACTGCAGCCTTCTTACACTGGATTGATAGAGCATGCCCTATTTCCAAGAGTTACTCTAAAACACAGATGGATTGAAAAAGCTTTGATTCTCACAGTATTTACATATGTTGACTTGTATATAACTAATCAAACCTTTCTAAAGTCTGAACATTAGTCCAATGTTGTTTTTATAGTAAACAAAGTAATAGTTTTTAGATATTTGGTGTTTAGATCTGTTCATCTTTTTATAACTAAAACCAAGAAATATTGTATTTAGTATAGCAAAACACCATGTCGCTGGGGAGAATTGGTATCTTAACAAAGTTCCGTATTCCCCAAACTACATTGGGCTCACAACTAGAAGAAAAAAATATTACTTTGCTTCACATGATTCTACGGTTCACCTCATAAGCTAAGACACAGCTGCTCCTCTCAAAACCAAACCAAATAATACCCCCCAGGCTTAAACTCTAGTGTGGGGTCTTCCAAAATGCTGCTCTACAAAACCTCTTTTTTATTGGATATTTCTTTATTTACATTTGAAATGTTATCTATTTTTCCAGTTTCCCCCCCCAGAAAACCCCTATAACATTGCCCTCCCCCTTCTTGTATGAGGGTGTTCCATCACCCACCTGCCAACTCCTGCCTCCTTGCCCTTGAATTCCCCTACAATGGAGCATCAAGCCTTCACAGAACTAAGGACCTCTCCTCCCATTAATGCCCAACAAGGTCATTCTCTGCTATATATGTGACAGGAGTCATGGGTCCCTCCATGTGTACTCTTTGGTTGATGGTTTAGTCCCTGGGAGCTCTCAGGGGTCTAATTGGTTGATATTGTTGCTCATTCTATATGGTTGTGAACCCCTTAACCTCCATCAGTCCTTTCTCTAACTCATCCATTCGGGATCATGTGCTCAGTCCTATGGTTGTCTGAAAGTATCTCCCTTTGTATTTGTCAGGGTCTGGCAGAGCCTCTCAGTGACAGCTATATCCAGTTCCTGTCAGCATACACTTGTTGCCATCCACAATAGTGTCTGGGTTTGGTGACTAAAATGGTATGGATACCCAGGTAGGGCAGACTATGGTTAGTCTATCCTTCAGTCTCTGCCCCACACTTTGTCTCTATATCTCCTCCCGTGGGTATTTTGATCCCTGTTCTAACAAGGACCAAAGCATCCACACTTTGGTCTTCCTTCTTCTTGAGCTTCATATGGTCTGTGAATTGTATCTTGGGTATTCCAAGTTTTGGGCTAATAATTCACTTATCAGTGAGTACATACCTTGTGTGTTCTTTTGTGTTTGGGTTACCTCACTAAGGATATTTTCTAGTTCCATCCCTTTGCCTAAAAAGTAAACAGCAAACGAGTAGCCAGCATCAAAACAAATGGAGAGAAACTTGAATCAATCTCACTAAAATCATGTACTAGACAAGGCTGCCCACTTTTTCTCTATCTATTCAATATACTTGAAGTTCTAGCTAGAGCAAATAGACAAAAGAAATAGGTCAAAGAGATACAATTTGGAAAGGAAGAACTCAAAATATCACTATTCGCAGACGATATGATAGTATATTAAAGTGACTCCAAAAATTCTGCCAGAGAACTCTTAAACCTGATAAACAACTTCAGCAAACTAGCTGGCTATGAAATTAACTCAAACAAATGAGTGGCCTTCCTCTTCTCAAAGGATAAACAGACTGAAAAAGTAATTAGGAAAATGACATCCTTCACAATAGTCACAAACAGTATAAATTCCTTTGTATGATGCTAAACAAGAAAGTGAAAGATCTGTATTTCAAGAACTTCAAGTCTCTGGAGAAAGAAATCAAAGAAGATCTCTGAAGATGTAAAGATCTCCCATGCTCATGGATTGGCAGGATTAATAGAGTAAAGATATCCAGCTTGCTAAAAGCAATCTACAGATTTAATGCATCCCCATCAAAATTCCAAATCAATTCTCATAGACCTAGAAAGAGCAATCTGCAAATTCATTTGGAATAACAAACCAGAATAGCAAAAACTATTAACAGCAAAAGAATTTCTGGGGAAATCACCATCCCTGACCTCAAGCTCTACTACAGAGCAATAGTGATAAAAAATACTTTATGGTATTGGTACAGAAACAGGCAGGAAGATCAGTGGAATAGATTAGAGGACCCAGAAATGAACCCACACACCTATGGTCACTTGATTTTGACAAAGAAGCTAAAATCATTCAGTAGGGAAAAGGTAGCATGTTCAACAAATGTTGCTGGTTTAACTGGATGTCAGCATGCAGAAGAATGCAAACTAATCATTTCTTATTTGTACAAAGCTCAAGTCCAAGTGGACCAAGGACATCCACATAAAACTAGAGTTACTGAAACTAATAGAGGAGAAAATGGGAAAAAGCATAGAACACATAGGCACAGGGGAAGAATTCCTGAACAGAATGCCAATGGCTTATACTTTAAAATCAAGAATTGACAAATGGGACCTCATAAAATTGTAAAGATTCTGTAAGGCAAAGGACACTGTAAATAGGACAAAATTGCAACCAACAGATTGGGAAAAGATCTTTACCATCCCCACATCCAATATAGGGCTAATGTCCAATATATACAAATAACTCAAGAAGTTAGACTCCAGAGAATCAAATAACCCTATTTTAGAAATGGGGTAAAGGGCTAAACTAAAAATTCTCAACTGAGGAATACTGAGTGGCTGAGAAGCACCTAAAGAAATGTTCAAAATCCTTAGTCATCAGGGAAATGCAAATCAAAACAATCCTAAGATTCCATCTCATACTAATCAGAATGGCTAAGAGCAAAAACTCAGATGACAGCAGATGCTGGCAAGAATTTGGAGAAATAGGTGCTCTCTTCCATTGTTGATGGGATTTCAAGCTGGTAAAATCACAATCAAAATGTTAGAGAACAATATAAGTTAAGTTGTCAACATTACCCTAAGCAACTGGTTACTTCAACTGGGCTCCAGAATACTGGGACTGCTTGCCCTAACACATGACACATACATTATGAGTTAAGGCTATGCTTATAAAGTTTTAAAAGGGAATTTAAATATAGTTAAACATATAAAAGGATATGAAATTAATTTATGTAAAGAGAATATGGACAAAGGTATATTTATACACAGATATTAATCTCCAAAGAAGGGAGAAAAAATAAAAATTAAGATGTTTTCAAGGAAACACATAAATAAATCCATGCTTATGATCTCAATACTTAAGAGATGAAGGCAGGCATGGTCAGATAGGTTTTTTATGATCTTAAGGTGAGCCTAATATACAGAGCAAATCCAAGTCAGCCCGGACTAAATACACACACACACACACACACACACACACACACATCCATCTCAAAAAGTACTAATTGTTTTAAATTGTTTTAAATTATTTTAATTATCAAACTGAAGGTGGTTATAAGTTTGATAGTTATAATGGTATTACAAATCTTCTATGAGAGAGGTCAAAATAGAGCTAAACTAAATAAAAAGTAGGCTGCTAAATTGAATCAATCTATAATTTTGATGACTTCAAGTTGATAGACAAGGGACACACTATTTGGGAAGAGAACACTATTTATGTTAACAGAAATGAAAAAGAGGCTTTGGACTCTCTCCTTCCGAAGTAATAAGGATCACATTTAACAGAGGATGGCCACTGAAGATCTTAGCTGCCGATAGGAAATAAAGTAAAGAAGACAAAGCAGGAAAGGTAACATGATTTCCTGGTCCCTCTACATAGAAACAACACTAAAACTGGCTGAGATATTAAAATTTTCTCGAGCCAGAATTTCAGCTATACATAGCCAATGAACCTTGGTGGCTAGAGTCCTCAAAATCCATCATGCTATCCTTTCACATGGCGGGAATAAGTATTTATTACAATTTGGTTGTTTTTTTGTTTTGTTTTGTTTTGTTTTGGATTGGTTTGTTTTGTTTTGTTTTGGTTTGTTTTGTTTTGGTTTGTTTTGGTTTGGTTTGGTTTGGTTTGGTTTGGTTTGGTTTGGTTTGGTTTGGTTTTGGTTTTTTCGAGACAGGGTTTCTCTGTGTAGCCCTGGCTGTCCTGGAACTTACTTTGTAGAACAGGCTGGCCTCGAACTCAGAAATCCGCCTGCCTCTGCCTCCCAAGTGCTGGGATTACAGGCGTGTGCCACCACCGCCGGCTACAATTTGGTTGTTGATCAAACTAACTCCTAAACAAAGCCTTTTTGCCTGCTACAGAAGGAACAAAAATTTATCATCAATTCATCTATATACCTTATATGTTCCATACTTAATATCTTTTATCTAGGAACTACATGTTCAAAGGCAGGGTAGAAAACTGCATTAAAATTAAATAATTTGCCAAACAATACTGGAAGCAATTGTTATTTGATGTATCAACTATTTTCCTGTATTAATAGATAAATTTTATCTAAACTTTCACAATAGTATTTATAAATAGTAGAATGAATTACATTTAACAATATTTGTGTTTACTGTACTTAAAGCTAATTCTTAGAAAATGCATTTGAAATATATTTCCAAAATATCACTAGTAAGTTATAAATATAGCACATTTAAATTTTGTGGATCCTAACTAACCTTACAGATTAACAAAAGAACAATTATTTCTAATAGTTCCATTGTATCTAAAGAACATATTAAATATACAAGCATAAACAAAGCACTTACTCAACTGTCTTCACTGAATGTTAAACTCATATAACAGACTTGTCACAAAGTGCCATATTTATTTTACAGAAAGCATTTTGATTATTAGTTTTAGTTTAAATATAATAGATTAACAATATAGAAATCAAGGCAAGCTTACCAGAAAAGTCTGAGCTCCTAAAGGAAAAAAATATGTTTCTCTAAAAATCAAATGTTTAGAGAAACATGTTTATCTATAAAAAATTATGCTTTAAAATCATTAATATTTATACTATTTATTATTTACTATTTAATAATCTCCAAATATTCAGTTAGTGTTTTCCCCACATTGAAACAGTGACAGAGAAAGCTTACCTGGTTCTCAGTTTTCCTGACACAAAACTTTGTTTCAAGACATCAAGTACAAGCCTAAAACAGTTAGATGCCAAACATCTTACACACATTTTCATATGCTTTACAGAGGACAAAGTAGCTACTGAATGGCCAAAGAATAAGCAGCAAGACGCAGAAGATGTATATAGAAGGCGCTCATTAATAACCAGGCACAAGGAACCTTCAGTACATGGTGACAACCTGCATTTCATAAAGCCTATGAAAATTACTACCAGTGTGATATAGGATTGTGGATGTCTTATGTTTTCAACTTAAATTCGTTGGGTTAAAGAAAAGTTAAAATTTAAAACTGGGAATTTTTATCTTAATTATCTTATGATTGTATAACAAACTGTGTGAATTAGGTTAACTTTCATAACATGAATTTTAGATGAGTGAACACACTAGAAGAATTTGTTTTCCTCATCTTTCCAAAACACATGGATTACAGATGTAAAAAGTAGCCATCTGAGTTGAGACACAGAGTTTACTTAAGCATGTAATTTGTCCCTTGAGGCATGGTGAAATTTTTTGTAATTTCAGGAAGAATTAGGGCAACTAAGAGTAGCAAAGTGGAAACAGCTCTGTGCATATTAGTCTCCTTGCTGCCTATGAAAAATATGGAAGCATGTGACAGCGCGGTCTAATGCCACCCTAAACCTGCCTGGAATCGTGCTCTGCCTCTTCCTTCTCACCTGACCCTGTCTAGGTCAATTGGTATCTCTGCATCTCAGTGTTCTCATCTGTAAAAACTAACAAGGTCACATGGACATTTGACAGTTAATTTTTAAATCCTTCATAGCCATGTTCAACACGGAGCATATATCCAATCAATATTTACTCTCATTATAAGCAAGCAGGAAAACACAACTGATTACTGAAATTCATTTTCTATCACCAATAATCTCTCATACATTTACCTGGAAAGTAATAATATTTAATATTTATATTTGTGCTTTAAATATAATGTTTTTCATCTCAGGAAAGTATATAGGTGAAACCCTCTAGAGTAAAATTGAAGGGAGATAAATTTTCATGGTAGTCTATACTGTATAGCAGAAATAGATTATCAGGAATGGTCTTATTTAAGCATTAACAACATAATAAAATTAGTAGAAAGTACTATTTCTAAATCTCAAAAGAGATAATGCCATTATCTCTGACAATTTATAAGGCCACTGCAGATATAAATAATCATATCTACTATGATGGTATAGAGTAGAACCTTATCTAATATGTCTGATACCTTTATAAGTATCTGGCTGTGTAAAGACTCACATATAAATACACAGCAGTGCAAGCAAAAAGAGAAGAAATGTACAGCTCCAATCCATGGAAAACCAGAGCTGTCTGGCCAAAACTGGAAGCTCTGAAAGAGGCAGAGGGAATCCTCCTGCAACATTAAGAAGACCGAGACCCATCAAACACATTGGTTTTCTGATCCTAATCTGCAAAACTGTCTTGCAATTTGCTTATGACTTTGAAGTAATCTGCTACTGTAGTTCCAAGAAAAGAAAATAATCTGTATTTTACAAATAAGGAAATTTAGGGCCAGAAAGCAAGAAGTGTGTTTAATGACACACAACTAGAAGTTAAAAAAAATTACTCAATTTAAAATTCCATTGTAACACTTTCTTACTCTCAGCCATTCATATATCATTCAACCTCTCTGTGACCTTCACCTCCCCTGTCCTCATTCATGCCAGCCACTGGCATGTGCATGCTTTGCCCACAGAATGAAAAATAAATGTCTGAACTGAACTCATTCTTCAGTGTCAGCCATCGCATGAAAAATTCCCCTATGCTGTCTGTCATAGGGATTCTATGGCTTTAAGAGCCACTATGGCAGCAGCTACTCTTATAAAGAAAACAATATTTAATTGAGGCTGGCTTATAGTGTTGGGGTTTTTTTGTTTGTTTGTCTTTGGTTTCGGATTTTGTTTTCTATTATCATCAAGGCAGAAAGCATGGCAGTAAGCAGACAAACATGCTGCTAGAGAAGGAGCTGAGAGTTTTGCATCTTGGTTCACAGGCAGCACAAGTGAATGGCACACTACTCCTAACTTTTGAGACTTCAAAGTCCATACCAAAGTGACAACTTTCTCCACCGAGGCCACACCTATTCCGACAAGGCAATACATCCTAATAATGCCACCCCAGTGGGTTTGGCATGCAAGCACATAAGTCTTTGGGAGCCATTCTTACTCAAACCACACACTGTCTCCACCCATAAAGGATCCAGGCACTCTCTCACATGAAAATTGTCTGTGCATGTCTTTTCTAAATATTCTAACGTCACAGAGAGTTTTGCTACTTGTCATTGTGATGACTTTCTTGTAGCTTTATTTCATATCAGTTTTTGTTCTATGTGTCAATAGCATTCTTTGAAGCTCTCAGAATTTTGAGTTCTCAAAAAATTAACAATCACAATTTCCCTTTTAGGAATAATAAGTCCTGGATATTTGTAGTACCAATAATTGCAAACTGTGCTTTTGCTGATTATATATGCAATATGTCTACTATTCACACACCCAGAAGTAACAAGCTGTTAGATGGGGGACAGGGGATGAGGTTTCCAAAAGTCCATGAGGACTTGTCTTTCAGTGTTCTGTTGACCTTGAGGACTTGTCTTTCAGTGTTCTGTTGACCTTGCTGTCCTTTCTGTTATTTTAACAACCTGACCTTCTTTCTTCCATTCCATAGCCTTTGCCAAGTTTAACATTAGACTGAGTAGTTATCTAAGAACCCGTTGTTCTCAATTCCCAATGAATTAAATCAAAATTTAGACTCAAAAGTTACATGTTAGATTTCAGTAACATACTAAAAAAGAAATCTAAATAAATTCATCAACAGTGTACAGAAGCAATTCAATGTTTTGTAGTGTTTCCCTTTCTGAAGAAATGATAAGTATTCTTGATTTCAGATTTGCAAATTTTTGTACACATGTCTCCATAAGTTTTGTGCTGAAAAGAAACTAAACATATATGCTATACAACAAGAAAAGGAAAGAAACAGACAAAGAGAGATAAGGACAGAGGGATAAGCCAGGTCAATGCACACTGTTTTAGGCCACTAGTTAATTGGCTAGTGCAAAGCATGACTTAGATACATGCTGACTTCCCTACTGCTCTGAGGAATCCAGATAATGCGCAGAATCATTCGAGGTGTTGCACATGAGCTGTTTCAACTTCCTTCATCAGGAAAATTCGCAGAACCAGAAAAACCTTCTGTAGTAGAAAAATTTGCATTACAAAGATGCAGTAATACCAGAAGCTTAAGTGAAACTGAAAAGCTTAGCTCTAAGTCAGACCATCCCTTTGTAGACAGACCACAATTTTAACTCCTAGAGCACCTTTCATGCTTCAAAAATAATAAGGCTTGACGAATAATAAAAACATACCGTCAAGACTAGGTTGCAGTAATAGCCAAGATAAAGTTTAAATAACAGAAGGTGCTGCAAAGGGTGTTGTCTGAGGCCCATTCTGTAGGACAGCAGACTAAAAGTATATGAAATTCACTGGCCTTTTTCTTTCCCTTTGTTGAATTTTATAGAATTAATTGTGTGTGAACATTAAATAGGACAAGGCTTTGTTTTTGCCAATTGAAATCTTGGAAGAGTACACATTTCAACACTTCTGTCTTTGTAACACTTAGAAAAGTGGCAGGCAAGTACTGCTTGCCTGCATTGATTTTTCTGACTAAACATTTTCTTTTGACAAATTTACTCCTATGCTGCTTCCCCCTCCTCCTCCTCCTTCTCTTCATGGCTTTTATTTCTCCTCATTTAACTTTCTTTTGGCAGTTTATGAATTTCACATTAAGCACCCCAATCCCACTCATCCGCGTGTCCCTCCATATTGCCCTTGCAAGCTCCCCTACACCAAATAAATAAAAATAAAACATTTACAAATAAAAATAGAATGATAATCTCACCATGGAATCCACAATGTGTCATGGTGTGTCACACAGTATACCTTTTTGGCCACAAATATATTTACTTGCAAAAGTTCCTTGGAATGTGGTTTCTGCTACACTATTAGTACTGGATCCTGATGGGAGTTCCTCTCAGACATCCTGTTGTTGCTGATGCTCAGGCCACCAGGCACTGCTGGGGGCAGTGTGAAGGATCACTGACACACAATACTGGACAACTCTACTATGCTGCCTAGGGGAGGTCAAAAGCTTCTTCTAAGTTGTAAGTTTCCATACATTTGGTTGGATTTTGATAATGGAGTATTTAATTAGAATAAAATATGATTAACCTGAATATACTTAGCTATGGAATGTGTTTTATTTAAATACCTTCTAGCATAATAATGTTACAAAATCAAAGTAAAATAATGTGGAAAAGAAGACATTGCTGAGATTAGAGGGATGGTACGTGATTTTCAGCCCACTTAAGAATGCTAAGGCTGGAGGAAGTGAGTTCAAGGTTATACAAGACTAAATTTACTATGCTATACAATCTGTACTCCAAACTAAGTACAATTTAGAGGTTATTTGCAAAAGAAAGATGTAATGCAAATTAAATAAATATACATAGAGTCAGGGATATAGCAGTTGGTTAAGTGCTTGACTAGCATGCATAAGACTATGGATCTCCAACACTGCAACAATAACAACAAACAATAAAAAGCAACATGATGCTGCAAGCTTGTAATCCTAACATTCAAAGGGTAGACAGAAGAAGCAAAACTTCAAAATTACCCTTAGATACACAGGAAATTCTAGAACAGCCTGAAGCCCATGAGACTGTTGCAAAAAATTGATGATAGATGATAGATAGATAGATAGATAGATAGACAGACAGACAGACAAATAGTAGATAAATGATAAATAAATAGATAATATGTGAATCAATTCATAAAGATAATAGATAAATGATAGATATTTATTGGTGGTCATTTATGTTCTGCTATCTTTGGTACTAATGAGTGAGCATTTCCACTTCCCCGATGTTCTAAGCACCATGTACTTTTTAGTGTTTATCAGTGCTTTCCCCATGTTTTCTGTTATTTTCAAATGATAACGATGCCAGGCAACATATTAATTCTCTGCTGGTCCAATTCTATTTTCTATTTCTCATTAATCTTCTTCAGAGTTCCTGTCAGAATCTTCTCAATTACACTGTGATAAAGCAGAATTCTTATCATTGCTTGCAGAAATTCATTTTGAATTGTAATGTTTGTTGGCAGATTCATGTATGCCTCCCAAAGGATTTAAACAGAGCTAGTTTTAACTTATAGGACATAGTCTGAATAAGAGAAATAACTAATTACAACCATAGAGGTGAGTTTCTTTATTACTCCTCTTGTTCTAAACATCCAATTACTTTATAGGAACAGGCAAAACTTTAAGGTTAGATTCTTGTGGGGAGGAAAAATAAGTCTGAGAAAAGGCCAAACAAGAGAAACAAAAATGTGAGAGAATATATAGACATATATAAGAGAGAATATATAGAATATATAAGGACTGATAAGATTGATTGTCTGATGACGGTGATTATTTCAAATCCTGATAGCCACCGTTCAATCCTCATGATCTCCATGGAAGGAGAAGCAAGCATCCTCCTGCAAGTTTTCCACTAACTACCTCTCAGGAGATACAGCACATATGTCATACACACAAGCACATGCACACATGCACATACACACACATGAACACATACACACACACACACACACACACACACACACACACACACATGCACACACACTAAATAAGCACATGTAGTTTTAGAAAAGAGATTTCTAAAGAAATATTTCCATAAAAGCTGGTGGTACCTTTTCTGCTGGGGCAGACTCTTGGCTGGTCTGCTCCAGTGAAGACACTATCTCCTGATCCATCCTAGAGAACCTACTGCACTCAGAACAGTTGGTAAGAACCCCCTCCCACCTCTGGCGTCCCAGAGCTGCGGCTGGGGGTCCAATGGACTCCCTACTTATCAACTACCAAAACCCCCACCCTCCCAAATACCAATCCCCTTCTGTTCCTTCTGCCCCTTCTGCCTCACAGTCCTTTCTACTGGGGCAGACTGTTGGCTGGTCTGCTCCAATGAAGACACCATCTCCAGATACATTCTAGAAAACCCATTACACTCAGAGTAGTTGAACCCTCTTCACTCAGAGCAGTTGAAAACCCACTGCACTAAGAGCAGTTGAGATCCCACTACACTCAGAGCAGTTGACAACCTGCTGCACTTAGAGCAGTTGATCCATCCTAAAGAACCCACTGCACTCAGAGCAGTTGAGGACCAGCTGCACTCAGAGCAACTAGACCAACAGTCTGAAGGTTTCTCAGATCTATTGAAGTCAGGAAAACAGATCAGAAGCCTCTCTGCCACTGTGAAGAGGCCCCCCATCGGAAGGCCCCACAGGTGGTCTGTTATAGTCTGGCTGCAGACATACCAGGAGAATCAAAGCAGCCCAGCTTCAAAAAAGGCAGACTCCAGACAATCACCCAGACCAACAAACACCAGGGATATCCAGATGGCAAACGGCAAGTGCATAAGCAATAAAAGCCAATGTACAAGGGCATCATTAGACCCCAGTTCTGCCATCACACCAAGCCCTGAATACAACAACACACCTGAAAAATCAGGAAGCTGACCTAAAATCCTATCTCATGAAGATAATAGAGTCCTTTAAGGGGGATATCAATAACTCAATGAAAGAAATACAGGAAAACAAAGGTAAACAGTTGAAGGAATTGAATAAAGTTATTCAAGACCTAAAAGTAGAAGAAGGAAGAATAAAGAAAACAAAAATGGAGGCAAACCTGGAATGCAAAACCTAGGCAGGAGGACATGAAGTACAGATGTAATTATCTACAAAAGAATACAACAGAAACATAATTCCACCTTAAACAACAAAAATAACAGGAAGTAACAATCACTGTTCTTTAATATCTCTTATCAATGGACTCAATTCCCCAATAAAAAGACATAGACTAACAGACTGGATACGGAAACAGGACCCAACATTTTGCTGTGTACAAGAAATTCACCACAGTGACAAAGACAATTACTACCTCAGAGTCAAAGGTTGGAAAACAATTTTCCAAGCAAATGGTCCCAAGAAAACAAGCTGGAGTGGCGCTTCTTATAACAGATAAAATCGACTTTAAAAAAAAAGTTGTCAAAAAAGATAAGGAAGGACACTTCATAATGGTCAAAGAAAAAAATCGACCAAGATGAACTCTCAATTCTGAACATCTATGCTGCAAATGCAAGGGCACCCACATTCATAAAAGAAACTTTACTAAAGCTCAAAGCACACATTTTATCCCATACAATAACAGTGGGAGACTTCAACATCCAACTATCAGCAATGGACAAATCATGGAAACAGAAACTATACAGAGACACAGTGAAAGTAACAGAAGTTATGAACCAAATGGATCTAGTAGATATTTATAGAACATTTCATCCTAAAGCAAAAGAATATACCTTCTTCTCAGCACCTTATGGCATCTTCTCCAAAATTGGCTATAAAATTGGTCACAAAACCAGCCTCAACAGATACAGGAATATTGAAATAATTCCATGTACCCTATCACTTCACCACAATCTAAGCCTGTTCTTAATTTCCAAAAAAAGAAAAAAATAAAGAAAACCAGCTGAAAACACACATACACATGGAAGCCGAACAATGTTCTACTCAATAACTTGGTCAAGGAAGAAATAAAGAAATTAAAGACATTTTAGAATTTAATGAAAATGAAGAATTTTCATATACCAAAACTTATGGGACACAATGAAAGCAGTTCTAAGAGGAAAACTCATAGCTCTAAGTGCCTCCAAATCAAAAATGGAGAAAGCTTACACCAGCAGCTTAATAGCACACCTTAAAATTCTAGAACAAAATGAAACAAATATACCCAAAAGGATTAGACAACAGGAATTAATCAAACACAGAGCTGAAATCAACCAAATAGAAACAAAAAGAACTATCAACAAAAACAAAAGCTGTTTTTTTTTTGAGAAAATCAACAGATAGATAAACCCTTAGACACACAACCCGAGGGCACAGAGACAGTACACAAGTTAGTAAAAATCAGAAACGAAAAGGGAGACATAACAATAGAAACAATGGAAATTCAAAAAATATCAGAAGCTACTACAAAAGCTTATACTGAACAAAATTGGAAAATCTGGACAAAATAGACAAATTTCTATACACATACCAGGTGCCAGTGCCAAAGTTAAAATAGGATCAGATAAACCGTCTAAATAGTCCCATAAGCCCTGAAGAAATAGAAGCAATCTTTAAGTCTCCCAACCAAAAAAAAAAGACCAGGACCAGATGGGATTAGTGGAAATTTCTATCTGATCATCAAAGTAGAGATAATAACAATACTCTTCAAACTATTCCACAAAATAGAAACACAAGGAACACTACCCAATTCATTCTATGAAGCCACATTAATACTTTTACCTAAATCAATGATCAAACAAGAAAAGAGAACTTCAGACCGATTTCCCTTATGAACATTGTTGGAAAAATAATTAAATTCTTGCCAGCCAAATCCAAGAATAAATCAAAACAGTCATTCACCATGATCAAGTAAGCTTTATCCCAGGGATGCAGGGGTGGTTCAATATATGGAAATCTATCAATGTAATCCACTACATAAACAAACTCAAATTTAAAAAAAACACATGATCATTTCATTACATGCTGAAAGAACATTTGACAAAATTCAGCATCCCTTAATCATAAAAGTCTTGGAAAGATCAGGAGTTCAAGGCCCATACCTAAACATTCTCAAAGCAATATACAGCAAACTAGTAGCCAACATCAAACTAAATGGAGAGAAACAAAGCAATCTTACTAAAATTGGGGACCAGTCAAGGCTACCCACTCTCTCCCTATCTGTTCAATATAGTACTTGAAGTTTTAGCTAGAGCAATTAGATAACAAAAGGAGGTCAAAGTTATACAAATTGGAAAGGTAGAAGTCAAAATATCACTATTTGCACATGATATGATCATATACTTAAGTGTCTCCAAAAATTCCACCAGAGAACTCCTAAAGTAGATAAACAACTTCAGCAAAGTGAAAACAACTTCAGCAATGTGAATGGATTTAAAATTAATTTGAAAAATCAGCAACCTTCCTCTTCTCAAAGGATAAACAAGCTGAGAAAGGAATTAAGAAAATGACTCCCTTCACAATTGTCACAAATAATATTACATACCTCAGTATGAATCTAACCAAGCAAGTGAAAGATCTGTACGACAAGAACTTCAACCCTCTGAGTAAAGAAATCGAAGAAAATCTCAGAAGACAAAAAGATTGCAAATGCTCATGTATTGGCAAGATTATTATAATAAAAAATGCTGGGCTGGAGAGATGGCTCAGCGCTTAAGAGCACTGACTGCTCTTCTGAAGGTCCTGAGTTCAAATCCCAGCAGCAACATGGTGATTCACAACCATTCATAATGAGATCTGACACTCTCTTCTGGTATGTCTGAAGATAGTTACAGTATACTTACATGTAATAATAAATAAATCTTTAAAAAATATTGTCATCTTGCCAAAAGCAATCTACAGATTCAATGCAATCCCCATCACAATTCCAAATGAATTCTTCATAGAGCTAGAAAGAGCAATCTGCAAATTCATTTGTAATAACAAAAACCAACAAGAGCAAAAACTATTCTCAACCACAAAAGAACTTTTGGGGGAGTCACCATTTGTGACCTCAAGCTCTACTACAGAGCAATAGTGATTAAAACTGTATGGTACTGGTACAGAGATAGAATTGAAGACCCAGAAATGAACCCACACACCTATGGTCACTTGATATTTGACAAAGGAGCTAAAAAGACAAAAAGGAGAAAAAAAGACAGCACTTTTAACAAATGGAGCTGAATCAGCTGGAGGTCAGTATGTAGAAAAATGCAAATTGACCCATTTTTAATTCCTTGTACAAAGCTCAAGTCCAAGTGGATCAAGGACCACCACATAAAACCAGATAAACTGAAACTTATAGAGGAGAATGTAGGGAGAGCCTTGAACAGTGGGCACAAGGGAAAATTTCCTGAATAGAACACCAATGTCATATTCTCTAAGAACAAGAATCAACAAATGGGACTTCATAAAACTGCAAAGCTTCTGAAATGCAAAGGTCACTGTCAATAGAACAAAATGGCAACCAACAGATTGGGAAAGGATCTTTACCAATCCTACATCCAATAGAGGGATAATATCCATTGTATACAAAGAACTCAAGAAATTAGACTCTAGAGAGTCAAATAACCCTATTAAAAATGAGGTACAGAGCTAAACAGGGAATTCTCAACTGAGAAAACTCAAATGGTTCTGAAGCATCTAAACAAATGTTCAGCATCCTTAGTTATCAGAGAAATGCAAATCAAAACAACCCTGAGATTCCACCTCACAACAGTCAGAATGACTAAGATGAAAGACTCAGGGGACAGCAGATGCTGGAGAGGATGTGGGGGGAAAAGGAACACTTCTCCATTATTGGTGGGATTGCAAGCTGGTAAAACCACTCTGCAAATCAGTTTGGCTATTCCTCAGAAAATTAGACACAGTACTACTTGAGGACCCAGCTATACCACTCCTGAGCATATACCCAGAAGTTGCTCCCACATGTAAAAAGGCCACATGCTCAACTATGTTCATAGATGCCTTATTTATAATAGCCAGAAGCTGGAAAGAACCCAGATATCCTTCAACGGAGGAATGGATATAGAAACTGATATATATATATATACAAAATGGGGTACTATTCCACTATTAAAAACAATGAATTCATGAAATTCTTAGGCAAATCCATGGAACTAGAAAATATCATCCTGAGGTAACCCAATCACAAAGGAATACACATGGTACGCACTCACTGATAAGTGGATATTAGTCCAAATGTTCAGAATAAACAAGATAAAATTCATAGACCAGAGCACATGAAGCTCGAGGAGAAGGAAGACCAAATTGTGGGTGCTTAGGTTTTTCTGAGAAAGGGAACAAAATACTCATCGGAACAAATATGGAGACAAAGTGTGGAGCAGAGACTGAAGGAAGGGCCATCCAGAGACATTCCTATCTGGGCATTCATCCTTTAAACAGTCACCAAACCCAGACACTATTATGGATGCTAAGTGCTTGCTGAAAAGAAACTGTCTCATGTGGGGCCCTGCCAGAGCCTTACAGATACAGAGGCCCCAGCTAGTAGCCAAACTTTGGACTGAGTGCTGGATCCCCAATGGAAGTTGGAGGGAGGACTGAAGGAGCTGAAAGGGTTTGCTGCCCCATGAGAAGAACAAGGATGTCAGGCAACCAGACTCCCCCAGGGCTCCCAGGGACTAAACCATTAACCAAGGGGTACACATGGGTCCAGCCACAATTGTGGTGGAAGAATGCCTTGTTGGACATCGTTGGGAGGAGAGATCCTTGGTCATATGAAAGCTTGATAGATGCCCCAGTGTGGGGAAATCGAGGGGTCATAGGTGGGAGTGGGTTGGTAGGAGGGGCATCTTCTTGGAGGCCGGGGTTGGGAGGATGGGTTGGGGGTTTTTGGGGAGGAGGGAACTAGGAAAGGGTATAACATTTGAAATGTAAATGAAGAATATATTCAATAAGAATAAAAAGCAGGTGGTACAGAACACTGGACAGACCTGAGGGGAAGGAGGGCACGAAAACAGTGGCTGTGTCTCTTTCCCAGATATCATGTGTACTGTAATTTTCCCTGAAACATAGACACCTGCAGGGGAGGGGAGGTTACTATGATGTCTATTTGTCTACTTGATGGGAATCTGGAATTACCTGGAGAAGAGACTCTGAACTTGTTGTTTTTAATTAAGATGTGGCTGGCTTCATTGCCTGACTGGGATCCTAGCAACAAATATCCATCTTTCTCTATCTGCTTCCTGATTATGGACACAAATTGACAATTGCTTCAGGACCTGCTGTAACTTCTCTGTCATTCTTGACTACACTCTTGAACACTATCTCCCTTAAGTTACGGTTGTTTCAGTATTTTATCACAGCAAAAGGCAAATTAAATTAATTTCTATGTATTCATACATTTTACAAAGCATAATATTCATTAGGCTTAATGAAGAGAACATGACGATACCAAAAAAGGAAGAGGTTTAAATTTCCACTGATGCATGTGTTCTGAGATGAGGTAATTAAAGCACATGTTTTGAACTGAGGACATGTCAAATTCTTATGTTGATATTTTAACCTACCTTGTCCTAGAACATAACTGTAAGGATAAGCTTTATCAACTGGACACAATCTAGAATCACCTGAGAGAAGATCTTCTAGAGAATATCCATGAGAGTCTGACTTAATTACACTAATTGATGTGAGAAAACCTGCCAGCTGTGCTGGCACCATTCCCTAGGTCTGGGGTCCTAGACCAGATAATAAAATGGAAATGGGAATTAGTTCTAGTACACATGCATTCATCACTCTCATCTTCAAACTGTATGCAAGGTGACCCACCTCACTCAAACTCCTGCTGCTGTGACTTCCACACTATAATAAATTGCAATGTAGAACTGTGAGCCAGAATAAGCCTTTTTCCTTAAATTGGTATTGTCAGAATATTTTATCTCATTAAAAGAAAAGGAGAGTAGGATCATATTTGTTGATAAACCTTTAAAGACAGAATTAAACTCTGATGAAAACATTATGGCAGACTCTAATCCATTCTAATTGGCATCCTTGTAAAAGGAAACTGGTCACAGAAAAAGACATCAATGGCACCTGAATATAGACAACATGTGACATAAAGAGAAGTGGCCATCTCCCAGCCCAGAAGAAAACACTCATAAGACATTAAACTTACCAGCATCCTGATTTGGAATCTAGACCTTCATCGTAACAAAAAGTGAGTCAGTCATGGCAGCTTGTTTTGTTGTACCATTTGTGGCATGTTGTTGTGGCAGGTAGAGTATACTAATGCAGCAAGAATGTGGGTTTTAAAGCCACATATGCATAGATATATCTGACAATTATTTGTTATATCCCTCCTACCTCAATTCCCACCCTCCAAAAGCAATCTCTATTAGTTTGTGGGGGGTTATTTCTTTACAGCATGTATGTGTTATTTCTTAACAAAAACTAGCATTTAACACAACTCTTAAAGTTCACATTATACATTTAATGGCTTTCTACTTTGAAAGATGGATGGGCAGTCCTTTAATGTCTAACACACACCTATCACAAAGCACAGCTACATCTACATTTCTGCTCCCTAGTCTTCCTTGTATATTGCCATCCCAATATTGGTCTTCATTTCTGTACTTGTTTAAATATTATTTATGATCAAACTGCATGAAATACCAAGATTGTATTTGCACAGTGTTTTATCTTCCTGTAGTTCATAATTTCTTTCAAGTACAGACAAATAAGAATTCGGGCACCCTCAGGAGGCATCACCTAATAAAACAAACATAATTTCATTGTCAAGAAATCTCTGATCTCATCTAAATGTTAGATGACATAGAAATAGAGACTTGTGCAACAAGTCTCTTTACAATGTGCCTGGTTGATTGTGGAGGATGTATAGCATTTGCCCATACAATTATAGGTTCAAAGAGTATTGGCAACCTAGATAACACAGATGGCTCAGTCTTGCTTTTAATATGTCTTCTCGAAGAATAGTTATTTCAAATTATTACTCAAAGGAACACTTCAGAGATTATGAGTGCCTACAATTTGATTAAACAACTCAGTCTCATAAAGAAGCTTCTTGCATGTTCAGGTGGCACACATCTATAATCCCAGTGTACACAAGGCTGAGTCAGTAGTGTGGTCACAAATCTGAGGCTAGACTGGGACTAAACAATGACTACCAAGCCAAGGTGAGGTGTAGTGTGAGATCTTGCTCTAGAAACAAACAAAATATTTCAGCCACAATTCTGCTCATCTATGACTTTTCAAGTGTCATTCAAAAAGGAAGGTCATTTCAAGTACTCACAGACTCTCACAGACCTGAGACCAGCATGGAGCACTTCCCACTAAGAAGTGACTATGTCCTTCTCTATTCAGTAAGCTTGCAGAGTGTATAACTGCAGCATTTGGGACACTCTATCTGAGCCAAGTCATAGGTGAAGAGACCAGCTTTTTTGAGGAGTACAAGTGAGAGTATTGCCGCTGACTTAGAAATTCAGTTCATTCAATAGAGTACCATATTTTCACCTCAAGCTGAAATGCTGTCATTTCTAAGAGAGAAATGTCCTGTAATATGCAGTTTCAATCAAGTAAGGCCTGATAATTCTGCATATCTTCTTAGGCATCAAGTAGACACTGAGGACAATGGAAATGGCAAGCCAAATAGTCGCAGGTCTTCTAAGTCTCAGTCATACAACTTAAACAAAAATCAATGGCAAACTAAAAACCACTTTCAAAAAATGTATACGTGGTAGCTATGCCAAAGAGAATTAGAGGTTAATCACTAAGGAGTATACCAAGACTCCAGTGGGCAAAATCATCAGTCACAGAAACCTTTAAGGGTCATTTTAATTGTGATGAAACAGTACTGACAGCATTTCTCTATTTGTAGCTCTTCTCAATTAGAAAAATCCTTCCAGGTATCTATGGACATTATATATATACATACATATATATGTATGTATATATATGCACATATATATGATGGCAATTATACATGATAAAATAAAAGCCACAAAAAATAGTACTTTGTAGTCTCTCAAAGGGGCTGGCTCACAAGATCATGTCAGCTTCCTTTCTTAAAGTTAACTTCATCAAAACACCATTGGTCAATTTTGGGTAGACACCCATGGCAGGTACAACAGTGTGTCTATGTACAATGGAGCCCTGCAGGTTCTAGTTCCTTTCCTTTCTGAGATTCTCAGACATGTAAACACAGCCCTTAGCTCCCTTCAGGACAGAAAGACCACAGTATTTCTAGAAAACATTACATGGCTGCTGTGTTTATAGGTGGGGATGTACTGGAAAATATGTGGACTGAGAAATGGATACTTGGAGATAGAAAGTCTGAGCTACATGGAAACTCTGAATTTCAAGGACTTTCAAGTTTTTCTTCTTCTGGATTCCTTGACTTTCATTTCATTTTCTCATTCTCTAGTAGGATGAAGCATCATCATTATAAACACATGCAACAGTTAGCTAGTCAATGAGTCATTTATAGTTTCCAAATTAGCATTTGATTGTCTCGAAGAAATCCACTTAAGACTGACAAAACTCACTGGAAAATCCTCTTTGTATTAATTACTTCTTGTAACCATATGAAAGAATGCCAGACAAATACAACTTAAAGGAGGAGATATTGATTTGGGTTCCTGCTTTTAGCGACACTTTATTGCAATAGGAAAGAAAGCAGAGAGAGTCATTGTCTGAAGTGGTATGATGTTGCATGCAAGGCTCTCGCCATGGTTAAGTACAGAAAACAAAGAAGGAAGATCAGGACTGGAGGACTGTTACCTTTGAAAGGTTGATCTACTACTCTTTTGCCAGGGAGATCCCAGCCCATGAAAGCTCAAGAGCCTCACAATAGCATCATCAGTAAGGAGTCATGCACTCAGACATGGCTCAGGCAAGACATTTAGGCTCAATATATAGAACACTGAGGTATCCTGTTGTCTTCTCTGAATGTATAGACCTGAGTTTCCCATGGTAGACTTCTGCTGTGAGAGTTTCTCAGTGTTGAACTGGCTTTGATACTTACAGTCTTTCTTAACAGAGTGCATTCTGTGCTCATCTTGCAGCAAATCAAAGTTCCAAACCTTACCTTGTCTGGCCATAACAGTCCACACTTTCCTCTTTTTTCTCATAAGGATACCCAATTCTGCAACTGTTATGATAGGTAAGAAAACAGAATAAGTATTATTAATGCTTGAATTTGGCAAAGCCAAGAATAACCTGAACTGCTAAAGGAATCTATTGTCCAGAGTAGAGCTAATAACAACTGGAGGTCTTAGGGGAAAGTTGTCTTTGGTTATATTGTTGTTTATTTGTTGCTACTATTGTTTGAGACAGGGTCTCAGTGTGCAGCCACTCTAATATTCTAACACTCATTCTATAGTCCAGTCTGGCCTTGGACTAACAGCCTTCCTCTACATGCTCAGTGATCCACCATGCCTAGTTGAACGTTATTTTTGAATTTACTTTATTCTACTTGATCAGCAACCACCACACATGAATGAATCTAATAATCAGATAACAGCTTTGTAGAAATGGATCACATCAAAACAGAGTATGCCTGAGCATAGCGTTCTTGAGTCTCTTTTTATCATGAGCAGTTTGCATGCTGACTTTATTTTCCAGTTCAGACCCTCAAACTTTGAAAACTCTTGAAAAAAGTTCACCCTGTGCTTCAGGAGATAATACTATCTCTGTTTTTAAAGCTGTTTTTTATCCAAACATTTTTGAAAACCATCTGTAACAACCTAGGAAATTTCTCCCATGACACTGGGTGAGAGCCAGAATGAGTCATCTGTCCATGAACAGTTGGGTAAATTTTTTCAGTGCAAACACCAGTATCCTCAATTTCCACAGTTTCCAGAAAGCTATCTCCCTATGTACTCTAAATTTTTCTCTTTAAATTGTGAAGTAGAATTTTCCCTAATAAAGATTACAAGAAACCAATCGCTGGGCAAGGAGACTGGACTTCCAGGTCAGGGAGAGGAAGGGAGAACACTGGTGAAAGAAACTTGCTTTTTGGATGGTGCGAAGCAAGGCAGAATTAATGTAAGAAGCTGGAGGATATTAGTTAAAATGGAGGATCCAAGGATCCACCAGGATCTACCATCAGAAGAAACATAGTATAGTTTATAAAATTTGGATCCTAGGTTTTACACCCAACAATTGTGTTATCTGTTGATTTGAAACTAAGATTGTTTGGTGTTTTCCTTCATGCAGGGACTAGATTGGGTTCCAGAGAAATGTCTGTGGCAGACCGTGTGTTTGCAAGAAGTGCACCCCAGTTAGCCACAGGAATTTGGAAGTACAGGGCAGGCTTGGCAGCTGCCAGCCATGAAGTGGAGAGAGCAATTTTGGAGCTCTGAGTCAGAAGTCAGCCTTGGTGGGACAGGCTTTGGCTAAAAGCAAAAAATGCAGAATGCAGTCTCAGCCTGTCTGCGGGACTGGAAACAGACCAAGATTGCCAGCCAGTACCTAGCCAGTGCTAGCCTTGATTTGCTTTTTTAATATTTTACACTACAGAATTGCATTTTCCCTTTCCAGAACTCATGTTGGTTAACTAGTGGATTTTCTGGACTAATTTAATTTTCTTATATCTCCTTTGATTCACTCTTCTATTTCTTTTCTTTCTAACCATTATTCTTATTGTGGAACTACTAGTGGGATGCATGTTCATGAAGTCTTAGTATTGTTGCATATATGGTGATCAGAGAACAACTTTTCAGATTCTCCCCTCTACCTTTACATGAGGGCTGGGTTTGTTATTCAGGTCACTAAGCTTGTGTGGCACCCTTCATCCACAGACCGCTTTTTGTTCTATTTTCTTTGATATCTTCTTCATTTTCTCTTATACCATTTTCTACCATCATTTGTTGAATTTACATTTTTTTCTCTTTATAGTTGCTGTTTTCGAAAGTCAATCATTGAAATGTTTACTCTTGTTTCACAGGTACATTATATTTTATAGATCCTTGGCCATATCAATAATAATGGTGTTAGCTTTCTAAGTCTGCTTTCTCTTGGCCATATTTCCCTTCATTTCCTTGTTTCTTTTTCTAAATATCTGTCTTTGATATTAGATGCTTTCTTAAGTGTTTCATACCCTTAGCCTATTTGGTCTTATTTAAGATTAAGACATTAAAAGGCTGACTCCAAGCCCTGTAGAAATCAAAGAGGATTGGCAAAAGATTGGCTGGAGAAGAATATAACTCTTTGTTCTTCCTGCATCTGTCCTTCTTGGGTTAGAAAATATCTCCAGAAATGAATCTGCAGACTGTTAGTTATTGTGTGCACATTTGGGTGCTATAATCCTCAGTGTGGTCCTGGGAAAAGAATTGGTTTTCTTCTCCTTTTCTTGTGTAGTACTTCACATTGTCCCTATTGACTACAGTATCTGGAACCTCAGCTGGGATCATCCTTTCCAGATGGGCAACCTCATATTTCATGCCCAAACTCAAGATACAGCTAAGTGCTCAACCCAATTTCTCCAATATTCAAGGCTTCAGTAGTATCCGATCTATCCAGTTTAACCATGGTTATATTTTATAGCTTCTCCATTGGTCAATGCAGAGCTTTCAGCTCTTTCTGCTTGTCTTCATATGTCCTTACTTTCCCATCTGCTTTCTGGCTTCCAATTTTGTTCACACTTCTACTTTGCTCTTATAAATGCTCTAGGTTTTTTGTGCTTTTATGAGCTTTATCCCTTTGCAATATTATTTCAATTGGATTTCTGGAGGAAGTAAACATGTATCCTGTCTGTTGTATGTAATCAGAAAAATGAATCCCTTCGATAGAAGAGAGGATCATTATGAACTATGAAGAAACAACACAGGGATAGACAAAAAGTTCCTGTAGGTAAAATGGGGCATGTTTTGTAACCCTGTATTCTGCTGAGCTGCTGACCCAGAGAAGGAATCCAATTATGAACTATTACTGTTGGTTCCTCAGGACTAGAGTCATTGTAAGAACCAAATAGAAACTAGTAGAATTACTAAAATAAAATAATACTTGTTAAATTATTTCACATTTTATTAAATATTGCAATTATGTTAAAATTAACACATTTTTAAGTTAAACCAAGATAATCACAAATTTTTCTTTATCTGGCCAGGGATTAAATAATGACTATAGTTTGACAAATATCCAGTTATAACAAACAATATGGTTCATTTATAGTATAAAACAATTTTATTATGCAATATTAGAATATCAAGTAACAATTATATTTATGGGTAATACTTTATTTAGATATTGTCAGTGGAACCGAATAGTGTCTTTGAGTAGAATTTTTTAACTTCTATTTTTACATATTAAAGACAGGTCCACAAGCTTCTATGCTGCAGATGACAAGTTACATTTTATATTTAAATTTAATCAGTTTAAGCATTTTTAAACACAAGTAAAGGGGGAAATCTCTTGATATTTCAAATATGTAACTGCTTCTCCTCCACAAAATTTAATTTGGTTTTCAGCAGGTTAATTTGAACTAGCACCTGTGTGCTTCTGTAAAAAGACAGCATCGCCTCTCAAACTGTTTTGTTCCATACATATGGGGCCATTGCATTCACACTACATTCCGAAAGTCTTTTACTAGTGGACAAATAACATGGTCAAGCAGACATTACTTATGCATGAGAAACTGGAGTCTACACAGAGGCCACCACAGAGCCCATATGTGGCATATATACCAGGGCGTTCCATATGCTAGAAGTGCTGTCCTCAAACTGTTGGCAGTTCCAACCTGAGAGTGTGAATGCAGGACATTACTCAGTCTACCAAAAGGAATTTAAGCCATATTTAGGAAAATTTCACTTCTCAGTCAAAATGCAAAATGAGGATAAATTAAACCTGACATTTTGCCAGTCAGCAGACAGTCCAACGGATGAAAGATGGCTAAGCAAATGCCTGCGTTCTCATAAAAAAGAATATTAGGCTTTCTGAGCCTCTGCTTTTGTGTGCCCATTGTCTGAGACTTTATGCGTGGAGCAACACTGTCAAATGATAATACAGACGTTACTGGGGAATAGAGTCCCTGAAATCATCAGAGCTTCATATTTTTGAGACTGACTCTTATTACAAATGTCCAAAGTGCAATTTTTTGACATGAGGTACCCTGATATTCCCCTACTGAAAGAAATGCAAATTTTCAGAGACAGTGTTAACAGTGAAGCATCAGGGCCCTGATGAGCTAACCCCTCAACTTCTGGCAACACCAGGCCAATGAGTTGCTCTTTAGCAAGAATTAAGAGAAGATCTGCCATCTAATGTTGAATTTCCAAACTTAGCAACTTGTGCTACAATGGAACAGCTATCAACTGATAGCTGTGGAATGATTTTAATTGTCAGCTGTATCTGCCAGTAGCAAAGTTATAAAGACTGTTAGCTTCCAGTGACAGCCCCTACAATTATTTTGTGGTCAGTAAAGGAACTTTGCTACATAGGCATTTTAAACTTAAACATGGTCACTTATGCAGAGATGGTTAGTCCCAGTGCCACAGGAACCAGTTGAATCAGTACAGCTGTGTAATAAGATATTGTCCTCACAATATGTTGACATGTGAACAAACATACTGATTATTGCCTGGGAAATGTTTGTAGGAAAAGGAGAGATATAGGTGATTCATAAGGACTGGTCAACTTTTTGTTGATGATAAAAATTAAATAGAGAAGAGCAGAAAGCTACTTTCTCCGTGTATAAACACAAGCTTAAAGCTACAGACATCAGGTGGGATTGCTGAGCATAGAGAGAGCAGAGTATGAGCCTAGAATCTTGGAACACCAAAGACACAATCCACATACCAAATGATGTCCAAGAAGAAGGAAGGAGTGGACCCTGGTTCTGGAAAGGGTCAATGCATCAGTGTAGGGGAATACCAGAATAGGGAAGTGGGAAGGGGTGGATGGGGGACAGGGGGAGGGAAAAGGGCATTTGAGACCTTTGGGGGGCGGGGAACCAGTAAAAGGGAAATGAAATGTAAATAAAGAATATATCCCATAAAAAATATGATTGGTCAATGCGGAAAAAAAAAGAAAAGAAAATACATGAATATGAGCATGAACTATATGAGAAAAATGTACCGGTAACAGCCAGGAGAGAAAGGGAATCCTGCAAACAAGCATTTTGTTACTATTAATGAAAATTAACTGAAAGGCAACAGCAGTTGAAGAATTTGATACTGTCTCCTGAGACAAATGCAGATACTTACACCCAACCAATGGACTGAAGTTGGGGACCTCTGTGATTGAATTAGGAAAGGCTGGGAGAAGCTGAAGAGGAGGACAACCCCATAGGAAGCCCAGCAGTCTCGACCAAACCAGACTCCTGAAATCTATCAGACACTGAACTACCAACCAGACAGCATACACTAGCTGGTCTGAGCCCTACCCCTTCCCTGACACATATACAGACTGCCTGGTCCTAGCCTCAGTGAAAGAATATGTGCATAACCCTGGAGTGACTTGAGGACCCAGGATGTGGGGAGGCATGGCAGGAGGACACAAGGGGGAAACAACCTCTTAGAGAGAAGGGAAAATGAGAAAAATGAATTTGATACTGAAATGATAATGTGAGCGGTTGCTAAATCCTGCTTGAATTTTTCTCCACTATGCCTTTCCTTTATCTTGCTGCATAAAATAAAACTGCTCAGGCTGTTATACAGTCTCATTGTTGTCCTCATAAGGACACTGTTGCTTATGCAAGATATTCCATTGCTGTGTTCTCCACCAGGCAATGAGGTGACTGTTTAGCATTTAGACATACCATCAGTAGCAGACAGGTCAGTGATAGAAACAGAAACTTTGAATAGAATGACTATCATTTAAAAACCCAGTTTAGTAGATTAGTCTCTTAAATGAGGCAGATATGAATTTGAAAGTAAAAATGAGAATGGGAATTGTTTTCTGTTGGAATTTACAAATGGCTGCTAGTGACAACTTGAAATACATAACACTCTTAATATTTTTAACTTTATTTAATAATATTGTTTGCACACACATACACACACACACACACACACACACACACACACACACACACCTTCTTTGTCAGAGGACAAAAGCTGCAGGACTGTCTTGTCTTTATACAAGATGGGAACCAGGGATCAAACTCAGTTCATCAGACCTGGTGTCAGACATATTTGTTCACTGAGTCATTCCAGAGTATATTGTATCAAGGTTGCTTATCCAGAATGACACTCCACATTTATTAGGACTGGAGAAAAGAAAGGAAGCATCCCTCATACTGGCTGAATTGCAGTTTCTGTAGACTTGGTGAATAGTACCTTCCCAGGATGATGCAATTGACAAGAAAACAGATAGGTAGGGCTTTACTTGTGGAAATTTAAGGCAAAAGTGTTTGAAGTTCTTCAGTCATGGCACATCTACATCCTTGAAGCTTTATCCACTCATTTGGATATAAGCATTAAGAAAGAACAAACAGATGCCTAATTGAGGAGATTCATGAATGAAAATGAAACCATTCTCTCTCTCTCTCCCCCCTCTCCCTCCTTCCCTCCCTCTCTATCTCTTTCTCCCCCTCTCTTCCTCTCTCTCTCTCCCTCTCCACACACCTCTCTCTCATAAGGGAGGAGAGAGAGGACAGAGAGAAAAAGAGAGAAGGGAAGAGGCTGACCTCGAACATGTGGAGGGGGAAGGAGAGAGAAGCAAAAAGGGCTCAGAGGGAGGGGAGAGGGAGCCCATGCTCTCTACTCAAAGCCAATACTTACACAACCACTAGGCATCTACTCTTATCTTACTTCCTTTGACTGAATATTGTAAATATTGAATATTTTAAAAATGACTTAAGCCAAACCTTAAGTTTCACTATTTATCTGGCATTTTTCTCTGTGATTTTAGATTCCTAAACTATAAATTGTATAAGCATATACACATAATTTATTATCTAATCCAGACATATTGGCTTCAGAAACACATTATGTCCATTGCCCTCCAGCAATTACTTGTCTAGAGCCACATTCATCTGGCTGCAAGATTAGAAATGACGTGTGTGTGTGTGTGTGTGTGTGTGTGTGTGTGTGTGTGTGGTGTAAAGTTAATAATATATATGACTATTATGAGTTTATTAGCCAAGATACATTTGTAAATTTGATATTTATTATTTATTATGTTTGTGTGATATGATTTTTTGTGGATGCTCACATGTGGAGGTCAGAAAACATGCTATATTTAAGGAACTTAAATTCTTAGGTGTGAACTGATCTGTAGAGAGTGCTAAAACCAAGAAAGGGTGGGAAAAGAGGAGCTCACTCAAAGAAAATGATTTGGCGAAAGAGGCAGAAGAGCCTAAAATAACACTGGACTAAATTAGATAGAAGGATTGGTAGCAGCATTATGAGAAAGAGCAGTCAGAACACTGGGAAGTTGACCTATATGTTCTAAAAGAAGACACTTAATAAAAGCTAGTTCAAGCTAGTTCCTAAATGAACATAACAGTCCTGCTTATGTTCAATTAGCTTTCTTCTGCTGTCTTTACAGGTTCTCTCCAAAGGGATTCCAGGAAACAAGGTGTTAATTGATAGGAAGGTTGCTTTCTCCCCCACATAGCTCGCTGCTGTACAGCATCAAGGATGACCTTAAATAATGTTTGTTCTGTATAGTCCTTCATAGTTCCATAGCTTAATATAATTTGTTCTGTACATAGTCCCTGAGAAGACATGAGCATCTTCATTTTGCAGATGAGAACTTGGAATCTCGGGAATATTGCTATTCCAAAGTAGAGCTTTCCTCTGAGTCTCAGCTCTGTGCTGTTTGTGCTGAGATTCTTTCCATTTGGCCACATACCTGTGTTATTTACATTGGGAGTTTTCTTTCTTGCTGTTATCGGTCTTAGTTAAGAATTATAGCCAGAGCTAGGACCCAGCAGAGGCTGGCATTTATCTGATGTTTTCCAGGGCTGTGGATTTAGCCCCAAGTCTTGCTAGGGACTGAATTTCAATTACTGAAAAAATAAGAGAGAGAGAGAGACAGAGAGACAGAGAGACAGAGACAGAGACAGAAAGACAGAGAGACAGAGTGAGAGAGAGACAGAGAGACAGTGAGAGAGAGACAGAGAGAGAGACAGAGAGAGAGTGAGAGAGAGAGAGAGAGAGAGAGAGAGAGACAGTGAGAGAGAGACAGAGAGAGAGACAGAGAGAGAGTGAGAGAGAGAGAGAGAGAGAGAGAGAGAGAGAGAGTTAATTGGGTATCTTTGTGCTTTGTGTTTATAATTGAACAACACTCACATGAAGGACTCCCGTGGGGGGAAGGGTATACATCTCTCACTGTCCTCTCAGGCCCAAACTCATGTGACCATGCTGCCATCAGTTGCTCCAGGTTTGCACTGCATCACCCTGAGTGTTCCAGCATTTTGCCCAGGTGTCACTCTTGAGGCATTTACAGGAAATTTGTCAGATTTTGTTCCTTTTTCCAGACTCAGCTTACAATGCAAAACTAACAATATTTAATAACATTTTCAACCTTTTTTCTCAGATATGCATTTATATGCACATATGCACAATTACCTATTCTATATCTCAACTTATCTATATCTTTGTAATATACATTTTCTAAATAAGTACTAATCTGTCTAATTCATCTGTGCAACTATAATAAAAACCATTTCTGTCTGGATAAACATTTAGTTAGTATACTAAGAACAAAAATATTTTTAACATAAAAAGCTATTTTTATATATCAAAGCTATTTTTTTCTGGAATTCATGAAAAATGAACACTGGGGAAAATTTGAGGCAATTGATGAACAACAAATAAATGTTGACAAAAGAGACACTTCTCATAAGATTTTTCTATTTTTAATTGTGTGTCTGTGTATTTCTGTGTAGGTCTCAATTTATACGTGAGGGCTCCTCATACAGAACAGAAGAGGGGAGTGGATCCCCTGGAGTCAGAATAATAGGCAGCAGTGAGCTGCTTGATGTAGATGCTGAAAATCAAATACAAGTCAAGACTTCCAAAAGAGCAGCCTGCATTTTTTACCTAAAGCCATCTCTTTAGCCACAGATTCTGTTAAAATTAAGAAAAAAATGGCATGTAATTCTTGGAGGCTGTATTCAATGTATATCTGTTTTTTTTTTCTGTATTTGTACTTTTCTGACTGAAAAATCTGTAATGTTCCTATGTTGTAAGAAGTGTGGAATACAGCACCATGTCATTTTTTGTGCCCATACCCAGATATCTTCCCGTTTCATTACAGTGAAATTCTAGTTTTACATGGTTAATTTTGAGTTTCAAGTATCACTTTTTACCATCATATTTTTAGCCATTATTCTTGGCTACCCCATTGCTTATTGAGGAGAATCATTTCACATCAGTCCTCATTTGCTGTTTACTTCTATTCTATTTAAAATTTTTATGTTGATTATTTGGATTTGTGTTGTGGAAGTTTATGTAAATAACTGGTTATGAATTGCATTAACCACCTCCACACCTTTGAAAATACACACTATAATGATATTTTAGAAGCATCTAAAAAGAAGGCATGTATGAACTCAAGCCAAGGGGAAAATGTGCCTTCCTATGATAAGGTACCATCTCATAAAGAAGCAGAGCTATTAGGCAACCCTTCATTCTGCCATCTCTGTGACTTTATAAATTAGCCCTTTTCATGTATTTGACCATGAGATTCTGAACTTTCCTTACTTTTGTAGACCTTTGTGTAATCAACCATCATAAAACCTCAGAAAATGTTATCTTTCCTTTCATTACTTATAGAAATCCTTCAAGTCAATCAGCTCATTTCTAAAGTGTGAATTCATGGAGTGTGAATTCCATCCCAGTTGTTTTAGGGAATTAGTTCCCTCCATGGCACAAATCTATTCACTTATCTCTCCTCTGTGACTTGATATGATGTCTGTTTAGACCTCACTTTTCAGTAAGATTCAGATACCTCAACTAAAAAAGAAGTGGGGAGAGGGGTTGGAATCTTTTGTATTTCATATCTTAACACTGGCACCTTTTCACAGAGCCTTATGTTTTACTCTTGATGGAAAACCCAACATGCAAACTCTCTTCTATTTGCTGCTTGTGAGCAAAAGTAGGCAAGCCAGCTTGTGGATGATTAACATGGAGTTCCAGCAGCCTGGGACTGTGATTCCATCCTCAGATTCCTTACAGCCAGCTTTCTGGAGTTGATCAAAGAGAAGGAAGGAACATGACTTATTTATGAAATTAAGATTTTTTCAACTTGAAGAAAACAAAATGTTCTTTATTTTAAACCTGTATCACTCTTACTCCTTCAAAAATTAAAATGTATTCCTTAATAAATTATATATGTTAATTGTATATATAGTGTTAATTCAAAAATTTTGCTTATTTTTTCATCAAAAGAAACTTTTACTGTTGCTTTTCTTTCAAATAGTCCATCAAAGCTGAGCAGAAATTCAAAGGGACAACTTCTTTTCTATACTGCTAGTTCTGTGACTTTCATATTAAGCCAATCTTAGAGCTAGAGATAATGATAATTGTATATTTCTCAAGTAATAAAAGCAAAAATAATTTTTCTTTTATTTAGTTAATATTTAACAAATTTAATACTTTCTACATACTGTGGATTAGATTTTGTTTGTTCACTTTATATCATTCTAAAATGACATTCTCAGTAATAATCTCATTGAGAAGGTGAAGTTGGAGTGAAAGAGGCAATATGGCCGGTGGCTTTCTGGGGAAAGGCATTCATAGAAGATGGAACAATATCTTAAATGTCCTAATAAACATGTGTATGTGCATAAGTGTGTGTGTGTGTGTGTGTATGTGCATGTGCGTGTGCATGTGCGTGTGCGTGTGCGTGTGCGTGTGCATGTGTGTGTGTGTGTGTGTGTGTGTGTGTGTCTGTGTGTCTGTGTCAATATATGTGTGTATGTGTGTCTAGGGGTTCTATGTCTGAAAATAACAACAAAAATAATTTAGCTAAGACAGAGTGCGCAAGCAGCCAAGCAGAAAAAAAAAGTGTCTGGGAATGAATTGGCCAGTGTAAAGACCATTGCTTTTCCCGAGTAACAAAGACAGCTGTTGAAAGATTTCAAGCCAGGGTAAACACAATGTGACTTTTGACTTAAAGATGAATCTTGTCAAATGAGGACAGACTAAGGGAGTCCATCATCAAAGAAGTAAAGCTCTTCCAAGGCTTTGTAACAGTCAAAAAGTAAAGAACAGTGAAGTTACTGAGAAATTTAGAAAGAAGCTTGATGGTTGAACCAAAGGATTTACTGACAAGCTCAGATGGTGTATTCCTGGCAATAGAGGACAATTTTTGAAGGATGGGTACAGGGGAGGGAACTGTGTGGACATGTTATTGGTATTTTGTATCTGTGTGCACTTGCTTGTGTGTATGTGTGGTGGGTTTCTAGATTTCTAGGCGTAGGAGGCATGTTCATATGTCATTCTACATGCAGATTATTTGTACTTAACTGCCAGTGTGCTTGAGAGGAGAAGAAAAACATAACTAAATCTCTTCTAAAATTATTTATCTCTTCCAAAGATGTGGCAGGTACTGATTTTGAGCAAGAAATAAGATAATTGAGGAAATAAAATATGGCAATGCTGACTCAAAAAAAAAAAAAAAAGCAAAACAAAAACAAAAAAAAAAACAACCACACATAGCAAACTAAGTTTCTGATCTGCTGGGACTAGATCCAAATACTCATTAAATAATTGAAGACTACTATTACTTCTACTCTCTGTCTCTCTCATTCTGTGCCTCTGTCTTTCTCTTTGTGTTTCTGTCTCTGTCTCTCTCTGTCTCTCTCTGTCTCTCTCTGTCTCTCTCTCTGTCTCTCTCTGTCTCTCTCTGTCTCTCTCTGTCTCTCTCTCTGTCTCTGTCTCTCTCTCTCTGTCTCTCTCTGTCTCTCTCTCTCTCTCTCTGTGTGTGTGTGTGTGTGTGTGTGTGTGTGTGTGTGTGTGTGTGCAATTCCCGGAAGTTATAATGCTAAGAGATTGAAGAATAAACTTTGTAGGTCAACTTTAAGTGCTTATAAACTGGATTAATTTTAAACTCAGTAGATACTTTCTTGCTTTGCTCCATTTCCTTTTCTTAAATTCTGCTTACAGCTAACGGAAGTTAGCTGCAGAACAGAGAAATCGTGTGGGGGGGGATGATTGGGAAATGGTTTGGGGGGAGAGGAATTATGGGACATATGGTGGGGGAGAACTGGAAAAGGGGAAAGCCTTTGGAATGTAAACATAGAATATAGAAAATAAAAATTTAAAAAAAAAATCTTGAAGACTGTCAGTTTCCTCTCAATTATTTTTCCTGTCTACTTTTCCCCAAAGACAGGGATGTTATCCTCATAATCATGAGAATGTGCTTATTTGCCACCAACTAGCTTTTCCCATCACCAGCTCTCTGCCTGGGGGAAGTCATGTCCTCATCCTGGAGCATCCTTTGTGTCCACATCAGGCGTTTGACTACACAGTCATTATAATCCCTCCAATCTGGAGCACATTCTGATATCTCTTATATTTTTGGTTATGAGCCTAGCCCTTAACAGCTGAGGTATCTCTCCAGCCCACATTAAGAAGATATCTGTTTGAGAACTGGAAGCAGAATTTGCTGAAATAGTGGAGATCATTCAATCATCAAATCTACTATAATATTTTGTTCTACAAAAATATAGTTATGTTTGCCTTTAACAACATTAAAGTAGTTTGTAAATAAAGTACAGTGTACAGTAAACAGGAAAGTTCAATGCCTCAATTATTAGAGTATCTTTTGAATTTTTTTTCTATATTTAAAACATAAGCAGCTTCTCAATAATGAGATGCAGTTGGATTCTGGCAGCCAAATGCATAAACCTTTTTATTTGTTAAATAAAATAAAATAGTGTGTTGCCATTATATTTGAATGGAATTCCAAATGCATTGGCTTCAACATTACATTTGGCAGATGGTAGAAATGCAGAATTCACTGATCCCAAATACTAGGTACTATTTGTTGACCTTTAGCTCTAAGGACCTTTTCTAGTTGTGTTTTAAGTTTCTGAGTCACAAATAAATGTACCAATAGAATCATGCATGTCTTTACTGAGGTATAGATCTAGATTCTAGACTGGAAAGAGAGAAAAGAGATAAAGGAAAATCAGGGAAGTATTGTAGTGGGACCTCTTTACAGGTAATAGCCCTGCCCTCTTTCATTAGTCACATTTTTGTTGACTTTTTTTTACTATTTTTTTTTGTTACAACCAAGTAGGAATTTGAAGTTCATAAACTGCTTTGAGGCAGTTTTTCTCCTTTCTTTCTTCCTGGTTCTTATATTCACTTTGCCTACAGAGTTTATGCCTGATCTGCTGACTTAATCAACAGTGCCCTCCTTTTTTTCTTCTAAAAGTCTCTCTATAATAAACTGCACAATCACCTCATTCAAATAAAACCATTAGATATTACTGTACTAAACATTACTTAAAGGTATATAACATCCTTTTCAGACTCTTATCCAGGACAAATAAATGTGAGAAAAGTGTCATCTGCAGACATGCTTGAAAAAATTATATAAAGAGATTACTCTGTGGACAATGGTCTATTATTAAACATACAAAATGGTTGGTTTTTCTATTATTTCCTGATGTCATTATGTTCTGAGAACCCCTTAAAATGGAATATTTAGGCCTAGTAAATTATGGTTTCTAGTGAAAACTGTAGTTTACAAATGTATAATTCAAATTCTAAATGCCCCTGGAAGGAATAAAAAATTATGAGTTGAAGAAAAATTGTGAAGCCATAGTTTCTGCATTAGGAGCAAGCTATATTGTATCAGCTTATTTATTTTAGTTAGAATCAGTATTTTTTATTTTATTTTATTTTTAATTAGATATTTCCTTTATTTTCATTTCAAATGTTATCACCTTTCCTTGTTTCTCTTCAGAAAACCCCTATCCCATTCCCTGTCTGTCACCCTGCTTACCAACCCACCCACTCCTGTATCCTTGTCCTGGCATTCCCCTATACTGGGGCATCAAGCCTTCACAGGACCAAGGACCTCTCCTCCCTTTGATGTCCAATAAGGCCATCCTCTGCTTCATATTTAGCTTTAACAATGGGTCCCTACATGTGTACTCTTTGGTTGGTGATTTAGTCCCTGGGAGCTCAGGGAATACTGGTTGGTTCATATTGTTGTTCCTCCTAGGGGGTTGCAAGATACTTCAGTTCCTTTGGTCCTTTCTCTAGCTCCTCCACTGGGGACCTTGTGCTCAGTCCAATGGTTGACTGAAACTTATACCTCTGTATTTGTAAGGTACTAGAAGAGTGCCTCAGGAGACATCTCTAACAGGCTACTAGCAGCAAGCACTTGTTGGCATCCAAAATACTGTCTCCATTTGGTGACTGTATATGGGATGGATTCTCAGGTGGGGCAGCCTCTGGATGGCCTTTCCTTCAGTCTCTACTCCACACTTTGTCTATGTATCTCTTTCCCCTTCTAGGAGGGACCAAAGTATCCACAATTTGGTCTTCCTACTTCTTGAGATTCATTTGGACTGTGAATTGTATTGGGTATTCCAAGCTTCTGGAATAATATCCACTTATCACTGAGGATATACCATTTGTGGTTTTTTGTGATTAGATTGCCTCACTTAGGATGATATTTTTTAATTCCATCCATTTGCCTAAGAATTTCATGAATTCATTGTTTTTAATAGCTGAGTAGTATTCCATTTTAATAAATGTAGCATAGTTTTCTGTATCCATTCCTCTGCTGAGGTTCATCTGGGTTCTTTCCAGCTTCTGGCTATAATAGATATGGCTGCTTTGAACATAGTGGAGCATGTGTCCTTATTACATGGTTGAGAATCTTCTGGGTATATACCCAGGAATGGTATAGTTTTTCTGAAGAACCATCAAACTGATTTCCACAGTGGTTGTAACAGCTTGCAATCTAACCAACAATGGAGGAGTATTCCTCTTTCTCCACATCCTCTCTTAACACCTGCTATCACCTGACATTTTGATCTGAGCCATTCTGAGTGCTGTAAAGTGGAATCTCAGTATTGATTTGATTTGCTTTTCCCTGATGACTAAGGATGTTGAACATTTCTTTAGGAGCTTCTTGGCTATTTGGTATTCCTCAGTTGAAAATTCTTTGTTTATTCCCGTCACCCATTTTTAACAGAATTATTTCATTCTCTGGAGTCTAACTTCTTGAGTTACTTGTATATAATGGATATTAGTCATCTATTGGATGTAGGATAGGTAAAGATATTTTCCCTTTTTTTTTTTTTTTTTTTTTTTTTTTTTTTTTTTTTGGTTGTTGCTTTCATGTTAAAAGTCTTGGAAAGCTGGGTGGTGGTGGCACATGCTTTTAATACCAGCACATGGGAGACAGAGGCAGGTAGATTTCTGAGTTCAAGGCCAGCCTGGCCTGCAAAGCAAGTTCCAGGACAGTCAAGGCTACACAGAGAATCCCTCTCTCGGAAAAACCAAAAAATAATTAATTAATTAATTAATTAATTAATTAATAAAAGTCTTGGAAAGATGAGGAATTCAAGGCCCATACAATTAGCTTGAAGGAAAGCTGGGGATGAAATAGAATGGGCCTGCAAGAAGAAAAGAATACTAGACCAAGACAATAGCTGCCGTTCAAAGTCTCAAGGTTTAATGGAAGACTCCAAATACATAGGCGGTGGGAAAACCCTTCCCCTAAAGACTGGAAACTCATCCACAGAATGAGTTCAGTTGCTCAGCAGGTGGCTAGTGCCTCTCAGGAAACTTCAAGTCCTTGAAGAACAATGGGCTTCACCTTGGTCTGAGTGTTCCACCCTAGGTGGAGGGGATTATGGCTAACACAGAAATTCCTGCTCAAAGGCTGGGAGAGGAACCTCATCTTGGTCAATGTCAAGTTCCTGCCAGATTGTATGGTACTCCAGTAAGGCTCTCAATGTCTCCTCCCTTTTTATTAGTTTTAAGATGAGAAGGTAACAACCAAGTGGACAGTCATCCATCAAAGTGCAGTGGGCATTATCCTAGGGGGGCAGAGTATTGACCTGGTCCTCCTAAATACTTTATGTTATCTTTTATGGAGGAGAGGGTCTAGGCTTTCTTGCTCTTTGTTATTCTAAGGAATGCCTTTAAACACCATCCTCTATGTAACCAGGTTTGCTTCACAGGGGACTCAGAGGCAGAAAACATGGTCCTCCCTTTGTTGTGATTTGCCTTGCATTTTCCACTGGTGCCCTTGCCCACTCATAAGGGGAAATACATAGATCTGAGTTCTATGTAGCTCCCATAGGAGGTCCAATTTTGATGCCAGGGAGTCGATTTTTTGCCAAACACCCTGCAAGTGTCTTTAACAGAAGTGCCAGTTTTCAATCCAGGTGAGCCTTGTTGGAGACAACCAGTCTGCTTAAAATACAAAGTCAGAATTTAGAAGAAAAACAGGATTAACTTGTCTTTGGATGGCCCAAGGTATCCAGTTCAGTTGCAAATTAGCAACTTTAAAACACAAAGACTGACTTCTCAGTGTGGGGCTGTAGCTTTGAGAATCAACAGAGAGACTGTTTTTTCAGGTACGTGCCAGATAAGCCAACTTAATAAATGGAATCTCAATATTGGCTTTATTTTTAGACGAGTCCATGATTGTGTCAGAATAACTGATCACATTAAAGAAAAGAGAAGAGTCATTATAACTCCTCCTTTATATTAATTTTTCTAAGTCAGTTTTAACAGTCTCCATGTTCTCTGTCCCACAAGGTCTAAAAGCATGAAACAAAGCACTTTATCTAAACTGGGACATAGGCAAGAAAAGGTGGGTCAAGAACATACACCCAATACAGATTTCCTGTCACCATTGTCAGGGCACTCAGCAAGTTTGGGTCGCCATTATCTTCAGCATGCCACACCAATCACTCTGGCAGCTAGCATGCATCTGTAGCATTCTGTGGAAAAAAGACAAACAGGCCTTCTTCCCATATTAAGTAACTCATCAGGATCATGCCATACGCCAATAAGTGGATCCTTCCATCTCACCAAGGCAAGAGTATGCCTACTTGTAGGATGCTATAGACACTCAGCAAAGAATTCCCTGGCATCCAAATTTTAAATTTATCTTAAAAAGGTAAAACCATGATTTAAATAATATACACAGGGATATAATTTCCTCCATTTTGTTTTTGAAGAAGATATTGTTTTAAAGTTCCACAATACCTTGTCCTTGAGAATTATAAAGAATTAAATTGTTGTCAAAGTTATGATAAAACATCTCAAATATTTGAGGACTGTAAAAAATAGCCAGTTCCATTATCTGTTTTAATCTGAGTTGGAACACCAAGCATAGACAATGATGTAGGCAATGACTATGCAAGCATAGAAAATGAATGTAGCATTTTAATTGTTTCTCCTGTTAGAGCAGTTGTGACTAGAAAGCCTGAAAATCTATCATTAGTCACATGCACATATTTCAATTTTCTAAATGAGAAATATGAGTACCATTCAATTGTAATAATTGATTAATTCCTCTAGAATTAACACTTTTATGTGGTACAGGTAGAAATTGAGGACACTGAGAACAATTCTTTACAATTTGATGTGCACATTTTCTAAAAATATAAAATTATTCTCAAGCAATTACTATTTTGATGATATAAAGAATATTATTGTATGGCCAATTGTTCCTATATAAGGAGTATAGTCTGCCTGGCTTAGAAATCTCTTGTGGCCTTGCCTTAAGGGATCTTGTGCAGGCCATCTAGGATGAGTTCTTTTTTAAAGATTTATTAATTTATCATATATACATATACTGTAGCTGTCTTCAGACACACCAGAAAAGAGTGTCAGATCTCATTATAGATGATTGCGATCTACCATGTGGTTGCTGGGATTTGAAATCAGAACCTTAGGAATAACAGTCAGTGCTCTTAACTGCTGAGCCATCTCTCCAGCCCCTGGATGAGCTCTTAAATGTCCAGAGGAGTCATTTTTTTTATTAAATTTTTATTTTCTATATTCTATGTTTACATTCCAAAGGCTTTCCCCTTTCCCAGTTCCCCCCTCCCTATTTCCCATAATTCCTCTCCCCCCCAACTATTGCCCAATCATTCCCCCTCCCCCCCAAGGTTTCTCTACAAAACTGGATCCAATCTTTACAGGCCCAGGGTACTCTCCTTTCTTCTTGGGAATCATTTGACTTGCTAATTGTGCCTTGAGTATTTAGGGCTTCTGGGCTCATTAATATCCACTTATCAGTGGTTGCATTTCATGTGTATTCTTTTGTGACTGGGTTAGCTCACTCAGGATGATATTTTCCAGGTCTAACCATTTACCTACAAATTGCATGAATTCATTATTTTTAATTGCTGAGTAGTATTCCATTGTAAATATACCACATTTTCTGTATCAATTCCTCCTTTGAGGGATATTTGGGCTCCAGCTATTATAAACAAGGCTGCTATAAACATAGTGGAGCATGTGTCTTTATTGTATTCAGGGGAATCCTCTGGGTATATGCCCAGGAGTGGTATGCCAGGGTCCTCTGGAAGGGACATGCCCAATTTTCTGAGGAACTGCCACACTGATTTCCAGAGCGGTTTTACCATTTTGCAATCCCACCAACAGTGGAGGAGTGTTCAGAGGACAGTCATTTAAAGGAACAGTACCTTTTCTTAACTTGAGTTGTATTTGCATAAATAATTGCAAAATTTAAGAATCAGCAGTACCTAAAAAAGGAAAATTTCAAGCAATTGTAAGCTATGATATACATACATATATATATATATATATACATATATATGTCACATACGATATATGTATATACATAAGTTATATAGGCATGTGTGTGTGTGTGTGTGTGTGTGTGTGTGTGTGTGTATCAAGTTCCTGCCAGTTGGCATGGCACTGCAATAAGGCTCTTTACACCTAAATATAGTAAAAGCAATATACAGAAAACCAGTAATCAACATCAAACTAAATGGGGAGAAACATGAGGCCATCTCACTAATATCATGAACTAGGCAAGACTTGTCCCTCTCTCCCTATCTATTCAGTTTACTACTTGACGGACCTCAAGCAATACTACAGAGCACTAGTGTTAAAACCTGCATGGTATTAGTACAGTGACAGGGAGGCAGATCAATGGAATAGGATCAAAGACCCAGAATTGAACCCATACATCTATGGCCAATTGATTTTTGACAAAGGAGCTGAAAACATCCAGTGGAAAAAAGATAGCCTTTTCAACAACTGGTGCTGGCTCAACTGGAGGTCAACATGCAGAAGAATGAGAATTGATCCACTCTTATCTCCTTGCACTAAGCTCAACTCCAGGTGGATCAAGGACCTCCACATAAAACCAGACACACTAAAACTAAGAAAAAAAAACTGGGAAAGACCCTTGAGGACATTGGCTCAGGGGAAACATTCCTGAACAGAACACCAATTGCTTATGCTCTAAGAGCAAGAATAGACAAATGGGACCTCATAAAATTACAAAGTTTCTGTAAGGCAAAAGACACTGTCAAAAGGATAAATCGGCAACCAACAAATTGGGAAAAGATCTTCACCAACCCCACATCTGACAGAGGGCTAATATCTAATGTATACAAAGAACTCAAGAAGTTAGACCCCAGAAAACCAAATAACCCTATCCAAAAATGGGGTACAGAGCTAAACAAAGACTTTTCACTTGAAGTTCTAGCTAGAGCAATTAGATAACAAAAGGATGTCAAAGGGATACAAACTGGAAAAGAGGAAGTCAAACTATCACTATTTGCAGATGGTATGGTAGTATATTTAAGTGACTCCAAAAACTCCACCAGAGAATTCCTCCTGCTGATAAACAACTTCAGCAAAGTGGCTGGATGTAAAATTAACTCAAGCGAATCAATAGCCTTCCTATATTCAAATGATAATCAGGCTAAGAAAGAAATTAAGGAAATGACACCCTTCACAGTAGTCACAAACAATATATAGTATCTTGGTTTGACTCTTACCAAACCAGTGAAAGATCTGTATAGCAAGAACTTCAAGTCTCTGAAGAAAGAAATCCAAGAAGACCTCAGAAGATGGAAAGATCTCCCAAGCTTGTAGATTGGCAGGATTAATACAGTAAAAATGTACATCTTACTGAAAGAGATTTACAGATTCCATGTAATTACCATCAAAATTCCAACTCAATTCTTCATAGAAAGACCAATTCTTAAATTCATCTGAAATAACAAAAAACCCAGGATAGTGAAAACTATTCTCAACAATAAAAGAACTTCTGGGGAAATCAGCATCCTGGACCTCAAGCTATACTACAAGACACAAGTGAGAAAAACTGCATGGTATTGGTACAGTGGCAGGCACGTAGATCAATGGGATAGAATCAAAGATTCAGAAATGAACCCAGACACCTATAGTCACTTGATCTTTAACAAAGGAGGTAAAACCATTCAGCGGAAAAAAAGCTTTTTCAAGAAATGGTGTTGGTTTAACTGGTGGTTAGAAGGCAGAAGAATGCAAAATGATCTATTCTTATCTCTTTGTACAAAGTTCAAATCTAAATAGACCAAGGACCTCCACATAAAACCGGACACATGGAAACTAATAGAAAAGAAAGTGGGGAAGAGTCTGGAGCACATGAGCACAGGGGATATTTTCCTGAACAGAATACCAATAGCTTATGCTCGAAGATCAAGAATTGACAAATATGACCCCATAAAATTACCAAGCTTCTGTAAGGTAATAGTAGTTTTTAACATAACTTACCATTCCGAGTAAACTGTGGATCTTTGTCTCCTCTCTAGAGGTGGAGGGACGTGGGAAAATGGAGCCAATCTATGTCACACTAAAGTCTCATGCAATAGGCAGCTCTATTCAGAGTCTCAGGTAATTTATACTCTAAGGATTAAGAAAGGCCACATGAGTAAATTTCTCATGAGTTCAAGCTCAATACAATCACAAGTACAAGACAAAGGTGGAAAAAACAATGTTTTTCCATGTAGAGATGTAAATGATGATTTAAGCATGTAATTGAATAATAACTGAAAGCAATAATGACTAATCTGAAGTAAGTTCCCCCCTATAACTGGGAGAAGCATGAAAATATATTCCAAGAACATCCCATGTTTTAAAGAAACTGAGGTCAGAAGGTCCATGTCTTGGAGTGTTCTCACAAGCACTCAGCATTCTATTCACACAATTCTATCACTTGACCATGTTCCAAGAGGTCTCTGTACACTTTTAGGATTCATCACTAAGAAAATATTTGAATATAATAGGCATCTACAATGTTCCTAAAAGGAAAATATTCCTATGAAATTATTTCCTTAATCTAGCACTTAAAAAGAGAAATGATGCCTGGGTAACTAAATAAGCTGATTTTTATTCAAAGTTCCTTTGAGATATTTCAATCAAATCAAGTCACTGATGATCCAGTGACTGTCTCATTCATTCATCTGGAAACAGAATGTGGTTGTCAACCAAACCTTCCTCTGTGGTGGCCAGTGCTTAATTCCTGCACTATCACTTGTTTTGGCAGACTGTGATTTTCCACACACCATGATACTGAATATCAAATGAAATGAAGCCAAGGCACCAGGAACAAAACATTTTTGCTGTCATGACTGAACCTAGAAAGCCATTTATCATTACTGTCTCAGTGGTTATTACTTCCTTGGACATGAGGAGAGATTCCTATAGATAATCATACATTTTATCATAGAGTGAATTCAAGGAAAGAAAAAAATCCATGGAAAATTCTTAGCTCAGTCTTCATTATCATTTTAGTAAATACCATAGTTGACTTATATATTTGCTTTTGGTAAAAGCACAATGTCAAACCAATGTTATTTTTCAAAGCATAAACTCTCTACTTGTTTACCTATAAAATCAATAGAAGCAATAAACTTGCAGAAAAATCATCACATTAATTCTTTGAATAATATTTTTATTACTAATTTTAATCTTTCACAACAAAAATGAACTGGTGTTTTGGAATACAAGTTCAATTTTCAAGTTATTTTGTTGTCTATTTTCTAATGCAAATTACTATGATAGTTATAGTAGCTGATCTGAAAAACAAAATAAAGATGCATTCACTAAAAATGTTAGAAAGAATTTCTATATATATTCATGTCTGAACTCTCCCAATAGGTCAGAGATGACATTACAATGCAATAACTAAAAATATATATTGTATATTGCCTAAGAAATATATATAGTTACATATGCATAGCAAACATGTATGCATTTACTGTAGACATATTACTATCATATATACACACATATGTATATTATTTTAAAAGAAATAGCATCCAATTATATGAAAAGTATGAGAAACTAACTTGCAAATGAAAACGCTAGGACAATTATAATGATGAAAGTTAATAAATACTCTGGCTAACTGGTAATCAGTAAGTAGTGAAAATTGAAAAATATTGATTGTGTAACTCCTGTCACTATAAATAGCAGTTGCCCCAGTTCTCTGAGAAAGATCACCCTAATGGTGGCCTCTTAAAGACAGTTAAATGTGAGACCTTATTTAAAGTCTGGAAAGTTTGCTTTAAAAAGTTTAGAGTGCACAGAGATTCTGCCTAATCAATGTTACTTAATACAAAGATCTTGAATTAAAGTTGGAGGTAACACATTACAGTGAGACAAGCATGGCTTTATTATAAATAAGGAAACAACTAAAAGGGACACATTTCTCTAGCAGCAATTGATGCAGCTGGTAGGCAATTCTAGAGCATACTGAACAAAAGTCTAGAGCAATGATTTGCTCATTATCATAAATCTTCATCTATATACTTTTAAAAAGCTGATGAGGTAGAACAACTTTTATCAAATGTTGTGAAAAAGGCAATTGTTAATGCCTTGTTGTCTGTAAGCAAAATGAGAATTTTTACCATTTAATCAAGCCAAACATTCATATTATTGTTTGATTATAACTCTAAACCTTCAAATCACAATGGAGAAATATTTAGATTTGAAAAATGTAAATGGTCACTACAGCTAAGCTTATGAACTATTGGGGGAAAATCCCCTGTGGGTGCTGCAGAAGAGTATTTGAAGAGAGGTTTTATATCTACCCAATGTACCAGTCTAATAAACCCAAAGACAAGGGTTAGAAAAAAAATCTAGCCTTTTAATATCACCATTTGATCAAATCTAATGATCATAGAAACAATAACAACAATGATAATATTTTCTAAATATTTTCAATGATCTGCTTCATCTATAGCAAATAATTCAGTAAGGGCATTGTGGGCATAGTATGAGCTTTATTAACTTCCCTTTATGTGAAATAGACTAATGAGAGAGAAGTAAGTTCTTGGGAAAGACCATTTTGCTCTTAATTGGTAGAGATTTATTCTGTCTCACGCTAGAGCCTGCCCTTTTTATTTTCCTTTGTGATAGAAATACTAAGACAATGAAAACATTATTCTATTCTGTTTGGGTTAATTTCATTCCTTCTATTAAGGATTTATTCTTGATCCAGAAAGTTTCATTACCAGGAAGCACTTCTAGGTACTGTAGCTATTTCTAAGATGTGCTGGGGCTTCTCCTCTTTCCACTGGGGAGATGCTCACTGCTCTCATTCCAAGTGTAGAGAGAAGCTTTGCCTCTACCCTTGAACTTCTCTGTAACAGCCTCAGGCAAATGGGGTTTCAGTGTCACAACACTGCAAAGATTACAGTAAGGAAGAAGTTCATACTTCAGAATATCCCTCAGATACTGCACTGTGATACAGTTTGGTTAACAATTCACCTTGAAACTACTGAAGCCCTTCTTTCCACAGGGCATAAAACACTAAATCTAGAATTAAGTCAATTTTAGTCAAAAGTATTTGATTTAGTGCTTAGATCTATCTACATTCTTGCCCAAATTCTTCCTTTCAAGAAAAAAATATGAAACTTCACAGTTATTCTAAACCTTATAGGGCATAGATTAACCTTTAACCACAGTGTGGAAAGACTTGTTCAAGGAGGTTAGTATATGTATGTTTTCTTTTACTGGGAGTAATATATACAGTATACTATATAGAAGCATATACTATATTCTGCTTATGGTTTCCTCTTCTATTCTTTCCAGTTTCTCTTTACTTCCCCTCTCATCTGGATCAATCCCATTTTGGGGATTTCTATTCTAATGAGAATCTAATGGGATTATATTCTAATGAGAATACAAACACAATCAGGCTTCTAAGATATAGTAATAAATAAATAATAAAATAAAATAAATATATCTTTAAAGACATAGAAGAAAAGAGATGAGTGTGTGTTTGTGTGTGTGTGCGTGTGCGTGCTAAAATTAAGAAAAAATAATCCCTGACATGACCCTATGAGAATAGTAACTTTCAAGGATGCTTTTGGGTTCCTTTTCTGTTGGCTGTCTACTGCTAGGTATGCATTTAATCAACCCTTAAGAGCTCTTTGTTTTTCCAGGATGTTGAAAACTTCATTAAGTGGTTCTCAGCCATTTGGGTTTTCTTTAAGAATGTTCTGTCTTTTTATGTACCCCATTTTTAATTTGGTTTGTTTGTTTTCTTGATATCTAGTCTTTTTAGCTCTTTACATGTTTTGGATCTTAGCTTTCTATCATATGTGAAGTCAATAATATCTTTTCCCATTCTGTAGACTACCAATTTATCAGAATAATGATATGTCGGTCATGCAAAATCACCTCAATTTCACAGGCTTCCATTTATTAATTATTGATCTTAGTGCCTATACTAATGTAGCTCTGTTCAAAAAATATTGTGAGTTAAAGTATAGTAACTACTTTGTAAGGCTTCTCCCTGCTTTCTTTTCTATTAGGTTCCATCAATCTGATTTATGTTAAGATACTCAGAGCAAGATTTGTGCAAGTGATAAGTATGGGTCTATTTTCATTTGGCTATTTTCATTTGGCTAGAAGCACGCATTCAATTTCATCAATTTGATCCTGTGTGTTTTCTCTTTCAGTTTGTTTATATAGTGAATTACATTTATCATTTTACATATGTTGACTTATCCCTGCACATCTACAATGAAGTCTACTTGATTGTGATAAATATTTTTGATGTTTTCTTTAATTCAGTTTACAAGTATTCTATTGAGGATACTTGCATCTATGTTCATAAGAAAAATTGTTCTGTAGTTCTCTTTGTTGTTGGGTCTTCATGCTGTTTAGGTATCAGTTTAACTATGGCATCATAAAATGAATTGGGCAATGTTCCTCCTTTTTCTATATTGTGAAATAATATGAGGAATGTTATTATTACCTCTGAGAAGTTTGAGCAGAATTGGTACTTACAACTTCTTTGTTTCTCCTTGACACACACACACACATACATACATACACACACACACACACACACACACACACATATATATATGCTCCCAAACTTATAGTGGTAGGTTCCCTGTTCCAATTATGAACACATGTTACAGGATTTTCCTTGTCCAATATTATTAGGGCAGTGGAAGGCCTGTGATTGAACAGGAAAAAGGAGGCAGAGCCAGGAGTTGGGGAAACAGACAAGTGGCAGGAGAAGAGAGGAGAGGAACCAAGATGGCTTTGGACGTGCACCTGTGTGACATCTACTGGCCAAAATAGCTCAGTTTTTATAAGGTTAGAAATATTGGGATAAAGCTTTTATCTTTATCAATCGGCTCTTAAATTATTGTATTAACATCTTGTAAATCATAATATTGTTTATAAATAAATCTGACTGGCTAATTAAGCTTTAAGAGTTTTGATTTACTTGGTTACTGGAGTGTGGGTCTGCCGATGGCTGAAAGGGAACACAACTGGGATGCTGTGGGAGCTGGCTGGGAGAGAGTAGCTTAACAAGAACAGAGCTGAAAGACTCCACTGAGATATGTTGGTGAGGCCTGGCAGGGTCAGGAGTGTTTGTGGTAGTAGCAGGAATGAAAAGGTAGCTGGTCAACAACGTTTTTTAATATTTCCTGCAACAAACACATAAAGTACTTCTTTGAAACAGAATATTTCAAGTTCATGCTCTCATAAGGAAGGAAGCCAAAATGTATTAACATCATTCGAAAAAATAAATGCCATAACTTTTAAAATCCTACATTGATCATGTTCATTACATAAAACACCAAAAGTGGACCGTTAAAGATTTTAAATAACTAGTGTGAGAACTATGGATCTGAAACAGAAAGTACAGCTTTCATGATGGAATATAACGCAGAATAGGGAGCCCATCATCCATCACTGGCACACTTGTCACAAAACCATGCTGTATTTACATGATCATCTTTGCACCACCATGAAAAATGTTAGTGGCGAGTAATCAAAAACATTCACCTTCAATCCCTGACATGCATTTATGATAACTTCTTGGGATGGAGTAAGCTTCAGTGGGATATAAAAGCCAGGTTAATCATACAGTGAATGCTTACATCAGCCTGTGTTTCTCTCAGATAGGAGCAGAAATTGTCCCTGTAATTGTATGCAAATCTTTTTGCCAGAATCACCACAGAAAAATTAAGCACTGCTAAGCCTGCTTCACAGAGGAGACAAAGTAACCTTGTGAAGCATCACTTTGAAATCAACCCAAATGCATAGTTTAGCCTTTATGCATAAAATCCAAATATAAATTAATATTATTTATAGTACAGAATTTAACATGTGCACATACCATCTGATACTTAACATGCTATGTAACACATCTGTTTTTTGTTGCATGTAATTGCTTTCATGATTAAATGAAATCTGTTGAACTCATATTTCAACATAGGAAAAAACAAAATAATTGCTCCTTGAAGAATAAGAAGTCTGTGTGAATTCTTGCTTACCCTACTCCACCAAAAATCAAGCTTTTCAGGGTCAACTCATTTCAACTCAATGTTTGTTTTTGTAAAAAGTATTTGTTTTTAATTATGTATAACTAGGCTCCTCCGAAAAAAATAATTGAAGTTGCTTTAATTCTGACTGTTTGGCAGGTTGATTTGACTTTTATTAATGACACAATATGGTTGCTGTAAATATTGATGATCAAACTGAAGAGCAATATTCAAGATTACTTGAGGCTGAGACATGCAGAGTTGGGACTCTTACAGCTCATGATCTCCTTCTGACTGTGTTGTGGGCATTTATCCAGTTGCTCTTCACTTCCTTTTAGGATTTGATATGCAAAATTATAAGTTAAATAGTTAAGTTACTTTGATGACATTTGATACTTATTTGAATTCAAAAGGTTCTCTAGGTTGAAAAGTAAGGTACTTTAATTGAGGTATTCTTGACCAACAGAAATTGAAAATTCAAATTTATGTGAAAAACCTCGTGGGTAGATAGATATACACATTGTGCAGCTTACAGAAACTGAAGCAGCTAAAACAAATCCATTATCCTCACTTTTCTCAAAATTAGTCTAGATGAAACTAAGTATTGCTACACATGTTTTAACTTTAGTCGTCCTATTAGATTGCCTCCTTCCTTCCCTTCCTACTAGCTCCTTGGTTCCACTTACATCTAGTTAGCATTATACAACCACAATTGTAAATTCATTTCTCCTTGGCTCTCATCTTTTAAGGTTTCATTCTTATCAATAGATCACTACCTGTATCTTCAGTATTTATTTATTATAAAGTACTTATTGAGTGCCTTATAAATGTCAGATGTACTTCTAGGCAGAGTTCTGACTTCATAAACTTGCATGTTGTGGAAGAAATAGACAATAAGCAAGTAAGAGTGAAAGATAAAGTGTAGGTTCAATGGTGGTAAATGTTATAAAGATAAACAGAGAAGTAAATATGAGGAATCTCAGAATAAGAAAGGGGAAAATTCAAATGACATAACCTGAAACACTGTCCAGTGCTCTTCCAGTTAGTGCTGTAAAGATCAAACCTGATTTACAGGGCTGCCGTGACTTCAAGTTATTTGAGGCATGCTGCTGAATCATAGCACAGACAAGCTCTCCCTGCAAACTTGTCTCTAACTTGCCCACTTTGAATGATCTGTTATGGACTCCTTATATAACGCTCCACCATATAAGGTCAATATTATAGCCCAGAACATGCTATTAAGATCCACCTGAACATAAACATACTTCAAAGGTATAATACTTCAAAGTATTGCCATCTTGAATAGGATTAACATCCAAATGTATGCTGTAAGTAGTTTCATGGATTCATATGCATAAACAGTTTTCAAACATAAATTTACTTACTTTGCTAGCTATATTTTATGTAGATTAGATTTGTGGGTTAAGATGGTATTGTATAAAAATAGAAAGAATAGAATAAGAACTGAGAATTTTATAGTGTAATACAAAATAGATAAAAAGATCTTAATTTATGATCAAAATATGAACCCACCTGGGGATTCTTGAGCAGGTTCCTGAGAAGTGGAGTGAGGACAAAGGGGCAAGAGGCACAAGAAATGGAGACAAGACTGGATTCTAATCAAGTCCCATTTAATTCAGGTACACATAGCCATTATATGGTAAAGCATTTGGCAGCAAAAAAACAAACAAAAAAACCCAGGATGTGGTAAGCTACCAACAAAGATAAACAACCTGATCTTCACAGAGAATCTAATCTAAAATATACATCAGCACACAGTGTCTCATCAAGAGCACAGGGTACAGTCAGCAGCAACAGTTACAGACCGACCAGACCACTTCCTGTGACTAATGCCCTCACCTTGACCCTGCTCAGGCCTGAGAAAAACATGTCTAACTGCAGTGGTCACCTACATATCCCTCTTCTGTAAAATGAAATAAAAGCTAATAGATGAGAGCCTGTCTTAGGTTCCCTAGTTCAAGCAGTCTCAGGTCGTGTTTGCATCCATCTTTGAATGAACATCCAACAAACATATGCCTTCTGTCTTAGCTCGAAAATGTGATATCTCTTATAAAGCTGTCAATTTGAGGATTACCTGTCATTGACTACTCATCAGCTAAGGCTAACACTGATAATGAGCTTGTATAGGTTTAGATTGAATTTAATCAATCTGTTATTTCAGAATGTTCATCTGCTTATTGAATAAAACTGGACCAAGGGACAATAGGATGATCAGACCTAACAATGGCCCAAGCAGAGAAGATAGAAGAGGAGTCAGCCACAGGGAAGCACTGAACCAAGTCCAAAACCATCCTGCATACTATTCCCTCAACTTCTTACAGGCCTCTAACCTTGACAAGAAAACCTTCTACGACTCCAGTGTGATCAGCATAAAAACGATATTTTTCCTTTAGGGCAGCACATAACCCTTCTTGTTGCAAAAATAATAGATCTAAACACCTTCTATTTTGAAGAACTACCTCAGATAAGGATGATATAGAATCTCTCACAAGAGACATAGCTGCTTCTAAATTCTCTAAATTTTCATCTGTGTCTACTCAAAGCTCATTATAATGTTTGTTTTGCAGAACAAGTGAGGAAATAACAGTGCTAGTTCCAATGACTCCTGACTTCAAACCCCAGCAAAACTATAGTCACAGCAGTGAAAGGTTCTCTGGACCTCCTACTAAGGACCAGGGTGTCATGGGGATTCCAGGCATCTAAAAAGACATGACCAGAAAAAAACAGTAACATGTGGAACAAGTTGCACTAGAACACAAAAATCATAGTTTTCAAAAAATCCAAAGAAACAGGGAGTAATGCTGCTGTTGCAAGTCCACCAGAAATTTTCCAGTAGCACCAAATAGTCATTAGTATTGAACACCCTATAGATGGCACAAAAATGACCATAGTTTCTGGGTAACTGATCAATGCATAAACCAGTCCCCACTATAGACAAAAAAGATAACTCTTTCATTAGATTTGCACCATGGACAAGCAGCCTGATCAGAAGTCAGCCTTAAAGTTCCATTAGAGGCTACTGCTTCATAAAATAGGTTATTGGAGGAAAGGTAGAGCCAATAGTCTTCGGGAAAGTTAGGTTGAACAAAATTCAATGCTGAATAGGATCCACTGACAAGCTTAAACAATCCCTCATGGGAAGAGTCCAAAGTGGTCCCTGATCAGTAGAGGTAGGATGACTCACAGAAAATGGATTTGGAGTAACATAACCTGGATGCAGTAAAGGTGGAACAAGAAGTTCATTCAGACCAAGGCCCTGAATAGGTGAAACAGCCTTCTTGATCTGTCTAATTCTAAAAGTATTACCAACATCATAACCTCCTAATATGTAGACTTGAATACCCCACACAAAAACCACTGACCAATTAACCCTTATCAGTGAATGACATACCTAAGTTGGGATAGAAAGTGTTGCTTCCTTTACAAGAATAGAGATTATCCATGGACTCATAGCATCTATGTCTCATAAAAACACCAGAATCTTGTCCCCTGAGATATATAGTAATCAAGTCTCCACACTTAGCCTTCCAGTAGATGTGCCCATAAGTTGCACAGTCCCAAGATTCACAATAAAAAGAATCACAAGAGCCACAAGAATTTTCCTCAGAATTATGAGCAGGACATACGTAAAAATGTCCTTGGGGTGATTGAGTCCAAGGGACACAGCTAAACAAGTTCTTCCCTGAGAGAGTGATTTCCAGAGACAAGGTTCCAGGAGTTGCTGTCACTGATTTAAGTTTTCTTCCATTTCCATCTTCTACGAGCCATGTCAGCTCCATTGGTACATGCAGTGCAGGTATGCTGGCAGCCTCCACAACTGTCTGGATCATGACCATCAGCATGATGCTCTTCATCTGAAACTTACAAAAAAAATATTATCTCAGGGACTCAGCTCTGGAACAATTGTTAATTTGTTTCATCAATCTTTCTGGTAGCCATTTTGCAGAGTTAGCTTGATGATCAAAAGTACAAGCAGATCCTCAACCCCATATGAGAACAGGAGGGTCCATTCCAAATGGCAGACAATGGGCTTTGCATATGTAGATTTGGAATCTGCATGCCAAAAACAATCAGCTGCAGATTTACCATCCTTGTCCACATTTAAAAAATTCAAAATGAAATGAGAATGGTGAAGTATGTTTTGAGGTCTTCTTCAGGGGTACCATTGCCCCTACCCATTTTAATTTAATAAAAAGACACTTTAAAATGCCATTGGCTCTTTTCACAACATCTTGGCCTTGTGGGTTATAGGGTATGCATATTTTTAAAGTAATCTGTAATTTACTACAAAAGCTCTTTAAATTACAAGAGCAATAAGCAGATGCATTATCAGTTTTAATATAAGAAATAGACCTACTATAAAAAAATATAAGCGATGTGCTATGACATTATTCACTGCCTCTCCCATATCTAGGGAGGCTAAAACAAATCCACTAAAAGTATCTACACAGACATGAAGAATTTTTATTTGTCCAAATTCAGTAACATGAGTAACTTCTATTTACTTTACCCATCCATGGGTATCAGTCCTCAAGGGTTAACTCCCAAACAATTTAGCACAACTTGTGTATTGTTTAACAGTTTGACAACTCTGATCTCCAGTTAACCCAAATCAAAGCTGTAATGCTCTAGAATTTAAATGATGTAATTTATGAGCTTCTTGAGCTTCCTGTAATTTAACAAAGTAAGTACTTCTAGTGGCAGCATCAGCTTTGACATTGCCAAGAGATAAGGCACCTAGCAGATAAGTGTGGGCTCTAAGATGTCCCAAGAAAAACTTTTTGGTACATGCTCTAATAGCATCCACACACTGTAAAAATATAAGAGCAGCTGGATTATCAGACTTAAAATTGCCTAAAGTCTACAAAAAAGGGACAGAATGAACTACATAATGAGAATCAAAACAGATAATAATAGTGGCATCAGCAAACTGTTTCAATACCTCCAACACTTCATAGAGTTCAGTTATTTGAGCAGAATATGTAGGATCATCTAAAAAGCAGTATTATCTTTATAATGATATACAGCTTTGCCATTAGCAGAGCCATTGGTGAATATTGTCAAAGCATTTTCCAAAGTAGAAAAACAAGTAATAAGAGAAATAAAAAGGAATTCTCATTAGCAAATTGAATTAATTTATCTGGAGGGTAATAGTTATCAATATCACCATTAAAACTGATATAAGAAAACAACCATTGCTGATCAGTAACTATTTTACTTTTTCTCCATAAAAGGGCATAATGATTTTTTCTGGTTCTTTGCCAAAGTATTTTACACTCTCAGTTCCGCCCATAAAATAATATCAGCAACTGATAAATAATGGGGATAAATGAGTCTCTTAGGTGAGGAAGGTAGATGAAGCCATAACAAAGGTGCCTCCTGCCATAAAAGTCCTGTGGGTAAGATTTCTGTCTTGCAAATAATTAATATGATGGGAAGTTCATAATTAACACATTCAACTCATTGATTTTTAGTAGCTTGATTTACTAACTCTAAAGCCTGCTTAGTTTCTGTGGTCAGGGTTCTAACAGATAAAGGATCAGAATCACCTTTTAAAATGTCAAATAAAGACTGTAACGGTTCTGTAGATAATTTTTTAAGTAAGGTCTCAACCAATTAATGTCCCCTAACAACTTTTGAAAGTGATTTGGAGTATGTAAATGCTCAGTTCTAATCTTAATTTTAAGAGAATGTATATCGCGATGAAAAAGCTGAAAACCTAAATATGAATAAGGATATTGTAACTGAATTTTTTCTTGAGCAACTACTAACCCAAATTCAGCTAAATGAAATTGCAGGTCTTTAAAACATGTTTTTACAATCATTATTAGGATGAGCTAGCAATATGTCATCCATATAATGAATTATATATGTATCTATCCATTTTTCACTAACTGAATAGCAGCAGCAACAAATTTTTGACAGAGGATAGGACTTTTGGCCATCCTTTGAGGCAATACTTTCTTTTTTTTATTGTATATATTCTATATTTACAATTCATTTCCCTTTTTCTGTTTCCCCACCCCCAAAGGTCCCACATGTCCTTTTCCCTCCCCCTGCTCCCACATCTACCCCCTCCCACTTTACTGTTCTTGTACTCTCCCACAATGATGTTTTGGTCCATTCTAGCACCAGTGTCCACTCCTTTCTTCTTGTGAGACATCACTTGATATGTGATTTGTGTCTTTGGTGTTCCAAGCTTCTAGGCTAATATCCACTTATCAGTGACTGTATACCATGGGTATTCTTTTGAGACTGGGTCACCTCACTTAGTATGACATTCTCCAGCTCCATCCATTTCTCTAAGAATTTCATGAATTCATTGTTTCTAATGGCTGAATAGTACTCCATTGTGTATATATACCACATTTTTTGTATCCATTCCTCTGTTGAGGGACATCTGGGTTCTTTCCAGCTTCTGGCTATTATATATAAGGCTGCTATGAACATAGTGGAGCATGTATCCTTATTGCATGCTGGTGAATCTTCTGGGTATACTCCCAGGAGTGGTATGGCTGGGTCCTCCGGAAGTATCATGCCCAGTTTTCTGAGGAACCGCCATACTGATTTCCAGAGTGGTTGTACCAGCTTGCATTCCCACCAGCAGTGGAGGAGTGTTCCTCTTTCTTCACATCCTCACCAACACCTGATGTCTTCTGAGTTTTTAATCTTAGCCATTCTGACTTGTGTGAGATGAAATCTCAGGGTTGTTTTAATTTGCATTTCCCTAATGACTAGTGATGTTGAACATTTTTTAAGGTGTTTCTCAGCCATCCGAATTTCTTCAGGTGAAAAGTCTCTGTTTAGCTCTGTACCCCATTTTTGGATAGGGTTATTTGGTTTTCTGGGGTCTAACCTCTTGAGTTCTTTGTATACATTGGAGATTAGCCCTCTGTCGGATGTGGGGTCGGTGAAGATTTTTTCCCAATTTGTTGGTTGCCGATTTATCCTTTTGACAGTGTCTTTTGCCTTACAGAAACGTTGTAGTTTTATGAGGTCCCATTTGTCTATTCTTGTTCTTAGAGTATAAGCAATTGGTGTTCTGTTCAGGAATTTTTCCCCTGAGCCGATGTCTTCAAGGGTCTTCCCCAGTTTCTTTTCTATTAGTTTTAGTGTGTCTGGTTTTATGTGGAGATCCTTGATCCACTTGGAGTTGAGTTTAGTGCAAGGAGATAAGAGTGGATCAATTCTCATTCTTCTGCATGTTGACCTCCAGTTGAGCCAGCACCACCTGTTGAAAAGGCTATCTTTTTTCCACTAGATGTTTTCAGCTCCTTTGTCGAAGATCAATTGGCCATAGATGTGTGGGTTCAATTCTGGGACTTCGATCCTATTCCATTGATCCGCTTCCCTGTCACTGAACCAATACCATGCAGTTTTTAATACCACTGCTCTGTAATATTGCTTGAGGTCCGGGATATTGATTCCCCCAGAAGTTCTTTTGCTGTTGATGATAGTTTTAGCTATCCTGGGTTTTTTGTTATTCCAGATGAATTTGAGAATTGCTCTTTCTAGCTCTATGAAGAACTGAGTTGGGATTTTGATGGGGATTGCATTGAATCTGTATATTGCTTTGGGCAAGATGGCCATTTTGACTATATTAGTCCTGCCAACCCACGAGCATGGAAGATTTTTCCATTTTCTGATGTCTTCTTCAATTTCCTTCTTCAGAGACCTGAAGTTTTTGTCGTATAAATCTTTCACATGTTTGGTTAGCGTCACTCCAAGATACTTTATATCATTTGTGGCTATTGTGAAGGGTGTCATTTCCCTAATTTCTTTCTCGGCCTGCTTATCCTTCGCGTATAGGAAGGCTACTGATTTACTTGAGTTGATTTTATAGCCAGCCATTTTGCTGAAGTTGTTTATCAGTTGCAGGAGTTCTCTGGTGGAGGTTTTTGGGTCACTTAAGTAAACTATCATATCATCTGCAAATAGTGATAGTTTGACTTCTTCCTTTCCTATTTGTATCCCTTTGACTTCCCTCTGTTGTCGAATTGCTCTAGCTAGTACCTCAAGTACTATATTGAAGAGATATAGTGAGAGGGGACAGCCTTGTCTAGTCCCTGATTTTAGAGGGATTGCTTCGAGTTTTTCTCCGTTTACCTTGATGTTGGCTACTGGTCTGCTGTATATTGCTTTTACTATGTTTAGATATGGGCCTTGAATTCCTGTTCTTTCTAGGACCTTTAGCATGAAAGGATGCTGAATTTTGTCAAATGCTTTTTCAGCATCCAATGAGATGACCATGTGGTTTTTTTCTTTGAGTTTGTTTATGTAGTGGATTACATTGATGGATTTCTGTATATTGAACCATCCCTGCATCCCTGCGATGAAGCCAACTTGATCATGGTGAATGACCGTTTTGATGTGTTCTTGGATTCGGTTGGCAAGTGTTTTGTTTTGTATTTTTGCATCGATATTCATAAGAGAAATTGGCCTGTAGTTCTCTTTCTTAGTTGGATCTTTGTGTGGTTTTGGTATCAGGGTAATTGTGGCTTCATAGAATGAGTTGGGTAGTGTTCCTTCTGTTTCTATTTTGTGGAATAATTTGAAGAGTATCGGTATCAGGACTTCTTTGAAGGTCTGATAGAATTCTGCACTAAAACCGTCTGGTCCTGTGCTCTTTTTGGTGGAAGACTGTCTATGACCCCTTCTATTTCTTTGGGGGTTATGGGTCTGTTTAGACGATCTATTTGATCCTGGTTTAATTTTGGTATTTGGTAACTGTCGAGGAAATTGTCCATTTCCTCCAGATTCTCCAGTTGTGTTGAGTATAGGTTTTTGTAGTAGGATCTGATGATTTTTTGAATTTCCTCAGTTTCTGTTGTTATATCTCCCTTTTCATTTCTAATTTTGTTAATTTGAATACTGTCTCTGTGCCCTTTAGTAAGTCTGGCTAGAGGTTTATCTATCTTGTTGATCTTCTCAAAGAACCAGCTCCTGGTTTTGTTGATTCTTTGTATGGTTCGCTTTGTTTCAACTTGATTGATTTCAGCCCTGAGTTTGATGATTTCCTGTCTTCTACTCCTCCTGGGTGAAATTTCTTCTTTTGGTTCCAGAGCTTTCAAGTGTGCCATTAAGTTGCTAGTATATGCTCTCTCCAGTTTCTTTTTGGAGACACTCAGGGATATGAGTTTTCCTCTAAGCACTGCTTTCATTGTGTCCCATAGATTTGGGTATGTTGTGCCTTCATTTTCATTAAGTTCTAAGAATTCTTTGATTTCTTTCTTTATTTCTTCCTGGACTAAGGTATCATTGAGTAGAATATTGTTCAGCCTCCAAGCGAATGGGGATTTTCTGTTGTTTTTGTTGCTATTGAAGAACACTCTTACTCCATGGTGATCTGATAAGAGGCATGGGATTAGTTCGATCTTTTTATATTTGTTGAGATCTGTCTTGTGTCCAATTATATGGTCGATTTTGGAGAAGGTACCATGAGGGGCTGAGAAAAAGGTATAGTCTTTTGCTGTAGGGTGAAATGTTCTATATATATATCTGTTAAATCCAATTGCTCCAAAGTTTCGATGAGTTTCTCCGTGTCTCTGTTTAGTTTCTGTTTTCCTGGTCGGTCCACTGTAGATAGTGGAGTAATGAGGTCCCACACAATCATTGTGTTAGGTGCAATGTGTGCTTTGAGCTTTAGTAAGGTTTCTTTTACAAATGAGGGTGCCCTTACATTTGGAGCGTAGATGTTTAGAATTGTGAGTTCTTCTTGGTGGATTATTCATTGAGGCAATACTTTCCATTGAAATCTGTGCATAGGTTCTTTAAATTTTATAGCAGGTAAAGAAAAGGCAAATCTCTTCTTATCCTCTTCAGTGAGAGGAATAGTAAGGAAACCATCTTTTAAATCTATAATAATTTTGTGAAAAATTTTGGGAACTGCAACAGATGTGGGAAACCCTGGCTGCAAAGTACCCATGAGAACCATGGTGGTAGTCACAGCTCAAATATCCTGAAGCAATCTCCATTTACCAAACTTTTTCTTAATGACAAAAGTTGGTATATTCCAGAGGGAGTTACTGACTTCAAGATGGCCAACTGCCAAATGTCCCTGCACTAACATATGAGCAGCTTCTAGTTTTTTCTTTAGTTAGCGGCCACTGATCAATCCACACTGAATCCTGCATCGTCACTTTTCCAAGTTATAGGATCAGCATAGAGTACAGAAATGTCAGCTGTCCCCAGAATGAATATCAATTTGACCTGAGGGAAAAATAGGCTGAGTAATCCCTTTCTGGCCCTTGTCAAGTCCCTTTCCAGGAACAAATCCTGTTTTAAGCATCTGAGCTTACATAACTACATCATTGGGACTTTTCATAATAATACCCAGTTGAAATAAAAGATCTCTTTCCCAAAGATTAATGGGCAGTCCATCCAGCATATATGGTTGAATGGATCCCTGATTTCCCTGAGCTTCCTTCCATACTAATAACTCTGCACTCTGATGAGGATTTTGACTCTGACCAATACCTTTAAGGTGAGTAATAGTCAGTGTTAAAGGCCAAGAAGAGAGCCATTCAAATACCTTTATTACTGTAACATCAGCTCCAGTGTCAATGAGCCCAGAAAATCTTTTTCCATTAATCCAGATATTTAATAGAGGCTTTTCCAATCCAATTTGAGTATCCCAATAATATCTGAGGATCCAAATTCTCCACAGCCTCAAGTTGAATTAACATGTTTATGTTCTGAGGGTAGTAAAGGCAATAGTAATAACTGTGCAACCTACTGACCAGCATTAATGGTTATTATGTCTTTAGTAGCAGTGGCCATAATTTTAATTTCCCCTTTATAGTCTTTGTCAATGACTCTGGGAAACACCTGCAATCCCACCATGGAGGAGCTACTTCTACGATAAGACCAAAAACTCCTTCTTTTAAAGGGCCAAAGACCATTTACCTGTATCCTTACGTGCATCATAATATTCTGATTTCCAAAGAAAAAAAATGACACCCCCCCCCTTAAGACAGCCTTAACCAAAGTATACCAATCTTGCGGTATGAGCCATTCAGATGTGCTACTCTCTAAAAGAGCCACAGTAAAAGGAGCATTGGGAACATATTGAGAGGCTGCATATTTTAATTCCATTATGAATTTAAAGTTGAATCCATGAACCTCTTGGACTGCTGTGCCATCTAGCTAAGTAGTCTCCACAACAGGGAAAACTAACCCATTCTGGTGTGTATTCTTAGCAGTTTGAGTAGCACCCTTCAGTTCTGGTTCCTTGCTAGCAGCATTACCTTTGTGAAGATCATATAATTTTTAAAGTAATAGCTGATTCTCCTTTTCTATTTGGGTCTGCACACGGAGCTTCTGATTTTGTTGATGGAGTTCTATATGAAAATCTACAGCTCCCTCCACTGTCCCATGAGGGCTATAAGGAGGTGGTCAATTAAAAGGAGGCCAATCTTCATTATGATATCTGGAAGCCTCTTCTTTTAACTCCTCTGCATTTGCTGGGTCTAAATCACTTCCTTCTGAAGTTTCAGAGTCCTTAATGGTCTCAGCAACTCTTCTTTTCCTTATTAATGTTAGAAATCCACTTGCCTTCCCAATTGCTAACATTCCCCTCAACATTATCTTCATTTCTACCATTTGAAGTTTGGGAGAGCTCTTCCTTAAGACTAACCTCTGATTCTTTTAAATCAGGGTAAATATTTTGTTTTGGTTTCTTTTTCTCAACTTCCCTTTTTGATTCCACAGACTTAAACTGGCTCTTCATGATAGTCTCATGTTCACTATCTAAACTAACTAAATCTAAGTCTTTTTTTTTTTTGAGTGAGAAATTGACTTCGTTTTCTGTAATAATTTCTGACCCTCTGTTACAGCTGCCTAGCCTGAAACTGAAGGGTTTTTCAAAAAGTCTTTAATTAGACTCACATAGGAAAAGGCTGTTACAGGGACTTTATCAGATTCCATAATTCTATAATAATCTTGAAAAGTGTCTCCTACTCATTTCCAATGTTTTGGATCAATCATAACTTTTAGGAAACATTTCCTTAAGAAAATGAAATTTTTTTCTTAAATCCTTAATTTTAACCTTTACTCCTCGAGTCTTAAGTTTCCTTTAACTTTTAACTGCCTCATGTACAATTCATCCTGACTTATTTATGTCTTGCCCCATGATTTATGACACAAAAGAATCCATCTCTGGATATCTCTGCCAGCCTCCAGAGACCCCTGTCTTAGGTGGGTGTGGTCCTGGGAAGGTGCCCGTCATTGGCTAACTGCACAGCAATGTTATCATCATTGGTGCTTTGTGGGGCTCCTTCTGGAGTCCCAGCTGGAATGGCTGTGACAAGAATGCTCTCTGTGCAGGCAATTAGAGCTTTTGGGGAGAAACTGGGCAGAGGAAAAGATGACCGAAAGAGGTGTAGCCATCTCTGTCTTAGGATCAACCTCTCAAGCCCCAGTCTTACCCATTGTAGGATTACCTTGTTGTCCTCAGGGCTCCGTGTCTTAGGTTGGTTAGGGAAAGGAGGAAGTTGCCCGTCATTAAGATGGCTACCTTGGGTCATCTTACCATTCCTCCTAAAAGCCCAGGGACGAAAGAGTAAGGGCCAGACGGCATTACTTTAGGAGATTGTGGAAGTCGAGCCTTTCCCGCTATGTTATAGGCACCTCACCTTGTTCATTGCCCTCCTGCTCCTTGTCAATTGTTCCGGTTTCCATGTGATGATAATGTACTGAAACAGAATTCTTAGGCAAAACAGAATCTATTTGCGATTTAATAAAGCGTGTAAGTCGCTGAAAGGCCCAAGGACTGAAGGAAATTAACAGAAGTATGCCTATAAAGGGTCCTAAAATCGAAGGTAGCAAGGTAGAGAGCCAGGGGGATGTGGAAAACTAGTTTCTATACCAGGAGTCTTGCTGTTCTCGCTCTCTTTTTCGCTTTTTTAGACTATCCCTCACCCTTCTTAGACTGTCCTCCAAGAGTCCAGTCTTATCTACATAGACACAACATTCCTCTTTTAAGGCTGCACAAAGCCCTCCCTGCTGTAGAAAGAGGAGGTCCAATCACCTGTATCCCCCAGGTATAGAATAAAAAGTCCAATTAGATAAAATCAGGAACTGTGTCTTTAGTGTCTTCTTTTGCTGGTGTCTCTGGCACAGTGGAGAGTCTGCAGATGATGATTGCTCTGATGTAGGTTTGAAGGAAGTGACAGGTGTGGAAGTCTCTGTCCATGGAGAAGGCCTGGCACAATCAGCTGAACTGGCATCTACAGGGACCTGTAAATATATAAACAGAGCTTCTCCCAGAAAAACATCCAGTCTAGTTATTAGGTCTTTAATTTAGTAGAGGCACAAAATGTTTAGAAATGGACTTATTCCTTCCCCCTTTTATTTATTTATTTATTTATTTATTTATAATAAAGTATTAAGGAGATGAATAATTATGATTTTATTTTGTAATTTAGATATCTATATCTTTCAGTGATGAACTCATTCTATAATAGCATGTCCCTGTGAATTATAGGGGATGTCAATGGAATATGAGAAACTAAGAGTCAAACACCACTTTTAAAAGACTTTTAAGTTTAAACAAAGGCATTATCTGATTTTGAACCCTTGGCATATTCACAATTATAAAATAATGAAGCAAATATTGTATCATATCTTTGAAAGTTTTCCTAAGTTAGGAAAACGCATAAATAGTAATGAGAATTAAGTGTAATGCATATAGAAATAAAGGCTAACTTTCTAAGATATAGGACATATGTGTGTTTTAAATCACAAGGGCACAGGCTCATCAGGGGTTAAATCTTAAGTTTAGCAGACAGCTCTTCAGGAATGTAGGAGCAGTCTCACTGAGTGCAATGGTGATTTGCAGTGTAAAACCTTACTAAACTACCTACTTAGGAAAAGCAGCAAGCTTTTGTTAAAAAAGTAAATTAATACTTACCTTCATTTGTAGGACCAGGAAGCATAGAATGAACTTGACCATGTCCAGTAGAGAAAAGGCAATTTCTAAATTGAAGCAAAACTTGTAATTCTGAAAGCTGGGGCTAAAATTGTAAAATAACTGTAAAACAGTTACACAGTTTTTTGTTTGTTTGTTTGTTTGTTTGTTTGTTTTTTAAAGGGCTTGTCCTTAGTATTTAAAAAACAATGGCTATTGTCTTTAGCTCCATTTGTTATGTAAAGGTGTGTGTGTGTGTGTGTGTGTGTGTGTGTGTGTGTGTGTAAAATTTCTTTTAGGATCTAGAAAGTTAAGTTAACCTGTTTGAGGAGAAGTCATGAGTAAATATTTTTGTGGAGGTTTAGTCCTTGCTGCCTGGTATTGCCAGATGCAGCTGCTGAATAGTCTTTTGACTAATGGATTGGTCACCTTAGGATGTTGAATTACTTTTGTTTTCTGAGGGGCCTGAGGTAGATCCCTTATACAGTTACCTGGGTTTGATAAGATACCTGTATTAGTAGCACTAGATAAGGCAGTCTCATTTTTATGAAAGTTAATTTGGCACTCTTTATGCTAGTGGTACCCTTTCAGATAAGGAGGATACTCAGTTGGATTGTTGCTTTGACTGGCACCAGGAGCATTAAAATTTATGGCACCTTTTGCCTTATCAGGACATTGTTTGCTGAATAGTCCAAGCTTCTTACCTAAATAACTTTTTTCGAGTCCAGCCTAATTTAGTAAATATTTTCTCTCCTTGATTAGTAGGATTTGGGATAGTGTTCTGACTTTGTGAGGTTGTAATAGGCTAGGCATATCTTAAAAATATGAAGTAACAACCTTAACACATGATTTAAATACATTTCTTGATATTTTAATTGTTTGTAGAAGAGAATGAAAAGTGGGTGCGGCATTCTCAAAGGTCAGTTGTTTTAAAACAATATCTTTTTCTTCAGAGTTATGAACTATTTTTTCCATCTTTAGTTTGATAGGATCTGGCTATTTTTAACCAATTATGAGGAGTCATAAGCAATTTAAATGCCAAAGGTTTCCATAAGGGATCCTTATCCTCTTTGTTATTCTCCATACTCGCTTGGAAACAGCCTACCAGTTTACCCTGTTGCTGAGTTTGAGGTACACCAGCAGCAGATCCCGTAGGCCCCTTTGGTTTCTTATTAAGTTTTTCAAGGGGTCTTGTGGAATGATTTATATTTAAACATAGCATGGTAGGCCACTTATGATTATGATATTTTGCTACTTTCTTTTTAGAGTTAGATTCCTCCTCTGAAGTTGATATTTCCTCTTTTGACTCATTACTACTTTCTCCTAAACTACTTTTCTCAGACTTTTCTGTCATGATATAAACACTTTTCTTAGATCCCGAGTGAGACTGTAGTAATGGGGTCCCCTCACAAGGAGGTGAATCTGTTTCCTGAACACATACGGCTTTTATGTCATCTGCTAATGCCTTCCCAAGCATATTCCAAATAGCAAATGCTATGAGGCATACTTAATCCTCCAGTCTCTGTAAACCAGTCTTTAATATCTAACCCTACTTTCTTTCATGTATCCATATCTAAACTTCTCCTTTCTGGGAACCAGGGACTGACTGTTTTTACAATTTGAAGAAAGTCAGTCAGCTGGCTAGTGTTAACCTTAATGCCTTTTTTAAAGTGTATATTTAATAATATCTATATAAAAAACTCTCTGTCTCTAGATTCACTTTGTCCCGTCCTGAAAGATATTCAAAAAATGTACACAAATCAGAACTGATGGCTCCTAACCTAGGAAGGGTGCCGATAAACCTGAACAGGACAGCTAGACACTATTAACACATAATATCAGCCTCTGCTGATAGCAGCAGGCAATAAAAGCCAGAGCCGATGGCTCCTGGCCTAACTCAGGCACTGATGGTACCTAACCAGGTGCTGATGGCACCTACTATCTGCCTCCACTGATGGCAGTGGGCAACCTATCTTTTTCTAGCCCTCCGTAATCGCACATTTCCTGTCCAGGGGATTGCAACTAAAATGTTGGTGATAACTTCTCAAATGTCTTAGGACCTTCCTTGCTCTTTCTGAGGGTGGAAGACTGTTGCTGGCTTAGGTGATTAACACCTGTAGCCTAACAGCCAGGGATTAAGCAATGTGATCTTTGTTCTCTCTCAGGGGGAACTGCTGGGCTTTTTAGCTTGCTAGTCAGAAGTCTTTGCAGGGAGAAAAATAGGACACTTAAAGAAGTGGTTAATGAGTTTATTACTAAGTTGTAACATCTATCATTTGTCTTCTCTACAAGTTCGTAGAAAGTTTAAAACCATAACTAAGTTATAAGTGAAGTTTTGTATAGATAAACCCAGTCAATATTTTATCTTCTGTCCTAACACCTATAATAAACCCTAGTTTCCTTTTTATGACCTTTGGTTAATTGTTTTACAACCTCTTGGAATGTACTCTGAGTAGAAGAAGGTCTGGTTGCCATCTAATAGCAATCAACTTGTGACACTTGGGAGACTGGCTGCAGTTGATGGTACACTGGCAGTTTAGCCTTAATTGTTAAGTTTCTTTTGTAACATTAGAGCATAACCACAACTTTGGAAAACAAAACCCAATTTTAAACAATCTATTTTCTTTAAAATTAATACCAAAAGCATTACCTTAATTAATGTCACAAAGTTTGATAACCAGCTCTTATACACAAAAACACACGACAGTGCAGTCTCCAACACCTCAAAAAGAAAATGCCTTAAATCCAATCTTTTATAAGTCTCATTTTTAGGATAAGAATTACACAAAATATTATCTCAATTTAGAAGTATCTTTTGAGGCTCGATTTCCCCGGGCTGTTTCATTATTCCAACCCTCAGTTACCAGTTTTAAGCTCAGTTTCTTTACCAGTGTTACACCTTTTTAATCATACCCGATAACTTATAAGCCAATACTCTATACCCAAGAAATCTAAGAAATATTTATACCTTTAAAACCAATCAGAAATAATATGAAGCAGCTACAAACATCTTATAAATTTAACCAAACAAAATTTTTACGAACTGTAATTTCAAGGTCCTTGTTACCTACTGAAACAGATAATCACAAACCCGGAGGTTCCTGTAGAAAGACCAGCCACCAGCTCCCTGACCATAGGAGCCGAGGAGCTGCTGGCCCCTTTAAGATCTACTTGTACTGAGAAGCTCCTGGCAGGGCTTCTCGGCTGTGTTAGACTCTTAAGTATAGGTACCCGTCTCCAAAATTCACATGAGACATTTTATTTATTTTTCTCTTTTTTTTCTTTTTATGAAATTAGTTAAAACTAAATCAAAGGGTGAACAACTAGCAGCCAACCGCTGGAGGGTTGGCAGAGAGGGTCCATATCTTTGTATGAGAAAGATCCGAGGTTTCTGTGACCCGGGGGCCGTATTCCTCTTCGACTTCTCCCCCTAACTGGCCCCAGGGGGCACGGAGGGAATTTGGCAGTCGGGAGAGCAGCCCTTGGGGACAGAAGCACACTGGGAGAAAGCCTGAGGCAGCAAATCGCGGCTCCCTCCCTTTCTAGTTAAAGCTAGAGGCGGGAGCTAGCTTTAACTCAGAGAAGCAGCATAACCGGTGCTTTTCATTTTTATCTTTGTCCTAGCAAACCTTATTCCAAGTAAGGGGGCCACTTAAAATTAACCAAGGACACGTTTCATCAACAAAACAAAAAGAATTTGATTAAATCTTTTTTCTTAACTCTAATTCCCCTCTCCCTGAGTGAGTGCTTGATTTCTCCTATGAAATAAGCTTCCTTTAGTCAATTCCTTCCCCATGATAAACGGACAACAATTTTTTTGGCCTTTTCTTACCTGTCTCTCCAGCAGTGCACGAGTGATGGGACGTGAAAGGTCCTCAATTCTTTTTTCCGCGGATCTTTATCCTCTGTTGTCCAGTAGCTGACCGTGTTCCGGGGTCCCTGTTTCAGGCGCCACTGTACCCAACCAGCAGGTCCAGTTACTCCAGGGTCCCCAGAGAGGCACTACCTAGGGATCATGGGGGGGGGAGGGGGGAGAGAACGAGACCCTGCATGCTTTAGTCAGAGTCTGTTTTAATATTCAGAAAGCAATGGCTTATAAGCAGTAAGGAGGGGAAGTAAGACAAAGGCAGTAAATCTTGAAACAGTCAGATGGGATGTCTTGGAATGTGGGGATAAGGACACTTAGGTTGAAGGCCAGTTTATCAATTAACTGGTTCCTGTAAGGAGGTCCAGTATCTAAATAATCAGTCAGTTTATTGCTTCAGCCAGTTCCTGATACGGCAGATGAAAGAAGGTGAGATAGGAGCACTTGTGAGATGTTTGCATTCCAGTCCTTAATTAAGGCATTCAGGCAGTGAGAGCAGAGGTGACTGGTGAGAAAGGAAGGCTACTTATCTAGGGGAGGAAGACAGGAAGATGCCAGTCCAGATGGCTCTGGGCTTGGTGGAGATTGTCCAGGGATGCCCCTTATCTTTTATGGCCGGTCAGTTCCTGGAGTCTTCTGTGCCATTAGTTTGTGAGAAAGGCTTTTGTTTAACAATCTCACAACCCTGCAACAGCCATCTCAGGTCTGAGCGTTTGTGGCCGTGTAGCTTAGAATGGCTCCTTACAAAGATACACAACCTGACCTTCACAGAGAATCTAAAGTATACATCAGCACACTGTTCTCAACAAGATATCAGGGTATAGTCAGCAGCAACAGTTACAGACTGACCAGATCACTTCTTGTGACTAATACCCTCACCTTGACCCTGCTCAGGCCTGAGAAAGACATGTCTGATTACAGTGGTCTCCTACAAAAATAATTATCATAGATGCAACTATATGCATATATATACTTCACATTGGTCATTCATTATTACTAGGAAAGTTGGCTTTTAAGAATGCCTTACTTAATAAAAAAATAGTTTGTAAAACAATGTTAATTAAAGTACCATAATGCCAGATTAAAAAACTGTCAGAGACAAAATTGAAAAGAGAACCAGTATGCTAATAGAAAATATTCAAAATATACAGAGATTGTCTCTAGGATAACTAATACATCTAACAAGAAAGAAAAATGGATTTCTGTAATCCATATATTATTTCATTGTGTGCTTTTGTGACAGCACGGATTGGTTTTCACATAAGTCAACGAAGACCTGAAGTGCAGACAAAATAAGTAGACACAGCAGACCACTTTCCTGAGCAAAGCCTCGTCGTATTATTTACTATGCCACTGACTTTCAGGTGATTTATCCTATCCTTAACATAATATCTATTCTCTTTCCTCGGAATAACTCCAAATCTGGATTCCATAGCCTGTTATCTGTAGTATTAAGGCAAGATATATGAAGTGGCTTTCTTTTCCTGTCTCACTGACAGACATCATATTTCCAAACATGAAATATCATATTCCTAATATATCTTTAAGGAGAAAAGATCAAATCTCCTAAAATAATAGTATAGTACTTTAAATTTGACCCTTACGGTTTATCTCCCTGACGTAAATGTTCATATCCAGCTGGGCAGTTGTGGTGCATGCCTTTAATCCAAGCACTTGTGAGGCAGAGGCAGGCAGATTTCTGATTTCGAGGCCAGCCTCATCTACAGAGTGAGTTCCAGGACAGCCAGGGCTACGTGGAGTAACCCTGTCTTGAAAAACAAAACAAAAAAAACCAAAAAAAACCAAAAAGATTTCATATCTATAGGCTGCATAATGTTCTCTCTGTCTCTCTCTTTCTCTTTCTCTCTCTCTCTCTCTCTCTCTCTCTCTCTCTCTCTCTCCATGCATACATATGCATATATATCATATACATAATATTTTCTATCAATACAAGACACATTTGAAGCTGCTGGGAGGTGTCTGGTATGCCTCACTTTATTTCTGAGCTTTTTTTTTTTTTTTTTTTTTTTTTTTTTTTTTTTTTTTTTTGACAATCTCATCCCTGGCCATGAACTGACCACTAATTTATTCATGTATTCCATCACTGTGATCTACATGGTTAGATTCTGAGCACAAGAATAGCTCCAAACTTCATCAACCTGCAGTCTGGTGGGGTAGAAAATTTTCCATCTGATCATCATTCAAATATATAATTAGAAATGATGGTTGAAAAACTTCTTTACAAGACATGTGTCATATACAGAGGCTGTGAGAGCTTATTTCTGCAGAAAGTTATCTGACTATGAGGTGTGGAAATGGCCTAGATGAGTTAGGGATTTGTTTGTTATTCTGTTTTTGTTTGTTTTTTATTATCTAATATATATGGCCACTTACCAAAAGTGCCAATTTTATTTAATTATTTTTGCTAGCCACCTAAAATGGTCTCTTTCCCTCTTTTTTTAATTAAAATTGATATTTTTCATGCAATACATTGTAATCATGGTTTTCAGTTTCTCATCCCCTCTCAGATCCTCTCCACCTCCTCATCCATCCAGCTTTCTTTTTCTCTCCCCCTCTAGGAAGAAACTAGGGCAAAAAAAAGCAAGAAAACAGTCAAAAAGAGCAGTGCTATTCTGCAATGGCATTTACGTGGGACTGCAGGATTGTTACCTTCTAAGAGACCTTTGAAGGACATTTCCTTCTCCTGGAGAGTGATCAGCATGAAAATAGTGACTAAAAATAGTCTGAGACAGCTAAGGAACAAGTATGATCGTTTATTTGCATGTTTCATAAAATAATAGTAGACTAGTGAAGAATGTACGCACAGAACTGCTAAAGAATTTCACTCAAGATTCTTACATAAAGTAGGTGTATTTGTTTCTTTTGAGGCCAAAAACTTCCAAAAAGAAAAAGGGCTTAGTTGGGATTTCTCTGCAAGTAATCTAGTCTATGGAGGGGAAAGGATGATGAAAGATGTGAGATGCAACTAACTGGTCTCCTGAATCCACAGTCAGTAAGATGAAAGCTGGAGTTCAGCTACCTTCTCTTTACTCAACCTGGGACTATTAACCATAAAAAAACACCAACCCATATTTATGGTGGATCTTCCCCCTTTCAATTAACCTAATAAAATACACTACTCACAGACATGCCCAGAAGCTCATGTCGATGGTGATTTCAAATCCTGTCAGCATGACAATCAATCATGACAATTAAACACCCTATCAGTAATGAATATATGAATTAATAGACTAAACTATTCAAGTACAGAAGAAAATTCTTCCTGTGGCCAGTTTCAGAGACACCATAGTGGAGGAAGAAAATAGTAATCAAACTGTTTGTAGAAGTTTTTGTTTTGCTACATTCTTTTGAAGACTCTGATAATACTTGAGTGCATGACAGCATGCATGAACAGCAGACTCAGTTGCAACTAACAGAGGTTTCTACTTCTGTCCTATTAATGGCAAGAGCAAGGTAAATTCTTTTCATAGAAAATCTATGATGGATGATGACTGAGTATAGTCCACATCATTATATCAATGAGTTTAGATCCCTATAAAATATAATTCTGGGAAGGAGAGAGGAAAGTAATCTAATAATATTTTAATTAAAATCCATAAAAAATTAAAAATAGAGTAAGAATGGCATAAGAACCATTATGCTATATAAAATATAAATGATTATTTAATTATGAGAGATTTGTGATTTTTAATGCATATAACAACAATCAGGATAAAAATGAGACCATGAATTTGAAAGAGAAAAGGGAGGATTATATAGGAGATTTTGGAAGGAGATATTAGAGGGTATATTATATAATTGTATTATAATCTCAAAGCAAAAAAAAATAATTTTTAAAGGATTACAAGAGACAGAATACAAAACCCGAACTTTTATTAAATACTCAATGAAATAACAAAGCAATTAAAAAAGAATAGTCTCATCTCATTCCTTATAACTGGAACCTGGTGGCCAGCGGTGGGATCCACACTCAGCTACAAAATGACAGGACAATAAAGCAGAAAGTATTCCAAAGCTTACCTATTAGCTGACACTTAGTCACAGTCATATCTCTAAATGAGTGTCATGGAATAAAAAATTCTTATTCTGACTGTCTTTATTCTAGGTTAGAATGCCACTGTTTGAATAAAGGAGAAATTGCTAGCAGAAAACAACTTACAATCCTTGCTACAGTGCTTTACTGATCTAATGTCTCAAGTTCCTTTGTCAGTTGTCATTTGAACTGAGAATGAACACTGCAGTGTAGGGAAGATAAAGAAATATTAGTGTCAGAAAATGCAAGATATTAGGGGATGAAAGATTGAGCCAGATATAAAATTATCATTTTGTTTACCTTTGAAAGTAGATTTGGCATTTGTCCTCCAAGAAAAGATATACCTTTTCTCTTAACCTAGATTTACATGTGTCCCACATAGGAAAGGATACCATTCTTTATTTCACTATGTGCTTCTTAAACTGTAGAACAAATGAACATTGCAGTAATGTCTATCAGAAAGTATACCCAGGCTGTCAGGTTCAGTTTCTCTTCACGACCCTGACCTTGAAATGTTATTTCAGCACTGAGGTGCTTTAACAGGAGTTCAAACAAAATGGTTGCTAAATACAAATTGTGCTACCAGTGTGGTTACATTAAATGCGGTAAGGATTTCAGAATCATACTCATGTCTTTGACTCAGCTCAACCTACAGCAAGAAGCAGACTTTTAACATACATACAATTTTCTTAGAACCCACTAGTTAGTGCCAGACCAGAGTAACAGATTTCTGTGCAATTGTTTGTAAAACAATGGAGATGGCTTTATGTAGGGACAGGTGACTTTATGTAGAAACAGTTCACTTCATCACTTCCGTCCAGGCTTAACAACACCTTATTGGAATCAAATGTCTTGTCTATCCTTCTCTACACCTTTGTCTCTATTGTCTACCATCTCTGTGTCTTTCTGACTCTGTCTCTCTGGGTCTCTGTCCCTCTGTCTCTGTTTCTTCCTGAGTATCTCTCTGTTTCTGTCTCTGTGTGTCTCTTTGTCTCTCTCTCCGCATCTTTCTGTGTCTTTTTGTCTCTTTGTCTGTCTGTCTCTCTCTGTCTCTCTGTCTCTGTCTCTCTGTCTCTGTCTCTGTCTCTCTCTCTTTCTCTCTCTCTCTCTCTCTCTCTCTCTCTCTCTCTCTCACACACACACACACCCACACACACATACACACACACACTAGTTTCTATTTCCCAGACATTTCTCTATTCCACATTCAATATGTGTCATTTGCTTCCTCCTCCCCTGACTTTGTTACTCTGATCCGCTTCCTTGATAAATTCTGAATTCTCACCCCTTCCCCTTTTCTCCTTAATGTCCTAATCCCTTGAAACATGATTCATTGTTTAAGCATTGTGGCATCTGATCATAACTATGCCACTGAAAGCACAGTAAGTACTTAGTGGTCGTCATGCAGATGAAGCAGTCCACAGTATCCAGATATCTTTTGAAGTGATCTCCTCCTGGGCATGAATTTCTCCTGTTTAGCCTTCAGTTACTTTGTGTATTGACAAATGCACCAAGTAAATCTTACACAACAAATATTAAATAAGCCCAATTTGTGGTGAAGAAGAAATATCACTGAGGTACTACTCATCACCAAGTAGGTCACTTTCTTTGATGATATTGGAGGTTTTGCTCTGAAGTGTTGCACTAGTGTTAACCTGACTGCCATTTTATTTAACATAATCATTGTACAATAACATGATGTAGATACTTCATGTTCCTTGACAGAATTCTTAAGTAACTATGGAAAGGCTGATCATTTACTGTGATCTAATAATATAAATATACCTGAATGTACTCTATTACAATTGCAGAATATTTTTATTTCTTTGCATTTATTTACTAAATGCTATATTTTGACACATAGGTCACTTGCCTAATTGTAAGTTTTACAAATATGATACTCATTGTAAAGAGGCTGTGTCTTTATGGATATTGATGCACTTTATATGATCTTGAACAAAGAAAATTTTCAACAAAGGATATAAAATTAAAATATTAAACAGCTTTTCAATATGACATATAAAATATTATTTATAGCAGTGAATTGTTGTTATCTATGTGACATTCATCCAAAAAAGTCGAATTCACTATAAATTGCATATTTTTGAGAAAATGGAGAGATAAGTCACAATCAGATGTAAAAACTGTACAGCTTGACTTATGCTTTCTAACTTACATAACAAGTAAATTACATCATCATAGCCTCAAATGCAGCACTTTCTCCCTGTGGCAATACATTCTGAACAATTGTGGCTAATAAAAAAGACGCATGTACCGAATGGGAAGTAAGTAATGAGCAAGTGTATTAAAGGGAAACGGAACAATAAAAAGACTTAAGACTGGAGTGGGTCCCTGAGACTGTGTGTGTCCTTCCTGCGGCTTAAAAATATGCCATTGATTTCTATGACTAATTAATTTTCAATGGATAGCTTTAACCAGATTTGTCTTCTAGGATTTTGTCTTCTTTTACTTGCAGCATAACTTCTAAATATTAACAATCTGACAGTGAAACACTGCCCTCGACGTTCAATTTGTTTTGTTAGTGTGAATCTTTCAGGACTGCCTAAGTGGAGAAATAGATAAATTTCATCAAATATATGTTTCTCTGTCGTGTAAAAGCCATGTCATCAGGAAAATAGCAACATAGACTCTTTGTCTTCACATGAGACCTGACAACCACATAGTACTCAAAAAAATCAGGCAGCAGCACACAAAGAGTTGAGCCAAGCTGCAATTCGATGTGAGGGAGCAGGGAGATGATCTCAATGTTTGACCCATGTTTACGATTTTGCAGCATTCAATCAAACAAACAAGAGTCTTGGAATTACCTTTACCTCAAATAAAAAGAGAAAAATAGATGTCAACTGCCATTCCTTGAAGCCTTCCTTTCAAATCAAATAACTTATTTGTAGATATCAATAAATAAATAAAAGGAATCTTGCTTTAGTTACAAGCAGAAACGAGTCCAGGGACAGAAGAAGTTAAATATGAATTCTTACATTAAGATAGCTTGCAAGAATTAGAGAGATAACACAGTCAGAAAAGTGTTTGAAAAGATGGGAACCTGAGTTTACATCCTTGGCACAACATAAAAGCCAGGCATGGCAACACTGTGACATGGCACCTGTGACCCAAGTGCCGAGAGAGGCAGATCCAGCCACAGAGCTCCCGACCTAGCCAGTCTAGGAGAAATGGCAAACTGCAGATTCAGTGAGAGATCTTGGCTCTAAACATTAGATTAAGGGTGATTTTAACAGATATTTGATAACCTCTGACCGCCACCGTCTCATACAAAGCTAAAAACTGAGTACACACACACACACACACACACACACACACACACACACACAACCAGACAGAGAAAGAAAAAAGAAGGAAACAAAACAGAAGAGGGAGGGAAAGAAGGAAGGAAGGAAGGAAGGAAGGAAGGAAGGAAGGAAGGAAGGAAGGAAGGAAGGAAGGGCAGAAAGGCAGGGAGAAGGCTGAGGGGTTTGGGGCACTTGGTATTCTTGAGCGCTTTATTACCATTACCCACTTCTGGCTACTAAGAACTAAGTGACAAAGCAGAAATCTGATGCCTTCTTTTAACCTTTGGGGCCTACCACATGCATATGTGCAAACATCACCCAAACAGACACATAGTCACAAAAATAAGGAAAGAAATGACAAAAGCTTCCACATTCATTGAACAGGAAATAAGAAAGCACTAGGTTTCAGTTTGGTGGGAGAACAGCAATGTCAGGTAATTAAAAAGAAAAGACTTGATATGTATGTAGCAGTGCATATCCAGAATAAACATATTGTAATTAGCATGCCCTCTTTCTTCTATACGGATTTTATTTCACTTAAATAGAAATGAAGCCTGACTGCCATGGTATTTATTTGGCAGGAAATCAGGCAATTTATATTTCAGATATGAGCTCATCATCAGGTCCATCTGTTGACATTGTCTACACATCATAATGTTTGGAGCTCTGAGACAGAGAAAACATAACCTCAAAGTGAAACTCAGTAAATCTGAAACTCCAAATAAGTGAGTGTTCTCTTATCTTATAAGCCTGGTGTGCTCACTTTAAATTTTCCCTTTGAATCCTGACAGCTAACCTAACTGTAATCCCTACCAAGGGAGAAACCAGGGCCAGCAACTACAGGATAAGATCACACTGCTGTTAAACACTCTTCAGGAGACTAGATAGAGTATTTGTTTATGCCCAGCTATAAAGTTAAAAAAAAAAAATGAGTGACTCTGGTCCTAACCAATTTTTGTCTAAGGGATATTTTATACATTCAGAGAATCTTTTCCTCTTTATCTCTCAAGCTATAACTCAAACTTGAGGTCTCAGGAAGCAGATGTAAAGAGTATGAACCTGAAGCCCTCTTCTACTTGTGGGGAGATTTAGTGAAGAACAGGCAGAGACCACAGCCTTTCCCCAAGAAGTTTTGTTTTCCACTCACCAGCACTAGATCTGCCAAAATCTTGTGATTTGTCAAGGCATCTGCAGTTGCATTTACATTGAATTTTTCCCTTGCTTACTTGTGTCACGTGTGTGTATGTCCTAGCATGCCTGCGAATGTCACAGGACAATTTGGAGGACTCCATTCTATTCTCCCACCATGTAAACTGGGAACTGAACTCAGCATAGCAAGCTGTGGTGGCAACTGCCTTTACTTGTGGAGTCACTTCATCCTCCTGCCCAGAATAATTTTATTTTGTTCATGTGGAGTTTTGGGGACAAGATCTTGTGTAGCCCAGCCTGGCCATAAACTCCTTCCTTATGCAGCTGAAGCCGACCTTAGTCTCCTATGTCTGCCTCTTAACTGGTAGTAATACACATGCACTTTCTATTGTGCTTCGAAAAGTTTGGTCACATGCATTTGAATGTCCACTTCCTCTAACAGTTTATTAATCTAAGTTGATAATTCACCACATACCAAGTTTACACACTCCATCTGCCTGAACAAGTAAAACATAATAAATAATGCTATCACTGTATAGATCTGCCTGAATCATCAAATGAAACTCTGACAATAATACATCATCAATTTTTTCCTTTTTTTAAATTCTTTATTTACATTTCAAATATTGTTCCCTTTCCTGGTTCTCCTCCCCCTCAAAAAATTCCATAAGCCATCCCCCCCTCCCCTTGTGCCCCAGTCAACTCTCTCCTGCTTCTCTGTCCTGGAATTCCCCTATACTGCAGCATGAACCTTTCCAGAACCAAGGGCCTCTCCTCCCTCTGATGTTAACAAGGCCTTCCTCTACTGCCTATGGGTCTGGTGCCATGGGTAACTACATGTGTACTCTTTGGTTGATGTTTTTGTCCCTGGGAGCTCTGGGAGTACTGGATGGCTCGTATTGTTGTTCCTCCTATACCACTGCAAACCCCTTCACCTCCTTGGAACCTTTCTCTAACTCCTCCATTATATCATGAATTAATACCATAGTACTGAGTGTTTTGTTTTTCTTTTTCCATTGTTAAACCAAAAATGTTCTGTGTGCCCTGTTCAATCAAAAAATTGAAACTTTATTCAAGACAAATTCTTTCTAGAGTGTAAAATAACAAAAGGAATCATGAAATTTATATTGATCACAGGTAATGATGCAATAGAATTTTGTTTAATCACATCAAAAATATGTCTAGAGCAAATGAATATTGTCTGGTAGAGAGATTTTTGATATTTTATGGAAGATGTACTGTGGCAATGTAATTCAATCAGTAGCTTAAAAGAATCTGTTGCCTGAATAAAGAAAAAAAGGAAAGAAAGGTTTCATAAAGACTCACATTTTCCCATTTTCAAGATTCAAAATGATCTGAGTGTTTTAAATATGAGAAATATTGATATAGATCCAGTCTCTACAAAAGTCTGAAGGAATGTCTCTCCATATGTTAAAAGCATAATTTTATTAACTTTTTTTCTCTCTAATAGGGTATTCAATACTTCAAGCTATAATGGAAAAAGCAGGACAGAATGGATGGCATGTCAGTGCGATATGTGTGGAAAATTTTAATGATGTCAGCTACAGGCAACTGCTAGAAGAGCTTGACAGAAGACAAGAGAAGAAATTTGTAATAGATTGTGAGATAGAAAGGCTTCAAAACATTTTAGAACAAGTAAGTTCTGGGCTTCATCTTATTACTAAGGTATATGTTGGATAAAAATGTTGACCTATTCCAGATCTTTCTCCATATTATTTTCCAGTTCAGAATATGAGAAATAGGAATTTTCCTTTATTTATCTTCAGGGAAAAGAAATGACAGCTCTTTACTGTAAAAGGTCATTTAATCCTTAGTTACAGTTGAAGATAGGAATATAGCTTTTCCATCCTGTAAAGATATAAGCAGTAGAAGAGCATTTGCTTAGTCACCAGGTGTTCTGAGCCTTCATTAATATGAATCTTGAAGATTATTGACATGAAAATATTAGAGAATTTGAAAGGGTCTTTTTATGTCTTCAAGAATTAGTTGCATGAAAATTATCAACATAAACTAGCAAAACAATGAAATAAATGATGATTAGGTAGAACATTCTGTGATGTGTTATATTTCTACCAGATGTTTTAAATAAATGCTACTTGTCACCCATAAAGATGAATTTCCACCTTTCTTTAGAAGGGAGACTCTTTAAATAAAAATTTCAATAAATGACTGTTGATTCACTTTAAAGAGGGTAGGAAAAGATAAAACTTAGATTTTCTATTCTGTTAAGTGGTAGGAAAACACTATGCAGTTATAGATTGCATTTACTCCTCTGATCTGAACATGATAGACTGTCTTCCACCAAAATCACAGTGCCTGGGTGCCATCTGGTGGTTCTTAGGAGATTTGCTTATGCTTAATCACAATATAGTGGATAAACCTAATTCAGAGTTAATCAATTAGGCAGAGTTTAACTGCAGAGTTATACAGTTGGATTTAAAATAGAAATTCTGTCAGTTTGGAGCTTTTTTTACAACACCTATTTTCGTATCCAAAATATATTTGGATTCTACCATAACCCCTACAAGCTCTGTATTGAGTATCACTGTAAATATTAGAATTTGTAAAAGATTACCATAAAATTAATTTAGCATTTTTAAGATATGAAACAGCATTTTATTATAAGAGCTATTAGCAAAGTATCTACCTCTTTTTATTCTGTTATAAAATAAAATAATAATAATTCACAAACGGCAGAATCTATGCTACCTTATATGCAGAGCAGTGACTCCTCTCAAATTCTACTCCCTCCCTTCCCCAGCCACCATTCCCTTACTGAGACTTTGCTTAACCTGAATACTTTTGTAAATCACTCAGGATGAGTCCCCTGCAGAGCAGCCTAACAACTGCCAAGATTGCCAAATTCCTGTCAGAGGATGTCACCTAGAGCTTTCACTTAGCTCCTGTACTCTAAAAACCCAGACTTTTGAGATAAGTTGCTCCTTAAAGCAAACTGAGAGGTTTACTTGGCTTCTGAGAAGAAACTTGCCATACCTGGATACTACAGTAAACTCTAAGCCTTAAATGACTATGAAGGGATGGTCTTTTCTGCTCCTCTTTCTCCTTCTTCTCCTCTTTTTTCTCTTTCTTCTTCTCCTCCCCCTTTTCTTCCTTCACCTTCTCCTTCTTCTTTTTCTCCTCCTTCTTCTCCCCTGTTTTTCTGTTAACATTTTAAAGAAGTTTAAAACTTGAGTGTCTGCAATACCCATTCATTTTTTGTAAACTATACCTAATTTCTTTACTATTAGGGCTACCTACATGGGATTGTAAATAGCCATCCTTTAACTCAAGTAGATATTTCATAAAGTATAACAAACCCCATTGTGCTATAAGAAGATAATGCCTTCTTAGTTGTATAATAATGGTTCCTTCCTCCTGTAAGCTGTGTCTGATTAGAAACATGATTATTTCTTATCTTTATCCCATAGCCCCAAAGAAAGTCAATTGTAACATTTGTTAGTTTATGTGTTTGTGGTGCTGCGGTTTGAACCCAGGCCCTCCATGGGTGTGTTTGACAGGCTCTCTCCAGCTCTAGATTTCACTCTTGATCCTATTCTTTCAGAAAAACTAATAGAAATGCTTCTAAGAGTATATGGAATGGTTCACATTTCAACAAAAATCCATACTCACTAATTAAGCAAAGAACAGAAAACATTTCATAGGCTAAACTAAAGCATTATTTAAAGAATAGTCACCAGAGATTGAATAGAAAAAGTAAAAGGGAAAGATTAGGGTGTATTTGATAATGGGTACAAAACTCACTCCCAGACCAGAGATGTGAAGGCTAGCTTTCCATCACACAGAAGGGTGATTGAAGTTGATTGTATTGTATTGTATGTTTTGAAATAGCTAGTATATAATAATAGCCTATATTGTCTGGGAGTCTTTTGAACTCATGGCTGCTTCTAGGATTTTTATTAGATGGTGTATAGTTCATGAGGAAAATATGTTTTTCCCAAATGATGTAGTATAAGGCTCTGGTGATTCTTAACTTACCAGAGACCCCTGAGTGAACAACATGGAGATGTGAATCAATGCAAAATCAAGAGGAATTTTATTTAATCCAGCATGCTGGGGTCACCCTACACATGGAGAGAGAACGACCACATGCAGCCCATCCATTAAGCCTTTATACAGTCCTAAGAGCAGCTGCCATTAGACACAATGTGATTGGTAGAACAGTGTGACTTTTAAACTGATTGGTAATTAGTGAATCAGGTAGGTGGCCAATGGTCGTAGAATATCTCTGAGCTTCCTCTACACAGACCTCCCTGTGGTCTGAGGAACTTAATCAGCCTTTCCCTTCCAAAGGGTTTGGAGTGCCTATGTTCTTTAAGACCTTTCTCTTTCACAGGGGGTGGGGTGGGGGCGGGAAGGGGGTCTGGTGGAATTTTCCAAAGTTTCTAAGCTGAGTTCTTCATTCTCCCCTTTTCTTTGTGCATGCTTCATTTCTAAAGCTATTGCTGGTATTCTGATAGCTCATACTCCTGGTCTTTGTATCTTTGCTTTAAAATGATCAGCTGTATCTACTTATGTGTTCTTTAACAACAGTGACCAAGCAGTCCAAAATGTAGGTGTCAAAAATCAACTATAGCTGGAGAACAAGTAGGGGTCCTAACAAGGTAGATATGAGGGTGGTTAACCAAGGGAAGGAGTTAACCCAAGACTCAGACCTGCCCTGACTCATTCTCTCTCTCTCTCTCTCTCTCTCTCTCTCTCTCTCTCTCTCTCTCTCTCTCTTCCTTTTTTCCTTCTCTTTCTCTGTTTCCCTGTAATGGTAGACTTTCTCATCAACCTGCACTAAATCCCTCAACTGCTAGCCTATCTTTCAAACCTCTGAAGCTTTTTCCTGATATCTCTACTGACCTACTCTATAAAAGCCATTGTCACAGTAGTTTTATCTTCCTTGCGGTTGTGGTCATAGTATGTATAGTATGGTGGAATGCCTCTATGAGCTACTCTAGAAAGACAGTGGGCGACTCATTTGGTTCCTGCTTAACCACATGTACCTTGGTCAAATTAGTGGGTCATCATGTGGCCCCCTTGAGACCTGCCAATGGAGCCTGGTGGTGGACCTTCAGGTGCCCCTTACATTTTCCCAAATTAAAGTCACTAGTCAGGTCTAGTCTGGGAAAGCCCACTGTCCATGACAACCTGGTCAATCAATGGTGCCCTCATGTCTGAAGGGGCATTTTTTCTGGATTTCTGCATTATAAATAAAACAGTCTCAAAGAGATTAACTTACCCCTTGGGAAAAAAGGGGGATGGAGACTGGGCCTTCCATTTATACAAATTGGCCAAATAGAAGGGTCAATATTATATAGCCTGATTGCCCTTTTCTGGAGGCCCATATACCCTCAGTAAGAGAGCCACCGTGTTACCAGGGGAGGTGGCTCTCAGGTCTCCCACCACTTCTCCCTAGTCCTATATGGACTGAGGTCCCAGAATCAGTACCAGCACTGGCAGGGCCATGGGGGCAAGAGTAGGGTGATATAGACAGACAAGAAGGGTCTTGGAGCAACAGGTCTGCTGTTGAAGGGTCTTTGGGGATGGACTTCTCAGGTCTGAATCTTTCCTCTTGAGCTTCCTACTTCCTGAAGGCCAGAACCTGTGAGGTGGTTCTTGAGAAAGAAAGGCTTTTAGCTATGAGGGGGAAAAGGAGTCTTCCACCAGACTCTTCTAGGTAACTATATAAAGTACTTGGTCCAGGTACCTTAGGGATCCTGGCCTAAAGACTCTCCCCTCTACTGCTTTGATCACCTGCAAGTTGAAAGTCCCTATGGGTGGCCATCCTACTACAATCGTGGGTCATTTCAAGAAGCAGAGAGTAACTGACTTGTTTTTCAGTCTGTCCAATGTCCAAAAACTATCATTGGTCAAAATCTAAGAACACAGAATGAGATACCAACAAACACAAACAGATCGACCCTGCCATGGGCGAGTGTACAGGTCCAAGAACACAGAGAAAGTCAGTTAACACACAGTTTGTCCCTTCCATGAGTCTAGTTACAGACAGCTCATTCCTTCCATCAATGCAGAACAGAGTTGTTTGGTGGCTCTAGCCACACAGAATCAAACCAGGTCTCCTGGCCCATATTCAACTCCCACCGTTACTGTCAAATCTGATCTTACCAGCCCACACTTAACTGCACCAGACACTGTAGGCTCTCCCAGTCTTCCAGATGCTTGCAAGCAAACCAAAAGTTCAGACAGGCTTATAGACTCAGATTTTGACAAACAGCAAGACAGGCAAAGAAAGAAAGAAAGAAAGAAAGAAAGAAAGAAAGAAAGAAAGAAAGAAAGAAAGAAAGAAGGAAAGAAAGAAAAAAGAAAACAAAACACAGTGGTACCTGCTCAAGACCTCCAATTCACCTCTTCTGTGTCCCCACAGGAGGTCATATTCCTGACCAATGCACCAAATGTAAGATTCTAGCAAGCCTTAACTTACTAGACACCCCTGAGTAAACAACACGGAGACAGGAAAAAACAGAAGCAAAAGGAATTTTATTTAATCCAGCATGTTGGGGTCACCCTATACATGGGGAGAGAATGACCATCCACAGCCTATCCAGCGAGCCATTATATAGTTCTCAGGGCAGCTGTCATTAGGCACAATGTGATGGGCAGAACAGTGTGACTTTTAAACTGATTTGTTGTTAGGGAATGAGGTAGGTGACCAGTGGTCGTGGAATAACTCAGGGCCTCCCCTACCCACAGGGACCACTCTGTGGTCTGAGGAATGTAATCAGACCTTCCCTTCCATAAGGGGAGGTGCCTATGTTCTTTATGACCTTTCTCTTTCAGGAGGTGAGGGGTCTGGGGGAATGCTCCAAAGTTTCTAAGCTGACCTCTTCAATAGCTTCATATATAATAAATATATGAATATATAGCATGTGTGCATTTGCATGTTTTTGTGTTTATGCATGTGTGTACATATACAAATAGAAACAAATAACAAGTTAAATATAAAATAATTCCTTAAGACATTTTCAAATCTTAATATAATTTATTCTTCTTCCCTTCCTCCTCTTCTTGACTGATGTCCCTCTGTCCATCCTTCCACATTTTCCCCATTTTTATCATTTCTCTCTGTATCACTTGAATTCTTCTATTCTCCTCTCTCAGCCCACATGTCCCACTCCATGGAGATGATTTTGAGTGTACTTCTCACAATCATATAAGAATGATCATGATTGGGGATACCTTACATATCCTGAGCTAATGAGTACACCATGTAAATGTATCTAAATACTGTTATGTAACACTGAATATATCAATGATGTGTGCTTAAGAAATCAATAAAGATTGTTTGGATACAAATTTAAAAGTAGAAGAAGGTAGCCCTCAGATGATTCACATAATGAAAATTCAAAGTGTGCTCTGAAATTTATAGAAGGAACAGCAAGGAAAACCTTGCTTGCTCTCTATACTTGCTTCTTTGACATTTTAATTTGTATCAGTTTTAAAAAGTCTAATGTAATTGTCATTTTAAAATATATTTATGGGTGATGGTGTTGTATGGAACATTTTCTCTTTTGTACTTGCTTTCCAAATCATTCTTGAGCTAATTCATTCTTTGAAATGTATATATTGAAAACAGTGGTTAGCTATAGATTCCTTGAAATATTTCAAAACATAAATAGGAAAATGGTAAAGGAAGCCTCAGCATGAGGATGCCTATGTGCTTGAGTCCTTGTAATCTAATTTGACATACATCCCTGAGACATAGTCTACCCAGCAGCCAAGCTGAGCCAATCATAACTCCTTTCACAAGAGTAAAGCATGAACTCTGCACAGTTAAGCTGCTTTGTCTGTCACTTCTGGCTCCAGTCCTGTATGCTGTGTGACCATGATGAACTGGCAGAGAGACCTTTCAATCTATTCTACTTCTTCAAAATGACCTCATTCTAGAATTTTAAATGGAAGTCAAAGAGATTTAAGTTTGCTGTAGTTTTGTCTTTTAGAAAGAACAAATATGTAAAAACATATTGGTTTTAATCAATTCCCATTCTAAATGAAACAACTGGAAAATAATGTGTTTATGTAACACATTATGCTACATATGGCTCTAGAAATATAAAACACTAAATTGAATTTATTTGCTTGAGCCAGCTCCAATCAAGTAATACGCAGTGTCTGCTCTTCTAAATTTAAAGTGAAAGTTGATACATACCTAAAACAAAAGCAAAAACAAAAAAACAAAAACAAATCAAACTAAACCTTGAAACTACAGGAGCCTTGAGAGATGCTCAGAGTTAAGAACACAAACTGTTCTTGTGTAAGACATAAAGTTAGAATTGATAAATTGTTTTCATATCAAAATAAGTATTTATACCTAGAGCCTTTCATCTTATTTTTATACATTTGTAATTTTAAAACCCTGAACACAATACTTATATCAGTGAAACACTGATCTGGTGTACTCCCATCCATGTCCTTGTTTAACCTAGTGGTCAAAACAAATAAACAAAAACCATGAAATTTGATCCTAACTAAAATTTATACAATTAAAAAGTGGCTCATCTGGGGCTAGGGAGACAGCTCAGCTCTTAAGAGCACTGACTGTTCATGCAGAGGACTAGAGTTCAGTTCCCAGAACCCACATGGTGTCTCACAATTCTACAGGTTCAGGAATCTGACATCTCTTCTGGCCTCACAGGGGAGCCAGGCACAGACACAGACACAGGCACACGCACACGCACACGCACGCGCGCGCGCGTGCGAGCGCGCGCGCACACACACACACACACACACACACACACAGGCAAAAAAAAATCATAGATTAAAACTAAAAATAATAAATCCTTCGAATTTGTTTAAAATTTTTACAAATAAGTCTCATCAAAGTATCCTGAGATGTCCACACTTCCCTGTCAAACATTCCCCACCTCTGGTTATGGAAAACCCAGAGGCCCTGCACTTAGAAATTTGCATTTTTCCAGGTCATGAAACCCTTTGATCATGACACCCAACTGTGACACTTGGGATCAGACAGACCAGATTGTAAAATCATAAAGAACAGATGTGTTTTTAATCTCTTAGAGTTATAAAATGTCTATTTTTTTATTGTTGTTGTGTATGTGGTTTTGTTTTTAAGATGCATAGCTTAATTATCTCCTTACAGCTTAGTTTTTCTCCTCCTCACTTTATATACAGTAAACTGAACTGAGATGGTTTTTTTTAAAAAAGTGCTTCCTGTAAATAAAATTTAATAAGAAATATTTGCTTCCGTCAGCCATTTGCACTAGGGAGCAAGGCAACTCCACAGTCTTTAGTGCATGGCCCACTAGGAGAGAGTCATATCCCAGCCACACTTTCACTTCTGAGCACAGAGGTGAGATCTCTATCTTCTCTCTAGAGGGGAACAGCTAGGATCACACAGGTTATACAATCAGTGGAGCTGCTGGGACAGGAGTCCTCTGGTTGCCATTTTCACCAGGGAGCCAGGTGGCTCCATGGCCTTGTGTGCACAGACCCTGACAAAAGAGAGTTGGTCTCCCAGGAATACAGACACAGGCTTGTAGGCCCACAGGAGGGACAAGCTCCAGCCAGAGACAGCAAGACCAACTAACAGCAGAGATAACCAGATGGCAAAATGCAAGTGCAATAACCCTACCAACAGAAACCAAAGCTACTTGGAAACATCAGAACTCAATTCTCCCACCACAGCAAGTCCTGTATATCCCAACACACTGTAAAAACAAGAGTTAGATTTAAAATCATATCTCATGATGCTGATAGAGGACTTCAAGAAATAAATAAATAACTCCTTTAAAGAAAAACAGGAGAACATAGGTCAAAATGTAGAAGCCCTTAAAGAGGAAACACAAAAAAACCCTTAAAGAATTACAGGAAAATACAAGCAAGTGAAGGAACTGAACAAAATCATCCAGGATCTAAAAATGGATGTAGAAACAATGAAGAAATCACCAAAGGAGACAACTCTGGAGATAGAAAATTTTGGAAAGAAATCAGGAGTCATAGACACAAGCATCAACAACAGAATACAAGAGATAGAAGAATCTCAGGTGCTGAAGATACCATAGCATTGACTCTATAGTCAAAGAGAATGCAATATGCAAAAAGCTTGTAACCCAAAACATCCAAGACACAATGAGAAGACCAAACAAACCTAAGGATTATAGGTATAGATGAGAGTGAAGATTTACAACTTAAAGGGCCAGTAAATATCAACAAAATTATAGAAGAAAACGTCCCTAACCTAAAAAAAAGAGATGCCTATGGACATACAAGAAGCCTACAGAACTCCAAATAGACTGGACCAGACCAGAAAGTGCTCCCACACATAATAATCAAAACACCAAATGCGCTAAACAAAGAATATTAAAAGCAGTAAGGGAAAAAGGTCAAGTAACTATCAGATCTATCAGAGTTACACCAGACTTCTCACCAGAAACAATGAAAGCTAGAAGATCCTGGGCAGATCTCATATAGCCCCTAAGAGAACACAAATACCAGCCCAGACTACTAAACCCAGTAAAACTATCAATTAACATAGATGGAGAAACCAAGATATTCCATGATAAACCAAATTTATACAATATCTTCCTGCAAATCCAGCCTTACAAAGGATAATAGATGGAAAACACCAACACAAGGAGGGGAAAAACTATACCCTAGAAAAAGCAAGAAAGTAATCTTCTTCCGACAAACCCAAAAGAAAGTAACCACACAAACATAAAAATAACACAAAAAATAACAGGAAACAACAATCACAATTTCTTAATATCTCTTAATATCAATGTACTCAATTCCCCAATAAAAATGCATATACTAACAGAAGTATTTTTCATGTAAATCTTCAATTTTGTTAAAAAGTGTTCCTAATTCCTCCTCCAATTAATTTAGTAATGTTTTTATGTCTACCATTTTATCTATATCATTTTCCATGATAATCTTCAATGTCAACATGCTTTTCTATATATTTCTTCAATTTAATTGGAAACATTTTCCATGTAAATCTTCAATTTTATCAGAAAATGTTTATAATTCCACTTTCAATCAACTTAGAAATATTTTATGCCTAGTATTTTATCTGTATAATTTTCTATAAAGTGGGCAATTTTAACATGTTTTTCTACATATTTCTTCAATTTTATCAGAGATATTTTCTATGTAAATCTTCAATTTTATCAGAAAATGCTTATAATTCCACTTTTAGTCAACTTAGAAATATTTTTTGCCTACCATTTTATCTGTGTAATTTTCCATATAATCTTCAATTTCTACATGTTATTCTATATTTTTCTACAACTTTATCAGAAGTATTTCCCATGTAAATCTCAAATTCTATCATAAAATGTTTCTACTTCCTTTTTCAGTTAATTTAGCAATGATTTTTTTCTTATTCCCCGGAAGGGGTGCACCATTCCTGGAGGTACTGCAATACCAGGTCGATGCATGGAGTGGACGGAGCAAGCTCCTATTCCAACTCCTAGTTCCAAAAATCCATTTAATATATTGTCCTCGGGTAGAGGACGTATCAGATATTAAACTGATAAGAACAGATACTACATTTGATCTTAGCCAAAAGAGGGAGAAGTGATAGCAATGATCTTTATGTCTACTAATTTACTCTTTAATTTTCCATGAAAATTGTCAATTTTAAAGTGTTTTTCTTTATTGTTTTCTCAATCTTGTCAGAAATATTTTCCATGTAAATCCTCAATTTTATCATAAAATGTTTTTAATTTCTTTTTCAATAAAAAAGTAAAAAGAAAGAAATGTTTCAGCTCATGTATTGGGTAGTGAAGCACTATATAAATTTATACATAGTGTATAACTTCAAACAAAGCACACAGTAAAGTCTCAGGCAGACAGCCATTCCTGGGTACTTACTAGCTCTTCAAATACTTGTTGAATGATCTCTTTCTCTCTTCTCTCTCCCTCTCCCCATCACCCCATTCTCCCTTTCTCTTTTTCTCGTGCGTGTGTGAGCATTTGTGTATGTGTCCGTGTGTGTCCGTGTGTGTGTGTGTGTGTGTGTGTGTGTGTGTGTATCTGTCTGTCTGTCTGTCTGTTTGTGTGTCTATGTTCAGGGCCTGAAGTGCAAGTACTACAAATACATTTTATATTCATACCTAGCACCACTCAAGGTAGGATTCAACATCTAGGAAGAATCATGGACAAAAAGTCAAATTTATAACATCATTAATTAAAGTATAAATGCTGTATATCTAAAGAATATATATTCAATTTTTTACCACTTTTAAATATTAGAAATCATACCATATAAAACTCTACCTTTTCTACCTCATCTTCCCCTTGAATCACTTTAGTTTAGTAAAGGATTAAAGAAGAAATCCAATATTGTAGAGCCTGATACTGTATTTCATATTGGATCATTTCAGTGACTAGCTAGTGATAATTTTTCACACCAAAGCAAAAAGGAGAAAACAAAATCAGAAAATACTAAAAAGAAGCACAATAGATAAAGGAAAGCAAGCCACACCTAGAAGGAAGAGACCTCTCTGTGGCAGATGTTTGATAGAGATGTTGACTTTGGATGTGAATGATCTGATTCACTAGACAGGACAGCTATGCAGTCAGCATCTCTTGTACTTATTTAAAGTCTATATACTAGATAAATGAAGACAAATGGTCTCTACTCCTGGCTTACACTCTGGTCTGGGGCTCAAAATGTAAAAATAATTATTGGAGCATTTAATATCTTCAGAAAAGTAGTATGAAATAGGGCAAGAACTCAGAAGACAAGATGACTAAGTATGGTACAAGTCAGGAATGCCTTATAGAAGAAAAATAAAATTTTCTACATTGTGAAATGCATTAAGATTTTCCTATACATGGGAAACAGAAGGAAAGGAATTGAAATTTTCATACTCAAAAAGAAAGGATAGTCCAAGACGGATGAAAGACTGAAAAAAAAAAAGGATAGATAGGAAATCCTATCACCAATTTCCCACATGCAAGAACTGACAGAGCCAGGCGCCTCTCTGTGAGAGCTCAGGAAATGAAGATGAATTCTACAGAACAGAAAAAGACAGTGAAATAGACCATTGCCAAGGAGGAAGCTGTGAAGACTGGCAAACAGAAAAGCAGAGTTCTAATGGCGTAACTTCAGTGCTTGCATATTGAAATTCTATCCATCAAAGCAGAGCACATCACTAACCAGCACATCCCCAGGCACTAGGTAGGACACCAAAAAACTAACAGTTCACTGGAAGTTTGAATGGGTCTCACTTGAAGACTGGAAAAGAGACATCATCTTCAATATGTGTTTAAGATAACAGCACCCAATAATACCTGAGGCCCTGGTAGCAAGCTTGCAATTACCTCAAGGGCTTTCTTGTCCAGAATCTCACCTAGCAAACTTTTTTGAAACCTATACATTTTAGTTTGTTGTTCTGGCTGAAAAGTAGAAACAATTTATTTTCCACATACTGAAGTAACAATAAGTGATACACAAGAATGATTCAAGTTCCTGAAGAAAAGAGCACCTCTAGAGAATCCTATCAGCAATGTCCCACACTGCACCTGCAGAACAAGATTCTTTGGTTTCTGGTAGAACAGTTGTACCTATCATGGTGTGATCACTTAGAACATACACAAAGTAAGAAGAATTCAAAAGACATGAAGTTATGCTAAGAAGGGTTATTTTTCTTCATTAAGCTTGCTTTTTTGTTAAATTAACCTTAATGTTAATGTACCATTATACTGCAATAAGTTTGTTGGCTTCATAGAAAATAAATAAAAAGAACAAAAATCAATCCTGTAATATATCAGTCAGTTTAGTGCTAACTGGTACTAATTGGTGAGATCAGAACAAAAAGTAATTGTCTAGTAATAGCCGCAGACACGGCTTATGATAACAAGAGTATAGGAAGATGAGTATATTTGCCAGAATGCAACTCATTTTGTCATGAACATTGTGAAATCCAGGATAAAGTTGGCTCAAATAATTTTGCTTTGCCTGTAGAGAATCCAAAAAATAATTCTTTTAATATAATAAAATAAAACCTGCTTGATAATTTAGATAAATAAATTCTGTTAGATTTTTAGTTTTAAATCAGAAGCAGCTTCCCCAGAGTATTCACTGTGGTTTAAAGAATTATATAAAGTATCATTTATTAAATATAAAAGAGAAAAATATCTCATCAAATGTTGAAAACACAAGCTAACAAAAAGCAAATTAAATCAGCTGCTTTTTCCCATTACTGTGACAACATGCCTGGCAAAAAAAAACCCTTAAAAGAGGGTTTGCTTTGGTTTATAGTATGAAGTGATACAGTCCATCATGTCCTGTAGGAAAATGTACAGGAGCATGAGACAGGTGGCCATAATATGTCCACAGTCAGGAAGCAGAAACCTGTGAACACTGTTTCTTAACTGACCTCAATATTTTTCCTTTTATTTGAGCTAGGACAAATCAAGGATTATCCAATAATAAAATTTTTAGTTTACTCATTATTTAATCTTTTCTTAGACAAGTATCCTCTAAAGTATAGCTTAAATACATCTGTACTTGCTCAATAGCCTTCTCATTAGATGCAGAACTCATACTAAAAAGTATATTCATTTTATTATGTTTTTGTGATATAATGCAACTGTATAGTAATATCTATATATAATATGTATATAATATGCTAATATATTGCAAATAAAGCACAAAGGGGTTTCTTGTCTATCCTACAAGCTTCTTATTTTTCACTTATACTTGTAAGCATCACTCATCCATCTATGTTAATTTATGTGACACATACTTATCTTATACCTACTGCTCTGTATGCCTTGTCTCTGAGTTATATCAATCTGATCTGTACATGCACTTAAAGGAAAAACAGAGCAGCACAATATATCCAACAAACAAAATTGTTTAAAGGATGAAATCAAACTGTTATGTAATGAATTAGAAGTTGCCAGGTTGTTTAAAAAAAAAAAAACTGGGCTAAGGGCATTCAAGACCGAGTATAAGTGTGGGAATGAGACAGCAGGGCATACCTCCACATCAGTGACAAAAACATGTGGCAGGGCATCAAGACAAGAGACTTAAGGAAAGGAACAAGGAGAAATGGGAACAAATTGTAATAAACAAGTAACTACTTAAAGTCAAATCGTAAAGATAAAATATTTACTAATTTGTCTATTAAGTATTCCTTTTTCCAAGCATCATGTTATTTGTTCAATTTGGGGATTTCATATATTCCATTTTTTGTTAAGGTTTTGAGAAGTATAATTGGTCTAGCTAGCCTTTTTTCTTTTATAATGTGGTAGGGGGAGTTGTGGGTGTGTGTGCGTGTATGTGCAAAATCCTGAGGTCCCAGACATGGAGAAATAGAGCAGTTGTGAGCCAGTTGAAGTGGGTGCTAGGGCCTATACTTGGATGTGCTTTATGAGCAATGCATATCCTTTACCACTGAGCTGTATGTCCAGCTATGCTTTGGTTAAAAGAAAATTCCTTTTAGCAATTTTAACAATAGTATGAGTAATTCATAAAAATGCATATAATAACTTAAAAATATTTTTGAGTGTTTTGCCCTAAATATAGAACTAGAGTTGCTGGTGGTTATAAGCTGTGCTGTGGATACTGGAAACTGAAACTTTGTCTTCTGCAAGAACAGCAATTGTTCTTAACGTCTATGGGATTTCTCTAGTTTTAACTCCTCGGTCTCTCTGTCTCTGTCTCTGTCTCTGTCTCTGTCTCTGTCTCTGTCTCTGTCTCTGTCTCTCTCTCTCTCTCTCTCTTTCCTTTCTCTTCTCTCCTCTCTCTCCTTCCTCCCCTCCCCTCCCTCCCTCTGCATGCATGTGTGTATGAGTGTATGTATGTGAGTGTGTATCTGGGCTAGGGAGATGGCTCAGCGGTTAAGAGCATCGATCACTCTTCTGAAGGTCCTGAGTTCAATTCTCAGCAACCACATGGTGGCTCACAGTTATTTTTAATGGGATCCAATGCCCTCTTCTGATGTGTCTGAAGACAGCAACAGTGTACTCATATAAAATAAATACATAAATAAAAAGGAGTTTGTATCTTTGTCTCTCTCATATGTGTATGTTTGCATATACATATGTATTTCCAGATACAGCCAGTTGAGTTTACATAATTTTACTTGTACACATAGACTGCTTGGCACTGAACAGATAGTATGCTCTTCCCTGAGGAAGGCCATTCTTCTTGCCTATAGATTTTGTGTAGGATTGAGAAATGCCTCATGGGCATTTTCCTGTGCACTTAGGCATGTTCAGTGGTTTCCTCCCTATTCAGCTCATGTTTGAGTAGTAGTCATGTTAGTGAGGCTTTACTGATGTCAGTTTTCATGTCACTAGGAGATACAATTTCACAACTATCTCCCTGATCCTCTAAATTTTAGGATCTTTCCACCTCCTCTTGCTCAATGTTCCATGAGCCTTAGGTTGTGAGTGTTTTGTGATTTATCCATGGAGAATAGGTTACATAGCTCTGCATCTTAATTGAATATGGTTTTCTGTAGCAGTATCTGTTGCAAAGAGAAGTTTTATTGATGAGGGGTGAAGACTACACTTATCTATAACCACAAATGTTTATAGATTGTTATTAGATATTATGCGTGGTTTAGTAAATTAGTAGTTATAGGTTCTCTTCCAATAACTATGATTTCACTACTACTAGTTATTTAACTGCTCTCTACTTGCAGACATGGTACCCATAATGCTGGGAATGTCTTAAGCCCAATTAGAAAGCTGTTGTTGCCTCCTAGGTATGCATGCCACTATTGTATCCATAGGGCAATTATCTTGCCATGCTGGTCCTTAATGTGCTTCATAGGCGTCATAACTATGTAGGACTGTAGACTGCATTTCTCCTTTGAAATCTTACATGGAACCTTCTCATACCATGAAACCCAGCTCTAACGTAAAAGGCACTCAGTTCAGTTCTTGATTGTTGTTACTATATATCTGCTTACACATCTTATTCTCTTTTAATTACCTGACATACTACTAGCAAAAGATCCCAATGTGCTCAAATACAAAAAGGAAAATGTTTTGAAACATCTTGAGAGTGAAAATCGGAAGGTATTTATGGGAAATATTAGAAGCACGGCTCTTGCAGTATTTTCCAATATGCAGCAGCATAGTCTCAGTATCGTAAACACCTAAAGCATTTTCCATCACTGCGTCACTGCATGCTCTGGAAGAGAGTGACATCTGAAGGAAGACTTCTTACCTAATTTACAAAATCCCAGTAAAAGACAAACCAAAGCCCTTCACACTTAGGTGTGCCATTTGTGCCTTTCATGGGACATTGCTGAGCACAGAATTCAGAACATTATAGTGATGGTTTGAGGTAATGTACAGAACCCTTCATGGAAGAACTTCAGAGTGATTTATTAACCATTGATACATAAAAGCTTTGCATAATGTCTGACTAAGAATTGAAGGCCAAAACTTAGTCACTTTATGCATCAAAATGAAAATATTATGTTAATGCTTTACAAAATTATATTGACTTTTACTGCCTTTTTTCTTTTTTAAAAAATTTTTGATTCTTTGAGTACTTCGGTCATATATACAATGGATTTTGATAATATTCTCACATTCTTTTTCCCCTAGCCCCTCTTGAATCCATCATCTTTCTCTGACACCCTTAGCTTCTTGCTCTTTTTTTTCCACTAGGTCCAGTGTGTGCTGACTATATACTCATGGATGTAGAGTCCTCAAGTGGAGAATCATCTACCTACCAAAGACTTTATACCCTTAGAGAAAACTGACTTTCCCAAAAGCTATCAACTGCCAATAGCCCCTAAGCTGGAGTGGGGGCTTGTGAGTTCCCACCCCCTCAATTCTAGAAAGGCAGCTGGCTAGATCCTGCCCAGTCTTGAGCAAGAAATCACAAGTATTATGAATTCATGAGTAAAGTGGTCCTATTAAATCCACAAAGCAATGTTTCCTTTTGGTTTTCCTCAAATTCTGGCTCTTATAATCATGCCCCCTCGTTGTGAATGGTCCCTTACCTTTTGGGGAAAAAGTTATGACATAGATGTCCCATTAACAGTTGCACACTGCATGTATTTATTCTCTTTACTTTGGTCAGTGGTGAGTTTCTGCATTAATTCATCACAACTTGTTCAAACTCATTCTGATGAGGTCTGAGAATAGCATGAATCTGAGGGTTCTAAGGTAGAAATTTTCATCTCATTAAAAAATGAATTAAGAGTAACATTAATGACAATTTACCACATTAATATCAGATGTGAACTCCTGATACCTACTTGTTCATATGCATACATCTGGTTTTACAACTGAGTCCTTTGACCAACATCATAGATACTTCTTTTTTTAGTTTTTTATTAATTAATTTATTTATTTTTACACTCCATATTTTATTCCACCCACTCTGAATGTTCTACATCCCATACCTCCTCCCCATGCCACTGTCTTCACTTGGATGTCCCCACCCTCCACCCCTACCCCTGACAACTAAACTCCTTGGGGCCTCCAACATCTTGAGGGTTAGGTGCATCATCTCTGAATGAACACAGAGCCAGCAATCCTCTACTGTATGTGAGTTGGGGGCCTCATATCAGCTGGTGTATGCTGCCTGTTTGGTGGTCCAATATTTGAGAGATCTCAGAGGTTCCAATCAAATGAGACTACTGGTCCTCCTACAGGATTGCCCATCTCTTCAGCTTCTTTCAGTCTTCTCTAATTCAACAACAGGGTCAGCTGCTTCTGTCCATTCGGAACATACCATGCTTGTCCTTTGGGTCTGAGTTACCTCACTCAGGATGATATTTTCTAGTTCCATCCATTTGCCTACAAAACTCAGGATGTCCTCATTCTTAATAGCTGAGGAGTATTCCATTGTGTAAATGAACCATATTTTCTGTGTCCATTTTTCTGTTGTGGGACATCTGGGTTGTTTCCAGCTTCTGGCTATCACAAATAAGGCTTCTATAAACATATTGGAACACATGCCACTTTGGCATGTGGGGCATCTTTTGGGTATATTCCCAAGAGTGGTATAGCTGGGTCTTCAGGTAGATCTATTTCCAGTTTCCTAAGGAATCTCCAGATTGATTTCTAGAGTGGTGGTACCTGTTTGCAATCCCACCCGCAATAGAGGAGTGTTCCTGTTTCTCCACATCCTCTGCAACATGTGTTGTCACCTGTGGTTTTGATCTTAGTCATTCTGATTGGTGTAAGGTGGAATCTCAGGGTCATTGTGCTTTGCATTTCTCTGATCACTAAAAACATTGAACATTTCATTAGGTACTTCTCAGTCACTCAAGATCCCTCAGTTGTGAAATCTCAGTTTAGTTCTATACTCCATTTTCTTGATTGGATTGTTTGGGTTTTTGGTAATTAGTTTCTTGAGTTCTTTATATATATTGGATATTAGCCCTATATTGGATGTGGGGTTAGTGAAGATTGTTTTCCCAATCTGTAGGTTGCTGATTTGTATTATTGTCTATGTCCTTTGCCTTACAGAAGCTTTCCAGTTTCATGAGGTCCCATTTATTAATTCTTGGTCTTAGAGTACTTCTAAAGTAGTATTTATTTTGCCAACAAAGCAAGAAAAAGCAATTGAATGCTTCAAATTTGTTATATCTCTTAAGCATGTATTACTGAAAAGACAGACTCCTTTGACAGTGACAATCAGTATAGCTGGTACATCCTTCCTGACCTGTTTTTAAGAACTTTAAGCAGACACTTGATAATTATTATTAATCTAGTTGCATGGTCTGTTTCATTCCAGGTGTTCCAGCTTTTTTACCACTACATCCCTTGGTCAAAATGAAAGCTGATAATTATATTTTACACCCAAGTCCCTACCTTAATGCCATTTTCCTATGACAACATGACCAGCCACCCTTGAAGAAAGCAGAAACATTTTAGTTTCCATCTCATACTGCTACTCTACTGAAACAACAATGTCAAGCACAGAGATACTGATCGAAACTCAAAGCGAAATAATTCAGACTTATTTATAAGCATAAAATATTTTCTACTTTGATAAAACCTATTGTAGGGGAGTACTAGAACAAAGAAATGGGGGGTGATTGGGCATTGGGTATAGGGAAGAGGACTTATGGCACATATGGTTAGGGGGAAACTGGGAAAGGGGAAAGCATTTGGAATGTAAACAAATATAGAAAATAAAAAACAAACAATTCTGATATTGTCCATTAGAAACAACCCTTAAATATTTTAAAGTAAGAAAGTTATAAAGATGCTTTACATAGAGCACTATCCACTGTTATTTGGAATATGCACTGTATATTTTTCACAAAGAAATTTCTGTCTTGGGTACATTCTTGGTGATGAACCAAAATCTGACCTTAAACTATGGCCACCTTGAGTAGGGAAGGGATGAAGAGTCCTCTGTGCAATCTGTGGTATGACTGCTTTGTCACAGTAAAGAAGTTAGCTCAGCCAAGGCTCTGGTTTCTCTAGTATCTTTCAGCAAGTCTCTTCAGATATATGCTTTCTACGTTTCTCTGTCTCCAGGCGCCAATGCTCATCACACTCTACAGAATCTTTCTTCCAGTACTTTGTCCCTTTGTTTCCTGTGGTTTGATGAGACTGTAATGTTTAAAAAGACATAGACAAGCTTCAGCTGGTTGTAGTGCTTTGCTAATAATTGAGAATTAACTGATTTGCTATAAGCAATCAGGACCAAGTTTCTAGAAGTTCCATGTGCTGTAACACTAGAGTTTATACCTTAAATAGATTTTTTAATTGGCAAACAGTTTGACTGCAATAACATGAAAATCACAAGCTGACTATATAAGAATGCAAAAGCAGGGTAGTCCTGGGTCTTAAAGAGAGTGCAAAGAAGTTTTGATAACCCAAGAAGAGGATGAAATAATAAGCAAAAATAAATACAGAATTAGTTGCTAACTGGCGGCAGAGCTAGCTGAGGCCAAATGGCAGAAATATGTTCAAACTCAGTTTACATTTCCTCATGTAAGTGCCTGTTACCAAGTATTCCCTATCAATGCCTGTAGCATTAGATCTTCCTGAAATGTCCAGAATATTAAGTAATCTTGCCTTACTTGATTCATGTTTAGTCACTCAATTACAGCCAATAAAACAACTCAGTAAATGTCTCCTGAGCTGGTGAGGTTTGTGTCCACATCATATAGTCATCTGGGAAGAGGGAACATCAATTAGAAAATGACTCATTAAATTGACCTGTAGACAAATCTGTGGGGCATTTTCTTGAATAATGGGGAATACACAGGCCACTGGGGATGGTACCATCCCTGGGCAGAAGACCGTGAATTGTATAACAAAGCAGAATGAGTAGGCCATGGGAAGCACAGCTGTAATCAACACCCTTCCTCTCCTTTAATTCCTGTCTTAAGGTTCCTAACTTAGTCCTGTCTTGGCTTTCATGATGACTCACTGTAACCTCTAAACCAAATAAACCTTTTCTCCCAAAACTTTCTTTTGATTATATTCTTTATTGAAGAAATAGAAAGCAAATTGGGACATCTCTTTATAGATTTTTCTTTATAGCTCTGACAGTTTATCATTTTTCTTCACATTTGTGACAAGATTCTCAAAGAATGTTGATTTAATGGATAATTGTAAACTAGGTATGCTGAACAGAGTTTAAAGTGTACAAATTATATGGGAAATATCATAAATTTATACCTAATTATAATGAGCAAAAATCTTCTATGGATAAGAAAAAAAGGTGACTATGATATAGGTAGGTAACAGATGGGATGAGCTTATATGTAATTCAATGCTCACCCAGAAAAAGGAACTTTATGATCAGACTAAATAACAGGTCAGATTCAGATCCTATGTAATACAGGAATACTGTCACAAACACAAAACGGAGTAGAAAAATATGTGCTAACTATTCAATGCACTTCATTGAGTTTTGGCCTGGGTTTAGTATGCTAATGGAGTCATCTCTCCTAGGAGTCATGACAGCCTTCTTCAAGCAGATTAAATTTTGAACTTGTACCATACACAGTGATTTGAAAATCTAGAATATGAGAAATAATTATAAAAACAGATGCATAAAAAAAAGGATGCATACAAATGCACACTATATTTGGGGTAGGCATTTTAAGGGATATTGCCTGAACTTTTTTTCAAAACTGAAAGTCAGTCTTTAAAGTCAGAAAATTTGAACCATGCCACCAGTGGCTGGTGTTAATTTATTAACAGCAGACATAAGAAAATTCTTCAAGTGAAAAGGGCCCAGGCAGAAAAAGTTGAAGCTCTCATATAAAGCATTTGGGGATGCTGGACAGAGTGCTGATATGAACATCACATCTTAGAAGTTCTGAGTCACAAGACCCTGAAACCAGTGCCTTTTTACTACTTAGGTTTATTTCATTTTCCACATATTTTCCACTGTGATTATTTGAACTTTGTTTCTACCTGATGAGCAGACCTGGAGACCTAGACGTATCCTCTGCATGTCAATCCATACATAATCAACAAATTGCATTCATTGACAATCTTTTGTTTTATTTCATCTATCTGATATTTATGTTTACTGAAGAATAAATTCTTTGAACCAAAATTATTTTATTCCTATGTCAATATACTCTCTTGAGAAATATATATATATATATATATATATATATACATATATGTATATATATATATATGAACAGTTGGTTTATTCCACTATTGATCTCTCAGAGGAAATTATAATACTCTGTTTTTTCCAAAGGGGTAGCAAGACTCATTTTTAATTAAGAAAGTATGAATGATGTAAAATAATAGTTTTATTTTAACACTGTATTTTGATGTGGTTTATGAGTTCTCACTATAATGTTCCACTTGTATAAGTCAAATGATGATGTTTTCCCATCATACTTCTATAGGAAATTATTCTGCAGGAGTTAATTAATTTTTAATTTATTTTGCATATGCATGGTATATATATGGAGGTTATAGGACAACTTGTATTGCTGTTTCACTCCTTCCACAAAGTATGTTCTGGGAATCAAACCCAGTTCATCAGGCTTGGCAGCAACCACCTTTATCCAGTGATCTACCTCACTAGCCTTACTTAACTTTTTTCACTTATTAAGAACTTCAGGAATGACTAGAATCTTGCTTGATCAAATCCATCTTCCCATTCCCTCCCCTCTAACTCCTCTTATGCTGTGACTATCTCTTTCCCCTCTAAGTTCATGTAATGTTTCAGGAACGTTAAATTGATTTTCTCTCATTCCTTGTATTCATAGATCGTGAGTGTTGGAAAGCATGTCAAAGGCTACCATTATATCATCGCAAATTTGGTAAGAAATCTTATTTTTCTATCTTTACTAAGAATTGATAAAGTTTCCAGGATTGTGTCTTTAAAAGAATGCTCTAATCAATGGTCAAACTGCATTATTTAGTATACTTCAGGTTATGTTATTAAAATAACTTCCATAATTTCAAATGGTCAAATCTTTAAAAGAATGCTCTAATCAATGGTCAAACTGCATTATTTACTATACTTCAGGTTATGTTATTAAAATAATTTCCATACTTTCAAAATTTATAGTGGATTTGCCATGGAGAATTTTAATAATTATTGTGTTTTCTTTACCATTATACCACCTGTCAAATTAAATACTGGCTTTTTGTCTGTCTAAATAATAAATCCTAGTATATAAATAAATATATTCTCTAGTTGGAACAAAAGACATAGTGGCTAATTACACAAATATTTTGAATGGAATTAATAAATTTTAAACTATATCAGCCTTTCAACTCACCTAAAGATGGATAATAAACAACATGGAATGTACTGCTTGAAGGATCCAGACATGTCTTTGTAGAATATCTAACAAGGTTTACTGAGTGCTTCTTGTTAACCCACCAGCTTGGGGAAACAGACTGTTTTTTATTATATTTTATTATAGAAAAGTTTCATCTTAGACCTTAGAACCCCACTGTGGCTTATCCTAGGAAAGTCAGTGATACTTCAATGGCTTTTCTACTATTACCTGTCATATTTCTAATGTTGAGTGTGCCATCTCATGTTTAGAAGGTCCAGCTGCACGTTAAGTGTGCCATCACATGTCCATAGAAAGAGGTCCAGTCTGGTGAACTGGATTGCAGAATAGAGGTGAGACAGTATAATGGAACAATAGTTTATAAAAAGTATCATACCGTGTTTCTTGAATAGAGTATAATGTTTCAATACAATATATTATTATAGAAATATCAGCAAGTTCAGCTCATCTTTTCTATTTATTCTAGTAGTTCCCCAGTTTACAAATAGTGTTATCTATTTGCAAAAATATAAATATTAAAGCAAATACTTTTGTTTTTTCTAAATGTCTCATAAAAGGCTATGATCAGGCATATCTCTATTCTTGTTGACATTATATAATAAGTTTCTAATTAATTACTGCAGATGGCAGTTCTTACAGCTATTCTTTCTAAGCAATATAATCAGCGAAGAAAATCAATGTGTTATAAACTAGCATAAAATTAGTAGCTTACATTGGGAGCTAGAATAAATAAGACAATGCATAGTGGAAAGAAATGATATTTATGGCCCAGTAGTGGATTTCAGAGTCATCCTTAAATAGCCTGAGTGGGTGGCAGCACATTTATACTAAAGTATAAACATATGAAATGGAAAACCATTTGTTTCCTAGATGCAAAAGCACTCATAAGAAATATTAAGCTTTTATTATGAAAAGATCAGTGACATGCACTCAGTTGTGTTATTATATACAATATTAATATGGATTTTCTTGGCATTCAATCATGCATATAAGATAACTAGTCTGTTCTTTTAGCCAGTTCAAAACTATTTCTTAATAACTATTAATACAGGATTCCCAAATGCAAAATTTGGTCAGAATCTAAAACATTTTTATTAACATTACAACATTGTTTAAGATTGATTTCACAGAAATTAAAGATGAGGTAGGGAACTGGAGTTGTAGTTCACCTGGGCTACACAGCAAAGACAAGATCGGGCTAAGCTAAAAAGAGACTGTCTTAAAAAAAAAAAAGAATAGAGCCGGGCAGTGGTGGCGCACGCCTTTAATCCCAGCACTTGGGAGGCAGAGACAGGTGGATTTATGAGTTCGAGGCTAGCCTGGTCTACAGAGTGAGTTCCAGGTAAGCCGGGGCTACACAGAGAAACCCTGTCTCGAAAAACCAAAACCAAAAAACAAACAAACAAAAGAATAGAAATCTTATCTATCATACTACTTTTACTGAACATTTTATCATAGGTCTTATCAAGAAGAATTGGGCAAAAAGGAAATAAAAGTTACCCAGATTGAGAAAGGAGGTTTTGCATATAGGACTATCATAAGGAATTTTTGAAAATAACGATTGGGCCAATAGATGAATTAATTGAGCAGTTTTATAGGCCTCAAAGTCAAAAGATAAACATCTATTGCATTTAGAATATTATAACACAGTACCTGAAATAACTTTTAAAAATTATAATCATTGAACTATGATTGACAATTAACAGGAGACTATTACTTAACCTGTCATTAAAGCTTGAAACATATATTACCAGCTTGCTACATACATATGTTCCAGATTTATTTTAGCAAAATGACTTAGTCACCATTTGAAAATCAAAGCAATAGATATAATATAGAATCTGTATTTAGCAAAAGGAGAATAAAACTAAATAAACAACAATATGTGGGAAATTGTACTATGAATTCATAAACATAGGGTTTTTGTCAAAATCTAGGATACCCTTTATTTAAATAAGGTTAACAACCTGGAGACCAGGGGTTTAAATATGGTATTTTAAAATGATTACTCCTCTGACTAGGTATGGTGGTTCATGTCTATAACCCCAACACTTGGAAGCTTGATGCAGGAGAATAGCAGTATCTAGGCTACCCTGGGCTATGAAGTTCAAGGTGAGCTTGGACAACTTAGTACAATACTCATTTCAAAAAAAATGAAAGGAAAGACAGGGATGGTGACACCTGTAATCCCAGCGTTCAATAGGCTAACACTGCAGGGTTGCCATGAATTCCAGACCTGTAAATTCACAGTAAGTTCTGGGCAAGCCTAAGTTGCAAAGTGAGACCCTGTCTCCAAAAGTTCTTTTTTTATTAATCATTTTATTTGTTTACACTTAAAATGATATCTTCCTTCCCAGTTACCCCTCCACAAACCCCTCATCTCATTCCCCCCACCCCCCTCCACTTCGCCTCTGTGAGGGTGCTCCTCTCGAATGAGCTTAGCATTCGACAAGCATTTTTTCATCTAGATGTTTTACTGTTTTTAACTTAATGAAGGCAGCTGTGTTAAGATTTTACCCTTTTAAACCCTAGGATCTCCTTCCTAATGTATTAAGTGGTCTATTTTCCCAAAGCAAACAACACGATATACCTACTGCGGCTTTCCCTTTGTATCCCTCTTAGCTGTTACTTCCAGTCAAGGCACTTGTCTCACCAGATCTTAGTGAGGACTTAGTCACTCTTTTAGGGAGTTGCTTTAAAACCTTAGATTATCTTCTAGTTCCTTCTGGCTTCAGAAATGACATCATGTCGTAATAGTATAATTTTTTTTTCATTCCTTAAATTGTTCTTTTAAACCTACTGTATTCTAAGAAGTTTCCACATCCCTTTGGCAGTTTTTTTAATAAAAATTGCTTCACAGCAATCGTGTTCAGACCAGGATGATTCCTCTTTCTTCCTGTATAAAATGACTCTTCAACTTTACTGTGTCTCTACTGAACTTCTCATCCTGCACCCCTCAGCTTGGTCATTGTGCTTGGACTTTTTTAAACTTTAATTGGGTTTTTCGGACCTTTAAATACATGTGTTTATTTTATAGACTGTAAAATAGAGTCTGGTGTAATTTACCAAAGATCATATAGATCATTAAGTCTCAAAGACACGTCTAAATCTCTGATCTGTCTGATTGAAAAAATAAATAAGTTCTTAAATTGATAGCATATCCAAGAAACCAAGACACATAGTGAATGTTCATTTGAACATATACCTATAGGCATCAGGGCCAACTGACCTTATACACATTATTCTGTTTGTATACTTACTCTTCCTTCAGCCATTGAACAATTTAAGTACAACTGCAAATAGCAATACAAGACCCTTGGCACTAAATCAGAATCATGTTTTTCTTTAGGTTTTTATTTTTAAAATAAAGTTCATATCTGAGAAAACACTAATATCTATCAGAAAGAAGTATAAAATTATAGCATATTCAACATGTATAACTAAAGACTAATTGTATTCATTCCTTACACATAAACACATATACATATAGGCACCATTCATATCTCAATCAAAGGAAAAGAACATGTGTTCATCCATGTTCCATATTTAGCTTCAACGTGGGAACAAGATACAATTCATCAAACATCTAGTCTAGAAGTTTTATACAATCACAATGAACCAGTTAAAAGGCGACCAACTTGCCAACACTGTCCTAATGTGCTTCCTGTGTGTTTCAATTTTTCTGTCCTAATCTACATGCACACCAAAAGCGTCTACCTAAACCTCAACTCTTCACAGTAAGTTTTAAAAGATGATAAGGGAGAGTTTTCCTCATTTTCTTGATCTCTGGTAACTGCACCAGAGGATCCTTACCATGACTTTGTGTAAAACACAGCAGTAATGTTGATATGAATCAGATAAAACATAAAAATAGACTTATTTACATTGATGATGTAATGAGCTTACTGATTGACATATATCATCAGTGAGATATCAGATGCCTATAATTCTGAATATTTCTCCAGCAGCGAATATTAACAAGAAATTCAAGTTGGGAATGAACCTAGAGAGGTTGCTACTTACTGTAAAGTGCAGTCAATTTAGGAGGCCATTTTCACAAGAGGGGGAGCTCTCCTGTCTTAACCCTGTGCTCAGGAACATTGTTTTGATAGTTAGCCACTGATTTCCCAGTAACTGGAGAGTAACTGACTTCACTATAGTGTGGCCATAGATTCCCCCTTCATTTCCATGATTTTCTGTAGACTCCAACAAATCTAAGTGGTCACCAAAGTCACTTTTGCCAAGGAACCTGGCTCACAGTTATTCCTCAAAAACTAATAATAATTAGGGAATTAAATAACTTAATAATTAAATTATTATTATTATTAAATAATAATCAATTTTCTATATAAAATCATGAGAATGTAAATGAAAGGGAAATGCTGTCTATACTCAAATATAGCTAAAATTAACCAAGCCACCCACCATTCATTCAAACTATAGCTGACAGGAGCTTGTTATAATCAGACAAAATAATTGTTTTTCCTTTTCCTTCAGTGTGCTGTTTGACAGACTTTGCATTTAACGGTGTCCCTGCAGACTGCAATTTGCCTGTGTCTTGCAGCTGTGGCTAAAGCTCCACAGAAGGCTTAGCAGACTTTCTATTTCAGCTAATGCTGAAAGAAAATAACAATCTCATCAATTAGTAGCTAATGCAAGAGCTGAATTACTGTGGCTTTTTGGAAAACAGGAAAATTATTTGTCTGCCTGTGGGTCTGTCCTGTGTGCTGGTGAAAGCAAGCAAATGTTCCACACTGACCGTTTCGTAGCTAGAGATTAATGGGCAGTGTGTTTCCCAGTTCTCAAACATAAGTTTACGATGTCTGGCTTATTTCTCAATGAAATGAGAATGTTACTGATGAGCTGTCAAAATGTCAGACACACAATAGGCCCAAAATAAATACCAGTTAAGTGAACGAATTAATAATCAGTTACAATTACTGAACATATACCCAAAGTGTTAGATACTAGGAATATTCTTCTGTTTAGTGTGGAGGTAATCTAAAGCTTGAAAGAAACAGGTTAGAATCAAACCTTGGGTTTCTTTTGTGCCTTTCCTCTCCCGATAATATTATAACAATTAACAAAATTAAAAGCATACATTTCATAATAATATGAAGGAATACAAAGTACAAAGGATGAACACTCTCATAAAACCTTGGCCCTGTTGTAAATTCAAAGGTGAACTTGAAAAGATTTTTGCCTTAAACTCTGATCCTTAGTTTTCTTACCTTAAAATTAATCAGATCTTCCCAGTATCCAAGGCATGATTGAGCCGAATAGATAAGCTGTAATATAATGAGCACAGGACAGGACATATCGCGAATTCTGATAATATAAACCCTGTTAGTTCACACCCACTGACTTCTCAGCAACAATTTGCCTAGTCATCAGTGGAATAATGTTTCTTCGTAGATCAACAGGCATGTGATTATACAAGAACTGCTGAAGAACAAGGATGTTTAATGAACTAAATCTCATGAACTTTCCTACTGATTTACAGGGTTTCAAGGATATTTCTCTTGAGAGATTTATACATGGAGGAGCAAATGTCACCGGATTCCAGTTGGTAGATTTTAACACCCCCATGGTAACCAAACTAATGGATCGCTGGAAGAAACTAGATCAAAGAGAATATCCAGGATCTGAAACACCTCCAAAGGTATTTGGTTTTGTATATTTTTGCATATTTTGTACTATTATTGCTTTAAATTTTTTAAGTTATTTCATTTTATGTATATAAGTGCTTTTGCTTTCATATATGTCTGTGTGCCATGGGTATGCGTTGTACTCTCAAAGGACAGAAGAGAGAGTCAGATCTGCTAGGGCTGGTGTTATTGGTGGTTATACGCCATCACATGGGCACTGGGAACATTACCTGGGATCCCAAATGAAAACAATGTGTTCTTAATGGCCAAGCCCAATCTCCAGATCATGTTAATATGTTTTATTTTATCATCCATCTTTTTAATGCTTTCAGACACCGTGTGGCATCTTCTCACAGTCTTTGCACTAAACAGTGACTGAGTACTTTATAAATGTTTGTGTAGCTGGTACAGTGAATAAAACGCTGGCTAGGAAGCGTGAGAACCTGAGTTCAGATCCCCAGCCCCGCCCACAAACAACTAGTGCAGAAGTGTACTCCAGTAACTCCCAGATCTGGGAAGTGGAGGTCCGAGGCTCACTAGCCAGTCCGGATAGCCAATCCAGTAGAACTGGCATTCAGTGAGAAGTCTGGTCTTGAACAACAAGGTACAGAGCAGGAGAGAAAGTCATCTGAATAGATTTCTAGCCTCCAGATGTCCACAAACAGGTGTTGTCTCAATAGTTCGATTTTACCAATGAAGATGATTGCATGAAAGTCTGCTAGCTCAGAGAAAGCCCCCAGCTGACCTTCCTCCACAGTTGATGTCCAAAAGGGAAAAACTCCTTGTGCACACTGTCCCTATAACACCTGAAACTGAATGTCTCTCCCTTTTACTTCCTGTCTATCTCTCTGTCCATCTTTTTGACTTCCTCTTCCACTATATGGTTTTGTCTTTTGTATACTCCCTCCTGGTCTACTGCTTGCTTGCTCTTTAGTCCTTTATTTAGTCCTTTTTATTTACTTATTTTATTTATTACTTTATTTACTTACTTTATTTATTACTTTATTTACATAAGTTACTTTATTTATTTACCTTATTTAGTTCTGTTTAGCAGAAAGCTCTTGGATGTGTGTTAGAGCTGAATCACACCACAACTAAAAACACATTTTTCTTGTAAATAAGGCATTCTCAAATATCCCACAAATCACAGATGAGCCTAACTATGCATACACATGACCATGTACATTCATACATATGCCATATATACACATAGGCATTCAGATACCACAAAAATAATTTTCAGATCTCTGCATATGATAACAGGGATCAAATCAAGCAGTTTCTTCTTGTCTTCTATAAGAGCATTTAAAGTTTTGTATTTAAAATTTTTATTAACTAACATTTAAATGGAGATGACTATTTTTAATTTTCTGCCCAGATAAAAACAGCTTTGAAAAAGTAGTTTATATCAAGTAGATAAATTAGAAAATTACAGTAGATAAAAATGTAAAGCTTTTATGCAATGCTTCTTTTGATTTAAGAGTAAAACACTGGGCTCTTTAATTTTTATTTAATTTTATGTATCTATGTATCTGTATATGGGTTTATGTATATGATTATACACAGAGTCCAAAAAAGGGTGCCAGATCCATGCAAATGTGGTTTTGAGCAGTGGTGGGCAAATGATATGGGAACTGAGAACACAATTCAGTCATCTGCAAGAGTAACAAGTGCTTTCAATCACTGAGCCACCTTTTCTGCTGTGTGTGTGTGTGTGTGTGTGTGTGTGTGTGTATGTGAGTGGGTGTGTGAGTGTGTATGACATGTAAGATATATATGACATGTTTTTAATATGTACATACCATATTATCATAATTATGCATATTAGCTGAAGTTGTACTTTATCAAGAGAAGAGTTTAACATAGATTTAAATCAGACAGAGATTAAAGAGTTTAACATAGATGTAAAGAAAAAAGAGTCACTGAGGAATAAAAAGGTAAATGCCGAAGATATGAGTGTCAGCTTCTCAAAAGACATAGCTACCTAATGTATGTATGTGTACATATATATATAAATTTGTGTATATATGTTTATGTATATGTGCCTGTGTGTTTGTGTATATATATATATATGCATATATATTTGTACATATTTTATATTTATACTTATATTTATATATGCATATGCATCCATATATGTGTATATACACACATATATTTATATACACATACATATATATACATTATACATTCATATATATATACATACATACCATATACATATACAGCATAAACAACTCCACATACACATACACATATACATCATAAACACATACACATACATATACATAATATACATAGACAGCATATACATATATAACATGTACATATACAGTATATACACATACATATACATATGTATCATGAGTGTGTCATTAACATTTGCAGAGAAAACTCACAAGTTTCTACTCATGGGCACATTTTGTCTCATCTGAAATAATGAGTCCTAGCTATCAGATCAATGAAGACATTCTGTTCTGACTCCAACTTACTGTTCTTGAGCACCACATAATGAATCTTAATATTTAATCATTTCTTAACTAGGCATTTCACGGCCGGGTGGTGGTGGCACATGCCTTTAATCCCAGCACTTGGGAGGCAGAGGCAGAGGCAGGTGGATCTCTTGAGTCCGAGGCCAGCATGGTCTACAAAGTGAGTTCCAGGATAGCCAGAGCTACACAGAGAAACCCTGTCTCAAAAAACAAAACAACAACAACAACAAAAAAAAAACCTAGGCATTTCAGTAGACTTTTAATATATAATTTGACATTCAGATATAGAAAAACAAAACAATGAGTATAATCAGCTATTTTATTTTCTAGGTATAAGGTTTTTGTTTTTGTTTTGATTTTTGTTTTTGTTTTAAATTGTCAACTTTCCCTTTCAATATTGAAATTAGAGAGGTAACTTATAAAATGAAGGAATTACAAAATGAAGTATTTATTGGGTGTCTACTATTTGCTAATCATGGTTGACATTTGAATGCTTTGAGATATTAAGTGAATATGGTAATTAGCCTCCTGTCAGTAAAAAGTCAGAGTTCCTGGACTTCAACCAGTTCTGGAATTTGGCATCTCCCACCACCACACCTCCAAATAGAGTCTGACTCACACCACAGAGGTGCTTTACCCTGATAAGATAAGATGTTCTATCCTGGGTTTTTTGTTACTCCAAAAGAATTTGAGAATTGCTCATTCTAGATCTATGAAGGATTGGTTTGGGATTTTGATGGGGATTGCATTGAATCTGTAGATTGCTTTTGGCAAGATGGCCATTTTTACTATATTGATCCTGCCAATCCAAGAGCATGAAATATTTTTCCATTTCCTGAGGTCTTCGATTTCTTTCTTCAAGGACTTGAAGTTCCTGTCATACAGATCTTTCATTTGTTTGGTTAGAGTCACACTAACATACTTTATATTGTTTGTGGCTATTGTGAAGGGTGTTATTTCCCTAACTTCTTTCTCAGCCTGCTTGTCCTTTGAGTACAGGAAGGCTACTGATTTGCTTGAGTTGATTTTATAACCAGTCACTTTGCTGAAGTTGTTTATCAGCTGTAGGAGTTCTCTGGTGGAGTTTTTTGGGTCACCTACATATACTATCATATCATCTGCAAATAATGATAGTTTGACTTCTTCCTTTCCAATTTGTATCCCTTTGACTTCCATATGTTGTCTAATTGCTCTCGCTAGAACTTCAAGTACTATATTGAAAAAATATGGAGAGAGAGGGCAGCCTTGTCTAGTCCCTGATTTTAGTGGGATTGCTTCAAGTTTCTGTCCATTTAGTTTGATGTCGGCTACTGGTTTTCTGTATATTGCTTTTACTATGTTTAGGTATGGGCCTGGGTAATCAATAACCCCGACCTCAAGCAGTACTACAGAGCAATTGTGTTAAAAACTGCATGGTATTGGTACAGCAACAGGCAAGTAGATCAATGGAATAGAATTGAAGATCCAGAAATGAACCCACAGAGTTATGGTCACTTGATCTTTGATAAAGAAGCTACAACCATCCAGTGGATAAAAGATAGCACTTTCAACAAATGGTGCTGGTTCAACTGGAGGTCAACATGCAGAAGAATGTGAATTGACCCACTCTTATCTCCTAGCACTAAGATCAACTCCAAGTGGATCAAGGACCTTTACATAAAACCAGACACACTGAAACTATTAGAGAAGAAACTGGGGAAGACCCTGGAGGAAATGGGCACAGGAGGGAAGTTCCTGAACAGAACACCAATAGCTTAAGCTCTAAGATCAACAATTGACAAATGGGACCTCTTAAAATTACAAAGTTTCTGTAAGGCAAAAGACACTGTCAGAAAGACAAAACAACAACCAACAAATTGGGAAAAGATCTTCACCAACCCCACATCCGACAAAGGGCTAATATCCAATATATACAAAGAACTCAAGAAGTTAGACCGCAAAGAACCAAATAACCCTATTAAAAAATGGGGCTAAACAAGGAATTTTCACCAGAAGAAATTCAGATGGCTGAGAAGCACCTTAAGAGGTGTTTAACATCATTAGTCATCAGGGAAATGCAAATCAAAACAACCCTGAGATTCCACCTCACACCAGTCAGAATGGCTAAGACTAAAAACTCAAGAGACAACAGGTGCTGGCAAAGATGTGGAGAAAGAGAATCACTCCTCCATTGTTGGTGGGATTGCAAGATGATACAACCGCTCTGGAAATCAGTATGGCAGTTCCTTAGAAAACTGGGCATGACACTTCCAGAGGACCCTGTCATACCACTCCTGGGCATATACCCAGAGGATTCCCCTGCATGCAATAAAGACACATGCTTCATTATGTTCATAGCAGCCTTATTTATAATAGTCAGAAGCTGGAAAGAACCCAGATGTCCCTCAACGGAGGAATGGATACAGAAAATGTGGTATATTTATACAATGGAATGCTACTCAGCAATTAAAAATAATGAATTCATACAATTTGTAGGAAAATGGTTGGATCTGGAAAATATCATCCTAAGTGAGTCAACCCAATCACCAAAGAATACACATGAATTGCAATCACTGATAAGTGAATATTAATGAGCCCAGAAGCTCTGAATACTCAAGACACAATTAGCTAAGCAAAAGATTCCCAAGAAAAGGGATGGACAGGACCCTGGTCTGGAAAAGACGAAATCCGGTTTTGTAGGAGAGTACCAGAACAGAGAAATGGTGGAGAAGGGGGAGGTGATTGGGGAATGGGGTGGGGGAAGAGGACTTATGGGACATATGGTGAGGGGGGGAACTGGAAAGGGGAAAGCCTTTGGAATGGAAACAAAGAATATAGAAAATAATTGATAAAAGGAAAAAAATAAAAAAATAAATAAAAAAGATAAGATGTTCTGCCAAGATGGTCTGCCCAATAATCTAATCTATTATGTCTTTCTGTAAAGTTTGTTTGCCGAATCCTTATGTCATTAAATTCCTTTGATTAAACCCCCAATTTATTTTCTTTCCAATAAGAAGAGGCCTAAAATAAAAAGTGAACTCACATTGCTCTCTCAAAGCCTGCTTTGGAAAGTTAGTCCTATGCATAATAAATAAATTGGCTTTTTTTCCAGAATTTTTTCTATATTCTTTGTTTATATTCCAAATGATTTTCCTTTTCCCAGTTCCCCCCTCTCCATAAGTCCCATAAGCCCTCTTCCTTCTTCCCATTCCCCAATCAACCCCCTCCCACTTCTCTGTCCTGGTAATCCCCTACAATGCTGCATCAATCCTTACCAGGACCAGGGCCCTCTCCTTCCTTCTTCTTGGGGATGATTTGATATGTGAGTTGTGTCTTGGGTATTCAGAGCTTCTGGGCTAATATCCACTTATCAGTTGACTATAAGAGCAATTCTCAAATTCATATGGAATAACAAAAAAAACCAGGATAGCTAAAACTATTTTAAACAGTAAAAGAACTTCTGGGGAAATCAGTATCCTGGACCTCAAGCAGTCCCACTGAGCAATAGTGTTAAAAACTGCATGGTATTGGTACAGTGACAGGCAGGTGGATCAATGGAATAGGACTGAAGACCCAGAAATGAACCCACACACCTATGGTCACTTGATCTTTGACAAAGGAGCTCAAAACATCCAGTGGAAAAAAGAGTCTTTTCAACAAATGGTGCTGGTTCAGTTGGAAGTCAGCATGCAGAAGATTGTGAATTGATCCATTCTTATCTCCTTATACTAAGCTCAACTCCAAGTGGATCAAGGACCTCCACATAAAGCCAGACACACTGAAACTAAGAGAAAAGAAACTGGGGAAGACCCTTGAGGACATGGGCACAGGGGGAATGTTCCTGAACAGAACACCAATAGCTTATGCTCTAAGATCAAGAATTGACAAATGGGACCTCATAAAATTACAAAGTTTCTGTAAGGCAAAGGACACTGTCAAAAGGACAAAACTGCAACCAACAAATTGGAAAAAGTTCTTCACCAACCCTACATTTGACAGAGTGCTAATATCCAATATACACAAAGAACTCAAGAAGATATATTGGCTTTTTAATAAAAGGTCAGAGGACCATGAAATACATAAGTGATGATAATTTTAATGTTACCATTTGATGATTTTCCTACTATTGCTTTGGACTAATTATTATGTTGTAGTATGTGGTTTATGCTTATAATAATTCTGGTTCACTGACAACTATTTTTATTTAAAGCATTTTTATAGTAATTTCATAAATACAGCTACATAAAATATAACAGAATCCATATCACATATATATAACATTTGCACAGTTCTTAGAATGATTCTGGGTACCTGGAAAATATTTAATATACATATTTCCATATTTTATTGGCTATTTTATTTATTTACATTTTTAATGTTATCCTCTTTCCCGGTTTCACCTCTGCAAACCCCCTATCCAATCCCCTTCCCCTGTTTCTATGAGTATGCTCCACTACCCATCCACCCTCTCCTGCCTCACTGTCTTAGAATTTGTGTACACTGAGGTATAGGACCTTCATAAGACCAATGGACTCCTCTCCCATTGATGCCAGATAAAGCCATCTTCTGCTACATATGCGTCCATGGGTCTCTCCATGTGTCGTCCTTGGTTGGTGGTGTAGTCCCTGGGAGCTTTTGGGGGGGGATTTGGTGGTTGATATTGTTGTTTTTCCTACGAGGTTGCAAACCACTTCTGCTCCTTCAGTCCTTTCTCTAGTTCCTCCATTAGGAACTCTGTGCTCAGTCCTATGGCTAGCTCCCAGCATCCCCATCCATATTGGTCCTGCTCTGGTAAAGCCTCTCAAGAGACAGCTATATCAGGCTCCTTTCAGCAAGCACTGCTTGGCCTCAGCAAAAGTTTCTGGGTTTTGTGTCTGCATGTGGAATGAATCCCCAGGTGGGGCAGTCTCTGGATGACCTTTCTTTAAATCTCTGCTCCACTCTTTGTCCTAGTATTTCCTTTAGACAGGAGCAATTCTGAGTTAAAATTTTTGAGATGAGTGGGTGACCCCATCCCTCAACCAGGGGCTGTGCCTAACCTCAGGATATGGTCTCTACAGGATCTCTCTCCCCTTAGTTGGGTGTTTCAGTTAATGTCATCCCCGTTGGGTCCTGGCAGCCTCTTGCTTTCCTGTCATTGGGACTTTCTTGTGGCTACCCCCAGTTCCCCATTCCCCATTGCTACACACCTCTATTCAATTTCCTCACCCTCTATACATTTCCTCCATCCCGTCCCATATTTGATGCTACCCTCCTTTTCCCCCCTGTTCATCCCAAGTTCCTCCTACCATCTACTTCCCATGATTTTGTTCCTCCTTCTAAGTAGGACTGAAGCATCCACAATTTGGTCTTCCTTTTTGTGGAGCTTCATATATTCTGTGAATTGTATTGTAAGTATTCAGAACTTTTTGTATAATAACCACTTATCAGTAAGTACATACCATGTGTGTTCTGATGTGACTAGGTTACCTGACTCAGGATGATATTTTCAAGTTCCATTCATTAGCCTGTGTACTTCATGAATTCATTGTTTTTAATAGCAAAGTAGTACTACATTGTGTAAATGTACCACATTTTCTGTATCCATTCCTCTGTTGGGGGACATCTGGATTGTTTCCAGCTTCTGGCTATTACAAATAAGGCTGCTATGAGCATAGTAGAGCATGTATCCTTGTTACACATTGGAGCATCTTTTGGGTGTATGTCCAGGAGTGGTATAGGTGGGTCCTCATTAATATGTCCAATTTTTTTAGGAATTGTCAGACTGATTTCCACAGTGATTGTACCAGCTTGCAATCCCAACAACAATGGAGGAGTGTTCCTTTTTCTCCACATCCTCCCAAGAATCTGCTGTCACCTGAGTTTTTGATTTTAGCCATTCTGACTAGTATGATATGGAATCTCAGGGTTGTTTTGATTTTCATTTCTCTGATGACTAAGGATGTTGAATTAAGGTGCTTCTGAGCCATTTGAAATACCTCAGTTGAGAATTCTCTGTTTAATTGTGTACTTCATTTTTCAAATGTGTTATTTGCTTCTCTGGAGACTAGTTATTAGCCTTCTATCAGATGGAAAGTTGATAAAGAACTTTTCCCAATCTGTTGGTTTCATTTTTGTACTATTGACAGTGTCCATTGTCTTACTGAAGCTTTGCAATTTTATGAAGTCCCATTTGTTTACTGTTGATCTTAGAGCATAAGCCCTTGGTGTTCTGTTCAGGAAAACTTTCCCTATTCCCATATGTTTGAAGCTCTTCCCTACTTTCTCTTCTATTAGATTCAGTGTATCTTATTTTATGTGGAGGTTCTTGATCCACTTGGACTTGAGCTTTGTACAAGCAGATAAGAATGGATAAATTTGCATTCTTCTACATGTTTACCTCTAGTTGAACCCACACAATTTATTGAAAATGCTGTCTTTTTCTACTGGATGGTTTTAGTTTCTTTATCAAAGATTCAGTTACCAGAGGTGTATGGGTTCATTCCTGGGTTTTCAGTTCTATTCCAGTAATCTACCTGCCTGTCTCTGAACCAATTCCATTTGGTTTCTATCACTGATCCTCTGTAGTACAGCTTGAGGTCAGATATGGTGATTACCGCAAATGTTCTTTTATTGTTGAGAATAGTTTTTGCTATCCTGAGTTTTTGGTTATTCCAAATGAATTTGAGAATTTCTCTTCCTAATTCTATGAAGAATTGAGTTGGAAATTTGATGGAGATTGCATTGAATCTGTAGATTGCTTTTGGAAAGATGGCCATTTTTACTATATTAATTCTGCCAATCCATGAGCATGGGAGATCTTTCCATCTTCTGAGGTCTTCTTCTATTTCTTTCTTCAAAAACTTGAAGTTCTTGTCATACATATATTTCACTTGCTTCATTAGTGCCACACCAAGATATTTTATAATATTTGTTACTATTGTTAAGGGTGTCCTTTCCTTAATTTCTTTCTCAGCCTGCTTATCCTTTGAGTGGAGGAACGCTATTTGTTTGAGTTAATTTTATATCCAGTCATGTTGCTGAAGTTGTTTATCATGTATAGGAGTTCTCTGGTGGAATTTTTGTGATCACTTAAGTATACTACCTTATCATATGCAAATAGTGATATTTTGACTTCTTCCTTTCCAATTGACTTCTTCCTTTTGACCTCCTTTAGTTGTGTAATTGCTCTGGTTAGAACTTTGATTACTATATTGAAAAGAAAGGGAGAGAGTGGGCAGCCTCGTCTAGTCCCTGATTTTAATGGGTTTGCTTCATGTTTCCATTTAGTTGGATTTTGGTTACACATTTGCTGTATATTGCTTATACTATGTTTAGGTGTGAGCCTTGAATTCCTGATCTTTCCAGCTTTTAAAATTAAGAAGTGTTGAATTTTGTCAAGTGCTTTTTCAGCATCTAATGGGGTGATCATGTGGGTTTTTTTTCTTTGAGTGTTTATATAGTAGATTTTGTTGATGATTTCATATATTGAACCATCCCTACATCCCTTGATCTTGGTGCATGGTCATTTTGATCTGTTCTTGGATTTGGTTTGTGAGAATTATATTGAGTATTTTTTTGTTCAAATTTATAAGGGAAATTGTTCTGAAGTTCTTTTTCTTTGTTGAGTTTTTGTGTGGTTTAGGTATCACTGTACCTGTGACTTCACAGAACAAATTTGTTAGTGTTCCTTCTTTTTCTATTTTGTGGAATAGTTTGAAGAGTACTGGTATTAGGTCTTCTTTGAAGGTCTGATAGAATTCTGCCAAAACCCATTTGGTCCTAAACTTTTTTTGGTTGGGAGACTTTTAGTGACACTATTTTCTTAGGGGTTTTGGGACAGTTTAAATATTGATCTGATCCTTATTTAACTTTGGTATCAGTCTAGAAAATTATCCATTTTATCCAGATTATCCAGTTTTGTTGAATATAGGCTTTTGTTTTAGTATCATAATTTTTTTTTAAATTTCCTCAGTTTCTGTTGTTATATGTGTTGTTGTTATAATACTGTTTAAATTTCAATTTGTCATAGAATATCTTGATTTCTCCATTTATGGCAATTGAGAGTTTTGCTGGGTATGTTAGCCTGGACTAGCATTTGTGTTCTCTTAGTGTCTGTATGACATTTATCCAGTATCTTCTGACTTTTAGAGTATTCGTTGAGAAATCTGGTATAATTCTGATAGGTATGCCTTTATATGTTGCTTGACCTTTTCCCCTCATTTTTTAAAATATTCTTTTTTTTTTTGTGCACTTGGTCTTTTGACTATTATGTGACAGGAAGAATTTCTTTTTTTTTCATTTTATTTTTTTATTGGATATATGCTATATTTACATTTCATTTCCCTTTTGTTTGTTTCCCCACACCCCTAAGGTCCCACATGCCCTTTTCCCTCCCCCTGCTCCCTCATCCACCCCTTCCCACTTCCCTGTTCTGGTATTCCCCTATACTGATGCTTTGATCCTTTCCAGCATTAGTGTCCATTCCTTTCTTCTTGTCAGACATCATTTGGTATGTGAATTGTGTCTTTGGTGTCTCACGATTCTAGGCTAATATCCACTTATCAGTGACTGCATACCATGGGTATTCTTTTGAGACTGGGTTACCTCAGTTAGAATGATGTTCTCCAGCTCCATCCATTTCTCTAAGAATTTCATGAATCCATTGTTTCTAATGGCTGAATTGTATTCCATTGTGTATATATACCACATTTTTTGTATCCATTCCTCTGTTGAGGGACATCTGGGTTCTTTCCAGCTTCTGGCTATTATAAATAAGGCTGCTATAAACATCGTGGAGCATGTATCCTTATTGCATGCTGGGGAGTCTTCTGGGTATATTCCCAGGAGTGGTATGGCTGGATCCTCCGGAAGTATCATGTCCAGTTTTCTGAGGAACCGCCAGACTGATTTCCAGAGTGGTTGTACCAGCTTGCAGTCCACCAGCAGTGGAGGAGTGTTCCTCTTTCTCCACATCCTTGCCAACACATGATGTCTTCTGAGTTTTTAATCCTAGCCATTCTGAGAGGTGTGAGGTGAAATCTCAGGGTTGTTTTGATTTGCATTTCTCTAATGACTAATGATGTTGAACATTTTTTAAGGTGTTTCTCAGCCATCCGAATTTCTTCAGGTGAAAAGTCTTTGTTTAGCTCTGGACCCCAATTTTGGATAGGGATATTTGGTTTTCTGGGGTCTAACTATTGATTTCTTTGTATACATTGGATATTAGCCCTCTGTGGGATGTGGGGTTGGTGAAGATCTTTTCCCAATTTGTTGGTTGCCTATTTGTCCTTTTGACAGTGCCTTTTGCCTTCCAGAAACTTTGTAATTTTATGAGGTCCCATTTGTCTATTCTTGATCTTAGAGCATAAGCGATTGGTGTTCTGTTCAGGAATTTTCCTCCTGAGCCAATGTCCTCAAGGGTCTTCCCCAGTTTCTTTTCTATTAGTTTTAGTGTGTCTGGTATTATTTGGAGGTCCGTGATCAACTTGGAGTTGAGCTTAGTGCAAGGAGATATGAGTGGATCAATTCTCATTCTTCTGCATGTTGACCTCCAGTTGAGCCAGTACCATTTGTTGAAAAGGCTATCTTTTTTCCACTGGATGTTTTCAGCTCCTTTGTCGAAGATCAATTGGCCATATATGTGTGGGTTCAATTCTGGGTCTTCAATCCTATTCCATTGATCCACTACCCTGTCACTGTACCAATACCATGCAGTTTTTAACACTACTGCTCTGTAGTATTGCTTGAGGTCCAAGATATTGATTCCCCCAGAAGTTCGTTTACTGTTGATGATAGTTTTAGCTATCCTGGGTTTTTTGTTATTCCAGATGAATTTGAGAATTGCTCTTTCTAACTCTATAAAGAACTGAGTTGGGATTTTGATGGGGATTGCATTGAATCTGTATATTGCTTTTGGCAGGATTGCCATTTTAACTATATTAATCCTGCCAACCCATGAGCATGGAAGATTTTTCCATTTTCTGAGGTCTTCTTCAATTTCCTTCTTCAGAGACCAGAAGTTTTTGTCATATAAATCTTTCACTTGTTTGGTTAGAGTCACACCAAGATACTTTATATTGTTTGTGGCTATTGTGAAGGGTGTCATTTCCCTAATTTCTTTCTCAGCATGCTTATCCTTTGCGTATAGGAAGGCTACTGATTTGCTTGAGTTGACTTTATAACCAGCCACTTTGCTGAAGTTGTTTATCAGCTGTAGGAGTTCTCTGGTGGAGTATTTTGGGTCGCTTAAGTATACTATCATATCATCTGCGAATAGTGATAGTTTGACTTCTTTTCCAATTTGTATCCCTTTGATTTTCTTATGTTGTCGAATTGCTCTAGCTAGTACCTCAAGTACTATATTGAAGAGATATGGCGAGAGGGAGCAGCCTTGTCTAGTCCCTGATTTCAGTGGGATTGCTTCAAGTTTCTCTCCATTTACTTTGATGTTGGCTACTGGTCTGCTGTAAATTGCTTTTACTATGTTTAGATATGGGCCTTGAATTCCTGTTCTTTCCAAGACTTTCAGCATGAAAGGATGCTGAACTTTGTCAAATGCTTTTTCAGCATCCAATGAGATGACCATGTGGTTTTTTCTTTGAGTTTGTTTATGTAGTGGATTTCGTTGATGGATTTCCATATATCGAACCATCCCTGCATCCCTGGGATGAAGCCAACTTGATCATGGTGAATGATCGTTTTGATGTGTTCTTGGATTCGGTTGGCAAGTATTTTATTTAGTATTTTTGCATCAATATTCATAAGGGAGATTGGCCTGTAGTTCTCTTTCTTAGTTGGATCTTTCTGTGGTTTTGGTATCAGGGTAATTGTGGCTTCATAGAATGAGTTGGGTAGTGTTCCTTCTGTTTCTATTTTGTGGAATAGTTTGAAGAGTATTGGAATTAGGACTTCTTTGAAGGTCTGATAGACTTCTGCACTAAAACCATCAGGTCCTGTGCTTTTTTTGGTTGGAAGACTTTCTATGACTCCTTCTATTTCTTTGGGGGTTATGGGTCTGTTTAGATGATCTATTTGATCCTGATTTAATTTTGGTATTTGGTTTCTGTCTAGGAAATTGTCCATTTCCTCCAGATTCTCCAGTTGTGTTGAGTATAGGCTTTTGTAGTAGGATCTGATGATTTTTTTTAATTTCCTCAGTTTCTGTTGTTATATCTCCCTTTTCATTTCTAATTTTGTTAATTTGAATACTGTCTCTGTGCCCTTTGGTAAGTCTGGCTAGGGGTTTATCTATCTTGTTGATTTTCTCAAAGAACGAGCTCCTGGTTTTGTTGATTCTTTGTATGGTTCTCTTTGTTTCAACTTGATTGATTTCAGCCCTGAGTTTGAGGATTTCCTGTCTTCTACTCCTCCTGGGTGAAATAGCTTCTTTTTGTTCTAGGTCTTTCAGGTGCGCCATTAAGTTGCTAGTGTATGCTCTCTCCTGTTTCTTTTTGGAGACACTCAGGGCTATGAGTTTTCCTCTTAGCACTGCTTTCATTGTGTCCCATAGATTTGGGTATGTTGTACCTTCATTTTCATTAAATTCTAAAAAGTCTTTGATTTCTTTCTTTATTTCTTCCTTGACTAAGGTATCATTGAGTAGAATATTGTTCAGCCTCCACATGTATGAGGATTTTCTGTTGTTTTTGTTGCTATTGAAGAACACTCTTACTCCATGGTGATCTGATAGGAAGCATGGGATTAGTTCGATCTTTTTATATTTGTTGAGGTCTGTCTTGTGACCAATTATATGGTCGATTTTGGAGAAGGTACAATGAGGCGCTGAGAAAAAGGTATAGTCTTTTGCTTTAGGATGAAATGTTCTATATATATCTGTTAAATCCAATTGGTCCAACGTTTCAATGAGTTTCCCTGTGTCTCTGTTTAGTTTCTGTTTTCCTGATAGGTCCATTGAGGATAGTGGAGTGTTGAGGTCCCCCACAATTATTGTGTTAGGTACAATGTGTGCTTTGAGCTTTAGTAAAGTTTCTTTTACAAATGAGGGTGCCCTTGTATTTGGAGCATAGATGTTTAGAATTGTCAGTTCTTCTTGGTGTTTTCTTCCTTTGACTAGCAAGAAGTGACCTTCTGTGTCTCTTTTGATGACTTTGGGTTGAAAGTCAATTTTATCTGATATTAGAATGGCTATTCCAGCTTGCTTCCTGCGACCATTTGCTTGCAAGATTGTCCTCCAGCCTTTTACTCTAAGGTAGTGTTTGTCTTTAACTCTGAGGTGTGTTTCCTGTATGCAGCAAAATGTAGGGTTCTGTTTCTGTATCCAGTCTGTTAGTCTGTGTCTTTTTATTGGGGAATTGAGTCTATTGATGTTAAGAGATATTAAGGAATAGTGATTATTTGTTCCTGTCATTTTTGAAGTTATTTTTGTTTTTGAGTAGTTATCTTCCTTTGAGTTTGATGGAAGTAGGTTACTATCTTGCTTTTTCTTGGGTGCAGTTTCCCTCCTTGTCTTGGAGATTTCCTCCTATTATCCTTTGTAGAGCTGGGTTAGTGGAAAGATATTGTGTAAATTTGGTCCTGTCTTGGAATATTTTGATTTCTCCATCTATGTTGATTGATAGTTTTGCTGGGTATAGTAATCTTGGCTGGCATTTGTGTTCTCTTAGGGTCTGCATGAGATCTGTCCAGGATCTTCTAGTTTTCATGGTTTCTGGAGAGAAGTCTGGTGTGATTCTGATAGGTCTTCCTTTATATGTTACTTGGCCTTTTTCTCTTACTGCCTTTAATATTCTTTCTTTGTTTATTACATTTGGTGTTCTGATTATTATGTGACGGGAGGTATTTCTGTTCTGGTCCAGTCTGTTTGGAATTCTATAGGCTTCTTGTATATTCATGGGCATCTCTCTCTTTAAGTTAGGGAAGTTTTCTTCCATAATTTTGTTAAAGATATTTGCTGGCCCTTTAAGTTGTAGATCTTCACTCTCATCTATCCCTATAATCCTTAGTTTTGATCTTCTTATTGTGTCTTGGATTTCCTGGATGTTTTGGGTTATGAGCCTTTTGGATTTTGTGTTTTCTTTGACTGTGGAGTCAATGGTTAGTATGTTATCTTCAGCATCTGAGATTCTTATCTCTATCTCTTGTATTCTGTTGTTGATGTTTGCATCTACGACCCCTGATTTCTTCCCAAGGTTTTCTATCTCCAAAGATGCCACCTTTTGTGATTTCTTAGTTGCTTCTATCTCTGTGTTCAGATCTCAGATGGTTTTGCTCAGTTCCTTCATTTGTTTCTTTGTGTTTTCTTGTAATTCTTTAAGAGATTTTTGTGTTTCCTCTTTTGTGACTTCTGCCTGTTGTTTCAAGTTCTCCTGCATTTCTTTAACTGATTTTCTTATTTCCTCTTTATTGGTTTCTCTCTGTTGGCCCATATTCTCCTGGAGTTCTTTAAGTGATTTTTGTGTTTGCATTGTAAGAGCTTCTACCCTATTGATGTTCCCCTGCATTTCTTGAAGAGATTTGTTTATGTCCTTTTTGTGTTCCTCCAGCAGCCTCATGACCAGTGCTTTTATATCCAACTCTTGTTTTCTGGTGTGCTGGGGTATCCAGGACTTGCTGTGGTTGGCGAATTGGGTTCTGATGCTGCCATATTGCCTTGATTTTTGTTTCCAACGTTCCTTGTTTGCCTTTTGCCATCTGTTTATCTCTGGAGTTAGTTGGTCTTATTCTTAGTGGTTGGTGTTTGAGGCCTCTGTGAGCCTGGTGTTTGGCACTGCTGTAGTAGGGGGCGTCCGAGCTCCCGAGGTGGAGACCGGGAGGTTTCAGTTACTGGGCTCTCAGTTACCTCCTCAGCTCTGCTGTGCTGGATCTAATTCTTCCGGAGGCTCGCTGCAATTTGCCTCCCACAGACTCTTCGTGGCCTGCCTAGATGCTAGCTCTTAAGAATCAGATTTTTTTTTTCTCCACCAATCTGGGCTAGTCTGTTAGATCTTTATGGTGTCCTGGGTTCCTCTATTGGTTCTCTATGGTGACCTGTTCAGGCCACCAGCTCCAAAATGGTGGCGGGTCTCAGGGTTCTGTCTAACCACTGGGTTCCCTACAGGACTGGAGGTTCCCTGGTTAGGCTGCTAGAACCTACATGATAGTACTCTCAGCCCACATGGCTCTGTCCTGTTAGCTGTCTGTGGTGTCCTGAGGCACGATGTCAGCCTCTGCCTGTACTCCAGGCACCGACCCACTAGCAGGTTGGTGCCCCCTTGGGTTGGCGCAGAGACTGCTTGCCAAGCTGATCTGGCTCTGTGTGCACTGCCAAGCTGTTGGTGCACAGACCTATCTCCAACCTCCTTTGGTTCTGGGTACGAGCAAGAGCCTGAACAGGTGTTCTTTGCCAGGCTAAGTCTCTGTCCACGCACCTGAACCCAGCCACCAGCAGGTAGTCCGCAGCGACCCGAGGGAAGATGGCAGCCGGCTGCAAGCCCTCGGGGAGAGCCTCTGAGCTGCAGGTGCTCAGAGCTCCTGCCGACCTTTCCTGGCTCTGGGGGCCAGCAAGCGCTTGACCGGGTATTTGTTGCTAGGCCAAGTCTCTGTCCATGCACCTGAACCCAGCTGCCAGCAGGCAGTCCACAGCGACCCAAGGGAAGATGGCAGCCGTCTGCAAGCCTGCTAGCCGGTCCCCAGGGATCAGGAAGAGCCTCTGAGCTGCAGGAGCTCAGAGCTCCTGCAGACCTTTCCTAGCTTTGGGGGCCAGCAAGGGCCCGAACAGGTATTTATTGCTAGGCCAAGTCTGTGTCCACGCACCTGAACCCAGCTGCCAGCAGGCAGTCTGCAGCGCCCGAGGGAAGATGGCGGCGGCTGCAAGTCTGCTAGCCGGTCCCCCAGGAAGAATTTCTTTTCTGGTTTAATTTATTAGGAGTCCTATAAGCTTCTTGTATGTTTATGGGTGTCTATTTCTTTAGGTTAGCAATGTTTTCTTCTATAATTTTGTTGATGATATTTACTGGCACTTTGAGTTGGGCATCTTCACTCGCTTTTATTATCCTTAGGCTTGGTCTTCTCATTGTGCCCTGGATTTTCTGGATGTTTTGGGTTAGGAGCTTTTTGCATTTTGCATTTTCTTTGATTGTTGTGTCAATATTTTCTATGGTATTTCTACAACTGAGATTCTCCTATGTCTTGTATGCTGTTGGGTATGCTTTCATCTATGACTCATGATCTCTTTCCTAGGTGTTCTATTTTTCCACAGTTGTCTCCCTTTATGATTTCTTTATTGGTTCTATTTCAATTTTTAGATCCTGGATGGTTTTCTTTAATTCCTTCACCTGTTTGGTTGTGTTTTCCTATGTTTCCTTAAGGGATTTATGTGTTTCATCTTTAAGGGCTTCTACCTGTTTACCTGTGTTTTCCTGTATTTCTTTAAGGGGGTTATTTATGTCCTCAGAGTCTTCCGTCATCATTAGGAGATGTGATTTAAATCAGAGTCTTGCTTTGTAGGGGTGTTGGGGGGTATCCAGGGCTTGCTTTGATAGGAGTACTGGGTTCTGATGATGTCAAGTAGCCTTGGTTTCTGTTGCTTATGTTCTTGCACTTCCCTCTCACCCTCTGATTATCTTTGGTGTTGGTCTTGTCTCTCCTGTGAGCTTGTGAGCCTATGATCTTAAGTGTGATAGCACTCCTGGGATACCAGCTCTATCTCAGTGGGATTGGGGTGCAAAAAACTGTGGCACAAGGTCAGTTCCAGGCACAGATGGAAACTGTTATGATCTATTCCCTAGCTGCTTCTGGGTTCCTGTGTCCTGTGGGCTCTGGGTGGGTCCAACTTTGGTCAGGTATTGGAGAAGAATTGGTGGTCTCACCTATCATCTTAGGTGTGTCAACACTCCTGGGAGACCAGCTCTCTCTGGGTGTGATTAGTGTGTGAAGTCCTGTGCCAAAGGGTCAGCTTCAGGGTGCACATGAAAACCTCAAGGAAGGATTGTGTCCCCGTTTGTTCCATGGTTCCTGTCACATATTACCATTTAATGTATATTTTTACCCTATGTGATTATGTTTTAAAAATTTACTCAAGTAATAAGTGATACAAGTATTAAAACATTGTTCTTAAAAGAAATGTAAGATTACTTTCTGAGAGCTTCTTGTTGTGACCTTCTGGCAAATAATCAATACATTGTTTTATTCCTTTTAGTTAACTTCTTTTTCTTTCTTAACATTGACTGAAAAGATAAAAAAATACAGCTCTAACTCCAGCCTCCTAAGAAGCCCTAAACAACTCAAATTCCAGACCCTGCTCTTTTTAGAAACTAGATAAAAAGGCCTTGAGTATGTGATCTTGGCCCCATAAGAAAAAATGAGCTAACTAGTTGCTATCTGGCTTCTATAGAAAGCTGATTGGTCCTAGGAGTTCAGGCTTAAATAATTTAAACTGATTGGCTTAGAAGCTATGGAGTGGTACAAATCAATTGACTTGCGATGTGCAGGCTTTGTTATGAACTTATAAAAGCTGTCCCAATTCTGCACTCAGAGTCCACAGTCCTCTACTCCTGCTTGGTGTAAGACTGTGAACCCCAGAACCTCTATAATAAAAATCCTCTTGCTGTTGCATCAAGACTGTTTCTCGCGAGTGATTGGGGTGTTGCCCTCTAAGGCATGGGGTGCTGGGGAGCCCTCATTTTTCCGGGTTTTTCATGACCTATAGCCACTGCTCGAAGGGAAATACTTAATGCATGTATTTTTAAGAAGCACCAGAGTTTTCTCACATTATGACTATTAGGCAGCAATTGATGCTTCTGTTTCAGAACATTTTAAGCTGTCAAATAACCTGTAAAAAGCACAAATTTGGGTAAAACAGCATGTACTGAGGCACAAAAAGTTTACTTGTTTACATCATGAAAACAAAAAAAATGTAATGTTTCTTTATTTAACTAGAACTAGAATTTTGCATATTGACTGAATTGAATGTTCCACTTCTCTGAGTGCCTATAAGTACCTGCAAAAGTATCATTTAAGTATTGATTTGGAGATTGCTAATGATTTACTCATTGTTAATGAGTAAAGAAATTCAAAACCACAGTCTATAAATAGTGAGGTTGGGTATAATTAGTTGAATTGTATTTTAGTGGGTTAATGTTTAGCCCAAGAATCAACACATGATCTCTGATTTTGTCACTTTCTTTCTGTAAAAGAAATAATAATTACTACTAATAATGAAATATTGGAACAAATGTCCTTTTGATTTCCTGATTCTTTGCTGCCTTTCTGATGCTCCAGTTAAACCATCAGGTTTTCCAAGTACAGGTGTCACTCACCCCTTGTCCTCCATAGTCCTTCACCTTTATCTGCACTATCCATGTATTCCAACTTTCTTCCAAAGCTCAAGTTCCATTTCTCCATGATCTTCCTTTATGCCTTCCATGATATTAGATACTACTATTCTCAGCCAGGACTTACCATCCTTAGTATTTGGCTCCAGTAAACTCCTGTAGGGACCACACACTACCAACCTTCACATTCTCACATTTCCTAGCCAGTGGGCTTGGCAGCCAGCTTGTCAAGTCATAATGAATAGTCAATCTCACAATAGCTGCAGTAAACAATTAGTTTTTTTCATTTTTCTGCTTTGTGCTCTGTAACTCAGATATTTTATATTCTATAAACCTAGGCATAACAGACCTTGAATTTATTTTAGTTCTTGCTTTTCAAAGTCAAATTTCCTCTACTCCATACTGATTCTGCCTGTGTTTATCTTCTACAAACATTGAGAAGCGGAAATTCACCTCTTCATGTTGATTGATGGGTAGGACAGAAAATAGCTCCTGGCTAAGAGGTAGTTTTAAGGCTTCTTACAAATGAAAATATATTTAATATATATTTTCCACATGCCATCTGAATTTTGGTGTGCATAAACACGCTTTCCTACTCTGTACTACAATAAGGCACATGAGAAAGAGTTAGAGCTTTTGACAAGGTAAAGCCAGTTTAAACTCCAAGCTTCTGTCAGCTCTGCCACCAGATCAAATTCCAGGCCTTTGTTTCTCCAGCTGGCTGTTTGCTTTGCACTGCACCCCACCGTGCAAAACCATTTCCTTTTTCAAAGTAAATTTGTCTGCTTTTTTTTTACCATCTCCCCTCAGCTTCATTGTCTCTGCTTGGGAAAAAAACGCCAAATTTTTCTTTCTTTTTTTTTTTTTCTTTTCATTTTTTTTAATCACTTGATCCTGGCATACCAGCAGCATAATTTATCATTTGTCTTTAGGACTGGGAAAATGTCTTTATTTCTCATTTTTATTGTCTTGCTTTGGAAGAAGATGACTTTGGAGGCTTTTTCTATTCAGAAACATGTTGGGTCAAGCAAGAAAGAAGGCACATTAATGCTTAGCGTAACACTTTGCTTCTTTTTCTTGAGCTATTCCATCCTAACTAAGAGGGCACAGGCCTTTGCTTATGTCTGTAAAATTGTATCCTGGATGCTCTCTGACTTTCTATTATCCTTATTCATCCATTTAATACAAGATTCATGTTCACTTTCTCTACTAAACAGTGCTTTCTTGGAATTCATGTAGTTTTTGTTTTTCTCCTCCTTAAAATGCTAGCTCTTCAATGTACTAATCATATTGTCACTGTTTAGTTTCTACATTCACAATTCCAAATGGGTTTTCTTCATTTGCAAGCAAAAAACCAAGTTCATCCCCTGATTCACATGGTACAAACCTACCCCTGATGCAAATGTAGAAAGTGTTAATTATATAGAATTTCTGAAGCAGATAATGCAGTTATTGTCATGACTAGTAGTTGATGAATACTATTACCTATCATCCATGTGTTTAGTAAGTCTCTAATCAAACCTCACCAAAATTTTCCCATGAGTCACATTTCCCTATTTGTCTTCCCTACATACTGCTTTACACTAATAATCTTGCCCAGGGGGGCTCACTCTTTTCTCAAAGAGATACATGGATGGTCATCAAAACATAGATGGTTTACACTTTGTATATCTACAATGATGCTGGGATGTAAAGTTAAAGCAATGGTTTGCCCATCAAATTGAACACTCTCATTGGATATTGAAGTTGAATAAAATAGTTGTTATCCCTAGCGTTGCACTTCTCAATAACAACACACAATTTCTCTGGGAGGATAAACATAAATATTTCAAGTCAATGAATACAAAGCAAATCTCTGAGAAGACTGCTAGGCCTTTGGGGAGGAAGAAAATGCAGCCCTCCTAGAGCTAAGCCACCGCAATGCAGGATGTAGCAGTACAGCCTGTAGTATCCATCCTCTACCCATTCATACTGAAACACAACATAAAGTCCCAACTGGAGGCCTTTCTACCAGATGATGAAAAATTGTGCTTCAGGGTCTCTATTGTCAAGTTGGGTTTTCTCCTTTAAAATTAGAGCAATATGACGTGGTATACAGTCTTTGTGTTAAAGCAAGACAAGACATTTCCAAAGCCATCATCAATTATCAGTACCATGCTTGCTCTTGAGAAAGATGGTGTTTTTCTCATAAGCCCACAGAGGTCCAAGATTTCTCATTGTGCTAGACTTTAACATTTATCTTTCTACATGCTTTAACTTGCTCAGTATACCTCTGCTCTCACTTACGATGGTGTCCTGGTGATGGCTGAAACTTTCCGAAGTCTTAGAAGACAGAAAATTGATATATCAAGGAGAGGAAATGCTGGGGATTGTCTGGCAAACCCTGCTGCTCCCTGGGGCCAGGGAATTGACATGGAGAGAACACTGAAGCAGGTAATTCATAATTTTGATCTATTTCATTATCTTTTGTAAGAATGGTATGTTAAAAACAGACTGATCCATCTAAGTATTAATGTCTATTATAATTTCCATGCTACTATCTAAAGCATTTAACAGTGTCAAAACATTTTAGTTAGAACTACAATGCATACATGTGTAGTCAAAATGACACAACAAATCCATAAAAGTCTAAAATAATGAAGTTTCTCAGTATAGACACACTTGGCTAGCCAGAGCCCAGTGTTCCATAAAATCACTCAAGGATCCATCCTGACAGAACACCTGCCATTTTGAATGAACAGGTTGTTGTGGGAAAGTTTTGGAATAACAATTGAATGCTTCATTTCAATAATGATTTTACTGTCTATTTACAACTTATATCAGAAAGATTCATTACCCTCATTATCCATAAGGAGTACAGGGAATATAAACCTAACAAAGAAGGAGGAATAATGTTTGGTAGATCTAAGAACTTCTTTAATGTATCTTTAACTTTGGATTAAATGATTATTTTTATTCTTCTATACTCACACAAGCAATATATTTTATATAACTGGTGTTCCATAAAGTTATTAATCTCTCTGAAATATGGTGAATTCAAAGTGGAAGTAAAATGAATGGGAATCAAAAGGTAATTTGGAATCAAATGGATATTTCAAATGATGTATTTTTAGCTTTTTGTATGTTAATTCAATGTAGCAAGAAGAATATGAGCTGTCATAGGAACCCTAGGTACATAATCTGCTGTAAGAAAATATTAAAAAAAAACCTGAAAATTGACTCTAAGCAAATACAATTTCTGTTTTATAAAGGATATTTTAATATTGGGGAAAATGATGTTAGTTAAAATGAAACTTCCTAATACAGAAAAAAAATCTTATAGGTGTAGAGCAAAATAACTTTTAATATCATTTAATATCCCTTCTCAAGACTCCATCTCAGTAGCTGAAGCATCCAATCACATTCCAGAGAGCTGATTGTAACTTTTAATTACACAGACTTTTATGGTCCTTAGACTAGCAGTGAAAGACTCCATTAAGTGAAGTTCCTAATGAGTATATGTGTCTTTTCTTTTTCTTTCACAGGTTCGAATTCAAGGACTGACTGGGAATGTTCAATTTGACCACTATGGACGTAGAGTTAATTACACAATGGACGTGTTTGAATTAAAAAGCACCGGACCTCGAAAGGTGAGCTGCAACTGAACTGAAAAATAATTTTTTTTTCATTTGACGCTCTTAAAGATATATAGGAGAAAAAAAGCTTGATCCTCTAAATTCTATTTTTAAGTGACACTCACACCTAGTATTTTCTTGATAGTCTATTGTTGTATCATATGTTTAATGTTTAATGATGTGACAAAATGAAACAATTAATTTGTCGTTATACCCTATAACTCACAATGGGAGCAATGTGGCAAGGGGAACTTAGTAAACAAATTTTGGAAACAAAACGTATTCCATAGGAAAGAACACGATGCAGTATGTCCATGTATGATCTGTGAATTATTAGAGTGTGCAGAGAGACCCTGCCAAAGAATAGGTGTACTTTAAACAGATTGTTAGTTCTTCAACTAATCACCAAATTAAATTGAGCAAAGGAAATCAAATAGAAGATAAAATGAAGACAATAATTAATGGGTTGAGGAAGGAAAGGCAACACCTGAGTTCAGGGAAGTCCTAGCTCAAGGATTTTATAATTGAAAAAAATCTTAGCATTGTTTCTATTACTATGATAAACCACCCTGACAAAAAGACACTTAAAGGAAAATGGGTTTGTTTCTTCTTAGAATTACAGGTTACAATTTATCACCAACCACAAATACAGGCAGGAACTTAAAGCAGGTCACATGATAACTGTAGTCAAGAAAGACAAATTTAAATGCTATTTGTTTGCACATGTACTCAACTCAACTGCCCCACTCTTATACAGTTCAGAGCCTCTCACTATGAATTAGAGCTGACCTCAAAGAACAAGTTCTTCTAATATCAATTCAAACAATCAATCCTGATCTAGACAATTCCTCACTGAGAATCTTTTGCCCAGTTGATTCTGATTGTAGCAGGTTAACTGTCACAGAAAAGCAGCTCTAGAGATCTCAGATGTGAGGATTCTTATATGTCTTTCTAGCATTCCCAATGTATCCTACCAGAACTGCCTAAACTTTTCCTCCCAAGACCACATTTTACCTGAAATATTTACATGTGAATCCAAGTATATAAGGTAGACAAACAAATTAGACATTTACACAATGCAACTCACAAAGAACTTTATACTTAGAAAATGTTTAGTATAGCTATAATTTCATCATTTATCTATACTAATGGGATGGGTGTGCTGTACTATATTTATATGAAAATTTAAATCTAGTCTGAAAGTTAAAATACCTTTTTCCTTACATTGATTAATATGTTTGATGTTGTACGTGTTAATTCTAATAACACTGTATCACGTAACTAACCAGTACAAAATGGCAGCAGTATATTTCAAGGAAAGGATGTCTATGTTTTAAAACATTATGGAATTGTTGGAAATCTTATCCTAATCTTGGGCTAATATTATTCCAACAATTTTTGTGAAAAATCAATAAGCATATTAATCCAAAACCTTGAAAATCAAGCCATGAATTACCTAGGAATGGTAGATCATGCCGGTAACACTAGCACTTAGGAGGCAACATCATCAGGATTAGATAACAACCTCAATGATGCAAAAAGTTAGAAGTCAGTATAAGGACATGCAACCTTACAATCAAATCTATGTATATAAATTATATAAATAATTCTAATACAATAGAAAGATATTTTAAACTGATCTCTACAACCTGTGAAATAATGGTAGAAAAATAGTATTTGCTATTCATGATTAAGCCATTATTATATTTCAGTAAGAACAAAAAACTTTGGATAGGAAGAGTACTTCAATGAGTAACATACAGTATTCTTAAATGTGAGCCAAGGTTTTTCAGGGAGCATGCACTGGTATGAAAAAGCATTACAGCTTGTAGTACAAGTATTCATACTATGTATTTCAAAGTCAAGACTAAGGTGAAGTCACATGATGCAACATAAACAGGTGCTTCCAGAAAAACCTCAGTTCAATATACATTTTATCATTGAAGAAACAGAAGCTGTCTGATTTTTTTTTAACACTTGTGTTCACTTATACTAGTAAGTCACTGCTTAAGAAGCTGAGTTAAGCCAGTAATAATACATGCATTTGATGTCAGCATTGGAAGCAGAGACTGATAGATCTCTATGAGAATCTATATCAGAAAGAGAGAGGGAGAGAGAGAGAGAGAGAGAGAGAGAGAGAGAGAGAGAGAGAGGAAGAGACTCTGGGCTCAGCTTTACGTAATGGAGGCATATTATCTCATAACAGTAACTGGTTTTAAGAATTTTATAGTAAATGATGCCTAGGATTTTTTTCTTTTATTGGATTTTTAAAATATTTTTCTTTTATTGGATTTTTTACTTACATTGCAAATGTTATCCCCTTTACTAGTTTCTCCACCAGAAACCTCCTATCACATCCACCCTCCCCCTGCTTCTATGAGGGTGTTGCCTAGTCCACCCACCAACTCCTGCCTCCCCACTCTGGCATTCCACTACAATGGAGCATCAAGCCTTCATAGGGCCAAGGGTCTCTCCTCACAATGATGCCCAGCAAGGCCATCCTCTGCTGCATATGCAGCAGGAGCTATGGGTCAGTCCATGGTTACTCTGGTTGGTGGTTTAGTCTCTGGGAGCTCTGGAAGGTCTGGATGGTTGATATTGTTATTCTTCCTACTGGGTTGCAAACCCCTTCAGTTCCTTCAGTACTTTAACTCCTCCATTGGGCACTCTGTGCTCAGTCCAATAACTGGCTGCAATCATCTCGCTCTGTGTTTATCAGGTGATGGCAGAGCCTCTCAGAAGACACCTACATCAGGTTCCTGTCAGCAAGCATTTCTTGGCATCCATAATAGTGTGTGGGTGTGGTGACTGTATATAGGATGGATGCCCAGGTGGAATAGCCTTTCCTTCAGGCTTTACTCCACAATTTTTCTCCATGTTTCCTCCAGTGATTATTTTGTTCCCCCTTCTAAGGACTGAAGTATCTACAATTTGGTCTTCCTTCTTTTTCTTATTGTTGAGCTTCATATACGCTGTGAATTGTATCTTGGGTATTCCAAGCTTTGGGGCTAATATCCAATTATCAGTGAGTTTGTTATCTTGTGATTGGGGTAACTCACTCAGGATGATATTATCTAGTTCCACCATTTGTCTAAGAATTTCTTAAAGTCATTGTTTTTAATAGCTGAATAGTATTCCACTGTGTAAATGTGCCACATTTTCTGTATCCATTACTCTGTTGAAGGACATATGGCTTCTTTCCAGCTTCTGGCTATTATAAATAAGACTGCTATGAACATTGTGGAGCATGTGTCCTTATTACATGTTGGAGCATCTTTTGTATATATGCCCAAGAGTAGTATAGCTGGGTCTTTAGGGAGTACTATGTTCAATTGTCTGAGGAACTGCCAGAGTTATTTCCACAGTGGTTGTACTGGCTTGTATTCCCACCAACAATGAGAGTGTTCCTCTGTCTCCACATCCTTCCAAGCATTTGCTGTCACCTAAATTTTTTATTTTAGCCATTCTGACTGGTGTGAAGTGGAATCTCGGGGTTGATTTGATTTGCATTTTCCATATGACTAAGCATGTTGAACATTTTTTAGGTGCTTCTCAGCCATTTAATGTTCCTCAGTTGAAAATTCATTGGTTAGCTCTGTACCCCATATTTTGTCTTTTTTTAAATTTTTATTGGATATATTCTATATTTACAATTCATTTCCCTTTTTCTGGTTCCCCACCCCCAAAGGTCCCACATGCCCTTTTCCCTCCCCCTGCTCCCTCATCCACCCCCTCCCACCTCCCTGCTCTTGTACTCCCCCACAATGATGCTTTGGTCCATTCTAGCACCAGTGTCCACTCCTTTCTTCTTGTCAGACATCAGTTGGTATGTGATTTGTGTCTTTGGTGTTCCAAGATTCTAGGCTAATATCCACTTATCAGTGACTGCATACCATGGGTATTCTTTTGAGACTGGGTCACCTCACTTAGTATGATGTTCTCCAGTTCCATCCATTTCTCTAAGAATTTCATGAATTCATTGTTTCTAATGGCTGAATAGTACTCCATTGTGTATATATACCACATTTTTTTATCCATTCCTCTGTTGAGGGACATCTGGGTTCTTTCCAGCTTCTGGGTATTATATATAAGGCTGCTCTGAACATAGTGGAGCATGTATCCATATTGCATGCTGGGGAATCTTCTGGGTATATTCCCAGGAGTGGTATGGCTGGGTCCTCCGGAAGTATCACGTCCAGTTTTCTGAGGAACCGCCAGACTGATTTCCAGAGTGGTTGTACCATCTTGCATTCCCACCAGCAGTGGAGGAGTTTTCCTCTTTCTCCACATCCTCGCCAACACCTGGTACCCCATTTTTAATAACATTATTTGATACTCTGGAGTCTAACTTCTTGAGTTCTATGTGTATATTGAATATTAGCACTTTATTAGATGTAGGATTGGTAAGGATTTATTCCCAAACAGTTAGTTGTTGTTTTTTCTTACTCACAGACTCTTTGACCTTACTGAAACTTTGCAGTTTTATGAGGTCCCATTTTTTTATTGTTCATCTTGAAGCATAAGCCATTGGTGTTCTGTTCAGGAAATTTCCCCCTGTGCCCATGTGTTCGAAGCTCTTTTCCACCTCCTCTTCTATTAGATTCAGAGTATCTGGTTTTATGTGGAGGTCTTTGATCTACTTGGACTTGAACTTTGTACAGGGGCACAAGAATGGATTAATTTGCATTCTTCTACATGGTGACGGCCAGTTTAACCAACACCATTTGTTGAAAATGCTCTTTTCCCCACTGAATGGTTTAAGCTTCTTGTTCAAAGATTCAGTTAGCATAAATGTGTGGGTTCATTTCTGTGTCTTCAATTCTAGTCTATTAATTTACCTGACTGTCTCTGTAGCAACACCATTCAGTTTTTTATCACTATTGCTCTTTAATGCAGATTGAGGTCAGGGATATTGATTCCCCCAGAAGTTCTTTTATTGTTGAGAATAGTTTTTGCTATCCTGGGTTTTTTGTTATTCCAAATGAATTTGCAAATTGCTCTTTCTAATTCTCTGAAGAATTGAGTTGGAATTTTGATAGGATTGCATTGAATCTGTAGATTGCTCTCAGCAAGATGGCCATTTTTACTATATTGATTCTGTCAATCCATAAGCATGAGAGATCTTTCCATCTTCTGAGATCTTCTTCTATTCATTTCTTCAGAGACTTGAAGTTCTTGTTATACATATCTTTTACTTGCTTGGTTAGAGTCAAACCAGGTTATTTTACACTATTCAAGACTATTGTTAAGGGTGTCCTTTCCATAATTTCTTTGTTAGCCTGATTATCGTTTGAGAAAGGAAAGCTAATGATTTGTCTGAATTAATTTCATATCCAGCCACTGTGCTAAAGTTGTTTATCTGGTAGAAAAGTTCTCTGGTGAACTTTTTGGAGTCATGTAAATATACAATCATGTCATATGTAAATAATGATATTTTGACTCTTGCTTTCCAATCTGTATTCCTTTGACCTTTAGTTGTTTAAGTACTCTGACTAGGACTTCAAGTACTATATTGAATAGGTAGGTAGAGAGTGGACAGACTTGTCTAGTCCTTCATTTTAGTGGGCCTGCTTCAAGTTTCTCTTCATTTAGTTTGATGTTGGCTGCTTTTTTGCTGTGTATTGCTTTTACTATGTTTAGATATGGGCCTTGATTTCCTCATCTTTCCAAGACTTTTATCATGAAGGGGTATTGAATATTGTCAAATGTTTTCTCAGAATCTAATGAGATGATTATGTTTTTTTCGTTGAGTTTCTTTATATAGTGGATTACATTGATGGATTTCTATATATTGAACCATCCCAGCATCCCTGGAATGAAGCCTACTTGAACGTGGATGATGAATGATTATTTTGATATGTTGGGTTTGGTTTGTGAGAATTTTATTGAGTATTTTACATTGGTATTCATAGAGGAAATTGGTCTGAAGTTCTCTTTTTTTGTTGGGTCTTTGTGTGGTTTAGGTTTAAGCATAATTGTAGCTTCATAGAATGAATTAGGTATTGTTCCTTCTACTTTTATCTTGTGGAATAGTTTGAAGAGTATTGGTATTAGGTCTTCTTTTAAGGTCTAATAAAATACTACACAAAACCCATCTGGCCTGGTTTTGTTGGGTTTTTTGTTTGTTTGTTTGTTTGTTTTGTTTTGTTTTGTTTTGTTTTTTGTTTTGTTTTGTGTTTTTTTTTGTTTGTTTTGTTTTTTTTTGGTTTGGAGACTTTTTAAAGATATTTTCTTTAATTACATTTCAAATGCTTTCCCCTTCCCTCATTTCCCTTCTGAAAACTCCCTGTCCCATCACCCTCCCTGGCAGTCCCCTATCTTGGGGCAATGAGCCTTCACCTGTCCAAGGACCTCTCCTCACATTGATATCAGATCAGGCCATCCTGTGCTACCCATATGGCTGTTGGTTTAGACCTTGGGAGCTCTGGGGGTACTGGTTGGTTCATATCGTTGTTCCTCCTATGGGGCTGTAAAACCCTTCAGCTCCTTGGGTCATTTCTCTAGTTCCTCCATTGGGGACCCTGTGCTAAGTTCAATGGTTGATTGAGAGCATCCCCCTCTGTATTTGTCAGGCACTGGCAGGGCCTCTCTGGAAACAGCTATATCAGGCTCCAGTCAGCAAGCACTTGTTTGCATCCACAACAGTATCTGGGTTTGGTAACTATATATGGGATGGATCTCCAGGTAGGGCAGTTCCTAGATGGTCTTTCCTTCACTCTCGGCCCCACACTTTGTCTCTATTTCCTCCCATGGTTATTTTGTACCCTATCTAAGAAGAATCAAATTAGCAATATTTTGGTCTTCCTTCTTAAGCTTCATGTTGTCTGTGAATTATATCTTGGGTATTGCAAGCTTCTGGATTAATATCCACTTATCAGGGAGTATATACCATATGTATTCTTTTTTGATTCGGTTATCTCACTCAGGATGGCATTCACCAATTCCACCCACTTGCCTAAGAATTTCATGAACTCATTGTTTTTTTTAATAGCTGAAAAGTACTCTATTGTGTAAATGTACCACATTTCCAGTATCCATTATTCTGTTGAGGTACATCTGGTTTATTTTTCTAGCTTCTGGCTATTATAAATAAGCCTGCTATGAACATAGTAGAGCATTTGACCTTATTACATGTTGGAACATCTTCTGTGATTTGTCCAGGAGTGTTATAGCTGGGTACTCTGGTAATACTATATCCAATTTTCTGATGTACTGCCAAACTGATTTTCAGAGTAATTTTACCAGCTTGCAATCCCACCAGAAATGGAGGAGTGTTCCTCTTTCTCCACAGCCTGGACAGCATATGCTGTCACCTGAGATTTTGATCTTAGCCATTCTGACTGTTGTGAGGTGGAATCTCAAGGTTGTTTTGATTTGTATTTCCCTGAGTCATAGGGCTGGGAGACTTTTAATGACTGTTTCTATTTCTTTAGGTATTATGGGACTATTTAGATGGTTTATCTGATGCTGATTTGACTTTAGTAACTGGTATCTGTCTAGACATTGTCAGTTTCATCCAGATTTTCCAGTTTTGGTGAATATAGGCTTTTGTAGTCAGCTCTGATAATTTTTTGAATTCCTCAGTTTCTGTTGTTATGTCTTCCTTTTCATTTCTGATTTTGTTAATTTGAATACTGACTCTGTGCCCTATTATTTGTCTGGATAGGGGTTTATCTATCTTGTTTATTTTTTCAAAGAACCAGCTCCTGGTACTTTTTGATTCCTTGTATAGTTCTTTTTGTATCTACTTGGTTGATTTCAAGCCTCAGTTTGATTATTTCTTGCTGTCTACTCCTCTTGAGTATATTTGTGTCTTTTTGTTGTGGAGCTTTCAGGTGTGCTGTTAAGCTGCTAGTGTATGCTCTCTCCAATTTCTTTTTGGAGGCATTCAGAGCTATGAGCTTTCCTCCTAGCACTGCTTTCATTGTGCCACATAAGTTTTAGTATGTTGTGCCTTCATTCTCATTAAATTTTAAAAAGTCTTTAATTTCTTTATTTCCTCTTTGGTCAAGTTATCAATTAATAGAGAGTTGTTCAGCTTCAATGTATATGTGGGCTTTCTGTTGTTATTGAAGATCAGCCTTTGTCCATGTTGATAATAATGGGATTATTTCAATTTTCTTTTCTCTGTTGAGGCCTGTTTTCTGACCAATTATATGGTCAATTTGGGAGAAAGTACCATGAAATGCTGAGAAGTTATAGTCTTTGTTTTAGCCTGAAATATTCTATAAACAGGTATCTGTTAAATCCATTTGGTTCATCATTTCTGTTAGTTTCACTGAGTCTCTGTTTAGTTTGTGTTTCCATGACCTGTCCAATGATGAGAGTGGGGTGTTGAAGTCTCCCACTATTATTGTGTGATGTGCAATGTGTGCATTGAGCTTTTGTAAAGTTACTTTTATGAATGTTATTGCCCTTACATTTGGAGTAAAGATGTTAGAATTGAGAGTTCTTCTCAGTAGATTTGTCCTTTTACAAGTATGAAGTGTTCTTCTCTATCTTTTTTTGATAACTTTAGTTGAAAGTTGATTTTATTCAATATCAGAATGTCTACTCCAACTTGTTTCTTCGGACCATTTACTTGGAAATTTTTTTCCAACCTTTTACTCTGAGGTAGTATCTATCTTTGTAACTGAGGTGCATTTCCTGGATGCAGCAAAATTCTGGATCCTGTTAACCTATCCAGTCTGTTAGTTTATACCTTTTTATTGGGGAATTGAGTCCATTGATGTTAAGAGATATTAAGGAAAAGTGACTATTGCTTCCTGTTATTTTTGTTGTTAGAGGTTGAATTATGTTTGTATGGCTATCGTGTTTCTGGCTTATTAAAAGATTAATTCTTGCTTTTTCTAGGGTGCAGTTTCCCTCCTTGTGTTGGAGTTTTCCATCTATTATCATTTGTAGGACTGGATTTGTGGAAAGATATTGTGTAAATTAGGTTTTGTTATGGAATATCTTTTTTTCTCCATTTATGGTAATTAAGAGTTTTGCTGAGTATAGTAGCTTGGGCTGGCATTTCTGTTCTCTTAGAGTCTGTATAATATCTGCTCATCTTCTGGACTTTAGAGTCTCTATTGAGAAGTCTGGTATGATTCTGATAAGTCTGTCTTTATATGTTACTTGATCTTTTCCCCTCTTTTTTTGATGTTCATTCTTTGTTTTGCGCATTTGCTGTTTTGACTAATATGTGACAGAAAGAAATTCTTTTCTGGTCCAATCTATTTGGAGTTCTGTATGCTTCTTTTATATTTATTGGCATCTATTTCTTTAGGTTAGGGATGTTTTCTATAATTTTGTTGAAGATATTTATTGGCTCTTTAATTTGGGAATCTTCACTCTCTTCTGTATGTGTTATTCTTAGCATTAGTCTTCTCATTTTATCCTGGATTTCCTGGATATTTTGTGATATGAGCTTTTTGCATTTTGCATTTTTTAACTGTTGTGTCAATGTTTTCTATGGTATCTTCTGCACCTGAGATTCTCTTTTCTATCTCTTGTATTCTGTTTATGATACTTGCATCTATGACTGCTGAGCTCTCTTCTAGGTTTTCTATATCCAGGGTTGTCTCCTTTTTGATTTCTCTATTGTTTCTATTTTTAGATCCTAGATGGTTTTGTTTAATTCCTTCACTTGTTTGGTGGTATTTTCCTGTAGTTCTTTAAGGGATTTTTGTGTTTCCTCTTTAAGAGCTTCAAGCTGTTTACCTGTTGTCTCATGTATTTAAGGAAGTTATTTATGACTTTCGTAAAGTCCTCTATTATCTCCATGATATGCATTTTAGATATGCTGGGGTATCCAGAGCTTGCTATGGTAGAAGAACTGGGTTCTTATAATGCCACATTATGCTTTTGTTCTTGTGCTTTCCTCTTGCCATCTTGTTATCTCTAGTGCTACCCGCCCTTGCTGTCTCTGACTAAAGCCTCTTGTGGTCCTGGTTGTGTCAGAACTCCTCAGATTCCTTCTGTTTCTGTGATCCTTTTGTTCTGGGATCCTTTGATCCTGAGCTCCTGGATGTGTCAGTCCTCCTGGGAGTCAAGCTTCTTCTGGGATCTCAAAATCCTGGTGTGACCAAGCTCCTGAGATCCTGTTGTTTCAGACCTCCTGGGAGTCAAGATTTCTCTGGGTGTTGCAGGTGTGGATGTGGAACCAGAGCCCTGGGTTTGCTCCAGGCACAGGTACAAGCTTAAAGGAACCTGTGCCTCTGGCTCTGCGTGTGTTTGTGTTTCCCTGGTTTCTATGGGCATTCCAGTTATGCTGGGTGGTGGGGAAAATGTTGTGGCCTCAACAATGATCTTGACTGTGTCAGAGCTCCAGTGCTCCTGGGTGAATCTGATCTCCTGGAAGTCCAGCTTCCTCTGTGACTCTGTACTCCTGTGATCCTGTGATTCTATGATCCTGTGATCCTGGGTGTTTCATGATACCTGGAAGTTGGACTCCCTATGGGTGTTGTAAGAGTTAGTGCAGAGCCAGCACCCCATGTCTGCTCTTGGTGCAGGTTCAGACTCAAAGAAACCCATGCCACTGATTAGGTTCCTGTGTCTCTGGATCCTGGGGAACACAGTTACTCTGGATATTGGGGCAACTGTTGTGGCCTCTCCTTTGATCCTGGGTGTTTCAGAACACCTGGGCTTTGGGCTCCCTCTGGGTGTGTAGAAGTGTTGCTGCCTGCAGCTACTGCAAACTGCGTTCCTGGAAATGGAAGCTGAGGGATGAATAGGGAAGGATGAAAAGAAACAGGGCCAAGATGATAGTTTACCATCAAGGCCAAAGTTTAATGGCGCTCAGACAATTTAACAGTTTTGGGTGAGCCCCTCATCCCAGAGTCCTGCGTGGCTTCTTTGTGTGTTGGTTCCACTGTTCAGGCAGCTGGGTGGGTCACCTGCTTAATTCAGGAATTCGTACATCTGCAGGAACTTCATCTTCACTCTGAGCACTCCACCCCAGGTAGGGCAGGATTGTGAATAGTACAGGAATCCCTGCTCAAAGGCTGGGAGTTCACCTTGACCAATGTCAAGTTCCTGCCATATGGCAAGACACCCCAATATGGCTCTGTACATAGAAGTGAGTGCAGAGCCAGCACCTCAGGTCTGCTCTGAGTGCAGGTTCAAACTGGAAGGAACCCGTTCCACTGGATGTCCAGGGTCCCTGAATCCCATGAGTCCCAGTTACCACAGGTGTTGGGGCAGATGTTGTGGCGCCTCACCTGTGATCCTGGGTACCTAAGAGTTGAGATTCCTCTAGGAGCTGTGGTACTGGGTGTGGATCCAGTGCCCAAAGTCTGCTGAGGGCCTATGCCTAGGATACTTAACTTTATTTTTTCTGTAGGGCTGTCTGGGATGTCAAGAAAAGAGTTGTTAAAGTTAGTTTTTAACATTTGGCTGTTTTAGAAATATTTTAATTAATATTATAGCTATAATTTTTGGAAGCCCTATTCTGCCTTAAGCATCAGATATGATGCTTTATATGATACGGTCTTCATAGTCAGCCTATCACTTCAGTTTTACTGTGCTTATTACTCTTAAATGAAAAAATTATGTTTTAATAAGGGATAGTTATGAACCTTGTAGGAAAAAATTCTTAAAATGTGTCTAACCCTAGAACCTTCCAATACCATGCTTTTCCTTAACAGACCATGACTGAAGAATTTTGTTTTAGGAAAGTTAGGATATGGAATCTACTTGGACTTTTAAAAAAAAGGCATATGACATCATAAAAAGGGGAAGAAAACCACTCACAAATGGGGGAGAATGTCTCCAAGGCAAGCTATAGGGAGGGGAGAATGTGAGATTTAAAGTTAGCTGTAGAGTTAGATCAGATAGGTAGACATAGCAGAGGCAGCAATAGTGGGAACGTCTTGGCAGCGGCAAAGCCCCACTGAGCACTCCACCCCAGGTGGGGCAGGATTAGAAGGAGCAATGGCTTTCCCAATTTTTTGCTCTTATCTATCACATAAGTGTACATCTGAAGGTGTGTGTCTGTGTGTGTGTGTGTGTGTGTGTGTGTGTGTGTGTGAGAGAGAGAGAGAGAGAGAGAGAGAGAGAGAGAGAGAGAGAGAGATGCAGCGCTGCTGCACAACACAGTTCTTGCTTTCTGGGCTCAAGGAAACATCTCCTTGCCTGCAGTCTTCCAGCTGATACATAGGACATTTTGGGTCAACCAATTGAAGGCAGGGAGTGAGGCAATTGTGTGACATCTCATGAGCCAAATTAGCAGGCTTATTTACTTAAGGAAGGAGACACAATTCCCAAGAAGAAATACCTGGGCTCCACACTCCTAGAAAATTGCCAGCCTGACTCTTGATCTGACAGCATGAGTACATATGCCAGTAAAACTGTTGACTTCTGGGTAGGAAGAAGGAGGAGAAGCGAATTTCCTTTCATGCAACAAGCGGGTTGACCATGCAGAGCTGGTCGACTAAGCAAAAAACTTTTTTAAATGCAAAAGATGATCTTGTATCTTACAAAACAGTGACTATGACTAAACACATAAATGGTTCTTAATAAAACTGAAAAAAAAAACAGGAAGAGGAAGCAAGTGGGCTATTTATACTACTGAATCTTTTCGTGGCCTGTTCAATCACAATGGTTTAAAGAACTATGGACTCTCAAAGAGAAAGGAGAAAATAAATTAGAGGAGTGATGCACAAGCATCTTCACATGCATCTAACATTTATCCAAGAATCTTAAAAGAGAAATGGAATGTGAAATGATGCAGGCTTGCCTGTCTTTGTTTGCCCAGTAGCAGTCATCAACTCAGCATTATATCAGGAATATTAAACTTAAAAATGAACTAGCTGGTGTGAGAAACACTGGGCTGCTGAGACTAGGCAGTGTGTCTGAAAAGTGATCAATCATTCTTGTAAACTGAATTCTTGCAAGTAATGGAGCATGCTTTGAGCATAGATCAGAGAGGCAACCAATCACTTGTCTGGCTTGCATAGCTGGAACCCCGATCCAGCATCTTATTAAGTCAAAGCCTGAAGTTTTCTGAACCAGACCCACTCTATATAACTGGAATCTTCTTATCATGGACTTAGCACCTCAGGCTCCAGAGTAAAGATTTGCATGGGTTCATGAAATTATAATGTTAAAAGTTTATTTATTAAGGTTAGGTTATATGCTGGGTACTATCATGGAAAACTAATATTAGTTCCCACATTTAATTCTCATGACATGTCCTCTAGAAATGAATGTATGTAGCAGGAATTATTTAAAAATAAAGTACTGCCCCTCCAGCCTCTGCACCAAGTCCCAGTAGGTCTCACTCAGTGCAACTTTCACTATCACAGCTGAGCCAATCTATTCTAGTTAGCTCTCACAGCATCCCAGCTGTGTTTCCTCTCTGCCATAAACTCTGTAAATGGTGGGAGTCCTGTACTTTTGCCCACCACCTACTCCTTCCAAGTATCCAGTAAAGCATGACTCATAAACTTGGTTAACCAAATATACTTATGTATAAGAAACTTACAATTTCATAATGCCAATTTACAGTGATAAAATCTTATCCCAATATTTCTAACCTCTCCAAAACACCAGAAATACATCTGAAGCCATCTGGATATCCGTGTCTCCCTCTCTCCCTGCTCGTGTGTTCTACTGAGCCTCTCTGTCTCTCTCCTCCCCTCACTTCTCTTAGATCTTCCTCCTCTCTCCCCTCCAATCACTGCCTCTCACTGCCTCAATGTGAATGGATAGGAAATATCTTGCAACAAATGTACATAGGCAATTGAATAGAATTTATATGAACCATAATTTTGAAATAAAATTATGGCTTTGTCTATTCTTTCTGAGTTATGGATGTACCACATGTGAATAATTACCTGTCTTTGACAATATTATTTTGTTTCTTTGAATATGCTCTTAAACACTAATATGGGAGGAAAGACACTTGATGGAGCAAGAAATCCCTGTAAGCCACAGTAGATCAAACATTGCACACAGATATATAAACAAGTATACAGATTTTCACTGGGAATCTGAGATTTATGAAAATTTTTAATAAAGCCTAGCAAACGTAAAATGAGCACTCTTTTGGAAGCCATTCAACATACAAGCAAAAATGTAAGGAGTTGGTATCACACAGGCTTCAGTGCCGAGGGCCAGCCCTGGGAGAGTTCTTTCTTGTGTTCCTTGAGGCAGTGGAGGGAGAAGAGTGTCTGTGGAGGGTAAGACTTTTGTCTTACAATATATTTAGGGTTGTTTCATAATAATTAAAAGTTTACTCATCTAAGTTACTTTGCCACCATGGCTGACCTGCCTTCTGTGTTCCACTGAGGCCAGAAAAATGCAGTCTCTGCAGCTTAGCACCTCATCCTAAAACAGCAAAATAGGTTTTGTTCTATCTCTGCAGGAACTGCAGGGTTCTAACTTTCAGCATGCTAGTGGGAATTTGCAGGAAGAAAAAGCAGCACTTTGAAAGGTGATTATAGCATTTATTGCTAAGTGGTAAAAAGTTTCCTATAAAAGCTATTTTACAAAAAGGAGGGAAAGCAGAAAGATCATAAGCAGGGCAAGAGAAAAAACTTTCTCTCAGTTCTTTGTCTTCAGTACTTATACATCTTTCAGAATATAGGATCACATGTTAAAAAGTTCATCACAAGTTCACACCTAAAATCAAATCATAAATTGAAACAGAAGTTTACAACAGAGAATGGTTACAACCATATCCATTAGGAGTAATTGGCTGGCTAACAACATTCATCACCTGCTACAGTTCCACAGGTTCACCGAAAGTTAAAAACCATAATCAATTAGTGAAGTTTTGTATAGAAAAACCCAGTCAATGTTTTATCTTCTGTCCAAGCACCTATAATAAATCATTAGTTCCCTTTTTTATGACCTTTGGTTAATTGTTCTACAACCTTTTGGAATGTGCTCTGAGTAGTAGAAAGTCTAGTTACTATCTAAGAGACAATTAACTGGTGAAATATGGGAGACTGACAGAGTTTTCATTGCAGTTTTGACTAACAGAAAAGGACCTAATAGCAGTTCCAGTAAAAAGGGAGCTTAACAATCACTGATATGTTTAGAGATAAGAGTCTCTTATCTCTATGATAGAATCATCATTAAGAAATAAGAAGTCATTTATTTGTCTATATAGCATCACTACAAAACAGTAGTACATCTAAGATTTGCAGAGATCTGCTCAAAAGGTATGGGCTAATACCTTGTGACTGTTATATATGTTTAATAATAACAGGAAAGGCATATTAATAGCAGGAATCTTTCCTAAAATGATTTATTCCTGGGCCTTGTCTATCAGAGCTTTGTTGTAGATATAATCTAAAGCAAAATCATTTCAGGAAAATCAACTACTAGTTAGATGCCTGTCCTATAATAGATCCTGACACTTCAGTTCTAAATTCTCACCCTACTAGATGGTAATCTTGGGAAATTTGTTTCACTTCTGCAAAGGATCTTCTTATCAAAAATAGGAACAATAGCAGCAACAATCTCAACAGCACTGTGTATATAGACTTTAGTAGGCATTTAATAACATAGCACAGAAAAATGTGCCCAAGAACAGCATTGTGTGCACAGTAGCCATCATTATCCTCCAATGGTGGAATCCAATTGATGCCTCCTCTATATCCAGTAATATTCCATTGTCATAGTACTTTGTAAGGTACTCACTTATTGATTTATTTAATGTAGAAGTATTTGTTTTACAAATAAGAAAATATTATGTACTGCCAGGGTGTGAATGGCTCTGATATATGCACACTAATGTGTACAGGTAACGGAGACCTTGGGCGTTCTGCTCTGTCAATTTCCAGTCATTACCTTTAGACCAGTCTTCCTCCAAATCTGGAGTTAAATCAATAACTAAAACACTCCCAGAAATCCTCCTCTCTCACTCCTCCCCCACAGCAGCGTTATGGTCACATACACAGCCATGCAATGCCTTTTACATGGGTGCTAGGAATCTGAATTTAGATCTTCACACTTGCTTAGCCAGCAGACTTGCCCACAGAACCATTTCTGTAGTCCCAAATAATATAACATTTAAAATTAAGGAACAAGTTAAAATGTAAGCTATGAAAATATTGCACATTAATATCCATCTGTGATGCAGTTAATCTTTTAGAAAATGAATTGTCATGTAGTGGTTGCATAATATCAAGCCAAAAACATATTTAAAGATTACTGTTTATAAATATAAATTTTTTGCTTCCAATATGGGTGCTAACTTTAGTGTGTGTTCTGTAGTTTACTTGATGAAATTGTATAAATTAATTTTAGGCAATGCTAGCCCATATCTGTAGACGAGAATGTCAACATGCCTGAGGTTACATCTGTGTCTCTTTCATTCAGATCACTGCTTCCCTTGACCATTTCATGACTGTGAATTTGGTAAACATATGATAAGATAGTATCTTTAACAGCAAGAAAACAAACTTCTATGGTGCAACCATTACTTTTAATGCTGTGGGGATATCAGAAAGAGGGAGCAAAAAGGTTTTAAGTTCCAGAGGATGAGGATACCTGCTGTGACATTATGTCTTTCATATTTAGCAGAAAAGCAATACCCACAGAGTCTCATCAATAGGGTTGCCTGAACAAGACCAGCATAATGGCAGCACGAGTTGTCATGCCAACATGGGCAGGGAAAGTGGTCTCACCCTTAGATGAAGAGATGCAGGTGGCCAATACTTGCTGAGAAGAGGAGAATCAGTTTCCTCCAGGAATGAGGTTGTGCAGTTCCAAGTTGTTAGCCTTGGACCTATGTGCATATGGGCAAAAAAAACAATGGTTCTCTATATGTGTGTTCTCTATATGTGTGTGCCACAATAATAATTAAGGAAGAGATCATGAGTTTTGGCGGACTCTGAAGTGATCTGTAGACAGAGGGAATGTCAGCAGTAATGTACATATAGTGATCCTCTATTCAATCCTCAAAAAAATAAAGTTACGAATTTTTAAAAGACAGTGTTTAATGCGTCTATGTTGTAACTTTGTTTTTGATACTCTGCTACTTGTAGCAGTCAGTTTTGCAAGGAGGGCTCCAGTGAAAACTGCTAAGGTGTGTTTTCAATTAGCTTCTCTGTCTGGCAGGTTGGCTACTGGAATGATATGGATAAATTAGTCTTGATTCAAGATGTGCCTACTCTTGGCAATGACACAGCAGCTATGGAGAACAGAACAGTGGTTGTAACCACAATTATGGTGAGTTTTGGTGTATGCTTTACAGTGTTCTGTCTTGTCCACAGGCAAATTTAACCATCTGGCTGTGATGAACAGAGGGCGTAGAAGCTGAATCTTAGTTGTAACTTGAGTGCTCTGCCCCCTCAAGTCTATTGAGGCTTTGAATAGATCTGTCCCAATCTTGGACACACTCAGCTTTTTCATTGCTCTTATTTGCATTACTTTTTGTTGCAATGCATTTGCTGGGGAAAGAAATTGACTCAGACATTAAAAATTGAGACTGTGAAACTGAAGTCGGAAATGTTTGAAATTCTAAGACCCCAACACTGAACAAGCAATGTGTGGAAGCCAAGCACCAAGCGAATCTTAAAACTGTCAGGTGGAAATGCCATGTTCTCAGTGTTTTCAAAAGCATCAATGAAATAATCATTAATGGCATTTAAGTGGTTGTTTCAGGTTATCATGGGAGAATTATCTGTTTTTGTATGTTTCTAATCACAAGAATGCGAATGTGGAGATTTTAATGAGTACTCTTTTTTAACAAATGAATCCCTGATAAAAATGATTTTGTTTGATATTCATTTTTAATGTAAAAATACATTTCCACCCATGGATTATTCTTTCCTCATGACTGTAGGAAATACAAACATAATTTAATGAACTTCTAGGATCAAGAAAATGTGACTTTTTTTTCATGTGACTATGCCATGAAATTTATAATGTTCTAAATTTTAAGGCTCCTGTTTCAAGGAGATTTTCATAGAATTGCTTTTCAATAATAAAAAATTATATATATGCAGTCTTTTAAAGACAAGCATGCTCTTTACAGTTGGTGGTACTCAAAGGAGAACAACAATTGGTAACATTTATTTCTCATTTAAGATCATAAAATCACAGCTAACTTTCTGTAGGCAAAATATATTAAAATTATTCATAGAAACACTTACTTTAAAGTGGAAGTCTTTGTAAAAATTAATTTTTCGCTTACATAATTTTAATTTCTAGTTTTAGAATTCTAGTAATGTCAAGCTGTTCCTAAAACTGTCCCTGAAATCAAAGTATAAAAATACCAAAGAGAAACATTTATCTATTGCAATCAGTTATGTCTCTGTCAGATAACCATTTAGCTATTGAATGTAATTTAACAAGCCCTGATAAGGAGTTGATTATTTTACAATACAAATGCACCAACAGCAATTTGTGTAAACTTCCTGATTTGTGTAATATTTGCATGGGATTTGAAAGGCAGGATATATATATATGCATATATATTTCTTTTCCTTAAAAACAAAGACACAGTAATGGAAATTCATACTTCAGTACAGTCCTCCTCTTTTCAGCCTCTGATGAAGAATCCTATTTTAAGAAATTGATCAAGAAAAACAAGAGTTCTACGCGGTTCGACCATTCGTAACTAAGGCTCGAGTCTTGTTCTTCTGAGTATTAAATTTTTCCTTTTTTTCATGTGGGATTCTTCTTGGATAACCAAATCTGAACTGCTAGAAATCATTTTACAAAATATATATCTGTGTGTGACTCTTGTGAGATATTAGAACAAAATAAAAATTAATCATCAATCCTTATCTTTCTCAAGAAACTGGATGTTGAAAAAGAATAAACTAGTGCTCGTGATATGCCTATTCCCATGTCATAAAATGAAGTTATTGTATATGATCAGCTCTCTAAGGATGGATTTCTTTGAAGTAAAACTCCTAATTCTGTGCTTATTTTGTAAATATATATACAACTGTTTGTTTTAGAATCTTTGAAAATGTTGACTGTTTTGTGAACTGTTTTGTGTATGATGTATTTTAAGGGTATATGTGGAGTCTTCTTCCCTTAGCCTGTTATGAAAGTTGCGATTTATAATTCTTAGTGTCCGATTACTAAATTGATTTTCCAAGCATGGCTACTCTTCAAGAAGCATGATATCAAAAGTTAAGTAAAAAGGTGACTGAAAAGAAGTGGTTTCATTCGTGTGTGTGTGTGTGTGTGTGTGTGTGTGTGTGTATACACACACATAAATTTCTGTTTGCTTGACAATGATGACGTAAATATTTTTGTTATCAAATAGTGAATATGAGTAGTATCTGTCTGTCCTATGACTATCATCTTCATTTAAATCATCCTCTTGATAAGTTTCACTGGGCACCAGTTCCATAATGCTAAAACAAAACAAAAAACCCTGGAGCACCCTCCCTTACAGTGTTCTCTGAACTTAATTCTGTTGAAAACCTTAGCTTAGAATCTAGGACAATCCCTTCACCTCCATTACTTTGAAAGAAGTATGATTACCTTTAGCTGATAAGATACTGCCAACTGCATGTAATAATCCCATCATATTCAACTGAAAAGAATTCCATACGGATGGAGTTGGCTAGATGTTGCAATGAGTTTGATACAGAGCGCTAGATACTGAGCAAGCTAAGAATGAGCATGGGAGATCATGGCCTCGTCATCTAAATGGGTACAGTGTTGGTGAATTTACTTTGTCTTCCCTTTGTATGCTATGACAATATGCTGATATACTGTTGTAAATATATGCTACTGTTAAATAAAATTGTTTGAGAAATTCAGATATTCTTTCATAAATACTTACTGAGCATCTGTTATGTGCAAGGCACAGGGATAAACCCTGGACTATGACATAGATGACTCCTGCACTCTTGGGAGGTTATATCAAAGAAAAACAAATGAGAAACTTATTTCATTATTACAACAGCTCTCAATCTGAAATAAAACATGATATTGTTATTTTGTATGCTGTTGAAATTAATTTTCCCTTTCAAGTGTTGTACATGTACACTGTATCTTCATTTTCAAGATGGATTTATTGTACAACTATACCAAACATATTGCCTATGGCAAAGCTAATCTAAATAGGAAACAATTGACATTTACACAAACTTTTATCTTTAATGATTACTGATTAAGAATTAAGTAAAATCCACAATATTTGTGAAACTGTGGACATAGAGATTCCATTTTCTACAGACAAATGAACAATTGGAAACAACTTCAGAAATATAAATCTATTAGGCCACACAATTAAGAAAAGTACAACTGTTGTGGTAAAGATAGCTCAGTGAAGATTCAAGAAGAGATAGATAGTACTTCCCCTGTAATCTCAGTACATTCTTTGGCTATAGAACTCTCCAGAAAATGAAGCCATTCTAGGGAGAATGTGCTTTACAATTCAGTGCCTTATTCTACAAGTTAGTAACTCCTATTGTATATTACTTAGCTAAGGTGATATTTCATATCATTTTAAGTTTATATACAATTCTTTAGGAACTATTTTGATAAAGCCAAGTTTATTCACTGTAGCATCAGATTGTGTTTCAAACATGAATTAGTATTATATAATCACTCTGTCATTCCTTAGTTTATTATTTTACAACTTTAACAAATGTTTTTGTAATTGTTGTAGTTATATAAACATTTTAGACATACTATATACATGCACATGTATAAGAAGCATCCATTCATAATACAAAAGTTTGTAGATATAAGATGCACATGAAAAATAGAAATGAACTCATTTTTCATTGCTGTAACAAATATTAGTTCTTCCCTCCTATAAAAGTCTTGTAGCAACAAAATTTGTTTAAAAACAACAAAAACGTTTTAGCTAAAAAGTGACCTTCATTTTATTTTTTCTTTTTGTTTCTTTATTTCTTGTAGGGTGTGTGGGGGGGGGAAGGTTGGCATTTGGTTTTCAAGGTAGGGTTTTTCTGTGTAGCCCTGACTGTCCTGAAACTCACTCTATAGACCAGGCTAGTCTTAAACTCACAGAGACCCACCTGCCTCTGCTTGCCTCCTGAGTGCTGGGATTAAAGGCATGTGCCACCAAAGTCCAGCCAACTCATTCATTCCTAAATTGAATAATAAAAGGTTCATTTCCAATTTCTGTAGTTATTCTCACAGGACTATGTTATCAATCTCCATTAAAATTTTTTGAAAAGAAGGAAGTATCCACACAAGAAAAATGGGATAAGATTCCAATTTTGATATATTTTCCATTTTCGATCACATTTATAATGGTTGTAATGTCGATATTTACAAACTGGAAGTTTTTGTTCTAAGCACATTGTTTCAACAGTTTTGATTTTGCTGAATTCAAATGATGCAAAAACAACCTTTCAGTGGAAAAATGTATTCTATTGGTTATATTAGGTTCAATTTAATTTGTTTCAAAAGCATTTCAATTCATTTATAGCAACATTTTTCTGAGCAGGGTCAAGTGTTAGAGCTTCAGACTGTGATTGGTTTATATTTCATGAAGTAACCCAGAAGGTGTAGAACAGGATCCATCACAGGAATTATCTTAATAAACTCATTGATGCTAAGAAGTAATGCAAGCAAAATCACTTCCATCCTGCAGAGTTGATGATACATAAGTAAGGAGTTACATCTTTCTCCTCTGATGTCCCCATTGTTAATCACAGGTGAACACTGAGGATTCTGCATAGTGACTTCACAATAATATTTCACAAATCCTTCCACCACAGTAACTTCATAGGTCTATTTGTTATTGTATCAAGGAGATTTGGTATTTTGTTCAGTCATAGTAACCCTAAAACATGATATTAAAAACCCCAATGTGTGAAAAGTTTTTTTTCCATTTTTCATCAAACAATATATGTTGATAAAATACAAAATACCTGTCCCCATGATTTATGTTACTCATTACTTTTATAGATTATTAAACAAATAACAAATATGCTAGGAAATGTAAACTAAATGGAACTAAACACATCAAAAATAAATGAATGGTTCATCCTTGATTTTATTGTGTTTATTCAATTGCTGCTTAATTAGAAAAATGCCATTATTTAGACTACAGATCCCTATCACTGTAAAATCCATGAGCCTCTCCAATAAAACTATTATTAACTTTAGAACCAGTGATTGTTTCCCTCAAGCCCATGATAATGAAGACTAAATTGGTATTTCAATAAAATTAAAAGTTGAGAAACCTAAGTTAGAAACTTCAGAGAGGTAGGGCTCACCAATAACTGCAAATCATTTCTCGATCCTTTAGCATTTGTTTAGCTCCTCTTGAAACCATTGTGATTTTACTTTGGTTATTTTACAGAAGATGACAGAAATTCAATTCGGTAGATATAATTCTGAAAAAAAAATTTAAGAGCTACCTGCATATAATTTGTTAGATGGGAGGTGAGGCAAAGGAGGCTGAGAACTAATGACTTGTGACTCACATGGATTTGACATGAATGAAAAGTAAAAGGAAACACTCTTGGCAATCTGCTAGAGGGTTATAAAAAAGGAAGAAGGAGAATCCCAGGCCTGACTTCCTCTCCATTTGCTCTGTCTGCCCCTTGCTCTTCTGTTGCATCTGAGCCTGAGGGTCATCTGAGTAACTGATACAAAATCTTCCGGAGGTTGGACATCTTCCAGCCTTAGTTGGCATGTTTGGCAGGAAAACTAAGACTTGAGGGGACCATTTGTCCAGAAGAAAAACAAGGAAAAAAATGAAAGAGTAGGCTAAATAAATATTTCAATCTCACATTTCCATGCCTGCTTTAGACAGCTAACCCGTTTCCTAGAGGTCAATATTTACTTTCATTTTGAGGATCTGAATCATATTCTAACATTATTACTTAATCAAAGTGGTCCTAGACAGATAGTGCCAATTAAAATATCATTGCAGTCATGATGAGTCTACTGTGTGTCAGGCACCATGGATAGAAAAGAAAACTATATCCTTTTCATTTAAAATCTCATAAAACTTTCCTTGGCAGGTGGCCAAAGCTCTAACTCTTACTTTGCTTCTTTACTTGTGAAATTACATGGAATTCAAGTTAGTTCAAGACTCTTAATGGACACAATAACTGTTAAGAGTATCCAGATGCTTGACATGCTTCAAAAATAAAAGCCTGACTTCCTCCTATGTCACTTGTTAGCAAAGTGACACTGATCAATTCACTTAACCTACAGGAGTCTCAGCTTTCTTGGCTATAATATGACATGTGCTTACTTCAAGATGCAATTAAAAATGTAAATTAAAGTATACAACTCAAGAACTCATTATATTGCACCTGGCACAAAGGAAGCACAAAGAAAAATACTTTTTACAATAAATATGGTGTTGCTTGTCCTACTAGTCTTCCTTTACAAGGAGACAATGTACAAACTTTGTTTCTTTTTTATGCCTATCTTCAAGTACATTGCCTGACAAGAAGCAGGTACTTAGTAAACGCTTGATCAAATAATGAACTTAGAGATTTTCGTTAAGCAAATGATTCCCATATTAGAAGAACTGAGTAGATTGTGGGCAAGCCAAAGAATTCACACAAAATTAATGCACTAATGTGCTAAATTGTGGGATAAAATTCCTGAATTAAAGTACTCAAGACAATTTAAACTTGACCTTCAACGTTATTATGTTATTACCAAATGAGACTACTAGCCTAGCACACTATACTTGAATACTCTAACTGTAAAGGTATATCAAGAAAATGTTTTACACCCTGCTTTACAAATGTGACTTTTGATGCATTTCGTACTTTAATTATGTCACTCTAAGAAGATAAAAATATTCTTAATAGCTTCTAGTATTTTATAGTTTTGAAAGTAATTCCTTTGCAGCTCATGAAGCTATATGATCACACTCATAGTTTAAAAACCATGTTAAGTTTTCTGAACTTTTCTGAACTCTTTCTGAAGGATAATAGATAATTTTCATAGATGAAGAGACAGTTATCTTAATTCTACAAGTAGCAAAATTTACTTCTTAAGTCATTCTAGTGTTCAGTAGCTTTTCACTGTCAAAAAGTGATCTGGGTCACTTGGTTATGATAATCAAAGGTAGAATATTAAAAAAAATTGTAGCTGGGCGGTGTTGACACATGCCTTTAATCCCAGCACTTAGGAGGCAGAGGCAGGCAGATTTCTGAGTTAGAGGCCAGCATGGTCTACAGAGTGAGTTCCAGGACAGCCAGGATTATTCAGAGAAACCCTGTCGAAAAAAAAACCCCAAAAAATATTGTATACTGACCTGTCTTGATTTGACTTCCACTGGAAAATCATATGAAGCATCTCCATGAGAAAATATAACCTGAAAAAATTGACACATTTCTTAAGCTTTTTAATTGATTTCTATGTTTATAAAATTATTAGAATAAAGTCAGAGTTATTGTGGGTTCATTGGACACTCAGTGGATCAAGCTGTCTTCTACTATAGAGCTCAAAACACAAGTCTAAATTCTTTAACTGTCATTTTCTGGAAAAATGTCTTAGGACAATCAAAATTAAGAATAGAGTTTAATTTACATAAGATACGAGTACATTAGATCAACTATATTGTCGTCAATATGGTTACCACTTTTCTAAAGATGAAACATTGTAGTATGGCCAGACTTCTCTCTATATTGAGAACTACAAACCTATCAAACTTGTCTCACTGCTTACAAATAGGTGCTAATAGATCAATCATTGTAGGGCCAACTAAATCACTGCTTATGTTAAAGCCTTAAAACACTGTTATCTAAGTATGTGTGAAAGAGTGTGTATGTGTTTCTATGTGTACTTGTGTAGGTGTGTGTTCAACAAAAACAGTTTAGCAGTCATTACATACCAGAAAGCTGTTCTATATAATTAGTATCCTCTTGAGACTTCTGTCTCCCAATCTATGGCTCATTTTTGTAGAAAACTAGACAAATACCAAAGTGGATGTTTCTTACATGCAGAGAGAAATAGCTTCCACTAGAAACCTATCTCATAATAAACTTAAAATTCATGGGACACATGTCATATTTAAAACCAAAATATGAGACAGCAGAAGCAAAATGAATTTAACACAAGTAATTAATGATTTCTGTCTTCAAGCTATTATTCTTTTATTAAAGAACTGTGAAGCAAATGCCTCCTCTGAGTAAATCACCTTACTTAACACACTTGAAAATGAAAAAAAAATACAGTATATAAATCATATGACTGTGAATAAGTTTTTAATGCACTATGGTGGCCACTAAATAATTTTTAATTTCATTAAATATTGAAAATTAATTTTGAAATGTAAACTTCATTAAATATGCTATTCTAGAAAATTACTAATGAATATTTTTTCAAAATCACAGTACTAAGTATATATCAATAATTCAAAATTCTAAAATTTTACTTTCATTATCTAATGGAAACGAGTTAAATCCAATCTCATTAATAATTTCTATCCACACAAAATCATATACATAACAGGAATAAATACATTCTTTTGGCAAAAATCCTACAACTATAAAGTTACAGAACGATTTTTTGAATGCTTTGTAATTTCTCCTTTACAGTTTTGCTTCTCTCATTGTAGGAATCCCCCTATGTTATGTACAAGAAAAATCATGAAATGTTTGAAGGAAATGACAAGTACGAAGGCTACTGTGTAGACTTGGCATCTGAAATTGCAAAACATATCGGTATCAAATATAAAATTGCCATTGTCCCTGATGGAAAATACGGAGCACGGGATGCAGATACTAAAATCTGGAATGGGATGGTGGGAGAGCTTGTATATGGGGTAAGCAAGCTGATTTATGAGGAAATTTACTTGTATAAGCATGAAGCTTCTTTTCCCTCGGGCATGCATTCCTTTTTAATCATCCATGAGTGTTCTTTTCTGGTTTATAGTAATGTTTCAAAATGTATTCATGATATTTGAACATTTCCTTATTTCATTAGAAATGTAAATTCCAAATAATACAATTGGATTCTGGAAACTTAGAATGATTTTTTAAAAAAGGAAAAGATAAAATTTAGAATAGAGTATCCTATTCATAACAAAGAGCTATCCATGAAAACAAATCAACACTGGTTTTCTAATGTTTCATTACTATGACTTAAAGTGGTAGACCATAGAAGCTGCAAAGATCCACAAACTGTTACTATGCAGATTTCCTCCAAGAGCATAAAGTTAATCACTGCTTTAACTGTGTCCATCCTTGTCATCATACTTCCTCATAAGTGTCTTTTAACTATTCTGATTGCCATAGTCTCCCAGGGTATGAAATATTCATCAATATTGTTTTTCTTATATTTTTAAGCCACAATAAATATATACTTTAGATAATTTTCTCTCTGTCTCTCCTCTCTCTCTCTCTCTCTCTCTCTCTCTCTCTCTCTCTCTCTCTCTCTCTCTCTCCTTCCTTCCCTTCTTCCCTCCCTCCCTCTAGCATATATAACAAAACACAAAAGTGAGAATGTTTTCTGAAGTCGGCCTCCTACACAGCATGCTGCACTCTTCCCTGGAGCAAGCACACTGGCATTGGAATGCACACATTCATAGCCAAGGGAAGGTACAATACAGCACACACTGGAAGTTCTGCCTGAATGAACTAGATCAAGGTCCCTCTCTTTTTGGCAGACGCTCTTTTGTCAAGAAACTATGTTATCAAACCCTGGTGATGCTATCACATATTCAGAGTTCAGAGTCCAAATTTGGAGTTCAAGCAATAAGTGCATGAACTGTATTATGAAGTTTTCTAAAAGCTAGTTTATAGTTCACAGAGTTCACTCTCAAAGCACACTCTTTCTAATTAATCCACCATAAGCCCTTTGAAATAAGGAATTACACAGAGATGCATCCTTCTCCAGGAAAAAAGTTGAGACTCAAGATACAGGCAAAGCCCATAGAACAAATCTCATTCCTGACTAGAACTTCAATGAAATAGTTTCAAAATTCTGTATCTTGTTTTTCTTTTTTCTTTTTTTATTATTTCTTATTATGTAAATAAATTTTAAATTTAAATGTATTTTTATCATATTCTTCTCCTTCCTTACCTACCCAGCTTTGAGTTCTTTCTCAAAAATGAACAAAAATCCAATACAACAAACTCTCCAAAACAAAGAAAACAAAATAAAATGACCTGCAAAATAAAATCCCAAACCGAAACTCAATAACAGTGCTCACAAAACACACACACACCTACACACACACACACACACACACACACACACACACTCACAGGAAGACAGACAAACAGACAGACAGACAGAGACAGAGACAGCAAACAAACAAAAATCTGTGATGGTCAACTACTCCTGAACATAAAGCCTGTCCTCTACTGGTTGATATACTCAGGTTCACTCTATTGAAGAAAACGAATTTCCCCTCTCCCAGCATGCATAAATGAAAATTGTTCATCTTAAACTTGATAGTTAGGTTTTCATTTATTTCTTTCTTCATGTATTTTTTTAAAATAACAAAATAAAATAAGTTAAAACAAAAATTATAGAATTGAAGTTGGACAAGAAAAGCAATAGGAAAAAAAGATTCCATGATAGGACACAAAGAGTCCAGGGGCCCAGGAGTTCACACACTCCGGTGTCCCATAAAAATACTAGGCTGTAAGCTATAAGCTATATGCTATGATATATACACAGAGTGCCTGGTACAGATCCTTGGAGGCCCTGTGTTGGCTGCCTTCGTCTCTGAGTTCATAGAAGTTTTGTTCAGATGATTCAAAGGGCCTTATTCTTCTGGTGTATTCCAAGCCCTCTGGCTGGCTCCTATATTTTTTGATTCTCCTCCACAGGGTTTCTGAGCTCTTAGGGAAGAGTTTTGACTACATCCCAATTTTTAAATTATAACAGGAGAAACATTTTTCACAGAGTGCAGTACAGTTGCTAAAACTTCAGCAGACACAGGAAAATGATTCATAGCACAAAACAACAATATGCATGGGGAGGAGGCACTCACTCTGTGAGGCAATAACTCCAAATGAAGGAAAAGTGAAGAATAAAAACTTGTAATTAGTTTTAAATTTTTAAAAAGAAATAATAAGCAAAAAATATTTTAACAAGGGGTTCACTGAAAATGTAATGATTTTATGTTCTGAAGCAAAAGGTGTGCCTAACATTCTGGTCTTAATTTCTACTACCATAAGTGTATTCCAAAAAAATACCATGACCCAAATTGTTAGAAATACAAGCTGAATTCCTTTACTCAAAATATGAGCTCAGAAGACTTAAACTTTCAGATTTGGAGCATTTCAGATTTTAACTGCATCACTACTTAGCTATAAATGGTTGGACCTTTTATCTTACAGTCTCACTACTTTGAACAGATGCCATGACCAAGGCAACTCTTATAAGGTAAACATTTAATTGGGGCTGCCTTACAAGTTCAAAGGTTCATTATCATCAAGGAGGAACATCACAGCAACCAGGCAGGCATGTAAGGCAAACAGAAAACTGGCTTCCAGACAGCTAGGACAAGGTTTTTTGTTTTTGTTTTTTGTTTTTTTGTAATTAAGAAAATTTTGTATTTTCTAAAATTTGTATTTTTCTAAAAAAAAAAGAAAATTTTGTATTTTCTCTATTTACATTTCAAATGTCATTCCCTTTCCTTGTTTCCCCTCCAAAAACCCCCTATCCCATCCCCCTGCTCACCAACCCTCCCACTCCTGCTTCCCTGTCCTGGCATTTCCCTATACTGTGGCATCAAGCCTTCACAGGACCAAGGGCCTCTATTTTCATTGATGTCTGACAAGGTCATCCTCTGCTACATATGTGGCTGGAACCATGAATCCTCCATGTGTATGCTTTGGTTGGTGGTTTAGTCGCTGGGAGCTCTGAGGGTACTGGTTGGTTCATATTGTTGTTCCTCTTATGAGGCTGCAAGCTCCTTCAGGTCCTTGGGTCCTTTCTTTAGCTCCTCCATTGGGGATCCTGTGCTCAGTCTATTGGTTAACTATGAGCATCCACTTCTGTATTTCTCAGGCACTAGCAGAGCCTCTCAGGAGGTAGCTATATCAGGCTCCGGGTCTTAAGCCCACACTCACAGTGACAAACCTACTTCAACAAGGCCACACCTACTCCAACAATACCACATCTCCAAATAGTGCCACTTCCTGAGCCAAGTATATTCAAGCCACCACATTCCACTTCCTGGACCCCATAGGCTTTTTCAGACATATAAGTCAATGGGGGCAATAGCTAAACATAACACAATGTATGCAAATTACATGTAGTCCAGTTTCAGAAGTGCCCATAGTCTATAGCAACTTCAACAATATTAAAAGTCCCAAAGTTCAAAGTCTCTCCTGAGATTCATGCAATCACTTAACTGTAATCTCCAAAGCAAAATAGAAAATCAGCTGGGCAAACTCCAAACACTGGTCTTCAGATCTCCAACACTTTTTTTATCGTTGCTGACTGCAACAAACTTCTTTCTCCTGGGCTGGTTCCACTCTCTGTTAGTTGCTTTCCTAGGTAGGTATTCCACAGCTCTTGCATCTTTAACATTTTGGGATCTCCAAGTCAACTTCAACTTCACAGCTTCTTATTCCAATGTCTGGGGTCCACACAAGATCTTCTGGGCTCCTCCAAAGGGCTTGCATCACATCTCCAGTGCTGCCCTCTATAGAACTCTAGGCTCCATTTAACTATACTCCGCTGCTGCTGCTGTTCTTGGTGGTCATCCCATGGTACTGACATTTCCAATATGATGGTGCCTTCTTCTGCAACTAGGCTTTACCAATAGCCTCTCATTTGCTCTCTTCATGGTGACAAACCTCAAATTTTTTTGTATGACCCCTCCAGTCCTGAGCCATCAGCGGCAACTGAGGCTGCACCTTCACCAATGGCCATTCCTAGACTTTCACAGTGCCAAGCCTCAGCTGTTCTCCATGACCCCTTTGTATGTTCAAAACTAGTACCACCTGGGAGATTCTTACACATTACCAAGTCTAGCTGTAGTGTGAAGTAAAACCTTGGTTATCTCTGAAACACAGCTTCTTTGTGATAGATATCACAAAACACTTCCCAGGAAATTTCACCTCAGTCATGTACACCACTAATTTCTAAACTCCAGCTATCCCACATCAGTTGTCCCAGAAAGTTCTTATATTCTTGACTCTAAAGTAAGAGACACATGGCCAAAGCTGCTGAGTTCTACTGCTTGCTTGGGCTGGAACATGGCCCTGCTTATTCTATTACCAGATTTTTGTTTGCCAACTCTGTCATTGCCTAAGATTTGCTGTCCTGGAACTTGGTCTGTAGATTGACCTTGAGCTCAGAGATCTTTGTGATTCTGTCTCCTCAATGCTGGGATTAAATGTGTCTACCACTACTCCTGTGCTTATGATTTTCTTTACCTAGAACAAGCTCTGTCCCTGGCTGCCCTTGAGCTCAGGGTTCTTCTTAGCATCATATCCTTAGTTTAAATGTGTGTACCACCATGCTAGGGGTCTAAGCTTTGCTAGGTCGGATCTTGCTCCAAGGTCACCACTCCTGTAATGTTATTTAATATTCCTGAACACGGGTTTCAGCTCCATTTCCATTTCTGGTGCCCCTTTATTACTTGAACCATATTTTATATTTTTCCTTTCTAAGCTTGCTCCTTTCCATTAAAACATTCTGCATAAGAGTTAACTTTAGTAAATGCACAACACAATTTATACCAAGCTGTTTGGGGACTTTCTTTCTCACAGCAATTAATTTAAATCAGCTCACCTTGGCCTCAGACAGACTTTTCAGACAACAGCGAAAAGCTGCCACATTCTTCACCAAAATATCACAAAAACAGTCTCTACACCATATACTGAAATTCTTCTCCACTAAAAGCTCTTGGGCCAGGTCTGCAAAGCTCAGATCCCCCACAGCAACAAGGTCTTTCATATCTCTACTAGAATAGCCCATTAAGTCTAACTTAAAGCATTTCACTGCATTTCAAATCCAAAGTCCCTAAATTCACCTTCTTCTAAACAAAATCATGGTCAGGCCTATCATAAAACTATCCCACTCCTAGTATCAACTTCTGTCTTAGAGTCTCACTGCTGTGAACAGACACCATGACTGAGGCAATTTTTATAAGGTGACTATTTAATTGGGGCTGGCTCACAGGCTCTTTTGAGTTCATTATCATCAAGGCAGAAACATTACAGAACAAAGGCAAGCATGGCACAGGAGGAACTAAGAGTTCAACATCGTTTTGAAGGCAAACAGGAGAAGACTGGCTTCTAGATAGTTTAGATAAGGGTCTTAAAGTCTACACCCACAGTGACACACCCCAAAATAGTGCCACTCCCTTGACCAAAAATATATAAACCACCACACTAGCTGTGAATATTCTGGAATATCTTTTACATATCTCTCCTCTAGAGCTCTTATTCTTTCCATATCATCCCTGCATAAGTGTTCTGACCATATTTTATTTGGTGGAAATTGTTTAATTTTTAAAAATTATGTGAGAGATCATAAAACAACACACCACCAGATATAGGTAGATAAATTAAGAAAGAAAGAAAGAAAGAAAGAAAGAAAGAAAGAAAGAAAGGAAGGAAGGAAGGAAGGAAGGAAGGAAGGAAGAGAAGGAAGAGAAGGAAGGAAGGAAGGAAGGAAGGAAGGAAGGAAGGAAGGAAGGAAGGAAGGAAGGAAGGAAGATAGGTGGGTAGACAGACAGACAAGTATATAGAATAGATAGATAGATAGATAGATAGATAGATAGATAGATACATAGATACATAGATAGATAGATAGATAGATAGATAGATAGATAGATAGATAGATGCATAGATAGATAGATACATAGATAGATAGACCAGCAACACTCATCAGAATAACAGAAAGTCCTGAAGTTATGCTCAGAGAACAAAGAAGTGCCATAGAGGTCCTTAGTGGCAACACACTGTTTTTTCAGCAGATCTCCAAGTATTTGAAGACACCAATCTCAGTTGATTTGTATACCTCGTCCTCAAAGGAACTGTCTTCATGTCTCTTAGATGGCTACTTTTTACTGTAGATTTTACAAAGTCTATAATTGATTCTCAAGCATAGTCTTTTTCTCTTTCTTATTCTTAACAAATGAATAAATGCCCAGTTTGCAGGGTTTGAGGCAAAACATGATCATTTTCTTATTGACAAAGTCTGTTAGTAGAAAGACAAGCAATGGGCTCATTAGTTTTTGTTTGCTATTTGCAAATGGTTACTAAGCATTGATTGTCTTGCTTCACTTACATAAAGATCTAGTATATACCTGGACCTGTTTTATACTCTCAAAGCACTGCCTTCAATCCTTTTTTCTCTCTTCTTTCTATCTCTCTTTGAGTTTGTGTGTGTGTGTCAGTATTTGTTTGATCAAAAGGAGTGAAGGGCATTTTGTGGCTCACTGAACACCAGAATTGCCTGTGGTGTGAGTGATGAAGTGAAGAAGTATTTCCTTACTGTCACTCCAACATTGCTTAAGATTAAGAATCTTATACAACTTCCAAAAGAAGTATTGCACACACTCTAATCTATGCATCAATGAATAGTAATGAGACAACCTTCTGAGCATTAGAATACCAGGTCCACACAAATCTTTATTCTTTGTATTGGGCTGGCATCCTTATACCCAACTAGGAGCCTGAAGCTATGTGTCAGTGAGTTTAAGAAATATTGTCTATAGATAAAACTAAGAAATAAAAATAAGGAATGTCAATACTTAAGAGTACTTGATGCTTTTGCAAAAGTGAAATGGCAGAGGTGATTTCCAGAACCACTGTCAGAAACTTCCAGCTCAAAGTCACCTTGAACTCAAGCTCCAGAGGAGTCAACAGCCAACCAGGTCTCTGTGGGAAACTGTTCATGTGTGCATATGCACATACATCAAATAAATAAATCATTCAAGAATGATATCCTCTCAGAAAAATTATGTGTGTTTAAATCATAGTGTGCTTGATTCTGTTTTGATGAGAACTATTTTACATTTAAGTTCAACAAAACTGTTATAATTTGTCATTCAGAACATGGGTTAGTCTTTTGTGAAACAGTTTATATAATTCTGCTGTAGATTTTACCAGACTCGTGTCTATAGGTTGCCACAGTGTGAAAAACTCACTGTGTCTCAGTTCTCTCAAGACAGGGAGCAGGGAATGGACCATTTAAAATATTTGATGATCAGATAAAGAGTCTGTCAGAACATGCTCAAAAAAGTCCTGTTAAGGATTTAGTATATAATTACAGTAAAGTAAACATGCAAAAGCACAGTCCATTTTAGAGCTACAGGAAAAAAAACCCCTCAGGGTCACCAAACTCTGAAAAGGGTGACTTGTGATCTTTATATCTAAGAATTAAAGCTTCTGTATTCTAAAATCTTGTTTTAAAAGAATATTGCAAAAAGAAAAACAACGTGTATTTCATAAGAACCAAATGCCAATTTTCATATTTTTGTGTATGAACTGAGCTGTAATATGTTGTCAAAAGAACAAGGGTTATTTGGTCAGATAAACACTGATAATCAGGCAGTACCCATGAACTTGGAAAATATGAAGATCATTAGTCCAAGAGCAACCTAAACTACAGAAGGATTCTGTCTGTCTCAAAAACAAAACAAAACAGCAATAATAACAAAAAAAATCTAATCCAACCAAACAAAAAACCCAAAAAATAAAAGGCCTTGTCAATTTAATATCTCATGAAATCAAACCACTTCATGTTTTATTAGCCTATAATTGGGATTAATAACTGTTGGCACTCACAATTAAAAAAATCCATGACTGATGAACTTTGTTGATCACTGCTAACTGTGTTGTGAAGTCCGCTCACGTGTGTGTTTCCATGTGTCTTTTCTCTCGTAGAAAGCAGAGATTGCTATTGCACCTCTGACAATCACGCTGGTTCGAGAGGAGGTCATCGACTTTTCTAAGCCTTTTATGAGTTTAGGAATCTCTATTATGATCAAAAAGCCTCAAAAATCTAAACCAGGAGTGTTTTCCTTCTTGGACCCTCTGGCCTATGAGATCTGGATGTGCATAGTATTTGCATACATTGGTGTCAGTGTAGTCTTGTTCCTCGTCAGTAGGTTTAGCCCATATGAGTGGCACACAGAAGAGCCTGAGGACGGAAAGGAAGGACCCAGTGACCAGCCTCCCAATGAGTTTGGCATCTTTAACAGCCTCTGGTTTTCCCTGGGTGCCTTTATGCAACAAGGATGTGACATTTCGCCCAGGTGAGTATCAAAACTTCACTAGGTCTCAGAAATTCTGATTGTTCTTCACAATCTCTGTCTTTCTTTCCTGGAGTCAGAACATTTTCTGAAATGCAGGAAATTTTTCAATTTTCAGATCTCCCTAAATAATGTATCACTAATTTCTTCTCAGCTGCCACAAAAGATGGATGCATCATAGAAAGTAATTTCCTCAACAGAAAAGTCATTATGCAATCCACTGCCACTCCCCAGAATTATTCTGTATTATGATGTCATCCAGTGGCTTGACAAGTTTTGGCAAAACTGTAGAATAGCATATACTTTCATGGTATTTTCTCTTCAAAAATTGTTTCTTTGTCCATTATGATGATCCATTATCAAAATTCATATTGAATTTTACTCAAGGAACTTGAAGCAAATCTTTGATGTGGGGATTCTAAAAACATGAATAGGTATGGTTTGTTAGAGATGTGTATGGTTTTTCATATAGACATGTACAGAAGCTGAACATAAAGGGAAGATCTGACCATGTAAACTCTATGCTAATTTAGTAGCTCTGTTTGTACATGAGGAGTTGTGATTGTGATTTCCTTCCTTTGGTGCCACTCAGTTACTGCATCTCCAGAACTCTAGATCATTACGAAAAAGATGCCTTATTTCTTCCTGGGAGCAACTAAAAGTATAAGATGCAAAATATTGGATGCTATATTTGAGCATATATATGTTTAGGTGTGTGTGTGTGTGTGTGTGTGTGTGTGTGTGTAAACATATCTATGTTCCCAAAAGAAGGTCTTTTGGACCCAATGCATTGGAAATTCAGACATCCCAGAAAATAACAAAAACCTGCTTAAAATTTTAAGACTCAGGCACTCAGAGACAAGTAGGAAGAATCAGGTCAGACCAAGTTTTTTGAAATGAAGATTAAACCAATATTAATTTAAAAATGTAGCAGATGTCAAGCTTCAAATCGCAAAATATATGATTTAAATTAGCAAAGAAGGCTGAGGCACAATAGAAAAAAATCAAGTGACTCTTCACACAAAACAAAAAGTGTTTAGGACTAGGGAGATTGCTCAGAGGGTAAAGGTGCTTGTCACCAAACCCAAGGATCTGAGTTCAATAGCTAGAAGTCACCTAGTAGATGAAAATAAACAACTCCTTCAAGTTGTCCTCTGGCCTCTTATGTATGACATAGTGAACATGAGCACATGCACACACATAAATAAAAAATGTAATTTCAAAATTTAAAATTATTTGGTATGAATAGTGATTTGCCTACCAATAATACCAGCACTCAGTATGCTGAGGCAGGAGAATTGATTCAAATATAAGAAAACTTTGCTATATAGTTTCAGGCTAACCTGAACTACATAGTGAAAAAGCCCATGCCTTCATGGTAAGAAGGAATTAAATACATTATGAGCATTCTTTCCTTCAATTTAAAATTTATTTCATTTAAACTTTTCCTCTGCGAGTTATAACTCATATGCACATCCTTAGTAGACATTGTTATGTCAACATACAAAATACTTTTAGGACATCTGCTCAACAAAAAGGTAAAGGTCACTTGGGAATTAATCTTCCAGCCTGACCTACATGGCATCCATTAGAGCTCAGATAGGCTCTCCCTCGGTCTCTGGGCATTCTCTTTGCTATCTGCCAGAGAGGAAAGTTCTACATTTCTGCCAATAAAATAATAAATTCAATTTGCAAATGTATTCAGTGGCACTTACATTTTAGGTATATTGTGAAGGACATCATTATTAAATAGACTAGCAGAAAATTGCACAATATCTGAGATTGTAACTTTTAAATATGACTAAGAATTGGTGATAATTTTTTCTTCTTTTTGGGTTTGAAAGGGGAAAACTGTGTGATCTTCTCCATACTTAGATCCCTGTCAGGTCGGATTGTTGGAGGCGTCTGGTGGTTCTTCACACTCATCATTATCTCCTCCTACACTGCTAATCTGGCTGCATTCCTGACAGTGGAGAGAATGGTCTCCCCCATAGAGAGTGCAGAAGACCTGGCCAAACAAACAGAGATTGCCTACGGAACACTTGATTCGGGGTCAACAAAGGAATTCTTCAGAGTAAGTCACAGGAAAAATAACAGCACCTTCATAGTTACGAATTCTGGGCAATGTTTAGGACAATTATGTTATGACATAAACTGGTATAGATTAGAAGACACATTGGCAACAGCTGAGTTTGCTACTTAGTATGTCCTCTTGAGTTTTTATAATCATAATTTTAGCTTGCCAAAATTGTTTCACAACAAGAGCAAGCCTGGCCTTTCTAAGAAATAACAGTAAAAAGATAACAAAGGTTATGTTATGTAAAACATGATTTACCCCACACTCCTGTGTTACTCATTCTCTGATGGTTTTACTTTAGGCAAGTTCAATATTTTGAGGCCAAGAATATAAAAAAGAAAGGAAACATTTCTGGTAAAGACTGCATTTAACTTGCTGAATTCAACCCCCAAAAACTCAGTGGCAAACTATCCGGTTTTCTGAACTGAATCTATTCAGTCTGTAATCTATTCCATAGCACTCATTTTTTTTTCAAAGTAAGGGGTTTGCTTTCTTACAAAATCCTATTGGCAAGAAAAGTACCTCCTTAACAGTTGTTTGGGAAACTGCAATGATGGCTCTGGAGACCTTGTAAGGTTGTATGGGATTTCTATTTGGTGACTTTGTTTTGTTGTAAAATGTTTCAAAGTGACATTACTATGTCACATGTGTGGATGAGGTCCCTTCTGTTCTCTATCACTGAAGCGCGAATTTTGTTGGGTTTTCCTTTTTCAGTTGTTCCATTTGGGAGTTAAATTGTTTTTTAACCTTTTTAAGATTTGGTTTTATTTTTCTTTGTTTAAGTTTAAAAAGTAACTGGTTTGGCTGTGGGTTTATTTTGTTCCTATAAGTTATTGCACTTTGTCTTTATCCATCACCTCCTTCCCCTACTGTCCTCCCCATATCCCTCCACATCCCCTTCTTATTTGTCCTCTCCTACCTTCAGATACTCCCTTCTTTTCTGCGAATCCCCTGCTAGTTTGGTTCTTCTCAGGTCTATAATACTTGCTTAACAATGTGTACACATAGGTATTGCCAGCTCATGTTTTAAATTTGGGACAAAATATTAAAAGATAGCCAAAGTTACATTTTCATAGATATTTAAGTAGTTGGTAATGAATATATTTTGTATTTAATATCAAGTGTTTAAAGACAATAGGTTGTAAATTATTTGGAATGTGAGAGATGTTTCACTATCTTAAGCATTTTATTTGAGAGCAATAATAGCTTTAGTTCATATTTTTAAACAGTATCTAAGAGAGTTAAATATGTAATTTTCTCACTAGCTTGAAAGCAAACACACCAAAGCACCAAATGTGATACTTTGTGTGCCAGTTTTAAATTTTCCCATATTTCACTGAGGTACCTTTTAACAAGAGAATTTTTATTTTCATTTTTGCTATATAATATTACAAATATTTACATAAATCTAAAAGAAAAAATCTCTCAAAGCTTAAAACAAAGAAAACAATGAACATTGTGTTTATTGTTGAGCATAAGCCACGATATTGTGTAAAACTCTAAATGTTCTAAAAATATTTGCAAATTTTCTGAATTGTTAAATAATTGTCATGACAGAGGACTTTATTAGCAATACTGTACAGACAAAGTTATTCAGCCAAGAATTCTCTTAACTTAATGAAGAGGTAAGTGTTCCCGTTTCTGCCTGGAAACCGATCTTCACCAGAGCAGAATGCTGTCACTCACCCTTCACCGAGAGGTGATGGATCGTTCAATGACAATATGCGCTGGTTCATCACTCAACCTTGAGTAAAGACATATCATATTGATACCTTTCAAAAACCAAACAATAACTCACCATAAAGCTCTCTAGCAGCCCACACAATGCAGGACTGACTCCTTAATCGTTTACAAAGCTTTGTTTTTCCTGTTCAAATCTGAAAACTGGTGAAGTAGATAAGAGGCTATATTAATAAGACATGAGGGAACATGGAAAGCTGCTTCCGTAGTCTTCCTATAAAAACCCTATCCCCCATCAAGTTTCTCTTTCTTTCTCTCTTTCTCACCTTCAGTTTTATAATAGGAAGATTTTCATAAGTGTGGATATTTCTTTTTGCAGGATACTCCAAAGGCTAATCGGACAACAGAGTAATTTTCCCAGGCAGAACACTTTGAGGAATGTGTACATTTGGTTTTTTTTTTTCATTTAAAAAGCAAACAAACGAACAAAGGACTCATTTCCTACTCTGCTTACCTCCCTCCATACCCATTCATGGTGACCAGGTTAAAAAAAACATTTGCCTGATAAACAGAAAAAACAGGATGTGAAGGGCATTTTTTGTACTTGTCAGAAATGCTTTCTTAGAGGTACACAGCAGTGGCACATCTGTCAGTTCCACTTACCCACTTCAGGAAGTGAGCGACCCACACAGAGCACTCCACAAGACAGTACTGCCATTATCAGCTGCAAAAGCAACATTGGCCATGTATGGGGGACCTTTGCTTCACCCCACTATAAACTTGCTATACTTTGAGTACTGCACAATATTTGAAGGACAACCATGATGCTGTTTCTAAAGCATTCTACATGTCACTCATGAAGCCATGCTGTTCAAATGCTTTAGCATTACATATGTGACCCAGACACACTGATTTCACTTCAAAACAAATTGGATCATCTGCCTACTTCAGTCATCAGCACAATGGAAGAATAAGTGAAGTAGATGACTAGCTCAGGGCTTAAATTTTTATCAAACAAAACACAGATGAGATCTCCCCAGAACACGGCCTCTGCTACCCACACCACTTACAGAAAGAAAGCAACTAAACATTCATTAGAATGCATGACATACATTTTCTATTAAGTGCAAGTATATAAAATACTTCGTGTGTGGGGAAGAATAGCATCATTAAAACTCCAAGGATTGTTTGAACTAAGACCTTGATGCTCTAAATCAGAAAGAATCTCAGGCATTGCTGCAAAATAACAATGAAACAAGCAGATCAGACATGTCTAACTTGAAAAATGACTTTCTTGTTATCTTTATTTTTTACCTTGGGAATATCTATTTCCCATGCCTGATTTTTAAGTAGACTCTACATTTGAAAGATATGGGTACGTAGAGTGTCCATGACTGTTGCATTTATTACCTTGCTGGGTCTGCAGGATATCCCTCATTTCAGTCCATCTCACCAAATTTATAAATATTTGCTTGCCCTCATACAAATATGAAAAATATGCAGCATCCCAGAAAACCATGGGCAGGGATATTGTTTCTAGTTCTCTGCCTTTCACACCCCTGATGCTTTTTCCATATGTGTGTTCTTGCCAAGTAAGTTCCCTTTGAATCAGAGTCAACGTTCCTAAACTTTGCCACAGTGGCAAGACAGAGCCAGCATTTGCCCATGAATGTGCTTTCATCTGACCTCTGACCTCTTCCCACTGAGGTAAGCTCTGCGCTTCAGAGCCCTGATTATGAGTTCCTAAAGTCATCATAATCTAACATCATGAATCCAACACTGTATGGATTCATATTTTTTCCTGAATTTTAAGGAAAGTTAAAAGTGGATTTTCAGAGCTAGATGAGTCCTTAGTGGTTAGATCACCAGAACCAATTTAAATATAGATGGCTAACCTGAAACTTGAGCCTTTTGGAAGGTAGTGAGGCAGGAGATTCCCCAGAGAAAATTGACTAGCAAGACTCTGGTTTGGACTGAGATGCCTTGGTTCAATGAATAAAGTAGAAAAGCAATCATGGATAATCCCCAATATCAACCTCAGGCTGGCACATTCATGTACACACAAATGCACATAGAGTTCCACTTGCACATGTTCCTACACACATAATCTCATTTGTGTGCATACAAACATCATAAACACATACATAAAATGAAAAGGGAGCATTCAAAAAATATTAATAGCCTACAAGCTTTTAATGCTAATTTTTTCCATTCTACTGTTTGTATTTGCTGTCTTATTCTCTAGCTGTAGTGTTCAGCTCTAACTGCAAACTGCCAAGTGATTAGCACTTTTCATAATTTAAAAAAAAAGAGAGATCTAAGGAGACAATTCAGTTGGTAAGACTCAGGCCATACAGGTTGAGCCTTGTGTTGCAGACTTGTAATCCCAGGCCTGGAAAGACAGGACAAGCAGGTCCTTAGGGCATACTGGCCAGCCAAACTCACCTGCCAGATTCTGAGAGGCTCTGCCAGCATCTAACTAATACTAACTCACAGCCAACCATCAGACTGAGCCCGGGAACATCATAGTAGAGTTAGGGGAAAGTCTGAAGGAGCTTTAAGGGGATTACAACCCTGTAGGAAGAACAAAAATAATAACTAACCAGACCACCCCACACACAGAGCTCCCAGAGGCTAAATCACCAACCAAAGAGCATACATGGATGGATCCATGGCTCCAGCTACATATGTGGCAGATTGCCTTATCATGGGATGGAAGGCCCTTGCTCCTGTGGAGGCTTGATGCCCCAGGAAATGCAGATTCTAGGATCATGAGGAGGCAGTGGGTGGGTCAGTGGGAGGGTGGGGGAACACCCTCATAGAAGCAGGGGAAGGGAGGATAGGATAAGGGGTTTTCAGAGGAGAAATGGGGAAAGGGGATAACATTCGAAATGTAAATAAATAAAATAACCAATAAAGAATAACCAGACTCAAAGAACAGGGTGGGTGGGGCCGAAGCAAAGACACCCAAAGTTGACATCTGATCTCACATATGTTCATGCATGCACAAAATGTTTATGCATACTCACACACAATAATAAAAACAAACTAAAATTTAACTTAAAATTTAAAACCATTTAAGTAAATTAAATAGTAAGGGTAATAAAGATAGAGAGAAGTAAATTATAAAAATAAATAAGCTTCTTGGCTAGAGTCATGGGGTTAGGATGAGTGATGCCAAAATAAAGTGTGAAAACCAAAACCACTTGTCTTTAAAGCCTTGTGTGGTACTCTACTTGCTGATTTTGTCAGATTCAATCCTAAGCTGTGTTAGTCATCTGGAACTCAAATGTTCTTCAGAGGGTACTCAGTTCCTAAAGTGCAGTACTTATCTTCGAATGTTCAAGGACCGACTTGATAGAAACTGATCTTTTGAGGCATGAATATATATATATATACATATATATATATATATATACATACAAACAAATATATATACATATATATAGTTATATATAATATATATTTAAAGTTATATATAACTTTATATTATCTATTATATATTATATTATATATAATGTTTTATACATGATATAAAATAATGCATATAACTATTACACATAACTACTCTATTACAACTCAAATGTATATTGTATGTAATATATATAACATACACATACACACATATTTACACACAAACACACACACAGCAGCAGAAGCACTATTAACACTCATGTAGAGATGAGAAGAGTTTTACAGAAGCAAAAATGAGGTCTGACCTGGTCCTTTTCAGCTTCCTCATGAATGTGGTAGAACATAGAGCTTTGAAGGTTCAAGGCTTTTCAGGACCTTTTATTTTCAATAACATCAAAACAATATAGAGTGAAATGGTAGAGTATAATAATCATCATGGCAAGTGGTGCATGCTTTTTAAATCATCACTATAAATGTCTGGCACTTGGTTGATTTCTTAAAATAATTTTAAAAGTTTAGTTTTCCAATTTCTAAAGAGTTGGGTTTCTGCCATGCAAACTGAATAACTGATAATGGAATGGCCTAAAAGACTTATGGTGACCTCACTCTGTTTATATTAACATGCTGTTCCCTTCTTTCCTGTATTTAATTTTATTTGCATTTCCTCCAGAGATCAAAAATAGCAGTATATGAAAAGATGTGGACCTACATGCGATCGGCAGAGCCGTCTGTGTTCACTAGAACTACAGCTGAGGGCGTGGCTCGTGTCCGCAAGTCCAAGGGCAAATTTGCGTTCCTCCTGGAGTCCACGATGAATGAATACATTGAGCAGCGAAAGCCCTGTGACACGATGAAAGTGGGAGGAAACCTGGATTCCAAAGGCTATGGTGTAGCAACGCCCAAGGGTTCCTCATTAAGGTGGGTGGAATAGTATAACAATAGAACATGCATTGTTATAGTATTCCACCTTCCCTGATGTCCCTGAAAGAATATTTTACTTTCTGTGTAAACATAGTATGTTGGTTTATTTTGTTTTTCTCCATCTCATACTTTTGATCAACAATCAGGTAAAAGCAATTTTTTTTATTTTGATTCTAAATTGATCATAGTTGACATTAACTTTTGAAGGCCATATAAAAACCAAAGTGGTTGAACACTAGCTCCCTGCAGTAGGCCTAAATCATGGGTATTGCATTTTTTTCTAGATCTCATCAACTTTTTCTGTTGTTTTGCCCACCAAAATTGATGCTGCCTGCTGCCATTGTATCAATAATGATTCTGCATTTTATCATTATCCCTGGTAGCCAGACTCTGAGTAAGAAAGAACCCACTCCATCCCAACAGAGAGAGTGTCTGTTTCCATTTCAGTGTTTCATTTAATATGACATCATTCTCTTCCAGCCTATGTTGAGGTTGCATTGGTACTGTGCAAATCACATCCACATAGAAAACCAACCAGACCCAGACAAAAGGGTAGGCTCTGGCTTTATAGTGCTTACTCAGGTTACACTCCCATCTATTTTAAAGGGAGTATGATGTGAGTAAGATCTGTAAAGTTAGATCAAGTATGACGTAGAAAGGTATGTAGATAGATGCTATCAAGTGGCTCACAAGAAAAGCATTACCTGTATGTAACCTTTCACTCTTACAGAAATACTGGTCAAATCTACCCTTTGCATCCTTTTGGCTCTTGACATAGAAAATTCATGTTTACACTCAGGAGGCAGAATTCCCTATTTTCCATAACTAATAAAGACTACTTTGAACCTACTGGGGCTAAAGCAAGTCATAACTGACAAAGCACTCTGGTCTCAGTGCTGCTTAGGAGAGAAGCACAAAGTACAGATTCAAGAGGAAATCACAGTCCTTGCTAAAGGGCTTAACCAAGAACCTGGTCTTGAGAAGTGATGTTTCTGGTAAGCCATTGAAAACTGAAGGTAATTAGAATTGTACTTTTGGCCAACCACAATGAAAGCAACATCAGAGTTCTGTGGTTGTTTTCATCGGCTTCAGAAAGGGAACTGCAATGTACTTGGGTTGGGTTGGGCAAGGGGTGAGATATCTGTGTGAAAAACAATATGGATATGGGGAAGGGATTTGTTGTGGGGAGGGTATTCTGTGAACTGGAAACTTTAAAGGAAACAGTTATAAAAAGCAGTCAGTAAAGGCAAATTTGTGTATGGATTCTGGCAGCTCTGCTCTCCGATTTCTTTGAACAAACATCCCATAAAAACCTAGAGAAGTAATTAGGGAACCTTCAAACTAGTAAATTACCCATGACAGAGGCTAACTAAAACAATTTCATCCATTTAGAAACTTAAACTGCCACCAGGATGTTTCAACTTTATCGACATACCTTGTATGAGATATAAACAGTATGCAATTTCCCTTCAGTCAGATATCAGATACCCTTCTGTGGAGGTAGGTGTACAAGAACACCTTAGGATAAAGAACTTTCAAGAAATAGAAAGGTGAAAGCCACCACTACCATAGTGGTGGATATATGTATATGTGTGTGTGTGTGTGTGTGTGTGTGTGTGTGTGTGTGTGTATACACATGGCAAAGGTATTGATTACATTCACTGGCTGTCTCTCTAATACTCAGTGGATATAGCTGCTTTGTCCTCTATTTTATGCTTTCTGATAAAATCAAACTTCTGAAATTAAATTTGGCCCTAAGATACGGTACGTCTGCCTCCCATTGATAGCTACAGAGTTTCTTCTTAAATGTGCCACTTTGTCAAATCAACACTACAGGCATTGTTTGGTGCAATGCTGAAGGGCTTCATCTGTCTAGAACTGTATAATAATGAGTGATTGGCTTCCCCCTCTTTTCCTGTCCTTGCCTCGATCTTATTAATGAGACATCTGTTAAACTCAGCTTCCTGGATGTGGATTTTGTTTACACATTGTGTTTTCTGTGTATCACAGCTTCCTGAGCAAGCTGGCCCCCGCATGGCAAAGCCACAGCCATGTCTTGAAGAGCACTGGAAGAATACTGTAGGCTGAAAGCATTCACCGTTCCCCCTAACGCCACTCTTTATCCCCAAGCCCTGTAAGCAAGAGTGGCCTAGTAAATTAAACTTCGCAGTCATCTTCCCCTAGGAGACTTCTCTTGCAGGAGAGGCAAACAGATTTGAGTTAATAATCATCTTTTATATACATTATTTAGTTTGTAGAAACAAGTTCACATTCATTACATTTATGAAAGCAAAATCCAGAAGGCACACTGTCATCAGATGTCCATGAAACCTGTCTTACTCAGCAGAAACTTACTTTTTAAAAAATATCTGGAATTTGCATTAATTTTTCTGCTTATGGCAAGACATGTATTTCATTGTAATTAACTATGGCTTCCTCACAAACTCTGTTCTGATTTACTAAGCAATGTGAATATTTAGAAAAGATAAAACAGTTATATTTCCTTCTGTGTAAGCATAAGCAGATAAGGCTGGAAAATAGCTGGCCATGTTCCTTTCATCTACAATTTTAAGCTTCCATATCTTACTATTTGTTCAAAATGCAACAGAATAAATGTAACAGAAAGGAGAAATAGGGGACATATAATCAAAATAGTCATGATTTTATTCTTTATTTGAGCTTTAAAACAAATACAAGCAAAATCATTGTAAAGAATACATCAGTGACAAGTCTAGAAAATGTCACTGTAGGGGCTGGTGTGTTGCTAAGCAGTAGAGAGCTTAAATAGCAAACCACAGCTGCAAGCCCAAATAATAAAATTGTACCAGGTGACCTGGTATAAGTGGAAAACAGACCCTTTTACTCTTCCTATAGATTTCATTTCAGAATGTTATTCCCTGGAGATATATGCAAATCTTTAAAACATTAAGCTCTCAGTAATAGACAGCTCTGAAACTATTATTGCATTTTAACATAGATTCTCCAATTCTTAAATGGTACAACAGTGTCAGGCATATTGATCTTTATATTTCTTCTGAATCTTTTTGTACATGCACAATACTGTGTAAGGTTCTCTGGAATCCATGGCCTCCCCCACATCTCTTCTCCACTACTCTGGCTACTGAAAATCACTCTCATAACTATTCTCTGATTGGCAAATTCTTAAAGGTTATTTTGAAATATGTATTTCTAGAAGCATTATAATAAAATATAATTAGTATAAAGTTTTAATGAGAGATGTTTATTCATTTTAACTTTAATGTCAATGCCATCAACACTATCACCTTTACATGCAAACTTACCATTTTTCAGATTCCTTTTATACAAACTGGCCATAAATATTTAAACTGCAATAACATTACATTTATTATTTTGAAATGCTATCAATTTTACTACATCTTCTATACTACTTTAATTACTATGCTGTCAACTATGCCATGTGATAAACCTCTTAAAAGTTGTTCAGGTTGATTCAGTTAACAAGATATTCACACTATTATGCAGCATTTAGGTGAAAATATTTTTTCTTTTTTTTATTCTATATTCTTTGTTTACATTCCAAAGGCTTTCCCCTTTCACAGTCCCCCCCATATGTCCCAAAAGTCCTCTCCCCCCAACTATTCCCCAATCACCCCCTACCATTTCTCTGTTTTGGTATTCTCCTACAAAACTGGATCCAATCTTTTCAGGCCCAAGACCCTCTCCTTTCTTCTTCTTGGGAATCATTTGACTTGCTAATTGTGCCTTGAGTATTTAGGGCTTCTGGGCTCATTAATATCCACTTATTAGTGATTGCATTTCATGTGTATTCTTTTGTGATGGGGTTAACTCACTTAGGATGATATTTTCCAGATCTAACCATTTGCCTACAAATTGCATGAATTCATTATTTTTAATTACTGAGTAGTATTCCATTGTGTGTGTGTGTGTGTGTGTGTGTGTGTGTATATATATATATATATATATATATATATATATATATATATATATATATCACATTTTCTGTATCCATTCCTCCTTTGAGGAATATCTGGGCTCCTTCCAACTTCTGGCTATTATAAATAAGGCTGCTATGAACATAGTGGAGCATGTGTCTTTTATGTATGCAGGGAATCCTCTGGGTATATGCCCAGGAGTGGTATGGCAGGGTCCTCTGGAAGTGACATGCCCAATTTTCTGAGGAACCGCCACACTGATTTCCAGAGCGGTTTTACCATTTTGCAATCCCACCAACAGTGGAGGAGTGTTCCTCTTTCTCCACATCCTCGCCAGCACTTGTTGTCTCTTGAGTTTTTAATTTTAGCCATTCTGACTGGTGTGAAGTGGAATTTCAGGGTTGTTTTGATTTGCACTTCCCTGATGACTAATGATGTTGAATATCTCTTAAGGTGTTTCTCAGCCACCCAAATTTCTTTTGGTGAAAATTCTTTGTTTAGCTCTGTACCCCATTTTTGATAGGGTTCTTTGGTTCTTTGGGGGTCTAACTTCTTGAGTTCTTTTTATATATTGGATATTAGCCCTCTGTCGGATGTGGGGTTGTTGAAGATCTTTTCCCACTTTGTTGGTTGCCATTTTGTCCTTCTGACAGTGTCCTTTGCCTTACAGAAACTTTGTAATTTTATGAGGTCCCATTTGTCAATTCTTGATCTTAAAGCATAAGCTATTGGTGTTCTTTTCAGGAACTTTCCCCCTGTGCCCATGTCCTCCAGGGTCTTTCCAAGTTTCTTTTCTAATAGTTTCAGTGTGTCAGGTTTTATGTGGAGGTCCTTGATCCACTTGGAGTTGATCTTAGTACAAGGAGATAAGAGTGGGTCGATTCGCATTCTTCTGCATGTTGACCTCCAGTTGAACCAGCACCATTTGTTGAAAATGCTATCTTTTTTTCCACTGGATGGATGTAGCTCCTTTATCAAAGATCAAGTGACCATAAGTCTGTGGGTTCATTTCTGAGTCTTCAATCCTATTCCATTGATCTACTTGCCTGTTGCTGTACCGATACCATGCAGTTTTCAACACAATTGTTCTGTAGTACTGCTTGAGGTCAGGGATATTGATTCCCCCAAAAGTCCTTTTATTGTTGAGAATAGTCTTAGCTATCCTGGGTTTTTTTGTTGCTCCAGATGAATTTGAGAATTGCTCTTTCTAGATCTATGAAGAATTGATTTGGGATTTTCATGGGGATTGCATTGAATCTGTAGATTGCTTTTGGCAAAATGGCCATTTTTACTATATTGATCCTGCCAATGCAAGAGCAAGAAATATTTTTCCATCTTCTGAGGTTTTCTTCGATTTCTTTCTTCAAGGACTTGAAGTTCCTGTCATACAGATCTTTCGCTTGTTTGGTTAGAGTCACGCCAAGGTACTTTATGTTGTTTGTGGCTATCGTGAAGGGTGTTATTTCCCTAACTTCTTTCTCAGCCTGCTTGTCCTTTGAGTACAGGAAGGCTACTGATTTGCTTGAGTTGATTTTATAACCAGACACTTTGCTGAAGTTGTTTATCAGCTGTAGGAGTTCTCTGGTGGAGTTTTTTGAGTCACTTAAATATACTATCATATCATCTGTGAATACTGATAGTTTGACTTCTTCCTTTCTAATTTGTATCCCTTTAACTTCTTTATGTTGTCAAATTGCTCTAAGTAGAACTTCAAATACTATATTGAAAAGATATGGAGAGAGAGGGCAGCCTTGTCTATTCCCTAATTTTAGTGGGATTTCTTCCATTTTCTCTCCATTTTGTTTGATATTGGCTACTAGTTTACTGTATATTGCTTTTACTATGTTTAGGTATGGGCCTTGAATTTCTGCTCTTTCCAAGACTTTTAGCATGAAAAGATGCTGAATCTTGTCAAATTCTTTTTCAGCATCTAATGAAATGATCATTTGGTTTTCTTCTTTGAGTTTGTTTATGTAGTGGATTGCATTGATGGATTTCCATATATTTAACCATCCCTGCATCCCTGGGATGAAGCCTACTTGATCATGGTGGATGATCATATTGATGTGTTCTTGGATTTGGTTGGCAAGAATTTCATTGAGTATTTTTGCATCAATATTCATAAAGGAAATTGGCCTGAAGTTCTCTTTCTTTGTTGGCTCTTTGTGTGGTTTTGCTCTCAGCGTGATTGTGGCCTTGTAGAACGAATTGGGTAGTGTTCCTTCTGTTTCTATTTTGTGGAATAGATTGAAGAGTATTGGTGTTAGGTCTTCTTTGAAAGGCTGATAGAATTCTGCACTAAAACCATCTGGTCCCGTACTTTTTTTGGTTGGACGACTTTCTATGACCCCTTCTATTTCTTTAGGGGTTATGGGACTGTTTAGCTGATCTATTTGATCCTAATTTAATTTTGCTATTTGGTATCACTCTAGAAAAGTGTCCATTTCATCCAGCTTCTCCAGTTGTGTTGAGTAAAGGCTTTTGAAGTAAGATCTGATGATTTTTTAAATTTCTTCATGTTCTGTTGTTATATCTCCCTTTTCATTTCTAATTTTGTTAATTTTGATACTGTCTCTTTGCCCTTTGATTAGTCTGACTAAGGGTTTATCTATGTTGTTGATTTTCTCAAAGAACCAGGTCCTGGTTTTGTTGATTCTTTGTATGGTTCTCTTTGTTTCTACTTGATTGATTTCAGCCCTTAGTTTGATGATTTCCTGTCTTTTCCTCCTCCAGGGTGATTTAGCTTCTTTTTGTTCCAGGGCTTTCAGGTGTGTCATTAAGCTGCTGGTGTATGCTCTCTCCAGTTTCTTTTTGGAGGCACTCAGGGCTATAAATTTTCCTCTTAGAACTGCTTTCATTGTGTCCCATAGATTTGGGTAAGTTGTACCCTAATTTTCATTGAATTCTAAAAAGTCTTTGATTTCTTTCTTTATTTCTTCCTTGTCCAAGGTATCATTGAGTAAAGTATTGTTCAGTTTCCATGAGTATGTGGGCTTTCTGTTGTTTTTCTTGCTATTGAAGACCACTTTTACTCCATAGTGATCTGATAGGATGCATGGGATTTGTTCAGTCTTCTTGTATTTGTTGACATCTGTCTTGTAACCAATTATTTGGTTGATTTTGGAGATGGTACCATGAGGTGCTGAGAAAAAGGTATATTCTTTTGCTTTAGGATGAAATGTTATATATCTATTAAATCCAATTGGTCTAAATCTTCAATTAGTTTCTTTGTGCCCCTGTTTAGTTTCTGTTTTCCTGATCGGTCCATTGAGTGTTGAAGTCACCCACAATTATTATGTTAGGTGCAATGTGTGCTTTAAGCTTTAGTAAAGTTTCTTTTACGAATGAAGGTACCCTTGCATTTGGCACATAAATGTTCAGAATTGAGAGTTCTTCTTGGTGGATTTTCCCTTTGACCAGCAAGAAGTGTCCTTGCATGTCTCTTTTGATGACTTTAGGTTGAAAGTCAATTTTATTTGATATTAGAGTGGCTACTCAGGCTGTGATAAGCATGACCATGATTTTGTTGGGAAGAATGTGGTTTTGGGGGAATTTGGAGATCTGTGGAATGTTTTAAGTGGGGCTTAATGAGTCATTCTCGTAGAAGCATAGAAGACAGTTACGCTGAGGATGATATGAACTGTAAGTAAGGGCTTGGCTCAAGAAGTTTCAGAGGAGAAGAATTTTAGTATGTGGTTTTGAGAATATTTGTGTGATATTTTGGTCAAGAATGTAGCTGGCGTTTCCCTTAACCAAATAATCAGTCTGAGGCTCAAGTGAAGAGATTCAAATTAATTACATTGAAAATGGAAGTCTCAAAAGAAGCGCAGTATATTCTCTGCCCTATGGTTCACTCTTATGAAGTGTTTTGAGCAAACATAGCCAAGCTAAGAAAGAAAAATACAAAATATATGGTTCAAAGTTTAAAAGAGTACCAGGAAGTAGAATGGAGCTAAATCCTGTGTTGAAGGATATTATATAGTTTAAGGAAGTAGTGGCCTCAGATCAAGATCCCATCCTGCTAAGCCTATTGTTTATAAATTTGAAGTTAAACAAAAGGTAGTTATATCATGTTAGAAGTTATTATGACAAGGTCATTGTTTTCATTTGAACATAAGGAGGTATGACTATGTGCTAGATTGCCAAGGGATGGATTATGATGGCTATTCTCCATTGTCAACTTGACTATATCTAGAATGAACTAAAATCCAGGCTTTATAAAGATCATGTGAAAAGACAAAGAAAAGCTTAGGTGTAGGCACAGTGGTACACACCTTTAATCCCAGCATTCAGAAGACAGAGGCATGCAGATATCTGAGTTTAAAGTCAGTATACAGAGCAAATTCCAGGACAAGCTTAGGCAATAAAGACAATTATTGAAAATGGAAACTGGTAGAAATGTAAGGAGCCATGTTTCAGCCCAAACATGCAACAGAATTTAGCATCTTGGGCCATGTGCCTCTGCCTTTAGGGTCAAGAATAGAAGCAGTTACAGGGACAATTGATGCTGGTTAACTGGAACTAAGCAATTAACAGTCCATAAGAAGAGACCAGCATTACTAAGGTGAAATCTTCTGGGAAGTACTATTTGGGAGAACAAAATAACTGTGTTCCAGAAATAGACCTTGTTCTGGCAGCTGGACTTGGTAATATGTAAGTATCACTCAGGTGGTCCTGGTTTTGAAGGCATGAAAGGGTCATAGAAAGCAGCCGAGGCTTGGCACTCTGAGGGACCAGGAAAGGCCATTGGTGGAAGTGTAGCTTCAGTTACCATTGATGGCCCAGGAATGAAGGAGCCCTACAAAGAAGTTGAGGTTTGGCACCATGAAGAGAGCCTCCAAGAGGCTATTCAGAAAGCCTAGTTGCAGCAGAAGATCCCAGCATATTTGAGATGCCCATACCATGGGATGACCACCAAGCACAGCAGCAGCAGTAGAATAGAGTCAACTAGAGCCTATAGTGCTACAGAGGCCAGACAAGGACAAGTGACTCAAGCCCTTTGGAGGATACAAGAAGATCATATAGGGATTTGAGACGTTGAAACAAACAGCTAGTTAAGCTGTGTTAGAGACTCCATACTTTTAGAGATGACATCTGCTAAGAAAAGCTGATAATAGGAAGTGAAAACAGTCTAAGAGAAAGAATGGTGTTCCACTCAAAAAAATGAATGGAGTTGGGTATCATTCATGGAGATGCAGAGTTTGAAGTTTGCCCCACTAAGTTTTGGTTTTGCTTTGGTCCAACATTTCTTCATATGAAGTTTTGGTGTGGATGAATATTCTGTGATATAGGAAGCATGTGATGTGTTTTTTACTATTTTGATTTTATAGGGGATTACAGTTAAGAGTTCACATGAGTCTCAGAAGAGACTGAACTTTGGACTTTTAAGCACTGTTAAGACTGTAATGGACTTTGAGGACTTTTGAAATTGGGCTAAATACATTTTGCATTATGTTATGACTACAAGCCTATGGTGGGCAAGGAGTGGAAAGTGGTGGTTTGAATAGGTTTGACCTCCATTGAAATGTCTTTGAAAATTTGCCCCATAGGAACGGGTACTATGAGGAGGTATGGCCTTGTTGGAGGAAGTGCATCACTGTGAAGCATTAGTGGGCTTTGAGGTTTCCTATGTGCATGCTCCTTCCAGTGTAGAGGAGAGTCTCCTCTTGTCTACTTTCAGATCAAGATGTAGAACTCTCATCTCCTCTAGCACCAAGTCTGCCTGCATCCTGCCATGCTTCCTAACATGACAATGGACAGAACTTCTGAAACTATAACCCAGCCCCAATTAAAAGTTTTCTTCTATACCTTGGTCATGGTGTCTATGAAGATAACATTTCAAACCCTATCTAAGATAAATATAGTCTATCTGGCTAAGAATTAAATGAACAGAACAAAAATTGTTTGCACCTTTTATCATTCACAGACACACAGAAGCATGCAAACCCCCCCTGGTGATGTACTTAAATGCTTCCCACTTCTCTATAGTAAGGCTGGTGTTTACTGTGAGTACCAATTATTTTATATTCACAAATTAGCATGACATGTGGTAAACACATTGATGTTATATGTGTCCTGGGGAAAATGATGACATACTAAGACCCATATATTCCATCCTTGCTTTACCAGGTGTTTGAAGTCTATAAAAAGATGGAAGTTTCTACAACTATCAGAAATTTGAAGTATTAATTTAACTTTACTCTAATGAAAAAAATGGCTAAAATAACATCTCCCTTAAAGAAGAAATAAGCATTCTTCTCCTACATTCCTGGATGATATACTATGCATGACACATTTTGACTCCCCCCCATTTCATCCAAATCCACTGATATATAACTCTATAAATGGTTTCTGGGTTCCAGCTGAGTTTTTTCCAGCTAATTTGATAATTTTTAACACTGGAGACACATTGAAGACACCTGAGCACTCAGTAGAAAGTTAAAAATTATTAAATTTAGTGTTTAGGGTTTTTCATTTTTTTCTTTATACTTATAAGTTATATTTTAGTGAGTTTTATGGAATGGAATGGAATGGAATGGAATGGAATAGAATAGAATAGAGATTTTTTATGGTTATTTTAATAGTTACTACTTCAAAGAAAGATATATTTAACAAAATGAAATTGCAAAAACAGAAATTGTAGAGTCTAACCTTTTGTAGCTTTTAAATAGAAAACCATGACGAGACACCATCTCTAATATTCTAGGAAATTTCAAACTATTGGACTTTTAATTCATGAACTTGTCTCATAGAAAATAATATCCACCATGGAAATGTGTAACTGTAATCTCAGAACATGGAAAATGGAAACAGGAAGACCAAAAGTTCAAATTCATTCTCAGACAATAGGAAATATGAGGCCAGCCTGGTATACATGAGACCCTGTCTCATAAAAAAGTTAATAATAATAAAGATAAAATTTTTAAGCATAAAAAAGAACAAAACAAATGTGTATTGTCATTTGAATGTCTTTCTCTCATGGTGGATAAACACCAGATATGAGTTCCTTCTTAAAAGTCTTCACAATGGGACTGGAGTTAAGCATGCCCTCATTGGGTTCTAGAAAGCTTAAAACTAGAAAATTGAACAATGTAGATACTCAAATGGAATGTACCAAACAGCTAGGTGAAGTGCAGCATAGGAAAATACCTCCTAACATAAGGATAGGTGAAGAAATACATAAAGCCAGTATCTTAGAAGGTTGGTACATACACAGCACATACGACTTGGCATGAACTTGTTGTTTCTGTTTCCTGGTCAAATTGGGTTCATTAATCTGGGCAGAATATATGGACAAGTTGCTGATATTTAAGTCTTAGCTGCAGGATAAACACTATGCAAAAGAGAATGTAGGCACCTCAGGCTTTCCACATCCTCAAGTGTACCTGGCCAGGGTGAGTCAGAGTGGAGAGGCATAAAATGACAGTACTCCCAACACAGGAAGAGCAGCTGTGGCATCATCATGAAGAGGTATTAATATCAGAGGCAAAAATTTCTGTGTGCATAGAGTCAGTGCATGAGAATATTGTATTCTTGAATATTTAAAGGCACAAAATAGAGTTGAGTGACACACAGTCGTGTTTCCATTTGTCCCTTAATATTGAATTTATCTGTACATTCATACTCAACTCCTCTAAATTCTAAATTATTCAATGTAAGATTTTTTCTTATTCTCTATACCATAGATTTTCACAGTGACTACAAAGCAGTTATTACAGCCTTTTAAAAACAACTCTTCAATGAAGACCATGTGACAGGAAAGTGTCCTGCATGTAGGATCTCAGTGCATGGGACTAAGACTTCTATAGATTATAAACCTACTTGGCATTTATAATCAGAAGATAGCACTTCTGTATAATACAGAAAACTGTATTATGAGTAGCTCTCTGTGCATCCAAAGAGCACCAACACAGGTCAAGTAATAACTTTTGTTGCACTGATTATAAATACAGTTCTTCAGAGTAAATGAAGTTCTCCCTAAATGAAAACAGGGTAGGGCAGCCTGGGGTTCTTCAGCTCAGGCTGCTCAGGATCCCAGCTCTTGAGTGGCTCTTACCATCTAGCCATAGTGCAATAGATTCCTGCCCCCATTATGGTTCAAGAACACTCTTACCTGAGAGAATAGAGACAGATTGGGGAGAGACTGAAGAGGACAAGTTAGAATACAACAGTTTATACATGCATTAGAAATATAAAGTAAATGTTGCCCATGTATCATGTATCATCAGTTAAAGCTTTGGAGGAATACATACTAAAGAGAACATTACCATGAGAAGATGACTTAAAACAATGGTTCTCAACTTACCTAATGCTGTGACCCTTTAATATAGTTCCTCATGTTGTGGTGACTCCCAACAATAAAATTATTTTTGTTTCCACTTCATAAGATAACTTTGCTACTGTTATAAATCACAATGTTTTCCAATGGTCTAAGGTGACCCATGGGAAAGAGTCATTTGATCTCCCAAAGGGGTCACACCCACATGTTGAGAATCACTGCCTTAAAGTTTATGATATTATAAAAATGTCATCTACTCCTCAGTGTAAAATATCCCACCATTGTTTTAATGTAATTCTATGCTGTTAATAACTTAGAAAATTAGAGGAAAATATTATTTTTCTGCAAACATGAAAATCTACTTCACCATCTACTTCACCAAAGTATATGAGAAAGTAGCTATTCACCACTCTAGATGGGCTCAATCTTCTGTGTCTGAAGATGGCATCAGCCAATGTGAAATTGCCCTTATGTTTTCATATTTAACAAAGAGGAGATAAACCGGTTTAGATGTTATGGAACAGTGTAGAAAATACTAATTATCCTGACTTAGAATAATATTATGCTTTAATGTAGAATAAAAAAACTGCAGTTCATTCACTTTAAAGGATTCTCTTTACCGCCAAGACAGACATTAAGCTGTTGTTTTCACATGTAAGGTGACATGTAAGGTGACATTCTTATAAATACACAGTATCACATGCATAGGAACATACAAATAGAAAGCCATCTTTCACATTTCCAGATGCCTGAGCCTTTTGAAAAGCAAGAAATCTACTGATTAAATAATTTAAATAGATGAGTGAGAAAATCGTTGAAATGCTGTGTTAGGTCATTGTTTATCCTTTTTCATAATTGAACATCGTTTCTTTTACATGCAGAGATCCCACAATTTCTGGGAATCAAAATCTAAGAAGATATGTACCAAGAATGAAATTCAATTCTAAAAGTTTCCAGCACCATTTCAGCATAAACTTTCAAAGCACAAAATTCAACAACAAAGGAAAATTGGAAGCATGAATCCATCCTTTCCATTTCAATCTTGTCTTTCAAAAGTCTACAATATTAAGGTGTTACAAAAAACAACTTGGTTTGTAAATCCTATTGACCACATAAAGCCATATGTCATATAGCTATCATATTGAAATAAGCCATACTTCATTTAGGTTACTTTTTTTATTCTGAATTACTCAAAGAAGAAATTGAGTACAGATAAGTTTTTAAAGAAAATATTAAAGTGAGATGCTTTCTTGGGTACTGTTTAGCAACTAACAGGAATAAGAGTAAATTGGAGTTTCAAACAAATAAACAAGAAACTAACAGCTGCACACTTTCAGAGTATATGAAAGCATGCATAGGTTCCTTTTCCATGTTTCTTCACTGCACAGAAAAAGATAAAAAACAAAACTCCCAAGAATTAGTTTCTCCTGGGCCTTTCTCTGACATACCAAGAGGCCCTACTCTGACTGTAACAAAGCAGACATATATTCAGCTCAAGCCTTCAGACTCCTCTCTTTCCAGATATTTGCAACGAGGACCTTTAAAAATTTAGAAAAATTTTGCCACTAGTCCCACTTTTTTATTGCTAGAATTTTAAACATAAAAGAAAAATTTTGTAGTAAAAAGCCATAAGGGAAAATAATGTAGGTGCCCAAAGAACTAAGATAGTACCTGTTTTATCTTTAAAGGTTTATCTTTAAAGTTTTGTCTTTAAAGGAAAACACAGAATGCAAAAGGACCCGACCTTATTCTATCTCCCACAGCAATTAGTTACTTTCTATTAAATAATATGATAATGGCAATATTACATTGGACAAAGAATCTATTCATCTAATACTTAATATTCTGTTTAATTTGCTCACTTTAAAATGGTGATTTTTAAAAGGGTGTTTAAATTTGGCTCATATAAAACACTGAAAATCATTGTCTAGTATCTTTCTAAATTGAGATGCTTAGAGTAACATCATAAAATTACTCTTTTCAAATGTATATACTTCTTCTAACTCTCTTTTGTAGTTATGACACTGTAAATAAGGGTTAAGTGACTTGTCCAGAGCTCCCCAGCTGAGGTTACAACTGATGTCTTCTGACTCCTTTTTCCAGTGCTCTTATGGGAAAAGACTGTTTTTTTTATTGTATTTTTAAATATGAATACAGTTTGCTCTGAAAAATAACAGCAGATTTTAAAAATTCTTTCCTTGTCTCAATTTGCCAACTCTGATAAAGCTAAGGTATATTAAAAATACCCATATAGGATTCAAGTTTGCACCTAAATATAATTTTAAGTGAAAATAGCATAAATTATTATTTATCTGAGGAAAATACACAAAGGTAGATAATAAATCCGCCACAGAGAGACTTTGCCACGGTTGAAGTTGGTTCTCAAAAAGATGTAGAAAATTAACTGATAATCTCCAGTATCATACTTGACCAATCAAGAAAAACAGCCTCTTAGAGAATCCCAAGTCATGGGAACAAGCTCGCTCCTGCTTCTAAATACTCGAAGCATGCTCTGCCTATGTATTTCAGTCTCCAAACTCTCTGAAGTTGTAAGCGAGGGGGAAAGTCAGTCCCAGGTGATAGAAACAGGGATGATGGTTTGGAAAATAAACAAGTCACTTCTTTTGCTGTGGTCTGTCATATTGTGAAACAGAAAAGTGGTTTTAAAGGTGTTTCCTCAGAGATGCCAGTCTTTCACACACACCTATATGAATAGAGATAGAAAGGAAATGCTGGCTTCACACTTTGTTATGGGTACAGTGTTCTGCCTGCTTGTACACCCACAGGCCACACAAAGACACCAGATCTTATTATAGACGCTAGGTTATGAGCCACCATGTGGTTGCTGGGAATTGAAACCTGCACCTCTGGAAGAGGTGCTCTTAACCGCTGAGCCATCCTTCCAACTCCCTGGCTTCACACTTTAGAGAAGGCACATATGTGAGAAAATCCATTGGGATTCATAAAAAGTATAATTAATATGAAAGTACAGGCATGATTTACTTGAATATTATTGAGAACAAATTGCATATTGTCATATGCAGATATGACAAAAATAATGGACAACACAATAACTTTAGCAATGTCAACATTATTAATTTCTCTTTTATTTTCCTCTTTATCTCAAGTAGCCACAACTTAGCTCTGAAGTGCAGATGTTGCATGATCACTCTAATCTTATCCACCCAGGAAACATATCTACAGTTAGTTTCTTTGGTTGATTTCTATATTATTTCCAAACACAAAGAGTTTGGTTCTAAACTGTAACAACCATGGACAAAATAGGTGTTTTATAAGATAAAATATACATTTTTTTTTCATTTTAAGAACAGTTTACAATATTTGGCTGGATTTGTTTCAGAAAAAAATAGTATGACGATTTTATTATGTTTAGAGGGTAGAGTATTAGTTTTCAAGATAGCCACTTTTAGAATATTCACTACGGATAAAGAAGAACATTATGCTGCAACTGAAAAATTTTTATTGTATCAAGTTTATGTCATGCAACTTTACGGTCATTAAAGTTCATAGGGTGACTCCAATGCAAACCAGATGGAGTAACTGAGGAAGACAAAATTGGTTGATATAACACATAGATTCCCATAACGTTTTCTCCTCCTGCACATTTTCATAAGACCTTTAGTGTACTGTAAACAATGTCCCTCATCTTGCTGTCTCTGTAACATACTGGGACTAACGGAGTTTCCAGCATGCATCCATTTGCTCACCTGATGTCATTTTACTTGATGAAGTTTTTAAACAAGTTACCCAAAGTTAAATAACAATAGCACATGATCTTGTATGGGTTCAGGCTCATTCTTGGTCTCTACTCTCCTTCATGTCTCATGGAATTCAATCAATTGTCTGGTACTGACTTTGTATGGGAGCCAATAAACCACCCTCTCTGAAATTATGCCAAAGGGTAGCTATAAGTTGACTCTACAATCAGTTAACTAGACAATACCGTAAACAGAGATAATTCAAATAAGAGGAAATGTCAGAGACTATGTAATGGGAAGTAAAGATTTAATAATAGCTGTCATATACAAAGCCCATGTAAATAAATACATTCTCAGACTTTATCCCAGCAACTAATTGGAATTGATGCTAAATCCATTCAGACACATGACTCTATGGAAACACATTCATCTAGCTGTTATTGAATACTCAAACTTAGTCTTCTTTCTATCTTTCCAAAGACTCCAGGAGTCCTATTCAATCACAGATACTTTAAGGAAGAGAACTCCATCTGATAATGGCTATTGTGCACTGAACTTGCAAAAACTAAAACCTAAACCTTGTTGGTAGATGAAAGAAAAAGTTTTAAAAAATTAAATTTTACCTGTGATTTCTTGTGTCGGGTGAGACTTTTTCCTCCCATGACATGTTATTTTCAATTTTTATAAAAATCATTACAATTGATCACATTAAGTATAGCTTCTCACACATTGTTGCCATATCATTTTAATTTTATTCCCAAAGACAAGAGGAATGTCAGGACACCTACATGGGAAGAGTTCTCCATGGGAACTCTTGATGTGCCTTGCCTTATCACTTCTGCTGATCAATTGCCCAAGTAGTGCTATCCCATGAATTTTCTTGCTTTAAGAAAGCCTGAAATTAATTAGGAGTCTCTGACAAGATAGACTAGTTCAGCAGGAGACACCAAATTTTACGTCTTACACAATTATTGTCCATTCCCTTTGGCTTAATATTTAACATGAGTTTCAATTCGATTCTGTGGAAGCCCCATCATATCAGACAGTTGGTAGTATCATGTGAGACTTAAGGAAAGGATTGGCCAGAACGGAACTTGACTTTAATACAAGACCATGTTCTATTATTGTTTAACTTTGGGTATTTCTCCCCTAGGAGGAGGACAGAGGAGAACTAACCAGCTCCAGGATTAAGGTAAGAGGGGAGTTTTCTTTCAAAAGAATGAGTTCCATCCATTTGAAGGAAACCCCTCCCCCACCTTTTTCTTTATACATTTATATTTTTTAATCCACCAGCATTCGGAAACCAGCTTGCTAACTATGCATAGTAGTTATTTCAACATCCACTTATAGCAGAAAAAAAAAACTTCACAACACAAGTCATAACAGTGGTATGCTACAGCATTCATTTTTTTCCATCCTCATTAAATATCAGTACCAGTCTTCCATTGAGATTTAAATTCTTTAGCTGTTCATTTCTCTACATATAGATTATTCATAGTTATTATTAATCAAACCATACTGGGTAAGAAAATACAAAAATATTAAACTAAACTTCAAAATATTTGTCATAAAATACATTGTTATTAAGCAAATTTTTAATAAAAGATAGAGTTATAATTTTAATGATCTGTAATTATTAAATAAAATCAGACTAAACTTTCAAGCTGATGTAGGATAGTGTGATTTTTTTAGTATACTGTATAGACATTATAGCAAGAAAAATGATAGGACAGGGACAATTTTTTTAGCAAAATATCTGGAAACCAATTCACCCTCTCCTGCAGGGCTCTTGATGTTTAATTATTTCTATGGTAAGTTCTTATTCCTTATTATTGTCTTTGAAGGCATCAAATATTGCCCACCTTTAATGTCTTCACTTTTTTTCATCCAACAGTTCCTATGGGAAGATACAGAGTTGTTTTCTGACCTTCACATGCATGCTATGCCACACATGGCCTACCTCCTAGCATCATGCACTCACACACACAATAAATAAATAAATAAGAAAGGAATTTCACTTTTGTTATTTAAATTGAATTAACAATAATTAATGGGTACACATTTTTACTGTAAATTCTGTGGTCTCAAAAATAAGCAGGTAATGGACCAGAGAGACAATGATTCCTTTTATAAACACTTGTCACAAAGCCCTGAGGAGCAGAATTCAGGATCTCAGAACCCGTGGAAAGAGCTAAATGCATAGTCCCTGCTCTCCTTTAGAGAATGAGAGGCTGAGTCAGGAAAGCCTTCAGAAGCTTAAGGGGCAGCTAGCCTTGCTTACACAGCTGTGAACAGAAGCCCTTGCTTAAGGCACAGTGGAAGAGGAGGCTCACCACACAAGCTTATCCTCTAACCTCCATATACTGCACCATTACATACATGTATCCACATATATAAATACACAAACAAACATCACTCATGGATGGAAGATTTTTTAAAATAAAAAAGGTAAGATAAGCAGAATATTACCTTTATGTAGGATGGTGTAAACTCAGTATCTCTAAGAACTATGGAACAGATTTAGAATTCTTTGACCAGAAATTCTTATATTCTTCCTTTTCTGAGCCAACTATATCACCCTAAAGACTGTGGAAAGTTCAGACACTGTCTTTTTTAATATTTTTACAGCTCAAATTTCTTTTTTTTTATTTTTACTATTCTCCCAACCTAACCAAAAGGCAAGAAGAAAATGAGACAAAATCTATTAACACAAATATTATTTTGTATGAATAAGCTCCAAATACTTGTCTACCAGTAAGGAACCTACAATCTCAAACCAGAGAGAAAATTTGAAATTGTCCTTACCCAAAAATTTTATGGAAATTCTAAATACTTGTATATGAAACTGACCTAGACATATTTAGCAAGCTAAATATTTGTATGCAATATGTAGTGAAATAAATTTTAGTGAAATCAAATGAAATGTACAGCTGCTATTTAGTCTCTATTGATAGATATGTCATTTAATTTCTCAGTTAACTTTACTATTCAAAATAGTAAATTTAGTTACAAAAAACTTATCTAAAGGTGTATTACAGGCTAAATGTAGCAAGATTCAAAGTGATTTTCAAAAGCACCTTATCTACGCCCTTTTTTAAGTTTAAATAATATTATATTGTCCCTGACATTAAAACCTCAGTTGTATATGATTTTATCAATGTTCTTTCCTACTGGAAATAGAAAGTAGATGAAAAACCCCTTTAGCTAGAATCCCTATGAAGCACCTTCTTATATTATTTTGTTGATGAATTATTTTACATTCTTCTTAAAGACAGTGTTAATATTTCAGTGTCTTTCTTGGGTAATTCCGTGTAATACCAGTTATTGAGTATCACATGCATGACTTGTTCCACAACTAAGATATAGCTGCTGCTCACTAAGCAAATGAAACTTAAACACATACTATGTGACACACAAAGCTATGGGGGGATCCAATGTCTTCCATCCCCCATAGAAGTGTCTGAGAGAAGTCTTTTAAACAGGGCCCTGACAGGAGCAGTGAGTATTGGTTGAATGATTAAGTAGAGATTTTGGGCAAACATAATATATAAAAAATATGAGAGGAAGGGGAAAATTATTGAGAAAAGACCTATTCAAATTTTAGTAAATTCTAAACAAAATACCTTTGGAGCTATGAGGAAACTACCATGGCTAGAGTCAGAGAGAATGTACATATACAGTTACTATATTGAGTAGATCAGACTTCAGCATTGATTAGGTATTGCTAGTGAGTAGCCTTCAGTCTTACCATAAAATTAAAAAAAATTATGCTTTAAAAGCTCATATAGATCTTGAATTTCAGAAAAGTTACAATAAAATGTTGAGGTGAGTACTACTTCTGAAAGGTGTTTGTTCATGTGCTACTTTGCTGCAGAGAACAGTTTATTGTGGCTTTGGGTACAGAGGGAATGAGACAGTCGAGAGACATGAAACTCAGTGATAAAGGCCAGTACTGCAGAAATGAAATACAAATTCAGGGGCACTTTTCAGAAACCCAGGTCTTAAAGACAGTTGACAAAGGAAATGAAAGGAAGTGAAAATTCAAATATTACATTGGGTTTTTGTGACTGGGTTTTGCTGTTTTATTGTATGTTTTTCTCCAACTATTTCTTCTAAGTAAATTTTCTGACCTAGTATAAAAGATCAGGTTTCCTTGTGATGATATTCTTAGGGATCCAGGACTTAGAGATTAGACCACAAAGAACATTTAATGTATTCAAATATGCATCTTATTCAATGCTTAGGGAAATAGTCTGTGTTACCATATAGTTAAATCACCACCATAAAGCTTATTGACATCACTTCTTAAGATTGCCTGCACCTGTTCTGTCCATCGTTTAGGAAGTAGACGCTGAATCGACAAGACCATCCACCTTTTGGGTTTTATCTAAACAAGAGTATAATAGTTAGCAATGTCAGAAATACCAACTCAGTTATGTAGTGTGGATAAAAGTGAATTAAGGAAAATCCCTACCAAACCTGGCAAACTTCTCAGGACATGGACAAGATCCAGAAAGAGACAGCAGGATAGAGAAAGCATTAGCACTCAGGGAAGGACTTGGACAAGGAGCAGAAAGTCAGAACACTTGGAGAAGAGCACTGGACTAGAAAGCAGATGACTCTTGTCCAGCTGGGTTTTGCTGCACAAGTCACCTAACTGTCATTAGGCCACAATCAAATCTGTGAACTGAGAAAAGAAAAGGTAACCTCTAGCCGACATATTGACTCAAAAAAACATTGTCAAGATTCTAAGGTCCTTGTAGCCCTCCTTGAATCAGAATTCTAGAATCATACTAGGAAGAATAAGGAGCAGAGTCTAGAAGGCAGAAGAATGCAAAGTCTAGAACAGCTCATCCTCACCCAGCAAGGCTTAGGCATGCATGGCACTGTGTTGCAGAAGATCACACATGCAGTGACTTACAGCAACCAGATTGCAGTTCTCTAAACTTTACTTCGACTAATAATGACCTAAGCTTGAAAACTAAATTCCATTTCTAGAGAACACAAAGTGCCTCACGAAACATCTTATAATGCATCTGGTTGTGTCCTCATAGAATGCTCTGTTTTGTAGCACGTGTAAACATCAGAACAAATGAAATAGAGAAGATGGAAACTACAGACGTTAAGGCCTCAAAGAGGACCCACTAATAAAATGAAATTAACAGTATTTAATTGAGGTAGCTTCCTTGATATTTTCTTAATTTACTTAAGTGCATCTGAAAGTGTTTTTTCAACATTTTTATTTTCCCATCAATTTATCATGCAGCTACTTTCAAAATCTTTTTTATGTTTATTTATGATCACAAATTAATCTAGAGCCTTGGAAATCATTTCCAGACAAATAACAGACTCAAAACTTCTATATTGAAATTTTGCAGTCAGCATGGTATCAATTTGTTTTTATATCTCCTTCTTCTGATAGGCATGCATAAAAAACGTCACAAATTAATTTCAAAACAGGTGTTTCTAGAGTTTAGTTCAGATATTTTAGTCTTTCCAAAGTCTAGGAACCACCAATAATTATGGACCAGTTAATGTGTATAATTTCTTGCATTTTTATTGAAGAAAACATCCAGCTTTCATCGAAGACCCAGGACTAAATGCACATTACACAGTATAATCTATGATCTAAAATTAAAAATATGTAACTAAACTCAATGAAAAACTGGTATAGAGTAACCTTGAAATATTCAATATTAACATAATTAAGTACCTAAAATGATGGTTGAGTAGATAAGAGTGTTTGCTCAAGCACAAGGACCTGAAATCAAATTTTATATATGTATATATATATATATATATAATATGTATATATGTATGTATATTATATATTACAAATTATTATATATTATGCATATATTGGGCATGGTCACCTCTCTTCTCAACACTTTTGAGGTCAGGGACAGGACTCATTGGGTCACTAGGGCTCATTGGAGCCAGCCTATATCCAGGATAATAAGTAACCCTATCTCGAGGAATAAGGAGGACAATGATAGAAGAAAACATCCAATGGTCAACTCTAGACTTTGCATGTACAGGTATCCATACCTGCACGCACACAGACACACACACACACACACACACACACACACACACACTGTAAATAACATTTTCATATACATATATATATATATATATAACATGTGTGTGAATGTGTGTTTAACCAAATGTCTTGCATATAGACTCTGTAATCACAATAATCCTTGAAGAATAACCTTTTTCAGACATACTTCTCAAATAAAATAGAAATAGACACGCAAATTCCAAAGACCAAATAAAATGTTCTGAAAACTAATCCAGTATCTCTTCATTTGTTTAGTTCTCTGGAACTTAGTTGAAAAATAAACCAGGAAGGTCTCCCCAAGAACTTAATTATTAATTACTCTTAGTGTCCTTTATACCACCTATTGAACCCCAGACTCAAGAGACAAAACCAAGCATACCAAATGGCACACTACAGGCCAACCAAAATTTCCTGAGTTCCTTGACAATACCACCCAGATTCTGCTCTTCTTTAGATCAGAGTTGGTACAAAACAGTTAGAATGTTTAGCTTGAATTAAACAGTTCCATTTGTCTGTTCTAGTTTAATTTTGGTTGCTACGATACAATACTGTAATGAAAAGCAACTTCTGGGAAAAAAAGGTTTCTTTCAGTTCACAACTCCAGGTAACAGCACATGTCAAGCAGGCAGTGGCATGAGTTCCCAAGAGCAAAGGAACTCAAATGAGCTAGTAACACTACACCTACAGTCAATGGCAGAGACAAAGGAACAAAACCATGTTCTTTATTCTTGTACAGTGCCATGCCCCAAACCCAGGAATAGTGCCACTCATTTTCAGTCTGTGTTCTCCCACAACAATCAATACCTGTAGAAAGCCAACCAGATCCCTATTGAGATTCATTTCCTGGGTGATTCTCCCATTGAATTCAGTTGACAATTTAAACCATCACTGAGTCATATGAAATAATTGAGAAGGTTTTGTAGAGAATTTTTATTTTTTGGTTTCTGGTTTTGGTTTTTTGGGGAGGGTGCATTTTACTGAGTCGCATTACAGAGAATTTTGAGTGAGCAGGGAAGTTTAGAGAGCTAGAAATAACAAAAAATATTTTTTAAAAATCATCTTACCCATACAATGATTTGTTGTATTTTCATACTTTTTTTCATAGCATTGAAAATATTGGCAGTTTATTTTCACACTGAGATTACAACCTACACATCTATTTAGTTTGCCTTTTTGACATTATGCCATAACTCTTTTACCTTGTTATTGATTTTAATAAATATAAAAGAAAGTTATATGGATTGTTAATGTTTTCAATACTAATACCTATGCAGCTGATTAGATGTAGTTACATTCATTCAGATGAATTTGATAGAATAGGGTTGACTCTAAGCATGTGAATCTATACATACATAGTAGGTGTTTTCTGAAATTTAAATGAAGCTTCTGTAAGAGTTATGGGGCCCCAAAAAAACTTAATTCTTTTATTCAAGAATTAATAGTTATCCTTATACATTTTGATATATAGATATACTAATGGATTTGTTATAAGGAATTCTGTTAACATTTTCTCTAATTTCCTACAATTGATTCTCCAAAGACAATCATCTTAAAGCTCTTATTATATAAAACACTATTTTCTTTCTAGCTTTTTATTCTATCATAAGTATATTAAAATGTCCATATTAAATATTTGATCACACCGAATATCAAATTTATTTTTATCTTTCAATATGAATAAAAAATGAATTTAAATTATTTTAACTCACCAAGTTAGTTCCAAGTAAGATTGTATTACTTTTCTGTGCTTTGTATTTTCTCTGGCAGAAATTGCTTAAAATCACCTTTGCTTAAAACTTCTTTGCTGGTCCTAAGGGAATTTTTACCTGTCACACAATTTCTTATTAGGTCACATCGTTTTGATGGTGTTTGAAAACATGTTAGGATTTGGTGGAGTCATTGATAAAAACCACAGCTTCATTTAAGTAAGCATTGTACATTTTGTAATACCAGATATTCAAATTCTATCAAGAAATAGTATAAAGAAAACTTTCCAGCAAAGACACGAGAGGCTTAAGGCTTAGGAGAGATGTTTTATATGTGAATACAATACCGTGACCTTCCACATCTGGATAATAAAGGAGTGGTACCAGCTCACAGTAGTCAGGACAAAAAAAATCTCTCAGGTGCATAGACTTATGGAATCATAGACAATAATGAAGTGTTTGTTCAGTTAAGTGAAATGGAACTGATTCATTTCAGCCAGAGTAAAGAAATTATTGCAAATTATTCATCTACAAACAATATGCACTTTCCATTTTCTATTGATAGAGAGTTACTAAATGTAAAGGTCTGTATCATTTTACATTCAGTTTTTCTATATCAATACAGTAATTCTATTTCGATTTTGAATTTTAAAACTGCATCATTTAGAATTGGAGAAATCATTAAGTGATAATTAAAATCATTAAGTAAAGAGAGGAGAGGTCCTTGGTCCTGTAAGGACTAGTTACCCCAGTGTAAGGGAATACCAGGACAGGGAAGTGGGAGTGGGTAGGTTAGTGAGCAGGGGGACAGGGGATGTGATAGGTGGTTTTCAGAGGGGAAACAAGGAAAGGGGATAACACTTGAAATGTAAATAAAGAAAATAACTAATAAAAAAGAACAGAAAATTGCACCATTTAGATTTGGAGAAATCATTAAGTGAGTAAGAGTAATTGCTAGGCAAACATGAGTATATTCAAATATGGCACCTATATTTAAAAAAAAGCCTGGGTAAGGCCATGTGCATTCATTATTTCTACTATTGTGAAGCCAAAGAAATTGGAATTACTGGGGTTTGTTAGCCACCAGCTTACTAGTGCTAGATTCAATGAAAGACCCTGTCTCAAAGAAATAAAGCATTTAAGTCCTGACAAACTTCTCCTCCCCTCACAAATTTATGCACACAGGTTCAGGTACTAATTGAGCATGCTCATGCACACAAATATGCCCTATGCCATCACCACCCTACTCACAAAGCTTTACAAACCCGAAGCATTATAAATTTGTCTCATTAATTTAGGTAGACATGGTACCAAATGTATACTTTAATGCCTTACCAACAGGGAAATAAATTATATTGCAAAATATGGATTAGAAACTAGCATCAAGCATGAGTTATCCAGCATATATTTTTAATTAATTTAATTAATAGAAGTTGAGATGTCATTAGTTGAGGCACAGGAAGAAAGACACTCAGCTAGGATAAATGTGGTGTTTTTAATAGAAAAAGCTTATTTGCATTAGACTTTGCAAAGTGAGTAAGTACAAATATTTCTCTTTCTCAGATCCCATTCAGCACTTGGGTCTATGTAATTTTTCAAATGAAAAAACAAAAGATTTGTTAGGATTTATTGGCATCTTTGAAAATTCGGGCAATGAGATGAATTTCCAAAATCTGAAATTAGAGAGTAGTTTCAGGAATAATAACCCGCAGCACTTTCCCTAAATCCTGGGATTTACGCAGCTAAACCTCTATTCCAAAGTAGTCAGGGTCCCAATGGTAGTATTTAGTGCTAGGGGAAGGTAATGGGAGAATTTTTCTTTCTTTAACTTCCCATAGGGCATGAAATGTAAGGCAAATAAGTGAATTATTTAGGACTTATTTCAACCTACAAAACCAATTGTATGCCCACCTGAGTTTTCAGATGAAGTTCTTCCATCTAGCAAGAATGTAGCCAACTCTTTCTTACCATCACCACCACCACCATCTCTTTGTTTTTTAAGAAATCAGGTTTTTTTTAGTTGACTTTAAGTTGCATTTTATACAAGAGGGATAATTATTGCAAGAATTAGTCCCCAGTGTCTACTCTCCTCGTTCTGTTTCATATAATAACCATCATAGCTTTCTTGATGCTAAGTAGGCAGAAATAATCCTGGAAAATCAGCAAGTGTTTCTGATATTGGAAACAATGTTTTAGAGGCAATGACTGAGATGTATGAATGTGTTTCCAAAGCAGTAATAAAGTACTTGCCAGTAGGGATCTGCTTTCTGAGATCCTGATTGACCTGATGCTTTTTAACTTCTGTAACCATGGTTAACACCTTTCCTTAGGGGGCTTCTTTAATACTTGAGCTGAATAAAAAGTACTTTTTAACAGTTCTAGTAAAAGAATTGAAGAAATGTTACATATTGTAAGTCATCTGATGGTTGCTATTCTTACTAATATGTGAAAGTAATTTCTTAAGACAAAACAGGTTTAAAAGGATGAATATACATATAATTTACTCTTCAGTTTAAATAGCAGTCTGAGGAGGCTTTGAGACAGCACAAATTTTTACAAAGAAAATAAGATCTTCTGTCATGTAGTTGTAGATTACCATGGGAAAAAAATGGCATACTGAATACAATCTCTAAATCGTAAGGGTCTCTCATGCCTTCCACACTGTATTACAAAAGAAAAGCAAATTATATACATGATGGTATTAAGCAGACTTTACCAAGGACCACAGCCTTCTACAAGAGAAGTATGTGAATTAATTGTAAACTGGGCAATTGTTTAACTATTGGTCAAGTGTTTATATCTTATCAAGCGAACTTAGATAAATATTTATATGTATGAATAGCAGTGTGAAACTAAATTGTTTTTACATGGCCTATTTAATGGTATTTAAAAGATATTATCTAAGAATAATTTTTGCAGAGAGCTTGATTCTAAACAATCTCAACATACGGATTTATTTTTCTTATTCATTACTTTATTTTACTTTTTTATTTGTTTCTTTATTTTTGATTGTGCTGTGAAACTGTACATGGGTGTTACTAATAACCCTGTTAAATAACCCTCTCATGAAATAGTTTTACTTATAATCAAAGGAATGTATGAACTAATATATGAAATAATTGGGATACTATTGCATTTTTAAAATCTCAAACTAATACGAATGTTCAAAAATTAAAGCATATAATAAGAATTTCTAAATAGAAGACTAATAGTTTTAATTTACTAAAGTCAAATTTGCCTATTTCTATAGGGTTTAGTTTTGAGGACCAAAACAACTTTGAGTGACTGTTTTCCAAAGTAGATTTTTTTTAATTAGACATTTCTTATCTTTATGAAATGCATACATGCATTTTAATTTGGTCCTATTTGTGATAAATTTGACTACAGAATGTTGTTCAGTTTAGAAAATATGTTGATAATTTTACTCTACTAGTGAAGCATTTCCTTCTGAATGTACAAACTGCTAATAATATAATTAGCATATAGGAAGTGGCAGTCTAACTCTTAAACACAAATGAAGTTACCTCAGAAGAAGTATATGCTTTCATATGGTTCATCCTATCCAGAAGTGGAAAAGCAGGTCATTTACCTGAAATACCAGGAATGTGTTTTAAGAGAAGAAACACATAGACAGCAGTATAGTTAGACAGCAAAATGACGTTTTAGTGGTAAATCATGCTGATCGTGTATATGTTTGCTTTGTTTGACTGGTAATTCTTTTGGTTTGAAGAAATTACCAAACTCAGTGCTTCGCAAACTTCCACAGTAGATTAAGCCTATCCTAGGACTTAACAAAATTCTTGTTAAATGCAGGAAAGTCTTCTTGAAAGAGTTCATGGGTAACTTCCAAATTTTACAGTGAAAAGAGGAGAGATCAAATACATGTAAGGTGCAAACATATGACTCTTTTAAAGTCACTTGGAGAATAATTAGAACAAAATACATTGTCGATATTACTACAGAGAGAAAATAAAAGCAGAGAAAATCTTATCTTTAATGGTTTTGGCAAAGATTCAGCACGATGTCCTGGACTTAAATTGAAACAGTCAAAACAACAACAGCAAAGGTGGTACAAGAACATTCCTAAGTGCCAGAAGTGGCTCTTCCCTAGTCTCCTCAAGTCAAAGAGCCTGGAAATCTGCAGTTTTAAAAGAATTCAAAACACTGAATCATTAACCTTACAAATAATACAGAAAAGGAATAATAATCGAGCCATACCCTTTGTGATCAGGAACTGAGAATCTGGATTAATAGCTGGTTTTTGTTGTTGTTGTTTTGTTGGTGGTATTTTTTTTTAATGAGTTTGTTTTTTCCTTCAGAGAATACATTTTTACTTCAGTCTTTTTTGGTTCACTGACATTCTTAGAAGCAAAGGAATTTGAAATGTAGTTATTTTACTACTATTAAAAAAATGCAAGTTTATTACAATTTTACAAAAATTAAAAAATCAATGTAATCAATTATACACTAAGCAAGAGGAGTAAGTTTACAGCAGCATGTGCTGCAGCTTAAACCATTTTAATGAGTTGCAGTTGCCTTTCATTTGGACTGCTATGTAAGGAGCTAGCTACAAGATAACAAAATGAGAGGTTTATTTAGCATCTGTGGGAAGCTTAAACACAGCTAAGTCCTCATTCCTTCTAACAATTTAACAGCTCTACAGTTTCTTACAAAATATGTTTTATCGTTTCAAGAAATGCTGTTAACCTCGCAGTTTTAAAACTGAATGAACAAGGCCTCTTGGACAAATTGAAAAACAAATGGTGGTACGACAAAGGAGAATGTGGCAGCGGGGGCGGTGACTCCAAGGTCAGCCTCAATGTCACCAAGAGCGGGTAAACAGTGTGTTAAGTAATAGGTGCATCTGCTGGGAGACTTATGGTAAACTTGCCCATAGATGGATTATTCTGTCAACCCCCTTTACAAACTCAAGTATGCAATTACTGTCAAAGCAAAAATATTTGCAACTATTATTAGTTTGGTGACTTGTTCACAAGCTCAATGGAAATAAATGTGGGAAGCTCTGGCTTTACAGCAGTGTCACCTGTGAAACTAATTTTGGAAAGAAGAAAGGACAAGAAAAAGTAAAGGACAAGAGAAAAGGTTGAACTTAACTTGTTTTCTGCATTAATGTTTGGCCAGACTTCTGCCAAATGTTTCCAATTAATAGCAATAACATGACTCTACCTTGATTTGTCTAGAGTTCCAACCAGAAAACTTTTGCAGACAAAGAATTACAGTGCAACATTGCAGATAGTTACATGGTTTATGTAATGCTTTTCATTAATAGATGAATTGGAAAATTATAAGACTACAAATTAATCCTAACGCATCTTTGTCTTCACCTCACACATGCCATACATAATTACTGCTTCATCATTTTTTCTAACTTCTAATTAAGTTCTTTAAAAAAATAAGGTGTATAATTAAGAGATATTTTAACTTGTGACCTCAAAGAACACCTCCTCTCTTCTCTCATCTCTCTCTATCTCTACCTCAACCTCTCTCTACATATAACAATATCATCTATATCTGTACCTGTGTTTACAGATTAAGAAAACAATAAAATAGAAAAGTTCTGACTGAGAAAATACCTTCAACTCATGAAAACTTTAATCAAAACTTTTAATTATACCTTTAAAAATCATATGGCTGGGCTATAAATTTTCTCACTAGAACACCTAAACTTCAGTAGGATTTGTAATTTCAAGGAGTGGCTGTTAAGATATCTGCAGCTTATTTATAATAGGTAGAAGCTGGAAAGAACCCTGATGTCCCTCAATGGAGGAATGGATACAAAAAATGTGGTATATATACACAATGGAGTACTATTCAGCCATTAGAAACAATGAATTCATGAAATTCTTAGAGAAATGGATGGAGATGGAGAACATCATACTAAGTGAGGTGACCCAGTCTCAAAAGAATACCCATGGTATGCAGTCACTGATAAGTGGATATTAGCCTAGAATCTTGGAACACCAAAGACACAATTCACATTCCAAATGATGTCTGACAAGAAGAAAGGAGTTGACACAGGTGCTGGAAAGGATCAAAGCATCAGTGTAGGGGAATACAAGAACAGGGAAGCGGGAAGGGGTGGAAGAGGGAGCAGGGGGAGGGAAAAGGGTATGTGGGACCTTTGGGGGGTGGGGAACCAGAAAAAGGGAAATGAATTGTAAATATAGAATATATCCAATTAAAAAAAAAGATATCTGCAGCTTCCCTGACCCTCATCCCAGTCTTAAAAAACCTCTCAAACTGAGTACATTAATACTTTCTCATAATAACCAGCTCTACTGTAGAAGGGAAAAGAGTAAATATTTTGCAAACAATCCATGCACCATCTCTTTTAATCCTCTTTTTGTTTTCTGATCCTAAATAATTGATAAAGAAAACACAATGTGCAAGCATCATGCACGAGGACTCCGAACACTTCTTAACATGCTGGGAGTCTCCTGGTGCTGAGAGGTTAGAGGTGAAGTCACAGTGTAGACATCTGGTGGTGGCTTTAAAGTCTGAGGGTGTCAGGGCTTTCTAGCTCTCTAAATGTACTGAAATGCTTATGATAACATCTGAAGAGTCCCAAAAACTTTGTTGCTCTTTCTGAGGGTTGAAAGACTGCGGACTTAGGTGATTAATACCTGTAGCCTAACAGGTGATGATTATGCAATGTGGCCTTTGTTCTCTTTGAGCAGGAACTGCTGGGCTCTAACTTTCAGCCTGTTCATCTGAAGTCACAGGAAAAAATTGAAACACTTAGAGAAGTGATTATAGAGTTATTCCAAGTTGTAAAAAGTTTCCTATGAAGGCTATTTAAGAGGTCAAAGCAGAAAGATCCTAAGTGGAGAAAGGGAAAATTTCTAAGAGGATAAAGGCAAAAATTCTACTCTAACTGGGGAAAGGGAAAAAATTTCTACTCTAATTGTTAAGTGGGGAAAAGCTCAGAGAGGGGGGGGAGGGAGAGAGAGACAGAGACAGAGAGAGCGAGAGAGAGAGAGAGAGCCTTTCTCCTTTGTCTTCAGTACTTATACATCTTTCAGAATGCATGATCATATGTTACAAAGTTCATCACAAGTTCACACAAAAATCAAATCATGAAATGGAAGTTTACAACAGAGAATGTTTACATGCACATCCATTAGAAGAAATTATCTAGCTAATCATCTATCACCTGTCTCAGCTCTACAGGCTCACTTAAGTTTCAAAGGCATAACTAAGCTATTAGTGAAGTTTTGTATAGATAAACCCAGTTAATATTATCTTCTGTCCTAGCACCTTTAATAAGTCCTAGTTCCCTTGTTATGACCTTTGGTTAATTGTTTTACAACCTCTTGGAATGTGCTCTGAGTAGGATAAAGTCTGGTTATCATCTAAGAGCAATTAATTGTGACAGCTCATAAAACTGGCAGAGTTCTCACTGCAGTTTTGACTATCAGAAAAGGACATAATATAAAGAACTTAATCATCACATAAATAATTTTAGGAATTCTTATAGGATAATTACTAAAGCTTAAGTCATCTATTTGTCTACACAGCATCACTATAAGACAATACATCTTCATGGATCTGCAGAGATCTGCTCCAAAGGGGTATACTATTGCTTATTGATTATTATATATGTTTAATAATAACATGAAGAGCATATTAATAGCAGGAATATTTCCTATAATGAGTCCATCATAGCCTTGCTTAATGAGGGCTCACCTGTTGCAGATTATATAATAATCCAAAGCAGGCCACTTCAGGATGATCACCTGCTAGTATATTAGCTTGTCCCATTATGGCTCCTGACAATAACAACAGATGACATTTATGTGACAGAGAAAGGGAACAGAGTAAGAGATGGAAGAGGTGAGAATCAAACCAGAAAGATCAGATTATGAGAAAAGAAGAGAACAGTAAGTCATGTTTGCTTTCTTTCTAACATCCTGCTCTTGGAAAAACCAACCCAACCCCTCAAACCTTAATCTAGCCTCCAAAAAGCTAACAGTCTTTCAACAACTCAGATCCTTTACAAGTACATGGACCTCTTAAAGGACCATCCACTTCAGTGTAGTCACATTGCTTGCCTACAAATGACTTTAGGGGAGCAAACCACATTTATATTATAGAATTAGCTTTTAAGTGTAGTGAATAAATAAATTTTATATTTTGAACTCAAACTTTCTTAGAATTTTCTAATGGTTTCCATACTAGATATTGAGATATGGAGAAAAAAGTATTCCTGTGTGAATACTAACACCTGGAAAGTTAAAATGTATATGTTGGGGCTGGAGTGTTGTAAAATGTAACATAAAATACTCACTTAAAATGAAATTATAGTATGTTCTATTTTCTCCTGAGAGTTTAATTTCAATATTCTTGTAAGGTTTATCACCAAAAGAATAAGGATGTTGCAATCTAAATTTTAATAATACCCTACTATGAATTCACAAGAATAGGTAATATTTAAATACCCTGATCTAACTTAGGTCAAAGTAAATTAACAAGGAGTGTTAATTTAAAATTCATAAAGGAGTGCACCTTCTTCAAAAACTACTGTTCTTTTGAAACTTACCTCTTCTGTACTACTTTACTTGACCTTCAAAAGAGATAAAATAAAGAGTAAAAGTTCTAAATGGAAGAAAGCAACTGGCTCCAAAGTATTGGTTAAGGCTATAAACTGCAGATGTAAAATGAATAGATTGAGAAATGATAGATAGATAGATAGATAGATAGATAGATAGATAGATAGATAGATAGATCAAATCCACAGAAGTCTACACACAAACCATCCAAAATTTTACTGATTTGGTTCTGAGACACAAGTCTTAATAGATGACTTGGTTTATCATCTGAGAAGAAGAGGTCATAACCAAAGCCTGTGCCACACATGAGGAGGTTCTATGAGGAAAGATTTGATCCAGCTTGCTTTTGCAGGATTACAACTGGATGGAGCATGGATAATTGAAATCTGCAGCTTCCAGTTAGCTGGAGATGTTAAGAGTTCTGGCTTAATTGAACAGTATGGCAGCACCTACAGGAAAAAAAGAGGCATATTCCCTGTCTTTTCCCTCAAGGAACTTACACTTCAATACATTCACAGAACTACACAGAACTGCAGAGAGCCCCTGGGAAAGCTTAGCTGTCACAGACTATAGCTACACACCCATTCCCAACACTGAAGTTCTGACTACAGTAATTTTCAGCCATAAAAATTTAACAAGTATTGTAAGAAAGAATTTTTATCTTCCAGGGAATACAGCCAATGAAAAATCATATGCAAACAAAATCTTGTTTAAAAATTCTTTGCTTGTACTAGCATTATTGCAAAACCATTTTTAATCATTATGAAAATGTATACTCATCCTTATGAGTGAGTGAAATAACAAATGCATTTATGGACAAGGGACCAGAAAAAAATATGGATTACAATGTGGAAAACTTTTAGTACAAGCCAATATCTGTATGAGGTTTTAAATCTTGGCTTTAAGGTTTTTGGCAATGCCTATACCCATCATTATAGTACTAATAACAGCTATACAATAAGTATGTTTTCTATTTTTTGTGCCTCAGTGTCCTGATACAGATATACCTATACATATGAATGTGAGTTCATAAAAAAACATGTAGTGGATCTAATCCTTAAATTGCAGATTCCTGGAAATTTTATTCCAGCATATAATTCCTTGGTTTTTATTTGGCATTTGGTTGAAAGCAGTGATGCCTGATTTTAATAAATTTTATACTTATAAGACACGTATTATCTAATACTAAAATAATAGAAATGAATGCAAGGCTAAGGGACAGTCAGAAGAAAAAAATTATTCACAAGCAGAGAAGCTGTGATGGAGAAGAAACTACTTAGTCACCCATCACTTGGAAAGAGGTCTCCTGGAATCACATTCTTTCCTTCATGTGTATAGTTCCTCTGGTAGAATATTAGTTATAGTTAGTAATAAACTTTTGATATCCTGATTACCTGTGTAAGCTCACCCTCTAAAACCAGGCCACTTGAGTGAATAGCAGAAGAGACAAAGAAGCAGGGAGAAAGAGAAGGGGGATAGAGGGAAAGCTTACATGCAAAAGGGAGAGGAAAAGTGACAATAGTCTTCATCTAACCCACATGACACCATCTTCTAGAAGGATGTGAAAAGAAACTACTTTCATATCACATATCTTTTTTTCATATTTAAACCCTCCTTTTCTCAGTCCAACCCATTCAAAAATGCATTGTACTGAAATATAATTTGTCTATCATGTGTTGGGTATTTTTAAGGCTTTGAAGCATTAACCTGAGGGCCTAAACATTTTTTAGTATTAGTTATGGTAGCACTGAGGCAGTAGAGTTGTGACACATTAAAGACTCTCCCAGGAAACATAAATCTCAACACATACAAATCCTGTATAGTATCAATTCCAGGAAGAAAACTTGATCATCTAAATAATTCCTCTAACTAATTTAATTGTGAGTCAGTTATTCTGGAAAGCACTGCTTTAGGAAGAGAATGAGTTGCAGGCCCTTATTATCATGGAGTTCAGAGGACTGAGCTGAGCTATGGGGACCCTGAGTAGACTGGCATAAGCAATGAGGTCTAAGTCAACTGAGTTCATCTCAGTATTGCTAGTAAGCCACCTCTAAAGTACAACTTTTATTATTATATGTAAGTATACTATAGCTGTCTTCAGACACACCAGAAGAGGGTGTCAGATATCATGGATATTATGCATGGTTGTGAGCCATAATGGAGTTGCTGGGATTTGAACTCAGGACCTTCAGAAGAGCAGTCAGTGCTCTTAACCGCTGAGCCATCTCTCTAGCTCTAAAGTACAACTTTTAATAGAAGTTTAAATTATTGCAGATTTTTAACTACTAAACAGCTAAAGCTTCAGGATCATGGGAAATACTGATTACTTTTTAAATGGAATAATAAACATACAACATAGCAAAATTTTATGACACTATTTCAAAAGTATGTTTGTTTTTATCATATTTTTATTCCATATGAACAAAATGAACTAACATTAGGGAAAATTGATTTTATTATAAATCTGTACAAGCAATTTTAAATAAAATGTTTGAATCCTTGGTATATTTTTATATATAAAAGCTATGAAGCCAGACTATCACAATCCCAGGTTTGGATAATGCCCAGCTATTTAGTTGTTTAATTAAGGCCTCTTTATCTTGGAATTTTTATTTATTATCATTATCTTATTTGTTTTAGGAAGATTATTACTTATGTTGATGTCATTTTTTCCCAGTGCTACAATTCAGGAAGAAAATACAACCATAAACTTATACTTTAAAATAGCAATTTGCATATTTATCTTGTAAAGGCCTTTACTACCTAAACTGGCCCTTGGTCAGCAATACTGGAGATACCTTTCTCCTTGTATGATGGTTACTATGGAGTCAGTACATTGATGGATACCATCCACATATCACTATCTAAATCAGTGTATGGGGCGTAGCTTGACATCATCTCTATTCTTTTTGAAGAAGAAAAGTGAGCTGTCCCTGGATTCTGATTGTTTGCCACATGTATGTGGGGAGAAATTACAACTGTTCATGAAGTCCAACTGGGCCAATAGTTTTGGATTCACAGTAATTGCATACGTTTTTATTTAAAAATCTTCCCAAGCAGTATGTGCCTGTTACATAAAGCGATGGAGCAAGCCCCAGTTTTATGTCTGATTCTAAACCTGGGCCTACAATTCAAGACATAGAGCCTACTGTGGCCTTTGCTCTGTCACTTTGCCATGCGATTCTAATGTAGTTTTACTTGAATAACATAAAATAACATATATAATGTTATTTATGTTATTTTCCACGTGAAGAACTCCTGTAAACCTTGCCGTTTTGAAACTCAGTGAGGCAGGCGTCTTAGACAAGCTGAAAAACAAATGGTGGTACGATAAAGGTGAATGTGGACCCAAGGACTCGGGAAGCAAGGTCAGTCGGTGCAGTTCGGGGCTCTTCTTGTATGTAAAATGAACAGTAATTGGGAGCAATTATCCAAAGTTTATGAAACTTTTAAACATTGAACTTTTCTGTGTACATAGCCATTACCTAATTTAGAACTTAATGTCATAAATTTCAACCATAGAGCCTATCCATAGGCAATAAAACTGCTTCCCAATAATAAAGATTTAAAATAAACTAAATTAACTTTAAATATATATATGTAAAATAATAGGATTGTCTATATTGGTTTCAAAGCTATTTACCACTAATCTTTGTCAGGTTTCTTTTCAGATAAAGAGACCATATAAATGTATTTTGAAAGTTGGTTCTCAAAACAAGAAATGGGAAATTGATCAGCAGTTATGGGGGAGGTCAATATACTAAATGACGCTGAGAGTCATATTACTAGACAACCAAGCATTCTGCTTTACTTCACATTTCTGTTTTGACAGATCAATAAAATGAACTTCCAGATCTATTCTCTCAACATAAATTATTTCAAAAATCAGTATTAACAGTGCATTTCCACAAGTTCTAGGATTCTTTGTCCATGAATTTATCTTTAGAGATTTGCTTATTTTTATTTTGTAGGCATGTTTATTTGCATGCATATATGTTTCTGCATTTTCAGATGACAGAGCAGGTATTGAATGCTCTGTAACTCGATTTAAAAATGGTTGTTAGCTGTATTTGTATGCTGGAAATCCAACCCAGGTCCTCTGGAAAGTGCTCTTAACCACTGACCATGTCCGCAGTCCCTGCTTGTGAATTCTTTGCAGAGTACGGCAGAAACATATAGGCTGAGTGTGTGAAGTACAAAGTTACATGTTTATTATCATTGGAAAAATATCAATTTTATCACTGATTCAGCAAACATATAGAATATATTTAAGAGAGGCCAGATAATGCACACCTTTAATACCAGGACTCAGGTGGCCTATATATATATATATATATATATATATATATATATATACATATACATACATATATATGGCATAAATGGAGATTCTTTTAATTTTTGACAGTTTTTCTGTATATCACATTCTAGAAAGAAAGCAAATAAGTAGTTATTCTAAGACATTGAAACAAGTGACTGACTAACATTGGGGGGTTTATATTAACTCTAAGAAACAAATACAGATAGTAAGACAAGCTTGGCCATATAATAAACTGTCACCTTGTATCCTGTTGTAAAGTGTGGTAAATGCACATGATTAAAACCAAGTTACCTTAAAATAACATGACCAAGCAGATAAATTCTTATAAAAAGAAACGTATATGCATCACTTGACTTAAATAATTTTCTAATATAACTGCTGAAGAACTTAAACTAGATTTTGCATGGGAGGTATTCTAGGATATATGATGGTTACAGAACACTCTTTAGGTCATCCTAAGGTTTTTGTTTTTTTGCAGTAATGTTCTATATATAATAAACACATTAAAAGTTTATTAATTATTGTCACAATTTAATATCTTCTAATCATCTACTTGTTTATACATCTAAAATTAAGGGAATACTATAGTGAGGATCTGAGCTACAATATACCTAAAATATTAACTATTAGGCTTTTTAAGTGGCAATGGAGTTTTTCATCCATAAAAATAAGTATAAATCTGACCATACATAAATAATTTGTTTCTAAAGTTGGACATATTTCATTAAAATTTTTTTAAAAGCAGGAAGTGGTGACATATGTCCGTAATGCTAGAAATTGAGAGGTTGAGACATGAGGATCAGGAGTCAAAGCTCAGCTTCAGCTGCAGAGTATACCAACCTAGACTACATGAGACCCTGTCTCAAAAAAAAACATTAAATTAAATTAAAATTTTAAAGTAGTATAATATTTCCTGTATATTATATTGCATATTATTGTTTTTGTAACAAAATAACATATTACATACACTATTGCTAAGTAGTATATAAAATTCAAAATTAATATTGTTCAGTGTATTTATGGATACACTGGAAGAATAAATTATGCATGCCCTGGTGCCTTATAACTTATACATGCTTGAAAAGTTAATGATGAATAGTGTGACTGATAATTTAAAGATCCTTAGTTCTGTAAAGTTATGAGATGTTGACTAATAACTATTCAAGAGAAATATTAAGCATAAAATGATCTTTAAAGTATGTAAAGGCCAAAGATTCTCTTTTTCATATTCTGAGCATGACATTTTCAAAGTCTAAAATAAGTCTTCTTATGTCTTCCTATGTAAATATATGAATGCTTATATTTGATTAAGTATAGTGCTTTTCATTGCATATTTAGAAATAATAAAATGTTTGGGTTTTATTGAATGCAATTATATGTACTTTATTGGTAATTATCATAATTTTTTCTCCCAAGAGCTTTATATTTAAATCTATAAACCTGCATCAGTGACTTAATAGCTGTAAATAATTGTCAGCTAAATTAAGGATGTACTTTAATTGGCTATTTGGATTTTATGTGTCCCTTTCCCATTTGATGTGACATTCCCATAGTTAACTGCTGTGTCTTTATCCTTTCTAGGACAAGACGAGTGCCTTGAGCCTGAGCAACGTAGCAGGCGTCTTCTACATTCTGGTTGGCGGCTTGGGCTTGGCAATGCTGGTGGCTTTGATAGAGTTCTGTTACAAGTCCAGGGCAGAGGCGAAGAGAATGAAGGTGGCAAAGAGTGCACAGACTTTTAACCCAACTTCCTCGCAGAATACCCACAATTTAGCAACCTATAGAGAAGGTTACAACGTATATGGAACCGAAAGTATTAAAATTTAGGGGTAGGACTTAGGGCCTACGCCAGTGAGCGGGGGATGCATCCTGTGAACGCAGTGTTGTGACCTGTCTGTCCTGTGGTGGTATTGCTTGCTTCTGATTAGAGCTTTCTATTTTTGACATTTTCAGTGCACAGTGGTTCTGGTTTTGTTTTTTTTTTTTTTTTTGGCTGCAGATGTTCTGTTTGAAACTTTATGTTGCCAATAGATATCTGCATTACAATGATCAGAAACATGAAAACATACTAGAATTGCTCCCCCAAAATGATGTAAACAGCATAATTTCTGTAAGATTGAGAGAATTTGAAATTAGATCTAAGCTTTCCTAAACAGAGACAGGATAAACTGCTACAACAACTCAAAAAGGCTAAGAATATAAGAGCAAAGCCTATTTTAAATAATCAAAAACCTAGACTTCCCCATTTTGATAAAGTAACAATTTTTTTAAAGAAATACTGCATATAAAGAATCCAATCCAGAATAAGGACCGCATGAATTTTATCGCCCATCTCACCTGTATTTCATTCACCATCCATCTTTTAATATCTGAAAGAATCACTCTCTGTTGCTTTTTCATCTAACAATAATCCTGCCAGACCAGTAGACAGATGATACTGCTAGAATTTTGGCTGTGATTCACATTTATTACATGAGCCTCAACTTATAGAAAGTCTCTCTCACACACATATTCATTTATAAAAGAAGGATGTAAAGAAAAACAAAACTTTGCACTGAGTTACTACACATTTTTTTCCATTTTGCTTCCCTTTTACAAAAACCATGTCATTCATGCTTATACCATCTGCTCATGTCACAATAAAAATGATATACATTCAGGAAAATACAGGAGGAACTTTTCTGTTTCAGAATCTAAACATCTACATCTCTCCTCTAATGATCAAAAGTGATTTTAAAATAAAAACCTTAATGGATTTAGTTTGGGTACTGTTCTTCAAAAATCAGAACTCAAAGTTTTTTTATTTGTTCTGATTATATAATAAGTTATTCTTTGAGCCTGAGTACCTGAGGCAGCTAAACCTCAAGACAAAAATATAATTTGATTATATGTAATCTGAGTTTGTATGAGAAAATGTAGAAACTTCTAAACACATGTTATGTTCTGAAAAGAAAGAATGAAGCCATTCCTAATAATCTAGTCTTAACTGCTTCTCTCCACCTTCTAGAAAACTATGGCTGAACATGTTTGCACCAAAAACTACATTGTGTTTTTTCTCCATTTTGTGAAAAATATAAAAACTAAGCCCTCAGTTCACTCAGATGAAAACACAGTAAGCACATCTTCTAATAAGGTCAGGAGCTTTGAGAGAAATCATTTGAAAGTTCATGGAAATAGTCACACTGATTTTGTGTAACAGTTGTTAGCCATTAAGAAAACGCTTTTATCTTAATTTTGCTGAGTTGAAGAGTGATTTTCAAAATGTAGAGAAAATATTTGACCCGTGTCAATTGGAATGAATTCTGCTATCAATTTTATATTATATATTATTTTTTGTGTCACTAAAACTGAATGTCTTACTCATTCCAATCATAGGATAAATCCAAGATGGAAAGGCAATATTTGAAATTTTACAAAAAAATACCAGTGGATGTTAATTATCATAAGTTGTTGAAAAAAAGTTTAAAATTTCCAGGTTAAGTATACAGAACTTTTATATTGTAAAGTTTTTTGAGTTGAAGCCTGACATTGAAATTCATGAAATTTATGACCTTGAAGGCTAAATCTGAGCTTTTAAAAACTACAAGTTAAATATAGACAAAGCATTCAGGATCATTTAATTTTTATTTTGAAGTCAGTGTCATTCAGAGTTAATAAAACAATTTGTACCTACAGAGAAGCCTTGAGAGAAAACACTTTATTTTACTGTCAAATGAATATGTATTTCCCATTTTAAAAAGTTTATAAAGACTAACATCCTATTCACGGCTAGAATCCTAGCATTTGCAAGGCTGAGATAAGAGGATTGCAGCAAATTTTTGGTTTGCCTGCACTTTATGGTAAGCTGTAGGCTAACCTCGACTATGGACAGAGATTTTTTTTTGAAAGTAAAAAGAAAAGAAAGAAAACAAAAGAAAAGAAGGGGCTCTATTAACTATAATTAATGGTTGTTAATTGAGATAGTATCTAAATCAAAAATCTGCAAAAACAAAACTGGATCCTTTACTACATAGAAGATCTACTTGTGGCTATGAACTAGAGTGATAGTTCAGATTGAGAGCAGCAACATTCAGTTACCAGCACCTAGACCAAATGGCTCACAGACATCTGTGGACACACAGGCACACACACACACACACACACACACACACACACACACGAGAGAGAGAGAGAGAGAGAGAGAGAGAGAGAGAGAGAGAGAGAGAGAGAGAAAGGAGGTAGACACGCACACAGATATACACACACTCACAGATACACAAAGAGACACATACACACCCACTAATAGTAAATCAAGGAAACTTTTGAAAAATAAAAATTTTTATTTCAAGGGACTAATCAAGTAAGAATGTCATTTTCCCCTAAAGTTCCCATTATATGCCAAATGATTCTAAACATAAAAGCTGTTGATGTTTCTATAAAGTCCTATCCTAAGTCCTCGCTATGAAAACAGGTATTCATCTTTACTACAGTCATGTGGACTGCTGTTAGATGTGCCTTTTATTTTAATCACAGTTAATAGCACACAATTTGAGTTGGTCTTTTGTTGTCATCAGGACGAATGACTTTAAACACTTTTACTCCCATAGCTTTTAATACAATAATGAATTTCATTAACACGCAACCAGGCTAACATTTACTTCCATAGCAATGGAATAGAATTTCCTAAAGAGCCCGGCGGTGGTGGCGCACGGCTTTAATCCCAGGACCTGGGAGGCAGAGGCAGGCGGATTTCTGAGTTCTAGGCCAGCCTAGCCTACAGAGTTCCAGGATAGCCAGGGCTACACAGAGAAACCCTGTCTTGAAAAACCGAAAAAAAAATCTAATTCCTAAAGAATTAGATAAAATTCAGTCCACAATGAACAAATGCATTATATGCAAGAAAGTCCTAGTCCCTACACAGCTTAGAGGACATCTCCTTTACCTTATTTTCCTCTTCTTAATACTTGGAGTTATTTGCTACGGTGGATTTGGAGGCAGAAAATGCACAGTAGGCAGATATACATGATCACATAGTCTCTTTCTCTTCTACATGTGTTACCTTCTCCTACCTGAAAACTTAGGAAATAAGGATTTAGTGAGCATTCAGAGGTGAGTCACCATTCCCTCAGCACAAGACCCCCTGTGGCTATTCCATTCCATGCATTGTCAAATATGGCTACCTGTGATGCAACTTCTTGAAACATGAACCTTAAACGTGAGCCTAGATTCTTAATAGGCATAGAGTAAACTATATGTCACTAACTGTGCTGTTCTGAGTCGTGTCTATAATTCATGGGAATGAATGAAAGTGTGCGGATAGGTCTGTGTGAAGAAAACAGGAAATATATATATATATATATATATATATATATATATATATATACACTAGCAATTTGTCATGGATTTAAGAAACCAATCTTTGCATCATAAAGAAAACATCTAACAAGAAAATATTATGATTTATAGAATGTCCATGAAACACAAGAAAAGTTTTTATCTTCTTTGAAAGAATTAGGGCATATAGATCAGCAAGTGAAAGAATCTCCCTATCCAGATTTGCTGAAAAATAAAGATTTTTATGATATTACAAATATCTTTTAAATATGTAGAACCTAAAAGTTTAGGGTAATTAATTCTTCTCCAGCTGTATCTGAGCTTTTCTTTTCCACATATGCAATTTGACTATGACCAAACAACACAGGGGAAAAATGCAGATGTCTAATTATCGATATTTTGGTGTTTGATGTGCCACAGTTTGTTGAAGCAACAGAAATATCATAACACCTGGCATCCTCTGTTTCCTTTTCATGCAACCCAGCTGACTTTTTCCGAAGCCATAAGAAACAAAGCGAGGTTATCCATCACTGGGAGTGTGGGAGAAAACGGCCGTGTGCTGACCCCCGACTGCCCCAAGGCCGTACACACAGGAACTGCGATTAGACAAAGTTCGGGATTGGCTGTCATTGCATCGGACCTACCATAAAAACCAAAAAAATAATTGAGTGCCTTAATCAAACTGTGTTGGTGACTGATGGAAACGTAGCCCCGAGGGACAGGCCAAGCGTGGGTCTTCACTTAACCCATCCTTCGGCTGAGAGCCGGAAGGAGATACTGAGGGCCAGACAGAACCAGTGCATGAGTTCAGCACGGAAATGCAGACTCGAATTTTTTATCAGGAAAACTCACAATTTAGTTTTTTGGGGGGAGTGGGTGGGGGATATCTGGGATAGGTGTATTAACAGCATCAGATTTCACTTGAGAGCACTTAAAACTAATCAGACTGGCCAGTTAGCACATTAAACTGTGAAGTTCTTCTCAGAAAGGTCTTGGTCACCACAGCAAGGGATTCAACAGTTAATAGAGGTCAAGAAACCTGCTACCTGTGTCTCCAGAACACCCATATAGTCGATGGAATAATCTGCAGCTGAGACAAGCAGTCACTAAGATGTGATAATAATAAATATGTAAATCCTGTGAAAAAACAACAAAATTTAAAGAAAGTATTTACAGTTACTTTGGAAATAAAAAAATACTGAAACATGCTTGCTTTTTAACTGAAGTAAATCCAGTAGAGGACAACACAATTGTTTTTTCTAACCATCTTAGGGAACAATACATTGCAATAATTGCTAATAATGCCATCACTGTAATAAACTCTAGAGACTTTTTTAATGTAAAAGTTTTTGGTCACCTTGTTTCCTGTAACCTTCACTCTGTCACACAAGTTGGTTCATAGTTTGTGTTTGTCTATCAGAAACAAAAAGAAAAACACAAGTGAAGAAAATGTTGGCATGAAGTCATCCATCTGCAATGCAGAATTTAAAAGACTACGGGTCACTCATGTTATCAATATAATTTATAATCCTGTTCTGTGTACAAATTTTTGGGTTTTGTACCCACCCAAAAGAATAAACATTTCTTACAGTATCTATCCACAGAGCTTAAAATTTCCCCCTATTATTTTAAAAACTCTGAGACTCAATATTGTAGAAGTCAGGGGATAGACCATAAAAGAAAATGTAGCTTCTTTATTATTTCTGCATACTTTTTCTAGATCTTGCTCATTTGTAAACAGGCTAAGTTGTCAGAGATAGAGTCCTTGAGTCTGGGAGTGAACCACTGCTCTAAAACCAACATACCCTGCGTTGGAAATTTTACTTGACTCTGCTACATAAAATTCAGTGTCTCTTGGGCATTCCCTCTCATTCTCATACTAAATTCTTTGAAGACACTGATAAGAGTTTGTGGTAGACTACAAATGAAAAACTCAATCCTTATTTCTACCCAGTAATTGTGAATAAAATGATACCATTGTTATTTTTCAGAAAACAAAACCATTATGGTTCAAATGGTCAGCTTCATTTGAAATGATGAATGAGTTCAATGATACAGATTTAAAAAATCACAGATTGAAGGATCTTTGCAGAAAGCACAAATTAGGATGATTCCCAAAGTGTGGCCTTGAAGGATGATTTGAGTTTTCACAGGAGGAGGCACTGGTAAGATCCTAGAAGTGAGCAGCACACAAAGCCACTTCATTTTTCAGTGTCCCATGTACAAGGCTTGTGCAGCCAGGTGACATGGTGAGGGAATAGGGTATGATGCCGTGGAAGCACTGTCAGAAATATGGAGGATTGATTTCCTTCCCTCAATGCTTACAACCCCCATTCTATAGCTGTGTGTCACTACGATGTAATCCTTATAACACATGTATGCACTGTCCCTCGGGAAAGGTTGCTTCTCTGTTGTTGAGCAATGATTCATTTCACAACCTAGGCCCCTCCTTGGTGTCTTCCTGTTCTTCTCTCACTCCTAACCAAGCTCTCAGCCAGCAAATGGACCTCCACAGCACACAGAACATGGCATTTACTGTCTTTCCAGTCTGTAGATCTTCTGTCTTTACCTGACTGTCACACATCCTTCAGCCATGAAATTGAATTTTATGTGTATTGAGAAGATCTTCATGATTATCCACAACCCCTGCCCATGACACTGAGTTATGTGCCATTCTTAATGTTCCTTACCCATCACGGCACTCATCACACTGCATTGTAATTGCCTGTGTACTTGTCTATAAACTACTAGACTGTCAGCTCCTTGAGGGCAGGGACTGTGTCTATCTTGTTCACAGTTGTATCCCCAGCACCCAGCACAGTGCCTGGCATATTGTAGGTGCTTAATAAATATTTGTTGAATGAAAGAATGAATTGAGTTGATTTAATTAAGTTGAGGCAAAAAATACCCCATATGTAAGTTAGGTAAAGAGTAGGTTAAAATGAAACTGAAGGTTGAATACTGTTGTGGAAGGGCCTGGTTTTGTTTTTGTGACCCAATTCCCTAATGAATAAAGGAGCCAATCACTTGGTGAGTAGGCGGGACTTCTGGGTTGGGCAGAAAGAGAGAGGAAGCAGAAAAGGAGTTGTTTCCTTTTGGAACCAGGACAGCAGAAGAGTAAGATGTAGCTGTTAGAGTCTCCTAATATCATGGCAGATCCTTGTAGATCCATCTCTAGGGGGATCAGATTTTAATAAGGCTTACAAGATTAGGCTTTAGTTGTTACATCCAGACATTGAGTTACCATTGTTTCTGAACTAAGTTTGTGTTGCATTTTCCTTCATGCAGTGGCTTGTCTGATTTCAAGAAAGAAAGGTATGGCGGCCAAGCATGGGTTTGCCTGAGGTGCTCCATGAAGGAAAGCTGTGGAGGATTTGAAGCACAGGATGGTGTGGTAGCAACTTACCACTGGGAACCTAGCAAGCTGGGTGAAGAGATTGAGGAGACTAGATTCAGAATATTCATGAGATTAAAAACAGGTGAGCTATTGCCTGCCAGAGGTCAGGCCACGGGGCAGAAGCACAAGCTCCAAAATGTGCTGGTTCTATTTTTTTTAATATTTCCCACAACAGAATGGCAAACCAACATGCCTACTAGGCATGAATCCACTAGAAATTTAATATTATTAACATGAGAGTTATAGTTTTATTTTATTTCCTTTCTTTTTTTTTAAGTGAGTAGCTGGGTAGCACTGAGATGATTCATGTGGGAATTGAAACATAGAAAGCAGGCTCTGAGGACTCCTGTTGTGGGGAACACTGGTTGCACTAGGCAGAGAGCTTAACAAGTTAAAAACTACCTGCTTCCTAAAGGTAGATATTAGTGAACGTTTGAATTGCTTTAAAGATGGTATAAAGATTTATTGCTCTAATATGTCTTACAGGATACTCAAATTCTGTCTAGCATGGGCCCCATGGGAATTCTGGATTTATATCCTGCTTTGACTAGCTGCCTATTTATAAGTATGTATAGATAGAAGTGTGAATCAATTGTGTTAAGATGGTATAAAGATATATTGCTCTAATATGCCTTACAGAATACTCATATTCTATCTACCATGGGCCCCATGTGAATATCGGGTTTTATATCCTCTTGATAACATAGGAAAGGCCTAAGTATAGGCACACACAATATTTTAGTTTACTTTATTTGTTACAGATTTTGTCTGAATCACGTGGGAAATTGTACCTGCGTTTCAGAACTAGGATAGGGAAAATTAGTCACTGACTTCAAGTAGAGAGGACAGTGAACAGGTATTAATAAAATAAATGTCTGTGGCTCCAGGCAGAGAGCTGAACAGATAGATGGTATAACAAGTTGGCTGCTCTGGGAAGAGAATGGAACCCTAATATGGTATAAGATTACTTTACTTGCCTTGCAGGATATTCATTCTGTCTAATGTAGGCTCCATGAGAATATTGGGTTTTATATCCTCTTGATAACTTAGGAAAGGCCTAAGTATAGGCACATACAGTATCTTAGTTTACTTCATTTCTTTTAGATTGTTTTGATTTTCAAAATGGGTGTGATGTTGAGTTTTGTGGTTTTATTATTTCTCTGGGAGAGAGGTCAAAATGAAGGTTTGTATGGTTACTGACTCAAGGATATGCTTATTTTGGAAAAATGTTTTGCCTTTGTGTTTTTGGAAATGGTGATTAAGGTATTTACAGCTTCCAGAGTTATATGGATCAGGTTTGATAGAGGAAGACACCCTGGAGAACTAGATTCCAGAGAATCAAACAAAATGGTTACCTTGATGATACTAAAAAATTGTTTTGAGATTTGTATATTACAGAATATACAGCCTTGGTCTCCCCTTCAATTCTGGATGTCTTGGACTTTTAGCCAGATGCAGTCACATCACAGACATTAGAGACTAAATCAATCATTGGTGTGGCCTTTTTAAGGCCAACCAACACTATTTTCCCTACTCCCCCTCCGTTAAAAATATCTCAATGCCCATATTTAGGTTGAAGAAGTTATGAAGAATTGTTGACTCAGTTCCCTGGTGAGAGGGCTATTAATAGGTGATCTTTTTAGGGAATGTAGAAATGGTAATATTGTGACAGGGAGGAATAGCTAGAATAGATTGCATAGCCATAATCTCATTTGGTAGATATCTCTTTAATTGTTACTAAGCTTAGGTCATAATTTCTTAAATGGTATAATTTATTTTGATGTGAAATCAAGGGTTTCATTGGTATAAATTTCTCCTATTGATACAAAATTTTGTAAGTACAAGGATTAGACCCAGCCCTTCTAGAACTGTTATTTTAATCTGATATGAGATGTTTAAGCCTGTGAGTTTAGGACCAAATAGCAAATTCAGACTCTGAGTTTATTGTTAGTGTGTTTTCAAGATTTTAATTAGAAATAGCTAACAGACAATAGTCCAGATTACTTTACATAGATAGTTGGTTTTCAAAAACATCAGAAATCCACAGAATGTGACCCTTAATGGTCCTTATTCACTTGTTGAAACTACTCTGCTCCTGACAGCTTTCCTTATCTTGGATTCAAAGAAGAAATTGAGCATCTATGTATATTCCAGTTGTGGTGAGACACACACTAGACAAGAATTGCTTCTTTTCTTCTGTGGACACAATACTGTCCAAAGAAAGGACACAATTACAGGTTTAGGACAGCTTTGTTCGGCTGAGACAGAATAGTCTAGTCCTTAATATGCCTATATCTCTAAAGTCTATCAGATGATCCTGGCCAGAAGGCTGAGGACTGACATTCCAATGTTTTAAAATAAGGGACTGTCCAGATGATCAGCAGTCTCTATAAATGGGCTAAGTTTTGGAAGCTGTGTTAGGCTTCCTATATATGTTCACTTAATATCAATCATTCTTGGATTTCTGATGGGGTTGAAGACTGGTAGTCTCATAGCCAACCCAAGCTGTTTAGAATTGAGAAAGATGATATAGATTTGAGAGGATAGTTTTCAGATGGCTTACACTCTAAAGTCAGGACATGAGTCAGTGTAGAATAATAAGTCTTTAATTTAGGGTAGATGACAATGTTCTGTCTTAATGACAAAATTGATGGACTGGGTAAAAGTTTTATTAATATCTTATAAATTATAAAATAGTAATAGTTGTCTTCTATATTTAGAGTAAGGTTTTTTTTTTTATTAGAACAGAAAGGGGTAAGTGTTGTGGATGGACCTGGTGTTGTTCTTGTGAACCAATCCCCTAATGAATAAAGGAGCCAATCACTGGGTAAGTAGGTGGGACTTCTGTGTTGGACAGAAAAAGAGAGGAAGCAGGAAGAAGTTACTTCCTTTTGGAACCAGGACAGCAGAAGGGTAAGATGTAGCTGCTAGAGTCTCCTAATATCATGGCAGATGTTCGCAAATCCACCACTAGAGGGATCAGATTTTAATAAGAGTTACAAGATTAGGTTTTAGTTGTTGTACTCAGAAATTGAGTTATCATTGTTTCTGAACTAAATTTGTGTTGTGTTTTCCTTCATGCAGTGGCTTGTCTGGTTTCAAGAGAGAAAGTTTTGGCGGCCAAGCATGGGTTTGCTTGACGTGCTCTACAAAGGCTGTGGGAAATTTGAAGAAGTTTTGGGAGCTCTGAGCCAGTGAATCTCCAATGCATGGTTAGCCAGGCCTTGGGGGCAGAGAGTTAGAGACACAAGCGTGAGAACATGTTGGTCTATTTTTTTAAATATTTCTCACAACAGACTGATATTTTCAGTTACAATAAGGAAAATCACAAGAAAGGAAACACACATAAGAGATTAAATGAATTTTATTCTTTTTTTTAAATAGTAAAGAAAATTTTATTGGGCATATTATATAGGGTAGTGGGCCTGGAAGTAACAAGAGTAGCCTTGGCCAAGGCAGTAGCCTGAAGCAATTGGATACATTCTTTAGATAGGCAGGTTCCCAGTTTAACTATAACTCTGTGGCACAATTTACTTAGCTAGAATATTGTCAAGAAAATTAAGTGCTTCAGAACAAGGATTAAGCTTGGCATTTAGATATAGTTTGAAAATTGCTTTCATTCAAGTTTGGAGTGGGTCTGTGTTATGTTAAGAATTGTATTTGTTTACAGCACAAAGTAATTTCGGAAAAAAGAAAAGAATAATTTTGGCACCTCTCTGAAGTCTTGGCAGCAGAATCGTTATTAATCTCAGAAGGATGATTTTATTCTAAAGATTTTATTTATGTACTTATTTATTTATCTTATATATGATGATGATGAGTACACGTAGCTGTCTTCAGAGGGTATCAGACCCCATTACAGATGGTTGTGAGCCACCATGTGGTGACTAGGAATTAAACTCAGGACCTCTGGAAGAGCAGACAGTGCTCTTAACTGATGAGCCATCTTTCCAGCCAAGAACTATGATTTTAAAGCATGTGAAAATGAAAGCTGGTGAGATGGCTCAGTGGGTAAGCATGTTTGCTATGCAATCCTGAGGACAACCTGTGTAAAGCTGGAAGGAGAACTGACCACACAGAGTTGCCCTCTGGCCTCCATGTATGCACAGTGTCCTTACACACACACACATTATATACACACATACACACACATCAAATACATACAATAATACTACATAAAAAGATAAATTTAGGACTGGAGAGATGGCTCATTGGTTAAGAGAACTGAATGTTCTTACTGAGGTCCTGAGTTCAAGTCCCAGCAACCACATGGTAGCTTACAACCATCTTTAATGGGATCTAATATCCTCTTCTGGCACACAGGTGTACATGCAGATAGAGCACTCATATACATAAAATAAATCTTAAAAATAAATGTTTAAAACATTTGATTACACAAGTGAAAGAACCCAGGTACTAAACAAGAAAGATCACTATGTAGTTTAAATATTTCATGCAAAAATATCTTAGAAGATCTACAAACTAGGTAATCAATAGTCAGTGACTACTATGGGGAGATCTAAAGAGAACCACTGTGCAACACTCAGCCTTATAACTCATCGAAAATGCCAGTCTCAAATGTTCTACACTAATTTCAGGTTGCAGTATATGTTACATGTGTGACATTTGGCTTTCCCGCCTGTAAATTAATCTTTAATTTATTTTCTAAGGTACAGTGTTTATTTGTCAGTGCTTAAGCACACTTATATATTAAGTCACAATCAATGAACACGTTCAAGAATTTTTTCTCAGAAAGCAAAATACTTTAACTTATATTGTCAAGATAGCAGTAACAGGAATAAATCTAAACTAAAAGTGATACCTTTGAAAATCTGAGAGATGCTGTGGATTGATCTCCTTAGTGTTTTGTTCTGTTCTGTTTTGTTTTGTCTTTAATAATACCACTTCAAAGTGAATGTGTTCATACATAGGCTCATCACAGTTCTGTTTTCAGGCATGAAAAATTGCATTTTTGTTATCTGTAAAGTCAAAGGAAAATGGAAAACATAATTTACTTACATATTCCCTCAACAAATGAGGCTTTTTTTCAAGAGAGCTATTTTATGTAATGGTGATGATATCATAAAAAGAGATCAGAAACAGAAATGGTATCTCAAAAAGAAAACAAAAATGATTTTTGTGAAAGATGAAAACCCTGTTAACTCCTTTGTTTTGCTGTGGTTTAATTTGGTTAGAAAGTGGAAGAGAATTTAAAACTAACAAAAGATGAGATAAAGAAACACTAAAATGAAGGGGGTTGGGTAAAATGAAAATATTTTCCCAGGTGGAAAGGTTCATTTTTTCTTTATTTCTGTATTTAAAATCACATGGGGAGAAGGGATATACACAGAGAGTGCAGCACAAAAGTAGTCCAGAAGAGGGCATCACAGAACCCCTATATTTAGAGTTATAAGAAGCGTTGAGAACTAAATTCCAGTTCTCTGGAAGAGCAGGAAGTATAGAGCAATCTCTAACACCAAACAAAAGTATTGTTTGTTTGTTTTTCTGTTAAGAGAGAAGGGTTGCTTGGCTCTCAGTTCTTCCACTGTTAGGTGGGTAATATTTAATGTTTTTATCACTGATGGGCATATCACCTTTAAAGCTCTGACAGGACACAAACTGGCACTGTGCTTTCCCTGGAGAAAGGAAACAAGTAGAATATTCTCAGTCATGTGCTTGAGATGATGCTAAAAAAAATCATTTATCATAGCCTGTATAGAAATAAGTCAGTTCTTGGATGTTAGTTTTCCATTAATGTGAAAACTTTAGACACTTTTTTAACAAATACAATTTAAAACAACTTAGTCTATACTTGACTCCATTTAGAAATTATTTTCATCTTTATACACATCAGACTTGTGATTTTCCAAACTTCTAAATCATAGGAGTGATCAATCCTGCCTACATGGCATTTCACAAAAATGTCCTTCTCACCCACTCTCTCCAGTATTAGAGTGCATGGCTTCACAAATATTGCAACTGGGCTGTCACCTGTGGCTCAGCCTCATAGATCTAAATCCATATCATGTGTACAATCTCACACAGGTATCCCACTCTCCTCCACTTCTCCATCTTCATTTTGCTTTTCACATTGTTAATCTCCACTAAATCTTGTCACCATTTTTATCTTCAGTACAAAATGCAGAAACTCTTGGCATTCCCAAACACTCCCCATCACTCCATGTTTCACCCTAACATAGAAGTTAAAGGAATGGAAACCCTTTAAATTATGACCACACACACACACACACACACACACACATCTTTTTGAGCTAGAGGTACATCTCAGTAGTTAAGACCACCTACTGCCTTTGCAGAAGACCTGAGCTTGGTTCTCAATACCTGTATCAGGAGGCTAATAAGCATCTCTAATTCAAGCACTAGTGGGTTTCAACACTTCTGTCCACTGACATGCATATACATAAATGCACCCAAACACACGTTATTGAAAACAGTTTTTTTTTATTTTCCACATGACTTTTTTTTTATTTTCTATATTCTATGTTTACATTCCAAAGGCTTTCCCCTTTCCCAGTTCCCACCCACCATACTTCCAATAGTTCCTCTCCCCCCCCAACTATTCCCCAATCATTCCCCCTCCCCCCTCGGTTTCTTTACTAAACTGGATGCAATCTTTACAGGCCCAGGGTCCTCTCCTTTCTTCTTCTTGGGAAGAAGAAGAAAGGCACATTTGACTTGCTATTTGTGTCTTGACTATTTAGGGCTTCTGGGCTCATTAATATCCACTTATCAGTGATTGCATTTCATGTGCATTCTTTTGTGATTGGGTTAATTCACTCAGGATGATATTTTCCAGCTCTAACCATTTACCTACAAATTGCATGAATTCATTATTTTAATTGCTGAGTAGTATTCCATTGTATAAATATACCACAAAAAGCATTCGACAAAATTCAGCATCCTTTCATGCTAAAAGTATTGGAAAGAGCAGGAATTCAAGGCCCATACCTAAACATAGTAAAAGCAATCTACAGCAAACCAGTAGCCAACATCAAAATAAATGGAGAGAAACTTGAAGCATTCCCACTAAAATCAGGGACTAGACAAGACTGCCCTCTCTCTCCATATCTTTTCAATATAGTACTTGAAGTTCTAGCGAGAGCAATTAGACAACATAAGGAAGTCAAAGGGATACAAATTGGAAAGGAAGAAGTGAAACTATCATTATTTGCAGACGATATGATAGTTTACCTAAGCGACCCAAAGAACTCCACCAGAGAACTTCTACAGCTGATAAACAACTTCAGCAAAGTGGCAGGTTATAAAATTAACTCAAGCAAGTCAGTGGCCTTCTTGTACTCAAAGGACAAGCAGGCTGAGAAAGAAATTAGGGAAATAACACCCTTCACAATAGCCACAAACAACATAAAGTATCTTGGCATAACTCTAACCAAACAAGCGAAAGATCTGTACAATAGGAACTTCAAGTCCTTGAAGAAAGAAATCGAAGAAGACCTCAGAAGATGGAAAAATATTTCTTGCTCCTGGATTGGCAGGATCAATATAGTAAAAATGGCCATCTTGCCAAAAGCAATATACAGATTCAATGCAATCCCCATCAAAATCCCAACTCAATTCTTCATAGATCTAGAAAGAGCAATTCTCAAATTCATCTGGAGCAACAAAAAACCCAAGATAGCTAAAAACTATTCTCAACAATAAAAGGACTTCTGGGGGAATCAATATCCCTGACCTCAAGCAGTACTACAGAGCAATTGTGTTAAAAACTGCATGGTATTGGTATAGCAACAGGCAAGCAGATCAATGGAACAGGATTGAAGACCCAGAAATTAACCCACAGACTTATGGTCACTTGATCCTTGATAAAGGAGCCACAACCATCCGGTGGAATAAAGATAGCCTTTTCAACAAATGGTGCTGGTTCAACTGGAGGTCAACATGCAGAAGAATGCGAATTGACCCACTCTTATCTCTTTGCACTAAGATCAACTCCAAGTGGATCAAGGACCTCCACATAAAACCAGACACACTGAAACTATTAGAAAAGAAACTTTGGAAGACCCTGGAGGACTTGGGCACAGGGGAAAAGTTCCTGAAAAGAACACCAATAGCTTACGCACTAAGATCAAGAATCGACAAATGGGACCTCATAAAATTACAAAGTTTCTGCAAAGCAAAGGACACTGTCAGAAGGACAAAACGGCAACCAACAAAGTGGGAAAAGATCTTCACCAACCCCACATCCGACAGAGGGCTAATATCCAATATATACAAAGAACTCAAGAAGTTAGACCCCAAAGAACCAAATAACCCTATCAAAAAATGGGGCACAGAGCTAAACAAAGAATTTTCAGCAGAAGAAATTCGGATGGCCGAGAAACACCTTAAAAGATGTTCAACATCATTAGTCATCAGGGAAATGCAAATCAAAACAACCCTGAGATTCCACCTCACACCAGTCAGAATGGCTAAGATTAAAAACTCAAGAGACAACAAGTGCTGGCGAGGATGTGGAGAAAGAGGAACACTCCTCCACTGTTGGTGGGATTGCAAAATGGTAAAACCGCTCTGGAAATCAGTTTGGCAGTTCCTCAGAAAATTGGGCATGTCATTTCCAGAGGACCCTGGCATACCACTCCTGGGCATATACCCAGAGGATTCCCCTGCACGCAATAAAGACACATGCTCCACTTTGTTTATAGCAGCCTTGTTTATAATAGCCAGAAATTGGAAGGAGCCCAAATATCCCTCAAAGAAAACATTTTTTTAAAAAATCTTAAATAATTTTTCTTTGTAGAAGTATGTACTGACAGACCAGTGATATAGTTAGCAGACAATAGTATTTGCTGAGCAAGTCTGAAATCCAAGTTCATTCTCTGGAACTCAGAGAGGAAAAGAGAGCTAACTGCTGAATGTTGTCCTCTGAATTCCACAAGCAATTGGCAATATGCATGTCCACAGAGAGAAAGAGAGAGGGAGAGAGAGAGAGAGAGAGAGAGAGAGAGAGAGAGAGAGAGAGAGACATCATATACACATGCATACACAAATTAAACTAATTTAAATATGTCATCAACAGAATGGTGGTTTACATCTGGAATCTCAGTATTGTGTCTAGAGGATTGTCAATTTAAGGCAAGCCTGGGCAACACAGTATTAGGCCAGCCTAGTCTATTTAGCAATGCCTTGTCTCAAATAAAAAAACAAAAAATACAACAGTAACAAAAAGGAAGAATGACATCTATCCATCTAACTACCCTATTAAAATGAACTAATGAACTGCTTGCTTGTCCACATTAGTTACTCACTTCTACACAAATACTACATTGTCACTAAGGACATTGGAGTTTGACATATCTAGTACACACTAAGGTCAATTGTTAATTCTGATTTATGTTAGTATAGAGATGTTGCTTAACCCCAACCCACTCCTTGACTCCCAGTGATTGCTGCATCTATGTACTTTAATCACTCATAACAAAGGGCATACAGCAGACCTCTGATCCCCCACCTCCTCATCTCATTTGGATAATGCCCAACTTCTCACCTTGCCATCCTTCTCTTGAGCTAGTTGATAAAAGGAATAACTTTGAGTCTGATATTTAACACCTCTAATTGACTCTGTCACTTCATCAAAACATTCTTGCCAAGGTCACTAATTTATTCAAGTGGCACAATGCAGACAAATTAAATAATGAAATTAAATATGAAATTAAGCCAATTGAGCTCTTACACATTTGCATGAATGATAATGCCCCGTACCCTTCTTTTGAGCACTTCATGTATAGCACAAATGTTACTTTTTCCCTCAATCCTTTGCTCCTTCTTAGTCAACTCTATGTTTCCTATTTTTACACACCAAACCTCTCAACTCAAGGACCTATATTTTGTCCACTTTCCCTCTCACAGGACATATTCTACCTGGTTGATCTCCCTATCACCAAGATGTTTATAGTCACCTCAACAAAGGCATTTCTATTGCCTACTCAACTCATATCTTTAATTTCTTGCTGATTATCCCTTTTGACTTAATTGAAGCAAATCAGTGTTTTCATCTGTTTACATGTTTCTAACATAAGCATGTATCTGATCTCCCATTTCTTCCTCATCCTCATATCTAATTCATCAGAATCTTCAGTTTCTTCTTTCCCCCCAATATCTCTTTACTCTTCCCCAGGATCACTGATTTTATTCTGGCATTAATATAATCTCCTGATGTATCTCCTTGCTTCTTATCTTACTCCCCCTCCCCCCCAGCCAGAATGATTTTCCTCAAACAAATATAAACCCACCAGCACATAATTACAATCACTCAGTGTTTACTCTACGAGCCTTGTTAACATGTCTAGCTAGTATCTTTTCTTAACAACTTTCTATAACACAAAACAATTCCCAAAGTCCACTTTCAGAACCCATTGTATCTTTTTCTTTTATGCTTTTGACAACCCTTACTTCCTGTTGGATTGCTTTTGTTTTAGAGATAATCCTAATTATAACCAACAGAAACAATACTAATTCAGTGAAGCAGAAATAAATTTACTACTGAGAAGGAGCTACTTCACAGACAGTATGACAATTTAAATGAAAATGTCCCCATAGGCTTATGTATTTGAATGTTTGGTCTCCAGTTAGTGAAACTATTAGGAAATGATTAGAGGTGTGGCCTTTCGTATAGGAGAAGATATATCATTGGAGGCTGGGTTTTGAGTTTTCAAAAGCCTAAACTGGGCCCAATTTCTCCCTCTCTCACTGCTGCCTGCTGCCTGTCAGAGGATTTGCCCTATCCAATTACATTAGTACAGAGAAGGCCTATGACTGGATGGGGAAAATGGAGGCAGAGCTAAGAGTTGCAGAGCAAGAAAGAGAGAGAGAGAGAGAGAGAGAGAGAGAGAGAGAGAGAGAGAGAGAAACAGATGACTGTGACATGTACCAGTGTGGTGTTTTCTAGCCACAAATAGCTATTATTTTACAAGGTTAGAAATATTGGCATACCCCCAGAGCTCCAAAGGACTAAGCCATCAAACAAGGAGAACATGAACACATGGCTCCAGTTGCATATGTAGCAGAGGATGGCTTTGTCAGGCATCAACGGGAGAAGTCCTTAGTCTTTTGAAGGCTTGATAGATGCCCCACAGTTGGGGAATTGAGGGCAGGGAGGTGGGCATGGGGTGAATGAAGTAACACCCTTATAGAAGCAGTGGGGGGGGGGAAGGTGGGATAGGGGGTTTCTGAGAAGGGGGAAAACCAGGAAAGGGGATAACATTTGAAATATAGATAAAGAAAATATCGAATAAAAAAAAGAAATATTGAGATAAAGCTTTTATCATTATCAGTTGGCTCTGAAATAACTGTGTTGGCATTTTGTAAATTGTGATTTTAATGTTATATAAATCTGAGTGGTTAATTAAGATTGAGTATTGATTCCCCTGGGTAATTAGGTGTTGAGTTGGTTGATTGTGGGAGTGTGGGGTGTTAAGTGGAAGCAAGATGAACTCTGGGCCGCTGCCAGAAATATGACCAGTAGAGAGTTGGTAGACTTGATTTTTTTGATATTTCCAGCAACTGCTGCCTGAGGCCTGAGGCCTGTGACCTGCTGTCTGCTGCTTGTGGCCTGTGAAGGATGTAAACCTCTCAGCTACTGCCCCAACAACATACCTGCCTGCTTCTTACTATGATCAACATGGTCTAACTTTTTAAAACTGTAAGCTAACCTCCCAATTAAATGCTTCCTTTTGTAAGAATTAGCTTGGTCATGGTTTCTCTTCTCTTCACAGCAATAGGACAGTGACTAAGACAGAGTGGATACTAGTTTCGCCAAGAAAGAATATGGAGATTCTATCATCTATAAAAGTAATACTGCCCAAATCAATCACCCAATTTATGCCCATGATTTACCCCCAAAACATGTCCAGATTTCAGTGATACCGGGAAAAACACATAGTGGCTGGGGAGTCGGTTTCTACTGCCTGTGAAAGTAGTTTGTCTTCTGGAAAGTTCCATCACCTTCTCAGAATATGAACCCAATGAGTCACTTCAATTTAAATTGAAGCTTAGGAAAGAAGCTTTATCATGTTGTAATCTGATATGTTGTGAGGCTGATAGACAAAAGGTTTCATAATAGTAAGTATTAATATAGGAAATACAAAAACAGAAGACATTCAAAAGACACTCAAGAGCCATTTTTCTATGTCTAACTACTATTTATTCATAAAAAATAGTCTAGAAATTATATCCTTGAGCATACATTTGTCTCAATTTGTAAAACATACTTTTGTTACTTCTTGTGACCTTTACTTTCTTTTAAAATATTATTAATCCCACTGACATACAATCACATTCATAAATGTTTCCACTTTATCTCTAAGCATTTGTTAACTTGAATTTTCCACATTGCTGATACCAGTCCTTAAGTCACTATAGGAAAGCATGTTAGAATATTCAAAAGGAGTGTTTGTGGGTTTATACACATGCCACAGTATGTGTATGTGTAAGTCAGAAGACAGCTTTGGGCATTGGTCCTAAAAGATTGACCAACTTCTTTAAAACAGCAATTTACCTATTTATTGTGTGGCAATCTGGTTAGCTATCCTGTAAGCTTCCAGAGTATCATGATTTGAATAGGTATGGTCCCCATAGATTCATGTGTTTGAATGCTTGGTCCATAGAGTGGCACTATTAGGAGGTACAACCTTGTTTGATGAAGTGGGTCACTGTGGGGGTAGGCTTTGATGTCTTATATGTTCCACCTATGTCCAGTATAGCACACTATCTCCTCTTGCCCAAAGAACAAGATGCAGAATGATCAGTTCCTCCAGTACCATGTCTGCCTGCACACTGAAATGCTTTCACCATGATAATAGTGTATTAAACCCCTGAAACTATAAGACAGTCCCAATTAAGTAAGAGATCTCATGGTCTTGACCAATTTAAAAACCTGAAAATATGAGAGGCACTTCATTCAAACCACAGTCAAGTATACAGGATGAGATACTTACAACAACTGGAATAAAAGTTTACGGATCAGGTCAAAGGGGGCATATGAGAAGTGAATTGCAAATAATTTATGTTATTGAATTTTAACGTAATTTATGTGCCATCAGAAATAAATGATAAAGCCGGGCGGTGGTGGCGCATGCCTTTAATCCCAGCACTTGGGAGGCAGAGGCAGGTGGATTTCTGAGTTCGAGGCCAGCCTGGTCTACAGAGCTAGTTCCAGGACAGCCAGGGCTACACAGAGAAACCCTGTCTCGAAAAAACCAAAAAAAAAAAAGAAAGAAAGAAAGAAAGAAAGAAAGAAAGAAAGAAAGAAATGATAAATAATAAGAGATAGTTCTTGTTATGAATTAATTAAGTATTGTTAATGTCTCAAAATATTCCAAAATTCAAATTTTACTTTGTAGCATATGTTGCTCTTAGTTTGAACACTGGAGTCTCAACATTTCTATCTATAATATTCAACTAAAAATTCAAAATTAATTTTGTATTTCATGCTATTCTTATTTTTGAACAACAGAGTCTCATTACTTTATCTACAATAGTCAACTACTCTGAGATCTATGTAACTAATAAACCTAATTTTTTGTTCTTTAGATGACATCCACTTGTACAAAGGCTAACTTCACTTTCATGAATAAAAAATATTACTGATTTGAAAGATTCTAGAATTACCCAAATTCTCGTAGGGTATAGCTGTGAGATATTGGTTTTAAAAAAAAAGGTTAATTGAGGTAAGAGAAAAGATAAAGAAGGATACAACATACTTATCAAAGGAACATTCCCACCAGGGTAATAGTGTAATTCTTAACATCTATGCATGACATAGAATGGCACCCAGCTGTATAAATGGATTCTAAGAGACCACAAATGTCAGCCCAGATTACTATACCCAGCAAAACTATCAGTAACAATAGATGAGCAAATAATATATTTCGTGATGAAACCAAATGTAAACAATATCTATCTACAAACCCAATCCTAAAAGGAAAACTCCAATACTACTACAGCTTGTATCATATATTGACCCTCACACACTGATAGTTGAGGACTTCAATACCCAATGCTAGCCAATAGACAGGTCATCCAGATATCAACTAAACAGAAATGTCAAAGCTAACTGAACTTATAAGCCAAATAGGTATAATAAATATTTATAAGTGATTTTATGCAAATCACAAAGACCATAACTAGTTCTCTCTCTCTCTCTCTCTCTCTCTCTCTCTCTCTCTCTCTCTCTCTCTTTCACTCTTGCCCACCTCATGCATAACCCTCTCTTTTGAACATCCAGTCCCACCTTTCTCCCTCCACTGGCCATTCACAGGCTCTAGCCTTTCACTGACCTGTTAAATTGGCAAGAAAGTTGACATAGCACCATTTAAGTACATGAGGATTTGCTCATCAGGGCAACCACATCTTGAGGAACCAGTATTTATCATCGCAATACAAGCAACATCCGACCAACCTATTACACAGATTAATAACTTTAGAAATAAGAAAGGAGGCATACCAACTGATACTATGGAAATCCAGAATATCATAAGGAAATACTGGTAGTCTACCAAATTAGAGACTCTATAAGAAATGGATAATATATTCCACATACGAATGTTAAATCAAGGTCACATATGCAAATTAATCAGACCTATATGACTCTTGGTAAAATAGAAACAGTCATTAAAAATCTCCCAAACAATTGCAAGATGGTACAACCACTCTGGAAATCAGTCTGGCGGTTCCTCAGAGAATTGGGCATGACACTTCCAGAGGACCCTGTCATACCACCAATGGGCATATACCCAGAGGATTCCCCTGCATACAATAAAGATACATGCTCCACTATGTTCATAGCAGCCTTATTTATAATAGCCAGAAATTGGAAGGAGCCCAGATGTCCCTCAAAGGTGGAATGGATACAGAAAATGTGGTATATTTATACAATGGAATACTACTCAGCAATTAAAAATAATGAATTCACGCAATTTGTAGGCAAATGGTTGGATCTGGAAAAAAATCATCCTAAGTGAGTTAACCCAATCACAGAAGAATACACATGAAATGTAATCACTGATAAGTGGATATTAATGAGCCCAGAAGCTCTGAATACTCAAGGCACAATTATCAAATCAAAAGATTCCCAAGAAGAAGGAAGGAGAGGACCCTGGTTCTTAAAAGACTGGATCCATTTTTGTAGGAGAGTACCAGAACAGAGAAATGGTGGGGGGGGGTAATTGAGAAATAGGTGGGGGAGAGGACTTATGGGACATATGGTGAGGGGGGAACTGGGAAAGGGGAAGGCCTTTGGAATGTAAACAAAAAATATAGAAAAAAAACTCCCAAACAAAAAAGGCCCAAGGTCAGATGGTTTTAACACAGATTTCTAACAGACTCTCAAAGAGGAATTAATGTTAATTCCCTCATATTATTCTACAATATAAAAAGAAAAGGAACATTGCCCAATTCATTTTACAAGACCATTATTTCCCTGATAGCCAGATCATTAAAAACCAAACAAGAAAGAAAATTATAGACCAATATCCCTTATGAATAAAGATGTAAACATACTCAATAAAGTACTTGCAAAACAAATCCAAGAAGACATCAAAAAGATCATCTTCTATAATTGAGTAGGATTCATCCAAGAGATACAGGAATGACTTGACATAGGTAATCTATAAATATAATCCACCATATAAACAAACTGAAAGAAAATGATATACATAATTATCAAGTTAGTAAAGATATGATTTTGACAAAGTCCTATACCACTTCATTAATAAAGTTCTAGAGAGATTAGGGATACAAAAACATACCTCAACATAATAAAGGCAGTTTTTGGAAGCATATAGCCCACATCAAATTAAATGAAGAGAAACTCAAAACAATTTCATTAAAGTAGGAACAAAAACTGTTCTCAACAATAAAAGAACTATGGGAGAATCACCATTACTGACCACAAGCTGTACTACAGCGCAATAGTGATTAAAAAAACTGCATGATATTGATACAAAGACATACAGATAGGTAAATGGAATAGAATTGAAGACCCAGAAATAAACCCACACATCTATGGTCACTTGATCTTTGACAAAAACGCCAAAAACATACTGTGGAAAAAAGACAGCATTACTTCTTTGTTTGTTTGTTTGTTTGTTGTTTTCCTTCTTTCTTTCTCCTTCTTTATTTCTTTCTTTGAAATTAGATGTTTTCTTTATTTACATTTCAAATGTTCCCTGGAAAGCAGAGAGGCCTGACTGCACAGGTAGAACCTGTCATATGATCACACCTGGAACCCTCTGTTGCAAGGCTTCCGGTTTCTGTCTCCTGCTTGGGACTATCCTCTGCCACCATGCACCATATCCAAGTGGCACACAGAGGTAGGTAACCACTCAGGAGTAGAGAGGACAGACAGCACACGTAGAACCACCCCTGCTGCTCAGAGGAAACCGATGGAAACCCTGAGGACACAAGAGCCTAAGAGCAGCCTGGGACAGGAGTCTCCTGATTTCTTCCTAGACCCAGAGTTGATCTGAGCCACAGAGCTACATACTCAAATACAACCACAAGAGAGCTGGTCTCACAAGAGTACCTACATACTTGTGTACACAGAGAGAACAGGTCTTCCAGGATCACAAATACAGAGGCTTGTATGAGAGATAAACCACAGTCAGAGACAGCAACACCAGCTAACACCAGAGATAACTAGATGGCAAAAGGCAAAAACAAGAACATTAACAACAGAAACCATGGCCACATGGCTCCATCTGAGACAAGTTCTCCAACAATAGCAAGTCCTGTATACCCCAAAACACCAGAAAAACAAGACCTGGATTTGAAATCACATCTCATGATGCTGATAGAGCATTTCAAGAAGGACATAAAAAAACTCCTTTAAAGAAGTACAGGAGATAGAAGCCCTTAAAAAGGAAACACAAAAATACCTTAAAGAAATACAGGAGAACATGGGTGAACAGGTAGAAGCCCATAAAGATGAAACATAAAAAAAATCACTTAAAGAATTACAGGAAAACACAAACAAACAAGTGAAGGAACTGAACAAAACCAGTCAGGATCTAAAAACAGAAGTAGAAACAACTAAGAAATCACATAGGGAGAAAACTGGAGATAGAAAACCTTGGAAAGAAATCAGGAGTCATAGATGCAAACATGAACAAAAGAATAAAAGAGATAGAAGAAAGAATCTCTGGTGCTGAAAATACCATAGAAAACATTGACTCAACAGTCAAAGAAAATGCAAAATGCAAAAAGCTTGTAACCCAAAACATCCAGAAAATCCAGGACACAATGAGAAGACCAAACCTAAAGATTACAGAGAACAAAGATTTACAACTTAAAGGGCCAATAAACATTTTCAAGAAAATTATAGAAGAAAACTTGCCTAACATAGAGAGATGCCAATGAACATACAAGAAGCCTACAGAACTCCGAACAGATTGGACCAGAACAGAAATTCCTCCCATCACATAATAACCAACACACCAAATGTACTAGAGAAAAAGGCCAAGTAACATATAAAGGAAAACCTATCTGAATTACACCAGACTTCTCACCAAAGACCATGAAAACAAGCAGATCCTGGGCAGATCTCATACAGACCCTAAGGGAACACAAATGCCAGCCCAGGCTTCTATACCCAGCATAACTCTCAACAAGATAGATAAACCCTTAGCCAAACTAACCATAGGTCACAGAGAAGGTTTCCAAATTATCAAAATCAGAAATGAACAGGGAGATATAACAACAGAAACAGGAAATTCAGAAAATCATCAAAACTACTACAAAAGCCTATACTCAACACAACTGGAAAATCTGGATGAAATGCACCATTTCCTATCCAGATACTAAAAACCAAAGTTAAAGCAGTATCAGATAAATGATATAAAGTGTCTTATAACCCCTAAAGAAATAGAAATGGCCTTTGAAAGTCTCCCAACCAAAAAAAATCAAAGGACCAGATGGTTTTAGTGCAGAATTCTATTAGATCTTCAAAGAAGACATAACACCAATACTCTTCAAACTATTCCACAAAATACAAACAGAAGAAACACTACCCAACACATTCTATGAAGCCACAATTAAGCTGATACCAAACCACACAAAAATCCATCAAGGAAAGAGAACTTCAGACCAATATCCCTAATGAATGTCGATGCAAAAATACTCAAAATTCTTGCCAACCAAATCCAAGAACACTCACCATGACCAAGTAGGGTTCATCCCACTGATGCCGGGATGGTTCACTATATGGAAATCCGCCAATGTAATCCACTACAGAAAGACTCAAAGAAAGAAAAACATGGTCATTCTTTAGATTCTGAAAAACCATTGGATGAAATTCAGCAACCTTTCATGTTAAAAGTCTTGAAAAGATCAGGAATTCAAGACCCATAGCTAACCATAGTAAAAGCAATATACAGCACACCAGTAGGCAACATCAAACTAAATGGAGAGAAACTTGAAGCAATTGCACTAAAATCAGGGACTAGACAAGGCTGCCCTCTCTCTCCATGTCTATTCAATATAGTACTTGAAGTTCTAGCTATAGGAATTAGACAACTAAAGGAGGTCAAAGGGATACAAATTGGAAAGGAAGAAGTCAAATTATCACTATTTGCAGATGATAGTATACTTAAGCAACCCAACAAATTCCACCAGAAAACTCCTACAGCTGATAAACAACTTCAGCAAAGTGGGTGAATATAAAATTAACTCAAGCAACTCAGTAGCCTTCCTATACTCAAAGGATAAAGAGACTGAGAAAGAAATAAGGAAAATGATACCCTTCACAATAGTCACAAACAATATAAAGTATCTTGGGGTGACTCTAACCAAACAAGTGAAAGATCTGTATGACAAGAACTTCAAGTCCCTGAAGAAAGATATCAAAGACATCAGAAGATGGAAAGATCTCCCATGCTCCTGGACTGGCAGGACTAATAGAGTAAAAATGGCCATCTTGCCAAATGCAATATACAGATTCAATGCAATCCCCATCAAATCTCGAACTCAGTTCTTCATAGAGTTAAAAAGAGCAATTCTCAAACTCATCTGGAATAACAAAAAAACCCAGGATAGCTAAAACCATTATCAACAGTAAAAGAACTTCTGGGGGAATCAGTATCCCAGACCTCAGGCAGTACTACAGAGCAACAGTGTTAAAAGCTGCATGGTATTGGTAAAGTGACAGGCAGGTAAATCAATGGAACAGAATTGAAGAACCATAAATGAATCCACACACCTATGGTCACTTGATCTTTGACAAAGGAGCTTAAATCAGTGGAAAAAAGATAGCCTTTTCAACAAATGGTGCTGGTTCAACTGGAGGTCAGCATGCAGAAGTATGCAAATTGATCCATTCTTATGCCCTTGTACTAAGCTCAAGTTTAAGTGGATCAAGGACCTCCACATAAAACCAGACACACTGAACCTAATAGAAAAGAAACTGGGGAAGAGCCTTGAGCACATGGACACAGGGGAAATTTTCCTGAACAAAACACCAATAGCTTATGCTCTAAGATCAAGAATTGACAAATAGGACCTCATAAAACTACAAAGTTTCTGTAAGCCAAAGGACACTGTCAATAGGACAAAATGGCAACGAACAAATTGGGGGAAAAAATCTTTAACATCCCTATATCTCACAGAAGGCTAATATCCAATATATACAAAGAACTCAAGAAATTAGACTCCAGTGAAACAAATAACCCTATTAAAAATGGGGTACAGAGCTAAACAAAAAAAATTTCACCTAAAGAATATCAAATAGCTGAGAAGCACCTAAAGAAATGTTCAGCCTTAGATATCAGGTTAATGCAAATGAAAACAACCCTGAGCTTTCACCACATACCAGTCAGAATGGCAAAGATCCAAAACTCAAGAGACAACAGGTGCTGGTGAGGATGTGGAGAAGAAGAACACTCCTCCACTGTTGGGATTTCAAGCTGGTACAACCACTTTGGAAATCAGTTTGGTGGTTCCTCAGAAAACTAGGCATAATACTACAGGAGGACCCTGATATACCACTCCTTGCCCTATACCCAGAGGATTCTCCTGCATGTAACAAGGACACATGCTCCACTATGGTCATAGCAACCCTAATTATAATAGCCAGAAGCTGGAAAGAACCCAGATGTCCCTCAGCAGAGGAATGGATACAGAAAATGTGGTATATTTATACAATGGAATACTACTCAGATATTAAAAACAATGAGTTCATGAAATTCTTAGGCAAAATGGTGAAACTGGAAAATATCGTCCTAAGTGAGGTAACCCAGTCACAAAAGAACACACATGGTATGAACTCACTGATAAGTGGATACTAGCCCAGAAGCTTGGAATACCCAAGACATAATTCACATATCAAATGTTGCCCAAGAAAAAGGAAACAAAATATGGATACTCTGGTCCTTTTTAGAAGGGGAAACAAAATACCCACAGGAGGAGATAGAGAGACAAAGTGTGGAACAGAGTCTGAGGGAAAGACCATCCAGAGACTACCCCAACTAAGGATCCATCCCATATACAGTTACAAAACCCAGACACTATTTATTTATTTATTTATTTGTTTGTTTGTTTATTTATTTATTTATTTTATTTGTTTATTAATTTATTTTCTTTTTTTTTTTTACATTCCAAATGCCTTCCCCTTTCCTGGTTCCCCCCTCCCCATAAGTCCCATAAGCCCTCTTCCCTCCACCCATTCAATTAAAAACAATGAATTCATGAAATTTTTAGGGAAATGGTTGGAACTGGAAAATATCATCCTAAGTGAGGTAACCCAATCACAAAATAATACACATGGAATGCAGTCACTGACAAGTGGATATTAATTATCCCAGAAGCTCTGAATCCTTGAGACACAGTTAACATATCAAAAACCCAGACACTATTATCAATGCCCACAAGTGCTTGCTGACCTGAGCCAGATATAGCTGTCACCTGGGAGCCTTTGCTACTGCATGAGAAATACAGAGGGGGACACTCTCAGCCAGCCATTGAACTGAGCACAGGGTCCCCAATGGAGGAGCTAGAGAAAGTACCCAAGGAGCTGAAGGGCTTTGCAGTGCCATAGCAAGAACAACAATATGAGCCACCCAGTATTCACAGAGTTCCCAGGGACAAAACCATTAACCAAAGGGTACACATGGAGTTACCCATGTCTCCAGATGCATAGGCAGCAGAGGATGACCTTGTTGGACATCAGAGGCAGGAGAGGCCCTTGGTCCTGGAAAGGCTCGATGCCACAGTGTAGGGGAATACCAGGACAGGGAAGCAGGAGAGGGTTTATTGGGGAACAGGGGGAGGAGAAGTGGCTTATGGGATTTTTGAGGGGGAGGAGGGCCAGGAAAGGGTACAGCATTTGAAATGTATATAAAGAATATATCTAATTAAAAATTTCAAATGTTATCCCTTCTTCTGGTTTACCCCCTCCTATAAAACCCTATCCCATCCTTCCCCCCTGCTTCTATGAGGGTATTCATCCATACACCCCACTCCTACCTCCCTGCCCTCAATTCCCTTACTCTGGGGCATCATATCAAGCCTTCATAGGACCAAGGACCTCTCCTCCCATTGATGCCTGACAAGACAATCCTCTGCTACATATGCAGCTGGAGCCATGTGTACTCCTTTGTTGATGGCTTAGTCCTTGGGCACTCTAGGGAGTCTGGTTGGTTGATATTGTTGTTCTTCCTATGAGGTTGCAAACTTCTTCAGCTCCTTCAGTCCTTTCTCTAACTCCTCCATTGAGGACCTCACACTCACTCCAATGGTTGGCTGTGAAAATCCATCTCTGTATTTGCAATCTTCTGGAAGGGCCTCTCAGGCAACAGCCATATCAGACTACTTTCAGCAAGCATTTCTTGGCATCCACAATAGTGCCGGGGTTTAGTGACTATATATGGGATGAATCCCCAGGTGGGGGCAATCTCTGGAGGTCCTTTCCTTCAGTCTCTGCTCTACACTTTATCTCCATATTTATTCCTGTGAGTATTTTATTCCCCTTATCAGAAACCAAAGCACTCACACATTGATCTTCCTTCTTCTTGAGCTTCATGTGGTCTGTAAATTGTATCTTGGGTATTCGGAGCTTTGGGGCTAATATCCATTATCAGTGAGTGTATAATATATGTGTTTCTTCATTCAGGATGATATTTTCTAGTTCCATCCATTTGCCTAGGAATTTCATGAAATCGTCATTTTTAATAGCTCCATTGTGTAAATATACCACATGGGTTCTTTCCAGCTTCTGGCTATTATAAATAAAGCTACTATGAATATAGTGGAGCATGTGTCTTTATTACATGTAGGAGCATCTTGTGGGTATATGTACAGAGGTGGTATATCTGGGGCCTCAGGTAGTGCTATATCCAATTTTCTGAGGAGATGCCAAACTGATTTCCACAGTGGTTTTTACCAGCTTGCAATCCCAACAGGAATGGAGGAGTGTTACTCTTTCTCCACATTCTTTCCAGCATCTGCTCTCACCTGAGTTTTTGATCTTATCCATTCTGAATGGTGTGAAGTGTAATCTTAGGGTTGTTTTGATTTGCCTTTTCCCTGATAACTAAGGATGTTGAACATTTCTTTATGTGTTACTTGGCCATTCAATATTCCTCAGTTGAAAATTCTTTCTTTAGCTCTGCACCCTATTTTTTAATATGGTTATTTGAATCTCTGGAGTCTATATAACTTCTTGAGTTCTTTGTGTATATTGGATATTAGCCCTCTATCAGATGTAGGATTGGTAAACATCTTTTCCCAATGTGATGGTTGCCGTTTTGACCTGCTGACAGTGTTCTTTGCCTTACAGAAGCTTTGCCATTTTATGAGGAAAAGACAGCATTTTCAACAAACGGTTCTGCTCTATCTCGAGATCTGCATCTAGAAGAATGCAAATTGATATATTTTGACCATGTTGTTCAGAGTGCAAGTGCAAATGGATCAAGCAGCTCCACATAAAACTAGGCACACTGAATTTAATAGAAGAGAAAGTGGAAAAGAGCCTTGAGTACATCAGCACTGGAAAATTTTTCAACAGAACACCAGTGGCTCAGGCTCCAAGAACAACAATTGATAAATGGGACCTCATGAAACTGAAAACCTTCTGTAAGGCAAAGGGTACTATCAATAGGACAAAATGTCAACCTACAGATTGCAAAAAGTCTTTACTAATCCTACATCTGATAGAGGGTTAATATCCAAAATATACAAAAAACTCAGGAAGTTAGACTCCAAAAACCAAATAACCCAATTAAAAATAGGGTATAGAGCTCTGTGCCCTGAAGGCGGACCCCGCACTCCCTGCAGCCTCCAACATCTTCCCAGCTGTTTCGAACCAGCCGGTGGAACCAGGTACCTGAGATATCCCGAATTTAAGACCTTTGGGGGCTCAGGCTTTGAGCAGGAGCTGCGTACAGAGCAGTGGTCTGGGGGGCCAAAGCCAAGGGTGGGCTCTGTGCCCTAAAGGCAGACCCCCACACTCCCTGCAGCCTCCGCCATCTTCCCAGCTGTTTTGAACCAGCAGGCAGAACCAGCAGGCATAACCAGGAACCAGAGATACCCCTAGATTAAGACCTCTGGGGACTCAGGCCACCTGTCAGCAACCTGTGAGCAGGAGCCCCGCAGGGCAATGGTTCATGTGTCCCAGTCGTGGGGAAATAGCCTTACGAGCCCACAGGAGGTTCAAGCACCAGCTAGTAACTACAGAACCAATTAACACCAGAGATAACCAGATGGCAAAAGGCAAACATAAGATCGTTACTAACAGAAATCAAGGAAATGTGGCAGCATCCGAAACCTAGTTCCCTAACAGCAATAAGTCTCGGATACCCCAACACACCAGAAAAACAAGACTCAGATCTAAAATCACTGGTCAGGATGCTGATAGAGGAACACATAGACAAATCTCTTAAAGTAATACAGCAGAAAATGGATCAAAAGCTAGAAGCCCTTACAAGGCAAACATAAAAATCACTTAAAGAAATTCAGGAGAATATGGAACAAAAAATGGATGCCAATAAGGGGGAAACACAAAAATCACTTAAAGAAATACAAGAGAATGTGGGTCAACAAGTAGAAGTCATAAAAGAGGAAACACAAAAATTCCTTAAAAAATTACAGGAAAGGGACTGGCAGCGAGGTGCCATCTTGCATCGGGACACCGCGCAGAATGCTAGCAGCTGGAGTCAGGTGCGTGGACAGAGACCTAGCTTAGCTTAGCATAAATAACACTGTCAGGCTCTGGCCGGCGCCCAGAGTCAAAGGAGATCTGCAGGAGATCTGTGCACCTACAGCTCAGCTGTGGTTGCAGACAGCTGCGGACTGGCTAGCCAGGTTTGCAGGAGGTGCCATCTTTCCTTGGGACTCAGCGGACTGCTGGCTCCTGGGGTCAGGTCACTGCAGGCGACTGGAGGCTAGGATCAGGAGCACGGACACTCTCTACTACAGCAGTGCCAAAGGCCAGGCTCACAGGAGCTTCAAACTCCAACCAGTAATAATAAAACCAACTAACTCCAGAGATAAACAGATGGCAAAAGACAAACGTAGGAACGTTACTAACAGAAATCAAGGCAATATGGCACCATCTGAACCCAATTCGCCAACCACAGCAAGTCCTGGATACCCCAGCACACCAGAAAAACAAGAGGTGGATATAAAAGCACTGGTCATGATGCTGCTAGAGGAACACAAAAAAGACATAAACAAATCTCTTAAAGAAATGCAGGGGAACATCAATAGGGTAGAAGCTCTTACAATGCAAACACAAAAATCACTTAAAGAACTCCAGGAGACTATGGGCCAACAGACAGAAACCAATAAAGAGGAAATGAGAAAATCAGTTAAAGAAATGCAGGAGAACTTGAAACAACAGGCAGAAGTCATGAAAGAGGGAACACAAAAATCTCATAAGGAATTACAAGGAAACACAAACAAACAAATGAAGGAACTGAGCAAAACCATCCAAGATCTCAACACAGAGGTAGAAACAACTAAGAAATCACAAAAGGAGGCAACTTTGGAGATAGAAAACCTTAGGAAGAAATCAGGGGTCATAGATGCAAACATCAACAACAGAATACAAGAGATAGAGGTAAGAATCTCAGATGCTGAAGATACCATAGTAACCATTGACTCCACAGTCAAAGAAAACGCAAAATCCAAAAGGCTTGTACCCCAAAACATCCAGGAAATCCAGGACACAATGAGAAGACCAAACCTAAGGATTATAGGGATAGATGAGAGTGAAGATATACAACAGAAAGGGCCAGCAAATATCTCTAACAAAATTATGGAACAAAACTTCCCTAACTTAAAGAGAGAGATGCCCATGAATATACAAGAAGCCTTCAGAACTCAAAACAGACTGGACCAGAACAGAAATACCTCCCATCACGTAATAATCAAAATCCCAAATGTACTAAACAAAGAAAGAATATTAAAGGCAGTAAGAGAAAAAGGCCAAGTAACATATAAAGGAAGACCTATCAGAATCACACCACACTTCTCTCCAGAAACCATGAAAGCTAGAAGATCCTGGGCAGACCTCATGCAGACCCTAAGAGAACACAAATGCCAGCCAAGACTACTATACCCAGCAAAACTCTCAATCCACATAGATGGAGAAATCAAAATATTCCATGACAGGACCAAATTTACACAATAGCTTTCTACTAACCCAGCTCTACAAAGGATAATAGGAGGAAAACTACAATACAAGGAAGGAAACTGCATCCAAGAAAAAGCAAGACAGTAACCTTCTTCCATCAAACTCAAAGGAGGATAACTACTCAAAAACAAAAATTGCATCAAAAATGTCAGGAAGTAATAATCACTATTCCTTAATATCTCTTAACATCAATGGACTCAATTCCCTAATAAAAAGACATAGACTAACAGACTGGATATGGAAACAGGACCCTACATTTTGCTGCTTACAAGAAACACACCTCAGAGTCAAAGACAAACACTACCTTAGAGTAAAAGGATGGAAGACAATTTTGCAAGAAAATGGTTGCAGGAAGCAAGCTGGAATAGCCATTTTAATATCAGATAAAATTGACTTTCAACCCAAAGTCATCAAAAGAGACACAGAAGGACACTTCTTGCTACTCAAAGGAAGAATCCACCAAGAAGAACTCACAATTGTAAACATCTACGCTCCAAATGTAAGGGCACCCTCATTCATAAAAGAAACTTTACTAAAGCTCAAAGTACACATTGCACCTAACACAATGATTGTGGGCGACTTCAATACTCCACTATCCTCAGTGGACAGATCAGGAAAACAGAAACTAAACAGGGACATGGAGAAACTCATTGAAACTTTGGACCAATTGGATTTAACAGATATATATAGAACATTTCACCCTAAAGCAAAAGACTATACCTTTTTCTCAACGCCTCATGGTACCTTCTCCAAAATCGACCATATAATTGGTCACAAGACAGACCTCAACAAATATAAAAAGATCAAACTAATCCTATGGCTCCTATCAGATCACCATGGAGTAAGAGTGTTCTTCAATAGCAACAAAAAGAACAGAAAATCTGCATACACATGGAGGCTGAACAATATTCTACTCAATGATACCTTAGTCAAGGAATAAATAAAGAAAGAAATTAAAGATTTTTTAGAATTTAATTAAAATGAAGGCACAACATACCCAAATCTATGGGAAACAATGAAAGCAGTGCTAAGAGGAAAACTCATAGCCCTGAGTGTCTCCAAAAAGAAACAGGAGAGAGCATACACTAGCAACTTAATGGCACACCTGAAAGACCTAGAACAAAAAGAAGCTATTTCACCCAGGAGGAGTAGAAGACAGGAAATCCTCAAACTCAGGGCTGAAATCAATCAAGTTGAAACAAAAAGAACCATACAAAGAATCAACAAAACCAGGAGCTCGTTCTTTGAGAAAATCAACAAGATAAATAAACCCCTAGCCAGACTTACCAAAGGGCACAGAGACAGTATTCAAATTAACAAAATTAAAAATGAAAAGGGAGATATAACAACAGAAACTGAGGAAATTCAAAAAATCATCAGTTCCTACTACAAAAGCCTATACTCAACACAACTGGAGAATCTGGAGGAAATGGACAGTTTCCTAGACAATTACCAAATACCAAAATTAAACAAGGATCAAATAGATCATCTAAACAGACCCATAACCCCCAAAGAAATAGAAGGGGTCATAGAAAGTCTTCCAACCAAAAAAGGCATAGGACCAGATGGTTTTAGTGCAGAATTCTATCAGACCTTCAAAGAAATCCTAATACCAATACTCTTCAAACTATTCCACAAAATAGAAACAGAAGGAACACTACCCAACTCATTCTATGAATCCACAATTACCCTAATACCAAAACCACACAAAGATTCAACTAAGAAAGAGAACTACAGGCCAATTTCCCTAATGAATATCAATGCAAAAATACTAAATAAAATGCTTGCCAACTGAATCCAAGAACACATCAAAACGATCATTTGCCATGATCAAGTTGGTTTCATCCCAGTGATGCAGGGATGGTTCAATATATGGAAACCCATCAACGTAATCCACTACATAAACATACTCAAAGAGAAAAAAAAAACATGGTCATCTCATTGGATGCTGAAAAAGCATTTGACAAAGTTTAGCATCCTTTCATGCTAAAAGTCTTGGAAAGAGCAGGAATTCAAGGCCCATATCTAAACTTAGTAAAAGCAATAAACAGCAGACCAGTAGCCAACATCAAGATAAACAGAGAAAAACTTGAAGCAATCCCACTAAAATCAGGGACTAGACAAGGCTACCCCCTCTCACCATATCTCTTCAATATAGTACTTGAGGTACTAGCTAGAGCAATTCGACAACATAGGGAAGTCAAAGGAATACAAATCGGAAAGGAAGAAGTCAAACTATCATTATTCGCAGATGATATGATAGTATACTTAAATGAGCCAAAATACTCCACCAGAGAACTCCTGCAACTGATAAACAACTTCAGCAAAGTAGCTGTTTATAAAATCAACTCAAGCAAATCAGTAGCCTTCCTATACGCAAAGGATAAGCAGGCCGAGAAAGAAATTAGGGAAATGACACCCTTCACAATAGCCACAAACAATATAAAGTATCTTGGAGTGACTCTAACAAAACATGTGAAAGATTTATATGACAAAAACTTCATGTCTCTGAAGAGGGAAATAGAAGAAGACATCAGAAAATGGAAAAATCTTCCATGCTCATGGGTTGGCAGGATTAATATAGTTAAAATGGCAATCTTACCAAAAGCAATATACAGATTCAACGCAATCCCCATCAAAATCCCAACTCAGTCCTTCATAGAGTTAGAAAGAGCAATTCTCAAATTCATATGGAATAACAAAAAACCCAGGATAGCTAAAACTATCAACAGCAAAAGAACTTCTCGAGGAATCAATATCCCGGGCCTCAAGCAATACTACAGAGCAGTACTGTTAAAAACTGCATGGTCTTGGTTCAGTGACAGGGAGGCGGATCAATGGAATAGGATCGAAGACCCAGAATTGAATCCACACATCTATGGCCAATTGGTCTTCGACAAAGGAGCTGAAAACATCCAGTGGAAAAAAGATAGCCTTTTCAACAAATGGTGCTGGCTCAACTGGAGGTCAACATGCAGAAGAATGAGAATTGATCCACTCTTATCTCCTTGCACTAAGCTCAACTCCAAGTGGATCAAGGACCTCCACATAAAACCAGACACACTAAAACTAATAGAAAAGAAACTGGGGAAGACCCTTGAGGACATTGGCTCAGGGGGAAAATTCCTGAACAGAACACCAATTGCTTATGCTCTAAGAGCAAGAATAGACAAATGGGACCTCAAAAAATTACAAAGTTTCTAAAAGGCAAAAGACACTGTCAAAAGGATAAATCAGCAACCAACAAATTGGGAAAAGATCTTCACCAACCCCACATCTGACAGAGGGCTAGTATCCAATATACAAAGAACTCAAGAAGTTAGACCCCAGAAAAACAAATAACCCTATCCAAAAGTGGGGTACAGAGCTAAACAAAGGCTTTTTACCTGAAGAAATTCGGATGGCTGAGAAACACCTTAAAAAATGTTCAACATCATTAGTCATTAGAGAAATGCAAATCAAAACAACCCTAAGGTTTCACCTCACACCAGTCAGAATGGCTAAGATCAAAAACTCAGAAGACATCAGGTATTGGAGAGGATGTGGAGAAAAAGGAACACTCCTCCACTACTGGTGGGACTGCAAGCTGGTACAACCACTCTGGAAATCAGTCTGGTGGTTCCTAAGAAAACTAGACATGATACTTCCGGAGAACCCAGCCATACCACTCCTGGGAATATACCCAGAAGATTCCCCAGCATGCAATAAGGATTCATGCTCCACTATGTTCATAGCAGCCTTATATATAATAGCCAGAAGCTGGAAAGAACCCAGATGTCCCTCAATGGAGGAATGGATACAAAAAATGTGGTATATATACACAATGGAGTACTATTTAGCCACTTTTAGAGAAATGGATGGAGCTGGAGAATGTCATACGAAGTGAAGTAACCCAGTCTCAAAAGAATACCCATGATATGCAGTCACTGATAAGTGGATATTAGCCTAGAATCTTGGAACACCAAATACACAATTCATGTACCAAATTGTGTCTAACAAGAAGAAAGGAGTGGACACTGGGGCTGGAAAGGATCAAAGCATCAGTGTAGGGGAATACCAGAACAGGGAAGCGGGAAGGGTTGGAAGAGGGAGCAGGGGGAGGGAAAAGGGCATGTGGGACCTTTGGGGGGTGGGGAAACAGAAAAGGGGAAATGAATTGTAAATATAGAATATATCCAAAAAAATCTTTAAAAAAATTACAGGAAAACACAAACAAGCAAGTGAAAGATCTTAGCAAAAGCATCCAGAATCTAAAAACAGAAGTAAAAACAGCTAAGAAATTGCAAAGGGAGACAACATTGGAGATACAAAATCTTGGGAAGAAATCAGGAGTCATAGATGCAAATATCAACAATAGAATACAAGAGATAGAAGACAGAATCTAAGATGCTGAAGATAACCTAGAAAGCCTTGGTTCAAAAGTCAAAAAAAAAAATGCAAAATGCAAAAAGCTAGTAAGTGAAAACATTCAGAAAGTCTAGGACACAATGAGAAGATCAAACCTAAGGATTATAGGTATAGATGAGAGTGAAGATCTACAACTTAAAGGGCCAACAAATATCTTCTACAAAATTATGGAAGAAAACTTCCCCAACCTAAAGAGAGAGATGCCCATGAATATACAAGAAGCCTACAGAACCCCAAACAGACCGGACCAGAATAGAAATATCTCCTGTCACATAATAGTCAAAACCCCAAATGTACTAAACAAAGAATATTAAAGGCAGTAAGAGAAAAAGGCCAAGTAACATATAAAGGAAGACCTGTCAGAATTACACCAGACTTCTCACCTGAGACCATGAAAGCTAGAATATCCTGGGCAGATCTCATGCACACTCTAAGGGAACACAAACTTCAGCCAAAACTACTATACCCAGCAAAACTCTCAATCGCCATAGATGGGGAAACCAAGGTATTCCATGACAAAATCAAATTTGCAGGATATCTATCCACAAACTCAGCCCTACAAAGGATAATAGGGGAAAAACACCAATACAAGGGGGGAAACTACACCCCAGAAGAAGCAAGAAAGAAACCCCCTCTCATCAAACCCAAAAGAAGAGAACCACTCAAATATAAAAAAATAAGGCCCAAAATGTCAGGAAGTAATAGTTACTGTTCCTTAATATCTCTTAACATCAATGGACTCAATTCCCCAATAAAAAGACACAGACTAACAGACTGGATATGGAAACAGGATCCTACATTTTGCTGCATACAGAAAACACATCTCAGTGTCAAAGACAAACACCACCTTAGGATAAAAGGCTGGAAGACAATTTTACAAGCAAATGGTCTCAGGAAACAAGACGGAGTAGCCATTCTAATATCAGATAAAATTGACTTTCAACCTAAAGTCATGAAAAGAGAAAAGGAAGGTCAGTTCTTGCTGGTCAAAGGGAAAATCCACCAAGAAGAATTCTCAATACTGAACATCTATGCTCCAAATGTAAGAGCACCCTCATTCATAAAAGAAACTTTACTAAAGCTTAAAGCACACATTGCACCTAACACAATAATTGTGGATGACTTCAACACTCCACTCTTCTCAATGGACCGATCAAGAAACCAGAAACTGAACAGGGGCACGGAGAAACTAATTGAAGCTTTGGACCAATTGTATTTAACAGATATATATAGAACATTTCATCCTAAAGTAAAAGAATATAACTTTTTCTCAGCACCGCACGGTACCTTCTCCAAAATCGACCATATAATTGGTCACAAGACAGACCTCAACAAATACAAGAAGACTGAACAAATCCCATGCCTCCTATCAGACCACTATGGGAAAAAAGTGGTCTTCAATAGCAAGAAGAACAAGAGAAAGCCCACATACACATGGAAACTGAACAATACTCTCTCTACTCAATGACACCTTGGTCAAGGAAGAAATAAAGAAAGAAATCAAAGACTTTTTAGACCTCAATGAAAATGTAGGTACAATCTACCCAAATCTATGGGACACAATGAAAGCAGTGCTAAGAGGAAAACTCTTAGCCCTGAGTGCCTCCAAAAAGAGACTGGAGAGAGTATACACTAGCAACTTATCAGCACACCTGAAGGCCCTGGAACAAAAAGAAGCTAATTCACCCAGAAGGAGCAGGAGACAGGAAATCATCAAACTAAAGGCTGAAATAAATCAAGTAGAAACAAAGAGAACCATACAAGACCTCAAGAATCAACAAAACCAAGAGCTGCTTCTTTGAGAAAATCAACAAGATAGAAAAACCCTTAGCCAGACTAACCAAAGGGCACAGAGACAGTAACCAATTTAACAAAATTAGAAATGAAAAGGAGGATATAACAACAGAAACAGAGGAAATTCAAAGAATCATCGGATCCTACTACAAAAGCCTATACTCAAGACAACTGGAGAATCTGGAGGAAATGGACAATTTCCAAGACAGATACCAAATACCAAAATTAAATCAGGAACAATTAGATCAGCTAAACAGTCCCATAACCCCTAGAGAAATAGAAGGGGTTATAGAAAATCTTCCAACCAAAAAAAAGTACGGGACCAGATGGTTTTAGTGCAGAATTCTATCAGACCTTCAAAGAAGACCTAACACCAATACTCTTCAAACTATTCCACAAAATAGAAACAGAAGGAACACTGCCCAACTCGTTCTATGCAGCCACACTTACGATGATACCAAAACCACACAAAGATCCTGCAAAGAGAACTACAGGCCAATTTCCCTTATGAATATTGATGCAAAAATACTAAATAAAATTCTTGCCAACTGAATCCAAGAGCATATCAAAACAATCATTCACCATGATCAAGCAGGCTTCATTCCAGGGATGCAGGGATGGTTCAATATACGAAAATCCATCAATGTAATCCACTACATAAACAAACTAAAATTTAAAAAAATACATGGTCATCTCATTAGATGCTGAAAAAGCATTTGACAAAGTTCAGCATCCTTTCATGCTAAAAGTCCTGGAAAGAACAGGAATTCAAGGCCCATACCTAAACATAATAAAAGCTATATACAGAAAACCAGTAGCCAACATCAAACTGAATGGAGAGAAACTTGAAGCAATCCCACTAAAATCAGGGACTAGACAAGGCTGCCCTCTCTCTCCATATCTTTTCAATATAGTACTTGAAGTTATAGCGAGAGCAATTAGACAACATAAGGAAGTCAAAGGGATACAAATTGGAAAGGAAGAAATCAAAATATCACTTTTTGCAGATGATATGATAGTAAACATAAGTGACCCAGAAAACTCCACCAGAAAACTCCTACAGTTGATAAACAACTTCAGCAACGTGGCTGGTTATAAAATCAACTCAAGCAAATCAGTAGCATTCGTGTACTCAAAGGACAAGCAGGCTGAGAAAGAAATTAGGGAAATAACACCCTTCACAATAGCCACAAACAATATAAAGTATCTTGGCGTGACTTTAACAAAACATGTGAAAGATATGTATGACAGAAACTTCAAGTCCTTGAAGAAAGAAATCGAAGAAGACCTCAGGAGATGGAAAAATATTTCATGCTCTTGGATTGGCAGGAACAATATAGTAAAAATGGCCATCTTGCCAAAAGCGATCTACAGATTCAATGTAATCCCTATCAAAATCCCAAATCAATTCTTCATAGATCTAGAAAGAGCAATTCTCAAATTCATCTGAAGTAACAAAAAACCCAGGATAGCTAAAACTATTCTCAACAATAAAAGGCCTTCTGGAGGAATCACTATCCCTGACCTCAAGCAGTACTACAGAGCAATTGTGCTAAAAACTGCATGGTATTGGTACAGCGACAGGCAAGTAGATGAATGGAATAGAAATGAAGACTCAGAAATGAACCCACAGAGTTATGGTCACTTGATCTTTGATAAAGGAGCTACAACATTCCAGTGGAAAAAAAGATAGCCTTTTCAACAAATGGTGCTGGTTCAACTGGAGATCAACATGCAGAAGAATGTGAATCGACCCACTCTTATCTCCTTGTACCAAGATCAACTCCAAGTGGATCAAGGACCTCCACATAAAACCAGACACACTGAAACTAATAGAAAAGAAACTGGGGAAGACCCTGGAGGACATGGGCACAGGGGAAAGTTTCTGAACAGAATACCAATAGCTTATGCTCTAAGATCAAGAATTGACAAATGGGACCTCATAAAATTACAAAGTTTCTGTAAGGCAAAGGACACTGTCAGAAGGACAAAACAGCAACCAACAAATTGGGAAAAGATCTTCACCAACCCCACATCTGACAGAGGACTAATAGCCAATATACACAAAGAACTCAAGAAGTTAGACCCCAAAGAACCAAATAACCCTATCAAAAATGGGGTACAGAGCTAAACAAAGAATTTTCACCTGAAGAAATTCAAATGGCTGAGAAGCACCTTAAGAGATGTTCAACATCATTAGTCATCAGGGAAATGCAAATCAAAACAACCCTGAGATTCCACCTCACACCAGTCAGAATGGCTAAGATTAAAAACTCCAGGGGCAACAGGTCCTGGCGTGAAGGTGGAGAAAAAGGAACACTCCTACACTGTTGGTGAGATTGCAAGATGGTACAACCGCTCTGGAAATCAATCTGTTGGTTCCTCAGAAAATTGGGCATGACACTTCCAGAGGACCCTGTCATACCACTCCTGGGTATATACCCAGCGGATTCGCCTGCATACAATAAAGACACATGCTCCACTATGTTCATAGCAGCCTTATTTATAATAGCCAGTAGTTGGAAGGAGCCCAGATGTCCCTCAAATGAGGAATGGATACAGAAAATGTGGTATAATTATACAGTGGAATACTACTCTGCAATTAAAATAATGAATTCATGCAATTTGTAGGCAAATGGTTGGATCTGGAAAATATCATCCTAAGTGAGTTAACCCAATCACAAAAGAGTACACATGAAATGCAATCATTGATAAGTGAATATTAATGAGTCCAAAAGCTCTGAACACTCAGGGCACAATTAGGAAATCAAAAGATTCCCAAGAAGAAGGAAGGAAAGGACCCTGGTCTTGAAAAGCCTGGATCCAGTTTTGTAGGAGAGTATCAGAACAGAGAAATGGGGGGGGGGGTGATTGGAGAATGGGCAGAGGGAAGAGGACTTATGGGACATATGGTGAGGAAAGAACTGGGAAAGGGGAAAGCTTTTGGAATGTAAACAAAAATATATAGAAAATTTTAAAAAAGAATTTAAAAATAGGGTACAGAGCTAAACAACAACAACAACAACAAAAAATTCCCAACTGAGGAATCTAGAATGGCTGAGCACCTAAAGAAATGCTCAACCTCCTTAGTCATTAGGAAAATGCAAATCAAAACGTCCCTGAAATCTCACCTAACACCATTAAGAATGGCTAAGATCAATACTCAGGCAGCATGACATGCTGGTGAGGATGTGGAGAAAAAGGAACACTCCTTCATTGCTGACAGGATGGCAAGCTGGTACAACCACTGCAGAAATTGATATGGAGGTTTCTTAGAAAATTTTGAATAGCTATAGCACTCAGCTATAGCACTCCTGGGCATATTCCCAAAACATACTCCAACATATAACAAAGACTCATGTTCCACTATGTGCACAGCAGCCTTATTTATAATAGCCAGAAGCTGGAAAGAACCCAGATGACCTTCAACAGAGTAATGGATACAGTGTTACACAATGGTGTTACGCTACTGAGTATTACACTACTCAGCTATTAAAAACAACGACCTTACAAACTTTGTAGGAAAATGGATGGAACTAGAAAATATCGTCCTCAGTTAAGTAACCGAGACTCAAAAGGGCATACATTGGTATGTACTCACTGATACTGACTCAGAAGCTCAGAAAAACCCATGATACCACTCAAAGACCGTATGAAGCTTAACAAGAAGGAAGGCCAAAGTGTGGATGCTTTAAACAAACTAAGAAGGAGGAACAAAATAATCACAGGATGCAGAGGGAGGGAGGGACCCGGGTGGCAGAGGGAAGGGGGAAGGAAAAAAATGGGGGTGGCAGGACCAGGAATGGGAAGAGACAGGAGAGAAGTCCTGAGGGCCAGGAGAACAAATAGAAATAAGTAGTAGTGAGGGTAGGTAACTTGCGGGACCACTAGATAGTCCCAGAAACCATGGATGCAAGAGGCTCCCAGGACTCAATGGGGATGACCTTAGCCGAATACACAACAACAGGGAGATAGAACTGCAAGAGAGTACCTCCAGTAGCTAGACATAGCCGCCAGTGGAGGGATGGTGCCATCCACCCATCTAAAAATTTTAACCCAGAATTGTCCCTGTCCAAAGGAAATGCAGGGACAAAATGGAGCAGAGGCCATCTAGAGACTGTCTTACCATGCAATTCATTCCATCGACAGACACCAAACCCCAACACTATTGCTAATGCCAAGATGTGCTTGCAGACAGGAGCCTGGTATGGCTGTCCTCAGAGAGGCTCTGCCAGCATCTAACCAACACTGATGCAGATACAGTCATCTATTGGACTGAGTCCCGGGGAACCCCAATGGAAGAGTTAGGGGAAGGGCTGAGGAGTTGAAGGGGATGGCCACCCCATAAGAAGAACAACAGTATCAATTAACCAGACCCCTCATAGCTCCCAAGGACTAAACCCCCAACCAGAGTATACATGGGCTGGTAGGGGAGGAGGTGCTTGGTCCTGTGGAGACTTTATGCTCCAGAGAAGGAAGATGCTAAAGGAGTGAGGTGGAATTGGGTGGGTGGGGGAGCACTCTCTTAGAGGCAAAGAGGAGGGTAATGATGTGGGAATTTGTGGAGGGGAGACCAGGACAGGGGATAACATTTGAAATATAAACAAATAAAATGATTAATAAATTTAAAAGAAATTAGTAGCCCTCCTACATTCAAATGACAAATGGTCTGAGAAAGAAATCAGAGAAACATGTTTCACAATAGCCTTAAATAATAAAAAAAAAAAAAATTACAGTATCTATTTTTGGCTCTGTTTTCATTTTTATTTTCTTTTATTGGGTATTTTCTTTATTTCCATTACAAATGTTATTCCCTTTCCAGTTCTCTCCTCCAGAAAGCCCCTATTCCACCACTCCCACACACACACACCTTTGCCTCTATGAAGGTGATCCCCAACCAAACCACCCTCTCTCGCATTCCACCTGGCATTCCCCTACACTGGGGCATTGAAAACCCTCAGGCCCACAGACTACTCCACCCACTGATGTCCAACAAGGCCATCCTCTGCCACATATGCAGCTAGAGCCATGGATCCCTCCATGAGTACTCTTTGGTTGGTGGACCAGTCCTTGGGAGCTCCAGGTCATCTGGCTGGTAGACACTGTTGCTAGCCTCATGGCCTGCAACCCCCCTCAGCTCCTTTAGTTCCTTCTCCAACTCCTCCATTTGGGACCCCTGCACTCAGTCCAATGGTTGGCTGCCAGCATCAACCTCTATATTTGTCAGAATCTGGTAGAGCCTCTCAGAAGACAGCCATATCAGACACCAGAAAGCAAGCACTTCTTGGCATCCATAATAGCATCCAGGTTTAGTGGCTGTATATGGGATGGATCCTCAGGTGAGGCGGTCTCTGGATGGCCTTACCTTAAGTCTCTTCTCCATACTTTCTCTCCATATTTCTTCCTGAGACAATTTTGTTTCCCCTTCTAAGAAGCACTGAAGCATCCACACTTTGTTCTTCCTTCTTCTTGAGCTTCATATGGTCTATGAGTTTTATCTTGGGTATTCCAAAGTTTTGGACTAATATCCACTCATCAATGAGTGCATACCACGTATGTTCTTTTGTGACTGGGTTACCTCACTCAGGATATTTTCAAGTTTCATTCATTTGCCTAAGAATTTCATGAACTCATTGATTTTGGTAGCTGAGTAGTATTACATTGCATAAATGTATCACATTTTCTGTATCCATTCCTCTATTGAGGGACATCTGGGTTCTTTCCAGCTTTTGGCTATTATAAATATGGCTGCTATGAACATAGTAAAGCATGTGTCCTTATTACATGCTGGAATATCTTCTGGGTCCAGGAGTGGTATAGCAGGGACCTCAGGTACTATTATGTCCAATTTTCTGAGGAACCACCAGGCTAATTTCCAGAGTGGTTGTACCAGCTTGCAATCCCAACAGATATGGAGGAGCATTATTCTTTCTCCACATCCTTGCCAGCATCTGCTGTCACCTACATTTTTTATCTTAGCCATTCTGACTGGTGTTAGTTAGAATCTCAGGGTTATTTTAGTCTGCATTTCCCTGATGACTAAGGATATTGAACATTTCTTTAGGTGCTTCTTGGCCATTTGAGTTTCTTCAGTTGAGAATGCTCTGTTTAGCAAATGGTCTCCAATGGAGTAGTTAGAGAAAGAACCCAAGGAGCTGAAGGGGCTTGTAGCCCCATAGGAGGAACAACAATATGAACCAAAAGTACCCCCAGATATTCCAGGGACTTAACCACCAACCAAAGAGTACACATGGAGGGACCGATGGCTCCAGCCGAATGGGTAGCAGAGGATGGCCTGGCTAGACATCTATGAGAGGAGAGGCCCTTGGACCTGTGAAGGCTCATTGCCCCAGTGTAGGGGATTGCCAGGTTAGGAAAGAGGGAATGGGAGGCTTAGAGAGCAGGGGAATGGGCATGGGCTTTTAGAGGGGAAACATGAAAGGGAGATAACATTTGAAATGTAACTAAAGAAAATATCTAATAAAAAAAGAAGCAAAAGGAAAAAGTGAAAAAGAAAATGCTCTGTTTAGCTCTGTTCCCCATTTTTAATGGGATATTTGGTTCTCCGGAGTCTAACTTTCCATGACAGAAAAATGAATACAGAAAATGTGGCTCATTTACACAATGGAATATTACTCTATTATTATGATGAAGGACATCCTGAGTTGTGTAGGCAAATGGATGGAACTAGAAAATATAATCCTGAGTGAGGTAACACAGACCCAAAAGGACATACATAGCATGTACTCACTAATAAGTGGATATTAGTAAAATTAAATACAGAATACTCGAGATACTGTCCATAGATCTCAAAAAGTTCTACAAGCTGAAGGGTCCAAGTGAGGACACCTCAGTTCTACTTGGAAGGGAGAAGAAAGCAAGCACAAGGGGTGAGGAAGGGAAGGATCAGGGTGGCAAAGTAGATGGGGTGGGGGAAGAAGGGAACATGATCTGGTATTGGGTGGGGGAAATGGATTGAAGCCTTGAGGGCCAGCAGAAAGAATGGAAATAGGCAACCTTGGAAGGTAGGAAGTAGAGGTACCCTCCAGAATGTACCAGAGACCTGGGAGGTGAGAGACTCTTAGAACTCAAAGGGAGGAACCTTTGAGAAATACCCTACAGTGGGGAGAGGGAACTTGTAGAGTCCACATCCAGCAGAAAGACAGGGCATCAAGTGAGGGATGGGGTTGACATCCCAGTCAAAACTCTGACCCGTAATTGTTCCTGTCTAAAAGAACTGCAGGAATGGAAATGGATAGGAGCCCAAGGAAAAGGAGGTCTAGCAACAGGCCCCAAATGGGATCCAGCTCAAGGGGAGGCCAAAAGGCCTAACACTATTACTGAGGCTATAGAGTGCTCACAAAAAGGGACCTATCATGACTGCCCTCCAAAAGATCCAACAAGTAGTTGAAAGAGTCAGATGCAGATATTTGCACTCAACCAGTAGATAGAAGCTGCTGACCTCTGTGGTTGATTTAGGGAAAAGCTGGAAGAAGCCAAGGAGGAGGGCGATCCTTTAAAAAGACCAGAGTCTTAATTAACCTGGACCCCCAAGATTTCTTAGTCACTGGACCACCAACTAGGCAGCATACGCCAGCTGATATGAGGCACCAAACACATATACAGCAGGGGACTGCAGGATCTAGGTTCAGTCAGAGAAAATGCACCTAACCCTCAAGAGACTGGAGGCCCCAGGGAGTTTAGAGATGTGTTGGGCTGGGGTGTAGGGACATCTTCATGGAGACAGGCGGGGGGGAGCAATTGTGAGATAGGAACAGTCAGAAGGTGGACCGGGAAGAGAATAACATCTGGAGTATAAAAAATAAAAGATTAAATAAAATTTTAAAAAACTCAAGTCATTGAAGAAAGAAACTGAAGATATCACAAGATGAAAAGATCTCCCATGTTCATGGATTAGTAGGATTAATGCAGTAAAAATGACCATTCTACCAAATATGACCTAGAGGTTCAATTCAATTCCCATTACAGTTCTACCACAATTGTGTGCAGACCTTGAAAGGACAACACTCAACCTCATATGGAAAAACAAAAACCCATGATTGTTGCTACTATGTTTCCAACCCAGTTCCCTGGTGAAAGAAAGCTCAATTCAGCGGTTAACAAAACAAGCTACAAGCCTAGACTGGGCAGGCCTCCCACTCCACTACTCTGTTTCAATCTATATTAATCCCATACAACCTGTGGAAACTCCAGGCCCCAAGTTTCTCTCCCAGCTGCCCCTCTGTTTCTCTCTCCGTTTCTTCTCTTTTTTCGTTGCTCCTCCTCCTCCTGCTTTATACCCCCGTAGCTCCTCCCCTAGACTCTCTGCTCATCCAACTTTCCTCCTGCCCAATCATTGGCTCAAGCCTTTATTTGAAAAGTTAAGGTGTGGAGACGGTTCACAAGGCAACTCCTCATCTGCAGCCCCTCTGAGGAGTGGAATTAACATCCAAATACGAGCCCAGGGCTATCCACAACACATAATAGCTTAAACCTTTCCTGAATGATAAATGAGCTGCTAGGGATACGACCATACTGGATTTCAAGTTGTTATATCAAGCTACAGTAATAAAATCAGCATGGCATTTGCATAAAAGCAATACACCTATGAACACCTTATTTTTAGGAACAAACCCAGAAACATAAACGGGGGAAAAAAGAAAAGCATCTTCAACAAATAATGCTATTCAAACTGGATGACTGAATGTAGAAGAATCAAAAAGATCCATACATATAACCCTGCACAAAACTCAACTCCAAATAGATCAAAACTGAACTTGATAGAGGAAAAAGTAAGGAAAAGCCTTGAACTAGGTATGGAAAAAAAAGACTTTCTGAAGAGGACATAGTTAATACAGCCACTAAGGTCAACATTAATAAATGGGATCTCATGAAACTGAGAAGTTTCTACATGGCAAGGGACACCATCGTTCAAACAATGCAATATCTTCCCCAATCCACATCTAGTAGAAGGCTAAAACTGAGATATATAGAAAAGAAATTTCCCAAAGGGGTGCAGATCTACGCAGAAATTTTCAATACAGGAAATGCAAATGGTTGAGAAACAAGTTAAGAAATGTCCAACATCCTTAGCCATCAGAAGAATGGAACTCAAAACTATTGTGAAATTTCATCTTACACTTGTGTAAGAATGGCTTAAAAACAAAACAAAACAAAAAACAAGTGAACATTCATATTGGCAAGGAGCAAACTTATATAGCCACCATGGAAATCATTATGGCAGTGCCTCAGGAAGATAGGAAATGATCTATGTCAATATCCAAATGTATCACTCTTAAGAATATACTCAAAAGATACTTCACCCTACCTCAGAGACACCATATTCATTACTACTATATTCATAATAATCAGAAATTGGAAACAGCCTATGTCATTAACGGATAAATGGATAATAAAAATGTGGTTCATTAGCCCAATGTAACATTATTACTCAGCTGTTAGAAGGTGAAGTCATGAAATACACAGGTCAAAGGATGTAAAAAGAAAAAAAATCCTGAGATAATCCAGACCCCAAAAAACCTCTGTATACCTACAGAAGTTAGTTATAGAGTAAGGGACTAGGGGGAAGGAAAGGATATCCTGAGGAAATGGATAGAATATACAATTATGGAGAGATGGGAGAGATGTAGTTGGAATGGGAGGATTAAAAGGAGAGGGAGAGGGAAAAGGAAAGTTAGAGAAGACAGGAGGGACAGCTAACACTAAGGACAACGTTATAGTTTTTTAAATATATATAAATGTACAAAAGTAATCTAAATGGCATCACCAAGGAATAGGATAAAAAAGGCCCCAACTCCACTGACTTAAAACTCTAGTGCTAGCAATCAGGTACAGATATTTGAGTTGTTGGCCAAAGGGGTCTCATGGGAATCCCAAACAATTCAGGCTATCACCAAGGCTCTCCACAACCTTACAGTAAGGCCCTATTGCTGATGATACCTACAACATATCTCTTTGAATATTGAGATTTAGAGCTGGTGCCTCACTAGAGCTGTCACCTGTAATGATTAGTGTTCACCGTACTGGAATGTACTCTGTCCACTACCAGGGGAGAAAGCTAACCATCAATCCAGCTCCAAACAGTTTGATGTACAATGACAACCTACCTGCATGGTATGCTGGTGCAATAGTGGCACAAGTAAGCAACCCCTGTCTGATTATAGGCTTAACCCGCGGGATGGTATGTACACCTGACACTGCTCAGGAAGCCAACGTCCTGAGTATAAGAAGACTCTGAACCTAGGGGAAATCCAGATACTCCTGTTCTTTGAAAGCAGTGATTCTCAACCTGTAGGTCCATGATTCCATTGACAAACCTCTATCCCCAAATACATTTACAGTTCATAACAATAGCAAAATTAGTTATGAAGTAACAAAAATAATTTTATGGTTGGGGTAGCTACAACATAAGAAACTATATTAAAGGGTCACAATATTAGGGTGGTTGTGAACCACTGTACTAATGGAATGTAGCAATAAAATGACTCCTAATGACATTCTGCTGTACTCAAAGATCAGTGCTTTGCTCAAACATCAAACCCCTCCCCTATGTATGAACTTATTTGGCAGCAGGCCGACTATGCATCCTTTACAGATCCAAACCAAGTGGGGCTCCAGTGCAGAGGGGACAGAGACACAGCCGTCACTAAGACACTACCTCCAATTGATAACGACTAGCAAAGAAAGACTTGGTCTTCCGCAAGGGACGAGCAACGGGTATACTGACCACACTGAAGGGTAGGGTCCATATCGGATGGCCAGTGCCAAACAAGTAATGCTATTGTTGGACATGTTTTGCCTCATAGTGCTGTATTTGTATTTTTTCTCTATTTTTTATTATGGTTTCCAATTTTGTTTTTAAGGATTCTGTATATGTACATGTATGTGTACATCTACATGTGTATGTGTTTGTGCACTTTCTTTTTCTTTTTTTTTTCCTTTTTTTTGTTTTTTTTGTTTTTTTTGTTTTTTTTGTTTTTGTTTCTGTTTTTTTTTTTTTTTTGTTTTTTGAGACAGGGTTTCTCTGTATAGCCCTGGCTGTCCTGGAACTCACTCTGTAGACCAGGCTGGCCTCGAACTCAGAAATCCGCCTGCCTCTGCCTCCCAAGTGCTGGAATTACAGGTGTGTGCCACCACGCCCGGCAGCACTTTCTTTTTCTTCTGTCTATTTTGCTTTTTAAAAATCTTGTTTGTCCCGCTCTGGAAATCAGTCTGGCGGTTCCTCAGAAATTTGGGCATGTCACTTCCTGAGGACCCTGGCATACCACTCCTGGGCATATACCCAGAGGATTCCCCTGCATACATAAAAGACACATGCTCCACTATGTTCATAGCAGCCTTGTTTATAATAGCCCGAAGTTGGAAGGAGCCCAGATATCCCTCAAAGGAGGAATGGATACAGAAAATGTGGTGTGTGTATATATATATATATATATATATATACATATATATATATATATATATATGTATATATATATATATATATATATACACATACATACACACACACACACACACACACATATATACACATACACACACACATACATACAATGGAATACTACTCAGCAATAAAAAATAATGAATTCATGCAATTTGTAGGCAAATGGTTAGATCTGGAAAATATCCTAAGTGAGTTAACACAATCACAAAAGAATACACATGAAATGCAATCACTGATAAGTGGATATTAATGAGCCCAGAAGCCCTAAATACTCAAGGCACAATTAGCAAGTCAAATGATTCCCAAGAAGAAGAAAGGAGAGGACCTTGAGCCTGAAAAGATTGGATCCAGTTTTGTAGGAGAGTACCAGAACAGAGAAATGGTAGGGGGGTGATTGGGGAATAGTTGGGGGGGGAGAGGACTTATGGGACGTATGGTGGGGGGGAACTGGGAAAGGGGAAAGCCTTTGGAATGTATACAAAGAATATAGAATAAAAAGAAAAGAAAAGAAAAAAATCTGGTTTGTCTTTTGATTGGCCTGCACATTTTCTAGGGAGAGAAACAAATTGGATCAGTGAAGAGGGAAACCATGATCAAAATATACTGAATGAAAAAAATTATTTTCAATTTAAAAGGTGGTAGGGATATATATAAATCATATGTCTGGTATATAGTTCAAAATCTAGCACATAGATTTATTAACCCACTCCTAGTAGGGTTTTCTCCTATGCTGAATAACATGTACCTTTGAATGATAAACTTTCAGACAGGAAAATTTATTTCTAAGGTAGAAGTATTTAATAGAATTATAAAAAAATAACACTATGTCAAAATCAGAATAAGTAATCACGGGTATATTTCCCTTTGCATACCTATATTCAATCATGGTTTCTGGCCATTCTTAAATTAACAAATACAGAATCAAGGTAGTGTGTCAACAGAAGTGTTGTATTAAAGCTATCAGCCCCAGGAAACAGAAAACACAAAGTGAATTCGTGCAACTGCTTGCACCTTCGTTGTGCATCAGAAAGTACTTTACTGTGATAAACCACAATCAGAGCACTGTGGGCAAATCATCAGGCGAAGTCCACCCTTTGCTTGTAGAATTCTGAAGTTTAGCCATCCTGAAGGGGTAAAGACAAAAACACACCACTATATAAAGTATCAGCCATTTACTTTCTGCAGGGTTTCTCTGAACTTCATATTCTGTAGATTTTAAGTTAAGCAAGATTTCCCCTAACCATAACACAGTTACTACTATCATTTCAACACCACTGTCACTGATGCAGAGGACATTTCTCCCATCTCTCAGTCTCCAATGACTATTCTTCAGATAAAAATCAATTGACAATTCATTGGGTCCCTTATCATGGACTACTGTCACCATTTTGGCACTGGTACCATTTTTACTAGCTTCTTACATTCTCTTATATATGTATTTCAGTACATTACTGAAATGGTAAGTTCTGTATTCAAACTATGATAACAGATTTAAAGAAGGAGGAACTAAACCTTCCCAGTCACGTGTTGACTCTTTAAAGCGATTGCCTTTCAAAGTGACACATTTTAAACAATCTCCAGATGGTCCCAGGTTTCTAGGTCTCAGACTATTGATAGACAATACTACTTGAATAAAGGACCTACAACCTCCACCACTCCCTATATTCAATATACTACACAGTAATGTCTCACAGTTAAAATGGTTTTGGCCATTTAAGTATCTAACGACATAAATATCTGAAGTTTTAATATTCTAAAACTGTAGAACATAGCTATAAAGATACACAGGCCAGTGTATCATTTTTTTTCGAACTTGGCACTAATGACATTTTGGACTGGGTAATTCTTCCTGTGAAGACAACTATGCTAAGCATGGTGTATAGCAGAACCTGTAGCCTCTACTGAGGCTGGCACAGTCTATACCCATTTACTTTGACCACCAAAAAACATCCCACAATCCCAAATGTCTTCTGGGAGTTCAAACTCCACTGGATAGAAACTTTACTGTAGACAACATTGTAAACTTGGGGTGCACAAATGAGACAGGACTCTACGTAGTATTACTAACGTGGAAGTGTCTAGCAGATCCTCCGCTATTTTGTTTATGTTGGGCAGAGCGTTGATATAATACACTACTGAAGCACACAGCTACCGATGTATTCCTATTGTATTCCTACTAAATACACTGACATTAAACAGGTGTGGTGATGGGGTAGCTAATCCAGAACCACCTTTACATGAACTGTTGGAGAAATCTACAGTTCATAAACCTTTGCTAAGCTCAAGACCAAGAACAGTCAAGGCAAATGCCCTTCTTTCTGAATCCTCAGTCTCTCCTTCTCCACCTGCAAGCGCTCCTTTTCTATCTGTAGCTTCTCTGATTCAAACTTCAAGAACTGCAGCCGATCTTTCTCCAGCTGTAGGCGCTCTCGCTCGAGTTTCAACTTCTCCGCTTCGATGTCCTGTGGCTGCAGCATGGCCTTCTCCCCCTGGGCGAGTTCGCTCTCTAGGGCCGGCTTCTCCGTGCTGACCAGCTGCAGCCTCCACTTCTCTCTCTCGATCTGCAGCCGCTCCTTCTCCAGCTGCAGGCGCTCGTGCTCCAGGTCCAGGTGGCGCAGGCGCTCTTTCTCGATCTGCAGCCGCTCCTTTTCTACCTGCAGCCTTTCAGCCTCAATATCCAGACGGCGTTTTTCCAGCTCCAGCTTCTGTTTCTCTATGTTCATTAGCAGATGGGGCTCATCATAGGTGGGTCTGGACGGTGTGGAATTGAGGGTGAAAAACTCATCAATGTGAGGGAAATCAGGGAGCTCGTTTTCCCTCCTGGAATCTGGTATGACAGATGACAGCATCTCTTCCTCCTCCTCAATCTCAAACTGACAGAAAAGAGAAAAATGATAATTTAGTATTTGTTTTTGTCATTATCGGTTTGCTCCATTATTGGCCTTTCAATTATTATTATTTCGTTTCTTACTCATTTGTGTACATGTGTGTAAGTGCAGGAGAATGTGGGCCACAACACACAGCAGGGTTTTTCTTTGTTTACCATGAGGCGAGCTTGAAGCTAGTGGACTGGAGGCTTCAGGTCTGTTCTCCTAGGTCTGGCGCAGCAGTGTCGGGGTTTCAGATGCATGCCGCAGCACTCAGCTTTAATGGGAGTTGCAGGGATGTCAGGCTTGTGCCACTTACACACTGAACCTTCTCCCCAGACCGGCCTCAATATTTTTTGATGGCTTTCTAGGCTGTTTGAGCACACAAAACTACTTAATCTGAACTATTAAGATGATTTAAAGTACCCGATGTCACTAACATGTATCACTGAGGTAACTGATTACATTTAGGTGAGAGAACAGGCATTAAGGTCACCAGGAGGAGAAAAAAAAAAAAAAACCATGGCTATCTACCGTCTGTGAGCTTTCTCAGCATGTCTGGATCATGGATAAAGCAAGCACCGTCACAGATTAATACTTACTTCCGGGCTTTGCGGATCCCTTTCTTCCTCTTCCACTTTGACCTCTGTTAAGGATCCACCTGCATCCCGGAAATCGGCCACATTCTGCCAGTCAAAATTTGCATCATTTCGGAAGGCAATTTTTTCGTCTATGTCTTCAGTGAGAGAGTCATCCAGATCAGATGTAGGCAGAGGAAACCCAGAGCCAACCAGCTTCATGTTGGCCTTCATCCTCTTCCTTTTCATGAGCGCCCGCCAGTCCAGGTAGCGTCTCTTCACCTCCGTGCCTGTCCTCTGCTCTCCTTCTCCGACAGCATTCACGCACTGGGCAATCTCCTCCCAGGCCATGCGCTTCATCACGTTTATCGTTGTGTTGAGCTGCTTGGAAAAAATGACTTCCTTCCTCTTGGTAATTTCTTTCAAAAGGGTCTGAGTCTCCTGAACACTGAAATTGCTTTTCCTTTTCCTTTTCAATTGCTTCATTTTTAAAGATTCAGTGCGGATTTTAATGGCAGAAAGAGTCGTGCAAAGATAGTGAAGAGCACGCCACAAAAAACAAATCCCCTTGTCGGCTCTTAGTTCAAATTACTGAGGTTTCCAATCATCCAGTCCTGGAGGCCGGCTAGATACCTAAAAGAGAAAAGTATAAATCAAAAATTAATCAACCTACAACTCACACAACATACTGCAACCAGTAACCTGTATTACTAAAGAACAACAACACCTGTCTAAACACATCTTGAAACCACTGGCTAGCCACCATGGCTCAAATAAGCTGTGAAATTTGAGTCTCCCTCAGTTTATTTGGACACAGTTCACAATTTGGACTTATTTATGTTTAAATATGTTGGCATCAATTCATAATACAAAGGATATACCCCTTTCTGAAGCAAAAATAAATCAAATGTACAAGGCTGAATTGAATCAGGAAATATGAAAGTCTACCACTGTTTGAGCCCACTCTTACAGCATTACAAGTAAATGTCAATTCCTCATTTTTAAAATTTAACAACAAAGCATTTTGTTACCATTTATAACCTTTGTTCAGCATTTTTTCTAGCTCCCAAGGATTTCTGAGCACCTGTGCATATTTAATAACATCACCAAAAACATGTCCGTCATATCTTTTAGTTTCTGACCATCTTTGACGAACAACATCTTCCAAAAAGCCACTTTCTGAAGAACAGAGGCCAGAGAGAATGGAATGTTCTGACGTGCAGAAATGAACTTGCAAAAATGCATCAGTTTCAGAAACACACAGAAAAAGAGCCAAATCTGCAAAACCAAGAGGACTGCAAGCAAGCTATTTGTAAAGCACACATTTCTAGAGATATCTAATGATAACTAAAGTCCAGTGAATCAGAATGTACAATCAATGCAAGCATGCCCATAATACCTTTACAGTTAGATACAAGCCTTTGGTGAATAAAATTTAAGAAAAACTATTTCTGAATTAGAACACTGTTGAAAGACAATATGTGCTGTTGTTATGAACAGACTCTGGAGTTGGAGCCCCTGGGACAGAACACTAGTTCTATGGCATGAATGCAAGTGCAGACTGAACACAGACTCAGAGCTGGGCAGGAAGAGTCCAAACTTCAGGCCTGAATACAAAATGGGCTCTCTTCTCAAGGTAAAATGCAGTTCATTGGCAGTGCAGTACCCTAGCATGCGCAAGGCCCGGGGCCCTGGGTTCTACCTTCAGTAATAGGGAGGGGTGGAGGTGGGGGTATGGAGAAAGGGGAGATTAAAAACACAAGGAGAGAGGGAATGAAAATGAATCCTAGATCAGCCTACCTGTGGCTTACATCTCTTACCCTCCCATGTATGATTTCACTTATAAAATGATATGTTGCTTAGCAGAGATACAGCAAAGAATATACAATTTCAAATATACAGAAGATTAGACCTGCCCACAATAAACAATGTGACTACTCATGTAATCCAGCTGCCCTTGAACTAGCTACATAGCTGAGGATGATTTTGACCTTTGGCTCCTCCTCGACACTTCTGAGTCTTTGGAATTACAAGCATGTTTTATTTATGCAGTGTATGAAGTTCAACCCAGGGCCTCATATATTGTTCCCGCGTCCAAACAAGTGAACTACATTCCCAGCCATATGGCACTCATCTGCTATGTAAAATACTGAAACAAGTTGATTTATATGTCATTAAACTGAACTCACTATACTACTACTTAGTATGCTTGACTGTAGGATTCTTGAAGGAATGAGTGAAAGAGTCAACTTTTACAGTTTCTTCTGCTCTAAGAACAAGGTGACTGAAGACAATACAGTCACAGAGTGGCTTAGGGAGAAGTGAAGGCCACGCCGCATAACACAACACTTATGCAGTCTGTCAAAATCCTGGCGTGAAAAATGGCTCTTCAGCAAACAGGCTCTACTACCACACAGGCAGATTCTACTAACAGCTAAGTAAGTCATCAGAGACAGTTTAAAAAAGCTAGAACCAGAAATCAAGACAGCCTTAAAAAATGGATGAGAACTGAAATGACATTAAACATGTACAATGCTGGAACAGTGATTGTTCCCACATCACTTAGCAGCGTTTGGGGGTGGAGGGGGAAACATTTAAAAAAACACTTATTTTTATGGTAAAAGCAGGATCTGAAACACAAATATTCACTAACAGGGAACACCAAGCCACATGCAATATTTGATATATTTGTATGTCGATATTTCTTAGAGTACTATGATATTAATGGAAATGCAGAAGAACAAAACTACAAAAGGATGGGCCAGCAAGATGAACCAGTGAGTAAAATCACTTGCTGCACAATATGGCTTAAGTCTGATCCCTAAAACCCACATAAAGGTAGAGAGAACTGACTCCAACAACGTATCTTCTGACCCATATGCAACATGCCCTGCACTCTCACACACACACACACTAATAAATAAAAGTTTAAAAATAAAGTGGAGAAGGAAATGGTTGTGTCCCCTGCATGCACATTCCAAGGCTCAACTGTGAGGGTGTGTCACAATGTGCTACTTTCTCCAAACTCAGCAGCTCCAGCTCAATTGTTAGTTTTAAGACTGCTGCTAGGATTGCAAGCTGGTAAAACCACTCTGGAAATTAGTTTGGTGATTCCTCGGAAAATTGGACATAGAGCTCACTACCTGAGGACCCAGTTATACCACTCCTGGGCATATATCCAGAAGATGCTCCAATATGTAATAAGGACACATGCTCCACTATGTTATAATAGCCAGAAGCTGGAAAGAACCCAGATTCCCCTCAACATAGTAATAGATACAGAAAATGATGTACATTTACACAATGGAATACTACTCAGCTATGAAAAACAATGACTTCATGAAATTCTTAGGCAAATGGATGGAGCTAGATAATATTATCCTGAGTGAGGTAATCCAATCACAAAAGAACACACATGGCATACACTCGCTGATAAGTGGATGGATATTAACCCAAAAGCTCGGAATACCCAAGATACAACTCAAAGACCACATGAAGCTCAAGAAGGAAGACTCAAGTGGAGATATTTTGATCCTTATTGGAAGGTGGATCAAAATACCCATGGCTCACAGCCAACCAATAGACTGAGCATAGGGTCCCCAATGGAGCAGCTAGAGAAAGGACCCATAGAGCTGAAGAGGTTTGCAGCCCTGCAGGAGAAATAATATGTACCAACCAGTACCCCCAGAGTTCCCAGGGACTAAACCACCAACCAGAGTACACATGGAGGGACCCATGGCTCCAGCTACATAGGTAGCAGAGGATGTCCTTTTCAGACATCAGTGAGATGCGAGGCCATTGGCCCTTTGAAGGCTCAATGCCCCAGAGTAGGGGAATGCCAGTCAGGAAAGTGGGGAAGGGGGTTGGTGAGAAGACGGATGGGGAATGGACAGGGGGTTTTTGGAGTGGTAACGAGGAAAGAGGATGTCATTTGAAATATGAATAAAGCAAATATGTAATAAAAAAGACATATAGATAGAGCATTTCTACTTCAGCCACAAAAATGTTCTTAAGTCCCCAGCACAATTTATTTTACTAACAGGAGATTAAAATGATATCAGAAATCGAGTTATGAAGATATTTATTACACAAAACTACATTTTCTTAGTTTATGATTCTTGGACTACACTGTTGTATATTGAAGTGCTAGAGCAGTACTGTCCTATAGGAATACAAACAGTTCCATATGTGTTTTAAATTTTTCTAGTAGTTGTAGTAAAGTGAAAAACTGAGGTGTAATTTTAACAAATTATATGTGTACCACGAGCCAGCTAGAGTCATCAGAGAAAGGAGCTTCAGTTTGAAAAATTCCATGAGATCCAGCAGTAAGGCATTTTCTCAATTAGTAATCAACTGGGGTTGGGGGCACCCTATTGTATGGGCTGGTGGTCCTGATCCTGGGTTCTACAAGTAGTCAGCCTGAGCAGGCCATGAGGAGCAAGCCAGTAAGTAGCACCCCTGCTGGGCCTCTGCATCAGCAGCTACCTCCGGACTCTAGCCCTGCTTGAATTTCTGTCCTGATTTGCTCCAGTGACTATGGTATTGAAGGATAAGTGGAATAAACTCTTTCATCGTTGTTAACTTCCTTTTTGACCATAGTGTTTTATCACAGTAATAAAAACCTTAAGACAATAAGTGAACCTATATATTCAAGAAACACTGTAAATGTCATCATCATAAAAACTGTAATAAAATTGGTTGTTTATTTCTCTAAGTATTTAAAATACAGTTGTCATTATCACCATCTTTGGAGGGTCTTGCTTTGTGCGTGTATGTGTGACACACACACACACACACACACACACACACACACATATATATATATATATATATATATATATATATATATAGAGAGAGAGAGAGAGAGAGAGAGAGAGAGCCCAGGCTGGCCTAAGTACTGGGATTACAAGCATGAGCCACCATGACCAGTTTGCTGTGTACATTCTAAAGTGACATGGTATCTTATTTTGTACTCACTGCTTTTCATATTAACAAATAAGGCATATAAGTCTATATCACATTGCAAATAAAACCCACAATAAAAACCCACTCAGACTGAGGAAGAAGGATCACCTAAGCCCAGCAGTTGGAGGCCAGTCTGGGCAACAGAATAAAAGCCCATCTCAAAGGCAAAAACCAAGTCAAAAAAAAAAAAAGTACAGAGAAAGCAAGGCATGATACAGAGTCTGCAGGTGCTAAGTGATTTCCTCTCAGAGATGACTAAGAAAGGCCTCTTCTGTCTTATAAAGCTTAAAGCACATAAAAGGTCAGTTTACTTTTGGAAAGAAAAATGCTTAATTAAATGATACAGAGATCAAATCTACTTTTAAAAAACAACTTAAGAGTCCTATTTACTGGAACCTCAAAAAATGCAAACAAAGCGAATCCAGATTTTAAAAAACCTATTTGGAGAACCATGTTTTTACAAGGAGAATGTATTTTGACAATTATCCCTACCTCTATGTAAATTCTGACTAGATGACACAACTAGAATACCCATTGTCAATCTGAATAAAAACATATTCATCAAACATGAAGTGCTTGCAACGCTGCCGGAGGAGGCCTACTATAGCACGACAGAGGGAAGTTAGCCTAGCCCTGCCCCTCTTCCTTTCTGCTAGAGAGCCGGTTGCACATCATTATTCTCTGCTCACCCCCTCCAGCAAATGTGAGTGCAAATATTTCACTGTGAGACTGCTCTAAATCCTACAGCAACATAGCTTTATGTTTAGTTTTAAACTTCCTGACAGCCATATCAGAAAACAAGTACAGAAAAATTACAGTTTCCTTGAGTATACCCAAATAGTTTCAATATAAAACTCATTTAAGCTTTTGAGGAATATTGTATTTTTTATATAATCTCAAACCAGTATTATGCAAACCCAGTGCTGGGAATTGAATGTCGACTCCCTCGTGTGTAAAAGCCAAGTCCTCTACCACGGAGTTATAGCTCTACTTTAAACCCAGACTATATTTTACATTTTCAACTCCAGTTGGACTATCATTTTTATGCTCAATAGTAACGTGTTACTGTATGCTACTATACTGAACTGCACAGCTCCTGTAGTCCCACTATTAACATGTATTCCTCTGGTGTATCTTCCCAACACCCATGGTGTCTGCCCTTAAGTCTCACCAACCAAATACATCCTCAAAAAGCCTTCACACCAAAGTCTACAAAATGTGAGAGTGTGTGTGTGTGTGTGTGTGTGTGTGTGTGTGTTTGAGTGAGTGTGGGTGTGTGTGTGTGTGTCCATCACTCTCTACCTTACTTCCTGGGACAGGTGGGTACTAGGAACAGAATTCATGCTTCTGTAGCAGGCAAGTCTCTAGGCCCTGATGTCCTTGATATGGTCTTACACTACTAATCTGTATTATAATCAATTATTTTGTTAGAGGCATGAAAAAATAAACATGAAAATATTACTCCTTCTATCAAGGAGCTTATAACCTAGTCAATCAGAGGCATAAAAGGGACACAGAAGAATCCAGAAGAATAGAGTCCAGAAGCTGAAAGCTGTGAACAGTTTTTATTATGCAGGCTTGTGTGCCAGTTCTATCACTTAAAGTCTCTTTGGTCTCAAGTAAATGAGCTTCACACACATGTCTACTAGTTGATAAATGAGACCACTCATGGCATTTCAGGATTAAAAGTAATAATCCAATGAGCTTATGATGACTAAGATACAATGAGCTCACAAGGATCAGTTACCATTGCTATGTCTTAGTATGAACCTGCACATAATTATTTCTTTACTGGATGATCAGCCCTAATACATGAAGATCATTAGAATACAAACAAACTATATTGAGTTTCCAGACTCAGGAATCTTTAATAGCATCCAAAAAAGATTTTCAGAAGGAAATAACAATTTGGGTCATATACAACAATAGACTTAGGGACAGAAATCAAAGAGAAACATGCCAGGAATTAAAGTAAGGAAACTAGATAAAGGCTGAATACCAGCCACTCGTTAATGCGGGATTAGTAAAACCCTATACGTTACTGAGAGATTGTACCAAAAGAGAAAAATGTAACTGTAAAGGTCATACTTCTTTTCAATTCAAGGAACTTTCCTCCTATATAGAGAAATATGTTACTGAAATATTATAAAGAAGATAAAAGTCTTTAATAAAATGACTGCTGTTAACAATAGAATCTGGTACAGTGTCCACCATCAGATTTTTCTGCTCTCAACCTTCAAGATCAGTGTGCTCACTGGACTGTTCTAACATCGTTGCAAAACGGCAAAAATAGCAGGCTTTTTAACTGACCAGAACCTGTGCATTTTTACCTTCTCAGTAGTTCTCGCCAGCTGCATAGCCTGCCCGGCCCTCCCAACAGTTCTCTCGTCTGTATCTGGAGTTTACAACGTGGCATCCGTTTGTCTTCAGCTGAGCTGTGCTGAACTAGTGAACTATCATTTATAAGATACAGTTCACCGCATTGTAACCTCAGTGGACTTGATATTAGAACCTGTGGTGATAGCTATCCTTGGTTGTCAACCTGGGATAACCTAAAACACCAAAAATAGAGGACACATCTCTGATTTTGCATAATTGGATGTAGGAAAATCTATTTCTAATCCAGATCTTTAAGGTAGGAAGATACACCTTTACTCCAGTTATTTGAGCTGGGAAAAAACACCTCTAATCTTCTGCTTGAACCCATGTAGGGACATGGAAGGAAGCTTATGCTCTGCCTGCTTGTTCTCAGCTCACTAGTCCATCCCTTCACTATCATTAGAGCCTCCTTCTCTGGGATTCCAGAGCATGCTGATGACATCCAGCCTCATAAATTGTGCAACTGGACTCTTTGACTTTCCTTTCATAGCAAGCCATTGTTGGATTAGCTAGACTGCAGCCTATAAATCATTCTAATAAACACAAATATATATAATAAATATATTCATTATACACACATGTATACATATATAGATATACATATATTCATATATACATGTGGCGATTCTTTCTACAAATTCTATTAGAGAACCCTTATTCTGGTCAGTCTTCGCTTAATCCAAAGAAAGCCTTTACCTGAAACCTTGACAGTTCTGAGTTAAAGAACGGTTGAGCATCATTACAGCCCGAGGTAAAAATTGTTAGCTGTGTTTACAAAAGCAAAACTGATTATCAGTATGTCTGTCTTTCTGTACCATTCCTAGTACCTTGATGCTGTGTATGAAAGGTTTGGATTTTCTGTCACAGATTCCCAAATAAGTTCATCAAAAGTACTTACTCACCTCCTACATTTGGGGCACTATTCATGGTACTAGGGATAGAACAGGTCATATAATGTACAATTACACGATTTCTGATGCCTAACACTTCACCCACTTTATTGTTTTCATTCTGTTCTTACAATAAGGAACTTGACAGTCACAGTCACTAATCTCAGACCCCCAATGTCCAAACCACAGACAGCTGCTGTTTTCCTGGACTTCCTGACCATTCAGAAAGGAAGAATAACCTTTCAAGTTGTGGAGAATTTCACTCCACAATTACTCTTTACTGTTGAAAAACAGAGATGTTGTGCAGTACATAGCCACCAGTGATGCACTGTAAGTTATAACTAGGCATTTCCTCTGTGATGATTAAATGAACTTTCTAGGTTTTTGTCTAACATAGAACTAAGAGATCTGAGAAAAACCTGGCAATAAAATATAGTTTTTTAAAAAAAGGAAAGAAAAAAGTTAAAAACAGAGAGAGAGAGAGAGAGAGAGAGAGAGAGAGAGAGAGACTGAATTCACTTAGCAGTTAAGAACGGCATTCCAGATCTACAAACTTCTCTCCAACCCACCTCACTCCAATCTCATCTCAAGAGTGACTTCCCTTTACCAAATATTATTACAGGCTAATTATTTTTCTTCCTTTAAAACTTGAGCTGACAAACACAACTGAACTTTGCTTATGGGTCCCCCGCTACTAAGTAATGGTGAGAAGGTGCAGTTGAGGCCTCGGGGAAGATGGGGATCCCAAAGGGGAGGGGTCAAGATGGTGCAGCGCCCAACTGGAGTCCAGGTAACTTGGAGGGTTATTCTTGCTTTCCGAACGGTCAGCAACAGCCATACCTAGGTTTCCCTCACTTCTGCAGAGGCCCAGCGCTTCTCCTCCCTAGTCAGGTGACAATTTTGAGTGAGACTTTTCTCCCCAGCCTCTGGATCCTGCGCTCTGCAATGCCAAGGCCAAAGCTCACAGAGGCAACACCCCACAGAGACCTACAGCTCCAGGTCTCCTCTAGTCCCTCGAGCTCCCCAGTCCCTGTTGCTCGCTGCAACCATCACTCACCTGCGACCCCGGGGGCACCTCTGTCTGATCGCCCTTAGGGTGCTGGAAAAGAGATGCTTCATGGAGCCCCCGCCCACCAACTTCTGCCGGCCTCGATTGGCTGAGATGGCTGTTGCTCATGGGTTGCAGCTAATCCATTTGTCCAGGGGGGATTGCCACTCTGCCTGAGAGCCCGCCTCAGGCCAGGCCTCACAATGGGAATCGAGTCCCAAACCGGTTCCGGGTTAGTGCCCTGGACACCGCCCCGAAGTGATTCGCCTCCTGTTCAGCGCTCCCTCTTTGCCACGTGGCGCTGTCAATCAAGCGTGCTCTAGCAAAGGATTGGTCCCTAGAGACAGGCTGGCCTCGCTGCTCCGCCCCATGAGGGCGCACCGCTGCAACTCCAAACTCCGCTCCTGTCCTTGACCCTCAACCGATTTCAAGGCCCAGGAAAGATGGAAACCCTCAAATACTCACCTAGCTGCGGTCTCCGTGGACCGCCACCTCTGACATCGCCTTTGCGGTTTTTAAATCAAAGAATCGTTTTTTGCTCTTGGAACGTTTGGCTTGTGGACGGTTTCTCCAGTGTTCTCTGTCTCTCCTCCCCATGATCCCGGGAGAGCCCTAGGGGCTGCTGACTCCACTCTCATTGTTATTGAACCTGGTTTCCCACTCCCTTCGTTTCAGGAATCTTCAGTTTCCCCTGAATAATATTAGTACCCATCCTCCCATAGCCCACTCCTCAAGTCAGAGTCAACCTGAGATGCCTGCAGTTTCTCCGGGGAAATTCTTCCTAATGTGCAAACTCCTTAGGCTTTTAAAATCCTAATCCTGCTTTTCTCTCAGGCTTCCCCACTCCCCCACCCCCCACCCCACCCCACCCCCCACCCCCCACCCCCACCCCACCCCACCCCACCCCACCCCACCCCACCACCCACAGCCCCACCCCACCTCCCACCCCCCACCCCACCCCACCACCCCACCACCCCACCACACCCCCACCACACCACCACACCACCCCACCACACCACACCCACACCCCCACACCCCACCCCACCCCCACACCCCACCACTAGTTCTTCGCTGCTCTTCTGAACTCTTTAGTGCCTTAGGGACTGCCTCTGCCTTGCTGGGTTTCCCACCCAGGAAGGCTTTCTCAGGATCAGAATTTATTTTGGAAATTATTTTCTAAAGTAACCCTTCCAGTTACTTCTCAGCTACTTCAATTCAGCTCTCCAGTATAGGTTTGCCAGATAAGAAAGGATACCAAGTTAAATTTGAATAACAATTTTCAGTGTTGCATTCGAGGAATTTTATTTGTTGACTCTGACAACCCTGTTCAAGTGAGATTTACCATAACCTATATTTTCCCCATTATAGCTCTGTTTTTTGTTTTTGTTTTGTTTTGTTTTGTTTTGTTTGGGGGGGGATTTGCATTGCAAAGCATCTAGCACATAATAGACATTTTATAAAAAGCTATAAATACATGACAAAATATTGTGTATAAATAACGAATCTTTAATGCTTATTTCTAGAAAAATACTTGCATAAACTATGAAGTATTTATAAACTATGGTCTTTGAAGATCAATGAACAGTTTCAAGATTTTTATTATAATTTTGCCTAAAGAGAACAAAATTGACTATTGTCATGTTGTGAGCGATACAGACACTTTGGTTTTTGGCATTTTTTGGTACAGAAAAGCTCACCTTTATGTAGAGCAAGCCGTTTAGGAACTTTACAATCCGCCTACCTCAGTAGCAACATAAACACCAGACACTTCTATCCTGTAGAGCAGGAATAAAAGTCCCCACCCCTAAATTCACTGCAATGAGTGAATGTTTAGCAGGTTAGCACTTTCTGGATTATCTTAGATGTCCTTGCCTTTACTACAGCTCTTTACTAACTTCTATGGAAGTCCTAGCAATACTACATCTGTAAGTTGTTACTTATTTGTATTTTACCCAAGTTCTTTGTTTGTAGAAGTGAAAGAGGTTGTGATTACCAGACACAATACAGATATTAGCAAAGTCTTACGTTTACTAGAAAGCTCACCTTCATCAACCTAACTGTTTACAGTTCTTCAGGGAAAGAGTTGCTCACAAGGTTCTTTGATTTGCTCAACTATAGAACTATGTACTGAAATTGTTTTCTGTAGAAAAACAACAGAGACACAGAAGTAGGGGATAAAAAGCACTGCATGATCTAGTAATAAATACATGTTTTTATCTATCTCCTCAACCACCTGAACAGGTCTTTCTTCTGCTTGACGTATTATTTATTGCAGACCATTTCAGTCCCTTCCATATTTATGTTGTGAAATTTTTTTTATTGGATATATTCTATATTTACAATTCATTTCCCTTTTTCTGGTTCCCCACCCCCAAAGGTCCCACATGCCCTATTCTCTCCCCCTGCTCCCTCATCCACCCCCTCCCACCTCACTGTTCTTGTACTCTCCCACAATGATACTTTGGTGCATTCTAGCACCAGTGTCCACTCCTTTCTTCTTGTGAGACATCACTTGGTATGTGATTTATGTCTTTGGTGTTCCAAGCTTCTAGGCCAATATCCACTTATCAGTGACTGCAGACCATGGGTATTCTTTTGAGACTGGGTCACCTCACTTAGTATGACATTCTCCAGCTCCATCCATTTCTCTAAGAATTTCATGAATTCATTGTTTCTAAAGGCTGAATAGTACTCCATTGTGTATATATACCACATTTTTTGTATCCATTCCTCTGTTGAGGGACATCTGGGTTCTTTCCAGCTTCTGGCTATTATAAATAAGGCTGCTATGAACATAGTGGACCATGTATCCTTATTGCATGCTGGGGAATCTTCTGGGTATATTCTCAGGAGTGGTATGGCTGGGTCCTCTGGAAGTATCACTTCCAGTTTTCTGAGGAACCGCCATATTGATTTCCAGAGTGGTTGGAAATCAGCTTGCATTCCCACCAGCAGTGGAGGAGCGTTCCTCTTTCTCCACATCCTCGCCAACACCTGATGTCTTCTGAATTTTTAATCTTAGCCATTCTAACTGGTGTGAGGTAAAATCTCAGGGTTGTTTTGATTTGCATTTCTCTAATGACTAATGATGTTGAACATTTTTTAAGGTGTTTCTCAGCCATCCGAATTTCTTCAGGTGAAAAGTCTCTGTTTAGCTCTGTACCCCATTTTTGGATAGGGTTATTTGGTTTTCTGGGGTCTAACTTCTTGAGTTCTTTGTATACATTGGATATTAGCCCTCTGTCGGATGTGGGGTTGGTGAAGATCTTTTCCCAATTTGTTGGTTGCTGATTTATCCTTTTGACAGTGTCTTTTGCCTTACAGAAACTTTGTAATTTTATGAGGTCCCATTTGTCTATTCTTGCTCTTAGAGCATAAGCAATTGGTCTTCTGTTCAGGAATTTTCCCCTGAGCCAATGTCCTCAAGGGTCTTCACCAGTTTCTTTTCTATTAGTTTTAGTGTGTCTGGTTTTATGTGGAGGTCCTTGATCCACTTGGAGTTGAGCTTAGAGCAAGGAGATATGAGTGGATCAATTCTCATTCTTCTGCATGTTGACCTCCAGTTGAGCCAGCACCATCTGTTGAAAAGGCTGTCTTTTTTCCACTGGATGTTTTCAGCTCCTTTGTCGAAGACCAATTGGCCATAGATGTGTGGGTTCAATTCTGGGTCTTTGATCCTATTCCATTGATCCGCCTCCCTGTCACTGAACCAATACCATGCTGTTTTTCATACTACTGCTCTGTAGTATTGCTTGAGGTCAGGGATATTGATTCCCCCTGAAGTTCTTTTGCTGTTGATGATAGTTTTAGCTATCCTGGGTTTTTTGTTATTCCATATGAATTTGAGAATTTCTCTTTCTAACTCTATGAAGAACTGAGTTGGGATTTTGATGGGGAATTGCGTTGAATCTGTATATTGCTTTGGGCAAGATTGCCATTTTGACTATATTAGTCCTGCCAACCCACAAGCATGGAAGATTTTCCCATTTTCTGATGTCTTCTTCAATTTCCCTCTTCAGAGACCTGAAGTTTTTGTCATATAAATCTGTCACATGTTTGGTTAGCTTCACTCCAAGATACTTTATATCATTTGTGGCTATTGTGAATGGTGTCATTTCCCTAATTTCTTTCTTGGCCTGCTTATCCTTCGCATATAGGAAGGCTACTGATTTGCTTGAGTTGATTTTATAGCCAGCCACTTTGCTGAAGTTGTTTATCAGTTGCAGGAGTTCTCTGGTGGAGGTTTTTGGGTCACTTAAATATACTATCATATCATCTGCGAATAGTGATAGTTTGACTTCTTCCTTTCCGATTTGTATCCCTTTGACTTCCCTCTGTTGTCGAATTGCTCGAGCTAGTACCTCAAGTACTATATTGAAGAGCTATGGTGAGAGGGGGCAGCCTTGTCTAGTCCCTGATTTTAGTGGGATTGCTTCAAGTTTTTCTCCGTTTACCTTGATGTTGGCTACTGGTCTGCTGTATATTGCTTTTACTATGTTTAGATATGGGCCTTGAATTCCTGCTCTTTCCAAGACCTTTAGCATGAAAGGATGCTGAATTTTGTCAAATGCTTTTTCAGCATCCAATGAGATGACCATGTGGTTTTTTTCTTTGAGTTTGTTTATGTAGTGGATTACGTTGATGGATTTCCGTATATTGAACCATCCCTGTATTCCTGGGATGAAGCCAACTTGATCATGATGAATGATCGTTTTGATGTGTTCTTGGATTCGGTTGGCAAGTATTTTATTTAATATTTTTGCATCAATATTCATAAGAGAAATTGGCTTGTAGTTCTCTTTCTTAGTTGGATCTTTGTGTGGTTTTGGTATCAGGGTAATTGTGGCTTCATAGAATGAGTTGGGTAGTGTTCCTTCTGTTTCTATTTTGTGGAATAGTTTGAAGAGTATCGGTATCAGGACTTCTTTGAAGGTCTGATAGAATTCTGCACTAAAACCGTCTGGTCCTGTGATTTTTTTGGTTGGAAGACTGTCTATGACCCCTTCTATTTCTTTGGGGGTTATGGGTCTGTTTAGACGATCTATTTGATCCTGGTTTAATTTTGGTATTTAGTAACTGTCTAGGAAATTGTCCATTTCCTCCAGATTCTCCAGTTGTGTTGAGTATAGGTTTTTGTAGTAGGATCTGATGATTTTTTGAATTTCCTCAGTTTCTGTTGTTATATCTCCCTTTTCATTTCTAATTTTGTTAATTTGAATACTGTCTCTGTGCCCTTTGATAAGTCTGGCTAAGGATTTATCTATCTTGTTGATCTTCTCAAAGAACCAGCTCCTGGTTTTGTTGATTCTTTGTATGGTTCTCTTTGTTTCAACTTGATTGATTTCATCCCTGAGTTTGATGATTTCCTGTCTTCTACTCCTGGGTGAAATTGCTTCTTTTTGTTCCAGAGCTTTCAAGTGCGCCATTAAGTTGCTAGTATATGCTCTCTCCTGTTTCTTTTTGGAGACACTCAGGGCTATGAGTTTTCCTCTAAGCACTGCTTTTGTTGTGTCCCATAGATTTGGGTATGTTGTGCCTTCATTTTCATTAAATTCTAAGAAATCTTTGATTTCTATCTTTATTTCTTCCTGGATTAAGGTATCATTGAGTAGAATATTGTTCAGCCTCCACGTGTCTGGGGATTTTCTGTTCTTTTTGTTGCTATTGAAGAACACTCTTACTCCATGGTGATCTGATAAGAGGCATGTGATTAGTTTGATCTTTTTATATTTGTTGAGATCTGTCTTGTGTCCAATTATATGGTCGATCTTGGAGAAGGTACCATGAGGCGTTGAGAAAAAGGTATAGTCTTTTGCTTTAGGGTGAAATGTTCTATATATATATCTATTAAATCCAATGGGTCCAAAGTTTCAATGAGTTTCTCCGTGTCCCTGTTTAGTTTCTGTTTTCCTGATCTGTCCACTGAGGATAGTGGAGTATTGAAGTCCCCCACAATCATTGTGTTAGGTGCGATGTGTGCTTTGAGCTTTAGTAAAGTTTCTTTTATGAATGAGGGTGCCCTTACATTTGGAGCGTAGATGTTTACAATTGTGAGTTCTTCTTGGTGGATTCTTCCTTTGACTAGCAAGAAGTGACCTTCTGTGTCTCTGATGACTTTGGGTTGAAAGTCAATTTTATCTGATATTAAAATGGCTATTCCAGCTTGCTTCCTGTGACCATTTGCTTGCAAAATTGTCTTCCATCCTTTTACTCTAAGGTAGTGTTTGTCTTTGAATCTGAGGTGTGTTTCCTGTAAGCAGCAAAATGTAGGGTCCTGTTTCCGTATCCAGTCTGTTAGTCTATGTCTTTTTATTGGGGAGTTGAGTCCATTGATGTTAAGAGATATTAAGGAATAGAGATTATTACTTCCTGACATTTTTGATGTTATTTTTGTTTTTGAGTAGTTATCTTCCTTTGAGTTTGATGGAAGAAGGTTACTGTCTTGCTTTTTCTTGGGTGCAGTTTCCTTCCTTGTATTGGAGTTTTCCTCCTATTATTCTTTGTAGAGCTGGGTTAGTAGAAAGCTATTGTGTAAATTTGGTCCTGTCATGGAATATTTTGATTTCTCCATCTATGTTGATTGAGAGTTTTGCTGGGTATAGTAGTCTTGGCTGACATTTGTGTTCTCTTAGGGTCTGCATGAGGTCTGCCCAGGATCTTCTAGCTTTCATGGTTTCTGGAGAGAAGTCTGATGTGATTCTGATAGGTCTTCCTTTATATGTTACTTGGCCTTTTTCTCTTGCTGCCTTTAATATTCTTTCTTTGTTTAGTACATTTGGGGTTTTGACTATTATGTGACGGGAGGTGTTTCTGTTCTGGTCCAGTCTGTTTGGAGTTCTGTACGCTTCTTGTATATTCATGGGCATATCTCTCTTTAAGTTAGGGAAGTTTTCTTCCATAATTTTGTTAAATATATTTGCTGGCCCTTTAAGTTGTAGATCTTCACTCTCATCTATCCCTATAATGCTTAAGTTTGGTCTTCTCATTGTGTCCTGGATTTCCTGGATGTTTTGGGTTACAAGCCTTTTGGATTTTGCGTTTTCTTTGACTGTGGAGTCAATGGTTACTACATTATCTTCAGCATCTGAGATTCTTATCTCTATCTCTTGTATTTTGTTGTTGATGTTTGCATCTATGACCCCTGATTTCTTCCCAAGGTTTTCTATCTCCAAAGTTGCCTCCTTTTGTGATTTCTTAGTTTTTTCTACCTCTGTGTTCAGATCTTGGATGGTTTTGCTCAGTTCCTTCATTTGTTTGTTTGTGTTTTCATGTAATTCTTTAATATATTTTTGTGCTCCCTCTTTCATGACTTCTGCCTGTTGTTTCAATTTCTCCTGCATTTCTTTAACTGATTTTCTCATTTCCTCTTTATTGGTTTCTGTCTGTTGTCCCATATTCTCCTGGAGTTCTTTAAGTGTTTTTTTTGTGTTTGCATTGTAAGAGCTTCTACCCTATTGATGTTCCCCTGCATTTCTTTATGAGATTTGTTTTGTCTTTTTTGTGTTCCTCTAGGAGCATCATGACCTGTGCTTTTATATCTAACTCTTGTTTTTCTGGTGTGCTGGGCTATCCAGGACTTGCTGTGGTTGGCGAATTGGGTTCAGATGGTGTCATATTGCCTTGATTTCTGTTAATAAAGTTCCTACGTTTGCCTTTTGCCATCTGTTTATCTCTGGAGTTAGTTGGTCTTATTGTAGATGGCAGCCCCACTGAAAGCACAGTGCGCCTGTCCCCAGGGGACAGTGACCTTTGCTGAGCTGTTGGTACCCGGATCTGCCGATCTTTTCTGGCTCTGGGTGCGGGCCAGAGCCTGGCTGCGTTGTCTGTGCTATACTACACTAGCTCTCAGTCCAAGCCTCTGACTCCAGCTGCTAGAATTCCGCGCCCTGTCCCGAGGCAAGATGGCCCCTCTCTGCCAGCCTGCCTGGAGAGCCGGTCCTATGTTGTGAAATCTTAATCCTAGGTGTTTGGAAATGAGGCCTTTGGAGATAATTCTGTCCTGAGAGTGGAATCTTCTTAAGTGGAGTTAGGGCTCCTATAAAAGAGGATCTGATATTTTCCTTTTCCCTTTATGCCTTATAGGACCTAGCTAGACGGCAACCATCTACACAGTTCCAAAGGCATAGTGTAAGACTCTGAGTTGTTCACTCAGGAGGTCCCCTGTAAGCTAAGGCTCGCCAGAGTCAGGAATTGGTGCAAAAAACAAGAATTTATTGTTCCAACACATTTGGGTCACCCTGCACATGGATAGAGAAAACAACCTCCACTGAGCCTTTTATACAGTTCTCAAACAAAAACCATTAGTCACAATGTGATTGGCAGAACAGTGTGACTTTTAAATTGATTGGTCTTTAGGGAATGAGGTAGGTGGCCAATGGTCAAGGAATATGTCTATGAGCTCTAGGCCTCCCTACCCACAGGTGGCTAGTGGGTGATGGGCAATTCCTCCTCCCTGTGGTCTGAGGAATGCAATTATCCCTTCCCTTGGGAGGGGGGATACCTATGTTCTTTATGACCTTTCTCTTTCAGGAGGGAGGGGTCTGGTGGAATTTTCTAAAGTTTCTGCGCTGACGTCTTCATTAGTATCTGCCAGCACAAAGACCTTGGACTTTCCAGCCTCTGTCATTGTGTTAAATGGATATTGACTGATGAAACCACCTAGTCTCTCTCTCTCTCTCTCTCTCTCTCTCTCTCTCTCTCTCTGTGTGTGTGTGTGTGTGATAGCAAGTTGAGTGTACTAAACTACTGTTCATACATATGTACTAAAATCTGAAATTTAAATACAGCTAATAGAACTCAAATGTGGGAAATTCTGTGATTAATTAGTTTTGATAGAATTCTGAGTTCATAAAAAGATAAACTAGAAGAGTATTTTATTATCATACTTTTACATATAATCTTAATTCCTCTTACCATGGTTATTATTAATGATAACTTTCACTTTGTCTATTAGTGAAAACCTATGATTCCCACGCCTCAAGTGGCACACAGTTGTCTCCCCTGCACTCTCTCTTCTGAAAGGCATGTTGTCACTTCCAGTATAGTGCTCTTTTATATTGAACCACTTGATTTATCTAAAACATTCAAAAGACCAAAAGCATACAGTAGAAGACTTTTATTTTCTTAATTTTTCTCATTCCTAATAACCTGCTCCTTGGAAATTGATCACTAGCCTTTTCACAATAATGTCTCCATTTTTCCTTGCTATTTCATTCTTACTGTTTCTCCATCACTTTACATTCTAATTTCTTCCTAGTTATTAGAATGTGTATATTTTTAGACCATGTATAATCAAAGTGGGTGTAGATGATAATGTACTAGATAGAAAAAAAATTCTGGTTTTCAGTCATGAGTTTAAAAGCAGATAAGTCATACAGTATATTTTAAATGCAAAAATATCCTAGAAACCTTCAAGTTTTACATACACACACACACACACACATATATATATATATATATATATATATATACATATATTTTTAAAAAATCTGTTCCCTTTCACGTACATTCATCAGCTTGATTAAAGTATAGCAAAAATATATGTCATATTCTATATTTTTCTGGTAAACAGCACTCCAAAATATCATGTACGTTGATATCCCCAGCGCTTCATTCCTCTTAGGGAATGAGAAGGGCTTTATTTTAATAGAATTTGGAACAGCATCAGAATCCAAGGTTTCATTACTATAGCAAGAGAACAATGGAAACACTAAATGTCAAATAAATTCAATGTTACCATAGTAACAGTCAAGTGATTTAACAAATACATTTACTTTTCCAGTCAGTTTCTTTAATGCTGTCCTTTATATGAATACTCAAAAGTGGGGGAAAGTTCAAAATGATTTTTAAAAGAAAAGCTTTTCAACAGACAAACGCAATTGTTTCATTCTCCATCATGTTAAAAACAAAAACAAAAACGGAAAAAAAAAAAAACAAAACCAAAAAACCCTCACAACCCAAAGAACAGCTTGTAGTGGAAATAGAAAGTCTCCATTTTGTTCCACTCTGCTCTGTATTCATCATTTTTCTTATTTACTGTCAGGCAGATTGAAACACATCATTTAAAGAATGTCTGCACTGCTGTTGCCTGAAATTTCAAACCACTTTCCCTGCGCCTCTGAATAGAGGTAATTTTGCCTTATGAAAAGAGGAGACTATCTGTTCCCCTAGACCCAATCCCCCAGGCTCCTCCCAAGGTCTGAAAGCCCTCCCACTCCCCCCAACCCGTCCCCGCCATGCTTCCACAGCTCATCCTTTCTGTCCTTCCCTATCCCCACTGGTTGTTAGTCCAGCCCCAAACTCAGGTAGACACCCCCTCCCTGCTCAACCACAGGCCACTCTAAGACAGGAAACAAGGTGTGCTGGCTGTGGAGATTCTCTCTACTCCCCCCAGTCCCTTAGGCTCCTCCCAAGATCTGCAAGGGAACACCATCTACAGCTTCCACTCTACCCAGACTACTTCTCTTGTACAACCATGGAACCATCCCTTCCTGACCTCCCTACCCCAATGTATTGCTTTATCCCAGCTTCCAACACGAGCAGGCATTTGCTGTGAAGCCAACAGCAGATTAGGCAACTAATACTGGAAATGTATAACCATCACACTTTCTGAAAATCCAGAGGAAATCAAAGCCAAGGAACAAAACACCCACCCAACAAAGAACACTCTATTTTATCACAAAGGCACTTACTCAGCCATGTTCAGTGTACCTCTATTCATAATATCCAGAAACTGAAAACAATCTATATATCTCTTAACAAAAGAAAGAATAAATGGAGTATTACTCAGCTGTTAAAAAAAATGAAACCATGAAATTTGCAGGCAAATGGATGGAACTAGAAAAAAATCATCCTGAATGAGGTAACCCAGACCCAGAATGACAAATATGGTATGTATTCCCTTATAAGTTCATTTTAGCAGTTAAGTAAATGATCACCATGCTACAATCCATAGACCTAACCAATCAAGGTTAAGTAAAGGGGATGAGTCTAGGAGGGGAGACAGACACGTGGATCTCCCTGGGAAAGGGAAACTGGATAGATTCTGCAGTTGGACTGGAGACAGGTAGAGATTGAAAGGTGAGGTGTCAAGTAGCAGAGAAAATGGAACAGGAGGAGAGAATGAAGGGAAAGAAGGCTGGAGATGCTGGACATTTGGAATGAAATGGACACCTAGTATACTGGGAATGATCTGGAATCTGTCTCAGTTGACCATCTCTTATAGCCTGGCAAGGCTTCCAATGGTGGAACTGGCTGCATTCAATTCAGTTGTTTGCCAAGGAGTCTCTTGAAGATCTCCGAACAATCCAGGCTAATTTGGGAATAGAAGGGTTACTCTCTGTAAACAGTCTGGCTCAGTTGCCAAAGACATCATCCACATAGCTCTTTGACCATGAAAGGTTGAGGTGGTCCCCACATGGGGATTTCACCCCCACACTCTAGTCTCTGTTATGGGAAGGTGGTCTGTAAGTGATGGAAAGAGACAGATGAACAGCAACCAAACCACAAACTTTGACTAACAATCTGTACTGCTTTCAAGATGTGATGGGGCAATGGTGATGCAGAACTTGTACAAACATCCAACCTATGACTAATTTAACTTGAAGCCCAACACTGCTTAGATGGCCAGGAAACAGAGACTGAATATCCCAGAAATTTAGGGTAGAACCAAACATAACTGGTATTTTAGAAAAAAAGAAAAACAATCAAAAACAAAACAGCAAAATGATTTCTAATGATTTCTGATGATTTGTGGTGTATTTGTAGATCAGTGCCTTATCCAGTCCTCAACAGAAAATCTTCTGGCAGCAGATGGGAGCTGATGTAGAGACCCACAGCCAGATATTATGTGAAGAGAGAGTCTAAAATCATGGGAGAGGGGTGCAGAAAGATTGTCGGAATCAGAGCTGAAGGAGGACACCAGAAGAACATGGCCAACTGAATCAATGAAGCACAGTGCTCATGGGGTCAGAGACTGAAGAGGCAAGCATGGAGACTGCATCAAGTCCTCTGTCTACATGTTGTGACCAGTAATGATCATTCTGGCAACAAGAAATATTCCTAGGTACACTTGTGCTCTCTACACTTTGTCCTCAGTATTAAATAGTAGCATGTACACTATATCTTTATTAAAATTATAGATCAGTCTATTGTTTACCAGTTGTGCCTGCCAGATTTGTTCATTCAACAAAAATTTGTTGAAGCTCAAATAAAATTTTCTACACTCATGGGCCTGTGTGAAAGTCTATGACTTCTACCATAGATTAAGCAATGCATAAATCCTGCTTATTTTGAGATTTTTAATTCTGCTTTTCAGTCAGGTTCCTGGCAGCTTTATAAGCCCTATATGCCTCTGCTTTTCTACCTGATTCTTGCCTCTGCTTCATCCTGAAAGCACCTTTAAGTATCTGAAAGTATACAAAGTGTAAAAGCCATGATTATTTTATAATAAACATAATTGAAAGGAGATATATTTGTGCAGGTTTTATACCTGCACTTTAATAAAAAATTATTCACAATTTTTTATGTTACTAGAAACCATAAAAGAAGATCAGCAAGACACTGAAGATTAGAAAAACATGAGACAATAACAACAACTAAACTAAAAGAAAATGCCAATCCCTTTAATCATGAGGAAAGGGGGACAACATTAGGCAGAAATGTAGAGAAGGAACATTTCTCTGTCATTAATTACTCACTACTGAGGCATTTACTAAGAGGTATATTACTTGTTTTTTTTTCTGCTGGCCATTTTATTACACTTGTTTGCATTCATGTCTTTGGCCTTTGGACATTATTTTAAATTATTGATGAAAGGTGTGTGTCTTCCTTGGTTTATGTAGAAAACTAAATTAATTTTGTATCATTGTTGACTGGAGTCACAACATATTTCAAGCCACTTTTTAAAAGCTTTGGACAATGCTTTTTCCTGGGGGACAAGAATAAGTATGGTCACTTTGTCATTTTAATTCTCTCTCATTCCCAAATCTAGTCAGTATGTGATACTCATTTTTGTGTTTTAAAATAACTGAATTATCCAACTTCCTTGACAATCTTAACCTAAAAGAATATATGGCCAGTTGTGGTGGCGCACGCCGGTAGGATTTGCTAAAGGAGGCAGAGGCAGGAGGATTACGAGTTCGAGGCCAGCCTGGGCTACACATTAAAAAAAAAAAAAAGAATATGTGCTGTTCCAGATAACCCAATGCTCCAGTATATCATATTTGAGCCAACTAAGACCTCAGCTTGCTTTCCACTTCCTCCGCTTCTGTTTCATGTTGTGCTTTTCTCATGTTTTTCATTTATTAAAATAATAAAGTTTATTTTAAAATATACAACTCAGTTTTGAAATTTTTAAGTCATCAAAATAATTTATAATAGTTAAATGATGCCTACATATACATGATACCTTATGAAACTAAAAGTAATATGCACTCAACCAGTTTTAAAATGTATTTGGAATATTAAACATGATAGAAGTAGAAAAAAATCTATTATGAAGTCCTCTATGAAAGGAAAATGTGACAAGTTCCTGATTAGACAGAAACCATTCCATCTCCAAGGGAGAAGACACCGGGTAACTGTGGCTTCATAGAATAAATTGGGTAGTGTTCCTTCTGTTTGTATTTTGTGGAATAGTTTGAAGAGAACCAGTGTTAGGTCTTCTTTGAAGTTCTGATAATAGTATTCTGCACCAAACCTATCTGGTCCTGGATTTTTTTGGGGGGGTGGTGGTGTAAGGAGACTTTTAATGAGTGCTTCTATTTCTTTAGGGGTTATGGGACTGTTTAGATGGTTTATCTGGTCCTGATTTAACTTTGGTATTTGGTATCTGTCTAGAAAATTGTCCATTTCATCCAGATTTTCCAGATTTGTGGAATATAGGCATTTGTAGTAGGATCTGATGATATTTTGAATCTCCTTAGTTTTTGTTGTTATATCTCCCTTTTCACTTCTGATTTTGCGAATTAGGTTAGCAAAACTTAGCCATCTGGTTGTTCTAGCTAAGAGTGTATCTATATTATTGATTTTCTCAAAGAACTACTGATTTTGTTGATTCTATATATAGCCCTTTTTGTTTCTACTTGGTTGATTTCAGGCCAGAGTTTGATTGTTTCCTGCAATTTACTTCTCTTGGGTATATTTGCTTCTTTTCATTCTAGAGCTTTCAGCTGTACTGTTAAGCTGCTAGTGTATGCTCTCTCCAATTTCTTTTTGGAGGCACTCAGAGCTATGACTTTTCCTCTTAGCACTGCAGTTGTTGTATTCCATAAGTTTGGGTATGTTTTGCCTTCATTTTGATTAAATTCTAAAGTCTTTAATTTCTTCCTTCCTTCCTTCCTTCCTTCCTTCCTTCCTTCCTTCCTTTCTTTCTTTCTTTCTTTCTTTCTTTCTTTCTTTCTCTCATTCTTCCGTGGACAAGTTGTCATTGAGTAGAGCATTGTTCAGCTTCCATGTGTATGTGGGCTTTCTATTATTTTTGTTGCTATTGAAAACCATCCATAGGTCGAGGTGATCTGATAGGATGTATGGGATTATTTCTATTTTTTATTAGATATATATTTTTAATTAGGTATATTCTTTATTTACATTTCAAATGTTGTCCCCTTTCTTGATTCCTCCCTGCCCCGAACATCCCATAAGCCATCACCCCTTCCCCAGTCAACCCTCTCCAGATTCCCTGTCCAGTATTCCTCTACACTATGGCATCATGTCTTTCCAGGACCAAGGGTCCCACCCCAATTTGGTGTCTAACAAGACCATCCTCTGCTGACAATGTGTCTGGAGACATGGGTAACTCCATGTGTACTTTTTGATGGACGGTTTTGTCCCTGGGGGCCCTGGAAGTACTGGGTGACTCATATTGTTGTTCCTCCCATGGCAATGCTGGAAACCCCTTCAGCTCCTTGGGTCCTATCTCTAGCTCCTCCATTGGGGACCCTGTACTCAGTTCAATGCTGGCTGGGAGTGCTCCCCTCTGTATTTGTCATGCACTAGGAGAGCCTCCCAGGTGATAGCTATATCTGGCTCAGGTCAGCCAGCACTTGTGGGTCCCCATAATAGTGTCTAGGTTTTGTAACTGTATATAGGATGCATCCCTAAGTGGGGTAGTCTCTGGGATGGTCTTTCCCTCACACTCTGCTCAACATTTTTTCTTTATGTCTGCTTCTGTGTGTAGTAATTTTCCCCTTTCTACAAAAGATCCAAGGATCCATTCTTCCTCCTTCTTGAGCATCATTTGATATGTGAATTGTGTCCTGGGTATTCCAAGCTTCTAGGCTTATATCCACTTATCAGTGAGTGCATACCATGAGTGTTCCTTTGTGATTGGGTTACCTCACTTAGGATGATATTCTCCAGTTCCATCCATTTGTCTAAGAATTTCATGAATTCATTTTTTAATGGCTGAATAGTACTCTCTCTCTCTCTCTCTCTCTCTCTCTCTATATATATATATATATATATATATATATATATATATATCACATTTTTAATCCATTATTCCGTTGAGAGACATCTGGGTTCTTTCCAGCTTCTGGCTATTATAAATGGGGCTGCTATAAACATAGTGAAGCATGTGTCCTTATTACATGCTGGAGAATCCTCTGGCTTTATGCCCAGGAGTGATATGCCCAGGGTCCTCCAGTAGTTTTATGCCCACTTTTCTAAAGAACCGCCAAACTGATTTCCAGAGTAGTTGTACCAGCTTGCAACCCCACCAGCAGTATAGGAGTGTTCCTTTTTCTCCACAACCTCTTCAGTACTTACTGTCTCCTGAGTTTTTGATCTTAGCCATTCTGACTGGTGTGATGTGGAATCTCAGGGTTGTTTTGATTTGCATTTCCCTGATAACAAAAGATGTTGAACATTTCTTTATGCGATTCTCTGACATTTGGGTTTCCTCAGGTGAGAATTCTTTATTTAGCTCTATACTCCATTTTTAGTAGGGTTATTTGGCTCTCTGGAGTCTAACTTCTCGAGTTCTTTATATATATTGGATATTAGCCCTCTTTTGGATATAGGGTTGGTAAAGATCTTTTCCCAATTTGATGGTTGCTGCTTTGTCCTATTGACAGTGTCCTTTGCCTTACAGAAACTTTTTAATTTTATGATGTGTAATTAGTCAATTCTTGACCTTAGAGTATAAGCTATTGGTGTTCTGTTCAGGAAATATTCCCCTGTGCCCATGTGCTCAAGGCTCTTCCCCAGTTTTTTTTTCTACTAGTTTCAGTGTGTCTGGCTTTATTGGAAGTCCTTGATCTACTGGACTTGAGCTTAGTGCAAGGAGATAAAAATGGATCAATTTGCGTTCTTTTGCATGCTGACCTCCAGTTGAACCAGCAACATTTTTTGAAAGGGTATCTTTTTTCCACTGAATGGATTTAGCTTTTAGTCAAAGATCAAGTGACCATAGCTGTGTGTGGGTTAATTTCTGGGTCTTCAATTCTATTCCATTGACCTACCTACCTATCACTGTACCAATACCATGCAGTTTTTAACACTATTGCTCTGTAGTACTGCTTGAGGTCAGGGATACTGATTCACACAGAAGTTCTTTTACTGTTGAGAATAGTTTTCGATATCCTGGGTTTTTTGTTATTCCAGATGAATTTGAATATTGCTATTTCTAACTTTATGAAGAACTGAGTTGGGATTTTGATGGGAATTGCATTAATATTTATATTGCTTTTGGCAAGATGGCCATTTTTACTGTATTAATCCTGCCAATCCAAGAGCATGGGAGATCTTTCTATTTTCAGAGGTCTTCTTCAATTTCTTTCTTCAGAAGCTTGAAGTTCTTGTCATACAGATCTTGTTTGGTTAGAGTCACCTCAAGATATTTTATATTGTTTGTGACTATTTTGAAGGGAGTCATTTCCCCAATTTCTTTCTCAGCCTGTTTATCCTTTGAGTATAGGAAGGCTACTGATTTGCTTGGGTTAATTTTATATCCGGCCACTTAGCTGAAGTTGTTAATCAGCTGTAGGAGTTCACTAGTGTAGATTTTTGGGTCCCTTAAGTATTCTAACATATCATCTGCAAATAGTGATAACTTGACTTTCCTATTTGTATCCCTTTGACCTCCTTTTGTTGTCTAATTACTCTAGCTAGAACTTCAAGTACTATATAGAATATATATGGAGAGAGAGGGCAGCTTTGTCTCATCCCTGATTTTAGTGGGATTGCTTCAAGTTTCTCTCCTTTTAGTTTGATGTTGGCTACCAGTTTTCTGTATATTGCTTTTACTATGTTTAGACTTGGGCCTTGGATTCCAGATCTTTCCAACACTTTTTTCATGAAGAGATGTTGGATTTCATCAAATGCTTTCTCAGCATCTAATGAAATGACCATGTGGTTATTTTCTTTGAGTTTGTTTATGTAGTGGATTACATTGATGGATTTCCATATATTGAACCATCCCTGCATCCCTGGTATGAAGCCAACTGGGTCATGGTGAGTGTTCATTTTCATGTGTTCTTGGATTCGCTTGGCAAGAATTTTATTGAGTATTTTTACATGGACATTCATAAGGGAAATTGATCTGAAGTTCTCTGTCTTTGTTAGATCATTGTGTGATTTTGGTATCTGCATAATTGTGGTTTCATAGCACAAGTTGGGTAGTGCTTCTTCTGTTTGTATTTTGTGGAATAGTTTGAAGAGTATTGATGTTAGGTCTTCTTTGAAGGTCTGATAGAATTCTGCACTAAAACTATCTGGTCCTGTGCTTTTTTTGGTTGGAAGATTTCAATGACCACTTCTATTTCTTTAGGGGTTATGGGACTATTTAGATGGTCTATTTGAACCTGATTTAATTTAGGTATTTGCTATCTGTCTAGGAAATTGTCCGTTTCCTCCAGATTTTCCAGTTGTGTTGAGTATATGCTTTTGTAGTAGGATCTGATGATTTTTTTGAATTTCCTTAGTTTCTGTGTTAATATCTCCCTTTTGATTTCTGATTTTCATCTCTGTGCCCTCTCATTAGTCTGGTTAAGGGTTTATCTATCTTGTTGATTTTCTCAAAGAACCAGCTACTGGTTTTGTTGATTCTTTGTATGGCTCTTTTTGTTTCTACTTGGTTCATTTCAGCGCTGTTTGATGATTTCCTGTCTTCTACTCCTCTTGGATGTATTAGCTTCTTTCTGTTCCAGAGCTCTCAGGTATGCCATTAGGCTGCTAGTGTATCCTCTATCCACTTACTTTTTGGAGGCACTCAGGTCTATGAGTTTTCTTCTTAGCACTGCTTTCATTGTGTTCCATAAATTTGGGTATGTTGTGGCTTCATTTTCATTAAATTCTAAAGTCTTTGATGTCTTTCCTTATTTCTTCCTTGACCAAGATATCACTGAGTAGAGCGCTGTTCAGCTTCCATGTGTATGTGGGCTTTGTGTTGTTTTTGTTGCTAATGAAGACCACCCTTACTCCATAGTGATTTGATAGGAGGCATGGGATTGATCTGTTGAAGTTTGTTTTGTGACCAATTGTGTGGTCAATTAGGGGAAGGTACCATGAGGTGCTGAGAAGAAGGTATATTCTTTTAAGATTTAAGATGAAATGTTATACACACACACATACATACACACATACACACACACACACACACACACACACACACACACACACACATATATATATATATATATATATATATATATATATATATATATATATATATCTTAATTCATTTTGTCCAAAACTTCAATTAGTTTCACTGTGTCTCTGTTTAGTTTGTGCTTCCCTGATTGGTCCATTGAGGAGAATGGTGTGTTGAAGTTACCCACAAATATTGTGTGAGGTGTAATGTGTGCTTTGAGCTTTATTAAAGTTTCTTTTATGAATGTGTGTGCCCTTGCATTTGAAGCATAGATGTTCAGAATTGAGAGTTCTTCTTGGAGGATGTTTCCACCAAGAAGATGGAATGTTCTTCTTGGTGGTGTTTGATGAGTATGAAGTGTTCTTCTGCATCTTTTTTGATGACTTTATATTGAAAGCCAATATTATCTGATATTAGAATGACTACTCCAGCTTGTTTCCTGGGACCATTTGATTGGAAAATTGTTTTCCAGCCTTTTACTCTGAGGTAGTGTTTGTCTTTGACACTGAGGTGCATTTCCTGTATGCAGCAAAATATAGGGTCCTATTTATGTATCCTGTTAGTCTATGTCTTTTTATTGGGGAATTGAGTCCATTGATATTAAGAGATATTAAGGAATTATAATTGTTGCTTCCTGTCATTTTTAATGCTAATTTTATGTTTGAGTGCTTATCTTCTTTTGGGTTTGTTGAAAGAAGATTACTATCTTGCTTTTTCCAAGGTGTAGTTGCCCTACTTGTATTTGCATTTTCCATCTATTATCCTTTGTAGAGCTGTATTTGTGGAAAGATGTTGTGTAAATATGGTTTTATCATGGAATATCCTGGTTTCTCCATCTATGGTGATTGAGAGTTTTGCTGGGTATAGTAGTCTGGGCTGGCATTTGTGTTCTCTTAGAGTCTGTATGAGATCTTCCCAGGATCTTCTAGCTTTCATGGTCTCTGGTGAGAAGTTTGGTGTAATTCTGGTAGGTCTTCCTTTATATGTTACTTGGACTTTTTCTCTTACTGCTTTTAATATTCTTTTTTTTTAGTATATTTGATGTTTTGATTATTATGTGACTGGAGGCATTTCTGTTCTTTTCCATTCTGTTTGCAGTTCTGTAGGCTTCTTGTATGTTCATGGGCATCTTCTCCTTTAGGTTGGGGGTTTTCTTCTATAATTTTGTTGAAGATATTTACTGGCCCTTTAAGTTGTAAATCTTTGCTCTCTTCTATACCTATAATTCTTAGGTTTGATCTTCTCATTGTGTCCTAGATTTCCTGAATGTTTTCAGTTACTAGCTTTTTGCATTTTGCATTTTTTTTGACTTTTGAACCAAGGCTTTCTAGGTTATCTTCAGCACCAGAGGTTCTTTCTTCTTCCTCTTTTATTCTGTTGTTGCTGTTTGCATTTATGACTCCTGATTTCTTTCCAAGATTTTATATCTCCAAATTTGTCTCCCTTTGTGATTTCTTAGTTGTTTCTACTTCTGTTTTCAGATCCCGGTTGGTTTTGCTCAGTTCCTTCCACTTGTTTGTTTTCGTTTTCCTGTAATTCTTTAAGGGAATTTTTGTGTTTCCTCTTTCAGGACTTCTGCCTGTTGACCCACGTTCTCCTTTATTTCTTTAAGTGATTTTTGTGTTTCCTCCTTTGGGGCTTCTATCTGTTGACCCATGTTCTCCTGTATTTCTTTAAGCGATTTTTGTGTTTCCTTTTGAAGGGCTTCTACCTGTTGACTCATGTTCTACTGTACTTCTTTAAGGGAGTTATTTATGTCCTTCTTAAAATCCTCTATCAGCATCATGAAGTGTGATTTCAAATCCAGGTCTTGCTTCTCTGGTGTGTTGGGGTATTCAGGACTTGCTGTTGTTGGAGAACTTGGTTCAGATGGAGCCATGTTACCTTGGTTTCTGTTGGTGATGTTCATGCCTTTGCCTTTTGCCATCTGGTTATCTCTGGTGTTAGCTGGTATTGCTGTCTCTGACTGTGGCTTCTCTGTGCTCCTGGGATACCCGTTCTCTCTGTGTATACTGGCATGTAAGTATTTCTGCAAGACCCACTCTCTTGTAGTTGTATTTGGGTATAAAGCTCTGTGGCTATGATCAACTCTGTGTGCAGGCTCTGCTGGCTGTCTCCTCCATGCTGCTGGGTGTATAGTTGTCTCCTGTACCACTTGGAGATGGCATGCTGTGACAGGGGATGTTCCCAAGGTGGAGGCAGAAACCAGAAGGATCCTGCCAGAGGCCTCCAGACAGGATCCTCTGAGCTGCAAGGCAGGTCTCATCTGTGCTAGCTGCCTCCTCTGTGCCAGCTGCTGAAGACTCTACTTCTAATGTGTTTTATGTGACAGTCTCCAAATGTGCGATTTCTTGAGCACATATCTCTTGATGGCCTCCTGGTTATAAAACAACAAGCTGTATTTTCCAATAAATACCATCTTCCTTCAGAAGCTTTTTAGGACATCACAACCGAAGATTCAAATTATTTGTAGACAGGTCTCCCTATGCAGTATCTCTTCTCACTTCTGCTGTGAGGCCATCCTGAATTAAGTCAGAGTGGAGATCTACGGCTTGTCTTGCCTTGAATACAACATATGGCTCTTTTGACTCAGTCTTAGTAGAAGAGTTGTATTCTTTGCTTTGGATTTCTAATGTAGTTAAAAAAATGACTATGCAAAGAGGGAAAAACAACTAAATTGTGGTCCCTTTAATAAAATACATTTCAGCAAGCAGGCTACTAATATTTGTTTTAAAAATAAATCAATACAATAATTGAACAAAAATCCATTAAGCTATGAGACAGCAGGGCTATGTGCCTCTAATGAATGCATTTAATTGTCAAGGGATGAGATACTCAGGGAAAATGGTATATTGTAGGCTGAGTATCTGAATTATATAAAGCATAGCAGGAGCTGATCTTTGGATACTTTACATTTGCATTTTGTATATCTATCAAATATTTAGATGTCTTTTAGACAGTAGAAAATGGAAAACAGTGTGTAGGAATTTTGTTATAAGAACATGAAGTGAAGTGCAGATTTAAAAACCATCAGCAAATAGGTGTCAATTTTCTTGAAATTTGGAGATTACCCACAGTATTAATGGAAAAGGCAATAAGAGTTGGTTCCATGGTTTTCAAGCATTAGTATTCAAGAAAGAAGCAACATGAAGAGATTCACATGGGTGAGGACAGTGGAATCAGAAAAAGAAAAATTTCTTAAGGCCCCATGAGGAGTTCACATATCAAGGAGGAAGTACTGATAAGCTGGGCTCAGGCTACTGATCAGATAACAAAAATGCTAAGATTGCTGGAAATCTTGAGAATAGCATTTTTGGTATAACAATTGTCAAAAGTCTGGAAGATAAGAGATAAGGCATGGACACAAATAAGGAACATCACAGTTTCTTTAGGCTATGTAGAACTAACTTGTTTATAGGCTGAGGAAAATTATCTGCAAAATGTAAAAAGAAAGTACATATGAAGAAGTCAATGAGGAGGAATACTTTATATGTCTATTTAAAAGGATTAAAAATTATGAAACTACGGCATGTCCAGTTATCAATGGAGCTTCTATATCACTTCCCCCTACCATGAACACTCTTGTTAGTTCATCACAAAAGAAGGGGAAGAAATACTGTAGATCATGAGGAAGTCAATGTGTATAGGTAAGCAGTATTTAATGTATATGATAGCACAGTTGCACACTGTGGGTCCCTAACCCGTATCAGTCATTGTGTACTCGCAGTCTCAAGGAGCAGAGGAGCCAGGAAACAGGGTCTTGAGTGGCAGTTGAGTATGATGGGCATCATGCTCATAAATGTTAGGAGACTATTGGAGGACAGCTCACATTGAAATAGGGTGTGAGATTTTATAGCTCAAGTCATGGGGAGGGCAGAAAAAAGAACAAGGGAAGAGGTGCTACTGTGGGGGGCAGGGACCTTTCAAGCATATCAACTAGATTAGCAGGTGATTGGTCACATGATATCTGAGAAGCCAATTCTCTGGAAGGGAAACCAAAGCCTAGCTGGCCTTTGTTGAGTAGGACCAAGCCTGATCGGTTAGGGAGGATTCCCCCTCCTGCTTTGCTCTCTAAGAGCTATCTGGGGGTGTGGGCAGTGCTGTACTATTCCTCGCTCTGGCTTGGAAAGCCATAGTACACACAAACTAAAGCAGAGACTGCATGCACAAACCCTATACAAGAGGAAGCCAGCCTAAATCCCAACAGGGATGGGGTAGGGCTCATGAAGTCCCATGCCCAGTTGAGGAGCTAACAGTTGATTGCTGCTTGAGACATGAGACACATAGTCATACATAAGTGTCACATCCCTATGGGAAACAAAATTCTTACAAATTTGGCTAACCAGAGCAGGGATAAGAAAAGAGAAATTACAATAGCTGCTTATTTATCGACTCTGTAGAAATTCTTTTAGCCCCTCCTCTAATTAAAACTCTGATTTTATGTTATATAAATCTTACCAATATTCCTGACAACATAGGATTTATGTAAATTTCACTTTTCTTTTATTCCTCTGATGTTGCATTAGCAGGATCAAGGAGAGCTTTTAAATTATCCAGGAGAGAGATCATTGTATATGACTGTAATTTTTCATGACTGAATATCCTCCTCAGTTTATAGTTTCAAATATCGATAAGTTGTCCTCTGCACAGTTTTTCAAGTTTGTATTTTCTGGTTGAGAAAATACAATAGAGAAACATAGAGAAATAATATTTGCTCAATTTATCAAGTAAAAAGTATTAAACTAGTACTCTGTTGATTAAATGAGTATTTCAGTAAAATACTTTATAAAATGCTTAATACAGGCAGTAGAGTAGGGTGTTATTAAGAAAGAATTTGAACTGTGTGCAATCAAAAATTTATAACTTCTGCTTTGCAGTTTATCAAAATCAATGCTGCAATAATTCCATATTCCTGAAGACTGCGCAAATGTCACTCATATTTGATGCCTTTGGAGCTCTGGCTGTCTGACTTCTTTGTTCACAAGTGAGAAGGACAGCTGGGCTTCATTCTTCACTTACCGTAACATATAGGAGTCCTTTTTGATCATAAAAGCTGTAGGCCAAGGAACAAACATGAAATAATCATGAAAATAGAGCAACTGTTTAGGAAATTTCTGAGGCTCAAGGGCCTGAGAGAGCCTAGAAAACAAAACAACAACTAAAAAGGTATCAAATTGAAAATGTTGGCTGTAGAAATCACAGGGAAAATCAGCAGTTGCAAAAGCAACTTTATCAGAGAGCTGAAAATAAGAGGGAACAGGTTTGGTTTCCCTGCTACTGTAAGGCTAAATGTTATGCAACACTCCGCAAGAGCACAAGAAAATGTTATCTTCTGTCAGGACAGAGACTCCACTAATTTCCATGGCACATGACCTCACAAAATTGGGCCCATCCCCGTTTCATCATTTAAGGGGAGGGCTTTCAAGTGACCACTACTCACTGAGGGACCATGGGCAGTTAGTGTGTGCTGAAAGAGGAAATGTCATTTTCCTCAGTGGTGCAGACTGATAAGTTGCCTATTTTCCAATAAAAAAAACCCAACTCAGATTCATGCAAACAAGAATTTAAACAAAGTTGTTACCACATAAAAAAATCAAAGTAGGAGGGGAGAAAAATGGAAAGAATGGTGTTTGCAAAACAAAGAATGTTTTAGAGAGAGGATAACGAGAAATGAAATTGAGTGAAATTCAGTAAGCACATGTATAAAACTGTAAAGGTTTAAAAAATTGACTGAATAAATAAATAGCTAAGAAATTAATACTTGCGTTTATGAGAGGAAAAGTTAAAAACGAAAGTGTGTATCAACCAAGCTTTTGTCACTTTAATTCCCTTTGTCAAGGTAGATTTTGGCACTTTTCAAATTTAAATTTGAATGCTTAGTTGGGGAACTAAATAGTCAAAGAAAGATGGCTTCTATTGAAATCAAGGAAAAGATAATGAGAAGCAGAGCCTGTGATGTGTGCCTGCAATCTCAGCACTGGGGAGGCTACTGTAGAAGTCTCACTACAAACTCAAGCCAAACTCAGACACAGCAAGATCCTATCTCAGAAGACAAAATGACTAGTAGGGTAAAGAGATATTCATTGATCATTTCTCTATACTGTGCACACACATCACATATATTCACTGTAAACAATTAGAACAGTAAACCTGGGGCAAGGAATACTGAAGTACACTCCTCAAGCTTATATATATATATATATATATATATATATATATATATATATATATATATCTAGATAGATAGATAGATAGATAGATATATGGCATATTGCTCTACAGGAAAAAAATGAGATTGGAACCATGCTCATCTTATTTTAGAATGGAGTTCTCAACCTCTCCTGAAGAAAGTTCCACAGACTGCCTAACAAAATTATTTGTAGTACTTGTGAGATATTTAAGCTCCCATGTCCTAAACGTAGAAATCCACAAAAAAAGTACCTCCTAGGTTTGGTCTTTTGCTAATAGACACTTCTCATATTATCTGAATTATTTACTTTTGTGTTTGTTTCTTTGTTTACTTAGTATTTTCACCATGCATTCACATGGGGTTGATTTGGGGTGTCTTTCTCTATCGCATCCCTCTTTGTTTTTTGAATGACTAGTAGGAACCATCTGTCCCAGCACACTCCAGCAAAGTGGCTAGAGATGCCTGTGTACATGCCTAGCTTTTGCATGGGTTCTGGGAATGGACTTAGATCTACATGTTTGTGCAACATTGAACCCCAGCTCCTAATTATTGTATTCAGGAAAATGTACTGACACTGCACATTTATGATGGATATTCCATTATGTAAAAGTCTTGCTTGGAGGGGAGAAATGAAGAGTTACCTCAATAGTAAAGAGTACATACTGCTTTTGATTGTGGTGCCCAGCATTCATACTACATATCTTACAACGATTGTATTTCCTTCTCCATTTCCAGGCTATCCAATGCCTCTGGTCTCTCAAGAAACCATTACTTATGTACATACACAACACAGACATACAGAAACAACTACTAACACAAAGAAACACAAGTAAAAATTAAAATATATAACCCCTTGGTTGGAGCTGAAACATTTCTCTTATAAAAGTAAGAAGTATAGATGTTCTAAAGTACTAGAATTTTTTCACTGTAAAAATTCTTAGTGGCATGATAGAATATTAATTTGTATTATTAAGAGACACATGAACGGCCGGGCGGTGGTGGCGCACGCCTTTAATCCCAGCACTTGGGAGGCAGAGGCAGGCAGATTTCTGAGTTCGAGGCCAGCCTGGTCTACAGAGTGAGTTCCAGGACAGCCAGGGCTACACAGAGAAACCCTGTCTCAAAAAATAAATAAATAAATAAATAAATAAAAATAAAAACAAACAAAAAAGCCAAAAACCAAAAACCAAAAACAAAAAAACAAAAAAAAGAGAGACACATGAACAATAGTTAAATAAATAATATGGTAGAAGAGAAAGGAAATGAATAATATTATAAAAGAAATTAATAAAAATTTACTGATATATTCAAAGTGTTTTGAAGCTATAGATGGTTTGAATTGTAAGTAATGTTTTATAACATAAAATGTAGTTCATCACTAAAAGAAAAATCATTGAAGCTAATTGAATTTTTAAATCTGAAATGCCCATAGGAAAGGGTTGTTCTTGATTAATAATTGTACATTCATTTTTTAACATACATTTTGGTGGTTAAAAGGGGTAATTAATTTCCCATGGAAATATTCAGTAATAAAGAGTCAATAATTATTAGATGAGCAAATTAGGTTAGATATGACCTGAACATGGAAGAAGCACAAAGCGCGTGCACACACACACACACACACACACACACACACACACACACAATGTTTGACAGGTATAAATTCTAAGATGATGTGTGCAATACTTATGTCTACGTTTGAGGTGATTCTCACAGGTTTCTTTAGGTTATCATAGGTAGCAAGAAATTCATTGAATGTCTTAGATTTGGGTTCATTAATTTTTGCAAAATATCTTTTTGAATCACAAAATTTAATAAATACAAAGTGACTTTATATTGAAAATATAAAGCAAAGTTTTGCTTTAAATAATGTTCACTATATAGACTGTATTAGCAGTATATTACCCCAAAATAATAGTTTCAAGAATTTCAGGGAACTCTAAATGCTCTGAAATAGAAGAATAGACAAAGAAAACGTGGTAATTTACATGATTTTGATCAGTTGTTAATAAATAACTTTGTGGAATTTTCAGGCAAATGGATGAAAATAGAAAACAAAACAAAACAAAACAACAGCAGCAACAACAACAGTCCTGAGTGAGGTAGCCCAGACCCAGAAAGGTAAATATTTGAATATTAGCTTTTAAGTAAATGAATAGCTACAATACACACATTCAGAGAGGACTGAGACAGGCTGATTCCATGACAGGCTTCAAACTAGCAGTTCAGAAGACAAGGCCTAGATCTCTGTTTACCAGAACTGGGCAAGTCCAGACAAGTCAGTTACCGGAACCCTAGGTCTTAGATTGCCAATCAGAAACTGCCCTGCCATCAGAAGCTACCCCTGGCCTAAGGTAAGAGCAATGAGTCAGCAACAGTTTCCAGCCTTCCCCAGCAACAGTGTCCAAACCCCCAGCAATGGCTCTGAAATGTCCTGAGAGATAAAGCCAACCAAGTAAGGTAAAGGTCATTTACCTCTCCCTGAAATTATCCTAATTTGCTTTAAATTGGGCCTGCAAACTCACCTGGATGTCTCCATCTTTGTAAATGGTAGACCCTAGAATGCTGGACATCTGTAGAATAAAACACTCTTTGCTTTTACATACTGTTTGAGTCTGGGGTATCATTCTTCTATGAATCATGGACATGTACTACAGAAATGTTAAACATAGAGGAAGGGCCTAGGGAACCACATGGAATATTCTGGGAGCAGGAAATAAATAGATTTTATAGGTGGACAGAGGGCAGGTGACATTTTGGGACAGTAACAAGGGAGAGGAGACAGGGTAGAGGGAGAGAATGTGGAGAGAGTCAGCTGAAATTGAGGGTACTTTCAAGAAAGATGTTAAGAAAATGTAATGCAATGAAAATTTCCTAAAATATATGAAGGTAATCCTAATGAGGTCTTCTAACAATGGAGGATACAGTCTCATCTGGCCATCTTTTGACACCAAACAAGGTCTCCAGTAGCAGGACTGGGTTTCATTTAAGTTAGTTGTTGGCCAAGGAAGTCCCATGGAAATCCCCAAACAACTCAAGCTATTGCTACTACAATAGGTCGTTCTTTGTAAAGTGATAGCAGGGGCTCCATTGTGGAGGACAACACCAACATAATTGATTACACATTGAGAAGTCAAGCTGGTGCATCTTTAGATCCATTACTCCTCCAGTCTAGTTTCTTTGGTGTGGAGAATGTACTCTGCAAGTTACCAAAAGAGAAACAAAAACCCTAACCCAGGCACAAAAATTTTGATGTACAATCTGTCCTATCTTCAAGATATCCTAGAGCAATGGTGTCACAGAACTTGTGGGAGTAACCAAATAATTATTTGATTTAAAGCCCACTCCAGAAGACAAAACTCATACCTAACATTGCTAGAATGACTGAAAATCAGAGACTAGATAGCCCAGCAACCTAGGATAAAAGAAACATTTATTGTTTGATTTAAAAAAGAGGTATCAATAAAAGGATCTCTAATAATATTCTGTTATACTCATAGATCAGTGTTGTATTCTATTATCATCAGAGAAGTTTCCTCCTGTAGCAGATGGGAAGAGATATAGAAGACCCATAGTCAGATATTATGGAAAGAAAGAGTCCTTGGAACACACAGCTCTAAATATGATGATGGGATGTTTCCATCAAACACCTCCCTTCAGAGTTCAGGAAACCCCCAATGGAAGAGGAGGTGAAAAGTATTTAATAGTCAGAGGGAATGGAGGACATTAGGAGAACCACTAACCATCTGAATCCACTAAGCAAGATGCATATGACCCCGTGGAGAGTAAAGCAGTAAGCACAGGGCCTACAAGGGTTTGCACCAGGCCCTTTGTGTATATATTATGACTTTCAGGTTGGTATTTCTATAGGACTCCTGAGTATGTGAATAAGCATATCACTGATTCTTGTGCTTGTTTCTGGGCTTCTTTTCCTTCTGTTAGGTTGCCTTGTCCAGCCTTGATGTGATGGTTTTTGTTTTATTTTATTGTATTTTATTTTATCATATTTGGTTGTTATCTCTTAAAAGCTTGACCTTTTCTAATGAGAGTCAGAAAGGAAGTGGATCCAGAGGGGAGATGGGTAGAGGAAGTGGGAAGGGAATGGAATCAGCAGGGGGAGGGGAAAGCCAGTTCTTATTTTTGTTGCCTGTAGATTCAGATGAAGAACTCTCAACTACTTCTCCAACACCATGTCTCCCTGTATATAATCATGCTTCTTGCCATTATGATAATGAACTAAATATCTGAACTGTAAGCCAGCCCCGATTAAATGTTTTTATGTAAAAGCATTGCCACAGTTATGGCATCTCCTCACTGCCAGAGAAACCCCAAGACAACTTCTATCTAGAAGAATTAAAATGAAGGGACTGGTATAGTGTTTGAAGTAAAAGGTAACTGCAGAATGCTGAAGAATCATGGAAAATTGGATGTATTATAAGGATTCTGAATCAACACATTGTTATCCAGTGCCAGCATATATTAGACACCTTAAGAAATTCAGAGAAAGGTATTATGAGATAGCTAGTGTTGTCAAATCAATGAAATCTAGAACCACCTCGAGAAGTGTCTCAGAGAATATTTGTATAGATTATATTGTAGGTGGCACCATTAACCTGAGCATGGGATTTAAGACTGTTAAATTGTAGAGAGCCAGATGCTCACTGTCGTGTACACATTAATTAATTCACTGATCTCTATTCTTGACTGTGGATGCAATATCCAGTTATTCCAAGCCCTTGCTGTCTTTACTTCCCAGCTTTGATGAACTATCCCCCGAAATGTGAGCTGGAACAAACCCTTTCTCTCCAAATTGTCTTTGTTAGGGAACTTTTATAACAGCAACCAGTAAAGAAACTAAAACTTTTCACTTTCCAGGGATTGAGTTTCTTGATGAGGGAGAAAATTCATCAGTTATCTCACGCAGCAGTGGGCTTCACATGTCATAGTGCTGAGCTCTCAGGCAAGATGAGCCTCCAGATGCAGTAGTGACATGACTGTTATAAAGGTAACTGGTGGTTTGATTAAGCATTGTCCATGAAACGTGGGATTATTAGGAGGCAATGGCTTTGTTAGAATGGGTATGGCCTCTTTCAGAGGAAGTACATTACTGTTGGGGTGGGTGTTAGAGGTCTCCTCCTGTGCTCAGGTTTTACCCTTTCCAGAAGAGAGCTTCTTGTATCTGCCTGAGTATGGCAGTCTCTCCTGGTTGTCTTCTGATCAGTGGGCCAGATGCTCAGCTCCTTCTCCAGCGCCATGTCTGCCTGCATGCTTCCATGCTTCCAGCTGTGATAATAGTGGAGTACCTCTGAAACTGTAAGCCAGCCCCAATTAAAGGGTTGCCTCTATAAGAGTTGCCTAGGTCATGGTGTCTCTTCACAGCAATGGAAACTGTAACTAAGACAGTAACCAACTGCAGGAGGTAATCCATGCCTGTGACTATAAAGTTGGTTAAAAGCCCTCAGCTGAAGGACAGGGACCTAGTACTGCTGTTTTGCTAAATACACATGTTGTTAAATTACCTTCTAAATATTTTATCATACCAATATATCAATGCTGCTCTCGACACTGATCAGAGAAGTTTCTTTTTGCAGTAGTAAGTAGTTAATTCATACTTCTAACAGGTCCAAGTGCTGAGAGTACGTGACTGTTGAGATAATTAGAAACTATCAATTCTCGAAAGACTTGTGGAAGAGAAAGCGCAAAGAATGTTAAGAGCTGAAGACTTGATAGTTGCATGCAGGAACTCATTGCAGGTACGATTACCTGCACAAGAAGAGGCATTGATGCTACTAGGTGGGGGTGATTTTTTTTTTTTATGAGTGTGGCCACTGGTAGGTTGCTCATGAGCATATAGGCAGCACTAGTTGGGTACAGTGATTTTTTTGAGAGAGAAAGAGGGAGAGGGAGGGAGAGAGAGAGGGAGAGAGAGAGAGAGAGAGAGAGAGAGAGAGAGAGAGAGAGAGAGAGAGAGAGAGAGAGAGCATGAAGTGGGATGTGGAGAGGATGAAGATGGAGTGGAGTAGTTGGGAATGGATTTAATCAAGATAAATCACAGAGACAGAGAGAGACAGAATCACACACACACACACACACACACACACACAGAGAGAGAGAGAGAGAGAGAGAGAGAGAGAGAGAGAGAGAGAGAGACTGAGAGGCAGAGAGAAAACTGCCAAAGAACAAATCAATATATATATTTTTAAATGTTGTGTTTTTTGGAAAAAAAACTATTTCTTGTTTGAAATACGGGCTTAGGAGTCAGGGTCTCTTTGTAAACTATAAATCAACACTTACAAAAACTAAAATTATGAGAGATAAGGGTGTTGTCAGAAAACAAATTATAGAAACAAGGACCCCAATAACACTTATCCAATGCTAATGCTTAAAAAATTCCTCTTTTAAATTTCATTTAGACTCTCAGGCTTTTTCTCTCTTTTCTAACTCTATACCATGAGCTTCTGGTATGAGAAAGGATGGTGCCAATCAGAAGTTGTACTTGTGGGGGATCCCTGCAAATGCACACTGTTTGTAAAAAAACATGATTATGAGAGGCAAGAAAGAATTCCACTTCAACATGACCTAATTAGCTAGTACTGCTTCAAATACCTAGAGTAGGACACAGGGCAGCTTGATTTAAACATTTATATACAGTAAGATTTTGGGAAAAGTTTCCTGCTAAGAATTATCTCAATCCCTTGTGCACAATAAAAGTTAAGGTATGGATACATAAAAAACACTTTTTGCAAAGAACATGTGGCCTCTACAATGCAGATGGGTTCTACAGCTTAGGAGTATACATCTGGTGTGGTTCCCATCATATTGATGAGGTAGAGATCACCAGTTTATAAAGAACATGTGACATCTCCCTTAAAGACAGGTTTATTGACTGAAAAGCAATGCTCAAGATAAGGTCTAGTAAGGAAGAACTTGGTATAAATGTAATAGTCTAGGAGACTCAGGTATGGCTAGGTCCTACAGATAGCAAAGGTCACCAGGTTGAAAAATATTTAGACACATCCCTTTTGTTGAAGAGACAAGCCTGGTACTTAACATTTCTGGTTTCATCAGTGAGCACAAAGATTGTATATGTTTTAAAATGACTGGTCCTTTCAAGTCCGAAGTAGAATCATTATCTAGATAACAAAGATGCAACATGTAAGTCTGTGGGGGACAGTTATATGAAAATAGCATAGGTCTAGCATTCCTTGAGGCAGAGTTCATAAACTGCTGATCCTGTATATTTGCAAAGAGGTTCTGTTTTCATTATCTCTGACCATGGATATTTGCTGTGTTCTTTCTGGAGAACAGGGAGTTTCTAAACCCTCAAACTCAAATGTCACATTATCAATAATCTGAGACCTATCAGTTTTGCCTATCTACCTAGAGCATGTGAAAAGTATTAAGAAAAGTCTTGGCATCCAATTTTCTGTTTTATTTCTTTTTTTCTAGATATTTGCTTTATTTACATTTCAAATGTTACCTTTCCTCCTTTACCCTCTGAAAACTCCCTATCCCATAACCCCTCCCCAAGCTCACCAACCCACCCACTCCACCTTCCTGTCCTGGTATTACTCTACACTGGGGCTTCAGCCTTCACAGGACCAAAGACCTCTCCTCCCATTGATATCTGACAATGCCATCCTCTGCTACATATGTAGCTGGAGCCATGGTACTGTCCTTGTGTACTCTGGCTGGTGGTTTAGTCCCAGGGAGCTCTGGGGATAGTGGTTGGTTCATATACTTCCTCCTATGCAGCTGCAAACCCCTTCAGCTCCTTGAGTCCTTTCTCTAGCTCCTCCACTGGGGACCCTGTGCTCAGTCCATTGGTTCGCTGTGAGCATCCACCTCTGTATTTGTCAGGCACTGGCAGAGCTTCTCAGGACACAGTTATATCAGGCTCCTGTCGGCTAGCACGTGTTGGTTGCTTGTTGCTTGTTTATGGCATGGATCCCAAGGAGGGGCAGTCTCTAAATTACCTTTCTTTATTCTCTGCTCTACACTTTGTCTCTGAATCTCCTCACATGAGTATTTTGATTCTCATTTTAAGAGGGACCACAGTATCCACACTTCTGTCTTCCTTCTTCTTGAGCCTCATATGGTCTGTGTATTGTATCTTGGGTATTCTAAGCTTTTGGGCTAATATCAACTTATCAGTGAGTTCATACCATGTGTGTTCTTTTGTGTTTGGGTTATCTCACTCAGAATGATATTTTCTAATTCCATTCATTAGCCTAAGAATTTCATGGAGTCATTGTTCTTAATAGCTGAGTAGTACTCCAATGTGTAAATATACCACATTTTCCATATCCATTCTTCTGTTGAAGGTCATCTGGGTTCTTTCCAGTTTCAGGCTATTATAAATAAGGCTTCTATGAACATAGTGGAGCATATATATTTATTACACATTGGAGTATTTTCTGGGTATATGCCCATGAGTGGTATAGCTGGGTCCTCAGGTAGTGAGTGCTATGTCCAATTTTCTGAGGAACCACCAAACTGATTTCCACAGTGGTTTTACCAGCTTTCAATTCCACCAGGAGTGTTCCTCTTTCTCCACATCCTCACCAGCATCTGCTGCCCCTGAGTGTTTGATCTTAGCCATTCTGACTGATGTGAGGTGGAATCTCAGGGTAGTTTTGATTTGTATTTCCCTGATGATTACAGATGTTGAACATTTCTTTAGGTGCTTCTTAGCCATTCAGTATTCCTCAGTTGAGAATCCTTTGTTTAGCTCTGTACTCCATTTTTAAAGTTCTTTGTATATATTGGATATTAGCCCTCTATCAGATGTAGGATTGGTAAAGATCTTTTCCCAATCTGTGGGTTGCCATTTTTTTTCCTATTAACAGTGCCCTTTGCCTTACAGAAGCTTTGCAATTTTATGAAGTTCCATTTGTCAGTTCTTGTTCTCAGAGCCTAAGCTATTAGTGTTCTGTTTAGGAAATTTTCCCCTGTGCCCATGTGCTCAAGGCTCTTATTGACTTTTTCTTCTATTAGATTCAGTGTTATATGTGTTTTATGTGGAAGTTCTTGATCCACTTGGACTTGAGCTTTATAAAGAAAGATAAGAATGGATTGATTTGGATTCTACTTGCTGATTGTCAATTGAACCAGCACCATTTGTTGAAAATGCTGTTTTTCTTTTTCTTTTCTTTTCTTTTTTTTTTTTTTTTTTTTTAGACTAAATGGTGTTAACTTCTTTGTCAAAGCTCAAGTGACCATGGGTATGTGGGTTCATTTCTAGGTCTTCTATTTCCTTGATCTCCCTTCCTGTTACTGTACCAATTTCACACAGGTTTTATCATGATTGCTCTGTAGTATAACTTTAGGTCAGCGATGGGGATTCTGCCAGAAGCTCATTTATTATTGAGAAGAATTTTCATTATCCTGGGTTTTTTTTCTTGTTTGTTTGTTTTTGTTTTTGTTATTCAAGATGAATTTGAAAATTGCTACTTCTAACTCTATGAACTGAGTTGGAATTTTGATGGGGATTGCATTGAATCTGTAGATTGCTTTAGGCAAGATGGCCATTTTTACTATATTAACCTTGCCAATCCATGAGCTTGGGAGGTCTTTCCAACTTCTGAGATCTTCTTAGATTTCTTTCTTCAGAAACTTGAAGTTCTTGTCATACAGATCTTTCACTTGCTTGGTTAGAGTTACACAAAGGTAATTTATATTATTTGTAACTATTGTGAGGGGTGTCATTTCCCTAATTTCTTTTTTTAAAAATTTTTTTATTTTGTGCCTTATTATTATTTCTTTTTAATTGAATATCGTCTTCACTTACATTGCCAATGGTGAAACCTTCCACGATTTCTCTCCTCTCCAAAGAGCCCCAACCCCTCCTCCCATCCCCTGCCTCCATGCATATAACCTTCCACCCGATCCACTCACACCTCCCCCGGCTCGATTTCCTTTTGTTGGGGCATCTATTGAGCCTTCACCTGACCAAGACCACTCCTCCCACTGATGCTCGACAAGGCATTCCTTTGCCACGTTTTTGGTTGGAACCATGTGTACCCCTTGGTTGATGGTTTAGTCCCTGGAAGTCCTGGGGCATATGCATGGCCGAAATCATTGTTCTTCTCATGGGGTTGTAAAGCCCTTCAGCTCCTCCAGAACACCCTCCAGTTCCTCCATTGGGAACCCCATGCCCAGTCCAATGCTTGGCTGCTAGCATCTGCCTCTGTATTTGTAAGGCTCTGGCAGGGTCCCTCTGGAGACAACCATGGCATGCTCATTTTGGTATACACTTCTTGTCCGTACTAGTGTCGGTGTTTGGTGACTGTTTATAGGATGAAACCCCAGGTAGGGCAGTATCTGGGTGGCCTTTACTTCAGTCTCTGCTCCACATCTTGTCTCCCTTTTTGCTCCTGTGAGTATTTTGTTTCCTTTCTCAGAGGAACCAAAGTACCCCCACTTCAGGTATTTTATATTATTTGTGACTATTGTGAAGAGTGTTATTTCCCTAATTTCTTTCTCAGCCTGTTTATCCTTTGAGTAGAGGAAAACTACTGATTTGTTTGAGTTACGTTTATATCCAGGCACTTTGCTGAAGTTATTTATCAGGTTTAGGAGTTCTCTGGTGGAATTTTTGCGGTCACTTAAGTATACTATCCTATTATCTGCAAATAGTGATATTTTGACTTCTTCCTTTCCAATTTGTATCCCTTTGACCTCTTTTTCTTGTCTAATTGCAATGGCTAGGACTTCAAGTACTAGGTACTTGAACAGGTAGGGAGAGTGGACACCTTGTCTAGTTCCTGATTTCAGTGGTATTGCTTCATGTTTCTCTTCATTTATTTCAATATTGGCTACTGTTTTACTGTATATGTTTAGGTATAGGCTTTGTATTCCTGGTCTTCCCAAGATTTTTAACATGAAGAGGTGTTGGATTTTGTCAAAGTCTTTCTGAGCATCTAATGAAATGATCATTTTTTTCCCTTTGAGTTTGTTTATGTAGTGGATTAATTTGATGGATTTCCATATATTGAACCATCCCTGCTTTCCTGGGATGAAGCCTGCTTGATCCTGATGGATGATCCTTTTGAAGTGTTCTTGGATTCATTTGACAAGAATTTTATTGAGTATTTTTGAATCGATATTCACAAGGGAAATTGGTCTGAAGTTCTCTTTCTTTGTTTGGTCTTTGTGTGGTTTAGGTACCAGCGTAATTGTGCCTTCATAAAACAAATTGGGAATCTCAGGGTTGTTTTGATTTGCATTTCCCTGATGACTAATGATGTTGAACATCTCTTAAGGTGTTTCTCGGCCATCCGAATTTCTTCTGGTGAAAATTCTTTGTTTAGCTCTGTGCCCCATTTTTTGATAGGGTTATTTGGTTCTTTGCGGTCTAACTTCTTGAGTTCTTTGTATATATTGGATATTAGCCCTCTGTCGGATGTGGGGTTGGTGAAGATCTTTTCCCACTTTGTTGGTTGCCGTTTTGTCCTTCGGACAGTGTCCTTTGCTTTGCAGAAACTTTGTAATTTTATGAGGTCCCATTTGTCGACTCTTGATCTTAGTGCGTACGCTATTGGTGTTCTGTTCAGGAACTTTTCCCCTGTGCCCAAGTCCTCCAGGGTCTTCCCAAGTTTCTTTTCTAATAGTTTCAGTGTGTCTGGTTTTATGTGGAGGTCCTTGATCCACTTGGAGTTGAAACAACCCTGAGATTCCACCTCACACCAGTCAGAATGGCTAAGATTAAAAACTCAAGAGACAACAAGTGCTGGCGAGGATGTGGAGAAAGAGGAACACTCCTCCACTGTTGGTGGGATTGCAAAATGGTAAAACCACTCTGGAAATCAGTTTGGCGGTTCCTCAGAAAATTGGGCATGGCACTTCCAGAGGACCCTGGCATACCACTCCTGGGCATATACCCAGAGGATTCCCCTACATGCAATAAAGACACATGCTCCACTATGTTTATAGCAGCCTTGTTTATAATAGCCAGAAATTGGAAGGAGCCCAAATATCCCTCAAAGGAGGAATGGATACAGAAAATGTGGTATATTTATACAATGGAATACTACTCAGCAATTAAAAATAATGAATTCATGCAATTTGTAGGTAAATGGTTAGACCTGGAAAATATCATCCTGAGTGAGCTAACCCAATCACAAAAGAATGCACATGAAATGCAATCACTGATAAGTGGATATTAATGAGCCCAGAAGCACTAAATACTCAAGACACAAATAGCAAGTCAAATGATTCCCAAGAAGAAGAAAGGAGAGGACCCTGGGCATGTAAAGATTGCATCCAGTTTAGTAAAGAAACCGAGGGGGGAGGGGGAATGATTGGGGAATAGTTGGGGGGGAGAAGAACTATGGGAACTATGGTGGGTGGGAACTGGGAAAGGGGAAAGCCTTTGAAATGTAAACATAGAATATAGAAAATAAAAATAACTAAAAAAAAATAAAACAAATTGGGAAATGTTACTTCTGTTTCTATTTTGTGGAATAGTTTGAAGAGTATTGGTATTACATTTTCTTTGAATGTCTGATAGAACTCTGCATTAAACCCATCTTGTCCTGGTTTTCTTCTTCTTTTTTTGGGGGGGGGGGTTGGGAAACTATTAATGACTGCTTCTATATCTTTAGGGGTCATGAGACTGTTTAGATCATTTATCTGATCCTGGTTTAACTTTGGTACCTGGTATCTGTCCAGTAAATTGTCCACTTCATCCAGATTTTCCATTTTTGGTGAATATAGGCTTTTGTAGTAGGATCTGATGATTTTTTTTTAAAATTTCCTCAGTTTCTGTAATGTTTTTGTGGCTCTCTTTTTGATTTGTTAAAAGAAGATTAATTTTTTGCATTTTCTAGTGTGTAGTTTCCCTCCTTTTGTTGGTGTTTTCCATTCATTATCCTTTGAAGGGCTGGATTTTTGGAAAGATACTGTGTAAATTTGTTTTTGTCACAGAATACCTTGGTTTCTCCATCTATGGTAAATGAGAGTTTTGCTGGGTTGGCATCTGTGTTCACTTTGCATCTGTATAACATGTCCTGGATTTTTTGGCTTTCATCGTCTCTGGTGAGAAGTCTGGTGTAATTCTGATAGGTCTGCCTTTATATGTTACTTGAGCTTTTCCCCTTCCTTCTTTTAATATTCTTTCTTTGCTTAGTGCATTTGGTGTTTTAATAATATGTTATGGGAGGGATTTCTTCTCTTGGCCAATCTATTTGGAGTTCTGTAGCTTCTTGTATGTTCATGGGCATCTTTGTTTAGATTAGGAAAATTTTCTTCTATAATTTTGTTGAAGACATTTACTGGACCATTAAGTTGGAAATCTTCACTCTCTTCTATACCTATAATCCTTAGGTTTGGTCTTCTCATTTTGTATGTTTGTGGTTAGGAGCTTTTTGCATTTTGCATTTTGCATTTTCTTTGACAGTTGTGTCAATGCTTTTTATGGTATCTTCTGCATCTGAGATTCTCTCTTCTATCTCTTGTATTCTGTTGTTGATGCTTACATCTATGACTCCTGACTTCTTTCCTAGGTTTTCTATGACCAGAGTTGTTTCCTTTTGTGATATCTTTATTGTTTCCACCTCCACTTTTAGATCCTGGATGGTTTTATTCAATTGCTTCACCTGCTTGGTTGTGCTTTCCTGTTATTCTTTAAGTGCTTCTACCTGTTTTCCTGTGTTCTCTTGTATCTCTTTAAGGGAGTTATTTATGTCCTTCTTGAAGCCCTCTATCAGCATCATGAGCTATGATTTTTAATCCAAATCTTGCTTTTCCAGTGTATTTTGTTTTCCAGGTCTTTCTATTGTGGGAGAATTGGATTCGGATGGTGCCATGTTGCCTTGACTTCTGTTGGTAACGTTCCTACCTTTGCCTTTCACCATCTGGTGTTCTCTGGTGTTAGTTGGTCCTGCGGTCTCTGGCTGGTGGGTGTCCCTTCTGTGGGCATGCAAGCCTGTCTCAGCACCCCTGGGTGATCAACTCTCCTCTGGCACAGGGTGCTGTGGCTCAGCCCAGTTCCTGTTTGCAGATGGAGGTCAGAAGGACCCTGTCCTAGCTGCTCTGCCACTCCTGTGTTCCCTGTGCTTCTGGGTGTACCAGCCTGCTCAGTCGCTGGAGAAAAGATGGTGGTCTCACCTCTAAACCTGGGAGTCAAAGCACTGACTGCAGACCAGTTCTCCCCTAGCAGGATTAGTGCTCAGAATGCTGTGGCTCATCACAGCTCCTAGATGCAGGTAGAGGACTCTAACCCAGATGCTCTGCCACTCCTGTGCTCCCTGTGCTCCTGCTCAGCTGCTGGAGAAAAGATCCACACATTTTATTCCAAGACCATTTTCACTTTGAATGTGCATCTCTAATTTAAGAGAATTATTGTTTATTGTCATCCTGATTAAATTCCCAATTTTGGTACAGATTTGAGTAGGCATTAGGCTATCAAATGTAATCTATAAACACACTTTAAATTTTAAGATATAAAGATAGGAAACCACCACTTTCATTCATGTAAGTACCGTATCAGGGAAATAAAAATTCATAGAAGTTTTTTTGATTTGGTCTTTGATTTTACTCAGTTAAGAGCGTTTCCTGCATGATAGAAGGAAGAAAGAGAAAGGAGTGAGTGAGAGAGGAAGGAAAGAAAATTTCCCTTTAATAAAATCAAGTCCTATTTTTAAAAAAGTCATAAGTATTTAAAATAATTAAAATCAGAAGGTAAAATGTTTTAGTCTCATCCTAAGTAGATCATAAGGTGCAATTATTGTTTTTTATATTGAATATAAATATGTTTTCCTCTAAAGTCTAGCCCTTACTTTGAAGGGTTACCTTATTGAGTTGCTCTCTTGGAGACATTTCTCAAACTTATATTTTAATTTCAAATATAAGTTTGAAGAGGAAAGTTCCCAGAACAATGGATTCAATCAATCTGAGAACAATGATCGCAGAGTAACACTCTAGATTCCAGTATGTATGTAATCATTACAACATTTATTGCTTCAGAATATCAAGATATTAAACAGATCTCTCTCTTAGACTATGGTTGTCAAATGCATACTTGAGTCAAATACAATGAACACATATTTCATTTTTCTTAATATATGAAAAACATTGTTGCAATCTGTTGTGGCTGCCCTCAAACAATCCAGTTTTCATGCTTCTATTCCAATGCAGAGTTATGAGATTTTAGTTAATTTTGATTATGCAACTACTCTTCCTTAAGACACTACCTGAACAAAGGTGCACCACATTTTAACTCAGGTTTGAAGATCAGTACAGGACTGTCCAGTAACTCTGAATTTATTTCATATGTTAATTCTTTTCTATATTTAATAATGCAATATATACACTTTCAAATTTAGGAGAAAATATTCAAATACTTCTATATGAATACTCTAATGAGGTAAAACAAAAGAAAAGATAATGGATGGAGAATTGTTAAAAAAAAAATTTTCCCCCACAGGAATGCAGTAGTCTTGGCAGTGAGCTTCATTATTTTGTTTGCCATACTGTAGTACTGGGTAAAGGCCTTAATGGAAGGAAAAAGGAGTTTAAGAAGAAAAAATGAGAGAAGTCATAAAAAGATGCTATATTTTTAGAATAAACTTCAGATATTTGCATATTGGAAAACCATAATGTCAAGAGCCATAGTGATACATTCTGTTCTTAGGTAGCAAGGCCATAGTACCTGGCAAGACCACAGGATATACTAATTTAGTCATGGGACGGAGGATGTAACTGATTTAGTCACGATCCAGTGTAGATAGGGTCCTGGAGATGCTGATCATAGGACCATTTTTCCCCATCAGTGCAGCTAGATGAAATGGGATCATGACATTAGTGGAGCCAAGCATATGCCTGTGGTGATAAATGGCTTTTATAATTGGACATAGTATTTTCTTCATAATAACATAATGAACATTTTTAAAAAGCAAACAAAGCAACAGAACTAGGCCCCAAACCAGCATAAGCAAAGGCAACAAATCCAAAGTAGATGGAACCAGTTAGGTCCTGACAACAAGAATATGTCAAGAGATACTACCATAAACCAATGGTCAATGAGAATAACAGAAATGAAGTTGATTTGATAATGTAAGATTGTTGGTAGGGGATTTTTTTTTTTGCTTCAGTTTTTTCTTTTTGGAAGAAATTAATAATTCCTAGACTCACTAATGCTATTATTTAAGCACACTTCACTAAGAAATATCCCATATAGGCGACTCATTGTTACTGGCTTTAGGAATGTCAGAGGGGAAAAAATGCCAGAGAAACATCTACTGAGCGTCCTTTTTATTAAGTACACAAAAGAAAGAGCAGAGTCACCTGTGTGCTGAAAAAGAATATACACTGACTGATATCTGAGAGTCTAATTTTGAAGGTACAAGAAAATATACTTTGATATTGAAAATCCATGTGGCAAAGTAAAAGGATGTTCATTTAGGTAAATTGTAATTGCACAGTTACTGCAAATTAAGACTTACAATGCAGCAGAGGAAACCATACTAGTTTTAAGTTGTTCAAACTATATGATTTTTGAGATGCAAATCATGGATCTCACAACCTAAAATGCCTATATCTAATATATTTTAATATCTAATATTTATTAGAGCAATTAAATAAGCATGCCTCTTGTAAAGAAGAACAATTTTTCTCAGAAACAAGGATGCTCATGCTCTCCTTAAAACTGACATAAACATATTTTGAAATTATCAGTATCAAAAGTCCTACCATTTCTTTGAGAGAGGAATTCACTTGGAATACTTTACTGACGTTGTAAAACAACATGGTGCTTTAAATAAATTGAGTGCCCATGCCAGGTAACGTATTAATTAAATCCTGGAACCTCACTGCAGCTCCTGGTTAAACACACAAAGGATTAGTGAACTTTTATATTTATTGTTACATTGTTCACAACACTCAGGAATCAGCCTACATGCCCATCAATGAATGGTTATAGAAAATGTTGGGTATGCACAATGAAATTATAATCAGCTGTCAAGAATATGTGTGTGGCCGGGCGGTGGTGGCGCACGCCTTTAATCCCAGCACTTGGGAGGCAGAGGCAGGTGGATTTCTGAGTTCGAGGCCAGCCTGGTCTACAGAGTGAGTTCCAGGACAGCCAGGGCTACACAGAGAAACCCTGTCTCGAAAAACCAAAAAAAAAATGTGTGTGTATGTGTGTGTGTGTGTGTGTGTGTGTGTGCGCGCGCGCGCATGCGCGCGCTTGAGGGGGGAGTAGGTAGAAAGAGTACCCTGAAGGAAGAGATTTTTAAGGGGGAAGAGAGCATTATAGAATACATGTGAACTAGAAACCAAAGGGGGACTACTATCTGGCAGGAAGAAAGTAGCTAGAGTAGGACTTGCAGGATGTGTGGAGGCAGTGGGAAAGGGATATGGAATAGGAACTAAATTATGATGACAAACATGCATAATAAGACCACAACAAACCCTACTACTTTGTATGCTGACTTAATAATTACCAACTTCTCTAGAGGTAAAATTTCCTATATCCTCTCTGTTGGGAAATAGGCACTAATGTTGTAGAAAAAGTATTTTAAAAGTATCATTTCAGATTGTAAGGATATCATCCAGTAAGTTATGTGTTAAGACAATACTCAGGGTTGGTGCAATTTGGAATGATGATAAAAAATGTAAATTTATTAAATGTGAACCAGAAAATGAGTGCCAAGTGCTAGAGACTTACTAAAAGCTAAGTCTCTAGATTACAGTGAAAATAAAAAGAATCAGAAATTAAAAAAAAATAATTGCAATGGCTTAGCAATGTAATGTGTTCCAATACATTCTTAATGACAAAGATATATTGCATGCACATAACATTATATACAATAATGGTAAAGCCAAACTATTCTTAGTATATTGACCAGAAGAATTAAAAAAGTATATTGTGGAAAATTTCTGGCAACACAAATGTGAAATGAAGTCATTTAACCAGCAAGCAGAAAACAGTAGGGATTCAACAATTCTTACACCTGAGTGTTCAATTTAAATTTTTCATCTATTTTAATCTATCTTCATGTCACACAATGTGCAATCTATAAGCCATTTTCACTTCAAGAAATTTTTCCCTTCTACACAGTACACATCTCTGAACACTGATTTTTCCATCTTTTAATTTAAATGGGCATACATCTGTAACTTTCATTTATATAATAAAATACTATATATTCTGGATTATTCAAAATGAATTTATATTCAATAAAACTTTGGTAAAATGTATTAAACTTCTGGGAACAGTCTATTTATTGACAACATACATCTATAGTCATTTTTGAATAGAAGGAACATTTCATTGTGCTAAGATATACATATTTTTAACCAATTCTACTAGGTGTAATTTTAGAGCACTCATGCATATATTACTTTTAGAAATGATTAGAATACCATGGGTCCCTGTATTTGTTGAACTGAATAACCTGACAGTAAAATTCAGTTAAAGCTTTTGGCATTGGTGAAACCTCTTCCCACTCTGACCTACTACTGTGGTAGACCTGTACCTCATCTGTGATCTCATCTGGTGCATAATCTCCACCTAATATGTAAATCTTATCCTCAATTCCAATTGCACCTGCATTAAAGCCCGCACACTCAAAAGACCCTTCTCCTTTCCAAACACAAGTATCAGGACAAAAACTATATACCTTATAGGTGGAAAGATCACATATATAAAGGGTGCAGTTTACTGGGACAGCTTTAATTAAAGTAGCATGAAAAAACTGCCCAAACTCTGCTACTAGTTCTGACCACTGGTCAGTTGTAGCATTGTATTTAAAAAAGCAATCAAGTGATGGGTTAAAAGCATCGGCAATCTCTACCTCAGATCCAAGGACATAAATGACATTCTGGCATGCACTGGCTTCTGGGTAATAGATGCCTCTGGGTAAAGGGCTAACGGATGTCCACTCTTTGGACAGTGGATTATAAGATTCAACATCTAAGAGACTTTTAATGTCCTGGGATCCTCTAGTCTTTCCGCCAATAACAAATAATCGATTGAGAGCTGTGACTGATGTATGCATGGTCCTTGGGGTTTTCATGGTTGAAACCCAGAAAAACTCATTTTTAACTGGACAGTAGCACCAGGTCTGGTCAGTGGCATCATGGTACGACTCTGCAATATGAAGTCGAACCTTTCTACAGCACTTCCCTTTGCAACCACCTGTCAAGAATATTTTCTCTCCATAGCTAGACAGACTAGAACCTGGCAAATCAATCAGATGTGATTGTGGCAATATTTTCCAGGAGTCAGTTTTAATATTATAGCAAAATGTATATTGATTTTCTCCATTTTCCTCAGTTTTATGGATGAATATATATTTTTCAGTTGTGGATGGTCGAGCATCAGGAAAGAGGCCACTAGAACCTTGTACACACTTAATAGCATTCACGATCATGTCAAAACAGTTTGTGCTTTTGAGTAAATACTCTTCCTTCAGCAAACAGTCTTGAAGTGTGTCCTCAGATAACTGATGTAATCTTACTTTTCTAATCAAGTGAGGCAGATGCTTTTGCCTGGACTCTAAGTTATACTTAATCCATGTGAGGACAGCCTTTAGGACCATTTCTTCTTCAGGTACATTCAACTCATCTGAATCCAGACACTTTTGCAGCACTCCAAAATTCATCTCTAAAAAATCTCTGGATTTAAACAACAAATGAAAGTGATGCTGCACGAAATATAAAGTGTGACTGAACAACTGGGCAGAGCCGTAGCTGTCTGACAGAGATAACAAATGCAAACAATTGACCAGACTGACGCTTTTTATTAAAAAGTCGCTGCAAGCTTTGGACAGGAAGGAGACCTGAAGGAAGGATGACAACTGAAAGAACATCTCCACGTTGTCATCTGTGATCCTTGTTTTCCCGGTGTAGGCATAGTCAAGAAATGCCTTTACAGCTCTGGAGGACAGGTTCGTGATAGTAACACTTCCGTCATCTCTTTCTTTCATGTTTACTTCAAACATAGCCCTGAAAAGAATTAAAAAAGCACAAGTAAACAGAAGTATTTTAATTATAACTATTTCCAATATCAATACACACATGATTCTTTACCATTTACTTAATTCACAATACATTTATAAGATTTAATGGTATCTTAATGAATTATTTTAACATTTATAATAACTTTAATGTATAATACTTATCTGCTGACATTATGTAACCTTCATAATAAAAAATACACATAATAAAAATATAGCTGATAAAATAATAAAAGAAATAATAAAACGATGTAAAGTGGTTCAAATTTTATATACTGGCTAGTTCTTACATATAACAGTTTTCTTCAATGGCAAATTAACTATATCTGTGATAATAACTAAAATTTCTCAACATATACTGCTCAAGGTCTTAGGCTTAAAAATTTACATGAAACACAGAAAATGTGAGGCTGATTGCTACCAATGATTTTTTATTGCTCTGTGGGGAAATCTGTCAAATCAGATTCATAGTAAATAGGGCACCAGGGAAGTAATATCCAAAACCTAAGCCATATAAAGCCAAAAAGCCAAACCTATATTTTTGTGGTAACAACCACAGAAAGACTGTCCCCTAAATTTGAATAATTATGCCAGCTTGGAAATTAAAAGGCAAATCTAAGGGATTGTGACTATTCTGAACTTGGAAGAGACAAAAATACATGTTATTTGGGGGTATCTACTCAGGGAATAAAATGTATTTTACTGTTTATCCTGTTTTCATAACTGTGATGATAATATAAAAACTGCTACAGTGATTTGACTGAGAATGCCCCCCCCCCAATTGGGTAACGTTTGAATATATAGTCTCCAGTTGGTATAACATCTGGGAAGGGTTAGAAGGGGTGGCCTTGCAGAAGAGGTGTGTCAATGGGAGAGATAGGAGGTTTCAGAATAGTGCCATTATGAGTGTGTTCTCTCATATTCTTGCATACCTTGGCTCTCCCATTACTGACTCTAACCTTCTAAAACTATAAGCCTAATTAGAGAGTTTCTTTTATAAGTTGTTTTGGTCATATTGTCTTACCACAGCTTAGAAAAGTAACTAAGACAAATACTTTGGGTATACAATAATTGTACTTGGTGGTATTGGGGCTAAATTTTGCTCAGAATCTGTCCCAGAGAATAAATAAGTCAATTAGTGAGCACAAGATCCACTTGAAGAATATGAGAGATCTTTTAAATAAAATAGGAAAACAATGATAAAGAGCCCCTTTCCCAGGTTACTCAATATACTTCTTAATATGAAGCCAAATAAATGTAGTGACAAAAGTTATAATTATGCTATACCTTAACACAAGTTTCTGTAACAATGTATGCAAGTTTATACATTCTACTTTATAATTATATATATGATGCAATCCTGCAAAATGTAAGGATTAAGCAAGTTGTTTAGAAGAATAAATAACTTAATTATTGCAGAGTATTAACTGCTATTATTTAAAGAAATCAAATGGTTCCTAATAGTACTCTTCTCCCCACAGTTCTGTCTGTCTACTTATCTGCCTACCAACCTATTAAAGTTTTATTTGTGGCATGGGTGGTTTTGTCTGCATGTATGGATGTGCCTAATGCCCATGGAAAACAAAAGAGGGAATGAGGTTCTCTGGGACTGGAATATGAATTACCATATGGATGCTGGGAATTGAATACAGGTCTTCTGGAAGAGTAGTTAGTGCCCTTAACTGCTGAACAACTTCTTTAGTCCCTGGATTCTATATATTTTTAATTTGATATCAACTTCTACACCCTTGGGGGAAGACACATATAAGATTAAATTCCTATACTTTACCCTACTCTCCTAATTATTTCTCAGATATGGCATATTATTATAAGCAGTTCCTATAAGACATGTTCTTTGATTTTATATCTTAATCATAATTTTTGCTACAAAGTACAAACTTTTCTGACACTTTTATTTTACATTCTCTCAATGTAGTTAGTTTTATCAAGCCGTAGATATTATAAGTTGATGGTTTATTTTTAGAGTATAACTGATAAAATTTCTAGTTACAGGGCTAGAGGTAGCTCAGTGGTTAAGAGCACTGGCTGCTCTTCCAGTGGTCCTGAGTTTAATTATCTGCAAGCATATGATGGTTTACAACCATCTGTAAGGATATCTGCTCATATACACAAAACAAGTTTAAAAAAATTGTAGCCACATTTATACATATTTTCATGTGAGCTCTGTATTAATTTAATAAAATTTAATAAAGACTGGTCATTTCTGCTCTTTAAATGTTTAAGCCGGGCGATGGTGGCACACGCCTGTAATCCCAGCACTTGGGAGGCAGAGGCAGGTGGATTTCTGAGTTCGAGGCCATCCTGGTCTACAGAGTGAGTTCCAGGACAGGCCAAGCTACACAGAGAAACCCTGTCTCGAAAAACAAAACAAAACAAAACAGAAACAAACAAAAAAATTAAAAAGTTTAAAATTGCCTTCTGGTCTGAGAGAGGGCCTTGAGTAGACCTTGGGTGCTAGCTCCCCACCCAGTCCTATAACACCCAAAGGAAGCTCCACTCCAAGGTGCTCTATCATACCAGGGATCATAGGTGAGGAGGCCACAATATCTGCCCCCACAACAGAAGTAAGTGGGACCCCAGGATCCAGGGACATAGGAACCCCGCCTGGCCACTGGCACAGGTTCCTTCTGGTCTGGCCTATACCCAGAGTAGACATTGGGTGCCGGCTCTGCACCCAGTCCCACAACACCCAGAAGAAGATCAACTCCCAGGTACTCTAACACATCTAGGATCACAGGATTTCAGGAGCTTGGTCACACCAGGATTTAAGGATCCCAGAGGCAGCTTGACTCCCAGGAGCTCTAATATATCTAGGATCTTAGGATCACATGATCCCAGAATCACAGGATCACAGAGTCAGGTGGACTCTGAGGAGTTCTGACACAACCAGGATCAAAGGCTGGACAGGCTCTGGTCAGAGTCAGTGAAGGCAGATAGCAGTAGAGATAACCAGATGGTGAGAGGCAAGGGCAAGAACATAAGCAACAGAAACCAAGGCTTCTTGGCATCATCAGAAACCAGTTCTCCCACCATAGCAAGTCCTGGTACCCCTTCGTACCAGAAAAGAGGGATTTGGATTTAAAATCAATTCTCATGATGATGATAGAGGGCTTTAAGAAGGACATAACTCAGCCGGGTGGTGGTGGCGCACACCTGTAATCCCAGCACTCTGGGAGGCAGAGGCAGGTGGATTTCTGAGTTCAAGGCCAGCCTGGTCTACAGAGTGAGTTTCAGGACAGCCAGGGCTAAACAGAGAAACCCTGTCTCAAAAACAAAACAAAACAAAAAACAAACAAAAACAAAACAAAGAAGGACATAATTTCCTTAAAGAAATACACTTTCCTTTAAAGAGGAAACACAACAATCACTGAAAAAAAATTACAGGAGAACACAAGCAAACAGGTAAAGGAAGTGAAAAAAAAAACATCCAGGATCTAAAAATGGAAATAGAAACAACAAAGAAATCACAAAGGGAGACAACCCTGGAGATAGAAAACCTAGGAAAGAGATCAGGAGTCAGAGATGCAAGCATCACCAACAGAATATAAGAGATAGAAGAGAGAAAATCAGGTACAGAAGATACCATGGAAAGCATGACACAACAGTCAAAGAAAAATGCAAAATCTCAAATTCATCTGAAATAGCAAAATGATTGGATCCAGTTTTGTAGACCCAGAACAGAGAAATCGTGGGGGGGGGGATGATTGGGGAATAGTTGGGGGGGAGAGGAATTATGGGACGTATGGTGGGGGGGGAATGGGAAAGGGGAAAGCCTTTGGAATGTAAACACAGAATATAGAAAATAAAAATTAAAAAAAAAAAAAAGCTTCTAACCCAAAACATCAAGGAAACCCAGGACGCAATAAGAAGACCAAACCTAAGGATAATAGGTACAAAAAAGAGTGAAGATTCTCAACTTAAAGGGCCAGTAAATATCTTCAACAAGATTATAGAAGAAAACCTTCCTAATGTAAAGAAAGAGATGCCCATAAACATACAAGAAGCCTACAGAACTCCAAATACATTGGAACAGAAGAGAAATTCCTACCATTACATAATAGTCAAAACACCAAATGTACACACATACACACACACACACAAGAAAGAATATTTAAAAGCAGTAGGAGAAAAGGTCAAGTGACATATAAAGGCATATCTATCAGAATTACACCAGACTTCCCGCTAGAGACTATAAAAGCCTGAATATCCTGGGCAGATGACATACAGACACTAAGAAAACACAAATGCCAGCCCAGGCTACTATACCCAACAAAACTCTCAATTACCATAGATGGAGAAACCAAGACATTCCATGACAAAACCAACTATACACAGTATCTTTCTACAAACCCAGCCCTACAAAGGATAATAGAAAATGCCAACACAAGGAGGGAAACTATACCCAAGAAAAAGCCAGAAAGTAATCTTTCAAAAAACCCAAAAGAAGATAGCCAAACAAACATAATTCTATCTCTAACAACAGAAGTTAACAGGAAACACTAATCATTTTTCCTTAATATCTCTTCACATCAATGGACTCAATTCCCCAATAAAAAGAAATAGACTAATGGAATGGATACTTAAATAGGATCCAGCTTTTTGCTACATATAGGAAACATTCCTCAGTGTCAAAGACAGACAGTGCCAAGAATAAAGGGCTGGACAACAATTTTCCAACCAAATGGTCCCAACAAACAAGCTGTAGTAGCCACTCTAATATCAAATAAAATTAACTTTCAACCAACAGTTATCAAAAAAGATAAGTAAGGCCACTTCATACTCATGAAAGGAAAAATCTACCAAGAACTCTCAATTCTGAGCATCTATGCTCCAAAGGCAAGGGCACCCACATTCATAAAAGAAACTTTACTAAAGCTCAAAGCACATATTGCATCAATGGACAGATCATGGAAACAGCACCTGAACAGAGATGAAATGAAACTGAAAAACCGTTATGAACCAAATGGATTAAACAGGAATCTATGGAGTATTTCATCCTAAAACAAAGGAATATAGCTTCTTCTCAGCACCTCATGGTACCTACTCCAAAACTGACCATATATAACTGGTCACAAAATAGGCCTCAACAGACACGAGAAGATTGAAATAATTCCATGCTTGTCTTTAATACCCCCCCCATCAACAGAAAGCCCACATATCCATGGAAGATGAACAATGGCCTACTCAGTGATAACTTGGTCAGGAAGAAATAAAGGAAGAAATCAAAGGCATTTTAGAATTTAATGAAAATGAAGGCACAAGATACCAAAACTTATAGGACACAATGAAAGCAGTGTTAAGAGCAAAACTCATACCTCTAAGTGTATCCACATCAACCAAGTAGAAACAAAAAGAATTGTACAAAGAATCAAAAATCCAGGGGATTGTTCTTTAAAAAAAAATCTATTAAATAAATAAACCCTTAGCCAGACTAACCAGAGGGCGCAGAGACAGTATCCAAATTAACAAAATCAGAAATGAAAAGGGTGACATAACAACAGAAACTCAGGAAATTTTAAAAAATCATCAGATCCTACTACAAAAGCTGAAACAAATGTGAAAATCAACAAATCTGAAAAATCTGGAAGAAATGAACATTTTTTTAGACAGATACCAGGTGCCAAAGATAAATCAGGATCTGACAGATAGTCCCGTCACCCCTAAGGAAATAGAAACAGTCATTAAAATCTCCCAACCAATAAAAGCCCAGGTGCACCTGTTTTTAGTGTAGAATTCTTTCAGACCTTCAAAGAAGATTGAATTATTCCATAAATAGACACAGAAGGAACACTATTCAATTTATTCCATGAAATGACAATTATACTTATACTTAAACCACACAAAGACCCAAGAAAGAAAGAGAACTTCAGACCAATTTCCCTTATGAATATCGATATAAATACTCAATAAAATTCTCAAGAACACATCAAAAAAATCATCTATCATGATCAAGTAGGCTTCATCCAAGGGATGAAGGGAAGGGTCAATATATGGAAATCCATCAATGTAATCCACTATATAAACAAACTCAAAGAAAAAAAAAGATTATCTCATTAGATACAGATAAAACATTTGACAATATTCAACATTCCTTCATAGTAAACATCTTGTAAAGAACTTTTGGGGGAATCACCATCCTTGACTTCAAGCTGTATTAAAGAAAAAGGGTAATAAAAACTTATGGTATTCGTACAAGACAGGCAGGTAGAGCAATGGAATAGAATTGAAGATTCAGAAATGAACCCACACAGCTATGTTCACTTGATCTTCGACAAAGGAGCTAAAACCATCCAGTGGAAAAGACAGTATTTTCAACAAATGGTTCTGGTTCAACTGGCAGTCAGCATGTAGAGGAATGCACATTGATCTATTCTTATCTCCTTGTACAAAGCTCAAGTCCAGTAGATCGAGGACCTCCACATAAAACCAGATACACTGAATCTATTAGAATAGAAAGTGGGGAAGAGCCTTGAACACATGGGCACAGAGGAAAATTTCCAATGGCTTATGCTCTAAGACCAACACTAGACAAATGGGACCTCATAAAATTGCAAAGGACAGAGTCCATAGGATGAAATGGCAACCAACAGATTTGGAAAATCTTTGCCAATTCTACATCTGATATAGTACTAATATCCAATATATACAAAGAACTCAAGAAGTTAAACTCCAGAGAACCAAATAACTTAAAAAATGGGGTACAGAGCTAAACAAATTTTCAAATGAGGAATATCGAATGGCCTGAGAAGCACCTAAAGAAATGTTCAACATGCTTAGTATTCAGGGAAATGCAAATCAAAACAATCCTGAGATTCTACCTCACACCAGTCAGAATGGCTAAGATCAAAAACTCAGGTCACAGTAGATGTGGAGAAAGAGGAACATTCCTCCATTGTTGGTCTGGATATCAGTCTGGTCTTTCCTCAGAAAATTGGACATTGTATTACCTGAGGACCCAGCTATACCACTCCTGGGCATATACCCAAAAGATTCACCAACAGAGAACAAGAACACATGCTCCACTATGTTTATAGTGGTCTTATTTATAATAGCCAGAAGCTGAAAAGAACCCAGATATCCTTCAACAGAGGAATTGATCAAGAAAATATGGTACATTTACACAATGGAATACTACTCAGCTATTAAAAACAATGACTTCATTAAGTTCTTAGGCAAATGGATGGAACTAGAAAATATCCTGAATGAGGTAACCTAATCACAAAGGAACACTCATGGTATGTACTCACTGATAAGTGGATATAAGCCCCAATGCTTGGAATTCCCAAGATACAATTCACAGACCATATGAAGTTCAAGAAGAAAGACCAAAGTGTGAATGTTTTGGTCCTTTTTAGAAGGGGGAACAGAATACCCCCAGGAGGAAATAGAGAGACAAAGTGTGGAGCAGAGACTTCCCCACCTGAGGATCCATCCCATATACAGTTACCAAACTCAGAGACTATAGCGGATGCCAAGAAGTACATGCTGACAGGAGCCTGACATAGTTGTGTCCCTTCCCCCACTTCAGCATTAGAGCTAGGCAGTTTGGCCTCTGCTATGCTCAGCCTGTGAATTTCCTGGCCTTTGTTCTGTATAGAACAACCCAGCCACACCTGGAAGCCAGGGAAGCATCCTGGATCTGCAATTTTCAACCCTCAGCAGGCAAGCTGCCCAGAAGGAGCCAACAACCTGCTGAGTCTGGAGCCAGCAAGATCCCAAGACTCCACCTTAAGCCTGGGGGGAGGGAATCCTCCAGACTATATATTGGATTACATTTATTAAAAATTGGGGTCTTGAAAGGCAATGTCTCCTTGACCCAATTCTTTCATGCCACTTTCCCCACCCATCCCATAGTTTTCTCTTGCAGGGACCAGTCCGCAGTAACTGCAGATAGCTACGGAACTCAACATAGTTGTTTCCTGAAAGGCTAGCCCAGAGCTTGAAAAAGACAGAGGTGAATGCTTGCAAAGAACCATTGGAATGAGCACTGGGTCCCTAATGGAAGAGTTAGAGAAGGAACTGCAGGAGTCAAAGGGGTTTGCAGCTCCATAGGAAGAACAACAATATCAACCAACCAGACCCCCCACCCCCAGAGCTCCCAGGAACTAAACCACCAACCAAGACGCATACATCAAGGGTCCCCATGGCTCCAACTGCATATGTAGCAGAGGATGGCCTCATCAGTAATCAATGGGAGAAAAGGCCCTTTTTCCTGTGAAGGCTGGATGCCCCAGTGTAGGAAAATGCCAGGATGGGGAGTCAGGAGTGGGTGTGTGGGAGGGGAACACTCTCATCAAAGCAGGGGGAAGGGGGATGGGTTAGTGGGTTCAGGATGGGGGGAATCAGGAAAGGGGATAATATTTGAAATGTAAATAAAGAAAATATCCAATACAAAATAGAACTTTTAGAATTCAGTGATAGAACCTAGGTGTCCACCAACAGAAAAATATTTTTCTAATTAATGCACATAATGCATATTGTAGATTATCTTCAGACATAAAGAAAAAGGAAGTCACTTGGTTTGTATAGGAAAATGGATGTAACTGAAGAAATTTTATTAAGCTAATTAAGCCAATCCCAGAGAAACAAATATACACTCTGTTGTTTTTTGTTTCTAGATTTTCTATAGCAACACAAAATTCTGTGTGTGCTTATGGCCTAAAGTAGAAGCAAAAATCACTCAGGGAACAAAGTGTGCTACAGGAGGGGGCAGGGAGGATATTTTATATAAACAATACATATCCGTATATACCTGTGTGACCCAATAACATGTACTATAAATATGCACAATGGAAACCTAAAAGATGTTTAAAATTAAAAATGAAAACTATCCTATTTTAATAGTAATTTTAACAATGAAAAGGAGACTTACAAATCAGGAAAGTGTTTGAGGCTCCATTTTGTTGTATATTATTTACTAATACTCTTAAATTTATTTAGCTTTATAATTGACAACTGACCTGCATACATTATGTACATGTAAAAAACTGTGAAACAACTAACACACAGAACTATTTAACTGAAAAGTAAGTTTGCTAAGAGCACAAGGTTGCAAATATTTATAAGAAGTTTATGTTGTATTAGCTTGAAAATACTGCAGGAAAATCATGGTGAATACTAAGAACAAGATCTTTCTGTGTTTTCCTATATTATGGAACAAGAACTTTGAGTATCATTAACTGTATGCAGAATAAAATATGCTAACCATTTATATATTATTTTCTTTATAACCTCCAGAATGATACTATATATTAATTCCTATTTTTTACTTTTCTAATTTACTTGTCACTAGTGAGGAGACCTAGGTCTACAGAGGGTAATTTGTGTAAGATCATATGAATAGTAAGCAGGAGACCTGGGATTTAGATTAGGGCATATATACTAAGAAATTAGGTATTTAAACCACCAAATAGATAGAGCCATGTGAACAAGAGGCCACATTTATAAGGATAAGGGGCACTCTAAAAGTTACATGGAAGGAAAGTTGTGCTCAAAAGAAGGGAAGACAAAGGGGGCCCAGGAGCAACAAAGTCTATCATTGTGGGCCCTAGAAGAGCTCAAAACATGCCTCAGAGTATATGAAGAAACAAAAAAAGAAGAGTTACACTAAGAAAACAGTTAGTTTGGTGGAGCAGTGGTGTTGCACGGCTTTAATTCCAGCACTTGGGAGGCCGAGGAAGGAGGATTTCTGAGTTCGAGACCAGCCTGGTCTTCAGAGTGAGTTCTAGGACAGCCAGAGCTACACAGAGAAAACCTGTCTCAAAAAAACAAAACAAAACAAACAAACAAACAAACAAACAAACAAAAAAACAGTTCAAGACTGCTAGAGCCTCCCTGGCCAAGGACACTGTGCATTACTGAACTCCAAATTCAAAGCAAAACCCTACAGAGGCAGGCATTCAGTAAGCAGCAGAGAGCAAGAACTTCTTGCTAAATAAAGTCTAGCTTACAATATTTACTCTAATGGCAATACAGCATAATTTGAATCACACATTTATATAAAGCAGGTTTTGAATTAATAATTCAAAATAGAACAGCACAAGGCTCTGGGTTCAGTCTCCAACTTAAATAAATTATAAATGCAATATAATTACCACTTTGCTTCACATATTAAATTTTACTCAGTTTTTACCAATTTTCTGGGAGATTAAAATCCTACTTATTTTTTCTTCCAAAACTAGTCCTAATGCAGAGTAGCAGTGAGGACTTTAGTTTACTGCAGTATGACTAGGATGGCTGACTGCAGAGTATCAGCAAAAGTCTGTTTCTTGATTGTTCAGGAAACAATTTCCACAGTATTGTAATAATACATCTGACCTTATTGCAACAGAAACTTACTGTCATGATGGCAATCTTCCTTTCTCAGCTTACTCAATACTGATATTATATACATACAAGGACAAAAACAAAGTATTCTGAGCTGCAGTTCCTCCCATGGGAAATGGATTATTAACTCAGCTTCAACTTTTTTCAACTTGTCATTTTACCTTTTGCTAACATGATATCATTCAGGGATTCCTCAAAATTAACTCCATATGAATCCTACCCAGAATAGCTCAAGGCACTAATTTTAAAGATCTTTGGGAAACTATCCTGGGAGGACTCTTATTTTTACAGCTGCAGTTTAAGATTCCATATCAAAAGCTATTAATAACTGAGTTCTGATTAAGTCTTTTTTATTAACAATTTAAATTATAGCATGGTCAGGGGGCAGTGAGTATGGTTTTATATTTTGAATTACACATTTATATAAAGCAGGTTTTAAATTAATGATTCAAAATAGAACAGCACAAGGCTCTGGGTTCAGTCTCCAACTTCAATAAATTATAAATGCAGCAGTGAGGACTTTAGTTTACTTCAGTATGACTAGGATGGCTGACTGCAGAGTATCAGCAAAAGATACCTGTTTCTTGATTGTCCAGGAAACAATTTCCACAGTATTGTAATAATACATCTGACCTTATTGCAACAGAAACCTACTGTCATCATGGCAATATATATACACATATACACACATATGTGTGTGTGTGTGTGTGTGTGTGTGTGTATATATATATGTATATGTATATATATATATATATATATATATATATATATATATAAAAAATGCAGTTTTATGTAAAATATAATGTAGTTTTCCACATATAAAATCTAAGGCACAGATGGGGGTATAATACCTGAAAAAGTCACTGCATGCAGCCAACACACACCGATGACATGGGATTATTTCTTCTTTCATGATTATTTTGAAGTCATAAAAGACATTCTGTTCTCTAAATCTCTGTAGTACACTTAAGATTTTCTGTCCATGATCTTCTGATGCAAGGAAATTCTTTTTCTTCTCTGATGAGATTCCATTCCATGAGCTTTGTTCATTTAAATTGTATGAATTATCCATAGCTAATTCCACCCGTTCTTAGAACTAGAAAAAAAAGAAGCGTGATAGGAAGCGAATGAAAGTTTCAGGTTTAATGTGACCTCTTCAGGATGCAGGTTTAATGTGACCTCTTCAGGATGGCAGCATATCTCATCAGGGAAAAGCTCTTGCCATGCAAGCCAGTGACCTAAGTTAGACTCACAGACCCCATAAGAAGTAGGAGAAGAGAACCAACTCCACAAACTATCATCTGACATCCATGTTTGTTACAATCCCCCATAGTGAATTTTTAAAAAATGTACTCATGGTGTGAAATTATAACAATATTCAACAACAGCAATATTATAGTAAGTAAACCTTATTTTAAACACTTATTTTTGATGATATTTAATACTAAATTCTTTTTGAATTTTTATAAATGTATATTTGAATTGAGAAGTATGTAATTGAGATCTGACATTTATGGTTGTAGGAGTGACTGTATAAACTGTATGAATACCTACCTTCTTTAGGCCTTCACTACATGCCTCATCTTACTGTTATTAAAGTATTAGTCTTAAGTAGTTCTTATTTTTAGTATAAACTCTATATATCTCTGTCCTTCTATGCATGATATCCTGTAGGATTAAAATATTGTTGATGATGTATACACTACATATCTTCTAACTTTAACCTTAACTCTGACTTTCACAATAAAACTGGCTTAAGGGAAAAAGAAAGTCATTAGAGTTTGGTGGTATTAGCCACTATTTGCTATAGTAGTTTGAATGAAAGTGGCCCCCAAGGCTCATAACAGTGTGGCACTATTAGGGCATAGCCGTTTTGTAGTAGGAATGTCTTTGTTAGAGTAAATGAGTCACTGGGGGTGACCTCGGAGGTTTCAAATGCTCAAGTTAGAACTAGTGTTACTCTCTACCTGCTGCCTTCCCATCTGGATTTAGAAATCTGAGTTCCTGTGCCAGCCCCATATCTGCCGGTGAGCCATAATGCTTCCTGACATGATGACAAAAGACTAAACCTCAAGTGTAAGCCAGCCCTATTAAATGCTTTTCTTTATAAGAGTTGCTATGGTCATGCTGTCTCTTCACAGCAACAGAAACCCTAACCAAGACAATGACTATTAGTAAGAAAGAAAAGCAAATGTTGGTCCTACTTGACCTATTTGATAGCGGGGGGGTGGGGGGGGAAAGGAGGAGGGTTTCTATATACAAAGTAAAGAATGCAAAACAGCAGAGCCAGATATTCATTAACTTTACAAATAACAAGTTCAGCTCCAAATACAAAAGTGTTAACAGCCTAAGTTATAGAATGACTAACAGAAAATAAGACTGAGAACTAGGGAAATCAGAGAAATAGGAAAACAGATTCCCTAATGTCTCTCTTTCACAATTATTCACTGCCTTAAAATCCCCCAACGCTTAGTAGCTTAGTAACATTTATTCCTTTCAGGCTACATGGAGCTTAGCTGGAGCTTTTTGCTTTGGGTTTTCACAGAACTACAGATAGTCAGATTGCGGTTGGAGTCATCTGATGTTTGACATCTTCAATGGCCTGTTTAAGGGAAAGTATAAATAAGAACCATTGAGGAATTAGAGGTGGGGATTGTAGAGCATTACAATGGGTTTAAAAGAAAAGGACATGGTATGCATAAATTTTCTTTTCTATTGATGGTGGTGGTGTTGCATGTGCCACAGTGCATGTTGAGATTAGAAGACAGACTCGGGTATCTGTCCCCCACCTCCTTCCATCTTATTTCAGGCAGTTTCTTGTTATTTGGCACTGTGTACATCAGGATAGCTGATCCACAAGCTTCTGGGGATTCTCCTCTCTCAGTCTCCCATCTCTTTTGAGAGCACTAGGATTACAGATACACTTGACAGGAGATAAGGATCTCATTCAATTATTCATGGTTGCCAGACAAGTGCTTTACCCACTACCATTTCTTTGCTCTTTGATCCCTCAATTATTTTTTAAAGAAATTCAGCAAGGTTTGACTTAACAGTAAGCAGGTAATTTAGATGTCTGTTCTTTTGTTTTGGATGTGAAAAACACGCTGTATGTCAGTACACAAAGAAAAAAGGCAGATGTAAAAAGAAATTCTGACAATGATAAGAATTCAGCATCTGTATCCATATCTCAAAGCAAAGTTTTTGGACCCTTTTACAATGAACTGGACAATGACTTTATATGTAAAACATTCACTCCTATTAAGAGGTAAATATTGGTAGACCAACAAATGGTTAGAACTTTTGTAGTTGCTTAGTGATACAATAACCCTGGCAGTGCAAGTGAGAGACTAAGAGTCAGGAAGTCTCCCTAGAACACAGAAAGATAGGGAGCGAGGCTGTGGCTAGGTCATACAAGCAGAACATTTCCAAGATGGCTGGCTTTTTCCTCACCCTCCTGGCTTAAGACAAAAACTTGGCAGCATAAAATAAGGACCCTGTATCCATTTTGCTTCCCACCTTCAGGCCCACTGATGTTTCAACAAGTTCAAGGATGAATCAGGACAGGTTACACAACAGCTGATGGCCAATCAACCATCCTCTCTTTATTCAGACTGTCCAACGTTAAATTAGGAGAAGAAACCCTTTCAGTGACTTTAAATCACACAGCTCTTGAGAAGAGACTATATTTACTGACTTGGTATGGGATCTTTTTCTCTGTGTGGTGTTGTGTAAGTATATTTTCTCACCCTCAAAATATATATATATATATATATATATATATATATATATATATATTCTTCAACTAATTCCATCTGTTTCTGTTTGCCCTGTGTGATATTTCTCAGCAGCAACCTGTTGTACTTAAGATTTTTAACTGGCAGAGAAAACAAGCCTGATTGAGACCCCAGGCATTATCATTAGAAGTTTGGATACTCTGTATGGTTTCTCACTCGATGTTGATAATAACTCTTTAGTACTGTTACTAATAATGCTTTCTTTAAAACAGAAAGTTGAGGCTCAAATAAAACAGCATGCCTTAAGAACACAAAATGAATAGAAACCCACTTGTTCACTTGAACTCCATGCTTTTTAGAGCATTCTAACCTTCCATTTCAACATCAACCAAAAGCTTAGAAAGCAGTTTTACAGCTGGGCAGTGATGGCAGGCACACACCTTTAATTCCAGCACTCAGGAGACAGACAGGTGGATTTCTGATTTTGAGATGACTCTGGTCTATAGAGCTGGTTCCAGGACAGCCAGGGCTATACAAAGAAACCTTGTCTCAAAAAATATAATAAACAAATAAATAAAAACATCAACAACAAAGAAAAATATTCACTTACAAGATCTTCTCATAAGGCTCTGTACAATAGGAGCCACAGTAAATTGATGTCACCATTGAGACAGGTGACAATGTAGTGTTGGCTAGCTTTCAATTCAAGGAGACTTCTATTACCTTGTTATAATTATAATTGTCAAATTTCAAGGAAACTCCAATTCCACACACTAGCATCCTAGTCATTCTAACTTTCTCCTCAAACCAAAACTCCAGCCTTCCTGCTCATGGGCTTTCTGACCCCTCAGCTCTTCTTCCTCCTTATAACTATTCTCACTATTCTGAACTTTTGCTATTCTCATTCTCTCTATTCTCTATCTTTGGCTAGTCTCCCTTTTATCAGATAGCCTGGGCCATAGCCACTCTGCTGGCCATGTTCAATCTTTCAATCTCTCTCTCTCTCTCTCTCTCTCTCTCTCTCTCTCTCTCTCTCTCTCTCTGTCTCTCTCTCTCTCTTTCTCTCTCTCTGTCTTTCTCTCTCTGTCTTTCCCTCTCTGCTTTGGACTCTTTCAGATGTCTCTGGATCCTCTGTACCAAACAAAACAAAGCAAAACAAAACAAAAACAAAACAAAAGCAAAACAAAACTCTTCCTCTTATTCATATTGTAGAGAATTCATGTTGGCAGTTTCCTTACTGCACCTCTCTTGCACACATCTTTGACAAAACTCCCATAGATATCTGGATTTCTGCACCAGATACATGTGAGAGGGCACAGTAAAGAAAGTGCTGGCATTACTCTCCAATATGGTTAAAGTTTCATTGTAGATATGAGAGAGAGACAGAGAGACAGAGAGAGCGAGCATCCAGAGGCATTGGGGAGAATTCACTATATGTAGCAGGCTGGCTTTTAGTTGGCAATCCTTTACTCAACCTCACAGGAGTGAGCTGTCACATTCTGTGTTTTAAGCATGATTACAAACTAATCCACACACTCTCCGTGTTATTCCTTCATCACTATATGCAGATGAACATATTTGTTATGTATTCGTGGAAGTGACTTCAAAACAGACTATATTGAAATTATAAAAATTATTTTAAACACTTAATAGCTCAAAAAATTAGGCTTAGCAACAAATCCTTGTTATAAAGTAAGGACTTTATTAAGTAATTTATAAAATAAATTAAAATAAGGCTGAGCTGTGTTCTATCTCATCTGGGCTTCATTTCATTAGAGCATCCAATCACAAATACCTAGCTATGAAGTTTACTATTAGAAGTTATGGAAAAGCACTATATTAGTGACGGTTCTCTAGAGTCACAGAACTTATGGAATGATTTACCCCCTTCTTTACACAGACACACACAGGATTATATATTATACACAGGACATTTGGAATGACTTACAGGCTAAACCAACAATGGCTATCTGTAAAGGAAATGTCCAAGAATCTAGTAGCTGCTCAGTACCACAAGGCTGGATGTTTCAGCTGGCCTTCTGCATATGCTGGAATCCTGAAGAAGTAGGTTCCAATGTCAATAAAGGAATGGATATGCTCTAGTGGAACTAGAGCTGTTTTGGAGAATATGGTAGACATACACCCATACTTTCTAAATTTTCTTTCTTTTTGTGTTTATTATCTACTGCTTCTACTTCTGCATATTTTGTATTCTCTTTAAATCCTCTAGCTACTTATACAAATCAAAGACTATTATTGTCTCTGTTTTATAGATGGGGAAATGAGGTTTTGCTACTTTCAGTACTTTGCACACGGTCACATACAATGAGTAAGTGGGAGGCTGGTGTGTGAACTCAAACACTCTGACTCTGGAGGCCTTGCCCTCATCCACTCTAATACTAGTCTTTTTGAGGATGTACTGTTGACAACTAAATGGTGAGAAGGTAAATCAACAGAGAAATTATATAAAGCCCTCCCGTGAAAAAGGAGTCTTGGTTTTGAAAGTTACAGGTGGCCAGTACTGTTCCCAGAAGACAGAGATGCAGAAAGCAAGTAAAGGAGCTATGATTCTAAAGTGGCAGTGGTTTGATGTTCCATTTTTAGAACATATTTCTAGCTCATAAGTGACATAAGTTGAAAGAAGGTTATTTGTTGGAACATTTACAGAGTAATTATTGTGGACAGTGCTATTTTAAACTCAGGACAGTGCTTGGCCAGAAAGGAGGACTTTTTTTTTTTTTTAAATTTATTTATTTTATGTAAATGAATGCTCTATCTGTATGTACACCTGCATGCCAGAAGAGGGCATCAGATCCCAGGGCAGATGGTTGTGGGCCATCATGTAGTTGCTGGGAATTGAACTCAAGCCCTCTGGACGAGCAAACAATTCTCTTTAACAGCTGAGCCATCTCTTAACCCCCTAGACACTAGTTTTAATATGAAGTTGCATCTCCAGCTCAGTGACATGGCAAAAAGCCAATACGGTCCATCACCCTGGAGTGACTGCTAGAATGGTGATCAAGTCTCCGTCTCTATCTGTCTGTCTCTCTGGCATACACAATAAAAAATTCTCCTTCCTTCTTAGACACTTAGCATAATATGCAAATTCCAGTACTCTTATCTTTAAATACACACCAAACAAAAAAAATTCCCCATCCCTTGACTTCTTATTCTCCCCTAGGCACCACTGTATTTTACTACTTCTTATCCAGTAAAACAAACTTGACAATACTCTTGGTACCATCATGAACCTAGACATGTTCCTGCTTTGTTCTACTCAAAATTCCCTGGTCCACGCCACCACACTATCATTAAAAACATGAGGAAAGCCACTATAATAGGATTCTTAGTTACATAGGATGCAAAACAGAAACTTGAAATATTTACTGATAAGGGTATTAGTGCTTACTGTCTTTGTTCATCCCCACATAGCTTACTGTAGCTTTTCCTGTGTGCTTTAGATATTGCAAAGACCTCATAATGTGACAGATCTTAAACAGCACCTCCCTCATGCTTTTGACAGATGAGGTGTCATATCAAGATAGCTATGTCTGTGTGTAAGTGCACACTCAAACTGCCAGGCAGCTGCAGAAGACTCGAGGGGTGTATAGTATTACAAAAAATGTTAATAGGAATAAGTACAGATCAGACTAAACCCACCTTTAGGAACACAGAACTAATAGTGTTTGTGTAGGTTAGATTACTGCTAGCCTTCCCAGATTCTTCCTGACTGCCTTAGAAAGGAGACAGGCTGAATCAGCATGGCACCTATTTAACATCATATGCGGAATCAACATTCATCCGCAGAGACCAACTTTTCCATGGACCCTAACTCATCCTCGACTATGTTTAAATGGACGGTCACTGAAGAGCACCAATATCCATCTACACGAGCAACCAAGAAAACAGGAATGCACCGGTGTGACTGCATGAAGAACAGCATGGGGCATCAAGGTGCGCAGAAGCAGAACTCTTGCGGGGCACAGCAAAGCTTAGAGGGCTTCACCGATTCTGTTCTCGGCTGGCCAGGGAAGACAGGGAGGTACGCAGAGGGCCCATGTGCAAATGACAGGGAAGGGTCACCTCCCGGGGCAGAAGGCTCATCGCTGCGGACTTTTCCTCTCCCGAGCGATCAAGAACTGCACCGCAACCGAGGGTCGTAGGAGCCTGGTCTCCAGCAGGCAGATCCAAGCCCACTCCTCCCTCGGACCCTACAACTCACCCACCTGCAACTGCAGTCAGTGAAGTCTCCACCCAGACCCGGCCTGGCCTGTAAACTCCGGCTGCGATTGGCTTGTGTGACTGTCCCGTTAGCTCTCCCTCCAGTGTGAGCGGCTAAACCGTTCCGAAACACTCTGGTCCCGCCCCGTCGGACGCTCGCGAGCTACACTCCAGGACGTCACGCGGTGCTGCAGAGCTCTGCGTTGGCTCTGAACCTCGTCCCTACGCGGCCCTGCCCGCTTCCATAGACCTCCGCGTTGGGGGCGGAGCAGCGTCAGGCCACGCCCCCACGCGCAACCGTGCACTAAAGGTGGGGGTGGGGGGTTGTGAAACGTCCAGCAAGGCGTCCAGTTCTCAGAAAGCCGGAAACGGGGCGGAGCTTAGCGACCGCTGTTGCCAGGCGCTGCGCATTTGCGTAGACGCTTGAGCGAAGGGGGCGTGGCTACGTCAGCGTCTGCTCTACCTGACCTGAGGATCGGTGGTCCAAGCGGTCGTATGGTGTTCCCCGCCAAGAGGTTGTGCGTGGTGCCGTCCATGGAGGGCGTTCGCTGGGCCTTCTCCTGCGGCACCTGGCTGCCAAGTCGAGCCGATTGGCTTCTGGCGGTGCGGTCTATCCAGCCCGAGGAGAAGGAGCGCATCGGCCAGTTCGTGTTTGCCCGCGACGCCAAGGCGGCCATGGTACTCGAGGCCTGCGGCTTTTGGGAGGCGGGCCGTGCGGTGGAGCCCCGCGTGCGTTCGTGGCGGAGCCGGCTCGGAGCCTCGGGAGAGTGTACGACGGTCTTCGGCCTTCGTGCCCTCGGGGGCTTGGGGCACTCACATTTAGTCTTCCCTTGTGAGGTTGCCACTGGAGACCCTTACCCTAGAATTGGAGGCAGGGCCTAAGGAGCAGTCGTTTGTTCACTAATGAATGATTGTATACTTTGAAACTTAGAAGCTTAGAAGCCATAAATATACTTTCAAAGCAGTGTACTTATGTGATTAGTAGTTAGCAATACACACCGTGTGTTTTATGTCTGAACAGGCTGGTCGTCTGATGATAAGGAAATTAGTTGCAGAGAAATTGAATATCCCTTGGGATCATATCCGTCTTCAGAGAACTTCAAAGGGAAAGCCGGTTCTTGCGAAAGACTTGTTGAATCCCTATCCCAATTTCAACTTTAACATCTCTCATCAAGGGGACTATGCAGTTCTTGCTGCAGAACCTGAGCTACAAGTTGGCATTGATATCATGAAGACTAGTTTTCCAGGTGATGGTTCATTTTTACGACATATTAAGTGTTTTATGTCTCAGATCTTAACTGTCAGGCAATTGTAAACCAGGAGACTTATTATAAATAAATATAGGTATTGGAAATACTTAATTTACTGACAAAACATTTAACCAAAAAGAATGTATTTCCTTTAACACTTATCTATACATACAGTAGATTCTACATTACTGTACCTTTTAACCTTTTTAAATTGTTAGCTACATTTTCTCTAGCTATTTTTCTAAGTATTTTTGCTGTTTCTCACTGTTACAAAATAAGCGAGGCTGAATTTCAAAGATGAGTTTATTTAGCCTCATTGTTCAAGGAAATCCTTGAAAACTGGGATAATAAATTTATTCATGAAGGTGGTACCCCTATGGCCTTGCAGTGCTCTTGTATTGGCATTTAAATTTCAACAAGAATTTTGAAGGTAAGAAACCTTTTTGGAGCACAGCTCCAATGACAGGACCTGGTGTTGTAGAAGGTTTGTTCTAAAGTAACTGCTACTGCAGAGGAGTCAGGCTGATTTTTGGGAGTAGTCCACATGGGTTTGTAGCTCTGGGGAAGCTTCATGTGAATTTTTTCTGTAACTAGAAGTTAGTGGAGAGGCCATTAGACACTTAGAAAAAAGATAGCACAGGTAGACAGTGCCTGCCTGGAAATGAGGGAACAAATTTTGCAACCCATTTTGTGCAGTGTTGACTATGGTCAGTACTAAATAAGGAAGTCATTATTAATTGAAGTTTTGTTTGTTTGTTTTTTGTTTTTGTTTTTTTCTTTTTGGATTTGGTTTTTTCGAGACAGGGTTTCTCTGTAATGCCTGGAACTCACTCTGTAGACCAGGCTGGCCTCGAACTCAGAAATCCGCCTGCCTCTGCCTCTGCCTCCCAAAGTGCTGGTATTACAGGCGGCGCCACCACTGCCTGACTTAATTGAAGTTTTTAATGGTGGGGAAGTATTGAGCAGATTTTGAAGATTCTGTCTCCTCTTAATACTTATTAATCCTTTGACAGCCAGCAATTTTGATGCAAGTCTTTTACTTCCCTTTTATAGTTTAACTGGCTCAAAGCTTATTATATGCCAGTAACACAGAGGAAGAGATATATTCGGTTGGGACTAGTGTCATGTCATTACCATTCCACTCATTTTCAAATTGTGATTGGGTGTTTCCTTTGAGAAATAAACACCTGTTTTCTTCACTGTTGATTTATTAGACCAGGATAAGTGAGGTAGTTGAAAGGAATAGTCTTCAGTCTTGCTGAATGATGAAGGTATAATTTTGGATAGAAGGGGGGGGGCTACTGTGTACTATGCATTGACAACTCCAGAGACAGCATAGAGGAGTGTCATTAGCATATCGAAGGAGACAGTTTTCTTACCCACTTTCTGTGGGTATCCATAAGAAATGTCATGGAGATATTTCCTTATTACTGAAGCCATGCTGGTTAAGGACAGCTCATTTCCCAATAGATTTAGGCTATGGGATCTTAGCACAAGTTGTCAATAGGATACATTTCTGGTCAACTATTTTCCTCTTAAGTTTTACTTGCAGTTAAAGATGTTTACAGTTTTATGTGTAATAAAGGTTTATGTGTAATAAAGTTTTATGATTAAGTTTAACAGTATATATAAAACAATCATGATCAGTATAAAAATATTTAAGTTTAGGAAATAGAATTCTATTTGCATGGTTTTGCAATTTCATGTTTGTTTCTATTATAAAATATTTTGGATAGTAATTGGCATAATAAAAATAACTTTAAAATATTTTGAGAAACAATTCTAATTTTAATTAACTCAAGTAATTTAAAATGACCATTACTAGGTATACTGAGAAATTTCTGTATTCCTAGAAATTTGGAGGTAGAAGTAGAAACAATACTGAGTTCAAGTCCACCCTGAAGTACAATGAAAGACTTTCATCCCAATAGACTTTGTTACAGATTTGCTCTCTACAGGAACTATTGCATTATAAGTATAAATTAAATGTAGTTGGTACAAATTAAGCCTGGATATTACCAAAGAGTGGAAAAGTCTGTTTCTTGTCTCCTCTCACACCCTTCTGAAGTATTATTATACACTCCTAACTGGTTCTCTATGAAGAGCTAAGTGATCTTTCGAGGTGGACACCAGTTTTAAAGTTGTGAAATAGGTTCTTATTAGACATATGATAGAATTCAAACTCCTAAACATAACCCTGTTCTTGTGTTCTTTTCTACTTTCTATTCTCAGGCATGTAACCATTTCTCATTTCTTTGTATTTTTCTTTGATCATTGTTTTCTGTCCATTCTAGTATTTTATTGCCTTTAATTAGATGTTGCTCAACTCCTCCTTACCACCATCCTCCCCTTGATAACTCGTATTCTTTGAGAAGAATGGGTCATTTTGCTGCTTTGGTTTTAGTTTATGTGTGCTTATGCTGCTGACAACGTGTATGAAAGCCAGAGGACAACCCACTGCGCATGCCATCCTCAGAAATGCCACCACCTACCTCTTGAAACAGGGTCTTTTCAACCTATAGCTTACTGATTAAGCACTTGCTAGGCAGTGTGAGCCTTAGGGTTCCACTTGTTTCCTCCTCCCCAGCACTGGAATTACCAGACTGTACACTGGTATTAGCTGGCTGGTATGTTTGCATAAGTGCTAAGGATTGAACTCAGGTCTCCATGTTTGCACTTCACCATTAGAGATTTCCTTGTAGCTGAATGGTGAGTTTTAACTGAGGTGCTATTATAATACATGTGTACTGGAAACCTTGTTTTAGAATGATGTAGATAGGCTTTGAAGTTTTGGTACTATAATAGAATTTTTTATATTCTAGAATATTATTGGTTGTAGGTGATTTTGTTATGGGTTTTTATTATGTTTAAAATAAACCAGTTTTATGATTTTGTTTATATAGAACATTTAGTTAGTAGCTGACATTCTTTTTTAGTAACTAAGCTCTAAGAAGGATCAAGTTTTTCAAAACTTAAATGACAGTTCACAGTTTTTCAGTACTATACCTTATACATACACACACACACACACACATGCACCTATGTTCTTAATATTTTATAGGATGATTAAATACATTGTAGTAGACATCAATATATAAAAATTATATTAAGAATTTGCCTGTGTATATGCCCAGTAATTACACCGATATTTTGAGAGGCAAATTTGTTTTTCTACTGGGATTTTCTAATAGTTTTTCTTCTAATTTCCTATGTAAACTGAAGTAAAATAGAATAAATGGCCAGTGCGCATTTCTGCCAAACCACCACAAGGTGGTACTGCTGACTTTAGTTGAGTATTTAAAGACTCACCATTGCTTCCTATTTATTTTGTGCTTAAATATATAGGAAAGTCTACATACTGGTATTTTTTTTTCAGCCATAAGTAATGAGCTATACAATTGTTTGATTGCCAATATCCCAAATACAAATTAAGATATTCCTCTTCTTTATTTCATATATGCTAGTTACGCCAGAGTATACTCAAGAAGAGTTTATCTATGGGATGTGTGGGCTTGTAAATTTGGAGGCAAAAATTTGTCATCTTGTTTCCTCTTGTCACTCCTACCTTTCTTAATGTTTGTGACATAATCTCTGATTGAACCAGAATGCTGGTTAGTGAGCTCAGAGGATCAGCTTCACCTCCTAACCCTGCCCTGACAAATGCTCTTTCTGACAGTACTGGGTTATAGACACCGGCAGCTTCTATACCTTTTACAGGTGCTGGGGAATCTAAGCTCAGATCCTGTGCTTGCTTAGCAAACTAATCACTGAACCATTTCCTCAGCCGCCTCACTTTTCTAAGACTAGATGCCAGGAATAGTGAATGAGTCAGTTATTACTGAGAGGCATCCAGTAAATCTCAGTAAAATATAAATGAGCTTTTGATCACTAAAAGGATGCATGTCCCCAAATGGTAATAGTCTCTGTTATAGGATTCCCAAGATCATAGAATAATAGTTAAGATCTCAAGTTACAGATTTCTGGGTTAAGGAAAAAGACCGTGTTTTTAAGACTTGACTATTAAAGTGGGAACTTGGGAGAGTCATAAACATTTTTGCCCAAGAACTGGTTTATAATGTTTCCTTCTCTGACTTACTATAAGAGAGATATGTGGTTACTACAGAAGTCCTAAACAGTATAAAAGAATACAGTCTATTGTATTCCAGATCCACTTGAGTGTGTAGATGTATATATTGATTTTGTTTTCCCAGTAGTAATTTCAAATAAGCACTGTACATTTTTTAATTGCCTTCTAGTTACAAAATATTATAAAACAGTTGTTTTTGTTTTTCCCTTCAGTAATATAGTTGGGTCAAAATATAACATGGAGAATTTGTTGTGAATTTCTGAAAAATATTTTGTTATACATAAGAATTTTCTTATAGCTGTTTAAAATTTAGAACATGTTAACTGTTAATTAAGGTTTTTGGAACATGTTTCAGAAGCTAGGGTTCTTCTGCTTAGTTATCTAACTTACAATTTCACAAATTCCTATTAAATTGCTTCTTTTAGGCTAACCCATGCTTGTTATGGTTATTTTAATTTCTAGCTAGTTTTGATGTGGTGACATTTTATATAAAAGTATTTCTTTTGTTGCTTTTGTTTATAGTAATAGGGATTTAATGCAGGGCCTTGCACATGCTAGGCCAGGACTCTCCCACTGATGCATCCCACCCTCATGTAGGATTGTTTTCTGAATAAGTTACCTTTCCCTTTTGAGTAGTCCTCAGTAGTGTTAGTGATACAACAGATTTTTAAGTTTTGTTTTTATTTTTAATAGAATAACTTTTTAATTCTGTATTCTCTGATTTGACAGGTCGTGGTTCAATTCCAGAATTCTTTCATATTATGAAAAGAAAGTTTACAAAAAAGGAGTGGGAAACAATCAGAAGTTTTAGTGATGAATGGACTCAACTGGATATGTTTTACAGGCATTGGGTATAATTCCTTTGTATTTCTATAATTGTTCCATTGTCTTCACTAGAAATAAGAGTGAAAGACATGTAGTTACCTGAGACTGCCATGCAGTGCATGATACAAATGGACAGTTTCTTGAAAACTTTGGGATTTTTTTTAATCTATATAACTCTATAGAGACACATGAACCTTAATTACAGAAAACGTCACATCATAGTCTTTATAATTTAGTTAATTCTCTTAGCAATGTGTTGAGGTTGGCGTTGTTTGGTCATTACAGTTTACATTTGAGCGATCTTAAATAATTTACACAGACTATTACTAAGATTGTTTCCGATGTTGTTACAATGAGCAAAATAAAACAATTATAACTTTACAGCTGTAACAAACATAGAAATCCAAATGTACTATATCTACTAATATTAAAAGTTTTAGCTATTGAATTCTCTAAGAGAAAATGTCCCTTTTTCTCTCTAGGCACTGAAAGAAAGCTTCATAAAAGCCATTGGTGTTGGATTGGGATTTGAAATGCAGCGGCTTGAATTTGATGTATCACCATTAAACATGGACATTGGCCAGGTTTATAAGGAAACACGTTTGACTTTGGATGGAGAAGAAGAAAAGGAATGGGCCTTTGAGGTAAGGAATTTATTATAAATATTATAGCTAAGACTTTGCATATTTATTCACATATTTGCAGATAATCTAGATTGTTCCTGAGATTTATGAGAATGTCAGCAGTGGAGAGTACATATCTCTTGTGAGGCTGTGTAACTTCAAAAATTAGTAATTAAAATCTGATCATTAAAACTCTTCATTCTTATCAAGACATAGGGGTGCTTGCATTCAGTTGCAGTATTTGTGATCTCTATGAATTGGAAGCCAGCCTGGTATTACTATATAGGGAATTCCATTCCAGCCAGTTACAAAAAACTAGAAAAAGTTCTTAATCAGAAAATGAGCAGCATTGCATAATAAAAGGAGTTGGGACTGAGTTTATAAAATGTTGATGTCTGTCCTAGTTAGGGTTACTATTGCTGTGAAAAAGCAGCATGACCAAAAGCCATTTGAGGAGAAAAGAGTTTATTTTATTTGGCTCATACTTCTACATCTTAGTCTATAGCTAAAAGAAATCAGGAGAGGAACTCAGGCAGAGTAGGAACTTGGAGCCAGGAACTAATACAGGAGCCATGGAGAGCTGCTGCCCACTATCTTGTAGCTCTCAGAACCCAGCAACCACAATGAGTTGGACCATCTTACTTCAACTGCTAATGAAAATGCCCTACAGGTTTGTCTACAGCCCCATTTTTTTTTTTTTATTGGATATTTTCTTTATTTACATTTCAAATGTTATCCCCATTCCTGGTTTCCCCTTTGGAACCCCCACATCCCATCCCCTGCTTCTTTGAGGGATGGATTTCCAGGTGGGACAGTCTCTAGATGGCCTTTCCTTCAGTCTCTGTTCCACATTTTGTCTCTGTATCTGCTCCTATGGGTATTTTGTTCCCCCTTTTAAGAAGGACCGAAGTACCCACACTTTGGTCTTCCTTCTTCTTGAGCTTCATGTGGTCTGTGAATTGTATCTTGGGCATTCTGAGCTTTGGGGCTAATTTTCACTTATCAGTGAGTGCATACCATGTGTGTTCTTTTGTGACTGGGTTACCTCACTCAGGATGATATTTTCTAGTTCCATCCATTTGCCTAAGAATTTCATGAAGTCATTGTTTTTAATAGGTGAGTAGTACTCCATTGTGTAAATATACTACATTTTCTGTATCCATTCCTCTGTTGAGGGACATCTGTTTTCTTTCCAGCTTCTGGCTATTATAAATAAGGCTGCTATGAACATAGTGGAGCATGTGTCCTTATTACATGTTGGAGCATCTTCTGGGTATATGCCCAGAAGTGGTATAGCTGGGTACAGGTAGTAAGTGCTATGTCCAATTTTCTGAGGAATTGCCAAACTGACGTCCAGATTAACAATGAGTGTTCTTTCTCCACATCTGCTGTCACCTGCGTTTTTGCTCTTAGCCATTCTGACGGGTGTGAGGTAGAATCTCAGGGTTATTTTGATATACATTTCCCTGATGACTAAGCATGTTGAACATTTCTTTAGGTGATTATCAAGCCATTTGATATTCTTCAGTTAAAATTTTTTTGTTTACCTCTGTACCCTATTTTAATAGGGTTATTTGATTCTCCAGAGTTTTAACTTCTTGAGTTCTTTGTATATATTGGATATTAGCCCTCTTCCAGATGTAGGATTAGTAAAGAGCTTTTCCCAATCTAATGGTTGCCATTTTTTGTCCTATTGACACTGCCCTTTGCCTTACTTTGCCCTTGCTTTGTAATTTTATGAGGTTCCATTTGTCTGTTAATCTTAGAGCCCTAGGAAATTTTCCTCTGTGTCCATGTGTTTAAAGCTCTTCCCCACTTTCTCTTCTATTAGATTCAGTGTATCTGGTTTTATGTGGAGGTCCTTGATCCACTTGGACTTAAGCTTCTTGAGTACAAGAAGATAAGAATGAATCGTTGTGCATTCTTCTACATGCTGTCTGCCAGTTGAACCAGCACCAGTTTTTGAAAATGCTGTCTTTTTCCACTGGATGGTTTTAGCTCCTTTGTCAAAGATCAAGTAACCATAGCTGTTGGGTTCAATTCTGGGTCTTCAATTCTATTACATTGATCTACCTGCCAGTCTCTGTACCAGTACCATACAGTTTTTATCACTATTGCTCTGTAGTATAGCTTGAGGTCAGGGATGGTGATTCCCTAAGAAGTTCTTTTATTGTTGAAAATAGTTTTTGCTATTCTGGGTTGTTTGTTATTCCAAATGAATTTGCAAATTGCTCTTTGTAACACTATGAAGAATCAAGTTGGAATTTTGATGGGAATTTCATTGAATCTGTAGATTGCTTTCAACAAGATGGCTATTTTTAGTATATTGATCTTGCCATCTTCTGAGTTTTTCTTCGATTTCTTTCTTTAGAGACTTGAAGTTCTTGTTATACAAATCTTTCACTTGCTTGGTTAGAATCACACTAAGGTATTTTATGATATTTGTGGCTATTGCGAAGGTTGTTTCCCTAGTTTCTTTCTCAGCCTGTTTATCCTTTGAGTAGAAGAAGGCTACTGATTTCTTTTAGTTTAATTTTATATCCAGCCAGTTTTTGCTGAAGTTGTTCATAGATTTTGGAGTTATCTGGTGGAATTTTTGGAGCCACTTAAGTATAGTATCATATCTGCAAATAGTGATATCATGACTTCTTCCTTTCTAATATATATCCCTTTGACCTCCTTTCGTTTTCTAATTGCTCTGGCTAGGACTTTGAATACTATATTTAGTAGGCAAGAAAAGAGTGGGCAGCCTTGTCTAGGCCCCGAGATTAGTGGAATTGCTTCAAATTTCTCTCCATTTAGTTTGATGTTGACTATTGGTTTGCTATATATTGGTTTTAGTATGTTTATGTATGTACAGCTCAGTCTTGGAGAACATACCATAACGTGCTGAGAAAAAGGTATATTCTTTTGTTTTCGGATGAAATGCTCTCTATATATCTGTTAAATCCAATGGGTCCAAAGCTTCAACTAGTTTCACTGTGTCCCTGCTTCTGTTTTCCTGATCGGTCCATTGAGGGGAGTGGAATGTTGATGTCACCCACAATTATTGTGTTAGGTGCTATGTGTGCTTTGACCTTTAGTAAAGTTTCTTTTACGAATGAGGATGCCCTTGCATTTGGACCATAGATGTTCAGAATTGAGAGTTCTTGGTGGATTTTTCCTTTGACCAGTAAGAAGTGTCCTTCTGTGTCTCTTTTGATGACTTTAGGTTGAAAGTCAATTTTATCTGATATTAGAATGGCTACTATGGCTTGTTTCCTGAGACCATTTGCTTGTAAAATTGTTTTCCAGCCTTTTACTCTGAGGTAGTGTTTGTCTTTGATACTGAGGTGTGTTTCCTGTATGCAGCAAAATGTAGGGTCCTGTTTCCATATCCAGTCTGTTGTCTATGTCTTTTTATTGGGGAATTGAGTCCATTGATGTTAAGAGATATTAAGGAATAGTGATTATTACGTCCTGTCAGTTTTTTATGTTATTTTTATATTTGAGTGGTTATCTTCTTTTGGGTTTGATGAAAGAAGGGTACTATCTTGTCTTTTCCAGGGTATAGTTTCCCTCCATGTATTGGTGTTTTCTGCCTATTATCCGTTTTAGGGCCTGGTTTATGGAAAGATATTGTGTAAATTTGGTTTTGTCATGGAATGTCTTGGTTTCTCCATCTATGGTGATTGACAGTTTTGCTGGGTATAGTAGCCTTGGCTGGCATTTGTGTTTTCTTAGAGTCTGCATGAGATCTGCACAGGATCTCTTACCTTTCATGGTCTTTGGTGAGAAGTCTGGTGTAATTCTGGTAGGTCTTCCTTTATATGTTACTTGGCCTTTTTCTCTTACTGCCTTTAATATTTTTTCTTTGTTTAGTATATTTGGGGTTTTGATTATTATGTGACGGGAGGTATTTCTGTTCTGGTCCAGTCTGTTTGGAGTTCTGTAGGCTTCTTGTATATTCATGGGCTTCTTTCTCTTTAGGTTGGGGAAGTTTTCTTCCATAATTTTGTTGAAGATATTTGCTGGCCCTTTAAATTGTAAATCACTCTCATCTATACCTATAATCCTTAGGGTTGGTCTTCTCATTGTGTCCTGGATTTCCTGGATGTTTTGGGTTACAAGCTTTTAGCATTTTGCATTTTCTTTGACTGTTGAGTCCATGGTTCCTATGGTATCTTCGGCATCTTAGATTCTTACTTCTTCTATCTCTTGTGTTCTATTATTGATATTTGCATCTATGGCCTCTGATTTCTTCCCAAGGTTTTCTATCTCCAAAGTTTTCTCTCTTTGCTATTTCTTAGTTGTTTCTACTTCTGTTTTTAGGTCCTGGATGGTTTTGCTCAGATCTTTCACTTGCTTGATTATGTTTTCATGTAATTCTTTAGAGATTTTTGTGTTTCCTCTTTCATGATTTCTGCCTGTTGACCCACGTTCTCCTGTATTTCTTTAAGTGATTTTTATGTTTCCTCTTTATTGGCTTCTATCTTTTGACCCATATTCTCCTGAATTTCTTTAAATGATTTTTGTGTTTCCCTTGTAAGGGATTCTACCTTTTGATACATTTTCTCCTGTATTTCTTTAAGAGATCTATTTATGTCTTTCTTGTGTTCCTCTAACATCATCATGACCAGTGATTTTAAATCCAAATCTTGTTCTTCTGGTGTGTTGGGGTATCCAGGACTTGCTATTGTTGGAGAATTGGGTTCTGATGCTGCCATATTGCCTTGATTTCTGTTAGTAAAGTTCCTACGTTTGCCTTTTGCCATCTGGTTATCTGGTGTTAGTTGGTCTTGTTGTCACTGGTGGTGCTTAAACCTCCTGTGAGCCTGTAAGGCTATTTCTTTCTGTTGACCCACGTTCTCCTGTATTTCACCGCTAGATGACTGGGTTTCCCCTGTCTCAGATTGCTGATGTGGTGCCCTCCTCTTGGGTGCCTTTGGAGGAACCGTGGTGTATCTTGATCCAAGCAATGTTATACTCGGGTTGTCTCTGTGAACCTAGTGCTGCCAGTCTGCTCCGTCAGGGAGCGAAGATGGTGGATGCTGCGGGACCTTTTCCAAGTGCTGATCACTCTGCAGGGCAAACGACCCCTGACAGGGCTGGCACACAGATGGCCCAAAGAGCTGCCCAGGCCCTGGGAGCAGGCAGAAGCCTGACAGGCTGAGACCCAAGCGATGTTAGACTCGGGGTACGTCTGTGTACCTGGAGCTGTCTGTTAGATCTGTCTGGCGTCCGGGAGCCAAGATGGTGGAGAGCCCCTCCAAGTGCTGGTCAGTCTGCAGGGCAAACGACCCCCGACAGGCCTGGCACACAGAAGACCCGCAGAGCTGCCCAGACCTTGGGCTCATGCAGAAGCCTGGCGGGCATACAGCTCAATCTTACGGACACTTTTTTTTACCCCCAATTGAGGCCGTCCCTCCATTTTGATTACTTTAGCTTGTGTGAAGTTGGTAGAACTAGCCAGCACATGCACATAGTAGAGATTAACAATGTGTATGCTTTGATATATATAGAATACTTATTCCTATTTGCATACTGCATGGTTCCAAGAGAGGTGAGAGAGTATTTTAGTGTGTGTAGAAGTGTATAGAAAGTAGATGAGGTATTGTGTCTAAATTTATGTTTTTGAATCTGAATTCCTTTTTTTTTTTTTTTTTTAGGAAAGCAAAATAGATGAACACCATTTTGTTGCAGTGGCTGTTAGGAAGCCTGATGAATCTAGACATCAATATGTAAGATTTTGTTTTTTTCTAAAAGTCTTTCTGAAGAATAAGTATGAATCAGTGATGCTTTTGGTTACACTTGATCAAAAATGTAATTTATTTTGCATCAGGGTAGGGGGGTATACTTTAGAAGGTTTTTTTTCTTTATTAGCAAATATTTTAAGATTAGCTGGTTCCCCCCCAAACCCCCTCTCCCCGCAAATAAAACCCCACAAAACTTAACAGGATCTCATTATCTTCTTTATATTTAAATACCCTTAAATGTTACAAAGGAAAATGTTGATAGTACTATTATATTTTCAATAGAAATTCAGTATCACTACTATCTTAGTTGTAACCATAAATTATTTCTAGGTGAATTAGGGTTATATGGAATATAAATGGCACCAGGCTGAAGGTTGGTGAATACCTGGTATTACCTTAGAAATTAAACATATTCCTAATGTTCTATACTGTTCCCAGAGGTTATATGAGACCTTATATTATATTGGGACTTAAGGTGGTCTCACTTTGTTCTTTTAATCATAATTGGTTTATATTTCTAATATTGTTATCTAGTAAATGAGGGAAAACACTGAGACTCAAATGTATATATAACTGTAGCTTTGTGTGAATAATTTCTTTATGGTGTACTGTTAGGAAAACTTTATGCCTTTGTTTTTATGAAATGCATATATGAGAAAGTATATATATGTATATGGACACAAATCCTGTGGTCATTAGTTCTATAAAAATAATGTAGGCTACAGACAATTTCTTTTACAATAATTTTGTCAGTGTCTTTTAAGAATACTAATAGGTGAGAATTGATACTTGATAGGAAATGGTATGAATTGTTCTATTCTCAAGTTTCAGCTTCATGCTCCTTTTACCTTTTTTGTGTACTCATACCCATTTATTCCCTCTTTCTATACAATCATCTCCTCTGCCTCCTTATCAGCTTCATTTGCTTTAGGGCTTTGCTGCTGTTGTAGTTGTTGGTAATGTTAACTCCAGTTAATGCTGCTCTTATGTACATGGGTTTGGGAATATCCACTTGAGTCATGATCCCCAAAGTAGACTAACTCCCTCCCTAAGTAAGGGTTGAGTATCAGGGGCTCTTCTCTTATTTGTGTAGGTATCTTGATGTGGTTGATTTTGTGCAGGTAGGTAGCTATAGGCATTGTGAGTTATGTGCACCATTCCATGTCCAGAAGTCAGCATTTCATAGTTTCCTCTTCATGTGCCTCTTAAATTCTTTCTGTCTATTCTTCCTTGATGTTCTCTGAGCCTTAGATGTGGGCAAATTAATATAGATGCTTCATCTACAGATGAGCACACTGTTATTTACATTATTATGGTATATAACAAGCTATCAATTAGCATGTTGGTTGTTACCCATTACAGAAAGTCCAAAGGGAAGAACACAAGACATTTGTGGATATTAACATAAGGGAAAGCAGTTTGCCTGTCTGACAGCTTAACATAATAACAATTGTAGGGTCCTCCCCTAGGGCCTGTGCTATCTTTCCAGTCATGAACCTTTGGTCCAGTTTTATAGTACCAAGCATGAAATTCATCCTGTGGTGGAGGTCCCAAGTGGTTAGTTACCACCATAATTGTCATGCCACTATTACACCATTGGTTAGATGTACTTTTAATACTTCTGCCTCTTTGAGTAGAGCATACTGCAGCAGTGCATAGTGGGAAAGCTAGGTTCTAAATCTAAGTTCACAATTTAACTTGTGTGGTCAGCTTGTACAAATGGTCTGATCTTCCTGAGCCTCAATATCCCATCTATAAAATTGAGATAACTGTGTTATAGCATGGTCTACTGAACTTTGTTAAGATAATTTATAAAGCTCAAGTATTGTTTAATATGAATTGATTGCTCCTCATCTAAAATGCTTTGGGCTCAACGTAATACTGTATCATATATATAACATAATATATAATATATATATGCTGGGGACAGCAAACAATGACAGGGACAGCATGCAGTAGACCAGGATGGAGACATCTCAGAAGCCCACAGCAGCTCCTTTTAGAAAAGGATGGTGTTTGGGACCCTGAGAAGCAGGACACACATCCCTCTAGGGGGCCCACCATCTGAAATAAGGGACTGCCTGCAGTTGGCCTGGATGGAGGCATCTTCAGTAGCCTGCAGCAGCTCTTTGTAACAACAGTTGTTCCCATTTCTTCTAACCTTAGCCCTCAACAACGGCTTTATAGATTTCATTTGTGTGTGACTGTTTTTCAGTTGGCCTTGGTGTGCATAATTATTCTATTATATCTGACTTTCTTACTTCTTTCTTCTTCTGCTCTGGCAAGTTCTGTGAAACTAGATGTTCCCTGATGTAATGATTCTTAAACAATTAAAAATTGAGGTATAGGCCACAGCACAGTACAGCACAGTCCTAATGGCTCAGGTGCATGCTGTGTGTTCTCATCTTAGAAACAATGCAATAACTGCACAATGGTAGTTCCAGATTAATGCTTGACTTGCAAAGAAAGATTGACGAAATTATTAGAAAATAAAGTAGCGCCAACATTGGGATCCCAAAGAAAGAAAAAACTATCAAAGTTATGAAATAAGTTCTGCACAACATTTGAGAGTGGTTCCTGGATAAGCAAGTATAGAATATGTTAAATCTTAGATTAGTAAAATTGAGTCAAAACACTGGGACTCTTAGGAGAGTCATTGTGTGCAATGTGTAGAAGTGGAAAGCTAGGGGAACTATGGAGTTAAAGGTTAACTTGATTCTTTCTGGCCACTGCCTGGCAGCTTTGCCCATGTCATCTATCATTAGAGCTTCACAAAGAAATGCAATTAGCTAGCCTCTGAGCTCTGTGCTCTAAAGTATAATAGTTAAACTTTAAATAATGATAAATTTGCAATTATTATTATTTTGGCTATAGGCCTGGGAATAGGGAAGCTTAAAACTTTGGGGAACAATTGTAATTCTTGACTTTTTGTGGGACTTGGTTATTCTTTTGAATTTGATTTGGCAATGATTATACAATGTCTTTTTTATCTGTTTTTGGAGTATCAATAAAAGACTGGGGCAAGAAGAAGGCAAGAGAGAATGCAGAGTGACAGAATGCAGAATGAATGAGACTGTAGAGAGAATGCAGAATGCAAAGAGAATGTAGAGATCGAGTAGCAAGCATGTGAAGAGCAAGGAGAGAGTGAATGCAGAGAGCATGAGAAGAGCTTATAAAGAGTGGGTGAAGAGAGAATGTGAGATGTGTGTGAAGAGTGGGTGTGCGAGTGAAAGGAGAGTGCATGTGGTGTGTGTGTGAGATGTGAGGAGTGGGTGTGTGAGTGAAAGGAGAGTACATGTAGTGTGTGTGTGAGATGTGTGTGAAGAGTATGTGTGTGAGTGAAAGGGAAACACACAGAAGTGTGTATGAGCGAGAGCGTGTAAGCAAAGAAAAGCTCACAGGAGGAAAGCAGAGTGCACAGGGAATGCAGAGTGTGAGCAGCCTCAAGCTGTGAGCGAATGAGCAAGAGAGAAAGAGAGCAGAGAATGAGAAGAGAAGCTTTAAGCCTTGAAAAATTGCCTGTCAGCTTGTACCCAAAAAGTAGTCTGTGTATATTTATTATGCGCCTTCCAGATATCCCTGCTTCCAGTTGAGAACTCCGATCCTGTGCGGAGGCTGGACCCCGGCGCATGCATATACATATATATATATAGAGAGAGAGTTGGGGCCTAATGTTAAACATGGACATCATTTTTTTATTTTATGTATACCACCTACATTCTGTCTGAAGGCAATGTTATACAATGATTATTGTATGTTTGTGTTTTGATTGGCTTGTCACAGGAAGTCAGGTGCTTTGTTGGTACTCAGTAATTCCTGCATGAGTGTCATCCCTATGTAGTTAAAGCAGATTATCATAGCAGGCCTACACTTCAGTAGTGTTTCAGAAATTTTGCTGGTGACACACTTCTACTTACTGAAATTAAAGATCTTCAGACTCTATGTATATCAACTGAGTTGGACTTTCTGCATATAGAGTATCATTAAATCTTTAAAAATAATACTACAGGTAGTGGTTTGAACATGTTCATGTTTCACTTTTTTATTGATAACACTCATATAAGGAATAAAACAATACTGCAGAAATTTTTGTATGCCTTAATACTAATCACTGGAATTATTTCAAAATTATAAAACTGATCATATAGTTAATATGGAGTATAAAAACAAGGCAGTCTTTGTTTTTGTTTTTTCTCTTAGGTTTCATATCAAGATGATTCTAAGGTATCCCAGAGGAAGTTTACCATTCTTAACTTTAATGATTTGATATCATCTGCTATTCCTATGACACCTGAGGATCCTTCATTTTGGGACTGTTTTTGCTTCACAGAAGAAATTCTAATACGAAATGGAACCAAGTCATAGGATTTTCTTAGTAAGGAAAATAAATGAAAAGGGGAATCTTGTGTATTCACTGAAATAAATTGCCTGATGTGATCAAATTTTATTTAACAGAACATCTTTAAAGACACAAATGCTTTTTAAGAGCACATTTCCAGTTCAGTGACTCCATCGGCTCCATTGAGTATTTTTGCTTCTTCCTTCCAGAACTGTAATTAGTAGAAACAATGACAGAATCTTCCAAGGATAAATGTGCATTTTAGAAAGAAAAAAAATAAAGTGTAGACACGCTGAAGGCAAGCATTTCACCTTGTTTTTCAAAGAACTCTAAAATTTCCGTTATCTTTCCAGAGACTTTTCTTGTAAATTAATCTTTTCTAAAAGTGGGTACATATGTTTTGTAGGTATAAGAAGATTACATCTGCCCTTCATAACTATTTCTACTGCATAATCTTAGTGATTCTAAGTTACTGTCATATATGACATCGGTTTGGCACATAACACAAGGCTTAAGTGGTCAGCATTACAACACTCATTTTGCTTTGACTGCAATAACACAAACTGCTGTTGAAACTTCGACGTTTATATCTTCATAAAGTTGTAAAATTTGTTTTATTAGTGATAAATTGACCCCTTAAAGATTCCATCAACTCAGATGTGTCTGATTTTTTTTAAGCACTGTCAAAAGTAAAGAGAAAAACTAAGTCTTAGTGTTTCATTGCTGTAAAGAGAAGCCACAATCATGGCAGCTCTTATAGAGGACAACATTTAATTGGAGCTGGCTTACAGGTTCAGAGGTTCAGTTCATTATCATCATGGCAGGAAACATGGTAGTGTCTAGGCCACCATGGCCAGGAAGGAGCTGAGAGTTGTATCTCTTGTTCCAAAAGAAGCTAGAAGACTTGCTCCCAAGTAGTTAACAGGAGGATCTCAAAAGCCATCCCTACAGTGACACTCTTCCTCCAACAAATCCACATCTAATAGTGCCATTGCTTGGACCTGGCATATTCAAACCAGTATACCTGGTGTGATTTGGGAGAATTTCATTAATGTCACACTATTGTGGTTGAGGAAAATGTACCATAGGGTACTCATTTCCATGTTAGGAGTTTTAATTGTCTTTGTCCTTACTGTAAGCAGTGCTATAGTGAAATTCTATGGCATTTTGAGAGGTATTATTATGTCCTGCAGACAGGAGTGTTTGGTTCAAAGGGTTTAAACAAACAGCTCTAGGTATTACCTTACTGCTCTTGAAAACCTCAGTTGATGCTTCAGCTAGTTATGCCCTCTAATCCAGCTGCAGGTATTACCTTGCTTTTATTTATCTGAAGATTGGTTTGTTTGTTTGTTTTTGTTGTTGTTTCCTTGGATTGGATAACTAACTGAAAAGTGATATATCACATTTAAATTTATATCCTCTTGTTACAAGTGAGGTTAATATGGCATTGTTATTGGTTATTTGTATTTTCTTTTTATGAACCTATTGCTAATCCTTGTTTGTTTTTATTTGCCAAATAGACTTAAAGTGAACATAAGAAGCCAAGACTATCATATTGATGAGAGAATCTATTTATGGTTGTAGTGCATGTCTTAAGGAGTTAGTCTTGTTACTATTAAATAGCAAGAAGTAGAATAATGTCACTTTTATTACTAACATTAAATATTTCATGTAAGTGCTCTAAAATTACTCAGTAAAAGTGTTTTTTTTTTAAATTGGGCATGCTTAATTATAGAAAGCATAAAAAATCTTGTAGCATTTCTAATAGATGAAGTATTGTTTTTCCCTGTATGAGTATAATACTGAAATGAAAAATCATTTGTATAATAATAATAATAATAATAATAATAATAATAATAATAGAAGAATTTTAGAGGCTTGACATGTACCAGATATTTTGCCTTTTAGATTAACGAAGTTTATATTGCTTTTACTTGTTTTTTTAAACTTTAGACTTTGGTTTCCTTATCCCAGATAGAAATCTTTTTTCCCTCAGCACTGCACCTTGTACCTTCGCTTATGCCCCTTCACTTCCCATTGCTCATTGTTGACATTACATTTTAAAACTTCACCTGAGGAGTGCTTGCCTCTGCCTTGTGTTTTATATTTCCTTTGTCTGGTAACTTTTACGTGTACTCCTTTCTGTGGTATATAAATCCCAGTTAGCTTCTTCATAACAAAGGGGTACAATACAAAGATTTGTTTTGAGAATTTGGAAGAGAAAGGGAAAGTTCCTAGTACAAAGTGATGTAAAAATTAGTTGTTTTCATGAATCATTTACCCTTCTGTACTTCAAATCTTCTTTGTTAACAATGTTTATTTTGACCTTTTTCTGAGTATTTGGTATATAGCCAAATAGAAAACTTGGTTCTGGCCTGGAAGTCAGTGCTGGTTCATATCTATCTCCTTGATCCAAAACCACTGTTTCACCATACTGCCCAGTGTATGAGCGTATGGCTTGGTGGGTCTTAATTAAGAATATCTTACACAGGAATTTCCGTGGGTTGATTTAAAATATAAAAATTGTGTGTGTGTGTGTGTGTGTGTGTGTGTGTGTGTGGTGCATGCACGAACTATTTAGTTTTTCTCTCTTTCATTTTTTTTTTTTTGTTTGTTTTTTCAAGACAGGATTTTTTTGTATAGCCCTAGCTGTTCTGGAATTCACTCTCTAGACCAGGCTGGCCTCAGACTCAGAGATCTAACTGCCTCTGCCTCCAAAGTGCTGTGATTAAAGGCATGTGTCACCAACTGCTCCTGTGTGCAATTTTACAATTCAGTAATTTTTCAATTAAAAATTATCAGTATCTAAAATCTGTTAACGAATTTGGTTTATATAATTCAATACTCAGTAGTTAAAATGTTGCCATCTAAACTTTTGAAAACCAAACAGATGAATATATATAGAGAGCTATAGAAAAAAATCCTTTAAAGCAGCTCAACTATTTATTTTTAAATTAGATGTAAAGATGGCTAATAAAGTTCTGTCTGTCTGAATAGGGGGAGAGAGGATGGATAAATTTATAACTATAGCATTGTCAGTGAGTTCAGTAAAGATAATAGGTGCATCTTCTATTTTTATCAGCAAACTGGCTGTGTATCTTATACAAGATCATTTATGGTAGAGTCTTAAGGTAGAATGTTCCAGTGTTAAGTACTTTATATTTATCAGCTCATTCGATTATTGTAGCTTTAAGAAGTACTGTTGTTTTTATTTGAATCATGGGGCAGTAAAGTACTGTAATAGAGAACAACTTGGTAATGATTATTGACTGTATAATATTGATTAATTGATTAATGATTGTTTACTGTTACTGTGATAAAAGACCATAACCAAAAGCAGCTTTGGTGGGGAAAGGATTTATAATTCCATATAACATTTTAATCATCAAAAGTAATGAGGGAAGAGCTCAAACAGGGCAGGAACTTGGAGGCAAGAGTTGATGCAGAGGCTGTGGAGGGGTAGTACTTACTTATCTCCGTGCTTTACTTAGCTTAGTGTTTGTTTCTTTTTAAATATAGTCCTTAAGACTACCAGCCCACAGGTGACCCTACCCACAATAGTCCATCCCACATCATTAAGTAAATGCCCTACAGGGTTGTCTACAGCCTGATCTTATAGAGGTCCCATTCTCTGATGACTTATCTATAGCTTGTGTCAAGTTGATATAAACTAGCCAGTACAACTATACATCCATTGAATGGTGGATAGAGTTACTATTCAGATGTGTGCAGGATATAGTCAAAGCCTAAACTTAAGAACTATCCTAAGCTTAGTGTTGTGTTGGTATATATTGAACAACCAAGAATACTGGGGTAGGCATGTTAAAATCTGGAAGATTCATGCATTTTTTAAGCAGCACATAGTGCTACATTGATTTCACATTCTGTTTTATATTAATTGAGGAATAAGAAAGATGCAGTGAATATGTTCTCTTATCTCCTTTCTAGTTTCATGACTGACATACTGACAATATCTATCTTGTTTTTGGGTTTTGTTTATTTGTTTTTTATTTTTCCTTTTACTTAGTATTGCTTTTTTAAGTTTGGGGTAAGGGCTATTTATTGGAGTGTGGGCAACTTACAGTTTTACCTCCCTGTGAATTATTGAACAGAGAGCCCCAAAAGCTCCTCAGATAGTATTGCCATTGCTTTAGGTTATCTACTAAAACTAAATGGTTTTAAGATTCTGTTGCTCAAGACATGGTACAATTTGGATACTGGGCTCAGAGAAATCCAACTAGAACTGTGTTTGCAAGAAAGAACTATGCAGGTTGCTGGGTGAGAAAAGTCATGAAAGATCTTTCTGAACTGTGAGTTCTATGTGCTACAGTTCCTTTGTGCCAGACAAGCTGTACTTGCTGGTGGAATACTAATGTGATTGGGGAGTAATCAACCACTTTCTGTTTGCATGTGAGACTTATTTTCAGAGAATGAATTCATGCCTGGTACTGTAAAAATATGTGACTGGCGAGATCACAGGCCCTAAGGAAAATGTACTACAGTCTCTGCTCCACACTTTGTCTCCATATTTTCTGCCATGAATATTTTCTTACCCATTATAAGAAGGACCGAAGCATCACCCTCTGGTCTTCCTTCTTCTTGAGCTTCATGTGGTCTGTGAATTGTATCTTGGCTATTCTGAGCTTCCAGGCTAATATCCACTTATCAGTGAGTGCATACCATATATGTTCTTTTGTGTTTAACTCACTCAGGATGACATTTTCTAGTTCTATCCATTTGCCTAAGTTTCATGAATTCATTGTTTTTAATAGGTGAGTAGTACTCCATTGTGTAAATGGACATGCTCTGTATCCATTCCTCTGTTGAGGGACATCTGGGTTCTTTCCAGCTCCTGGCTTATAAATAAGGCTGCTATGAACATAGTGAAGCATGGGTCCTTATTACATCTTCAGGGTATATGACGAGGAGAGACATAGCTGGGTCCCCTGGTAGTACTATGTCCATTTTTCTGAGGAACTACCAAACTGATTTCCAGAATGGTTGTACCAGCTTGCAATCCCACCAGCAATAGAGGAGTGTTCCTCTTTCTCCACATCCTTGCCAGTATCTGCTATCACCTGAGTTTTTCATTCTGACTGGTGTGAGGTGGAAACTCAGGGTTGTTTTGATTTGCAGTTCCCTGATGACTAAGGATGATGAACGGTTCTTTCGGTGCTTCTCAGCCATTTGATATTCCTCACTTGTGAATTCTTTGTTTAGCTCTGTACTCCATTTGTAATAGGGTTATTTGGTTCTCTGGAGTCGACCTTGAGTTCTTTGTATATATTGGACCATTGATGTAGGATTGGTAAAGACCTTTTCCCAATCTGTTGGTTTCCATTTTGACCTATTGACAGTGTGCTTTGCCTTATTGAAGTATTGCAGTTTTATGTGGTCCCATTTGTCAATTCTTGATCTTAGCGCATAAGCTATTGGTATTCAGGAACCTTTCCCCTGTGGGGGACCAATCCTGTGCCTATGTGGTCGAGAGTCTTTTCCAGTTTCTTTTCTATTTGTTTCAGTGTGTCTGGTTTTATGTGGAGGTCCTTGATCCACTTGAACTTGATAGGCGATAGGAATGCATTGATTTGCATTTTTCTGCATGCTAACTTCTAGTTGAACCATCACCATTTTTTGAAAATGTTGTCTTTTTTCCACTGGATAGTTTTAGCTCCTTTGTCAAAGATCGAGTGACCATTGTTATATGGGTTCATTTCTGTGTATTCAATTCTATTGCATTGATCGACCTGCTTGTCACTATACCAATGCAAGGCAGTTTTTAACACTATTGCTATGTATGCTTGAGGTCAGGGATGGTAATTCTGCCAATTCTTTTATTGTTGAGAATAGTTTTCGCTATCCTGGGTTTTTTTGTTATATCAGATGAATTTGCAAATTGCTCTTTCTAGCTCTATGAAGAATTGAGTTGGAATTTTGATGTAGATTGCACTGAATCTATAGGTTTCTTTCGGCAAGATGGCCATTTTTAGTATATTAATCCTGCCAATCCATCTGATCTTATTTGATTTCTTTCTTCAGAGACTTGAATTTCTTTTCATATAGATCTTTCATTTGTTTAGTTAGAGTCACACCAAGGTATTTTATATTATTTGTGACTCTTATGAAGGGAGTTGTTTCTCTAATTTCTTTCTCAGCCATTTTTATTGTTTGAGTAGAGGAAGGCCACTGAGTTGTTTAAGTTTAATTGTATATCAAGCTACTTTTCTGAAGTTGTTTTTCAGGTTTAGGAGTTCTCTGGTAGAATTTTTGGGCCATTTTAATTTTTTAATATGACAAATATTTGTATGTCACTAGACAATGTGTGTAGACACAAAGGCACATGAGTCATCAACTCATTTTAATGAATTGGGTGATTTAATATATAATCTTGGCCGGGCGGTGGTGGCGCACGCCTTTAATCCCAGCACTTGGGAGGCAGAGGCAGGCGGATTTCTGAGTTTGAGGCCAGCCTGGTCTACAGAGTGAGTTCCAGGACAGCCAGGGCTATACAGAGAAACCCTGTCTCGAAAAACATACATACATACATATATATATATATATATATATATATATACACACACACACACACACACATACATACATATATATAATATATTGTATATAATTATATATATAATTATATATATTATATATATTAGGATATAATATATATATATATCCTATATATATTATATATATGTAATATATATATTAGGATATATATATATATACATATATATCCTAATATATATATCCAGGATAGCGAAAACTATTCTCAACAATAAAAGAATTGGCAGAATCACCATCCCTGACCTCAAGCATACATAGCAATAGTGTTAAAAACTGCCTTGCATTGGTATAGTGACAAGCAGGTAGATCAATGCAATATATATATATATATATATATATATATATTCTTACTTTTTTTTCACTGCTAGTTTGGATAATCATGTTCTGATTCATGATCCAAATCCTTTTAGGCTGGTAATTAAGTTACAAGCTGGTTTTTGGTTCTTAAAGAATAGAGGAGTATAAAGGGTGCTTCTGGAAGATATAGATGTAATACTAGTATCACATGACATAAAATTTAAAAACAATATATTCAGAAATTAACAAAATAAAATCTTAAAATCTGTTAAGCATTCTATATTTAAATTAATTATTTTTATACTCTATATTTTATTTCCCCCACCCCCACCCCCACCCCTGTCCACCATCTGACTGTTTCACATCCCCTGGACTGTGGGGAGGACTGTTCCGCCTCCCCACCTTGTGTCTCCACATGGATATCCCCACCCCTACCCCACCTGACCTCTAAACTCTGGGTGCCTCCTGTCTCTTTAGGGTTAGGTGCATCATCTCTGAATGAACAGAGATGTGGAGACCTCTACTGTATGTGTGTTGGGAGCCTCATATCAGCTGGTGTATGCTGCCTGTTTGGTGGTCCAGTATTTGCAAGAACTTGGGGGTCCAGGTTAATTGAGACTGTTGGTCCTCCTACAGGATCACCTTCTGCCTCAGCTTCTTTTAGCCTTTCTCTAATTCAACCACAGAGGTCAGCTTTTTGTCCATTGGATGGGTGCAAATATCTGCATCTGACTCTTTCGGCTACTGAGGCTATGGAGTGCTCAAAAAAAGAGACCTAGCATGACTGCACCCTTAATTTCCTGTCTTCACAATGGCTGAAAAGGTCAGGTTTGTGTTTAACATGATGAAATGCAGGACCAAAGTAGAGTATCCTCAGGCCTCTGATCAAAGATTGCAACCTCTTTCATTTTTTACATGTGATTCTGTAAGGCGTCACAACCTTTTCATGGGTGAACACCACTGTCAACATATTCAAGCTCTGTCCATACCTATAGATTGTTGCTCTAGATGTAGTGAAGAAATATACCAGGCCTTTGAAGAAATGTGAAGCTACTTTTAAAAAGATTTGGGGACCTTCATACCTGGCAGATAGTCTATAAAAGGAATTACATGAAGTTCGGGTTATATCCTGTTGTCTTTTTCTACAGAGAAAGGTGAGTACTATTAAATACAAACACTACGGTAACCCTGGTGATTCCTCAGAAAATTGAATATAGTACTATTTGAGGACACAGCTATACCACTCCTGGGCATATACCCAAAAGATGCTCCAACATATAACAAGGAAACATGCTTCACTATGTTCATAGCAGTCTTATTTATAATAGCCAGAAGCTGAAAAGAACCCAGATATCTGTCAACAGAGGAATTGATAAAGAAAATGTGGTACATTTACACAATGGAATACTACTCATCTATTAAAAAATGACTTAATGAAATTCTTAGGCAAATGGATGGAACTAGAAAATATCCTGAGTGAGGTAACCCAGTCGCAAAAGAACACATGTGGTATGTACTCACTGATAAGTGAATGTTAGCCCCAAAGCTCAGAATTCCCAAGATATAATTCAGAGTACATGAAGCTCAAGAAGAAGGAACACCAAAGTGTGGATACTTTGGTCCTTCTTAGAAGGGGGAACAAAATACCCATGGGAGGTTATACAGAGACAAAGTGTGGGGCAGAGACTGAAGGAAAGGCCATCTAGAGACTGCCCCACCTGGGAATCCATCCCATATACAGTCATCAAACCCAGAGACTATTGTGGATGCCAATACTTGCTGACAGGAACCTGATATAGTTGTTTCCTGATAGTATCTGCCAGAGCCTAAAAAGTATAGAGAGGATGCTTGCAGCCAACCATTGGACTGAGCACAGGGTCCACAATGAAGGAGTTAGAGAAAGGACTGAAGGAGCTGAAGGGGTTTGCAACCTCATAGGAAGAACAATGTCAACCAACCAGATCCCCTAGAGCTCCCAGGTAATAAACCACCAAGCAAAAAAGTACACAAGGAGGGACCCATGGCTCCAACCACAGAGAATGGCCTTGTTGTACATCAATGGGAGGAGAGGCCCTTGGTCCTGGGAAGGCTTGATGCCCTAGTGTAGGGGAATGCCAGGGTGGGGAGGTGGGAATGGTGGGTGGATGGGTGGACGCCCTTATAGAAGCAGGGTGAGGGGTGATGGGATAGGGAATTTCCAGGTGGGAAACCAGGAAAGGATAACATTTGAAATATAAATAGAATGTCCAATAAAAATAATATAGTAATTATGTTTGTATACATACATAATTATTAAAAACACATACAAAAGATGCAGATTCTTGCCTAGGCATCTTTTATCCATCAGAAATCCTTTTTTTTTTTTAGTTATTTAAAACAAGTTTTAAATTTAAATATACTTTGACCATACTCTTCCCTTCTCCCAGTTACTTCTGTACCCTCTCTTCCTTACTACCCACCCAACATTAAGTTCTTACTAAAAACCATAGAAACCCCAATGCAACAAGAAAACTAATAAAACAACAGCCCAGAAGAAAAACAAATCACCAAATTATGACTATCCCTCTAGGTTCTCCAGAGACATGTGGACCCAATGTCAGCATGAAGCAACCAGATATCATGATGACTCTATGCCTGCTTTGCTATCACATCTTTCTAATTTTTCTTTTTTGATTCAAGCAAAATGGGGAAATGCTAGGATTATGTCTAAGCCCCATCCCACAGTTACAACAGGCAGGTATGCCCCTCCCCAACAATTACCTGGCAACAGCCAGGTAGGTCTGGCCCACTATAAAAGGGGCTGCTTGCTCTTAATCTCTCCTGTCTCTGCTCTCCTCTCCCCTCTCCTCCCCTCCCCTCCCCTCTTCTCTCCTCTCCTTTCCTTTCCTCTCTCTTGCCCTCTTTGGTTCTCCTCTCTCTCCATTCCCTTCCCTCCTCTCTCCAGGTGGTCATGGCTGCCCTCTACTTCTCTCCTCCTCTCTGCCTTTCTCTGCCTCTACTATTCTCTTAACTGTCCTTCCCATGCCCTAAATAAACTATTCTATACTATAGTGAGTGTGTGTGTGGTCCCTCAGGGAGAAGGGAAGCCTTGGCATGGGCCCCCTGGGGTACCCCTTTCCCCCACATGCCCTTAGAACATATTCTTAACGCTGCTTTCTCTTTTTATGATCACAACATAGTCCATTATGTGTTGTTCAACTTGTCATGAACACGAGGCCTTTCCTGAAGTGGTTGATCTATCCAATGTCACTCCACTGGAGAGAACTGATTTTCCTTCTCTCATAAAGTATAAATGACAACTTAGTTGTTACCCTTTTACCTAGTGGTTATTTTTCATTAATTCGTTAATATATTTATTTATTCTTTAAAAATATAGCAAAATAAAATATAAGATAAAACAAAAACTATCACATTGAGTTTGAATCAAGATTAACCAACAGAAGGAAAAGCCCAAGAGAAGGCACAGAATCAGAAATCCACTCATTTGAACACTTGAGAATCCCATCAAACCATTTAACTGAAAGCCATACTTTAAGTGTTGTGGATATGGTGCTGACTTGTGCAGGCCCTGGACACTGCTTCAGCTTCTGTGAGATGCTGATTTAGAAGGCCAGGTTTTCTTGGTGTGTTCCATCCCTTTGACCCTTACATTCTTCTGGCTTCCTCTTCCATGGGATTCTCTGAGTTCTGAGGGGAGCGATATAATAGAGACCTTTCATTTAGACCATCTCCATATATCATCTATAGGTGACCAAAAGCATTATAAAAGAAAAACTCTGATTTCCCCCTTTCCTTCCAGTTGCCACCCAACACCACCCTGACATGCATGTAGCATGAGTTGAATAGAGTTTGAAGGGAGGAATTAGGTTGGCATAAGTGCTATCAAGGTCCCCAAAGCATTCACTATTAGGAAACAGCTCTTTGGAACACTCGGGGACTACTGCCTAATCTCTTCAATTAATCTTGGAAACGTGTGGGGTTTGTGGTGGTTTGAATGAAACTGTCTTCCATATGAATATATATTTGAACACTTGGTCCCTAGTTGGTTGAGCTGTTTGGGTAGAATTATGAGGTGTGGCCTTGTGGGAAGAGATGTTTCATTGGGATTGAGTGTGAAATTTGAGGTTTTAAAAGCCCATTCCATGCCTAGTTATCCTATCCTCACACCACCACCACCCCTCTTCCTTGAAGATCAGTTATCAGATGTAACCTCTCAGCTACTGATCTAGTGCTCTGCCTGCTCTCCTGCTAACATGTTTCCCATCTTGATGATCATCTACTAACTTTTCTAAACTGAAAGCAAGCCCCAGTATATGCTTTCTTCTCTTAAGTAAACTAAAAGCAAGCCCCAGTATGTGCTTTCTTCTCTTAAGTTGCCTTGGTCATGGTGTATCTTCACAATAGAAACCTAAGACAGAAGAGAGCTGCAAGGACAGAAGTGCAGCAGTTGGAAAGATGATACCAGAGAAGTGCAACCATAGTGTTCATAAGGATGAGAAGGAAAGTAGTTCATCTAAATGTAGTTTTAAGATAATATGAGCTGCCAAGAACAGAGATAGAGTTGACTTGTGTATTAATCTTAAAGAAATTAATGATAACAAGAAAGATATACTATAAAACTGGTGAAAACACATCTGTTGGGGAACTTTGCTATTAAGGTAACAGTCCCCATGAATGGATGGATGACTTTCTGAGCTCCATGCAAATGGGGAACTCCCTTTCTCAGCCAGGATTCTCTGTCTCTGCCTGTCTGGAGAGTGTTTTTGTCTAGTGAGTACCCTGGAACACAGGTAGCTGGCCTTGTCTGGCCTTGTCTGGCCTTGTCTGGCCTTGTCTGAAAAGTGGCCTTGTACTGAGCTCTCTAGAACTGCATAACTCAGCACATGTCTGGCTCAGCCTTCCTACCCACATGATAATTAGATGCTGTACTATAACCAATCATCTTTTTTTTCTGTTTACTTGATGCTATGCCTAATTGGCTCTTTCCACCCATACCTTATATCTGAAACAATAAATTAAACTTGTTTCACTGCAACAGTCTCTGGAGATCATTATGCCATACTCACAGCTGACTGAACCCTACTCTCTGCATCCGCTTCTTTTGTCTTTCCAGGCTCGTGCCCAACAGCCTCTGAGGAGAAGGAGGGGAGACACACACACATCAACACAACAAAAATGTTTGTGAATAAGTCACATGAAGTGGAAAAATAGAAGACAATCATACTTGATATTTATTTGCTTTGTTCCAAGTGCTGTGAATATACCTATACATATATGTATACATATATGTATAGCAACTAAAAGCAAGCCCCAGTATGTGCTTTCTTCTCTTAAGTTGCCTTGGTCATGGTGTATCTTCACAATAGAAACCTAAGACAGAAGAGAGCTGCAAGGACAGAAGTGCAGCAGTTGGAAAGATGATACCAGAGAAGTGCAACCATAGTGTTCATAAGGATGAGAAGGAAAGTAGTTCATCTAAATGTAGTTTTAAGATAATATGAGCTGCCAAGAACAGAGATAGAGTTGACTTGTGTATTAATCTTAAAGAAATTAATGATAACAAGAAAGATATACTATAAAACTGGTGAAAACACATCTGTTGGGGAACTTTGCTATTAAGGGAACAGAGAATTCCATGATAGATTTTTATCAACACTCCAAAAAGAAACTCTTCAGTAACATAGCTTAGAAAAATGTAAGTGCTAAATGCAACATGATTTTTATGATTGCCAAGAAAATATGAAACAAAAAGGAATGAAATTGTAAATCAAAAAGAAAAATAAGTACTAAATGAATGCTTTAGAATACTAAAATGGCATATTGAAAAGGAAATGACTGGAAATTTAATATATTTGTATTAATGACAATAAAATCATTACCCTATCAGTGGGCTTAGAAGCCGGTATGTTCTCTTTTGGTTACAATTAGATTTGTTTGTTGACAAAAACTCCAATGTTGTGCAAATTGTGTATATTTTTGTTCCATTGTTTCTTTTTATATGTATGGCTGTTTGCCTGCGTATACATCTCTCTCTTATATGTGTGCAGTGCTCGTCGAGTTCAAAAGTGTGCACCAATTCCCTGGAACTAGAATTACAGATGGCAATGAGCTGCCGTATGGATGCTAAGAAGTCTCTGGAAAAGCAACCAGTGCTCCTAACTTCTGAGCCATTGTTCCAGCATCCTAAATTACATTTTCAAAATATAATTCTTTTTCATACAGGAGAAATCTAGGCCATTGTTCCAGCATCCTAAATTACATTTTCAAAATATAATTCTTTTTCATACAGGAGAAATCTAGGTATATGCTGATAAAATCTTCATGTATCTCACGTGATTTTCAATGTGTGATCCTTAATCCTTAAGATTCCTACATGCTGAAATTGCTGGTGAGCTATTTATTTATTTAAATTTTCTGACTCATGGTTTCAATGTGATTTCTATAAACAGGATACATTAAAATAAGATTGGCTCTATCCCTGCTCTTGCTAACTTATTTGATTTCATTCTTTATATGTATCTTCAAAATTGTTCTTGTTTACTGTAAAATTGACAATGCACACAAACTATTCTCTGGCTCTGGTGTTGCAGTCCTGTTGTGGTGTCTAAATCATTTAGCATCATCCCATGATTCCTGTGAATTACGAGATAGACCTGTAGCATATATTTTATACAGAGGTTTTGCCAAGAGGGTCAAAAACTGGCTCTTATTGGTAGGAACAGTAGTTTTACTGTCTTTAACTAAATTCATCAAATTAAATTTTAGCATATTGCTTTTATAATTATTAATATTGAATTTCTGCTGTGATTTCCTTTTGATTATGCCATTTTAGTAACCTAACATATTCATTTAAGCTTTATTTTTGTTTCTGTTTTATATTTTTACTCCTTTATACTTTATATATAATTTGCATAACTTTAACACCTTGCCTCTTATTGATTCTTTTTTTGGGGAAGGGCTGAATATGTAGTCAACTCTTGCAGATATTACTCAAGTGTCTTCCTGTGTTGAGTATAGATATCTTTCTCTACTGTGTTATGTACAGTTTGTTCGTTAGTTATATTTCTTATTGTTCAATGGAATGATGTTAATGAGTGTATACTATCTTTTTAAAAATACTTTATGGTTTTACTTTGTGCCATTTTAGGATACACACACACACACACACACACACACACACACACACACTTGAAACAGGGTCACACTATATATTTCTGGATGGCCTGGAACTTTCTATGTAGACTAGGTTGGCTTCAAGCTCACTGTGACCTGCCATTATTTGCCTCCTAAGTGCTAGGAATAAAGGTATGTACCACCACAGCCATTGTTTTTTTAAAAAAGATTTATTTACTTCTTATGCATATGAGTGTTTTCCCTGCATGCTTGTATGTACACTACATACGTTTTTGGTGTCTGAGGAGTCCAAAAAAAGGGGGTCAGATCCCATTCAACTTGAGTTACATGTGGTTACAGGATTCCATGTAAGTGCTGAAAATCAAACCTCGGTCCTCTGCAAGAACAGCTAGTTCTATGACTGAACCATCTGGTCAGTTCAAACCTTCTTATATCTTGTTATTAGTCTTGTTTTCTGTTCTGTTTCATGTTTCCTCAGTAATTAATCATTTTGCATTCAGCATTTACATTTTTCTAAATGACCTTAGTAAGAGTGTCTAGTATATATTAAGTTTGCCAATCTGACACCATTGATAAATCCAATTCTTTTACATTATCAGTATTGCTAACATAGTAAGACTTATTATCTTTGTTAATGATTTATACTTACTTGTTTCTGTTATTTCTTTATTTACTAAAGGTATCTCTCACTACTATAGAATGTACTGTCATCTCAGTCAAAGTTATTCCCAGGCAGTTTATTCTCTGTACGGCACACAACTCTTTTTAGAGCTTAAGGTTAGAAAAGTTTTCTTCTCTTAAAGCCCAAATTACCTTGAATTCTCTCAGGTAAAACTAAAGCCGTGAATTCATTCCATGGAACACTACACAACTTGTTCCTTTTTAATCCAAACTCATCTCTTACAGCTATCCTTGTGGCTGATAAACTGGCTTAATTTAGTCATCCACCAGCTGGTTTATGTCTTCCAGCCTCAGGATTTTTTGATTTCTGTGTTTTCTCTCTCCATGGAATGTTCCTTTATTGAGTTATTGAATGGGATGTTCCCTTAGCTTTTTCTGCTGTTTGCTCAAATATGATCTTTTTAATGATATTTACTTCATTACTTTGATTACAGTTAGGAATTTTTGCATAGTGATATATTAATACTAGTTCCCATCCATTGCCTTTAGCATTACCTATTCTTAGGTATTGCTTTTTTTCTTCTACTAGGTTTCCATGCATTCAGGATTTTTGCCTTTGTTCTCCCCAAAGACTACAACAACTCCGGGAATGTGGAAGGCATATCACAGATGTACAAGGAAGCAACAATTGATTATGAATGAAGGTGCTCAGGTCAGGATCTCTAGGTCATTGGTGCTTAAAAGGGGAAGGGCTGAGGTATAAAGAAACTGACAGGTCATATACATTTTAGATCAAGAGCAAGGTGAAAGTCTGAATTATATACTATTCATGCTTTTAGTGATCCATAAGAAATAGTAACAACTGAGAGAGTGGTCTGTAAGCAAGTAGTTTTATCTTAAAGTTGTGTGTAAGCAGCCTTGTCTTAGAGTTGTGTGCAAGTGGTCATGCCTTGGAGTGGTTTTTTATATAAATATATAAGCTTATATATTTATATATAGTTAGTTATACATACATACATACATACTTACATATTTGGTGGAGAGTGGAAGAAGTTCTCACTTTGTGGCTCTGGCTGGCCTAGAAACTGGTAATGTAGACCAATCTGGCCTAAACTTATAAGAGTCACTTGCCTCTGCTTCCTGCATGCTAGGATTAACACTGCACACTACCACAACTCTCCTTTCCCCTGTGTTTTGAAAATTGTTTTCCCACTGTTTTTGTATTCAGGTACATATTTTTATTAACTAATAAGGGATTTATATTTTCTTTTTTAATTTGTATGTGTATATGACATGTAGATGCTATTGCCCCTAGAGGCTAGAATAGGATGCTAGATCTCCTGAAGCTACAGTTACATGTGATTAAGAAAAGTGCTCTTAATCACTAAGCCATCTCTATATTTCCTGATAATTTTTTCTTGATTCAAATGAAAAACTGAGTATTCTATAGAATGCCTTCATACAAGTATTAATTCCTGTATGTCTTGTAGGAAGGTAAAAATCCTTTGTAGATATTTTAAAATAAGATAGGCACATATAGAAAAAAACTTGCCATTAGATCTGAGTTCCAATTGATGTCCAAAACTTTCTATTTACTGTTTTGCAAGAAATTTGGATTTTGGGCCTATCAATAGTCTCACTTATATATTGAAGTAATTAACACAATGAGCAAGATGAAACGAAAGGCCAATACATCTACTAGTCAGCATATAGTGTTTAAGGACAGCATTCAATATTTATCCAGAGATTACTTTAAAGCATTCTTGCTTACTTCTTTTATTAATTCTAGTGTCTCATTATCAATCCATTTTACAGATAAAGAACCGAGGCACCAAGGACTTTACACAAGACCACAGAGCTAGAAACTGGAAGTGCTAGAATTTAAACTATAAGTTTTCTGAATAGGAACTGTATTTCAAATCACTGTGCAGGGCTGCTTACTGCTGGGTAAATTTTAGTTTCTTTTCCTCACCTGTCTCTTTCTCCAAGCTCTGAAACTGTACAAACAGGATAAGGAGCGTGTCTATGCATCTATACCCTTTTACAATGCAGCACCTGACATCAAGAAAGAAACGGAAGCCAAAGGACTTCTTTTTCTTGTAAGGGACCCAGGGTATTAATGCCCATGCATGGTTTATTTAATGAGGAATCTTGGCAAGTATTTACATAAGGAAATTACTTCCTTTGGAAATTGGAGTCTGTTCTCCAATTACATTGACTATGTACATGTCTTGTACTCCACAGACATGAGCATCTGCACCATAGAAATCCAGTATTTAGTTCTCACTAGCTGGAGATCTACTGTGTAAAATACTTAAGTCTTCTATTCTCCTTCAATCCTTAGGCAACTCTCTTTCGGATCTGCCTTTGGCCTTGCTGGAGCAATTAGAACTAGTGCTTCTATTTCCTCCCCTGTCTCTGTCTCCAAGCTTTCTGATTTCCAGAGCCACATATTTTGATTTCATCCAAAATGATTGTTTTAAACTTAAAGTGTTAAAAGCCAGTTTAACGGGAGCCTAAGTTAAAGTAATTGTATGGCAGCTGCAGAGTGTTAACATGATGAGACCGTGGCTCACTTTGAAATACAATTTGTGGCCTTTCTCTAAGACTTCATTGATGACCTCAGCCTCTGAAGAGATTAGATTCTGGAAACTGATACATTTGTGCTTGCAGTGAAAAGGTAAATTAGAAAGGAATCATTCCTTATAATGTTTATTGCCTTGTAGTTTCAAATTTTATTTTATTGAAATTACATAAATTCCCTTGAAAGACAAAATGAACAATGAAAATTTAATTTTTTCTCAGATGATGACAATTTGGAACACATGATAGGCAAATCTTTCAACAAATATTTGAAAGGTCTTTATTGTGACAGTTAAGAGTTACTAGACCTATAATAGCTTGTTGTGATTCTATAAATCTCGCATAAGAAATGTCAAAATAAATGAGGATTATTTAGGTCATATATTCAAATAACTTTACCATAAACAAAATAGGTATGTGTGGTTTTAAAAAATTCAAATATATTGACTTTTCTGTGTTGTGAACTGCAAGTAAATATACTTTTGCTTTTTCAAGGAGATAACAGATCTTTCACATTACTCAATGGGTGCTACCTGTATGCATTTGCTATGTTTAGAAAATCTTGCCATTGTGGAAACATGTTGGCCTAAAGAGCTAACTAATGGCATGCTGTGGTAATATATGGAGGGAAAGAGAAATAAGTATAGACTTCAGAGTATCGTAAGTTATGTTGTCCCCATGTGTCTAAAGAACCAGGAGTCATCGGTGCACTGACACGCAGTAGTTGCCCACATGTGTTCATATAATGAGGAGTAGAGATACGCACCAAAACCCTCAATAATTGCAACAAAAATAGGTGGACAGCTATTAAGAAATGTTTTTTACCTATGAAACAGCTGGCCATGACATGAGAAATGCAAAATATGAGAGGAGGATCATTGTATCTCTAAAACATTTTAATTTGTATCACCCAAATTGCTAAATTTGAATCCTCCTTAAGGATTTTTATTTCTTCTTTTGAGAGCTCTCTACTCAGACCCATAAACCATTTTTAACTGTGTCATTTGATTTTTTTTAGTGTAGATATTGATTTTCTATTACATGTGTAACTGGCTAAACTATATAAGCCAATGATGTTGCCCTTCACTGTCTCAGCACATATAGGTTGATGGAGACAGCACACACTTAAGACAATGGAATTGGGAAGATCAAACTGGAACTGACGTGGAAGCCTCCTCCTTGATGACTAGTTCTCATAGTATGTAAAAGTGCTATGCAAACTGCCAAGGAAGAAAGGCAATTGGGAGGTAAATAAAATCTGGAGTTTAAAATAAATATAAATAAATAAATAAATAAATAAATAAATAAATAAATAAATATCCCATCCAGTTTTAAAGTCAGGAAATTCACAACGGTGAAATATAGTGGCATTTATATCTTTCAGGTAATCAACAACAACTGCTCAAAATTCAGAGTTCATGGATGCCCATGACAACCCCTACACACAAGGATCAGGGCACATCATACAAAAGGGTACAGAAATACAGAAGTATTTTTATAGTGGGTTTCTACCCCATTCTAGCTCTTTAATAAAAGACACAGAAACCTGGTATTTATATTAACAAGCAGTAAGCCTAAACTATGCAGATTCTGAGTTATTGTAACCTACACCCCAGCCATAGGCCGCATGTTACTTGCCAACTGAACCATGCTCTGTTTGCCCTGCCCCATGTGAGTCCTCAGGGTGGTTTTCTCTTGGCCACATGCTCATGGTCTATCCTCCTGGTCCACCTTGCCTCATTGTGACTCTTTCTACTATCTTTTTCCTTCTTCTCATGTTCCCTACTTGAGATCCCAACTCAATTTCATTCCTGACTTCCTCTCTCTCCTGTCACAGGATCTAGCTTTTTATTCTTCAATAAGAGATTATCAGGGAGCATTCTTTATAGTACATTGGCTAATACAGTGCCCATGTCCAGACTGCAACCTGATCTTGGGGCACAGGACTCTGCATCTGAATACATGCACTACAAAACCAAACATAACACAGGTTTTTAAGAGCCAGAGGAATGGGACATCTGTTAAAGATAGTGTCTTCTATACATGACATGGACCTTTATACATGAAATCTCTCCAGTCACCTAAACAAGACCCAGACAGTGACAACACCAATGAAAAAGCCAGTGTAAATTGGGAAATCTCATAGACCTCCAACTTTAAACAAAGCTATAGGCAATTATTGGCTTCAGAGAGAAGTAGAAACAGTTTTCTCCAGGAAAAGCTCCCAATACACTATCCAATCCCAAATGGTCAACCTTGAACACTCACACACATCACTAAATAGGTTCAGCAGAATGAATCATATATACAAACATGATTAAAGAAGAGGTCCTGAATTTGAGAGGGAGTGGTGAGGAAGCAGAGGAGTTGGATAGAGAAGAAGTAGAGATGGGTGGAAATAATGTAGTAGATACTGTACTCATATATGGAATTTTAGAAAAATAAATTTAAAATGATAGTTTCTTTGAGTGTAAATATAAAGTATAAATAAAAATTTAAAGACTTAAAATATAAATGAAATATATTTATATAAATATAAATGAAAAACTAGATGCATATGAATTTAATATAAATCAAAATGTAAGAGTACAAAAATATTAAAAAGTAGTTAGGGAACCTGAATTGATAAAATGTAAAGTAATGTTTTCAATATGAAAAAATGTGATTTAGTGGGAAGACTAATAAACTAAAAATCAGCTAGGTTGGAATTCAATTCAGTATTTTCATGTGTTATCTCTGTAATACCTGGGTAAATTCCTGAGTGACAACTTGTCCCTTTGTATTTTAAGTGTGGGTTAAAAACCTATCCATAGTACAGTTTAGATGTATATTTGATGAGTAAAGAATAAGAAAAATTCCTGTACTGCTGAAACTTGATACATATAACTTCTTTCTCCTTCCCTATGTAAAATGTAAAGTTTTAGGTGATATTAAATTAGATTATGTAGTAAATATAAGGGTATAATATTAATCATGATCCTGCCAACTGTATGCCTTGAAATCACACCTGAGAAATAAAAACAATAAATTATTGTGACTCATCTTGGTGATAATATTGGTTTTAGTTATAATTGCTTGTTGATTCTTAAAAATTATTGGGCCTTGTTATTTCAAAGCTTTGCTAAACTGCAGTGGGTATGCTGACTCATGTCCAATGACTTACAGAGAAGCCCTTCTAACTGTAGATGTTACTGCTTCATTGCCATTGTCTAGCACCTGGCTGCACCATTTAGATGATGCTCACTGTTTAGGGAAGTGCCTCCTACACACTGATATAAATTAAATGTGTTTTTGGATCCATATTGCTAAGGACAAAATGCTGGAATAACTTCCTTTATAAATAGATTTCTTTCATATAGTATGTTTTCCTTATGTTTCCCTTCCCTCTACTCCCTATTCTTTTCCATCTCCCTTTTCATCTGGATCCACCCTCTCTTTGACTCTCATTAGAAAACTAAGAGGCTTCTACAGGATAAGAAACTAAAATATAATGTAATATGGTAAAAGAAAAAAATACGTTAGAATAGGACAGAAACAAGCATAATAAAAATAGCCCAGGAAAAGGCAGAGGAAGCAGGAGTAGACAGACCCACTCATTTGTATACTCAGGAATCCCATAAAACCTCCTAACCAGAACCATATTATGTGTACAAAGAACATGTGTTGAAAGAGGACTAAAAATAAAAGTAAAAAGGATAAAATTAAGAAGAAAAATGAAAAGAAAGAGCCATGACATTGTGAGACAAGGAACCTCAAAAGATGCCTTTGAATTTGTTTTCTGTTGGCCATCTAAGCTGGGCTTGCAGTGTGTTTCCCCAGTGAATCGTCTTTGGAGGCAACTAAGTTTGCATTTGCAAGAGGTTATTAATTGGAGGTAGGTTCTGAGTTAAGAATTGGGAGGAGGGGACATGTGTCCACTTCTCCTTTCAGCTGTAGATCTCTGGTGCAGACCCATGCAGGCCCTGTTCATACTGCCTAAGTCTATGCTAGTTTCTATGTTTGTTGACTCTGTTGATTTAGAGGTTCTTGTTTCCTTGGTATCTTCCATCCACGCTGGCTCTTACACTCTTTCTACTTCATCTTTCTTCTTCAAGTTCACTGAGCTCTGACAAAAGGGATATATATGATGAAGATATCCCGCTTAGGGCTTGGTGTTCCAAGGTCTCTCACTTTATACATATTATTGAGCTGTGGGTCTCTCTGTATTTGTTCCCATTTCTCTGATAATGACTGAGCAAGATACTGATTTATTAATATAATAGAACTTGATTAGGAATCATATTATTGCTGTAAACCTTTGGTTACACAGTAGTATTTGATTTCCCCCTATGTCCCTGGGATATTTAATCTCAGGTTCTTGGTCACCTAAGGAGCACTGGGTATGGGTTCTCTTTTATAGAGTGGTCCTCATGTCAAATCAGATAGTTTGATACAAACAAAAGATATAAGATTTTTGCCACAAATGCGCTGGCATATCTTTCAGACATAACATAGCATGCAAAATGCCATCAAGTACCAAGAACAAAGGCACTATCTAGGAGCCACCTCAACTTATCCATGTTTAATGAGTTGTGTAGGTGTTGTTTTCAGCAATGGGGCCTTGCTATCAGTTTGAGAAGAGCAACCTGTTTTGGCATCATCCTGGGTTTCGGGATTTCCATGGGATACCTATGATTAACAACACTATTATATGTAAGCCAATCCCAATCTTAATCTGATGACAAGAGCTGTCCAGTTGGGTTTCCATCTCTTCCATTATTAGAAATTTTATTTAGATCATTTTCATATATGTGTATATTTTTGGAAGTTTCTACTACATTAGGCTTTGTGGAGTAATTTAGGACTGTTGATATTAACTCTTCTATGAAAATCTGGTAGAATTCTGCTTCAAAATCCTCTGGCCCTGGAAATTTTTCTTCTTTTTTTCTTTTTTCTTTTGGTTGGAAGACTTTTAATGACTGCTTCTATATCAATAGGGGTAACAGGTCAGTTTAAATTGCTTATTTGGCCTTGATAACTTTAGTAGGTTGTACATATTAAAGCATTATCCATTTCCTTAGAGTTTCTAATTTTGTGACATAGATTTTTCTTTTCTTTTTTATTAGCTAATTCATTTATTTACTTTATATCTCAATAGCAGTTTTTCTTCCCTGCTCTCCTCCCAGTGCCTCCCTATCATGTCCCCTATTCCCCACCACCCCCTGTTCTTTTCTCCTTAGAATATCACCCAGCCTTGGCATAAGAGTCGGACTAGACACATCATCTCCTATTGAGGCTAGAGAAGGCAGCCTAGTTAGGGGAAAGGAATAGAAAGGCAAGCAACAGAGTCAGAGATAGCCCATGCTCCTGCTGTTAGGAGTCATACATGAAGACCAAGCTACACAACTTTTACCATGTATGCAGAAGGCCTAAGTCTGTCCCATGTAAAGCAACAGAATCAGAGACAGCCCATGCTCCTGCTGTTAGGAGTTGCACATGAAGACCAAGCTACACAACTGTTATCACGTATGCAGAAGGCTTAAGTCTGTCCCATGTATGCCTTCTAGTTGGCAGTCCAGTCACTGAGAGTCCCCATGAGCCCAGGTTAGTAGATCCTGTAGGTTTTCTTGTGGTGTCTTGATCCTTCTGGCTCTTACAATCCTTTCTAACTCCTCTTGCCCAAGCTCCACCTCATGTTTGCCTGTGGTTGTCTCCATTTGTTTCCATCAGTTTCTGGGTGAACCCTCTCAGCTAAGAGTTATGTTAGGCTCCTGTCTACAAGTATAGCAGAATATCATTAATGTCATTAATAGTGTCAGGGGCACCAACTTACTCACAAAACCTTTGACCCACACTTTATCCTGCTTACATGATGTGCAGGGGTAAAGATGGAGCAGAAATTGAGGGAATGGCCCTCATCTCGAGCCCCATGCCTTGAGAGTAGATGTCTTCAACAAAATTGTAGAAGAAATCTTCCCTAACCTAAAAAAAGAGATGCCCATAAACATACAGGGAGCCTACAGAACTCCAAATAGATTTTTACCAGAAAAGAAATTCCTCCCATCATATAATAATCAAAACACCAAATGTTCTAAACAAAGAAAGAATATTAAAAGCAGTAAAGGAAAAATGTCAAGGAACATATAAAGGTAGACCTCTCAAAATTACACCGTACTTCTTACCAGAATCTATGAAAGTGATAAGAACCTGGCAGATGTCATACAGACCCTAAGGGAACACAAATGCCACTCCAGACTGCTATATCCAGCAAACATCTCAATTACCATAGATAGAGAAAACAAGGTATTTCATGACATAATCAAATTTACACAGTATCTTTCCACAAATCCACCCATTCAAAGGATAATGAATGGAAAACACCAACAAAAAGGAGGGAAACTACACACTAGAAAAAGCAAGAAATTAATCTTTCAACAAACCCAAAATAATAACCACACAAACATAAAAATTACATCAAAAATAGCAGGAAGAAATAAGCACTATTCTTTAATATCTCTTAAGATCAATGGACTCAATTCCCCAATAAAAAGACATAGACAAAGAGACTGAATACTTAAACAGGACCCAATATTTTGCTGCCTTCAGGAAACACATCTCAGTGTCAAAGACAAACACTACCTCAGAGTAAAAGTCTGGAAAACAGTTTTCTAAGCAAATGGTCGCCCGAAACAAGCTGGAGTAGCAATTCTAATATCCAAAATAATAATAATAATAATAATAATAATAATAGACTTTCAACCAAAAGTCATAAGAAAAGGCACAGTAGGACACTTTATACTCATCAAAGGAAAAATCTACCAGGAAGAACTCTCAATTCTGAAATCTATGCTTCAAATACAAAGACACCTTCATTTGTAAAGGAAACTTTACTAAAGCTTAAAGCATACATCACACCCCACACAATAATTGTGGGTGACGTAAACACTCCACTCTCATCAATGGACAGATCAGGGAAACACAAACTAAAGAGACACAGTAAAACTAACAGAAGTTTGGGACCAAATAGATTTAATAGACATCTATAGAACATTTCATCCTAAATCAAAAGAATATATTTTCATCTCAGCACTTCATGGTACTTTTTCCAAAATTGACCATATAATTGGTTACAAAACAGGCCTCAACAGATATAAGAAGATCAAACTAATTCCATGCCTTTTATCAGATTACTATGGAGTAAAGTTGGTCTTCAATAGCAACAAAAACAACAGAAAGCCCACATACATATGGAAGCTGAGCAACGCTCTACTCAATAATAACTTGGTCAAGGAAGAAATAAGGAAAGAAATCAAAACCTTTTGAGAATTTAATGAAAATGAAGGCACAACATACCCAAATATATGGGACACAATGAAAGCTGTGCTAAGAGGAAAGCTCATAGCTTTGAGTGCCTCCAAAAAGAAGCTGGATAGAGCATACCCTAGTGGTTTAATAGCACACCTGAAAGCTTTAGAACAGAAAGAAGCTAATCCACCCAACAGGAGTAGAAGGCAGAAAATCATCAAACTCAGGGCTGAAATCAACCAAGTTGAAACAAAAAGAACTATACAAATAATCAACAAAGCAGGATCTGGTTCTTTGAGAAAAGTCAACAAGGTAGATAAAACCTTAGCCAGACTAACCAGAGGGCACAGAGCCAGTATCAGAAATGATAACAGAAACTGAGGAGATTAAAAAAATTATCAGATCTATACTCAACACAACTGGAAAATCTGGATGAAATGGGTCAGTTGGACAGATACCAACTACCAAAGTTTAATCAGGATCAGATAGACCATCTGATGGTCCCATAACCCGTAAAGAAATAGAAGTGGTCATTGATAGTCTCCCAATGGAAAAAGGCACAGGACCAGATGGTTTTAGTACAGAATTCTATCTGTAGTGGCTATTCCTGGTTGTCAACTTGACTATATGTGGAATGAACTACAATCTAGAATTGGAAGGCTCACCTATGATCCTAATTTGGAGGCTCAGAGATATAAGTTTCTGACCTGGACTTAGCATGGAGATCTTGAAGCATGGATTCCAGTCAAGGTCATCTGGGATTAAAGGTGTGGAGACATACACCTTTAATCCCAGACTTCAAGTTCATCTGGGATTAAAGGTGTACACCTTTAATCTGGGCTACACCTTCTACTGGAGACATATATAAGGACATTGAAAGAAGGAAGACTGATTCTTCCTTGCTGGCTTGCTTCGGGGGACTGAGCAACTGCAAGATCCTTGGACTTCCATCCACAGCTGCTGCTGACTACTGTTGGGGAGTTGGACTACAGACTGTAAGTCATCGACAAATTCCCTAACTACATAGAGACTGCCCATACGATCTGTGACTCTAGAGAACCCAGACTAATACAGAAGTGGTACCAGAAGTGGTTCTAGAGGAGCAGAAGTATAAGGATGAATGTGTCAAAATTTTGGAGTTGGTTGGTTGACCCACCAGCACTCTCAATTACTGAAACCTCTCCAAATTCTCTCCCTCCTGGGAGCTCTGGGGATATTGAAAACCCATGGATGAAACTATATTCCAAGCTTAAAGAAGCACTACCCAACTCATTCCATGAAGTCACAATTTCGCTGACATTGAAAGAAGGAAGACTGATTCTTCCTTGCTGGCTTGCTTCGGGGGACTGAGCAACTGCAAGATCCTTGGACTTCCATCCACAGCTGCTGCTGACTACTGTTGGGGAGTTGGACTACAGACTGTAAGTCATCGACAAATTCCCTAACTACATAGAGACTGCCCATACGATCTGTGACTCTAGAGAACCCAGACTAATACACTAGCAGACCTTCAAAGAAGACATAACACTAATACTCTTCAAACTATTCCACAAAATACAAACAGAAGGAGCAATACCCAACTCATTCCATGAAGTCACAATTTCGCTGATACAAAAACCACAAAAAGATCCAAAAAAAAAAAAAAAAACTTTAGACCAATTTCCCTTATGAATAAAAATACTCAATAACATTCTTGCCAACCGAATCCAAGATCACATCAAAATAATCATTCACCATGATCAAGTAGGTTTCATCCCATGGATGCAGGGATGGTTCAATATATGAAAATCAATCAATGTAATCCACTCCATAAACAAAGTCAAAGAAAAAGAAACCAACATGGTCATTTCATTAGATGCTGAAAAAGCATTTGAAAAATTCAGTATCCTTTTGTGTTAAAGGTCTTGGAAAGAACAGAAATTCAAGGCCCATACCTACACATAGTAAAAGCAATATACAGCAAACCAGTAGCCATCATCAAACTAAATGGAGAGAAACTCGAAGCAGTCCCACTAAAATCATAGACTAGACTAGTCTGCCCTCTCTCTCCACACTTATTCAATATAGTACTTGAAGTTCTAGGTAGAGCAATTAATTAGACAACAAAAGGAGGTCAAAGGGATACAAATTGGAAAGGAAGAAATGAAATTACCAGTATTTGCAGATGATGTAGTATACTTAAGCAAACCAAAAGACTCCACCAGAGAACACCTACAGCTTATAAACAACTTCAGTAAAGTGGCTGGATATAAAGTTGACTCAAGCAAATCAGTAGCCTTCCTATACTCAAAGGATAAACTGGATGAGAAAGAAATTGGGGAAATAACACCCTTCACAATAGCCACAAACAATATAAAGTATCTTGATGTGACTCCAACCAAACAAGTGAAAGATCTGTATGACAGGAGTTTCAAGTCTTTGAAGAAAGAAATGGAAGAAGACCTCAGAAGATTGACAAATATTCCATGTTCTTGGAATGGCAAGATTAATATAGTAAAAATGGCCATCTTGCCAAAAGCAATGTACAGATTCAATGCAATCCTCAACAAAATCACAACTCAATTCTTCATAGAGTTAGAAAGAGCAATTCTCAAATTCATCTGGAATAACAAAAAACCCAGGATAGCTAAAATTGTTCTCAACAGCAATTCTCAAAAGAACTGCTGGTGGAATCAATATCCTAGACCTCAAGCAGTACTACAGGACACTAGTGTTTAAAACTGCATGGTATTGGTACCGTGACAGATCACTGGAATAGGATTGAAGACCCATAAATGAACCTACACATCTATGGTCAATTGATCTTCGACAAAGGAGCTGAAACCATCCAGTGGAAAAAAATTGCCTTTTCAACAAATGGTGGTGGTTCAACTGGAAGTCATCATGCAGAAGAATATGAATTGATCCATTCTTTTCTCCTTGTACTAAGCTCAATTCCAAGTGGATGAAGGACCTCCGCATAAAACCAGACACACTGAAACTAATAGAAAAGAAACTTGAGAAGACCCTTGAGGGCAAGGTCACAGGGGAAAAGTTCCTGAACAGAATACCAATAGCTCATGCTCTAAGATCAAGAACTGACAAGTGGGACCTCATAAAATTACAAAGTTTCTGTAAGGCAAAGTACATGTCAAAAGGACAAAATGGCAACCAACAAATTGGGAAAAGGTCTTCACCAACCCTACATGTGACAGAGGGCTAATATCCAATATATAGAAAGAACTCAAGAAGGTAGACTCCAGAGAACCATATAACCCTATTACAAAATGGGGTACAGTGCTAAACAAACAATTTTCACATGAAGAAATTGAATATCTGAGAAGCACCTTAAGAAATGTTCAACATCATTAGTCATTAAGGAAATGCAAATCAAAACAACCCTGAGATTTCACCTCACACCAGTCAGAATGGCTAACGTTAAACACTCAGGAGACAGCAGGTGTTGTCAAGGATATGGAGAAAGAGGAACAATCCTCCACTGCTGGTGGGGTTGCAAGATGCTACACCACTCTGGAAATCAGTCTGGCGGTTTCTCAGAAAACTGGGCATGATACTTCCCTAGGACCCTGCTATACATCTCCTGGGTGTATACAATGAGGATTCCCTGGCATGCAACAAGGACACATGTTCCACTATGTTTATAGCAGCCTTATTTATAATAGCCAGAAGCTTGTAAGAACCCAGATGTACAGAGTGAGTTCCAGGACAGCCAGGACTACAGAGAAACCCTGTCTGGAAAAACCAAAAAAAAAAAAAAAAAAAAAAAAAAAGAAGTTGAGAGGAAGCCTGACGTCCGTCATATTAGATTCAGATAGCAGGTCAGGCAAGCTGTACTTCTCAGCAGTCCCTGGGTAAGGAGATGGAGAAGTGAGCCACAAGTGTCCAAGTTAGGGTCTAAATAAGCTGGAATGTCCAGCAATGGGGGAAGCAGTGGTGTGACAGAAAGGAGAGTGTTTCAGAGGAAGTGTGGGAGAATTCAGTGTTGTAGATCACATTTACGATTTTGCTAGTATCTAAAAAAGACAGAGAAAAAGAAAAAGTTATACTTTTTAATTTAGACCTCACAAAAGAAGTCAGGCTTGAATTGCGCATGAACCATCTATCACTAGTGGATGAAGCCTATGGGCCCATTTTCAGAATAATATTTAAAATAAATACATCTACTAGAATACAGAATTCCATAGAAAAATCATTCATATTGAAATGTGTTCAAATAAAGCAAATATCTGCTAGCAAATAAAAAAAAAGAAGTTCTGATTCATTGAGGGGAGAAAAGTTACCTCTCCTCTTTAAATACATACATACTTATCAGAGAATGTTGCCATAGAGTTATGGGGTAGGTGGTTTGATAAAGGGTAAAGAGCCTTGGAAGAAGTGGAATGCTGAGTTCTGATCTCAGTAGACCTTAAATAGAAAATGTATTTTGTATTAAATAGAAAATGTCTTTAAAAAAAAAAAAAGAAGTCAGGCTTGGCAATGCTGTGTGAAGGAAGCTCTGAAAGACTGCACTGAGAAAGGAGCTTCTGGAAATAAATGTATATTATCCAATATTTCACTTATTTCCTTAGCATATCTTGAGGAGAAGTTATCTGATCATGGGATCCAGAGGCGCAGCTGTATTAAATTTTGATAGAAGAGATAAATAATATGTAATGTTCTAACTTTGGGAGCAAATCAATAATGTCTCCACCTAAGGCCAGATGTAGAAATCTGATTATATTCTTTTGTTTTAGAGGAATGGACTTTATGAAATCCCAGTTTACCCAAAGTAGTGGCTATTCCTGGTTGTCAATTTGACTATATCTGGAATGAACTACAATCTAGAATTGCAAGTCTCATCTGTGATCCTGATCTGGAGGCTCAGAGATACAAGTTTCTGACTTGGATCTTGGCATGGATATCTTTAGGCAAAGTGGCTATGAATTCCAGAAGATTAAGACAGAGAGATCTCTGAGTTCAAAGTCACCTGGGATTAAAGGCATGATGGTACATGCCTTTATTCTGGGTCACACTTTCTGCTGGAGACCTATATAAGGTCATTGGAAGAAGTGAGATTTACTCTCTTCTTTGCCTGCTTGCCTTGTGGAACTGAGAAACTACTAGATCCTTGGACTTCCATCCACAGCTTCTGCTGACCATTGTTGGGGAGTTGCAGTAAAGACTCAAGTCATCAGCAAATTCCCTTACTATAGAGAGACTACCCATATGTTCTGTAATTCTAGAGAACCCTGACTAATACACCCCATCCTTTCAAACACTATTTTAAGTCTTAAGAAAGGAAATTATGAAGCTTCTCTTTCTAGTGTTACCAGGGAAATAGGAGGTATGGTCCATGATCATAGCCTCTAAGCCTGCTCATCCTCAGAACATTCTCCTGCCAAGGATTGAAAACCCACAATCACATAAGGACATGGACTTTGAGTGAATCTGTCTACTCCTGGAGTAGGGAGACAGATAACAAGAAATCAGAGGATGATTTAGAGCCCACTTCTGTCATTCCTGGTATCCAGCTAGGACATAACCAAGACCATTGAACTTCAGATGGATTAAAAATATGCTAATTATATTTAGACCACATTATTGATTATTCTATTTTTGTAAATGATTGATAGTTTAGTTGGTATATAATCTATAAGTTGTTTGCAATATCTGTGTTGATTAATTTACAGTTACTCTGTGCACTAGTATGAATTTCTGTAAATAAGTAAAGTTAAGATGATTGGCTATATGACCCACTTCATGAGATGGATCCCATGTCTGCTTGGGTAGCTAAGAGACTGGCTAGACCATGGACTTAGGGTAAAACTAAATACTATTGCTCTGCTAAAAGAATATAGCAATAAAAATGCTAAGTGAATCTCTGTTATACTGGAATATCAGTGTCTTTTTTATTGGCAGAGAATTTCCTTCTGCATGAGAGGGGATGAATACAGAGATCCACAACTGTACAATGTGCAGTGAGTGAGAGACTTTAAAAGACTTAGTCTTAACTGTCATGTCTTCATCAAATCCTTCTCAGATCTTAGGAAAGTATGCAGAAGAGGAGGCATAATGGTTGTAAGAGCCAGAGGGCATAGAAGACACAAAGAAAATAGTGTCTTCCAGATGCAGCAGGACTGACCTATATATGAAGTAACACTGTATACTGTAGTGTCTCAAAGTTCTGTGCAGGACCAAGATAGACAGAGTCCCAGTGCTGAGAGGGAGGAATGGATCTCCTATCCATAACCAAGAAGGTATCTCTAAATAACAAACACTAGCAAAAGAAAAAGTATTTTTCCCAGTAAAATCTCACTGGTATACAAACCATGTTTAAGGCTAGGGTCCATGCACAGCAGCAGATGTCAACACAAAGAAACACACAGTATTTGGGGGGATTTTTTTTGTCCCATATTATTTTGTTGGGGATTTTTTTAAAAACTTTGTCTTTTGCTTATAATTTTATGATTTTGTGTTTTTATGGGGTTTTGTGTGTGTTTGTGTATGTGTGTGTGTGTTTCTGTCTTTCCATGTATGCCTGATTTTTCTTTTTTTTTCCTTTCTTTTTTTCTGTTTGTTTTCTAAAGAGAGAGAAAGAAGGTATGGAACTAGATGGATGTGTAGATGGAAATGATCTGGGAGGAGATGAGTGGGGAGAGTCTGTGATTAGAATATACTACATGAAAAAAAGTAATTTTATAAAAGCATAGAAATTTAAGCTGAAAGAGCAAGACACTTATCCAAAATAAAATGTCAGCAGATGTTACTATTAGGAGAATATCTTGGCCCCTCTAGCATTTAATTACAATCTCTTTCATGTCTCTGTCAGTCCTTTTATAATGAGAAATTGTCTCCTTGAAGCTTACATTTAAAGGTTTATCACAGTTGACTAAGCTTTTCATGTGAATGGTGAGGTCTTTGTTTATCAACACAACCTGTCTTAGTCGGGGTTTCTCTGGCTGGGATAAAATACCTTGACCAAATATCAAGTTGGGGAGGAACGGGTTTACACGGTTAACACTTCCATATCACTGTTCTTTATGAGTAGAAGTTAAGACAGGAATCTGGAGGCAGGAGCTGATACAGAGGCCACATATGGTTTCTGCTTAGTGGTATGCTCCCTATGGCTTGCTCAGCCTGCTTTCTTATAAACGCCAGACTGATAGCTCAAGGCTGTGACCTCACCCACAATGAGTTGGGCCTTCTCAAGTCAATCACTAATTAAGAAAATATCATGCAGGCCTGTTTATAGCTGGTCTTATTGACTCTGTTTCTCAGTTGAGGTTCCCTGCTCTCCAGTGACCACAGCTTCTGTCAACTTAACATAAAACTAGCTAGCATATAGCCTTAAGATTGAGTTAGGGGCTCCAATGTGGTTTAATGTGTCCCCAAACTGTTATTTGTGGCAAATTCAATGTTGGTTCATTGCTTGTTAAAGGAGTAATATTCTTTTGGTGTAGAGCTAAGAGCATTTTTTTTAGTCAATCACATGTGCCATAAGAATGAAAGTATCATTTTATTTCTAGCAGCAACTTCCTTATATAACTGCAATAATGAACGCAGAGGTTCAAAGCAGAACTCTTTTGTCACCCTTGCAGATTCTCTAAGTTTTCTTAGAGAAGAAAGGAACAAAACTGAACAAAACTCCTGTTGCACGGATACAAACTGTGTTTGTGAGGTACTTAGCATACTGCCTGGTGTATAAAGTTCCTATAGTTAACAAATACAAATCAAAGATGTCAAGTTGAATTTTAATTTTATATTAATTACATGTTGTTGAATTAATGTTATAATTACTTTGTATAAAGTAATTACTTTGTACCTGAATAAGATACATATTATAATAGTGTTTATTCATTGGTCACCTGAGATTGAGTGGGTGTTTTTATCTGACTGTGCTTTGTGTCTTAAATGCTACTATTATGAACAAGGCTGCTCATTCTTTACTGTCTAATCATCAGGAATGTTGTGCATTTTTGCAGACCTGAGGCAGTGATCCTTGACCTACTTCAAGCCTCTAATGTTCCTGAGAACTCTCACTTGAAGTTCTCTATGGTGTTGTCTTTTATCACAAATCATTGGGTTTATTCTTTTCCTATCTGTACAGTGAGTTAGCTCCTTGTATTGTCTCCTTTCTTTTCCCTCTCAGTCAACTGCTCCCTGTGAACCTTGCCTAAGGCTTTCTTTGTTCTCAGGCCTTTCCTTTCATTCTTTTCCTTTGAAGAGATCATCTTTCTCACTGTTGAAGTTTTCACTTTTATATTCATGTTCTCTCATCCTGATCTCCAAAGCTGACCTCTTCTTCCTGCCCTGGGCCACAATGTCAATCTCAAGACTGAAAAAGCCAGTATAAGCATAACAATGAGCTGAAGGCTCAGTCTCTGTAAACCATACTTTCCAACCACATCCCTTCTGAGACATTTTTCCTTATTTTTGATAGTTAAACCATCTTAATATCTACTGTTTCCCATGCAGATGTACTGACGGATTAGACCAACCTTTTCTAAATCTGTAATGATTACATGGCTTCAGGAACCTTTTGGGCATGCTCATTTAGTAGGATCTTAGACTGTGTCTTTCCTCCAGTACCACCCTCATCAGATCACATCCAGGACACTAATCTGCCTTTTGATTGTTCTTTATTCTCTTACATCTGCAAATACATTTGATCAACTTGAACCTCTGTGTGAACTCCAGGAAAAATAGTTGTGTGATTCCACATTGGAACTATCAATTTTCCTCTTGGTAATGTAGGTTAACCAGCTTCAAAAGATTAAAAATTTGGTGGCCGGAGATGCTTGTAAAGATGTGAATCCCAACACTGTGGAGACAGAGGCAAGAAGGTCAGGGATTCTATGTCCAGTCTGGGCTACAGGAGACCCTCTCTCAAACAAACAGACAGACAGACAGACAGACAGAGAGACAGACAGAAAAGTAAAACAAAAATGATTAAGAACTTCAGGTAGTGATTTCAGAACACAGAATCCAAAAGCTCTACATTTACCTTTCAAGTCCAGCAGATGGGGCCAGTGGGTCAGTCTCCAAATATTGGAATTTTTTTTTTTTAGAGACCAAAACAATTTTATTTCATACAAAAATATTTTTATATATATTTATTATTTTCTATATTCTTTGTTTACATTTCAAAGGCTTTCCCTTTTCCAGTTCCCCCTCACCATATGTCCCATAAGTCCTCTCCCCCACCCATTCCCCAATCACCGCCCCTCCCCACCATTTCTCTGTTCTGGTACTCTCCTACAAAACTGGATTTAGTCTTTTCTGGACCAGAGTACTCTCCATCCGTTTTCTTGGGAATCTTTTGCTAAGCTAATTGTGTCTTGAGTATTCACTAATCAGTGATTGCAATTCATATATATTCCTTTGTGATTGGGTTGACTCACTTGGGATGATATTTTCCAGATCCAAGCATTTGCCTACAAATTGCATGAATTCATTATTTTTAATTGCTGAGTAGTATTCCATTGTATAAATATACCACATTTTCTGTATCCATTCCTCCATTGAGGGGCATCTGGGTTCTTTCCAGCTTCTGGATATTATAGATAAGGATGCTATGAACATAGTGGAGCATGTGTCTTTATTGCATGAAGGGGAATCCTCTGGGTATATGCCCAGGAGTGGTATGGCAGGGTCCTCTGGAAGTGTCATGCCCAATTTTCTGAGGAACCGCCAGACTGATTTCCAGAGCGGTTGTACCATCTTGCAATCCCACCAACAGTGGAGGAGTGATCCTCTTCACATCCTCGCCAGCACCTGTTGTTTCTTGAGTTTCTAATCTTAGCCATTCTGACTGGTGTGAGGTGGAATCTCAGGGCTGTTTTGATTTGCTTTTCCCTGATGACTAATGATGTTGAACATCTCTTAAGGTGCTTCTCAGCCATCCGAATTTCTTCTGGTGAAAATTTCTTGTTTAGAACTGTACCCCATTTTTAATAGGGTTAGGTGGTTCTTTGGGGTCTAACTTCTTGAGTTCTTTGTATATATTGGATATTAGCCCTCTGTCAGATGTGGGGTTGGTGAAGATCTTTTCCCAATTTGTTGGTTGGTGTTTTGTCCTTCTGACACTGTCTTTTGTATGCGGATACCAAAACCACACAAAGATCCAACAAAAAAAGAGAACTATAGGCCAATTTCCCTTATGAATATCGATGCAAAAATACTAAATAAAATTCTTGCCAACCAAATCCAAGAGCACATTAAATCAATCATTCACCATGTTCAAGTAGGCTTCATCCCAGGGATGCAGGGATGGTTCAATATACAGAAATCCATCAACATAATCCACTACATAAACAAACTAAAAGAAAAAAACCACATGGTCATCTCATTAGATGCTGAAAAAGCATTTGACAAAATTCAGCATCCTTTCATGTTAAAAGTCCTGGAAAGAACAGGAATTCAAGGCCCATACCTAAATTTAGTAAAAGCAATATACAGCAAACCAGTAGCCAACATCAAACTAAATGGAGAGAAACTGGAAGCAATCTCACTAAAATCAGGGACTAGACAAGGCTACCCTCTCTCTCCATATCTTTTCAATATAGTACTTGAAGTTCTAGCGAGAGCAATTAGACAACATAAGGAAGTCAAAGGGATACAAATTGGAAAGGAAGAAGTCAAACTATCATTATTTGCAGATAATATGATAGTATATGTAAGTGACCCAAAAAACTCCACCAGAGAACTCCTACAGCTGATAAACAACTTTAGCAAAGTGGCTGGTTATAAAATCAACTCAAGCAAATCAGTAGCCTTCCTGTACTCAAAGGACAAGCAGGCTGAGAAAGAAGTTAGGGAAATAAAACCCTTCACAATAGCAACAAACAATATAAAGTATCTTGGCGTGACTCTAACCAAAAAAGTGAAAGATCTGTATGACAGGAACTTCAAGTCCTTGAAGAAAGAAATCGAAGAAGACCTCAGGAAATGGAAAAATATTTCATGCTCTTGGATTGGCAGGATCAATATAGTAAAAATGGCCATCTTGCCAAAAGCAATCTATAGATTCAATGCAATCCCCATCAAAATCCCAAATCAATTCTTCATACATCTAGAAAGAACAATTTTCAAATTCATCTGGAGTAACAAAAAACCCAGGATAGCTAAAACTATTCTCAACAATAAAAGGACTTCTGGAGGAATCAATATCCCTGACCTCAAGAAGTACTACAGAGCAATTGTGTTAAAAACTGCATGGTATTGGTACAGCGACAGGCAAGTAGATTAGTGGAATAGAATTGAAGACCCAGAAATGAACCCACAGAGTTATTGTCACTTGATCTTTGATAAAGGAACTACAACCATCCAGTGGAAAAAAAGATAGCCTTTTTAACAAATGGTGCTGGTTCAACTGGATGGAGGTCAACATGCAGAAGAATGCGGATTTACCCACTCTTATCTCCTCACACTAAGATCAACTCCAAGTGGATCAAGGACCTCCACATAAAACCAGACACACTGAAACTAATAGAAAAGAAACTAGGGAAGACCTTGAGTACATGGGCACAGGGGGGAAGTTCCTGAACAGAACACCAATAGCTTATGCTCTAAGATCAAGAATTGACAAATGGGACCTCTTAAAATTACAAATATTGGAATCTTTATCCCAGGTACTTTCAGATCTTTTCAACAACCCTATTAAGTAGGAATGGTAGTCCCTGCTTTACAGATTGGAGAAATTCATGTTTAGATGGCTAAAAGTTTTGATTTGACTGTGAGTTAAAAAGTGACAAAGATGAAATTAATTCAGGAGTCTGTCAGGTTCTGCATCCTACACATTCTCTTCCTTAAAGAGAAGAAAAAAGCTGATTTCAGCTATGTTCCCAAAGTAAGAAGGAAGTATTCGGATTTTTTTCTTAAAAAACATATTTCAGATGAACTGATGATTAAGCAAATTAGGAGAAAAGTTGCATGTAAGGACTTTAGCATAATTGTGTGACTATATCAGCAAAACACAAAGTGGCAAAAGTGAGTTAATTTTTATACTGATGTCTCAATTAGCAGAAAATGAAGGATTGTGATAATTGGGGCAAACCCAAACCTATCCAATGCTAGAAGAGTCACAAGACATGCTTTATGCCCTATAAGAAGAAAGTTTTAAGTTTTATAGTATGGGTTTCCACTGGTACAGTAGATTTTCTCTGTAATTGATTTTCTCATGGCATTTGGAGGCTACCTGCAAAAGTGTTTACTAGTTTATTTCCTAATCCAAGAAGTACAGTCAGGCACTATGCTTTGCAGAATTTGCACTTCCTTCCATGGAACCAACTGAGTGTCTGGGACAAGGTGTAGGAGATGTGTGCTAGGGAAAGAGACAGAGAATTTGATGTATTTTTAGTGAAAATTCCATGTAGTTAGGTCTGAATTTTGGGCAGCATTTTTGACATTGTATGGTGATATAGAGGGAAAGAGTCAATCTTTTTCAGTCATGCAATGTTATTAATAATATGTAGAATAGAGAACAGACCATTTGAGGATATGTGGACATTGTTCATACTGAATGAATTTGAAAGTCTTGTAAGACCCTGGCCCTCAGTCAGTGGTACTAATTTCAAGGTGTCCCTGAGTCAGACACTGAGATGCAGATGGTGCAAAAGCAAGAGATTTATCTTCAGGTGTGTTGGGGTTGACCGTCAATCAGTCCCTCAAGGAGCGTGACTAGAAGGTGACACTGAGTGGCTATTACAAGCAGTTTTTATACTTTTTAAGGTCACAGGTTACATCAGAAAGGCTACAGTTCAAACTTATTGGTGAAACATATTGATCTTTAAATCTATTGGCTAGCTAGTATGACATGCATTTGAACTACACCTAGGACTTTCCAGAGGGCCAGGTGACTATTAGTCTGTAAGAGCAATTCTCAAATTCATCTGGAGCAACAAAAAACCCAGGATAGCTAAAACTATTCTCAACAATAAAAGGACTTCTGGAGGAATCAATATCCCTGACCTCAAGCAGTACTACAGAGCAATTGTGTTAAAAACTGCATGGTATTGGTACAACAGGCAAGTAGATCAATGGAATAGGATTGAAGACTCAGAAATGAACCCACAGACTTATGGTCACTTGATCTTTGATGAAGGCCCTACAACCATCCAGTGGAAAAAAGATAGCCTTTTCAACAAATGGTGCTAGTTCAACTGGAGGTCAACACGCAGAAGAATGCGAATAGATCCACTCTTATCTCCTTGTACTAAGATCGACTCCAAGTGGATCAAGGACCTCCAAATAAGACCTGACACACTGAAACTATTAGAAAAGAAACTTGGGAAGACTCTGGAGGACATGGGCATAGGGGGTAAGTTCCTGAACAGAACACCAATACCTTATGCTCTAAGATCAAGAATTGACAAATGGGACCTCATAAAATTACAAAGTTTCTGTAAGGCAAAGGACACTGTCAGAAGGACAAAATGGAAACCAAGAAAGTGGAAAAAGATCTTCACCAACCCCACATCTGACAGAGGGCTAATATCCAATATATACAAAGAACTCAAGAAGTTAGACCCCAAAGAACCAAAGAACCCTATCAAAAAATGGGGTACAGAGCTAAACAAAGAATTTTCACCAGAAGAAATTGGGATGGCCGAGAAACACCTTAAGAGATGTTCAACATCATTAGTCATCAGGGAAATGCAAATCAAAACAACCCTGAGATTCCACCTCACACCAGTCAGAATGGCTAATATTAAAAACTCAAGAGCCGGGCGTGGTGACGCACGCCTGTAATCCCAGCGCTTGGGAGGCAGAGGCAGGCGGATTTCTGAGTTCGAGGCCAGCCTGGTCTACAGAGTGAGTTCCAGGACAGCCAGGACTACACAGAGAAACCCTGTCTTGAAAAAAACAAAACAAAACAAAACAAAACAAAACAAAACAAAACAAACAAAAAAAAACCTCAAGAGACAACAGGTGCTGGCGAGGATGTGGAGAAAGAGGAACACTCCTCCACTGTTGGTGGGATTGCAAGTTGGTACAACCTCTCTGGAAATCAGTCTGGCGGTTCCTCAGAAAATTGGGCATGTCACTTCCAGAGGACCCTGGTATACCACTCCTGGGCATATACCCAGAGGATTCCCCTGCATACATAAAAGACACATGCTCCACTATGTTCATAACAGCCTTGTTTATAATAGCCAGAAGTTGGAAGGAGCCCAGAACACTCAAAGGATACAGAAAATGTGGTGTATTTATACAATGGAATACTACTCAGCAATTAAAAATAATGAATTCATGCAATTTGTAGGCAAATGGTTAGATCTGGAGAATATCATCCTAAGCGAGTTAACCCAATCACAAGAGAATACACAGGAAATGCAATCCCTGATAAGTGGATATTAATGATCCCAGAAGCCCTAAATACTCAAGGCACAATTAGCAAGTCAAGTGATTCCCAAGAAGAAGAAAGGAGAGGACCTTGGGCCTGAAAAGTTTGGATCCAGTTTTGTAGGAGAGTACCAGAACAGAGAAATGGTAGGGGAGTGATTGGGGAATAGTTGGGGGGGAGAGGACTTATTGGATGTATGGTGGGGGAGACTGGGAAAGGGGAAAGCCTTTGGAATGTAAACAAAGAATATAGAATAAAAAAAAAAGAAAAAAAAAGAAAAAAAAGGAATTTTTTTTTACTCAAGAGTGTTTCTGTGAGAAACACTGGAGAATGGAACTTGACCTAGCCTTGACCCTAGGAGGGAGGGGAAAGTTATAAGAAAGGGGTGGGACTGGAAAAGCCCTTAGGGTCACTCTGTCTTAATAAAATCAGTATATATATTAAAATGTTAAGATCTGCTCTTTTTGTGTATGTGTATGTGTGCATGTGTGTTGTACGTGTGTGTGTGTGTGTGTGTGTGTGTGTGTGTGTGAGTGTGTAAAGCAAATGCCCTATTTCCTAACTTTTACCTTCTTCACTTCTCTCTTACAAACATCATCCTCATCTACTAATATAACAGGGCACCAAGGATGCTTTCTAACTATTCTCTAGTCTCTGTTATTTTTTTCCCTCACAGAGCTGTTTAGTTGAGGACTTGTCTCTTTGACTTTGTGGACTCCAGATAAGTTAGATCTGTAACTCCATGTTGGGTCTGTTGTTTTCTTTATGATAACATAGGATGTGATAATGCTTGCTTTTCACCGTGAACTTCTGAGCTAGGTATGGAGATATATGCTTATAATCTCATAATCCCAGCTATGGGGATTAATCTTGTTATCCAGGGTTATTTTATTTTATTTTAGTTTTTTCAAGACAGGGTTTCTTCGTGCAGTTCTGTCTGTTCTGGAAGTCTTTCTGTAGACCAGGATATCCCTGAACTCAGAGATCCACCTGCCTTTGTTTCCCTAGTGCTGGTATTAAAGACATGCAGCAGTACTACTTAGACCTTTGCAGTTCAGTTTTAACTGTGAATATTTTCAGCATTGTAATCCATTTAAACTCCCTCAGTTTATGTGTTTACTCTTCGTAAACTCACAAACATATGTATCTACTTATATATCATTTAACTTATGTATACCTATTTTATTTATTTATTATGGTACATGTATTTATATAAAGTAAGATTAATAACCCTAGAGTGAGTTCTTCTCCCATCCCTACTTCTATTCTGGATATTATTATATTAGTATTTTCAGCTTGACTTCATGATAAAGGAATTTTAAAAAGCTAATTTAGAAATAGTGAAAAGGTGAATATAGATTAATAGTTTGCAAGGGCTGGGGAAATGAGGAAGGGAAAGAAAATAAATTGCTGAAATGACAATTAGTATAGAAAGTAGTAGAACAATCACTTGTTCATCCCTCTGCTTGCATTTTATGTGTCGAGATAGTTCCTTTATGTACAATGTAAAGTGCATGAAGAACAGTTTTTGTTCTTCTACAGTTTTTTTTACATGTAGTTATTTTTATGGCTAAAAAATCTTTATGCAAATGTAGCTAAAATAAAAATAACAGGCTAGAAAGTGAAAACTAGCAGTTTCTTTTGATATGTGTTACCTCTTGGTGGAAGGAGCCAATCAATCTGCATAGATATTATCTTGAAATGGAATGTTTATGTTTAATCTATTATTTTGCTCACAGTTGAAGGAAAATGTGCTGTGAGTTTTGCTTTATAAAAACAAACAATGCTGTAGGAAAATGCTTGACACACAGTGTTTGCAAGACAAAACTAGAAAATAATTTTCTGGGAGGGAGGATTTACATTCTCTAGATTGTCCCTGATGGTATTTAGTTTAGAATCTTTAGAAGTTCTAATAAGAAAAATACTTTAAAAACAGTTTTTGAAGGAGGTTTCTGTCTTGAAAAACTGAAGCAGCAAATTCATCTATCTTTTCCTTTTTTGCTCTAGGAAATGACTGTGAAGAAAAGATTAAAGGCTGTTGGAGTAACAGTGTGGTGTCATTGGTCTTTCTAAATATAGCTAACTTAAGTCCAGGACCAACTTTCTTTCACTTATCTGCCTTCCGTAAATCACCACTTTCCAAGGCACATTCTTAGTGCTTAACACAGCTTTCAAACAGAGATGGATGATGAAAGAAATCCTTTATTTTATTACCCTCCATGCTTCTGTCTCCCCTTGTCATCTGTTCTATTGCTACCCTAGTTCAGCTGCCAACTGTTTGTTCTCCAAAAAGCTACATTTCAGTGTGAACCAATCAAAGTGGGACAATATTTCATCCATCTATTTGGGTTGTCCTTAGGCCAGGATGAGGACTATATCATGATATCCTTCACAACATCTTACTTTTTAGTTTTTTTTTTTTTTTACTTTTTTAAAATTTTCTATGTTCTTTGTTTACATTCCGAAGGCTTTCCCCGTTCCCAGTTCCCCCCTCACCATATGTCCCATATGTCCTCTTCCCTCCCGCCCCTGCCTATTCCCCAATCACCACCCCACCATTTCTCTGTTCTGTTCTGGTACTCTCTTACAAAACTGGATCCAGTCCTTTCAGGACCAGGGTCCTCTCCTTCCTTCTTCTTGGGAATCTTTTGACTTGCTAATTGTGCCTTGAGAATTCAGAGCTTCTGGGCTCATTAATATCCACTAATCAGTGATTGCATTTCACGTGTATTCTTTTGTGATTGAGTTAACTCACTTAGGATGATATTTTCCAGATCCAACCATTTGCTTACAAATTGCATGAATTCATTATTTTTAATTGCTGAGTAGTATTCCATTGTATAAATATACCACATTTTCTGTATCCATTCCTCCTTTGAGGGACATCTGGGCTCCTTCCAACTTCTGGCTATTATAAATAAGGCTGCTATGAATATAGTGGAGAATGTGTCTTTATTGTATGCAGGGGAATCCTCTGGGTATATGCCCAGGAGTGCTATGACCGGGTCCTCTGGAAGTGTCATGCCCAATTTTCAGAGGAACCGCCAGACTGATTTCCAGAGCAGTTGTACCATCTTGCATTCCCACCAGCAGTGTAGGAGTGTTCCTTTTTCTCCACATCCTCGCCAGCACCTGCTATCTCTTGAGTTTTTAAACTTAGCCATTCTGACTGGTGTGAGGTGGAATCTCAGGGTTGTTTTGATTTGCATTTCCCTGATGACTAATGATGTTGAACATCTCTTAAGGTGCTTCTCAGCCATTTGAATTTCTTCTGGTGAAAATTCTTTGTTTAGCTGTGTACCCCATTTTTTGATAGGGTTATTTGTTTCTGTGGGGTCTAACTTCTTTTTTGTTGTTGTTTTTTTGGGTTTTCTGAGACAGGATTTCTCTGTGTAGTTCTGGCTGTCCTGGAACTCACTCTGTAGACCAGGCTGGCCTTGGAACTCAGAAATCCGACTGCCTCTGCCTCTCAAGTGCTGGGATTACAGGCGTGTGCCACCATGCCCGGCGGGGTCTAACTTCTTGAGTTCTTTATATATATTGGATATTAGCCTTCTGTCAGATGTAGGGTTGGGGAAGATCTTTTCCCAATTTATTGATGGCTGTTTTGTCTTTCTGACCTTGTAATTTTATGAGGTCCCATTTGTCAATTCTTGATCTTAGAGCATAAGCTATTGGTGTTTTGTTCAGGAACTTTCCCCCTGTGCCCATGTACTCATGGGTCTTCCCAAGTTTCTTTTCTATTGGTTTCAGTGTGTCTGCATTTATGTGGAGGTTCTTGATTCACTAGGAGTTGATTTTAGTACAAGGACATAAGAGTGGGTCAATTTGCATTCTTCTGCATGTTGACCTCCAGTTGAACCAGCACCATTTGTTGAAAAGGCTATCTTTTTTTTCCACTGGATGGTTGTAGTTCCTTTATCAAATATCAAGTGACAATAACTCTGTGGGTTCATTTCTGGGTCTTCAATTCTATTCCATTGATCTACTTGCCTGTCGCTGTACCAATACCATGCAGTTTTTAACACAATTGCTCTGTAGTACTTCTTGAGGTCAGGGATATTGATTCCCCCAGAAGTCCTTTTATTGTTGAGAATAGTTTTAGCTATCCTGGGATTTTTGTTACTCCAGATGAATTTGAGAATTGCTCTTTCTAGATTTATGAAGAATTTATTTGGGATTTTGATGGGGATTGCATTGAATCTATAGATTGCTTTTGGCAAGATGGCCATTTTTGCTATATTGATCCTGCCAATCCAAGAGCATGAAATATTTTTCCATTTCCTGAGGTCTTCTTCGATTTCTTTCTTCAAGGACTTGAAGTTCCTGTCATACAGATCTTTCACTTGTTTGCTTAGGGTCACGCCAAGATACTTTATATTGTTTGTTGCTATTGTGAAGGGTGTTATTTCCCTAACTTCTTTCTCAGTCTGCTTGTCCTTTGAGTACAGGAAGGCTACTGATTTGCTTAAGTTGATTTTATAACCAGCCACTTTGCTAAAGTTGTTTATCAGCTGTAGGAGTTCTCTGGTGGAGTTTTTTGGGTCACTTACATATACTATCATATCATCTGCAATAATGATAGTTTGACTTCTTCCTTTCCAATTTGTATCCCTTTGACTTCCTTATGTTGTCTAATTGCTCTCGCTAGAACATCAAGTAATATATTGAAAAGATATGGAGAGAGAGGGCAGCCTTGTCTAGTCCCTGATTTTAGTGGGATTGCTTCCAGTTTCTCTCCATTTAGTTTGATGTTGGCTACTGGTTTGCTGTATATTGCTTTTACTAAATTTAGGTATGGGCCTTGAATTCCTGTTCTTTCCAGAACTTTTAGCATGAAAGGATGCTGAATTTTGTCAAATGCTTTTTCAGCATCTAATGAGATGACCATGTGGTTTTTTTCTTTTATTTTGTTTATGTAGTGGATTACATTGATTGATTTCTGTATATTTAACCATCCCTGCATCCCTGGGATGCAGCCTACTTGATCATGGTAAATGATCATTTTCATGAGCTCTTGGATTTGGTTGGCAATGATTTTATTTAGCATTTTTACATCAATATTCATAAGGGAAATTGGCCTGTTGTTCTCTTTCTTTTTAGGATCTTTGTGTGGTTTTGGTATCAGCATGATTGTGGCTTCGAAGAACGATTTGGGCAGTGTCCCTTCTGTTTCTATTTTGTGGAATAGTTTGAAGAGTATTGGTGTTATGTCTGTTTGAAGGTCTGATAGAATTCTGCACTAAAACGATCTGGTCCCATACTTTTTTTGGTTGGGAGACTTTCTATAATCCCTTCTATTTCTCTAGGGGTTATGGGACTCTTTAGCTGATCTAATTGACCCTGATTTAATTTTGGTATTTGGTATCTGTCTAGGAAACTGTCTATTTCCTCCAGATTCTCCAGTTGTGTTGAGTATAGGCTTTTGTCGTAGGATCTGATGATTTTTTGAATTTCCTGTTTCTGTTATTATATCCCCCTCTTCATTTCTAATTTTGTTAATTTGGATATTGTCTCTGTGCCCTTTGGTTAGACTAGCTAAGTGTTTATCTATGTTCTTGATTTTCTCAAAGAACCAGCTCTTTCTTTTGTTGATTCTTTGTATAGTTCTCTTCATTTCTACTTGATTGATTTCAGCCCTTAGTTTGATGATTTCCTGTCTTCTACTCCTCCTGGGTGAATTAGTTTGTTTTTGTTACAGGGCTTTCAGGTGTGCCATTAATCTGCTAGTGTATGCTCTCTCCAGTTTCTTTTTGGAGGCACCCAGGGCTATGAGTTTTCCTCTTAGCATTGCTTTCATTGTGTCCCATAGATTTGGGTAGGTTGTACCTTCATTTTCATTAAATTCCAAAAAGTCTTTGATTTCTTTCTTTATTTCTTCCTTGACTAAGGTGTCGGTGAGTATTGTTCAGTTTCCATGTGTATGTAGGCTTTCTGTCGTTTTTGTTGCTATTGAAGACCAGTCTTACTCCATAGTGATCTGATAGGGGCATGGGGTTAGTTCGATCTTCTTGTATTTTTTGACATCTGTCTTGTGACCAAGTATATGATCGATTTTGGAGAAAGTACAATGCGGTGCTGAGCAAAAGGTATATTCTTTTGCTTTAGGATAAAATGTTGTATATATATATATATATATATATATATATATATATATATATGTGTGTGTGTGTGTGTGTGTGTGTGTGTGTGTGTGTGTGTCTGTTAAGTCCAATTGGTCCAAAATTTCAATTAGTTTCACTGTGTCCCTGTGGAGAGTGGGGTGTTGAAGTCACCCACAATTATTGTATTAGGTGCAATGTGTGCTTTAAGCTTGAGTAAAGTTTCTTTTATGAATGAGGGTACCCTTACATTTGGAGCATAGATGTTCAGTACTGAGAGTTCTTCTTGGTGGATTTTCCATTTGACCAGCAAGAAGTGACTTTCTGGGTCTCTTTTGATGACTTTAGGTTGAAAGTCAATTTTATCTGATATTAGAATGGCTACTCCAGCTTGTTTCCTGAGACCATTTGCTTGTAAAATTGTCTTCCAGCCTTTTACTCTAAGGTAATGTTTGTCTTTGACATTGAGATGTGTTTACTGTATGCAGCAAAATATAGGGTCCTGTTTCCCTATCCAGTCTGTTAGCCTATGTCTTTTTATTGGGGAATTGAGTCCATTGATGTTAAGAGATATTAAGGAATAGTAATTATTACCTCCTGACATTTTTGAAATTATTTTTCATATTTGAGAGGTTATCTTCTTTTGGGTTTGATGAGAGGAGGTTTCTATCTTGCTTCTTCCTGGGTGTAATTTCCCTCCTTGTGTTGGTGTTTTCCCTCTATTATCCTTTGTAGGGCTGGGTTTGTGGAAAGATATCATGTAAATTTGGTTTTGCATGGAATACCTTGGTTTCTCCCTTTATGGCAATTGAGAGTCTTGCTGGGTATAGTAGTTTTGGCTGAAATTTGTGTTCTCTTTGGAGTCTGCATGATATCTACCCAGGATCTTGTAGCTTTCATGGTCTCAGCTGAGAAGTCTGCTGTAATTCTAATAGGCCTTCCTTTATATGTTACTTGGCCTTTTTCTCTTACTGCCCTTAATATTCTTTCTTTGTTTAGGGGTTTACATTTGGGTTTTTGATTATTATGTGATGGGAGGTATTTCTTTGTTTAGGGGTTTACATTTGGGGTTTTGATTATTATGTGACAGGAGGTATTTCTTTTCTGGTCCAGTCTGTTTGGAGTTCTGTAGGCTTCTTGTGTATTCATGGGCATCTCTCTCTTTCGGTTGGGGAAGTTTTCTTCCATAATTTTGTAGAAGATAATTGCTGGCCCTTTAAATTGTAAATCTTCACTCTCATCTATACCTATAATCCTTAGGTTTGGTCTTCTCATTGTGTCTTGGATTTCCTGGATATTTTGGGTTACAAGCTTTTTGCATTTAGCATTTTTTTGACTGTTGAATCAATGGTTCCTATGGTACCTTCGGCATCTGAGATTTTTTTTCTATCTATTGTATTCTATTATTGATATTTGCATCTATGGCCCCTGATTTCTTCACAATGTTTTCTATCTCCAAAGTTGTCTCCCTTTGTGATTTCTTGGTTGTTTCTACTTCTGCTTTTAGATCCTTGATCGTTTTGTTCAGATCTTTCGCTTGCTTGTTTGTGTTTTCATATTTTTTATCCATATTCTGAATTTCTTTAAGTGATTCTTGTGTTTGCCTTGTAAGGGCTTCTACCTTTTGATCCATTTTCTCCTGTATTTCTTTAAGAGATTTGTCTATGTGTTCCGCTATCAGCATCCTGACCAGTAATTTTAGATCCAAATCTTGTTTTTCTGGTGTGTTGGGGTATCCAGGACTTCCTGTTGTTGGCGAACTGGGTTCAAATTCCGGCATGCTGCCTTGATTTCTGTTAGTAACATTCCTACGTTTGCCTTTTGCCATCTGGTTATCTCTGGCATTAGTTGACCTTATTGTCACTGGCTGGTGTTTGAACCTCCCGTGAGGCTGGGCCTGCCTGTTTGTTCTCTACTGATGACCAGGCAGCAAGATGGAGACCGCTGCTGAGAGTGCTGAGAGGATCTCAGAGTAGGCGTTTCCCAATCAAGTTGGTGCAAGGACCTGTGTCTGTGAAGATGTCCTGCTGGGCTGCCCTGGCACTGGCCACTGGCAAGAGGCTGATTTCCACCAGAGTGATGGTAGTCACAGATTAAGTCTGCATCTCTGGCCCTCTCTACTAGTGACCTAGCAGCAAGATGGAGTCTGTTGGTGTAGGGGCCTGGGAGAACCGCGGGGCAAGCAGCTCCCAGCTGCGCTGTGGAGATTTCCACCGAGCTGCCCCGGCTCTGGCTACTGGCGCGAGCCTAGCAGGTTCCCACCCAAGCGATGGTAGGCACAGATTAAGTCTGGATACCTGCAACTCTCTACCGGTGACCTGGCCACAAGATAGAGACCGTCAGTGTAGGGGCCTGGGAGAACTGCTGCAGCGGCTTTTTAAACATTATTAATCAACTTATTTGTTTACATTTCAAATGATATCATCCTTCCAGGTTGCCCCTCTACACCCCTTCCAATCCCACCTCCTATCTTTCCCTTCTCTTTGCCTCTATGATGGTGCTCTTCCACCCACTTACCGACTCCTGCTTCACCCCTCTAGCATCCCCCTACACTGGGGCATCAAGCCTCCCTCCCCTCCCATTGATGTCAGATAAGGCTATCCTCTGATACTTATGCATCTGGAGTAGTGGCCCCCTCCATTTCTACTCTTAGGTTGTTGGTATAGTCTCTGGGAACTTTGTGTGGTCCAATTAGTTGATATTATCCTTCTTGTAGGGTTTCAATCCCCTTCAGCTCCTTCAGTCCTTTCCCTAGCTTTTTCTTTGAGGTCCCAGGGATCAATTCAATGGTTGGCTGTGAGTATATGCATCTGTATTGGCCAGGTGCTGGTAGGACCTCTCAGGAACAGCCATACAAGGCTCCTATCAGAAAGTGCTTTTAGGTATCAGCAGTAGAGTCTGGATTTAGTGTCTGCAGATGGGATTGATCCCTAGGTGGGGGAGTCTCTGGATGGCCTTTCCTTCAGTTTCTGTTCCATTTTTTGTCCCTGTCTTTCCTTTGGACAGGAACCTTTCTGGATTAGAAATTTTGAGGAGCGTGTGCAGCCCCATCCTTCAAATGGGGGCTATGCCTATCTATTGGAGGTAGTCTCTGTAGGTTGTATTTCCCCTTTGTTTGGTATTTTGTCTAAAGTCATCGCCATTGGGTCCTGGTAGCCTCTTGCTTCCCTGAAGTCTGGGACTTTCTAGTGGCTACTCCCAGTTCCCTATACCCCACTGCTACATGTTTCTATTCAATTTACTGATCCTCTAAATGTACCTCCTGTCCCTTTCTATACCCGTTCCTGCCCCTTCCTCCATTTCCCCTCCCCCTGCTCTCTCCCCCCAGGTCCCTTCCTCCCTCTACATCCTGTAATTATTTTGTTCCCCCTTCTAAGTTGGATTGAAACATCTATACTTTGGTCTTCCTTCTTAAGCTCCATATGGTTCATGGATTGTATCAGGGGTATTCTGAGCTTTGGGGCTAATAGTCACTTATCAGTGAGCACATACCATGTATGTTCTTTGCAGGGGTTTTTTAAAGAAAACTTGTTTGATAAGTTATTTCTCTGTTGCTGGTGAAATAAATCAATTCAAGACAGATTATATATACATATATGTACACACAAACTCATACATACAGGTTTATTGAGAAGACACTGTGAGATGGTTGAGTTCAGTGACTCCAAGGAAGAAGGCCATGGAATTTTCCATGGGATGGGAGAGAGAAGAGAGGGAGAAAAGAGCGGGGGAAAAGAGAGCATGTGTACAGAGAGGGAGAGAAGATAGAAAAGAAAGTAAAATATCTGGATTGTATAAGGAAGAGCTTCTGGAGGAATGTCTGACCATCCCCTGGGATGAAAACTTTAGGGTCAGGTGCAGGGTATGCCAGGTAGGGACTGACAAATGCTGAGAGAACTTAGAGGTCAGGTCTTCTTTTGTATGTTAAATGTTCACTTTTGTTCTTTGCTCCTTGTTTAAAACCAAATGCTAGCATATCAAGGCCAGCATATTTCCCATCATTTCCAATCAGTGGCAAGCATATACCCTGATGTGTTTCCTGCCTATTTACCTCCTGCTTACACATGATCAAGCACATCTAGTGTAGTTGTTGGTTCAAACAAACTTATTTAGGTGAGTGAAAACTGAAGGGCCCAGCCTAACATTACAAACTTCATTTTTTTATCCAGACTCCATCTTATGTTGAGCTTGTCCTTAGGCTAAACTCAGGAACTGGAAAAAACACAACATGTTCCAGGAACCAAGAAACCCTTTGAAATAGCCACAACTTTCCTAATAACGGATACTCCACCTTTAGTGACAGCCTTAGAAGGCTCTGAGGAGGAAAACACCTAATGCTCCATATGTCTTAAAATAGATTGGTGAAGTTAGCCATAATTGTCCATAACAATCTGAAATTATTGCTAGACAATAAGAATGCTCCAAGCTGTAATTTTTCTAATGTCAACCAATCTTGTACCTGCCAAGTTGGAAAGCCCCTCACCCTGCTGAAATTATGATAAAAAGACAAGGCTTTACCAAATTGGGGCCTTCTACTGCACTGAAGAGGTAGGAGGGTCTAAATTTGAGCCAAACAAAGACTCTTTACTCATTGCTTTTACAATGATGACTTCTGGTCATCATTGGTGGTCTCTATTGGTCTCTGAGGACTCAGTTTTCTAGACAGAAGAAAAAAAACCTTTTTGATCCTTCTACTCCATGAAGGTTTCTGCCTTCCCTAATCTCTTCTTAAAGACGGTTCATGTTGTTAACAAATTTATCTCTTTTGCAAACTTATGAGCTATAGAAAATCCACTCAGATCTACCTCTCATGGACCAAATAGACTCTACTCAGACAACTACACTTGCCAATTAATAGTCTAAGTTCCCACTTGCTACCTATTCCAGAGTTGGATGCCCCTCCTGTGCCTTGGGATTTGGACTCCCTTCAATCCCAACCACCAAGACCTAAGGGTTTCAAATGTATACCTAAGAAAAAAGTTTCTCCCAAGCTTTATTTTCTACCTGTAATATATATGTTTATATGTTTCAGCATCTTGTCAAGAATAGGCATTTACTACATCCAGGACATCTCCAGAGAAGCAACCCACAGATGCTCCAATCGTCTCTCACAGACAGATTTCTATTGGACTTGCTCCTTCTTATCTATCCACAGATGGTTCCACACACTCTGGACAGTAAAGAAACAGCCAACTCTTCTAAGACTGGACCAACATCTCCATACCCATTTTTCAAGGTTTTCCAGAGACACATAACCCCAAAGTCAACAGGAAGTAGCTAAAGATCACAACTACTCTATTCCTGCTTCACCATTAACTCTTTCTATTTTTCCTTTTTTTAATTAAATAAAAATGGGGGAATGTTGACATTTCTTCTTGGCTCTGCCCCATAGTTACTCGGCAAAAGTCAGGTATGCCTGACTCACTATTAAAGGAGCTGCTTCACCTTTCCTCACTCTGTTGCTCTCTTGTCTTCTCTTTTCTTGTTCCCTTATCCTGTTACCCTTCTCTCCATGTGCTCATGGCCAGCCTCTACTCATCTCCTCTCTCTCTCTTCCCCCCTCTGCATTTCTCTGTCTCTACTACCTCCTCAATTCCCCTCCCCATGCCCTAAATAAACTATTCTATACTATATCATTATATGGCTGGTACCTCAGGGGACAGAATGCTTCAGTATGGACCTGCAGAGGGACCCCCTTCTCTGACACCATACCACACCTCCACCAAATATATCCCTGCTTGCTTTCGCTTTTATAAGACACAACAATATCTATATCAATAAAATCAGCAATGAAATGGGGGAATATAACAACAGACTCTGAGGAAATCCAAAGAAGCATTATTTCCTTCTTCAAAAACCTATACTTAATGAAATTGGAAGTCTAAAAGAAATGGACGATTTTCTCAATAGATATTCCTTATCAAAGTTAAATCAAATTCAGATAAACTACTTAAATAAACCTATACCTCTTAATGAAATAGACACAGTCACTAAGAATCTTCCAACCAAAAAAGCTCAAGGCCAGACAGTTTTAGTGAAAAATTCTACCTGACTTTCAAAGAATAGTTAATGCCAATACACCTTACATTACTCCACAAAATAGAAACAAAAAGAAAATTGCCAAATTAATTTTATAAGGTTACCGTCACCCTGATACTCAAGTCACATAGTCAGCAAAGAGAGTATCACGATCCAAATTTCTTCATCAACATAGATGCAAAAATACTCAACAAAATACTTGCAAATCAAATTCAAGAATGCATATAAAGATGACCTACTGTAATCAAGTAGCCTTAATGCCAGAGATGCAGAGATGATTCAATACATGAAAATTAGTAAATATAATCTACCATATAAATAAACTTGAAAAGAAAAAACTCACACATGGTCATCTCATTAGATGCCAAAAATGCCTTTGACAAAGGTAACACTCATTCACAATAAAATCCTGAAGAGATTATAGATATAAGCGACATACAAAAATAAAATAACAAAGACAATTTGCAGCATGTGGACAACGTCAAATTACATGGAAAGAAACTCAAAGCAATACCATTGAAATGAGGAACAAAACAAGACTTCCCACTCTCTTTATATATCTATTGAATATAGTACTTGATGTTTTTAACTATCAAAATAAAACAACTATAGGACATCAAGGGGATACAACTGGGAAGGAAGAAGCCAAAGTATCATTATTTGCTGATGATATGATAGTATAATAAGTGACCCAAAAAATTCTATCAAGGCACTCCTATAGCTGATAAACACTTTTAATGAAGTGGCTGGACAGGAGATTAAATAACAAAATTAGTAACTTTCCTATATAGAAATGAAAAACAGGTTGAGAAGACCCTCAGGTTAAAACACCCTTTACAATGTAATATATAATATCTTGGAGTAAGTCTAACTAAGAAAGCAAAAGACCTGTATGTTAAAATCTTCAAGTTTTTGAAGGAAGAAATTAAAGAAGATTTCAGATAACGAAAAGATCTCTCAAATGCATGTATTGGTAGGATTAATGTAGCAAAAATGGCCATCCTACCAAAAGTAATCTACAAATTCAAGGCAATCCCTATTAAAATTCCAACATAATCTTTACAGATATTGAAAGGATAATACTCAATGTCATATGGAAAAAAATTCTCATGATAGCTTAAACAATCCTTTACAATAAAAGAAATGCTGGAGGAATCACTATCCATGATTTCAAGTTGTACTACAGAGATATAGTAATAACTACATGATACTGGCATAAAAACAGACAAATTTAGAAATGGAATCAAAATGAAGATCCAGACATAAATTTACACACCAATGAACACCTGATTTTTGATAAAAAAAAATTAGAAGTACACACTAGAAAAACTTCAACAAATGGTGCTAGTCAATTGTATGTCTGTATGTAGAAGAATTCAAATGGTTATATATTTATCACTCTACACAAAATTCATTCAAGTACATCAAGTATCTTTTTTTTTCAGTTTCTTTTTTTTTATTATTGGATATATTCTATATTTACAATTCATTTCCCTTTTTCTAGTTCTCCACCCCCCAAAGGTCCCACATGCCCTTTTCCCTCCCCCTGCTCCCTCATCCAACCCTTCCCACTTCCCTGTTCTGGTATTCCCCTACACTGATGCTTTGATCCTTTCCAGCACCAGTGTCCACTCCTTTCTTCTTGTCAGACATCATTTGGTATGTGATTTATGTCTTTGGTGTTGCAAGATTCTAGGCTAATATCCACTTATCAATGACTGCATACCATGGGTATTCTTTTGAGACTGGGTTACCTCACTTTGTATGATGTTCTCCAGCTCCATCAATTTCTCTAAGAATTTCATGAATTCATTGTTTCTAATGGCTGAATAGTACTCCATTGTGTATATATGGCACATTTTTTGTATCCATTCCTCTGTTGAGGGACATCTGGGTTCTTTCCAGCTTCTGGCTATTATATATAAGGCTGCTATGAACATAGTAGAGCATGTATCCTTATTGCATGCTGGTGAATCTTCTGGGTATATTCCCAGGAGTGGTATGGCTGGGTCCTCTGGAAGTATCATGGCCAGTTTTCTGAGGAACCGCCATACTGATTTCCAGAGTGGTTGTACCAGCTTGCATTCCCACCAGCAGTGGAGGAGTGTTCCTCTTTCTCCACATTCTTGCCAACACCTGATGTCTTCTGAGTTTTTAATCTTAGCCATTCTGACTGGTGTGAGGTGAAATCTCGGGGTTGTTTTGATTTGCATTTCCCTAATGACTAATGATGTTGAACATTTTTTAAGGTGTTTCTCAGCCATCCGAATTTCTTCAGGTGAAAAGTCTTTGTTTAGCTCTGTACCTCATTTTTGGATAGGGTTATTTGGTTTTCTGGGGTCTAACTTCTTGAGTTCTTTGTATACATTGGATATTAGCCCTCTGTCAGATGTGGGGTTGGTGATGATCTTTTCCCAATTTGTTGGCTGCCCATTTATCCTTTTGACAGTGTCTTTTGCCTTACAGAAACTTTGTAATTTTATGCGGTCCCATTTGTCTATTCTTGATCTTAGAGCATAAGCAATTGGTGTTCTGTTCAGGAATTTCCCCCCTGAGCCAATGTCCTCAAGGGTCTTCCCCAGTTTCTTTTCTATTAGTTTTAGTGTGTCTGGTTTTATGTGGAGGTCCTTGATCTACTTGGAGTTGAGCTTAGTGCAAGGAGATAAGAGTGGATCAATTCTCATTCTTCTGCATGTTGACCTGCAGTTGAGCCAGCACCGTTTGTTGAAAATGCTGTCTTTTTTGCACTGGATGTTTTCAACTCCTTTGTTGAAGATCAATTGGCCATAGATGTGTGGGTTCAATTCTGGGTCTTCAATCCAATTCCATTGATCCACCTCCCTGTCACTGAACCAATACCATGCAGTTTTTAACACTACTGCTCTGTAGTATTGCTTGAGGTCTGGGATATTGATTCCCCCAGAAAATCTTTTACTGTTGATGATAGTTTTAGCTATCCTGGGTTTTTAGTTATTCCAGATGAATTTGAGAATTGCTCTTTCTAACTCTATGAAGAACTGAGTTGGGATTTTGATGGGGATTGCATTGAATATGTATATTGCTTTTGGCAAGATGGCCATTTTAACTATATTAATCCTACCAACCCATGAGCATGGAAGATTTTTCCATTTTTCTGATGTCTTCTTCAATTTCCCTCTTCAGAGACCTGAAGTTTTTGTCATATAAATATTTTACATGTTTGGTTAGAGTCACTCCAAGATACTTTATATACTTTCATATGCTATTAACTGGCCAGCCTTCAGAGCCAGATTCTCCACCTCTAATGTGTTGCTACCTGCAGCTACTGCGAACTGGGTTCCTGGAAATGGAAGCCGAGGAATGGATGGGGAAAGATGAAAAGGAGGGCCAAGATGATAGGTTACTGATCAAGGCTGAAGTTTAATGGAGCTCAGACAATTTAACAGTTTTGGGGGAGCCCCTCTGCCCAGAGTCCTGTGTGGTTTCTTTGGCTGTTGGTTCCACTGCTCAGGAAGCTGGGAGGGTCACCTGCTTAATTCAGGAATTCGTATGTCTGCAGGAACTTCACCTTCACGCTGAACACTCCTCCCCAAGTGGGGCAGGATTGTGAATAGCACAGGAATCCCTGCTCAAAGGCTGGGAGAGGAGTTAACCTTGACCAATGTCAAGTTCCTGCCATGTGGCCAGACACCCCAATATGGCTCTGTACATTTCCTCCCTTTTCATTAATTTGAAAATGAGGAGGTAGAAAACAAGTAGATAAATATATCCATCTAAAGACAGTGGGTGTTCACCAATGGAGGGAAAGAATTAACCATAATTCCTTTTAAATATTGTATGATGTCTTTTTGCAGAGGAGGGGAAATAGGCTCCCTTATTATTTTAAGGACAGCCTCTCGACGTTAACCCCTATGCAATTAGGTGTACTTTCTGGGGACTCAGAGGCAGAAATTTACTTCCCCATGCGGTGCTTTGCCTCGCACCTCTCATGGGTGCCCATGCTTGCTTAATTAGCAAACACACATAGCTCTGAGTTCTATGTGGCTCCCTCTTTGGAGATCCACTTGTATAAGTTTGAATCCAGGGGGTCTGCCAGTGTCTTTTGAAGACTTGCGATTTTTTAATCCAGAAGAACCATTGTCTGGGCATTCAGCAAGCCCACAGTCAGCATATCTTCAGCATGCCACACCAATTACTTTGGCAGCTAGCATCCTTCTGCAGAGTTCTGTGGAATAAACAGATATGTCTTCTTCTTCCCCAATATTAAATCAGGATCATGGCATATGCCAATAAGTGATTCCTTCATTTTACCTAGGCTTAGTATGCCTAATTATAGGATGCCATATACACTTAGCAAGTAGTTTTATGGCATACAAACTTTAAAAACTTTTTTTAATATAAGTACAATTTAAATAATATGTATGGGGACACAATTTCCCCTCCCTTCTCTCTTCCAAGAAGATATTATTTTATTAATTTAAGTTGGAACACCAAGCATATACCATAATGTAGGCAATAACTACAATTATAGAAAATAAACATAGCATTTTTAGTTGCTTTTTCTATTATATCAATCAGGCTTAATAATTTTCAATCCCTTTTTTATAGCAGTTTAGGTACATGCAGGAATTAAGGTCAAAAGTTAGTATAATGTGGAACAATAACCACAAAATTGTTCAAGGGTGTGTAAGGATGACCAAAATACCTGAGCCTACTTTCTTTTCCAAGCCCAGGAATATGCCTGAAGCTTGTTTCTCTCCATCTATCCTCAGACAAATATTCCTGACTTAACCTACTTCTGTATTTTACCTCAACTTCAAATTCTTGTTTGAAGCACTTGTCCTTGAGGATTACAAGGAATCCCAGTAATATGGGCGGTATTAAACTGTCTGCAGGAAGTCTCAAATGCTTGACTGAAATAGCCAGTTTCCAATATATGTTTTAATCTGCTTTGGAACACCCAATATAGAAAATATAGAAAAACAGCATAGGAAATGATTGATTATCTTTTTAGTTGCTTCTCCTGTTTTCAGGCAACTAGAAAGCCTGAAAAGGTGTCAATAGTCACACGTACATATTTTAATTTTCTAAATAAGAAAGCATGAGTAGTATCATTTATCTGTAATAATTAAGTCCTCTACAATTAACACCATTATGTGGTAGAGATAGAATTTAAGGACACCAAGAACAAATGTTTATAATTTGATGTGCACAAAAATACAAAATTATTTAAGCCATTACCCTTTTGATGATATAAAGAATATGCTTGTGTGGCCAATTTTTTCTAGAAGTCTGTCTGAGATATAAATTCCATATATATATATATATATATATATATATATATATATATATATACTGTAGCTATCTTTAGACATGCCAGAAGAGTGTGTCAGATCCCATTATAGGTGGTCGTGAGCCACCATGTGGTTGCTGGGAATGAACTTCCATACTCCATAATTGAGGGCCTAGCCTTTAATGACTGAGCCATCTCTTCAGGCTCACATCTATAAAATACTAGAGCTCAGCTCCCAGCACCCATGGCTGTCTCTCCAGCCTTTGAACCAGCCCTCAAACATGCAGAGGACAGTCATTTAAAGAACATATCTTTTTAAACTTGAATTACATTTGCACAAACAATTATAAAAATTAAGAATTAGCAGTGATAAAAAGAGAACAATTTTAAGCAATTGTAAACCATGATACATATACATACATACATATATATATATATATATATTTACTATTATTAAAAGCTTGATTTTTAGCATCTTAAAAATAGCCGCATAGAACATTTCACCTTAAAGCAAAAGACTATACCTTTTTCTCAGCCCCTCATGGTACCTTCTCCAAAATCGACCATATTATTGGACAAAAGACAGATCTCAACAAATATAAAAAGATCGAACTAATCCCATGCCTCTTATCAGATCACCATGGAGTAAGAGTGTTCTTCAATAGCAACAAAAACAACAGAAAATCCCCATACGCTTGGAGGCTGAACAATATTCTACTCAATGATACCTTAGTCCAGGAAGAAATAAAGAAAGAAATCAAAGAATTCTTAGAACTTAATGAAAATGAAGGCACAACATACCCAAATCTATGGGACACAATGAAAGCAGTGCTTAGAGGAAAACTCATAGCCCTGAGTTTCTCCAAAAAGAAACAGGAGAGAGCATATACTAGTAACTTAATGGCGCACTTGAAAGCTCTGGAACAAAAAGAAGCAATTTCACCCAGGAGGAGTAGAAGACAGGAAATCATCAAACTCAGGGCTGAAATCAATCAAGTTGAAACAAAGAGAACCATACAAAGAATCAACAAAACCAGGAGCTGGTTCTTTGAGAAGATCAACAAGATAGATAAACCCCTAGCCAGACTTACTAAAGGGCACAGAGACAGTATTCAAATTAACAAAATTAGAAATGAAAAGGGAGATATAACAATAGAAACTGAGGAAATTCAAAAAATCATCAGATTCTACTACAAAAACCTATACTCAACACAACTGGAGAATCTGGAGGAAATGGACAATTTCCTAGACAGTTACCAAATACCAAAATTAAACCAGGATCAAATAGATCATCTAAACAGACCCATAACCCCCAAAGAAATAGAAGGGGTCATAGACAGTCTTCCAACCAAAAAGAGCACAGGACCAGACGGTTTTAGTGCAGAATTCTATCAGACCTTCAAAGAAGTCCTGATACCGATACTCTTCAAATTATTCCACAAAATAGAAACAGAAGGAACACTACCCAACTCATTCTATGAAGCCACAATTACCCTGATACCAAAACCACACAAAGATCCAACTAAGAAAGAGAACTACAGGCCAATTTCTCTTATGAATATCGATGCAAAAATACTAAACAAAAAACTTGCCAACCAAATCCAAGAACACATCAAAACGATCATTCACCATGATCAAGTTGGCTTCATCCCAGGGATGCAGGGATGGTTCAATATATGGAAATCCATTAACGTAATCCACTACATAAACAAACTCAAAGACAAAAACCACATGGTCATCTCATTGGATGCTGAAAAAGCATTTGACAAAATTCAGCATCCTTTCATGCTAAAGGTCCTAGAAAGAACAGGAATTCAAGGCCCATATCTAAACATAGTAAAAGCAATATACAGCAGACCAGTAGCCAACATCAAGGTAAACGGAGAAAAACTCGAAGCAATCCCTCTAAAATCAGGGACTAGACAAGGCTGTCCCCTCTCGCCATATCTCTTCAATATAGTACTTGAGGTACTAGCTAGAGCAATTCGACAACAGAGGGAAGTCAAAGGGATACAAATCGGAAAGGAAGAAGTCAAACTATCACTATTTGCAGATGATATGATAGTTTATTTAAGTGACCCAAAAACCTCCACCAGAGAACTCCTGCAACTGATAAACAACTTCAGCAAAGTGGCTGGATATAAAATCAACTCAAGTAAATCAGTATCCTTCCTATACGCGAAGGATAAGCAGGCTGAGAAAGAAATTAGGGAAATGACACCCTTCACAATAGCCACAAATGATATAAAGTATCTTGGAGTGACGCTAACCAAACATGTGAAAGATTTATATGACAAAAACTTCAGGTCTCTGAAGAGGGAAATTGAAGAAGACATCAGAAAATGGGAAAATCTTCCATGCTCGTGGGTTGGCAGAACTAATATAGTCAAAATGGCAATCTTGCCCAAAGCAATATACAGATTCAATGCAATTCCCATCAAAATCTCAACTCAGTTCTTTATAGAGCTAGAAAGAGCAATTCTCAAATTCATCTGGAATAACAAAAAACCCAGGATAGCTAAAACTATCATCAAGAGCAAAAGAACTTCTGGGGGAATCAATATCCCGGACCTCAAGCAATATTACAGAGCAGTGGTATTAAAAACTGCATGGTATTGGTTCAGTGACAGGGAAGCGGATCAATGGAATAGGATCGAAGACCCAGAATTGAACCCACACATCTATGGCCAATTGATCTTCAACAAAGGAGCTGAAAACATCCTGTGGAAAAAAGATAGCCTTTTCAACAGATGGTGCTGGCTCAACTGGAGGTCAACATGCAGAAGAATGAGAATTGATCCACTCTTATCTCCTTGCACTAAGCTCAACTCCAAGTGGATCAAAGACCTCCACATAAAACCAGACACACTAAAACTAATAGAAAAGAAACTGGGGAAGACCCTTGAGGACATTGGCTCAGGGGAAAAATTCCTGAACAGAACACCAATTGCTTATGTTCTAAGAGCAAGAATAGACAAATGGGACCTCATAAAACTACAAAGTTTCTGTAAGGCAAAAGACACTGTCAAAAGGATAAATCGGCAACCAACAAATTGGGAAAAAATCTTCACCAACCCCACATCAGACAGAGGGCTAATCTCCAATGTGTACAAAGAACTCAAGAGGTTAGACCCCAGAAAACCAAATAACCCTATCCAAAAATGGGGTACAGAGCTAAACAGAGACTTTTCACCTGAAGAAATTCGGATGGCTGAGAAACACCTTAAAAAATGTTCAACATCACTAGTCATTAGGGAAATGCAAATTAAAACAACCCTGAGATTTCACCTCACACCAGTCAGAATGGCTAAGATTTAAAACTCAGAAGACATCAGGTGTTGGCGAGGATGTGGAGAAAGAGGAACACTCCTCCACTGCTGGTGGGAATGCAAGCTGGTACAACCACTCTGGAAATCAATATGGTGGTTCCTCAGAAAACTGGGCGTGATACTTCCAGAGGACCCAGCCATACCACTCCTGGGAATATACCCAGAAGATTCACCAGCATGCAATAAGGATACATGCTCCACTATGTTCATAGCAGCCTTATATATAATAGCCAGAAGCTGGAAAGAACCCAGATGTCCCTCAACAGAGGAATGGATACAAAAAAATGTGCTATATATACACAATGGAGTACTATTCAGCCATTAGAAACAATGAATTCATGAAATTCTTAGAGAAATGGATGGAGCTGGAGAATGTCATACTAAGTGAGGTGACCCAGTCTCAAAAGAATACCCATGGTATACAGTCACTGATAAGTGGATATTAGCCTAGAAGCTTGGAACACCAAAGACACAAATCACATATCAAGTGATGTCTCACAAGAAGAAAGGAGTGGACACTGGTGCTAGAATGGACCAAAACATCATTGTGGGAGAGTACAAGAACAGTAAAGTGGGAGGGGGTGGATGCGGGAGTAGGGGGAGGGAAAAGGACATGTGGGACATTTGGGGGTGGGGAACCAGAAAAAGGGAAATGAATTGTAAATATAGAATATATACAATAAAAAAAATAAAAAAAAATAAATAAAAAAAATAAAAAATAGCTGCAACAGCACCCAAGTCACTTATCTGTGCTGAAGCATGGGGAATCTCAAAAGAATAAACATGTAATCCAACTACATGAGCTCCAATCCAACAATAGTTGTAGTCTTTATAGGATGTATGTATAGAAATATAAAAGTAAAATTGCAACAAATTATCTTTTGGATAACAATTATTGATTTAGCCTTAAAAGGCTTGCCAATGTGATAGATCAACCATCAATAATAATCTATTTGATTGCTGCTTGAAGCAAGGAACAAATGTTTTAACAAATGTTTTATCAGGCTCTTAAAACATTCCTTTTAAAATATTTTTATAACGTTTTTTTTTTGTTTTGTTTTTTTGTTTTTTTTGAGACAGGGTTTCTCTGTATAGCCCTGGCTGTCTTGGAACTCACTCTGTAGACCAGGCTGGCCTCAAACTCAGAAATCTGCCTGCCTCTGCCTCCCAGAGTGCTGGGATTACAGGCGTGTGCCACCACCGCCCGGCTATAACTTTATTTTGTAACATTTAATTAACACACAAATACATTTATCGAAGTGTGTCAAAATTTTACTTGGAGATTAAAAAAAAAAGGCGATTCTACATTAATGTTCTCTTTGCCAAGAATGGCAGTGAACACATATCATAAACAGCTGATTACAGTACCGTTCATTATCTGTAAAACTATCCTTTTGCCAGTTAATTTATATCTACCTTGAAAACAGAGGTTTAAGGCCTCCCGTGGTAAGCTTAAGAATAAGTTAATATAAGATAAAGCCAATTAATATATCCTACTAATCTTTGAAAATCATTTACTTAAAAATTTAAAAGCTAATAGATAAGAGAAAAGGCCTGTAACAATCATTCCATGAACGTTATACTCTGGAAAATCTAAGATCCTAGCTTCTCGTAATGAGAAAAAAACCCTTTTCACATAAGGTAAGGCTATCAGCCATTGCACGAGGAAAAACCTCCTAATGAAATTGCTTTGTTTCTTTAAAGTTAGCCCATAGAAGCAAATGCCTTTATAAATTATCAGAATGTAAAGCAAAAAACAACCCTTTAAACCTATAATAATTTTGTATGGAGTAGGCAGGCCAAATTTTAATGCCTTTATAAGTTCTACATAGCCTTAGTAACCTTTCATAAATTTGAACTGCATTTTGAACCACACCTGGATTAAGTCAAGAATGTTGTTTTGGCTAAACACTCCCTAGGTAGGGTCTGCAAGATAAAAACAGTTCCTCACAAACTTCCACTTAGGAAAGTCTAAGCTTTGCATTAACTCAAAGGTAATTTTTTTTTTTTTTTGCCAACACCCACCGGTTTGCAAGGACAAAGCATGAGGCTCCTCAAATGTAAATATCTTCTAATCTGAGTAAATATCTTCTAATCTGTAAATATCTTCTAATCTATTGTCTAAGGCCAGAGGCAAACCCACCTGTCTTGCAAGGACATGAGGGTTGAATAGCAAACAAAAGGAACCTGTAATTTCAGGGTTTTTGTAAAGATGTTACTCCTTGGTTTTTAGTAGTCAAAGGAAACTGTTTGATATCACATTTCCACTAAGATCTCCTTTTTAATCTCAGAGCATTAAATTTTGCTTCTACCACTGTACCAATAGACTTGCGAAAAAGTGGCAATAGGCCCATATTGGCCACAGCTGTTTCTAACCTTTATCACTTTTAAAATTATCTTAATTATAACATATGGTAAGAATCATGAGTCTTTACCCAGGCTGCAAATTGCAGCCAATGGCACATTGGCAATTTTTATTGTAGCTTAAATTTCTCTAGCAATATTAGAGCTTAACTACAACTTTGGAAGCAAAACCCAATTTTAAACAATCCACCTTCCTTAAAATTAATGGCAAATGCATTACTTTTATACTGCAAGGTTAGTCTGCCAGTTCTTATGTTTAAGTGTATGACAGTATAACTAATTGAAGAGACATCATTTTTAAATCTTATTCCTTGTAAGTCTAATTTCTAGGTTAAGATTTACACAAAAAAAAACATGCCAATTTAGAAGCATCCCAGAGACCTGCATTCTCTGAGTCTCAACATGCCATGTGCTCAAGACAGTCTTAAACTCGAGTCATTAGCCCCAAACTCTCTAATTGTCAACTCTATACCATTTAAATCATGCACAATAATTTATAATCCCATACCCTGTTGTCAAAACATGTAGAACATATATATATAATTTTCTATATTCTTTGTTTATATTCCAAAGGCTTTCCCCTTTCCCAGTTCCCACCCCCCACCGTATGTCCCATAAGTCCTCTCCCCCCCAACTATTCCCCAATCACCCGCCACCACCATTTCTCTGTTCTGGATCTACAAAACTGGATCCAATCTTTTCAGGCCCAGGGTCCTTTCCTTTCTTCTTCTTGGAAATCATTTGACTTGCTAATTGTGCCTTGAGTATTTAGGGCTTCTGGGTTCATTAATATCCACTTATCAGGGATTGCATTTCATGTGTATTCTTTTGTGATTGGGTTAACTCGCTTAGAATAATATTTTCCAGATCTAACCATTTGCCTACAAATTGCATGAATTCATTATTTTTAATTGCTGAGTAGTATTCCATTGTATAAATATACCACATTTTCTGTATCCATTCCTCCTTTGAGGGTTATCTGGGCTCCTTCCAACTTCTGGCTATTATAAACAAGGTTGCTATGAACATAGTGGAGCATGTGTCTTTTATGTATGCAGGGGATCCTCTGGGTATATGCCCAGGAGGGATATGCCAGGGTACTCTGGAAGTGACATGCCCAATTTTCTGAGGAAACACCAAACTGATTTCCAGAGTGGTTTTACCATTTTGCAATTCCACGAACAGTGGAGGAGTGTTCCCTTTTCTCCACATCCTCGCCAGCACCTGTTGTCCCTTGACTGGTGTGAGGTGGAATCTCAGGGTTGTTTTGATTTGCATTTCCCTGATGACTAATGATGTTGAACATCTCTTAAGGTGTTACTCCGCCATCTAGATTTCTTCTGGTAAAAATTCTTTGTTTAGCTTAGTACCCCATTTTTTGATAGGGTTCTTTGGTTCTTTGGGGGTCTAACTTCTTGAGTTCTTTGTATATATTGGATATTAGCCCTCTGTCAGATGTGGGGTTGGTGAAGATCTTTTCCCACTTTGTTGGTTGCTGTTTTGTCTTTCTGAGAGTGTGCTTTGCCTTACAGAACCTTTGTAATTTTTTGAGGTCCCATTTGCCAATTCTTGATCTTGGAGCATAAGGTATTGATGTTCTGTTCAGGAACTTTCCCCCTTTGCCCATGTCCTCCAGGGGCTTCCCAAGTTACTTTTCAATAGTTTTAGTGTGTCTGGTTTTATGTGGAGGTCCTTGATCCACTTGGAGTTGATCTTAGTACAAGGAGATAAGAGTGGGTCGATTCGCATTCTTCTGCATGTTGACCTCCAGTTGAACCAGCACCATTTGTTGAACAGGCTATCTTTTTTCCACTGGATGGTTGTGGCTCCTTTATCAAAGATCAAGTGACCATAAGTCTGTGGGTTCATTTCTGGGTCCTCAATCCTATTCCATTGATCTACTTGCCTGTTGCTGTACCAATACCATGCAGTTTTTCACACAATTGCTCTGTAGTACTGCTTGAGGTCAGGGATATTGATTCCCCCAGAAGTCCTTTTATTGTTGAGAATAGTTTTAGCTATCCTGGGTTTTTTGTTGCTCCAGATGAATTTGAGAATTGCTCTTTCTAGATCTATGAAGAATTGAGTTGGGATTTTGATGGGGATTGCATTGAATCTGAATATTGCTTTTGGCAAGATGGCCATTTTTACTATATTGATCCTGCCAATCCAGGAGCAAGAAATATTTTTCCATCTTCTGAGGTCTTCTTCGATTTCTTTCTTCAAGGACTTGAAGTTCCTGTTGTACAGATCTTTCGCTTGTTTGGTTAGAGTTACGCCAAGATACTTTATGTTGTTTGTGGCTATTGTGAAGGGTGTTATTTCCCTAATTTCTTTCTCAGCCTACTTGTCCTTTGAGTACAAGAAGGCCACTGACATGCTTGAGTTAATTTTATAACCTGCTACTTTGCTGAAGTTGTTTATCAGCTGTAGAAATTCTCTGGTGGAATTTTTTGGGTTGCTTAGGTAAACTATCATATCATCTGCAAATAATGATAGTTTCACTTCTTCCTTTCCAATTTGTATCCCTTTGACTTCCTTATGTTGTTTAATTGCTCTTGCTAGAACTTCAAGTACTATATTGAAAAGATATGGAGAGAGAGGGCAGCCTTGTCTAGTCCCTGATTTTAGTGGGAATGCTTCAAGTTTCTCTCCATTTATTTTGATGTTGGCTACTGGTTTGCTGTAGATTGCTTTTACTATGTTTAGGTATGGGCCTTGAATTCCTGCTCTTTCCAAGACTTTTAGCATGAAAGGATGCTGAATTTTGTCGAATGCTTTTTCAGCATCTAATGAGATGACCATGTGGTTTTTTTCTTTCAGTTTGTTTATGTAGTGGATTACATTGATGGATTTCCGTATATTGAACCAGCCCTGCATCCCTGGGATGAAACCTACTTGATCATGGTGGATGATCGGTTTGATGTGCTCTTGGATTTGGTTAGCAAGAATTTTATTTAGTATTTTTGCATCTATATTCATAAGAGAAATTGGCCTAAAGTTCTCTTTCTTTGTTGGATCTTTTTGTGGTTTAGGTTTTAGGGTAATTGTGGCTTCGAAGAATGAGTTGGGCAGTGTCCCTTCTGTCTCTATTTTGTGGAATAGTTTGAAGAGTATTGGTGTTAAGTCTTCTTTGAAGGTCTGGTAGAATTCTGCACTAAAACCATCTGGTCCCGTACTTTTTTTGGTTGGGAGGCTTTCTATAACCCCTTCTATTTCTTTAGGGGTTATGGGACTATTTAGCTGGTCTACTTGATGCTGATTTAATTTTGGTATTTGATATCTGTCTAGGAAATCATCCATTTCCTCCAGATTCTCCAGTTGTTTTGAGTATAGACCTTTGTAGTAGGATCTGTTGATCTTTTGAATTTCCTCAGTTTCTGTTGTTATGTCTCCCTTTTCATTTCTAATTTTGTTAATTTGTATACTGTCTCTGTGTCCTTTGGTTAGTCTGGCTAAGGGTTTATCTATCTTGTTGATTTTCTCAAAGAACCAGCTCCTGGTCTTGTTGATTCTTTGTATGGTTCTCTTTGTTTCTATTTGATTGATTTCAGCCCTGAGTTTGATGATTTCTTGTCTTCTACTCCTTCTGGGTGAATTAACTTGTTTTTCTTCCAGGGCTTTAAGGTGTGCAGTTAAGCTGCTAGTGTATGCTCTCTCCAGTTTCTTTTTGGATGCACTTAGAGCTATGAGTTTTCCTCTTAGCACTGCTTTCATTGTGTCCCATAGATTTGGGTAGGTTGTACCTTCATTTTCATTGAATTCTAAAAAGTCTTTGATTTCTTTTTTATTTCTTCCTTGACCAAGGTGTCGTTGAGTAGAGTTTTGTTCAGATTCCATGTGTATGTGGGCTTTCTGTTGTTTTTGTTGCTATTGAAGACCACTCTTACTCCATGGTGATCTGATAGGAGGCATGGGATTAGCTCGATCTTCTTGTATTTGTTGACATCTGTCTTGTGACCGATTATATGGTCTATTTTGGAGAAGGTACCATATGGTGCTGAGAAAAAGGTATATTCTTTAGCTTTAGGATGAAATGTTCTATATATATTTGTTAAATCCAATTGGTCCAGAGTTTCAATTAGTTTCACTGTGTCCCTGTTTAGTTTCTGCTTTCCTGACTGGTCCATTGAGGAGAGTGGAGTGTTGAAGTCACCCACAATTATTGTGTTAGATGTAATGTGTGCTTTAAGCTTTAGTAAGGTTTCTTTTACGAATGACGGTGCCCTTGCATTTGGAGCATAGATGTTCAGTATTGAGAGCTCTTCTTGGTGGATTTTCACTTTGGCCAGCAAGAAGTGACCTTCTGAGTCTCTTTTGATGATTTTAGGTTGAAAGTCAATTTTATCTGATATTAGAATGGCTACTCCAGCTTGTTTCCTGAGACCATTTGCTTGTAAAATTGTCTTCCAGCCTTTTACTCTAAGGCAGTGTTTGTCTTTAACGCTGAGATGTGTTTCCTGTATGCAGCAAAATGTAGGGTCCTGTTTCTGTATCCAGTCTGTTAATCTATGTCTTTTTATTGGGGAATTGAGTCCATTGATGTTAAGAGATATTAAGGAATAGTAATTATTACCTCCAGACATTTTTGAAATTATATTTATTCATCTTATTTATTTTTTATATTCGAGAGGTTATCTTCTTTTGGGTTTGATGAGAGGAGGTTTCTATCTTGCTTCTTCCCGGTTGTAGTTTCCATCCTTGTCTTGGTGTTTTCCCCTATTATCCTTTGTAGGGCTGGATTTGTGGAAAGATATCTTGCAAATTTGGTTTTGTCATGGAATACCTTGATGTCTTCATCAATGGTGATTGAGAGTTTTGCTGGGTAAAGTAGTTTTGGCTGAAGTTTGTGTTCTCTTAGAGTTTGCATGATATCTGCATAGGATCTTCTAGCTTTCATGGTCTCAGGTGAGAAGTCTGGTGTTATTCTGATAGGTTTTCCTTTATATGTTACTTGGCCTTTTTCTCTTGCTGCCTTTAGTATTCTTTCTTTGTTTATTACATTTGGAGTTTTGATTATTATGTGATGGGATGTATTTCTGTTCTGGTCCAGTCTGTTTGGGGTTTTCTAGGCTTCTTGTATATTCATGGGCATTTCTCTCCTTAGGTTGGGGAAGTTTTCTTCCATAATTTTATAGAAGATATTAGCTGGCCCTTTAACTTGTAAATCTTCACTCTCGTCTATACCTATAATCCTTAGGTTTGGTCTTCTCATAGTGTCTTGGATTTCCTGGATGTTTTGGGTTACCACCTTTTTGCATTTAGTATTTTCTTTGACTGTTGAATCAATGGTTCCTATGGTATCTTCGGCTTCTGAGATTCTGTCTTCTATCTCTTGTATTCTATTGTTGATACTTGCATCTATGGCCCCTGATTTCTTCCCAAGGTTTTCTATCTCCAATGTTGTCTCCCTCTGTGATTTCTTAGTTGTTTCTACTTCTGTTTTTAGTATCTGGATGGATGTGCTCAGATCTTTCGCTTGCTTGATTGTGTTTTCATGTATTTCTTTTTTTTTGTTTGTTTGTTTTTCTTTTTTTTCTTTTTTTTTAGTTATTTTTATTTTCTATATTCTATGTTTACATTTCAAAGGCTTTCCCCTTTCCCAGTTCCCACCCACCATAGTTCCCATAGTTCCTCTCCCCCCCCAACTATTCCCCAATCATTCCCCCTCCCCCCTCGGTTTCTTTACTAAACTGGATGCAATCTTTACATGCCCAGGGTCCTCTCCTTTCTTCTTGGGAATCATTTGACTTGCTATTTGTGTCTTGAGTATTTAGTGCTTCTGGGCTCATTAATATCCACTTATCAGTGATTGCATTTCATGTGCATTCTTTTGTGATTGGGTTAGCTCACTCAGGATGATATTTTCCAGGTCTAACCATTTACCTACAAATTGCATGAATTCATTATTTTTAATTGCTGAGTAGTATTCCATTGTATAAATATACCACATTTTCTGTATCCATTCCTCCTTTGAGGGATATTTGGGCTCCTTCCAATTTCTGGCTATTATAAACAAGGCTGCTATAAACATAGTGGAGCATGTGTCTTTATTGCATGTAGGGGAATCCTCTGGGTATATGCCCAGGAGTGGTATGCCAGGGTCCTCTGGAAGTGCCATGCCCAATTTTCTGAGGAACCGCCAAACTGATTTCCAGAGCGGTTTTACCAATTTGCAATCCCACCAACAGTGGAGGAGTGTTCCTCTTTCTCCACATCCTCGCCAGCACTTGTTGTCTCTTGAGTTTTTAATCTTAGCCATTCTGACTGGTGTGAGGTGGAATCTCAGGGTTGTTTTGATTTGCATTTCCCTGATGACTAATGATGTTGAACATCTTTTAAGGTGTTTCTCGGCCATCCGAATTTCTTCTGGTGAAAATTCTTTTTTTAGCTCTGTGCCCCATTTTTTGATAGGGTTATTTGGTTCTTTGCGGTCTAACTTCTTGAGTTCTTTGTATATATTGGATATTAGCCCTCTGTCGGATGTGGGGTTGGTAAAGATCTTTTCCCACTTTGTTGGTTGCCGTTTTGTCCTTCGGACAGTGTCCTTTGCTTTGCAGAAACTTTGTAATTTTATGAGGTCCCATTTGTCTATTCTTGATCTTAGTGCATACGCTATTGGTGTTCTGTTCAGGAACTTTTCCCCTGTGCCCAAGTCCTCCAGGGTCTTCCCAAGTTTCTTTTCTAATAGTTTCAGTGTGTCTGGTTTTATGTGGAGGTCCTTGATCCACTTGGAGTTGATCTTAGAGCAAAGAGATAAGAGTGGGTCAATTCGCATTCTTCTGCATGTTGACCTCCAGTTGAACCAGCACCATTTGTTGAAAAGGCTATCTTTATTCCATCGGATGGTTGTGGCTCCTTTATCAAAGATCAAGTGACCATAAGTCTGTGGGTTAATTTCAGGGTCTTCAATCCTGTTCCATTGATCTGTTTGCCTGTTGCTATACCAATACCATGCAGTTTTTAACACAATTGCTCTGTAGTACTGCTTGAAGTCAGGGATATTGATTCCCCCAGAAGTCCTTTTATTGTTGAGAATAGTTTTAGCTATCCTGGGTTTTTTGTTGCTCCAGATGAATTTGAGAATTGCTCTTTCTAGATCTATGAAGAATTGAGTTGGGATTTTGATGGGGATTGCATTGAATCTGTATATTGCTTTTGGCAAGATGGCCATTTTTACTATATTGATCCTGCCAATCCAGGAGCAAGAAATATTTTTCCATCTTCTGAGGTCTTCTTCGATTTCTTTCTTCAAGGACTTGAAGTTCCTGTTGTACAGATCTTTCGCTTGTTTGGTTAGAGTTACGCCAAGATACTTTATGTTGTTTGTGGCTATTGTGAAGGGCGTTATTTCCCTAATTTCTTTCTCAGCCTGCTTGTCCTTTGAGTACAAGAAGGCCACTGACTTGCTTGAGTTAATTTTATAACCTGCCACTTTGCTGAAGTTGTTTATCAGCTGTAGAAGTTCTCTGGTGGAGTTTTTTGGGTCGCTTAGGTAAACTATCATATCGTCTGCAAATAATGATAGTTTCACTTCTTCCTTTCCAATTTGTATCCCTTTGACTTCCTTATGTTGTCTAATTGCTCTTGCTAGAACTTCAAGTACTATATTGAAAAGATATGGAGAGAGAGGGCAGCCTTGTCTAGTCCCTGATTTTAGTGGGAATGCTTCAAGTTTCTCTCCATTTATTTTGATGTTGGCTACTGGTTTGCTGTAGATTGCTTTTACTATGTTTAGGTATGGGCCTTGAATTCCTGCTCTTTCCAAGACTTTTAGCATGAAAGGATGCTGAATTTTGTCGAATGCTTTTTCAGCATCTAATGAGATGACCAAGTGGTTTTTTTCTTTCAGTTTGTTTATGTAGTGGATTACATTGATGGATTTCCGTATATTGAACCATCCCTGCATCCCTGGGATGAATCCTACTTGATCATGGTGGATGATCGTTTTGATGTGCTCTTGGATTCGGTTAGCAAGAATTTTATTTAGTATTTTTGCATCTATATTCATAAGAGAAATTGGCCTGAAGTTCTCTTTCTTTGTTGGATCTTTTTGTGGTTTAGGTATTAGCGTAATTGTGGCTTCGAAGAATGAGTTGGGCAGTGTCCCTTCTGTCTCTATTTTGTGGAATAGTTTGGAGAGTATTGGTGTTAAGTCTTCTTTGAAGGTCTGGTAGAATTCTGCACTAAAACCATCTGGTCCCGTACTTTTTTTGGTTGGGAGGCTTTCTATAACCCCTTCTATTTCTTTAGGGGTTATGGGACTATTTAGCTGGTCTACTTGATGCTGATTTAATTTTGGTATTTGATATCTGTCTAGGAAATCGTCCATTTCCTCCAGATTCTCCAGTTGTTTTGAGTATAGACCTTTGTAGTAGGATCTGATGATCTTTTGAATTTCCTCAGTTTCTGTTGTTATGTCTCCCTTTTCATTTCTAATTTTGTTAATTTGTATACTGTCTCTGTGTCCTTTGGTTAGTCTGGCTAAGGGTTTATCTATCTTGTTGATTTTCTCAAAGAACCAGCTCCTGGTCTTGTTGATTCTTTGTATGGTTCCCTTTGTTTCTATTTGATTGATTTCAGCCCTGAGTTTGATGATTTCTTGTCTTCTACTCCTTCTGGGTGAATTAACTTGTTTTTCTTCCAGGGCTTTAAGGTGTGCCGTTAAGCTGCTAGTGTATGCTCTCTCCAGTTTCTTTTTGGATGCACTTAGAGCTATGAGTTTTCCTCTTAGCACTGCTTTCATTGTGTCCCATAGATTTGGGTAGGTTGTACCTTCATTTTCATTGAATTCTAAAAAGTCTTTGATTTCTTTTTTTATTTCTTCCTTGACCAAGGTGTCATTGAGTAGAGTATTGTTCAGTTTCCATGTGTATGTGGGCTTTCTGTTGCTTTTGTTGCTATTGAAGACCACTCTTACTCCATGGTGATCTGATAGGAGGCATGGGATTAGCTCGATCTTCTTGTATTTGTTGACATCTGTCTTGTGACTGATTATATGGTCTATTTTGGAGAAGGTACCATGCGGTGCTGAGAAAAAGGTATATTCTTTAGCTTTAGGATAAAATGTTCTATATATATCTGTTAAATCCAATTGGTCCAGAGTTTCAATTAGTTTCACTGTGTCCCTGTTTAGTTTCTGCTTTCCTGATCGGTCCATTGAGGAGAGTGGGGTGTTGAAGTCACCCACAATTATTGTGTTAGATGTAATGTGTGCTTTAAGCTTTAGTAAGGTTTCTTTTACGAATGACGGTGCCCTTGCATTTGGAGCATAGATGTTCAGTATTGAGAGCTCTTCTTGGTGGATTTTCACTTTGGCCAGCAAGAAGTGACCTTCTGAGTCTCTTTTGATGATTTTAGGTTGAAAGTCAATTTTATCTGATATTAGAATGGCTACTCCAGCTTGTTTCCTGAGACCATTTGCTTGTAAAATTGTCTTCCAGCCTTTTACTCTAAGGCAGTGTTTGTCTTTAACACTGAGATGTGTTTCCTGTATGCAGCAAAATGTAGGGTCCTGTTTCTGTATCCAGTCTGTTAATCTATGTCTTTTTATTGGGGAATTGAGTCCATTGATGTTAAGAGATATTAAGGAATAGTAATTATTACCTCCAGACATTTTTGAAATTATATTTATTCATCTTATTTATTTTTTATATTCGAGAGGTTATCTTCTTTTGGGTTTGGTGAGAGGAGGTTTCTATCTTGCTTCTTCCCGGTTGTAGTTTCCATCCTTGTCTTGGTGTTTTCCCCCTATTATCCTTTGTAGGGCTGGATTTGTGGAAAGATATCTTGCAAATTTGGTTTTGTCATGGAATACCTTGATGTCTTCATCAATGGTGATTGAGAGTTTTGCTGGGTAAAGTAGTTTTGGCTGAAGTTTGTGTTCTCTTAGAGTTTGCATGATATCTGCCCAGGATCTTCTAGCTTTCATGGTCTCAGGTGAGAAGTCTGGTGTTATTCTGATAGGTTTTCCTTTATATGTTACTTGGCCTTTTTCTCTTGCTGCCTTTAGTATTCTTTCTTTGTTTATTACATTTGGAGTTTTGATTATTATGTGATGGGATGTATTTCTGTTCTGGTCCAGTCTGTTTGGGGTTTTCTAGGCTTCTTGTATATTCATGGGCATTTCTCTCCTTAGGTTGGGGAAGTTTTCTTCCATAATTTTATAGAAGATATTAGCTGGCCCTTTAACTTGTAAATCTTCACTCTCGTCTATACCTATAATCCTTAGGTTTGGTCTTCTCATAGTGTCTTGGATTTCCTGGATGTTTTGGGTTACCACCTTTTTGCATTTAGTATTTTCTTTGACTGTTGAATCAATGGTTCCTATGGTATCTTCGGCTTCTGAGATTCTGTCTTCTATCTCTTGTATTCTATTGTTGATACTTGCATCTATGGCCCCTGATTTCTTCCCAAGGTTTTCTATCTCCAATGTTGTCTCCCTCTGTGATTTCTTAGTTGTTTCTACTTCTGTTTTTAGTATCTGGATGGATGTGCTCAGATCTTTCGCTTGCTTGATTGTGTTTTCATGTATTTCTTTAATAGATTTTTTGTGCTTCCTCTTTCATAGCTTCTACTTGTTGGCCCACATTCTTCTGTAGTTCTCTAAGTGACTTTTGTCTTTCTTCCTTATTGTCTTCTTCTCTTTGATCCATCTTCTCCTGAATTTCTTGAAGTGATTTTTGTATTTGCCTCGTAAAGGCTTCTAACTTTTGATCCATTTTCTCCTCTATTTTTTTACGAGATTTTTCTATGTGTTCAGCTACCAGCATCCTGACCAGTGATTTTATATCCAAGTCTTGTTTTTCTGGTGTTTTGGGATATCCAGGGATTGCTGTTGTTGGAGAACTGGGTTCAGATGCTGTCATGTTGCCTTGATTTTTGTTAGTAACGTTCCTTCATTTTCCTTTTGCCATCTGGTTATTTCTGGTTTTAGTTGGCCTTGTTGTCAGTGGCTGGTGTTTGAATCTCCTGTGAGGCTGGGCTCACCTGTTGTTTCTCTACTGGTGAGTATGTGTGACTGCTGCTTTAAGGGATCATAAGCTGGCTGCCACCCATGCGATTGTAGCCCCTGTTGGAGTCTATCTACCTGGGCTTCTCCAGCTGTGTCCTGGTTGCAAGGAACTTAGCCTGCTTAGCTCAGAGAGCCTAGCAGATCCCCCGTGAGGGTAGCCCTGGAAGGGGTGTCTACCTGGGTCTTTCCAGCTGTGTCCTGGTTGCAATATGGAGGCCTGCCGCTATAGCTGTTCCAGGGGCTGGCGAGCTTGTTGCAGAACACAGCCTCGGTGCTCGGCCAGAGGGCGTGGGGATGTCCCACAGAGCCTAAGCGGAACTCGGCCTGCTTGGCTCCGAGACCCTAGCAGATCCCTCCCCCCCCCCCCGTGAGGGTAGTCCTGGAAGGGGTGTCTACCTGGGCCTTTCCAGCTGTGTCCTGGTTGCAATATGGAGGCCTGCCGCTATCGCTGGTCCAGGGGCCGGCGAGCTAGTTGCAGAACGCAGCCTCCGTGCTCCTCCAGAGGGCGCGGGGATGTCCCACAGAGCCTAGGCGGAACTCAGCCTGCTTGGCTCCGAGACCCTAGCAGATCCCCCCTTAGGGTAGCCCTGGAAGGGGTGTTTACCTGGGCCTTTCCAGCTGTGTCCTGGTTGCAATATGGAGGGCCGCCGCTACCACTGGTCCAGGGGCCGGCAAGCTGGTTGCAGAACGCAGCCTCCGTGCTCCTCCAGAGGGCGCGGGGATGTCCCACAGAGCCTGGGCCTTTCCAGCTGTGTCCTAGTTGCAACATGGAGGCCCGCCGCTACCGCTGGTCCAGGGGCCGGCGAGCTGGTCGCAGAACGCTGCCTTGGTGCTCGTCCAGAGGGCGCGGGGATGTTATTTAGTATTTTTGCATCAATATTCATAACGGAAATTGGCCTGTAGTTCTCTTTCTTCGTTGGATCTTTGTGTGGTTTTGGTATCAGCGTAATTGTGGTTTGAAGAACGAGTTGGGCAGTTTCCCTTTTGTCTCAATTTTGTGGAATACTTTGAAAAGTATTGGTGTTAAGTCTTCTTTGAATGTCTGGCAGAATTCTGCACTAAAACCATCTGGTCCCGTACTTTTTTTGGTTGGGAGGCTTTCTATAACCCCTTCTATTTCTTTAGGGGTTATGGGACTCTTTAGCTGATCTAATTGACCCTGATTTAATTTTGGTATTTGTTATCTGTTTAGGAAATTGTCCATTTCCTCCAGATTCTCCAGTTGTTTTGAGTATAGACCTTTGTAGTAGGATCTGATGATCTTTTGAATGTCCTCAGTTTCTGTTGTTTTGTCCCCCTTTTCATATCTAATTTTGTTAATTTGGATACTGTCTCTGTGTCCTTTGGTTAGTCTGGCTAAGGGTTTATCTATCTTGTTGATTTTATCAAACAACCAGCTCCTCGGTTTGTTGATTCTTTGTATGGTTCTCTTTGTTTCTACTTGATTGATTTCAGCCCTGAGTTTGATGATTTCCTGTCTTCTACTTCTCCTGGGTGAATTAACTTCTTTTTGTTCCAGGGCTTTAAGGTGTGCTGTTAAGCTGCTAGTGTATACTCTCTCCAGTTTCTTTTTGGATGCACTTAGAGCTATGAGTTTTCCTGTTAGCACTGCTTTCATTGTGTCCCATAAATTTGGGTAGGTTGTACCTTCATTTTCATTGAATTCTAAAAAGTCTTTGATTTCTTTTTTTATTTCTTCCTTGACCAAGGTGTTATTGAGTAAAGAATTGTTCAGTTTCCATGTGTATGTGGGCTTTCTGTTGTTTTTGTTGCTATTGAAGACCACTCTTACTCTATGGTGATCTGGTAGGAGGCATGGGATTAGCTCGATCTTCTTGTATTTGTTGACATCTCTCTTGTGACCAATTATATGATCAATTTTGGAGAAGGTACCATGCGGTGCTGAGAAAAAAGGTATATACATATTTATATTTTTATGACCAACTACAAAAAAGCAAACAAACCGTGCGCTGCACTAAGCCATGTGTCACTGGCTAAACCAACCTTCTCTTAACAACCTTATACCTTTTAAATTATGTCCAATGACTTATAAGCCTATTTTCTATAGTCAAGACATGCAAAATATATTTATGCCTTTAAGACCAATTATAACCAAGAATAAAACAATTATATGAATCTTATAAACTTAAACCGAACAATTTTCCTTTTTCTAGCTGCAATTTCAAGAGAACAAAAAGCACTTTGAACCAAAACCCACAATTGTAGAGATTTTTCTTTAGGAGACACAACCATTAATTCACTTGTTCTACACTTAAGGCTGTTGGCCCTTTTAAAAGCAACTTTCTCTCAACTTTGACTTCTAGCTGAGTACGGGATACCTAAAATAAAACTCTGCTGTGAACTGCGGCTACATTAAGAGACCACTAGCAGATGAAATTTCTACCAATTTTTCCTTTAAAAAAAAAAAAAACACGAAACAATTACAGTCATTCACACATCCCCACACATAGGACATTTCACACACACATAGGACATGAACATTTAGACATGGTGCACACCGAGGACAAACACAGAAAGGAATGTATGTTTGTTATGGAATTACATCCATTTTCCTACTCTCTTTCTCTCTCTCTCATTTTTCAACTTCTCTTAAAGAAAACTCTTGGAGGCTGCGGACATACCCCTGTTTTAAAACCCTTTTCTTTTTCCCCTTAATTCAGCTCTTAAAAGCTGTGGACAAATGCCTCTAAATTTCTTGCCCCATATTCCACTGTCTGCCCCCTAAGCAAGATCAATGGTGTAGACACTGCCTCACTTAGTCTATATCCTCCAGCACCTATTTTGGTCACTGTGCAGGACCATCTTTTTCTGTTTTCTGTGAAGCTTCGCCAAGACAGGGTCACCTCAGAAAATCTTCTCGAGTCCAGCCCCATGTTCTGGGTGCCATTCTGTTGCTGCCTGCAGCTACTGTGAACTGGGTTCCTGGAAATGGAAGCCGAGGGATGGATGGGGAAGGACGAAAAGAAGGAGGGCCAAGATGATAGGTTACTGATCAAGGCCGAAGTTTAATGGAGCTCAGAGAATTTAACAGTTTTGGGGGAGCCCCTCCTCCCAGAGTCCTGCGTGGCTTCTTTAGCTGTTGGTTCCACTGCTCAGGAAGCTTCTTAATTCAGGAATTTGTATGTCTGCAGGAACTTCACCTTCATGCTAGGCACTCCTCCCCAGGTGGGGCAGGATTGTTAATAGCACAGGAATCACTGCTCAAAGGCTGGGAGAGGAGTTCACCTTGACCAATGTCAAGTTCTTGCCATGTGGCTAGACACCCCAATATGGCTCTGTACACTAATGTGAGATGGCTTCTCCTTCCTTCCCCTGCCCCTTCTTGTCCTTCGTTGTTCTCTTGAAACCCAAGGCCTAGGAAACCTAACCCCCACATATGTGTATTCTGTCCAATTATTGGCTGTCAGCATCTTTTCCAATCAAAAAAAGCCTGAGGTCAAAGTGTATGTGCTGGACTCTCTCATCTCTGGGATGACCAGGTCCTGGGGGCCTGCACTTTGCATTATAATAAATAACAAAAGACCAAACCTCAACAGCAAACACACCCAAGAGGAGGAGACTTGGGGGAATAATAAAAATAAGGCCTAAATCGATCAACCAGAAACAAAGAAAACAATACAAAAAAATCAGTAAAACTGAGAGCTGGTTCTTTGAGAAAAATCAACAAATAAACAAACCCTTAGCCAAACTAACAAAAAGACAGAGAAAGACTATCCGAATTAACAAAATCAGAAAGGAAAAGATAGACATAGCAATGGACAATGAAAAAAGTCAAAGAATCATTAGGTCTTACTTCAAAAGCCTGCACTCCACAAAATTGGAAAATCTAAATAAAATAGCTAATTTTCTAGATAGTTACCACTTACTGAAGTTAAATCAAGATCAGGTAAACTATTTAAACAATTTGATAACTACTAAAAAAATATAAGCAGTCATTAAAAGTTTCACCACCACCAACACCACCATCACCACTACCACCACTACCACCACCACCACCACAACCACCACCACCACAACCACCACCACCACCACCAACCCAACAACAAGAAGTCAGGGTCAGGTGGTTTTAGTACAGATTTCTATCAGACCTTGAAAGAAAACCTAATATCAATCAATACTCCTCACATTATTCAACAAAATAGAAACAGAAAGAATACTACCTTTTATGAGGCAATAGTCACCCTCATATCTAAACCACACAGCTTCAAAACAGAATTTCTCTTATCAACATTGATGAAAAAAACTCAATGAAATACTAACAAACCAAATCCAAGAACACATCACAAACATCATCCAGCAGGATCAAATAGGCTTTACCCAGAAGTGCAGGATGATGCAATATATGAAAGTTCATCAACATAATCCACCATATAAACAAACTGAAAGACAAAAAGGACATGATCATTTCATTAGATGCTAAAAAAGGCTTCCACAAAATCTAACATGCTTCTAACACCTTTTCCAGGAGAGATCCTGGAATCAAGGCACATACCTAAACATAATAAAAGCAATATATAGCAAGTGAATAGCCAATATCAAGTTAAATGGATAGAAACTTAAAGCAATCCCAGGAAATTCAGGGACAAGACAAGGGTGCCCTCTTATCTATTCACAAAAGTACTTGAAGTTCTAGGTAGAACAATAAGACAATTAAATGAGATCAAGGGGATACAAATTGGAAAGGAAGAATTCAAAGTATTTATTTGCATATGGCATGATAGTATGCATAAGCAACTTCAAAAATTCTACCAGAGAACTTTTACAGCTGAACAATACCTTCAGAAATGTTTTTGGATCCAAAATTAACTAAAATAAAATAAAATAAAATAAAATAAAATAAAATAAAATAAAATAAATCAGTAGCCCTCTTTAATACTAAGGATAAACAGGCTGAGAAAGAAATTAGTGAAGCAACAATCTTTTCAATAACCACAAATAATATAAAATATCTTAGTGTAACTCTAACCAAGTAAGTGAAAGACCTGCATTACAATAACTTCAAATCTCTGATGAAAGAAATTGAAGAAGACATTAGAGGATGGAAAGATCTCACATGCTCATTGATCAGTTGGTTTAACATAGTGAAAATGACAGTTTTACAAAAATCAGTGTTAATATCCATCACTTATAAATAACTCAAGAAATTAGGTAACAAAAATCCAAACAACCCATTTAATAAATGGTGTGCATAGCTAAACAGAGAATTTTCAACAAAACAATCTTGAATGTCTGAATGTCACTCAATGAAATGTCCAAAATCCTTAGTCATTAGCAAACTGGGCAGGAAAGGTAGCAAGGTGGGGAACAGGGATGGCAATATTGTGAGTGGGTGAGAGAATCTGAAGGAAGAATAGGAGGAAGGATTATAGGAGCCAGAGGGGTCAAGAACATTAGAAGGACATTGTTGCGACCGTACTTGTCCAGCAAGAAATGACGCATCACTGAGGATCCTTCTTAACAGCACTTTATTCAGGAATCCCTTGATGATGATAAAAGGGGGAGCCCCGAGACAAAGAATGAGCTGCCTTATATCTCTAAGCAGTCCCCACCTAGGTCTCTGTGCCTAGTTCTTGCCTCAGGATAGGCTACACGAGGAATCACCTTATTAGCATATGGCTGGGCAAGAAATAGCTGAGTCATTATGCTTATTAATACACATGTACCAAGTTGTTTACCAGGATTAGGGCCGGAAACCAGCGCCATCTTGTAATGGCGAAACATTCTGGCTTGCTACATTTCCCCCTTTTTTATTATTTTGATGCCAATCAAACAACTCACTCACTTCAGGCAATATATGCACTTCAGCACCATCTTTTGCAATGTCGTACCTGGGTGAAGGTAGAGGTCTGATTCCCCTGAGTTGGTAGTGAAGAGCATTGTACAAAGTCTGCTATCGAGCTCATCACTCGAATGAGACCTTGACCAGCTCTCGTGCTGGTTTTTAGGGGAAAGGTTTCTAGGACATGCAACCTTCATGCAATCAGACGTTCCTTCCAGAGAGAGCTAAACTGGCCATTAGCTACTCTCTGTGCAGTGCTTTGCCTTACAACTCTCAGGAATGGTAGACTGCGAAAAATCATGTGGACAGAGCCACAGTGCATCTAGTGCGAATACTACAGCCTGTATATCACATTCTCATCATACACTCTCATCATACACTCATCAATTTTTAGGAGGTATTCCCAAGCAAGGGACTTCCAGACATGGCACTGGGGTTGATTTTGACTGCTTCTGTCTTAGGTCATCCCCTGCCGCAGCTTGGTCTTACCTGTCGTAGAGTTACCCTATCGCCCACCGGGCTTCATGTCTTAGGTTGATCCAAGCACCGGGGAGGTTGCCTGTCACTGAATACAGTCAACACAGAAATACCCCTAGCATGTGCCTAAGTGAGTCTGGGGGTGAAACCTCTGGCTACTGTTTTAAGGAAGCAAGCCAGATGGCTGGCTCCTCTCCCCCATCCATGGCAACAAGGGCTTGGTACACCACAGCCTTATGTCTGGCGTGATCCCTCTTAAGGCGACAGAAGCACCATAGGCAAACGAAAGCAGACAAACACACAAGAGTAGCCATTGCAACCGTGTCTGCCCATTCCTTAACCCAGGAGAATGCTCGAGTAATCCACGATGTGAAGTTTCCCAATGTGACAGGGTCCAATCTTATTGCATTAAGTGAGGTTATCTGAAAAACAAGCTGTTTAGTAAGAATTTCTCCCTGAATGGTCCAATTCCCTTTCAAATAATTGCTGAGTACTGCCTGCTGTTCTTTTAAAGCAGTAACATTTGCCTGTATAGGCATAACACAGAGGCCCTTCAGGGCATGTACACAAGATAATTGAATCATCTTATGCAGAGCTTCTATCTCTTCCTGTAATACATCCATTCTTTGATTAACCAAAAGAATTCCTGATTCAATATGGACATTATAGTTATTTTGAGTTTGCAAGGCTAATGCAGTTTTCTCAATTATAGTATTCACTGTACTGGCTGTTTGTACTTGATTAGTCATAGCTATGGCAGCCGTAGTTGCAGCCGTGGCAGATACAACTATGACAGAGATGATAGCAGCTGTTATGCCAAAATCTCTTTTCTGCCTAAAAATATTGATAATAGGGAATTGGTCTGTATCATCCTCCACAGGCAACGGAACAAACGTAGGTAAATGTACTATTAGTGCTGTCTCGTTGTTACCTTACTCCAACACTCTGACAAATAACAATCAACTCGTGAAGAGTTGCAACTAAAACTTATATCACTAATATTAGTGGCTAATAGGAAAAAGAATGGGGGTTTCACACAAACTTTAGCAGCATTAAAGCTAGCACTACTAAGTAACTGCTGAATTCTGATATTTTTTAACTGTCCATTGCATTTACGCAAAGCAGAAATATTATATAAAGAAAAACTCTCATTGCCAAATCTGGCGAAAGGGGTCAGTGAAGTAAATGCTCCTTGACTGTTAGATAATACCCAATCAAACCATGGCCAGGCATTTTCCTTTCCTGTTTGATTCCAGGAAAACTTATACTGGCCTAATGGTGGTGAAAATTCAAAGCCAGGAATAATTTCCTTCCCACAATGCTGGGGAGATTGACAAGATGAGAATTCTGGAGGAAATCCTTGGTATGAATTGCAAATAGGTAATACTTTTTTCTTTGTAGAATTAGAGTTAAAGTTTCCTGCCCAGGACCAGAGCGGTGAATGCCAGAATGAAGCATGATGAATGTGGTAATGTTAAGATCTTGAGTGGTGTTACTATTAATTGAGCCATTGCCAGAAGAAACACCAGAGACAATTTGGGAAAGAGCCTGATTGAGGATCCCGGGACTTATTCTCGAAGCTTCCATGGGATCCAACCAATTAGCAATGGTCCCATTGCGCAGCCAAATACATGGCAGAGAACTATTAATGGTGGTGAAACATAGGGTGCCAGCCAAGGAATAATTGGAGGCACTATACTTTTGTGGAGCTTCTCCAGAAGGAATAATACATGGCAAATTATGAGCACAAGAAGTAGAAAAGAATGTTGGAAGAAGGGTAGAATTAGTGTGTATGGGTAAAGGAACTGGCCAAGTTCTAGCTATGACCCATAAGGTAATCTTATCAGGTGTCACCAGACTCCATAATGCCATCAGCATCAGTGTTCTCAGGACGATCTTCATCGTGTCATGGTACTTTCCTTGTCAGCCTCTCAGGCACCCAAATAGGATAAGTCCAATTCTGTGGAAAAACACAAAGCACTCCCCTAGATCTCACGATCATGGGATCTGGGCCATTCCATGTACCAGACAGAATATCTTTCCATTTTACATAATCATTCAGTACAGTAGTCTGACACATATGTCGCTCAGCCGCAGAACGATCATCCAGTATTAAAAAGTTTAAAGTAAAAAGAGCAAGTGATATTTGCTCCCTAGGGGTGTGGCCTTCGCCTATTCCCCCTTTTTGTTTTAAAGAATTTCCTTTAATGTCTGATGAGCACGTTCCACAATGCCTTGTCCTTGTGGATTGTAAGGCAATCCTGAAACATGGAACACATGTAATTGTACACAAAAGGTCTAATGTTTTAGCAGGAGATATCTTAGCATAAATCCAGAGTAAAGGGCCATTCTGCCATAGCAATGCTGATGGCTGTATAATTGTTTTCATGATACAGAGTAAGATATCTAAAGTTGAGTCAATTCTTGTTAGCATAGCTGATGACAACTGTCTTTCTTACCTTTTGTAATGCCAATCCGGCTTCATTAGTAAGTGTCCTAGGAGAATCAAGGGCTGAATCTCCCTTCAAAATATTATATAATGGTTGTAGCTCATAGTTAGGAATTTTCAAATAAGGATGTATCCAATTGATATCACCCAATAACTTTTGGAAATCATTCAAAGTTTTTAATTCATCATTACAAAGTTCCACCTTTAACGGCCTAATGGATTCAGGTCTAATTTGGGCTCCTAAATAGTCACATATTTGTCCCTTTTGTACCTTCTCTGGTGCAATTTGAAGTCCATGTTGTAACATTTTGACCAATTTTACATAAGCTTCTTCTAATATTGATTGATCCTTAGCACATAATAAAATGTCATCCATATAAAGTAAACATTTAATCTTTGGATATGATATTCGAAGCAGGGCAATAGCTTGACTAACAAATAATTGACACATAGTAGGACTATTTACCATTCCTTGAGGTAAAACTACCCATTCATATCTCTGGTCTGGTTCCTGGTGATTAATGGATGGAAGAGTGAAGGCAAACCTGACACTATCTTGAGGAGCCAAAGGGATAGAAAAGAAGCAATCTTTTTTATCAATGCTAATAATTGACCAATATTGTGGGAGACCAGAGCGCAATGGAAGGCCTCGTTGTATAGGCCCCATAATTTGCATTTGTTGATTAATTGCTCGAAGGTCATGCAATAACCTCCACTTGCCTGATTTCTTTTTAATAACAAAGATAGGAGTATTCCACGGTGATGTGGAGGGTTTAATATGTCCTTG